>CM066728.1:187879673-189238743 GCA_033961575.1 Aselliscus stoliczkanus
AAATTGATTTTTTTATATGGCATGAATGCTCTTGCTATTATGCCATAATTTCTAAAAATCAAATGTACCCAAGGTCACTGTTACCATGTAGTTTATACATCTATACAGTTTTGGCAGAGGTGGTGTGATGCTGAATTGGAGAGGGTTACCTTTACTTTTAAAGAAACCAATAATTAAGTTCTTACTGATTTCAAACACAATGGTAAATGTTTTACTTATATAACCTGAAAAAAGCTTATATTATACATAAACCAGTTAAGGGTTTGAAAGTTTAAGGAGCTTGGCCAAGGTCATACAGTGATATAAATTTGAGCAAGGATTTGAATTTTTAGCATTCAATGCAAAAGCTTCTGTAACTCTGTCTCTAAGGACAGAGGTGTGTGTGTGTGTGTGTGTGTGTGTGTGTGTGTGTGTGTGTGTGTGTGTTCCCTTCTTATTTGCTTTGCTTTTTTATGTCTTTAATTTGAAGTATGGATTTTTCTCAGATCATAAACTATCTTTGATTCACAGCCTGAGTTTTGCCTATACTCAATGTTACCCCACGTTCCTTATAAGTATTTACTTTGGTTTTCAAAATAGTCAGACCCATATGCAGAATTATGCTTCTCTTTCTCTGGTTATATCACATTACCTTTCAATAAAAAACATTTTATTCAAGAAATGTATAAATTTAGCAATTTCCTGAAATTTAAACTCTTATTATAAATGTAGGGTCTCCAGAACTTGAGTCAGTTTTCTGGCTATGTTCTATGGAGCTTTTGCAGGCTCTGACAAGTCCCCACATAATCCACACTGGAGGTCGCTGGCTAAGCAGACAAGCTTTTCTCTCTTCATCCCACACAGAACTTCTTCACACCAGCTTCAGCCAGAAAATTAATAAGTAAATGTAATAAGGTCAATACACAAAGTCAATGTTATTTATATGTTAATAACAAACAATTTGAAGGAGAAATAAATATTCATAAGAGCATCATAAAACCTAAAAATCTTAGAAAGATATTTTTTAAAGGCATGAAAGCCTTGTATCCTGGAAGCTACAAATATTTGCTATCAAAGATATTTAAAATCATAAATAGTTTAGAGTTGTCTCATATTCACGAGCTGAAAACTCAGGATTATTATGATGTATGTTCTCACCAAATGTATTTCAATGCTATCCCAACAAAAACCCTCCTCTCTCTGGATTTCCTTCTGCTGCTGTATCTTGCTCTGATAGCTCCTTACTGGTTTGTTAGTTAGGTACATGTTAGTTAGGTACATGCCTTCGAGTTAGGTACATGTATATGTATATGTATATCCTTTAGCTGAGCCACCGTGTCTAATCTATGGTTCCTCTACCTGGTACCATTGACATTGAAGGCTGGATAATTCTTTATTAGGGGCTGTTCTGTGTGCTGCACCTTTGCCCTCTACCAGTACCTTCCTCCCAGTTGTGACTAACAAAACATGCCTAGTGATTGCCAAACGTCCCTGGGAGGGAAAATTTCCCCCGGTTCTGGACCACTGACCTAATACATGATTTCCTGAAGAAAACCCCAAAATCCCACCATTCACATCATTCTTTTCTTTCTCTCATTTCATTTATTGTTTTCAAATGATCATTTATTCTGATTCTTGTCAACAGCTTAATTACAGATTGAAACATTTACAATAAGTACATTCTTTTGAAGTATTTATTTTCCATTACTTATAGAATGAATTTCAAATTTCTTAACATGCCGTTTAAAAGTCCATCTAGTTCTCCAGTCTCTTGTGTCACAATACCTTGCTTCAGGTGAATATTCTTGCAACATCATTTTTTTGATCCCTCTCAGCCATTCTGTATTGTTTTCATTATGTCTTTGCTACCTTTCTTCCCTTGACCCGGGAATGAGATATTTCTTATGTGTCATTTCATATCCTCTTGGCTCTACTTCTGACTTCAGACACTGTGTGTGAAGAGTTTTTTGATGGCTTCAAGGAGTTTCACAGAGGTGTGGGTGTATATGTGTTCATTTCATATCCTGCCATGGGTTTCTTTGATGTTGTGGTGTGAGATGCTTCTGGAAATTTACCTGGTAGTCATGAATAAATATGGGGGAAGCTGATGTCTGTAGGGCCGTTCTTGACCAATAGGGGACATAAATAAATGTTTCTCCTTCATCCTCTGGGTGGATAGTTTTGAGAATATTGTATAAGTTTCCTGAGACTGTTCCATGTAATCCAGTTCCTGTTTCTTGTTTTGGTGACCAACCTGATCACACATACTTAAATCGGCTTTCCCTCCTTCTCTGTTTTGCTCCCCCATCCCTTACTCGTGTTGCTTAGGATCAATTCCCAAGCAGACTACTTGCACATAAGCCTTAGTCTCAGGCTGTTTTTGGTGCATCTAAAATGAAGACAACCTGGCTAACTTTTACTCATCCTTTAAGACTCTCCCTAGGTATAATTACTTCCAAATACTGTTTCCTTACCTCTCTCCCAATCTCTTTATTTTTACTGATGTTTCTCCTCATCATCACCTATTTCACCATGCCCTTTGCTAATTGTCTTCAAACCTCCTCAAGAATTGTGCCTATATCAAAATCGTCTTTTTTTTCTTCAGTGCCTAGACATCATTTTGAATAATGATATACCTAACTAGTCATAATCATATTTTAATTATCAGTCTTGAATGAAGGAATTATGTAGTTACTAAAATAATATACTTTATTTGGGGGGTTTAGAAGTGGATAAAGGAACCATGTAAAAATGTGCTTATTTGACTCCAAATCACTTTTTGGGGAAGAAAATGAAACAACCAGTTAATTCTTTGTTTCTTTCCTCAATCATCATTTTTGTTTAGGCGGAGGCTGAGAACTAATTCATGGGAGGATATAAGTTTTAAGAAAACATGTCCCCTAAGGCTACAGAAAACACTAAAATGCATTTAATTATGTGTGGAAGTTGGTATTAATTCAATTACAATATCATATTTAATAGCCTCATTATCTGTGAACCAATAAGCAAGAGAGGGCTTGAAAAGAGTGAAGATTTGAGAAAAAGGAGAAATGAGCTAGATCGGGGTCAGCAAACTTTTGAGATGGCAGAGCCAGCAGTGGTCAGCAAACTGTGGCTCCTGAGCCGCAGGCTCTAAAGTAAAATTGAAAATAAAAATAAAACGGTCATAGTTTCATTTATAAAATTTTAAAAGGATATTATTCACATAATGGTGATTATGTAAAAATATATTTATGGCTCTCAAATAATTTTTAAATTGTTGTGAAGGACAGGATTGTCTCTTTCAGGGGTCGGCAAACTGTGAGCCACAGTTCCTCATGAGCTAGATCCTCATGAGAAATGATATGGAATCCACTAGAATTGAATGAAATAATCAGAAGATAATGGAAAACATTCATAAGAGAATGAATTTCTATATGACAAGGAATAATATATATTTTTAAATAAGTGGACAATACACTGTTCCCTCAACACACATACCCAGAGTCCTCAGGGTAAACGTTTTTGGCTTATAGGGCCAGCTACCTACTGTCACTTTTGTTACATAAAATCCAGGTTATTTGCTACGAAAAGAGAAAACTAAAAACAAAAGAGAATGTGTTGATATTTGTGGCAAACAGTTGGCAAGAAAAGAAAACAAGAACCTGAGATGGGATTGTCTTATATTTGAGGGAGCAGCTGTCAATCATGTGGAAGATTTAGAATTAGGCATTGGGAAAAAAGTGTTTTTTTCTGGTTTGTTTTGTTTTTTAATAATAATTTAAGAAAGCAGCTTTGCCATTGAAACTTTGTTAACTCAGAGCAGATGGCAAGAAAGTGGAAGAGAGAATGCTACTGGGCTGGGAATTCATATTACAGATAAGGAGAAAGAGAGATAGGAATGTGGGAGTCTAAGGTGTCCTCAGAAATGCCAAAAATGTCACAGGGTCAATACAAACACTGGGAAGGTTAGCAGCCTAGCTTGACAAGGTTAAGGCTTTATCAAGGGAAGTCTATGAGTAAGGCAATTTTTTAAAGTATACAAGACAGTATCATTTACTACAGGCCCTGTCCTGTATAGTGGATCTCCGGGACTTATTTATAAATATTTGCATTACTGAAACTTTGTACCCTTTGACCATCATCTCCCTCCTCCCAGCCCCCAGCAAATTGTTAGGAGCCACTGTTTTGCTCTCTGTCTCTATGAGTTTGATTATTTTATTTTATTTATTTATTTATTTATTTATTTATTTATTTATTTATTTATTTATTTATTTATTTTAGCTGAGCCATCCTTCCATCTGTTGGCAGCTCAGCGGCTGCTCAGCTCGGGCTGGGCATCCAACTGCTGTTGCTCAGAGCTCAGCTAACACTCTTGAGCAAGCTCTTAACCAACTGAGCCACTCGGCCAGCCCTGAGTTTGATTATTTTAGATTCCATATATATGTGAGATCATATAGTATTTGTCTTCTGTGTCTGGTTATGCTAAATATTTCACTTAGTATAATGCCCTCCAGGTCCATCGAAGCTGTCACAAATGGCAGAGTTTCCTGAGCTTTCAGAGTCATATCTAAAAAATTGATATACATATTGTGACTTTTTAAATTGAATTTTAACCACATAAAATAGTGAAATTAAATACATCAAATGTGGCAAGGTTCATGCTAAATGCCTTATCAACATTATTTACACAAATACTTAATCACTTAATGTAGAGACTATTATATGAACTTCTCATGGAGGAAGAATGCTAATCTAGACAGGATAAAAAACTTATATGAGGACACAGTATATCTGAGAACTTTAGGAATAGATCCCAGTTCTGCCTGACACAAAGTCCATGGACATAACTAGTTGAAATACTACAAAAAAATCACCATTTGGTCAACTATAATCTAAAAATAAGACAATTTAAGGAAAGTGAAAGTATACCGTCAAGATAGGTATTTTTGTACAATGTAACATTATTACTATTATTTTTTAAAAGATATTTTAATTGGGGAATTGGGGTTGGGGAACAGACAAGTTGCTGTCCTTTTGTTCTTCCATCTAGTTATGGAGGGCGTCACTTCACTGGCCCATGTTGGTATTATCATTGAGCTCTTCCTAGGAGAGGCAGATCGGTCTCCGGCCACTGAATGGCCTCTCATGGCGGCTCTTGGCAGCTCATGCTGGCTGCCAGGTACTCATGGTAGCTTTACAGCAGCCCACTGCATCAGGGGCTGCAACCTATCAGGTCGCTGGCGACTCACTGCATCTCAGCTCCAGGTCGATCTGTTGTTCACCATTTTAGCTGTAGAGGGCTCAGTGTCACTGGCTCTAATGTGGGATCTGAACTGAGGCCCTGCTGCTCAGAGCTGGTGTCCCAAGCCAGCTCTTAACCAATGTGAATACAATGTATCATTATTAATGGCAGCATGAAGAGTACAAACAAATGCAGCTGCGTTAAAGGGCAGTGGGAGAGTATCAAGTGACAGGACTGTATACAGTTACATAGGCCTACTAATTAAGATGGATAACTAAGTCCGCTATTCTACTTCTATTTTTGTTTATAAAAGATCATTTTTTCAGTAAAGATTATTGGATGCCAATTATTGTCATGATCAATGCTAATGACAAATGAACTAAGTTAATATTATTTGTGGTTAAGAAATACTGCTCATTTGGATTGACATGAACATTTAATATCATGGGAAGTAAAGAAACTGAGCATTGTTGTGACATTTATCAACAATATCTGAATCAGTACCCAAGGGCTGTCATTACACCCTTGAAAAGAGTATGAAGTGGAAAAATTAATGACTTCCTTAATTTATTCAAAATACTTTAATGGGGCATCATCTGCATAAACATACTCCACTGAAATACTATAAGGTATGATAGATCTTAGTATTCTCACCTTATAAATTAAGAAACAAAGGTTTGCAGACTTTCAGCAACATGCTTATGGCCTGCCAGCCGCTAAGTGGCAGAGTAGTCCTTACACCCAGCCTTCTCTGGTTCCAAAGCCAGTGTTGTATTTCCCAGTAAGGCAGATTTTACCTATTCTCAAAAAACAGGCAAAACAATTTCTGAGTGCCATCAACACTAGTCCTCCTCCTCCTAACAACAACCTATGGGGAAAATCTCATGGATCATAGACCTGTGCAGAATGTCACATTGTCTGGCAGACTATCAGTTTAAAAGGTCAATAAACTTCACAGTATAGTATTCTAATCATCCATGGAAAATAAATTGCTCATATTTCCATTAACTAAACACTGTGAAGACTAACTTATTATGTTCATATTTTGGGGAAGGCTTTTTTCAGGATTAAAAATATACTAGTGTGTAAATCATAGTCCCACCAGATATCCTGTTTTCTAAAAAGATATTTTTAATTATCTTAACCAGGAATCAGAGCTTTAAGCACTATGGAAAACCACATACATAGGAACCAATTGTAGGAAATTCAGAAAAGTCAGGCTAAGGTGATGAGACTACAAATGAATTTTACTGCAAAGAAAGTATCTGAGAATACAGGTTGTGGCCATAAAAACCTAAAGGAATGAGTCAGTCTGCAGAATTTAGAAGCAATCGATAATTACCAAAATGTAGGGAAGACTGAATAGGAGGAAATTGAGGAATATCCTTTAGAATGATTCTCAGGAAACAGTTCTCTGGCTATTAAAACTGTGGGTTTTGAGAACCATCTATCCACCACAGGAAGCTGTGAAACTGTCATCATTTAGGACACACAGGGATTTCTCTCAGAACCACTAAAAGCAAGTGTTGGCAGATGCATTCTTGGGACATGAAGATAGCAGCCTTTCTACTGTTTGCTTTTTTAAATAAAACTTAGAGGAAGTCTTCTTTGTCCTTGAATAGCATTTCAGGTATTTGTTCAGAGATGCAGATTTTCACCTAGTTGACCGTTATTCTCCTTTTGCACTTCATGCAATATTTCTTCTGGATTTGTTCAACGCTCTCTCATGTGTCATAAAGAGTCACATGTATTGAGCTTGTAATTGTGACAGAGACTGTTTTAACATACTCACTATGGAAAATCAGAATATACAGCCAAGCGATTAAATATCACCAATATCCTAACCACTCAGCGATAAATATGTTAACATTTCCACAAACTTCCCAATATTTCACAGGTGTGTGTGTGTGTGTGTGTGTGCGTGTGTATGTGTTTATAAAGGTTTATGTTTATGAAGATTATAATCATACTGTATAGACTCTTCTGCAACTTGCTTACTAATTAAACATACTATAATCATCTACCATGTGATTAAATAATCTTCTAAGTATTATAATATAGGTCGCATCCACAGTATTGCTATATAGCTATTAATTCTCAATTGCTGGACAGTATGTTGTTTCTGATTTCTTACTTTACATATAATGCCACCCTGTCTACCCTTGCACATATATTTTTGTCATAGCTTTAATCACTTCTTTTAAGAGAAATTCTTGAATTGTTAGGTAAAAGCGTTTGCATTTTTAATGAATTCCTTATGTACACTTTAGAGAGAATATACCTTTCTGCAGGGACTTAGCAGAACACGGGCTTTGGCGTCAGTCTGTCTGTGTGACCACAATCTAATTCTGTGTGACTGAGTTTCCTCGTCTGTAAAACAGGATTCATAAAACTCTGTCATGTGATCACTGTGAAGATTTAGTAGATAAAATATGCAAAATAAGATTAGTACCTACCAGAAAGGAAACTCTCAGAAAAGTTTATTTTTATTGTCATTATTATTTCCAATTAATATTCCCATCAGAAGCTATTTTGCTTCATCCTAGATGACAATATTGTCACAACTATATTTGTAAATTTAACAAATAATGTTCTTTTATTATTGATCTAATTTTCTTCCATGATTAATAACAGGAGGATGTTTATCATATGTGCACTGGCCATTTGTATTTTTCCCCTTGTGCTTTGCTGGGTCATAGGATTTTGGTTTTATTTCGCTGCTGCAGTTTCTTCTTTACTCACTGATCTGTATGCTGTTTCATTCCTATCTAATAGGACAATGATCTCTTGCATGATTTTAAGCAAAATGTATATAGTATTAAACAATTTCTAAAACAAAAACAGCCATGAGGTTTCTCCTACATTTTCCCACAGAGTACTCTTCTTCAAATGTGAATCTAGTAGGTCACTTTTTACATTTTTATACATCATTTCTCAAAGATGTGTTTCTCATCCTCTTTAATTCTCATTTTGATTCTAATGTCTTACAGTACATTGACTTAGTGAGTTCTTTTTAATAACTTACTTGTGTTGCTTTGACCTCAACCTAACTACAAACTACAAAATACTTTTTTTTTGTCTTTTATATGTATGTGTGTGTGTGTATATATATATATATATATATATATATATATATATATATATATATATATATATATATAATCAGTTCTCCATCTTCCATATAAAAAAGCTTTTTGTTACTAATATGTCTTTATTTCTTTGGGCTAAATAATGCCATAACGCATGGCTTTTTCCTCACCAGGCTAACTTCCCAAAATTAATGACACATAATGTAGCATGTAATTTAAGGACATAATCTTTAGAATCAGACGGGTGTACTCAAATTCTGGCTCAACTCTGTGAATTCAGACAAGTCACTTAGTGTGTCTGAGCCTCATTTTTCTTACCTGTAAAATGAAAACAACAATATTCATCTCAAAGGAGCAGTACAACGGTTAAATAAGATAAAGCATGTGGCAGTTCAGGTGCTTTATAAAAGATAGTTATATTTTTACACTTAATTACATTGTTCTTTAATGAACCTCCGTCAAGTTACATAGTCATATAAACGATTCCTATTTTAGTGAATATCAACAGCAGTCATTCATCTAGTTTTTCACACTAGAAATATTGGAGTCATCCTCAGATCCTTCTTGTACTAGCATTCCCCACATCTAATCTCTTGTCAAGTCCCATCAAGATACCATCTAAATTTGCTTCACCTCCATTGACTGTTCCATCCCCAGAGCCAGTGCCCTTGTCCAAATCCTCATTGATTATACCTCTATGAGGATCAGCACCATCAAAATCAACCTTTTAACTGATGACCAGAGGCATTTCCTAAATCATAAATCTAAGTTGACACTGGTCAACTACAATACTTTCAGATTTCTTAGGAGACAAACTTGAAATTATTGAGTATGTAATTCAAGGTCTTTAACAGCATGACTTCACTCTGTGCAGTTCATTCTCAGCCTATTTTCCTGCATCAATGAACTTTTTAAATAATTTTGTACTGTAATCATGAACATTTTTGCTATTTCCAGAATATTCTGTGCAAATGAATACATTAAGGCCTTTGCTCAAAAACAAAATCCTGCCTAAAATAGCTGTTATTCATTAATTCATTCAAGATTAACTGAAGAAAAATTAACATTTCCTGGACTTTAAGCAAATGCCAAGCACATTGGCAAGCAAAAATAATCCTGTGAAGTGACTCTGATTAGTACCATGTCACAGTGGATACAACTAAGTATCTTGCCCAAGTTCATGTATGTAAACAGCAGAGATGGGATTCCATATTGTTTCCACTTCTCCAAAATATTTATTAGGTACCTACTCTGTGTCCTAAATTTAAGATGAACTAAAAGTAGGTTTTTACGCAATGAAACTAGAATCTAATCGAACAACAGCTCAGAAATCCCTTATTCACAAGGATATCAACATCTGCATGAGGAGAACTGATTGTAACTGGCTATCTAATATGCCAGCATCATTTCAGCATTATCATTGGTTTTCTCATCTTAAAAGATAATAGTAACAACTTACTTATCCTTATGAAACTTATTAAAAAATATGGGCCGGCCGAATGGCGCAGTGGCTAAGCACTGGCTTGGGAAGCCAGTGGCCCCAGTTCGGTCCCAAATGTGAGGGCAAGTGACACTGCCCTCAAAAAAAAAAAATAGAGAGAGCATATAAAAATGTTAAAAATCAATGAAGCACTATCAGAGTTTCTGTTATCATTGTTATAGTACTAGTTTTGTAACCACAGTTCTATAGATTATTAAATTAAAAATCAGAATGGGAATTTAGAACTGGAAAGGACTATACCACCACTTTTTCATTCTGTAAATTAGGACACTGAGTTTAGGAATAACTAAATGACTTGCCTACTGTCATGTAGTCATTGTTTAAAATGTTACATAAACACGTTCTATATAATTACCAACACTGCCAATTATTTAACCCAATCATTCTTATTTATGTGAAAACAGGGTCATGAATACAATCATATATGGGTATTTGTATGCATTTTATGAAATGCATTAAATTAACTGTATATACATTATCTGCTTATCGGAATCCCTGTCTTTAAATAGAATGCACTGAACAAAGACATATTAGAGAGGTAAATGGGTTTGTAGAGATGTAGACATAAATCTAGGTATGAGGATCAAGATATATGATCTATTAAAATTTTTTATACACCAAGAAAGAGAAGCACAGGCTAATTTTTCTAGAATGAATCACATAGATGATAAATGATGGAGTCAGAAATTGAGACTGAATTTTACTAACTCCAAAACCTTTTAAAATCCTTACAACACATAATACTATACATTTATATTATATTATATTATATTATATTATTTTATATTATATTATTTTTATTAAATTAGTTCATTAACAAGCAGTGTAGAGGACTTCTGGTAAGACGGCGGAATAGACAGATGCTGTGCTAAGTACTTCCCAAGATCACACCAAAATTACAAACAAATTATACAGCATTCAACCCCGGAGGTCCCCAGAAAACTAGATGAACAGAACCACTAAAAAAAGAACTTAAAGAGGAGGCCATATCAAGTCTGGCAGGAAGGGCAGAGATGAGAGAGGGCGAACCCCGTGAGGGAAGCCCCAGCTGTGAGGAGGCTTCTCCAGTTGGGGGAGAGAACCTCCGGCCGCACACCAAGCTCACCAGCCCAGAGTTCCTTTCCCAGGAAGAGGAGTTCTAAGATAGCTGGCAGTAAATTAATGAGGACTCTCTTTGCTCAGCTCGGTGAGGCTAAGAGCAGCTGGAGAATCAGTGGGGCTGGTGCACAGGCTTGCTCGCCAGTGAGCACTTACCTGGTTCCTGGTGGAGGGGGTGGCTGTGTGAGCCGGGCCCAGGAGCCTGCGAGGAGGGACTGAGCTGAGCACCTTTGGTGCAAAGGCTGGAGGTTTTTGGACTATTGTTCCCCTGATGTGGAGCCTGCATGCAAGTGATGTAAGGAGGGCACCATTTTGTCAGGGTTGGGCCCTCCCACAGAGAATCAGGTCTGGGACCTCATTGGTCTGGTGGAATTCGCGCAGAAGTGCATGTGTATGTGCATGCGCACATGCTGCCTTGGTTCCACACCCTCCGCCCGGTTGCCAGGCAAACACTGGGCGGGTGCCCTCTGGCTCCAACAGGCTGCTCACTGAGACGCGGGAGTGTGCAAGCCACCTCAGGTCCCCGCCCTCCATACTGCACTTACAGAGTTGCCAGGCGGGTGATTGGTTGTCGGGCTGCTCAGCCTGATCTGCGAGTGGCTGCTTGGGACTCGCTGAGATTGGGAGTTTTCCTGGGAATGTTGGGCCGTGAGCTGTGTGCCTTCATGATCAAGCCAGGGCTCTCCTGGTGATCTATCTAATACATCAAAGCCATGTCAGAGCGACAGCCAGAATGAGGAAACAAAGAAACATGTCACAAGTAAAAGATCAGAAGAAACCTCTAGAAATGGAACCAAATGAAACAGAGGGATCCAACCTTTCAGAGACAGAGTTTAGAACACTGGTGATAAGAATGCTTAACAAACTTAGTGAGGACATAAGGAAGGATAGAGAAATCATAAAAAACAACAGTTAGAACTAAAGAATACAATAACTGATATGAAGAACACACTTGAAGGAATCACCAGAAGAGTAGATGAAGCAGAGGAGCAGATCAGTGATTTGGAAGAAAAAATAGCAGAAATCACCCAGTTGGCACAACAAAAAGACCAAAGAATAAAAAACAATGAAAATAGTTTAAGGGCCCTATGGGACAAGGTGAAGTGCAGCCACCTTTGACTCATAGGAATACCAGAAGGAGATGAGAAGAAGCAAGGGGTTGAGAATATATTTGAAAAAATAATGACTGAAAATTTCCCTACCCTGGTGAAGTAAATCAACATACATGCCCAGGAAGTGCAGAGGGTTCCAAACAAGCTGAACCCAAACAGGTCCACACCAAGACACATCATAGTTAAAATGGCAAAAGTTAAAGACAGAGACAGAATCCTAAAAGCAGCAAGAGAAAGACAGCAGGTTTCATACAAAGGAACTTCTATTAGACTAACAGCTGACTTGTCTACAGAAACTCTGCAGGCCAGAAGGGAATGGCAGGAGATATTCAAAGTGATGCAAAATAAAGGCCTACAACCAAGATTGCTCTACCCAGCATGGCTATCACTTCGAATTGAAGGAGAAATAAAGAGCTTCTCAGAAAAGAATAAGCTTAAGGAATTCATTACCACCAAGCCTGCATTGCAAGAAATGTTAAAAGGGCTTTTTTAAACAAAAGAAAGGGGTAAACAAGCTAACCCAGGAAGACCAGGAAAACAAATAACAAAATGGCAATACATATGCACCTGTCAATAATCATTTTAAATGTCTATGGGCTAAATGCTCCAATCAAAAGACAGAGAGTGGCTGAGTGGATAAGAAAATAGGACACATGTATATGCTGTTTACAGATGGAACATGATATTTAATGCAAATGGAAATGAGAAAAAAAAAGCTGGACTACCAATACTTATTTAGGACAAAATAGACTTTAAAATGACTACAATAAAAGACAAAGAAGGGCACTAGAACCCTAATAAACATCTATGCACCCAACATAGGAACACCTAATTACATGTGAAAGATTTTGGCAGACATAAAGACAGAGATCAACAGTAACACTATCATAGTAGGGAACTTCAACACCCTATTGTCATCAATGGACAGACCCTTTAGACAGAAAATCAACACAGAAAGACAGACCTCAAATTACACTTTAGACCAGCTGGACTTCGTTGATATTTTTAGAACATTTCACCCTGAAAAAACAGAATACACATACTTCTCAAGTACACATGGGACATTTTCCAAGATAGACCATGTTAGGCCACAAAACAAGTCTCAGTAAATTTCAGAAGGATGAAGTCATATCAAGCATATATAAAGGAAAAACTGATGGTTGCTGGCTGGGAGGGAGTGGGGATGAGGGAGAGGGGGAAGGTTTTGGACAGGTAGGTGGGTGACTACAATGTTGCCGCAGGGGTATGGGGGCAGTTCTGGGATTGTAATTGATAATGTTGTGAAGAGGCTATTATGTTAAATGAAATAAGTCAGTCGGAGAAAGGCAAGTACCATATGATCTCACTTATATGTGGAATCTGAAAAACTGAATGAATGATCAAACAGACTCATAGATATACAGGAAAAACTGAGGGTTGCTAATTGGAAGGGGGATGAGGATAAGGAGGAAGGGGAAGGGATTAGACAGCATAAATAGACAACTACAATATTGCTGCAGGGATATGAAACATATTTCGGGGAATATAATAATGTTGTAAAAATTTTGTGGCATGTCAGATAGTCATATGTCTTGTTAGGGAGACCACTTCATGGATGGGGTAGAGGCTTGATCTCTGCACTGTACACCTGAAGCTGATGTTGTATAATATTATAAGCCAACTGTAACTGAATATATAGATAGTCACGGGATGTGGAGTATACTGTAGAAGGGAGTCAAAGGAATTATAATAGATATGTATGATATGGGCAGGAGGAGTGAGGTAGCAAACTGGGGGAGGAGGGTTGTCACTTTGTGGGGTAAAAAGTATAACTATTGCATTTGTGTTGTACACCTGAAACTAATTAAAAATAAATAAATAAAAATCAAGCAGTTTAGAGAACATTCTGTTGGTACTTAAGTAGGAGAAATTATTCAGAACTTGAAGAAAGGTTCAATTTTAGTTAGTTTTAAAGATGAGTAAGATACTGTGAGATGGACAAAGAGTAAAAGGATACTCAAGTAAAACAAAATTTTAGGGGCAAAAGCATAATGTATGAAAGATCAAGATATTTTAGAAGTATAACAGTTTATGTGGGTACAGTGAAGACTAGAAGTGAGTGAAACAAAAGATCTAGGAAGGAAAGAACTGTGTATTCTTTGTAACCTCATTGAATGAATTAATGAATAATGAATGAATGAATGAATGAAATAGAGAGGAGAAATAGAGCTTCACTATGAAAAATCTTGAATTCTGTACTAAAGATTTCAGAAATCACCCTTATATTTTGATGATAATAAAAATATTTTAAGTAGATGTGTGACAAGGTCAGATCTGTATACCAAAAAAATCACCCTGGTGGTAGAGAGTAAGGTTGTCTGGGAGGCTTAGAGATAGAGACAGAATATAAATAAATTTTTGCAATCAACTAGATCAAGTGATAATGAAAACCTGCCAGATGCTTGATAATGTCTTCAACCAATTCTCAGAAAGAAGAGCTGTTGAGAAGGATAACGTGGCAAATTTTGGTTCTATTAAATTAGAAGTGGCTATAAGATATTCTGGTAATATAGTCTATGGCATATGTACCTATAACTTAAAGTTGCCAGCAGTTATGTACACACATATAGAGAATTTATAGAGCTAGCAGAAAAGGAGTCTAAAGCAGATAAATATGGAAAATGTAATTCAATAAAGATATAAAGGAAAAGGTGATAATAGAGGAAAGTAAGAAAGAATGACCAAAGAGGAAAAAGAAAAAGAAGACAGTAACATCCTGGAAGCCAAGAAAGTTTCAAGAAAGAAGTTCCAGAGCCTTCAAAGAGACTAAGAAAAAAATTGATAGGAAATCACTCAATTTAATAATTAATATATTGTTCTCAAATGTTAGAGAGCAATTACTTTTGAGTGGTGAGATTTACTCTTTAAAATGTGGGCAGAATTTAATGGAGGGTAATAATATTATCTGCTGTTAAGTGCCCTCAGTATTTCTCTATGGGAGTTGAATTCCAAGATTACATTATATATAATATAGCCAAGATGTCCAACTGAATTAATACCTACTGGTAATACATTATACTTGCAGGAATCACAATCGGTCAGTTCAAATGTCTGCATCATCGAGAATAGAAATTTAACCTATTTGAATTGAAAGTATTGACTTTCAAAAAGACTTAATTTACCACTAAGTAATCTTCTAGTCCTCAAGCAGCATTGCTCACTTAATTGTACTTCAAAATGCTATACTCAAAATTAGTAAAGATAAAAAATATGACAAAATGGAAGAACAATTTTAGTATTGTTTAGAACTAGATGGACAGTGTCCTTCAAGTTTGGGAGAATATGATAATCCCAGAGCAAGGTAAATTTTATATTAAGACTATAAAAACTATTTAAAAACTCAGCGCTTAAATCTCTATTCTGCTTGATAGAAGTTACTTCTGTTCCTTAATTTCCATAACCTTCCATTAAGGCCAATCCCAACCTCATATAACTGTAAGGAAACATAAATTCAGATCCATTGTGGACCTAAATTTTTGAAAATGTAACATCTGCGAAATTTGAGATATGCTTATTAACTAATTTTTCATAGATACATTTGTTTAAATCTACCTGCTCATACATTTATAATATCTTGAAATATTCAATTTTAAAGGGCAGTTTAGGTAAAAGAGAGCTACTGAGTTCACCAATGAGTACATTAGTACCTCATCTTCCTGTGAAATGGAACATTTAACATTGAGGATAGTCTATGAACTAGGTAATTTAAATTCAGCTGCATTAAAAATGTTATAAATAAAATGTATACATTTTCTCCAAAAAACTGATGCTTATATTATGTTTATGTCTCCACTGGAAAGAGTAGAGCATTCACGCCTTTTTTATAGCAGAATTTAAGATTTCCAACTGCATACTTTTAAGAATTGACTATGCCAATCAAATACATATTACTTATTCTAAAATGGTAAATATTTTATAGAAATTTTCATTTAATATTCTTAAAGTATTTTTTAATGCAAGTTAATAAACAATGTCTTCTGAGTCCAAAATTAGACGAAAGACAAAAGTTTTTCTTCTCTTTTGTAACTTTTTAAAAAAAATGAAAGTTGGAACAGAATGCATGAGGTGGCTCACACTTAACTCTGGGTTTTTAGCTATTGGTCTGGTTTGGGCCTAGCACATGTTTATTACTGTACCTGATAATAATCCACACCTTTATCCTTTTTAAAATTTCTTTGCACCACAGATTTGTGCTCCTTCTAAAAAGTGAGAGGGTTTTGTATTTTAGTCATGACAGAGTTTGTGGAAAATCCTTGGTGGGAACTATAAAAAGCTTTGTGAAAATCTGAGTTTAATATAAACATAAGCATCTGCAAAAAATAAAGACAATTTGTATCAGTTCCTGTATTTGTTTCTATAAATTAAAAATGACATCAGGACACACTATACCCACCATATATTTTCTGACAAGTGAAGTTTACTTTTAATTATCTTTGATGTCATTTAGATAAATACAAATCACAGATAACTTGGTAAAAATAATGAGGTCTTAATAACATGAGACCTCATTCTAAATGTGTAAATGAAATCTTTCTTGCCTGAGAGATAGAAGAAAATATCTAAATTTATTCTAAAAAGTGTCATATTTATGGATTTATTGAAACACAAACCAGTTTAACATTAGAGTTTTGGTTTTTTTTCTCTTTTGTTGACACTTTGACAGGTATCAGCAACTATAAAAACAAGTTTCATGTAAATTTGGAATTTTTTTCTCATGGATATTGCCAGAGGAAAAGTTCTATAAGTATATTTATATTTTACAGAATTGTTACCATTTAGGATGTGTCTATATGCAATCAATATGCAAAAACTAAAACCTGACTTTCACTCAATTCTCAGGATTTCTCGTTTCTAAAATAATGAATTTTTGGAAACATGAGAAAAGTATGTTTTTCAATTTTTTTCTAGAGTATTATATATATCATTACTTCATGATTTTCTAAAAGTTTTCAGTAATTGTCAGCATACTTGGTAAAGGATACTTAATAATATATTCAGTATAATAGCTGGGAGGAAACTGACTAGAAAGAGCTATATCATCTGTGGGTTGTCCAAACCCTTGGCAGACACAGATAACTTTATGTGGCATCTTTAATTATAGGTAAACATTTTATACAAAGACAGTTTATTTCTATTCTTAAAAAATAACAAAAATGCACTGGCTTGTTTCCACGATGGACTTCAAACTTTTTCTTCAAGTATATAATCCCAAAAATTTAGAGAGTAAAGGCACCATAAGTTTTATGTAGACCAGTGTTTCTTAGACATTTGGGTTATACAGCCCATTAAAATTTTAATACAATAGCAACAACAATTAAGGTAGAAAAAAAGAAGGACTGATCAGCTTTTCATGAAACCAAACATATTTTAAAGAGATGAATGGAGAAGGAAATGGAGAAGAAACATACCATGAAATACTATTCAGCCTTTAGAAAGACAAAAAAAAAAAATATCCTGACATATGACAATACGGATGAAATGTCAGGATATTATGCTCAGTGAAATAAGCCATACATAGAAAGGTAAATAGTACATGACTGCACTTACATGAAGTATTTAAAATAGTCTAATTCATAAAATCAAAGAGTGGACTGGTAGTTGTGAAGGGCTGAAAGGAGGAGGAAATGGGGAGTCATTAATCAATGGGGATAAAGTTTCAGTCAGCAAGATGAATAAACTCTAGAGATCTGCTGTACAACATCATACTTACAGTCATGTTCTGTACACTTTAAAATATGGGATGGGGCTGGGCATAGGGAGAAGGGAAGGAACGAGGCAACATAAACTGATAACTACAAAACTACCACAGGGATAGAAGAGACAGTTTAGGGAATATAATCAATAATGTTGTAGTATATTTTTTAGGGTATCATATGGGCTGCAAGTCTTGTTAGGGAGACCACTTCATGGACGGTATAAGTGGCCTTACCACTGCACTGTACATCTGAAGCTGCCACTGAATAATATTAGATGTTATTTAATGCTATAATTTAACACATATATAGTCATGGGATGTGGAGTATAATGTGGGGATGGAGTCAATGGAATTGTAATAGATATGTATGATATCAGGGATGGGGGGACAGTGGATGGGGAAAGGGGGAGTCACTTTGTAAGGGGTGAAAAGGATAACTATTGCATTGTTTTGTACATTTGTAACTAATAATAATAATAATAATAAAATAAAATATGTTGAGGGTAGATCTCATGTTAAGTGTTCTCACCACTATGAAATAAAATTAAAAAGAAAATACCATCATTATTGCTTATTTGAAAATTTTAATAATACATAGTTACTAATAATACAACCACAGAGTAAAGAATAATCTGGTGAATATATTTTAACATCCTAAAAATTTCACCACATAGGTGATCGCTACTTCTGCTGTTCATGAGATAATCTGTAATATGCCCGACAAGATCCAACGCACCATCTGGCCCCTGCTTTATTTTATTTTATTCTTTTATTATTATTTTTAAAATTAGTTTCAGGAGCTATATGGGGGAGACCTTTCATGGCCCTTGACTTTTTAACCAGCATCATCTCTCACTCAGCTTGCTTTTGCTCTCCAGGCTTCCTGACTTTCTTTTGGTTCTGTAGCCTCCAAAGTGAGATAAAGAAAGATGATAGGGGTCACAAGATAATATTACATTGAGGTGATGGAGAAAATACAGTAAAGCCTTGGATTGCGAGTAACGTGGTTTGGGAGTGTTCCATGACAATCCAAAATTTCTAATACATACATTTTAACAGGGTAAACGAGTGATGTCTTGCAATACGAGTAGTTTGTTTCCGGAACGAATTATGTTCACAAACCAAGGTATTATTTTTTTAGAATTTATTTTAATATTGGCTCACAATAATATAAAAGTGAACTTCTCTAATATTTTCAATAAGGATGACTCTCTGGGTGCCTCCGTCAGTAGGTCCACACAGAGAGCAGAGGAGCTGGCTGAGAAAAAGCAGGTGCTTACAAACCTGGACTGCTCCATGGTTTCACCCTTACTCTTCTGTCAACTTGCGGAGTATTTTAAAACACTACAGTTCATGCAACCCAGGCTTTCTTTTAAAAATAGGTTTACCCTGGGGCCGGCAGAGTGGTGCGGTGGTTGAGGGCTGGCTTGGGATGCCAGCGGCCCCGGTTCGGGTCCCACATATGAGGGCCAGTGATACTGCCCTCAGGGGAAAAAAAAATAGGTTTACCCTTTTGCTAAGATTTTACTGAGGTGGTTCTTTCAGAACAATGCTTTATGTAATGGAGTGCTTATAATCCTTTGTAAATAAGATGGGCAATGACTATCAAAATCTGTCATATCCAAAAATTTGCTAGTTAAAGCATGGCAAAATTCTTAGAAAAATTATTATACTTAAATATGAATTCCTAAGTTTTCCTTTTCAAAAACTGTACTGATATTTTCTGTCAAATGGCTCTCTTCAATTTCTTTTCTTAAAAAAATTAAAGTTTCCTGGGGTGACAATGGTTACTAAAGTTACATAGGTTTTAAGTGTACAATCCTGTAATATATCATCTATGTATCACATTGTAGCTGTCTTCAATTTCAAATCTACTAGTTATTTTTTTTTAACTAAAAATGCCTAATCTATTTGAGATAACATAGAGCTCTTTTGAAGGCAGGGTTTTTTGTTGTTGTTGTTTTGTTTTTTGAGGGCAGTATCACTGGCCCTCATATGCGGGACCGAACCTCGGCAGCTGGCTTCCCAGGCCAGTGCTTTACCACCGCGCCACTCGGCCGGCCCCAAGAAGGCAGGTTTTTAAGAAGTGTTTCCATCATTATTATATAGATGCTAGAAGTTATAGGATTTTATTAGCTATAAATGTTCTCATCTCTGCAAACTTTATGTACATGGAAACAAAGTTTTCTAATCTCTTATAATTTTTTAATACAAATTTCTGTGGGTTTTAGACTCATTTGTTAAAAAGTTAAAACTACAGCACATCCTGGTTAGTTTGCCAGACGATTGATGTCTGGAAATCATAAATTGCTAGGCAATTTTTTTTTTTTTTTTGCTGAGCCATCCTGTCACCTGTTGGCAGCTCAACAGCAGCTCAGCTCAGGCTGGGCATTGAACTGCTGTTGCTCAGAGCTCAGCTTTCACTCTTTCTTGAGTGAGCTCTTAAGCAACTGAGCCACATGGTCCGCCCCAACTAGGCAATTTTTAATAAAAACTTTTGTTTACTGGGTAAATGGATTGAAAAACCAAAGTCATAATTTGGTAAGTTTAACTAATCATGCAATTTTCTTATTTAGGTTTGGTCTTTCATAGATTATTACATTTTAAAGCTATAATAGCCATTAAAATTAATCATCAGAAGAAATTAACTATAGAAGAAAGAATTAATCACTGTATCACAAAGGACTAAACAAGATTTTCAAACATAAAATGCGTAATCTAGTCACAATTAACAGTGTTATATTTTTTTGTGAAGGTTGGCAAGATTTCTGTACAATTCATGTAATAGTTAAACACTTATATTTTTGTTATTTGTTATATTATACATACAATATAAATACAACAGTGTATGTATACTACTTATACATAAATAAATAAGGAACAAAGATTGTAGTGGTCAAATTTTTAACTGATTGTTGTACATGACCAAAATAAAATTTGGAGAACAAGGCTCTGGTGGGCTGTGTATCCTCCCACTCCAAGAAATTCATACTTTTCCACTTGCCTGAAAAGCTCTCAGCCTCCTCCTTTAATCTCTCATTATCATTATTTACCTCCTGCTCATCCATATCTCAGTTTACATAACATGTTCTTAGAGAAGCCTTATCTGATCTCCTTCAGAAGTTATTATACTCTCCTGTGGCTCCTTCTACTTTATCTTCATAGTGCTTGGACACAATATGTAATTTTCTATGCAGTTCTGTGATTATTTGTTTAGTATCTCTACCCTTCCCCCAAACAAACAAACAAAAAAAACCTGAAACACAAAAATAGGGTCTCAGCAATAGGAAGGCAGAGTCCATGCCTCCCTGATTCTGAGCCACTGCTGGCATACAGTAGATGTTCAATTAACATTTTAGTCACATGTGAATGAATGAGTTGTTCTTAAAACTTTTATTATGAATAAATACCAATTCAAGAACTGGTGTTTGGGCATCATAAGTTGGATTAACCTTTCCATTTTTACAGATAATACAACTAAACCCAAAGAGATGAAATTATTATGCCTATTAAATTATTATGCCTATTATACAGTTCTGGGACAAGAAGTTAGTTCTCCTCATTCCCAACCTAGAGTTATTAATACTTTCATGTTTTATCAGTTTTTACACCATATTGATTTCTTGGGATCTGTTCTTTGCCTCCAAGTCAGTTATCAATTTCACAATTTCAAGGATTGTGTTTAATCCAGGGTTTTGTGGGTCATGAAGCTTATGTAATTCTGGGGACCCTCTTGAAGCAAAATAAAATTATAAATACGAAATTGAATACAAAAGTGAGCTGGTACAATTGGTGATTGAATACTCATATACTGGATGTAATTGTTTCACCAAGAAGACTAGAAATAAATCAACTATTACTCAACAAAGAAATAACTGAAAATCATGGATACTGTCCTTCTAAAATAAAGTCTGCACTCAAACTCCATCTATCTAGATTTTAATGACTGAAGCTACTCTAAAACTACCTGACTTGACAGCAAGGGACCTGGGAAAGCGCACAAATAGGAGAGGAAAGAGACAGTGATCTTAACTACTTTGGGTTAAAATAACTTACATATGCAAATTTTTCAAGATAAATGATAAAACACATTGTTAGAGCCCCTACCAGGGCAGGGGAAGGAAAGAGTAGAAATGAATAACCTTTAAAATTAAGCTCCATTGGGTGTATAGTAAGGATTCCTCTGCTTATACTTTTTGTATAGTATCTCTTAATTTTGCTCTCCTTGACCTACTCTACTTTTTCCTACTCTGTATTGTGTATGCTCAGTAAATAGAATTTATCAAATTGCTGTTTCTAACACCATCTTACTAGCTGCACTCTTTTTCCCACCCTACTATCAATTTACCTATTTTGGTTTCTCTCCTTTGGGATTTTGTTCACATTTATAGACAGAAAAAAATATATCTTAAACTTAGAACATTTAAAAGCTTCTCTGGAGAGCCTTTTCACCTCTGTGTCAAGTTCAAACATTTATTGCTCTTATGGTATAAAACGACACACTGGGGTATTATTCATAATGCTCAAATGCTACATATGTATACTCTACTCAAGGTAAAACATTTAATCTTCTGAAGACTGCACATTCCCTTTCACGGGGAAGGCAATGAGAAGTTAGAGCCAAAACATAAGGCAGATAGATTATTCTATAGTCAGCAGGTGTCCCTCTCATTCTATAATGTTCTTCACAGTCCATTCTCAATGCCTTTATTCAGCTTATTTCTCTAGTCCACTTTTGTGTCTTGCCTCTCTGCCTGTTGCATTTAGACCATTTTACATGATCGCTTGGTTCATTTCTTCCCCGATGTGCACTTCAATGAAATAGAGAGAGAGAGCATTGGTTTTGGAGTAAGTGTATTTATTAATCCCTCTTTTAAAAAATATATTTTTATACTCAGCTCTCTGTCTATAAACTCCATTCACACAAGAGTCACTTCCTTTCCATGCTATCTTCTTTATATGCCTAACCCAATGGCTTGCAGATATAAGGCGTTAAATAAATTTATGTAAATTTGAACTGGTTTGGACTGTCATTATTTTGATTACTTACTAGAATTTGAAAGTATAGCATTTTAGCATTAAGACAAGGAATTACTATGGCTACTGATAACAATGATTATTAGTAATAATATGAAAACTTGTTCTTTGCCTGGCAAATCCTCTCAAATAATTGACTGAACATCAATTGTTCAAGTCTTAATAATCTAATACACATATTTTGTCCTTTGGAAGTTTAACTGCTAAATTATATCCTTATATATGCATTCTATTTTTGAAAAACAAACCCCACAATTTATTTCTGTCAGGATAGGTAAATTTCATAATATGAGATCTACAATTGAGTTCACAAACTCATCCTAGAAAAAGTGCTACATACCTCATTGCTGAATATACTATAGTCACCTTCGAAGTGTTACACTTGGGAAGCCATACACCGAGATTAGCACATAGTCCACACTTCAAAGCAATTTTGGAACTGTTTTTCTGGAATGGCCAATAAAGCTGTTGTAATATTACCCTTGATGTCCTGACTGTCATCAAAATATCTTCCTTTCAATATTTCCTTTATCTTTGGGTAAAGAAAGAAGTCATTGGGGGCCAGATCAGGTGAGTAAGGAGGGTGATTTGATACAGTTATTTGTTTACTGGCTAAAAACTCCCTCACAGACAGTGCCGTGTGAGCTGGTGCATTGTTGTCATGTAAGAGCCATGAATTGTTGGCGAAAACTTCAGGTCATTAATGTCTTTTTCATGCAGCCTTTTCAGCACTCCCACATAGTAAACTTGGTTATCTGTTTGTCCAGTTGGTACAAATTCATAATGAATAATCCCTCTGATATCAAAAAAGGTTAGCAACATTGCTGCAACAAGTTCACAAACTTAATGGTCAGATGTTGTACTTAGGAGCCTTCTTTGTGAAGTGTTGTCATCTTGTTTGCCAACTCTGATGGCCTTCTCTTTCAAGGGCAGGGAACAATTGAAATTATAACTATATTCAAAATCCAAGAAAATAAATATGTGGCACCTACATTAGAAAATAAATTGAAACTCCTACTTCAACATGACAGAGTAGTATCACTCAAATATCTCCCTCCTTTATTCTAAATGTCCACAAAATTGAGGAACATAAAGATAAAAAGGAATGAGCCCATAAAATTGCTAGGTGCTAGCAAAGAGTGCCAAAGTACAAACTGTAAGAAAATAGTTTAAGGTGCAACAGAAATAAAAATGTTTTAATGGAGAAAGATAATCCAAAGGATGGATAATACAAGCAGATATAAATAAATCAAGTACCAATGTCTCAAGTTTACACATTAAATTTTTTTCTCTTCATATACCCTCTTTCAGAGAGCATTTAC
Organism: Aselliscus stoliczkanus; assembly: GCA_033961575.1. Classification (NCBI taxonomy): domain Eukaryota; kingdom Metazoa; phylum Chordata; class Mammalia; order Chiroptera; family Hipposideridae; genus Aselliscus; species Aselliscus stoliczkanus. The sequence goes on from CM066728.1 coordinate 187,903,770, forward strand.
TCTTTGCAATGTTTCAAGCTCAGTTTCAGCAGGAATGAGAGCAGTTGACCTTACAAATCTTATCAGAGGAAATAATTAAAAGGCTTTATTTTATCTTTACAGCATCCTTATGAGGTGGGTCTTGTAGTCCCATTTTATAAGTGAGAAAAAAAAGACAAAACCAAACCAAATGAGGTGTAGAGTTTACCCAACACTATACTTCAAGTTAATGGTGAAGCTTTCATTTGAATTCAGGTTTACTTGACTGCAAAGTACTTGTCCTTACTGCATGTAACTGATTGTTCAGTGGACAGAGCCCTGAGACTATTCTAGTACTCACTAAAAATTGATATGCATTATGAATTAATGTTGAGTTTAAAAAATTTTAACGAAATTATGACACTCCATAAAAACCCAGTTTTTTAACCTTTGTTCAGTAGTGGTATTTTTTTCCCTTCTCTATTCAGAAAAAGTCAATGAATTATATGTGAAGTAATGAGAAAATTAATCCAACATTTTCACAAGGAGCTCTAAGGTGAAATAAAAACAAAGATATAGTATTTGATGTGCTATCTGAAGCTGGTCAGATAGAATCACAGAAAATGTTCTGAACAAGAAAATCAAAAGTTAATTGAACATCTCAATCTCCAGATGCATCACTAGGCTTTGGTTCAGATCCTGGAGGGGGGCTCCTGAAGAATATGCAATGTGACTTCTATCACATTTTTTGAAGTTGAAAATAAAGCCTGTGCACAGTCTCAAGCCATTGGATTTTAGAAAGAATGAATGGCCTAAGAATAATTTGTGTGAAATGAATTGACAAGAGTTGATGGCATCCTGTTTCTCTCTCTGTCTCTCTCTCTCTGTCTCTGTTTCTCTCTCTCTCTGTCTCTCTCTGTGTCTCTGTGTCTGTCTCTCTCTCTCTCTCTCTCTCTCTCTCTCTCTCTCTCTCTCTCTCTGTCTCTCTCTCTCACACACACACACACACACACACACACACACCCCTGTCCTAAGAGTCACAGCAAGAGCAACCTCGAGCTGCTTTTGTAAGGACAGAAAGAAAGAAAGAATAAATTATGTTTCCAGTCACAGGTAATCGTTTAATGTGTGCATTCTTTTTTTTTTTTTTTGAGGGCAGTGTCACTGGCCCTCATATGTGGGACCCGAACCGGGGCCGCTGGCGTCCCAAGCCAGTGCCTAACCACCGCGCCACTCGGCCGGCCCGAATGTGTGCATTCTTAATGTATCTGTCACACATGGATTCTAGAAAAATACATTTATTCTATTTCATCATTCAATATTCATTCACTATGTGCAGTTTAAAAAGAATCCACTTTGGGTAAAAATATGGAGAATTGTGCTTTTTATCACCCCAATGGTTCCTCAGTGGGCATGACAGATTTAAATTCACCATTTTTGGCCCTGCCCCCAAATCACTGTCTTTCCAAGTGCTTTTTACTTCCCAGGCTGCCCCAGGCATCTTATTCTGGAATTTGCCTCGTGCCCTCCAGGCTTTTGGGGACTGTCAACCATTTTGTTCTATTAAGTGTCTGTTTTGTTTTATTTCTTATTTTTGGACAGTTCTTGGGAGAGTATAGCATCCTTATGAATGGAGGAAGATGGTAAAGATCATTTTGGTCTTAGGGTCAAGAATCCCCAACTGAATGAGCCTTTCATACTACCTGGTGACATTGGTTGGCATGATTGTGTTCTTATGCTAACAAAATATCACTTTATGCTTTCTACTTTTACTGTATTATAAAAAGTTCCCATCTATTATTCTAACATGAAGTAGACCTGGGTTATGGAAAACCTCTCTACATTTTCAAGCTTTATAGTTAGGTACCCCAATCCCCACTCAAATCCCTCAGAAATTCAGCAAAAGAAGAGAGGAAGCAAGTAAGTCTTTACTCATACACACATACACACACACACATACTTAATTTTTGACTTTTTGATAAGGACATCTTCAGGAACAATTACTACTCAAGAAATGTTCTATACAATGTTAATATGAAATTGATGCCACATGCCTTTAAGGGCTCATGTTGTTACATATGGAGCACTGCTTTATTATTTAATATTAACCAGGAATGATATACTTTCTTCTGACTTGCTGATATTATCACTATAGTACAACTTCATATTTGCATAGAATTTGGTGCTAACACAAGTCTTCTTATAGAAGAATTCTTCATTATACAATTGAGTATAACCCCAGCTCATGTACAATGATTTTTTTTGCCAGTTCAATTTTCTAGTTATTATTGATTGTCCACACTCTGTACGTATTGCTCATAACAAAGAATGCTTAGTCAGATAATTACTGTGCTAGATGCTGGTAAATGTGGCAACACAATTAGCTTCAATAAAAGTTAGTGTAATATCCCACCTCAATTCATCACAAACCCTATTGGATTACCTATGAAAACATAGAGGGTCAAACTCAGCAGGTGTAAGAATAATTGTAACAGTATAATTGCTTTTCTATTAGTTGTCATCACTATAGAAAGGTGGTTAAGAATTAAGTGTGCTCTTCATCAAAATGATTAGGCTATTAACAGCAATTTTATTTTTTGGAGCTTGTTTTTATGATTATTTGAAAATTCAGCTCTTTTGCTATTTCTGGGGATATTTAATTTAAGAGGCTTATCCCACCATTACAAACCAAGCAAAGTAAAGTAATTCCAACCTTCAAATTAATTAGTTAAAAATAAAAAGCTGTTGATTTTTTTCTTTGTATTTCAAATGCATTGAGGAAAAATGAATTTCTCCAGAAAAACAAAGCATTTTTCCACTAATCACTATATTTTTAATTTCCACAAATACTGTAGTGTTAAACATACTGTTTTTATTGTTATAGTGGTCAATAATCTTAAAAAATAATTGATTATTAAAAATTTCTGAGTGCAGTTTTCCCAGGAGACACACACTGTTTTAAAAGCAGCTATATCTATAAAGTGTATCTGGTTTGAAAATTTTAAGATGGCTAAATTTTTATTTTAATCATCAGTTTCTTGTTAATAATAATTTATTATATTACATCTAGTTCCTTTATTCATACAGTATAGCAATTTAAATCTTTCTCCTTTTTATCACATCATTCCAACATTAGAACTGGTTCCACTTAGAAGAAAATCTATTTTATCTGTATAAATTGAAAATGACTTTGCATTGGTTTTATCTGTGCACATAATCAAAATGGAATTATATTCTATGAGTTTCAGTGCCTCTAGTATGCAATGGATCAAATCACCTTCAGTTGTTGTATTTGATAAGATTATACATTTGCTTTTGGGGTCTTCTATCTGATATTGGTTTAAAACAAAGCTTATTAAATCATGGTTCCCATGTGTTCAATAGCTCTCATTGAAGATAAATGCTGTGTATATCTGCTTAATGTACTTCATCTGTAAGAGTGCCTTTCTCTTTTTTCTTCTTTTTCTTTCTTTCTTTTTTTTTTTTGTGTGTAGGATTATTTCTGTTTTGTGTGATATTAAATATAGGCCCTTGATGTTTCTTGTGATGAGAAAGTTTTCAGGGTTTCAGTCTCTCACTGAGCACGAGCTTAAATATTAAAATAATGGTATAGTTCTACATTCTTCAGAAAACTCTATTTTTAGATAAAAGGGAATCACATGTACTCTATAGTGCTATCACACAATGTGGTTAACCTTTCATGGACTTGGATCTCAGCATGTAAGATAATAGAAGCAATAATATAGTTAGTACTCCACATTCCTTTTAGTCTTCTCTCCCCTCAGTCCACTTTTTTTTCTGTCAGTAGAAAAATGCACATGGTAGGAAAATTAATATTAAGCTCTGTGGCTTGACTGCTGTACTACTAAGTGGGTGGCAGAATGAATCAGAAAGTCTATCCCTAATTCTACTTTTATTTTTTGTTTAAACTTCTGCTGTCTCAGAATTGAGTCTGAGACTCCTAAGCTGAGCATGTGTAGCATGAACCTCTGCATTCTAAAGTTGGCTACAACCAGTGTAGGCACTATTGCTACTTACCTCCAAATGGCCTTTACAGCAGACTGGAGATTCACTGAGAAAACTTTCTTTGGAGGTAACTCATTGTGGTAAGAAGTTACATGATTTTCCCTTCCTTCAGAGGTGGGGGGAGGGAAAGGCTTCTCCCACCCCCCAACTAAGGCTGAATGAAGGAATCCTAAGAAAACCACTCCCCAAACTTGGCCTGCCTACTAGAAGGGGGTCAGACATCCTATTTCTGGATTGGATGCTTATTGAGTTGCTAGTCCTAGTCCTTCCCATGCTGTTCCTGGAGATGAATTAAGAGTTCTTAATCCCCAACAATATGAGTTTTAAACCAACCTAGAAGCCAGTGGCTATCTGCTGCCTCCTTAATTTTAAAGGTAGTAGATTGGTTGGTATCATCTGATTTGGGCAGGATAAGGCAAGAAAAGTCAGCAAGGGTTAAGTATTACCCAGAGTCCTAACAGTCTTAACTCACTCAAGAGGGCTGGCCAGTAAGCTGAGGGACTGTAGCAGAGAGTTGCTAGGGGTTCTTGTTGAGGACAAAAGATGGAAGAGGGTGTTAAGTGGCCAGGCAGGGAATACATCAAAGAGTTAGGGAAGAGGACAATGTGAAGAGCTCTGCAGAAGAGCAGGGAAGGAGGACATTCTAAAGAACACATAAATGAAAGTCAATTTTTGGATGGAGCCCTTGATGGGATGTTGGGGGGGGGGCAAAGGGATGGAGGGGGATGGTCACCAAGAGCCACATTAAAAGCAAACAAACATTTGACACATAGAATACTTTGCCCTTCGCCCTCCTAGTCCTTCTTCCCATGGCCTCAACCTTATACGGGTCAGAAGCAGAAGAGGGGTGGGGGAAGGAATAGAAAAGTTAATTGAATAGGAAATAAAATCAACTTCAAGCCTCCCCTTCCCATAGGCCAGTCTGCTAGCCTTCAGTCAAGCCTGAGTAGAACAAGATGAAAAAGCCTCAAGTCAGATTCCAAGTTGAAGTTTTGACTTGAACACCCTGAGTATAGTAAAAGCAGAGATGGAGGTCTGATCACGATGCTGTCCAAAGGTAGGTAAGCAAGACACTAAAGAGTATGTTTGTAGGCATTGGTGGGAGGAAAAAACCACTGTTTTCTGATTACACTCTACCTGGTTCAGCACATGGCATGTATTTTTTTATCCATTCATCCATCCCCTTGTCTTTTGGTAATCGTCCTGGTTTTCATTAGAGGATCCCACTTGCTAAGAACTCATGTTTCAGGGAAAGTATACTCCTTCCTGATTCTAAAATTAAGTATATGGCACTACCATAGTACTTTAGCATAAGTTAATCCCCTAGACATGAAATTAGCTCAAAGATGTGCAGTGACTAGATGTCTGTGACTGGTTCCCTGGAGCAGGGTTCAAGGCTAGGCTGGCGCAGCAGCTGCATGCATCTCAGAGACCCATTCAGCTGCACCATCTGGGTCCCTGCTTCCCAGTGATGGCCTCAGCACCTAGGACTCCTCCTTCTGGGCCCACACTCAATGTAATGTCCTGTCCATTTGACTTGTATGTGCGCTCTTCCTCCAATCTTTGGATCCATGAAAGGTAAGAAGACTTCATTTGTGTTTCTGAGGCAAGGGTTGCCAGAGAGATAGGCAAATATAAATAAGTGTCGCCTTCCAGAAAATCTCAGAAAACCACCAGGTCGTCTGTTACAGAGCTAGTATATTTGAGTCTTCAGGAAATAATTTTTAACGATGAAAATGCAGAAAATGATAATGTTGTTTATGTTTTCATGGTCAAGGTAATAAGGATCTAGAAGAGATACATGGAACTCAGCATGGTTCAGAGTATAATTAAATATGATAAGTGCTTTGGGAAGATCCCCATCACCAGCCAGAATGTTCAGTACTTTGGATATTTCTACATAAATTGCATTTCAATTGGCATGTTACTCAATTTGTTACTCATTATTGTATGGGGGCAAAAGCAAAATAACTCCATCTCTTTGAAAGGGAAGCTTTGAAAGTTTTAATCCAAGTGACATGGTAGATGAAATGATTAAAGATGGCTATGGAACTGCTAGAATCTGTGTGATTTGTATTATATTACCACTCCCGAACTAGAGCTTGAACCAAATGTAAAATTACCAGAACAGCCAATACAAGTGATTTAGATATCACTCAGCTCTCTCACACTGGGTTTGAACTTTTCAAGAATGCAATGTGACCAACTATGTAATTCCATATGTAGTTCACAAAGGTAGCTTACCCCTGTTTTCAGGTTCATGTCATACTAAGTAATTAGGATTTGACAAATATGAGTGGTTGTAGAAATGATGTTCTTCTGAGGAAAAGTGATAGATTCTTCAACTACGTGTATTTAACCATACCCCAGCTTCCTGTGGGAATATCTGGAGTAGTACTCTGGCTAATTTGGGTGATAGGTTGCCCATATAATGACTTATACAATATTTCAAGGACAATGAAGGTATCTCTGTTAGAATGTTATGGGGAGTTCTATTTATCTGTATAAGACTCCCCAGTGTATAACAGCTCCCTGGAAGCATGACAACACCAACTGTGAGGCTCATGAAAGGTGAGTGCCAGGCAGACAACCAAAACACATGAAAACATTCTGTGGTGCCTACAGGAATCTAGGACACCTGGAAAAACCTAATGTGGGTGTTGTATTAAGTTTGGAAGGGACTGCATTCATTCTTGGCGCCAAACATTTTATATCTTATTTTTATAATTAACCACTCTGGGTAGAATAAATAGAATGTAAAATCTGTATGTGCTTTAAACTTCCTAAAAGATGAAATTATACCTATTTAACACTGATATTTTTGGAGTTAATTTATTTTTTAACAATAGTAATTTTAACTTTTTTGTCCTATTTATGGTAAATAGGACATAGTTTCTAGAGGCATAGAAACATTGAATTTCTGCAGGTAGCTGTGTAGTTTATTTTATACTTTTCACTCAGTTCTTCTAGAAATGTGCTCTTGATAATGCTGATTAAATATTTAGCCACCTTTTTGTTATTTGAAGATCTTCCATGTTTTATTTTGTAATGACAGACAGCTGCTATGAGGTACTCTCTGGTTACTAGCGAATGACTACAAGTAAAGCAGAGAACAATTACCTCATAATGGTACAGCCATTCACCTTTCAACATCAGCTTGCATTGTCTTAGCTCTGCTGTTAATATATTTAAAATTTTTTTCTTCAAAAGAAATCTACCTGTAGCTTTCTATAAACTTGCTCTGAATGTGTTGTCAGAGCTTTCCTGCGTCCTTCACCAGACACACTGAGTCAAAAACTCTAGGGCTGAACCTAAGAATCTCAAAAAAATAAACAAACAAAAACCCTCCCCAGTTCCGGGAGCCACTGTTTTAAAGTGAATGGTGATATTAAATTTGCGGAAGTAACAGAGGTATGTAGGTTTTCATTTTCACCTGTTTAAAGAGCAAACTTCTAGACTCTGGGAGAAACAAACTGAACACCAGGAGCTATGCATTTAGAAGATAATGCAGCAAATTAGAAATGAAGCAAAATGACTACAGAAAAGTGAGTGAATTGAAAGATTTCAATCATAAATGTACAAGTCTTCTAAAAGAAACATATATTTTATAGAATACTCAAATATTTTCATCAGGAAAACATAAAACATGTTCAGCACAATAATAATTCTCTGCATTGGCAGAGAGTATATATTAATACTTTATACTTGTATCTCTTTTGGTGTTCAGAACAATGAAAGATAGCGAAGGTTTGGGGATCTTATTTTGAGACCCAGAGTTCTTTGCAAGTTATAGAGAGTTGTGTCCAAGGCACAGAAATCCATGTGTACGGATCTAGTTTATCAGTTGCCAAGTTTGAAAGTCAGAATGAAGGATTTAGGAGATTGTGTTATCAGTTATCTCTCACATATTTTTAGGGGGAAAGGGAATATATAATGCATTTTCTGTAAATGTTGAACTTAAAGGAGAGCTTTATATGTCTAGAAATACTTTGAGGTTAAACCCTCATTCCTTAAAGGGTTACTGAAGATAACAAGCTACCTAAATTTGTAGGTTGGAAGTGATGTTAAAGTGCACTTAGTCTAGTTCCCTCTAAGAATCAGAAATTTGTATGATTTGCTTAGTAACTCAAAACTAGGCTGATCAATTTTTGGAGAAAAGACATCTTTCCTATTTTTTCATAATTATGTATTTATAAAGAAATAATAAAACACATTGATGGGTGATTTATACTAGTTCAACTAGCTAATATTTTTAACTTTAAAGTTCACTTATCCAGCAACAATGAATGTTTTATAGTACTTTGAATCAACGTAACATCTTTCTTTCCTAAATAAATTATTGTAAAACTGAGACAAAAGTTGATGATTTTACTTATAAAGGATTCCATCTCTGCCAAAATTAAGTTTGCCCTCTTTAGTTGAGCTCAATAATGGTGTTTTCAAATAAACAGGAAAAGTGAACTATTTCCCTTTAGTTTCTTTATAAAGTTTAACTAGTTTTTACTTTGCTATTATGGTAATAGGCATAAAATTAGATAAAATGATATTTTGAAGGAGCTTTCTCCTGGTTGATTTTTTTTTTTTAAAGATTTTTATTGGGGACTTAGAGAAAGGGAACAGCTTTGGGGAATTGGGGAAGGGGAACAGACAAGTTTCTGTCCTTTTGTTCTTCAGTCTAGTTGTGGAGGGCGTTGCTTCACTGGCCCATGTTGGTATTATCATTGAGCTCTTCCTGGCTGAGGCAGATCCGTCACCAGCCTCTGGACAGCCCTCAAAGTGGCTATTGGCAGCTCACTCCAGCTGCTGGCCACTCACTGTAGCCTATGGCAGCCCACTGCAGAAGGGGCTACAGCCTACACCGTCGCCAGGACTCACGCAGCCTAGGTTGAGCTGTTGTTCACCATCTTAGAGGGCAGTGTCACTGGCCCTCATATGTGGGATCCGAACAGGGGCTGCTGGAGTCCCAAGCCAGCTCTTAACCAACGCACCACTCAGCCGGCCCTCTCCTGGTTGATTTTAAATCATTGTGCTACCTACAAGTTTTAATGTTTAAATTCTCCACAAAATGTTGCATTCATCAATATGTATGATTAATGCATTATAGATATAAAAATGTATTGAATGGTAAGAAATAAATGCCATGTACTTTTTATAACCCAAAAAGCTAATGAATGTAGTGACATTTTAAAGGAAGATTAGCAAAAAAGTTCTGCCCTATAATCAAAATGCTGTCTTCATACTTAAGAAATCATTACTTTTTAAGCACTGTGAGATTCTTATATGAAGACTTTAAAATGGAAATATACCATAATGGTGTATGAAATATTTCTATATGGTACTAATCTGTAAACATGGGAGAAATTTGTCATCTTTGACTCAATTAGGCCCAACAAGACTCGGTAAAATATTTGTTATATTCTAAAGGGAAATAATCCTTTTCTGTCTTGCCAGAAACTTTCTGTGAGTCTATTCTTCCACTGATGTGAAGGAAGAAGTGGATAGCCCTTGAAATTGTAACTGAAAGGACAGCCAGCTTGGTATGAAATTAACTCTACTGAAGGTAAAGTGGAAGGATGAAGAAACACTATGTCTTTAGTTGTATTTCTCCTGAATCAAATCAATGACAAAGGTTTGTCTTTTTTTCCATCTATTTATCAAAACCAATTAATGTCCTCTATTTTTTAAACCACTTTAAGTTGGATTTTCTGTTGCTTGTGAAAGAATGTCTCTTAACTGATAGATAATTTTAAATCTAAAATTGTACCATATTCTGCCATTGTCGATGTTGCATTTTTCTATGGGTTTTGATCAAATGATGTAAATGTTGTAAAGCCTTAGGCTATATAAGTGTATCTAGTTATGAAGCAAACCAATAAATAAACTCTAGGTAGGAAAACAGCCTCAACAGAATTATTATAAAAATTCCTGGAGAACTATCATGAGGGATAAATATTAATGCCATTTAATTGCTTTATACTTTACACTATTGACATGTAGTATCATGACCAGTGTTATAGATGAGAGCAGAAAAATATTACTCAAGAAAATATATTTATATCCATATGTACTCTAAATTTATTTTCTAAAAATTGCATTCGTGTTCTGGTTACTTTCTCAGAGAATGAACATTTTATTTGGCAATACAATAGTATGGAAAGATTTGTCAAACTTTGTTTCTTTGTAAAAAGCATGGTTATCCTTATATGACCTTTGGGATAGACCAATCTAGAACCCTGGCACCAAGTCATCTTTTTTGAGCTTCATTTACATGTGTATAGGTTTTAGAAATCAACACATTTGTCTGGTAAAAAGTTTATATGGGGAATTTGTAGGCCAGGTTGCAGCTTAGAACAGGCAGTCTCCACCTTACCCCTTGGTTGATAACCACTCTTTTCTCTGAAATGTCAGTGGTTTCTATGTTATGAGCTTCAGGTTTATTCTCAGGACATAGTAATAAGTAGTACCAGCTGTGCATGGAAAACAGATCCCTATTATTTTTCTCACTCTCTTGATGTTATAGGTATTGATGTGACTTCTAAAAGCTTCTAATAAGCATTTCTGGGTTCTTCCAGACTTGTCTCTACTTTCTCAACTTAATCTTTAGTCCCCAATTCCCCTCAGCTATTCTGTGGCAGTGGCTCATCTTGTCTTGATCCATTATTGAGACTAAGCTGTGCCTACCCTAGAATTTTGGCACATTTTGTCATACATCCCTGGAGAGCTGGTGATAGTTGTGGAGCTTTCAAAATAGTTACTTACAGGAGTTATTGAGCAGGACTCTGGGAGGTGTGGGCATAGAAGGAAGAAAAAATTGAAACATGAATTTGATTCGAGCTAATGGATGAAATCTCATCAGTGGGGTAGCTATGAGCATAGAATATTATATCTTTTTTAAATAACCTCTGATCATGGATCTTGAATTTATGCTTGAACTCTAGGATGAAGGACTATAAAAAGAGAATAAGAATATCAAATATCTTTTATTTGTATTTCCTTGGCAGAAAATGATAGTGTAATATATTAATAACATTGATGTCTACAGCTTCTACTCTGAAGGGGACTGTGCTAGACCTATATCCAATGATTACAAGAATGTTCAGGCTTCATAAATGGAGGTCATTAGCACCCTTGATATTGATGTAAGCAGACATTGGACATTGGCGGCCTTGTTGCAGACACTAGCAGTCAGTGTTGGTATCTCTGGTAGATACTGTCAAGGGCATTTTTAGGGTAATACAAACCTAAAGTGTATTTTTTTTTTTTGGATTGTATGGCTTATTTATTTAAAAAACTGCCAAACTGTCTTACAAAGCAGCTATAACAGGTTTTTTTGCATGTTACATTTTATTTATTTTTTAAAATATTTTTTCAATTAGTTGACATAAAATACTATATTAGTTTCAGGTGTATAACATAGGGATTAGACATTTATATAACTTATGAGATGATCACCCTGATAAATCTAGTACTCATTTGACACCATATGTAGTTATTACAATCTTATTGACTATATCCCTTACGCTATACTTTACAACCCCATGACTATTTTGTAACCACCAATTTGTACTTCTTAATCACTTCCCATGTTTCACCTACCTCTACAATCCCCATCCCAGCTGACAATCATCAAAATGTTCTATGTATCCATGAATATGTGTCAATTTTTCTCATTTATTTATTTATTTTTTTTGAGGGAATCAACAGTAGATTAGATGAAGCAGAAGATCGAATCAGTGATTTACAAGTTAAAGTGGCAGAAAACACCCAATCAGGAGAGCAAAAAGAAAAAAGAATCCAAAAAAATGAGGATAGTTTAAGGGGCCTCTGGGATAACATCAAGTGTTCCAACATTTGCATCATATGGGTACCAGAAGGAGAAGAGACAGAGAGCAAGGAATTAAACTGTAATTTATTACAAATATACAGAAGGAAAGGAGGAATCAGTAGAGTTCATATTGTGCTTCTAAGGATCATGCTTTTGCAAACATGTGAAACAACCTTTAGGGGTTCTGCAGAGGGTAAAGTAAAATGATATTTAAGATAATATATGTGGCGTACCTAATATATACCAGCACTAGGCAAAGTTCTTAACATTTAACATCACAATAATTCTATGAAGTGGGAACTAAAATTATTTTCCCATTTTACCAATGAGAAAATGTAGATATTTAGTACCTTGCCTAAGATTGTTTAACATGTGACAGAGCTGAGATTAAAAGCAAGGTAGTTTGACTCTAATTTTTAGACTTTGCTTTTTAAAACTACCAGGATTCCTGGACTTTGTGGGAGTACTATTGTAATACTAGTTTTTACCCCAAAGCAAAGGTGGATTTTGAAAACTCAGGTTTATTTAATGGATACACATTACAAATTGGGGAAATTAAAGGAATGAATATACTTTAGCTTGTGGCTAAGATATTATCTTTCTCTGTTTCGTCTGGTGATATTATTGTGGCCCTATCATAGCGATCAGAAGTAACTTTCTTCCTTCCCTGGAGGTTGAAGCTACATTTACTCATTTATCAATTCAAAACAGTCATTTTAGGAGTAATTGTCTGCCTACCATATGCTAGACATTGCAGTGGTCACAAGGATGCAGTGACAAAGAGAGGATAGAAGTTCTGCCAAAATTACTTTCTTTCAGGTAACTAGGAGCTAAAGAGTTGTGAATAGTGGTTAATTGATTGATGAGCAGCTTCAAAGAGGCGCTAAGTATTCTGTGACTCACAGCTGAAAAACTAGCAGAGGGTGTCTTAAAAACTAATTAACATATACTACAGGATCTGATGAACCTTTATATTCTTTCTATTTATCTCTGTCTTGTGTTTCTGTTGTCTTATCTTTCTGTACATGGCCTCCATACTGTTTTCCTCTTCCACTCCTTTTCTCTTAAGTATTAAATTAAATAGAATGTAGTTAAATTAAGTATCCTTATTATCCCCACCCCCAACCAGCCCAGAAGGCAGATTATATATATAAATTTCAACTCTACAGAGAAAAGTAAGTCTTTCTAAGCAAAAGAGGTCTCATCCTCAGTTGAGAAGTTATGCCAAATGGCTTAGGCCTTCAGTTACCACATGGAGTGGGAGAAAGAGCAGGGGCCTTGCTGATCCCCTAAAGCCAATGAACCTCTCCATAAGAGAAAGAGACAGCTTTAAAGATATGCCAGGTCCAAAGAACTGAAGCCAAATTTCCACATTTACCCATCACTGAGAAAGTTAACTCAGTAAGTGAGTCCTCTTTTTCCTTGTATTTTTTCTGATGGTAAAACAGAAAAGAGCAATAACAAACTCCTCTCCCAACTGAAGAAGAGAAAGTTTTAACTTTACACCAATAATAAAGTTTTGACTATTACATGGGACAGGATATCTTAATAGTTTTGACTATTACATGGGACAGGATGGCTAAATGAGACTGAATTGTGAGATTTAAAATGACCTGTGAACATTTTATATTGTCTGAAAATGATCAGAAATTTATGGGCTTTACCTGAGTCTTCCTAGGATAGGAGGTGAGCTAGCCCAAAAGACCAGATGAAAGGGGCAAGAAGACAAACATAATTTTGCTTTCTGAAAATTTTGCTTTATGATTTTACTCCATTCATTAAAACAGTTGTTTGCTTATAATGAGAATATCTCTAGGGTGTATACTGGGAGTAGATTTGCTGGGTTATAGATTATGTATATTTTTAACTTTTAATATAATGCTAATTGTTTTTGACCAAGATGGAGTTAATATTTCCCTCAACTTGACGAAACTTTAGACATGCTTTGTCTTTCCTCTAGGCCCTTACCCTTCCTCCTAGCTCCTCACCCAGCCATTATAGAATACAGAGAGCCTAAACAGAGGTCCCTTCCCTCCCTCTCTTAGTGCATTCACTTAAGAAAACTTACGTTGCATATCCTTTCTGTGCCTCTTTGAGATGTAAATATTTTTGAAATCCACTTGCCAAGGGGGGAGGGTGGTGGTGGAAGAGGAAAAATGGGGTCCAATATATGGTGATAGAAGGAGAACTGACTGGGTGGTGAATACACAATGCAATATATAAATGATGTATTATGGAAATGTACACTGAAACCTATATAATTTTACTAGCCAATGTCACCCCCCCAAATTTAATAAAATAAAATAAATAAAAATATACTTGACAGTTTTTATAACTCAGGAATACATTTCTCAAGGACGTGAGAGCCACCCTTTTGAGATATAATCAAGAAAGATAGAGTACTATCTCCCTGTCTCTGTGAGAGAGCAGGAGCCCAAGATCCGTGGGCACCTGGATCCAAATGATAAAACTACCTCTTGTCAGAAAGAGGAGAAAGTTTACTTTACCTTTGGAAAAAGTCAGTTAGCAAACACAGATGATCTAGGATTCCCCCTATCACAGCTGTAAAAATTCGCCCATCCTTTATTTCAGTGAATTTGAGTTCAATCTGAGTACTGGCCTCTCTCCCGTACTACAATAACCTTGAATAAAGTCTTATTTGTTTCTTTAACATAGCATTCACTGGTTCTTTAGAGTTCTGAAATTCTCCAGGGCAAATGTTTTCACATCCACATACCTGAGAGTGCAAAACTGCACAGGAAAGCCTATTGACTCAGATCCAGCTACTTCACTTTTTGTATGATGTGGGAACTAAGGAAAGTTTTATGTTAGAAAGAGTTGTTTAACAACACAACAAAAACAAACAAAGAATGATATGAAGAGACCATACGTGGCCAGCAAGACTAAAATATCTAATATTTATCCCTTTACAGGAAAAAAAAAATATGTCTATGTCTGCATTAAAATGAGGAAAAACACTTTGTTTCTGTTTTCTTTTTGGTGACTGGGCAGCTGTCACAGATTGCTGCTTGCCTTGAGGAATTCAGAGGCCCCAAGAGTATTTATATCTCAAATGGTCTCAGCCTCCTTTAAACCAGTCTGGCAGGGCTTTTACCAATTCAGCATTATCATAAACTGTGGATTTTCTATTCTATCAATTACAGAGTCTTGGGTGAATCAGATTTCTGTAGAACCACACTTTTCTTCATTTTAGAATCTTCTTTGGGTGACAGGATCTCTTAGGTACTCATTAATTCTTTCAGAGTTCTTATAAGAGGGTTTCCCAGTGACATGCTTGGTTTTGTCTTTTCCCTGAGGCTACCTGGCACTATCCACTCTCTGCCCCACCCCCACCTCCATCTATTTTCCAAATTTGGAAGTTTTCCTGAAGCTGACTTAGTGAGAAAGTTTTATTTTCCATCCCTGATGGAAATTTCTGGCCTGATTATATTCTCTTCAGATTTTGTTTGCGAACTGACTAGTTTCTTTCTGAGCTCAATTCTTTTAGAACCTTATCAAACACAGGTAGTAACAGCACACATCATCAAATTTCCTTAAAACTACTTCTCTCAACCATTACAAGATAATTAGGTAGATTTTATCCCTTTCACATTATCACAGACAGTAGTTCTTACGAAATATTTTCTGACTCTATAATACATGCCACCATTTTTACAGCTGCTTTAACTGTTTCTTTAATGCCTACCACCTGGTTCCAAATTCATTGCCACACATTTTAGAATTTTATTACTACAGGATCCCATTTCTAGGTACCAATTTCTGAGTTAATTAATTATTGTTATAACAATGCTGACTAATAACCTGCCCCAAATTCACTAGTTTAATGTAACATTGATATATTCTTGCTGCAGAATCTATGAGCTAAGACTGACAGGTTTTGGCTGAATTTATCAACTGGACTAGGCTGGGCTTAGTTCAGTAACCTATCCAAGATATTGTTTTATTTAAATAGATGGTAGAAACATAAAAGTGAAAGTTCAATTGCATAAGCACATATTAATTTTCCAATTATATCACTTCTGCTAATCACCTTTGGTCTAAGAAACACATAGCTCAGCCCAAAAGTAAAGGGATAGAGAAAAAGAAATACACCCTGTGTCTAGAACAATAAGGTTATAACATTAAGGATGTAAATATAAGGAAGAGTAAAAGATTGGGATGAATAATTAAATATTTTACAGAAGGTAATTGATACGGGGTGGAAATAATGCAAACCCATTCCAATATTTATAGGTGGTTCTGAATAATGAATAAGAACATCCAGAAGGGAAGTCAAAATCAAAGTCATATTTAAAGAAAACACATCAAAAATGAAAAAAAAAAAAGTCACAGCTATATATTTCTGAAGTGCTTACCCTATTGTTCAATTAAATATATTAAACATTCAACTCAATTAGAAAAGAACAATAAAATACACTCAAGGAAAGGAAAAAAAAATGAATAAAGGTAAAAATCATTACATTAGAAAATATGAAAGGGAACAAACTATAAATACGTTCTTGACCTAATTTTAGAAAAACATAGTAATAGGAAGATCTTGGAAAATCTAATTAAGAAAAAAAGAGATAAAACATATTTAAGTTAAAATTAGAATTGAAAAGAGAGTCAGCAGATAGGTACATACTTTTTAAACATTTGACTTTATTAAAATTTCATCTCAGTAATATAATTGCATAATATAAATTAGATTTCGAATTTATAATGTGTTTGTTAAGCTGGTTAATTAATAACACTTAAATAATCATTATCTCATAAAACACAAAAAAAGAGTGTGAAATGTCATGAAAATTTGGCCATCAAAGTTGTCTTTTGATTGTAACCATAGTAAAACATCTAACTTTCATTGTTGACTAAGTGTCAACCACTGTGCTTTATGCTTCGTGTGATTAACCTGTTATGTATCTCAAAATGTTATGAAACTTTATAATGTCCCTGTGAGGAGTGAAAAAATGGAAGTTTAGAAGATTAACATTTCCCCAGGTCCACACAGTTTGTAAGAGGCACATTCAGGATATGGACTGATATAGCTGGATTGTGGAGTTGATGCTTTTAGTCACAATGCAATTCTGGAGCTTGGTGTGCACTTTATTATTTTTATTTTTTCAATTTCTAAATTTTAAAGAAAGCATAAAAATGGAAAGTGTGAGGAGGGTCAGAAGGAAAGTTTCTAAAAGAAAATGTCGATGAGGAAATAATTATAATTGACATATAAAGTCCCTGGATTAACATGGTGATTTAGCTTTTCATGTGACGTAAACCCAAGCAAAAACCACTAGTTATTCCCAATGGAATCTGAAGCAAATTTAGAAACAGCATCCAAATCCTTTTTAAAAATAAGTGCAAAATGGCATAATTGAACACCACAAATATGGTGAATATAGCTATTTTGCTTTATGACAAAAAATTAAAACAAAATAAATATATATTCTAGGTACAGAAATTCCATCAAGGATACAATACTCCACCAATTTCCTAAGATCACTTCTTTTTCACAAGAAAAGAGAAGTGCATTTAACATACATATCAATTCTTTGAAGATTCAAAATAGGAAATTATTTCAATGTGAAAAAATGCTTTAGAATTGTTTAACTACAAATAATACTGATTGGTTAATAGCAGTGTAAATTTGGATTAGAAGGCATTTGAATAAATATTCACTTTTTCTTTTTTTAAATTGTATCAGTAAATATTAACCATTTTTGAGTCTGTAAAATTGTATTAACATAATGCTCATGTATTAACAAAATAAAAAAATGATGAAAATAAAGAAATATGAGCTCTAGGTTAGAAAAACATATTTTTGTTTGCCTTATATCTATCATAAAAAGATAATATTTAATACTTGACAAATATTTTGATTTTTATGCAAAATAATTATATATTTATAAAAAGAGTATGGTTGACAGGGCCCTAAACACTCTTATATCTGAGAAGGGCAAAGTAATTGTCCTCATCAATTCTGTCAAAGCACTTTCACTTATCAAAAAATTCACATAATACCATATGTGATATATATATATATATATATATATATATATATATATATACTCAAAAGCATAAAGATAGACTAATAGTATATACTATTGTGTATTATAGAGTTACACATAATTCATTATAGCAGTGACTTCCATGGAGTTGTTGGAATTGGTGCAAAGGATACATTTTATTATTTGTTTTTAAACTTATTTTATTACAAATTGTTTTTTTAGTATATATGGCACAATACTAACATTTGTCACTTCTGGATTGTATAAGTATTTTAACACTATACTGCTATGTACTATTTTATATTTAAAAACCTCGATTTAAAAAACGTGGTTCCTGGGCCAGCTGATTGGCTCAGTTGGTTAAGAGCTCGCTCAAGAGTGTGAGCTCTGAGCAACAGGGTCACCCTTTCGATCCCTGGCCCAAGCTTAGCTGCCGCTGAGCTGCCAACAGTTGGCAGGATGGCTCAGCTAAACAAACAAACAAACAAACAAACAAACACGTGGTCCCTAAAAGTTTATAGGCAAACAAAGAGTAACATTTTCTTCACTTTGATTCATTCCATAAGAAGATAATTGGAAGTTGCCTTCCCTTAGAATAGGGAGACATTGGTTGCACATTTGATTTAAAAAGCCATGTCAAAGGAGAAATGAACTACATAGGTCAGTGAGATGGTCTTCAATGGGTAAGGATTCAACTTCAGACAGACTGTGTTCACATGCGTAATTTGCTACTTAATCCCCTCTTATGTTGCATCATGCTTAACCACTTTTTTTTTAATATACTTTTTTGCCTATTTTATTTTCTATTAGTTTCAGGAATACAAAGCAACATAATAGTTAGCCATTTAAACCCCTCATAAAGTGATAACCCACTCCCCAAGCTACTACTCCTCTGCCTCTACTACCCCATTGACTCTATTCCGTATATTGTACTCCACATCCTATATATTTAGTTATAGTTGACATTCAATATTATTCTACTTCAGCTTCAGGTGTATAGTGCATTGGTCAGGTATCTACACAGTCTATGATATGATCTCTCTGATAAGTCCAGTGCCCATCTGTCACTTTACATGATATTTACAACAGTGTTGAGTATATTCTCTACACTGTATTATCTACCAATTTGTATTTCTTAATGCCTTCACCTTTTTCACCCTACCCCCAAACTCGTTCCCATCTATCACCCTGATAGATCTAGTACCTATCTGGCACCATGCCTAGTTATTACAATGTTATTGATTATATTTATTATGCTATACCCTACATCCCCATGACTACTGTATAACAACCAATTTGTAGTTCTTAATCCCTTCCCCTTTCACCCATCTTTAACCCCCCTCCCGTTTTAAAGAAATCCCTCTAAGATTTTTTGTAATACTGCGTTAGTGGTGATGAACTATTTCTGCTTTTTCTTTGCTGAGAAGTTCCTTTCTGTCCTTCAATTCTAAATGACAGCTTTGCTGGATAGAGCAATCTTGGTTGTATATCATTGCTTTTTATCACTTGGAATATTTCCTGCCTGCAAATATTCCCCTTGCCTGCAAAGTTTCTGTTGAGAAATCAGCTGCCGGTCTTACGGGGGCTCCCTTTTAGGCAACTAAGTGCTTTTCTCTTGCTGCTTTTAAGAGTCTTTATTTGTATTTAACCTTTGGCATTTTAATTATGATGTGTCTTGGTGTTGGCCTCTTTGGGTTTATCTTGTTTGGGACTCTCTGTGTTTCATGGGCTTGTATGTCTATTTCCTTCACCAGGTTAGGGAAGTTTTCTGTCATTATTTCTTCAAATCAGTTTTCAATTCCTTGTTTTCTCTCTTCTCCTTCGGGTACCCTGTAATGTGAATGTTGGTACACTTGATATTGTCCCAGAAGCCCTTTAAACTCTCCTCAATTTTTTGTATTCTTTTTCTTTTTTGCTGTTCTGGTTGGGTGTTTTCTGCTATCTTATCTTCTACATCGCTGGTTGGATCCTCTGCTTCATCTAATGTGCTGTTGATTCCCTGTAACACATTCTTCATTTCCATTATTGTATCCTTTATTTATGACTGGTTCTTTTTTATGGTTTGCATCTCTCTGTTGAAGTTCTCCCTAAGATCATTGAGCATCCTTATAACCAGTGTTTGGAACTCTGCATCTGATAGATTGCTTATCTCCATTTTGCTTAGTTCTTTTTCTGGAGCTTTGTTTTCTTCTTTTATTTGGGACGTTTCTCTGTCTCCCCATTTTGGTTGCCTCCCTGTGTTTATTTCTATGTATTAGGTAGGGCTGCTATGTCTTCCGGTTTTAGTAGAGTGGCCTTATGTAGTAGGTATGCTGTGGGATGCAGTGGAACAATCTTTCTGGTCACCTGAGCCATGCGCTCCAGATGTGTCCCCTGTGTGGGTTGTGTGTGCCCTAACCTTGTAAGTTGAGACTTGGTTGATAATTGCACATCAATGTAAAGGACTGACCCTTTGGCTCACTGTTTGTGAGGACTGGCCTTGACTACAATGGTGGAGTTGTTGTGCAGGGGCTAATCCTATGGAGCAGGATCTGCTTCAGCAGGTCTCTGGTGTCTGCCCAATATGCCCCTTGGGAATGCCGTGGTTGGATATGGCTGGGTGATGATCCAGCTTGTTGTGAAGCTGGCCAATGGGGGTGTTATCTCCAGGACCACCTTGGAGGGGATCTACTGTAAGTCTACTTCAGCCACAGCCCATGTCCCACCCAGGACCACCTAGCAGTAGTCACAAAGAAATCCTCAGGTGACTGCCGCCCATGCTGTGCTTGGAAGTGCCTTGAGAGGCCAAACCCCAAACCAAGGCCAGCTTCCACTAATGCCAGCTTAGGGCTGCTCAGCCAGAGGTACAGGATACACTCAAGCCAGATGCTGCTTGTCTGGGTTCTGCAAACCTTTGAGAGACCCTAGAAAAGTCTGCAGCTTAAGTCAAAGCGACAGTCTGCATAAAAAAAGCCACTGAAAGCAGCCTGGGTGTGTTTCAAAATTGGGCAGGGCCAAGCCTCAAATTGCCAGGGCAGGACTTATGAACTGCAGAGACACAGAAATGGCAGCTGCCTGTGTTCACATGCTGGGAATGGGGAGGGTTCGACAAAGGACCAACGGCTTCTGCCAGCTCCTCTATCCAGGAGAAAGCCGCCTCTTCAGCTATGGTCCCAAGCCAGACAACTCAATTCCCCACCATTTGTCCCAGCCACCTTTCCAGCTGCTGCCCCAGCGCTGGAGCTCCAAACCTGTGATTCTGTTGGTGGGTAAGTCCGCGGTCCCTTTAAGAGGAGTGCCTATGAGTGCAGCTGCTGTCAGTCTCACTCAGTCACAACTTCTGCTGATTTTCACAACCAAAAATTTTGGGGACCTCTCGCCGAGGAACCCTTGGCTGGGGTGGGGCTGGATCTCTTGCTCCCCTAGAGATTGGGGGTGGGGTAACCCCACAGCTGAAATATCCCTCTCCATCTTTAATGATCACACGTAGGTATGGGACCAGCCCTTGCCACATCTCTGACCTTCCTACCAGCCTGGATGTGGCTTCTTCTGCATGTCTTTAGTTGAAAGGCTTCAGCTTGATTTTAAGCAATTCTTAATAATGGTTGTTTTGTAGATTAGCTGTAATTCTGATGTGGTTATGAGAGAAGGTAAACACAGAGTTTACTTACTGTGTCATCTTGGTCATTCTGCTTAATCACTTTTATTTCTCAAATGTATCATCTATAAAGTAGGAATAATAATACCTATCACTTACAGCTATAATTAAGAAATAAGGATTTCCTATAATTAGGAAATAAATGAAATAATGAATGTAATGGGTTTAGGACAGGGAATGCAGCATATTATAACTATTGTTCCTCAATGTTGCTTCTTCATGTTGCCACCAAGATTCTTGAGGGGATTTCTTTACTTCTTTTGTATCTGTTTTTTTGCCAATATAATGTTTTTCAGTTTATCCATAGTTACATA
This sequence comes from Aselliscus stoliczkanus, assembly GCA_033961575.1. NCBI lineage: Eukaryota > Metazoa > Chordata > Mammalia > Chiroptera > Hipposideridae > Aselliscus > Aselliscus stoliczkanus. The sequence continues at coordinate 187,925,538 of CM066728.1, forward strand.
TATTACTAGTTTAATTTTTTGGCTGAATCATATTCCTTTTAATAAGAATAATTATATTTCCTTGTAGAAATTTACTACAATTTGTGTTTTCACTCCTCTGGTAATAGCATTTGGGGATTTTTTTCAACCTTGAGACACATAACTTGCTCTAAACATCATGTACAAGTGTTTTATTTTCTCAGGTCACAACATAACAGTAGAATTGCTGTGTCATAGTATTAGGTGTATGTATAACTTTCTAAGATATGTTCAGTTCTTTAGAGTAGTTGTACATTTTATTCTCTTACCAGTAATGTGTGCGAGTTCCTGTTGCTATACATCTGCTCAACATTTTGTGTTCTCAGTTCTTTAAAAATTAGCTATTTTTGTGAATGTGAAGTCATATCTCATTGTGATATTATCATTTTTCTGTTGACTAATACTGAGCCTTTTCATGTGCTTATTTGGCTCATATATACTTTCCTTTGTAAAGTGTTCAAGTCTTTTGCCTATTTTTTTTTCCTGTTGGTTTTTTTTTTCCTGTTTGATTTTTACTTTTGATTTTATTGGATCTTTACATATTTTGCTAAAGGTCATTTTCCATGTATAATTGTGAATATTCTCTCTTATTCTGTAGTTGTCTATTCATTGTTGTTGTTGTTGTTATTTTAATGACATAATGATAACAGGCTTTATTCACCAGGAATAGAAGTTATTTTCTTTGATCCCATTGATAATAGCCTATTTTTCATGCTTCTGTTGTTGCTGTTGAGATGTCAGCTGTGTGACTGTGGCTCTTTTGAAAGGTATGTTGTCTCTGGTTGCTTTTAAGATTTTTCACTTTGTTGTTGTTCTACAGTTTGTAGAGTATTTAGGTGTGCTTTAAAAAAAAAAAATTGTCCTGCTTGGAATTCACAGGATTTCCTGAATATTTGAATAAATGCTTCACCAGTTTGGAAAATTTTTAGCGCTGCTCTTTTCAAATATTAATTCTGCCTCATTTTTTTTTCTCTTCTGCTACTTCATTTATATATAGGTTAGAACTTCTCATTGGTTCCCCATGTCTCTAACTCACTTTTTGTATTTTTATCCTCCTCACCTTTGTGCTGGATATTTTCTACTGAGCTACCTTTCAGTTCATTAATTTTCTCTTTATCTGTGCTTACTTTATTATTATATTTAATCCATCAATTTTTTTAAATTAAAGTTTATTGGGGTGACAATGGTTAGTAAAATTACATAGGTTTCAAGTGTACAATTCTGAAAATACCTCCCTGAATGTGCCTTATCTTGTCTATTCATTTTCTTAATTATGTCTTTTGAATAGCAGAAGTTCAACATTTTGATGTAATCCAAGTTATCAATTTTTTTCTCATATGGTTAGTGATTTTTATGACTTTTCTATCTAAAAAAAAATTCTTTGCCTATTCAAATTCATGAATTTATTTTTACATGCTTTCTTCTATGGACTTTTAGATTTCACATTTAGTTTTATGTCCCAGGTGAATTATTATTAATTTCTTTGAAAAATATGTGTCAAGATTATTTCTTTTCATATGTTTTTCTAGCAATGCCAGCAATATTTGTAAAAGGACTTTCCTTTCCCCATTCAATTACCTTGGCACCTTTGTAAACAAAATCTCAGTTGTAGATATTGGGGTCAACTGCTGGGTTTCTGTTTTGTTCCATGATTATATGAATTTATCTACATGAACAAACATGCCATCTATTTATTAAGACAGTTTTGCTTCTACTTTCCAAACTTTAGACATTTCATTTTTTCCCCCTTGCTTTATTCAAAGTCTAGGCCCTCTAATATGACATTGACTAGAATTGCTAACATCCTTTTTTTTTTTTCAGTCTTTGGGGAAAATGTTCATTTTTTAGAGTGGTGTTAGCTACAAATTTATCAGATTGTTTCCTTATATTCTTTTTTTCTTTTTTTTGAGGGTGGTCTCACTGGCCCTCATATGTGGAACCTGAACCGGGGCTGCTGGCATCCCAAGCCAGCTCTTAACCACTGCGCCACTCGGCCGGCCCTGTTTCCTTATATTCTTGATTTCCTGGGACTTACTATCATGAATGGATGTTACAAATTTTTTCATATATTTTTTTCTCCTTTATTTTTTCTTTTAATTTGTTAATAGAGGGACAGCATTGATTAATTTAGAAATGTTAAATTGTCTTTTTATTCCCAGAAGATCTCTATGTTATTATGATGAATTATTTGCTTTATAAATTGTGAGATCTCATTGATTAAGGATAGCTTTGCTTATAGTCATGAGGGATATCCACTTGTCAATTTATTATGTAATTTCTTTTTAGGTTTTGTTTTCAATGCTCTGTTGGCCCCATAAAATGAATTGTTCTGCGATCACTCCTTTTATAATTTCTGAAAGAGTTTATATACATTTGTGATGATTTTTCCTGTGTAACTATCTTGTCTGAAGTTGTTTTTGTGTGGGGAACTTGTTGATTATGTGTTCAATTAGTTTGAAAAGATTTCCTGTTCTTATATCCATTTTTTAGATTTGATTTCCAAAGGATATGTCCATATTATCTGATTCATTGAATTTATTCGTCATAAACTGCTTGAATGTGCCTCATTATCTTTTTTTGAAATTCTGTAAGATCTCTGATAACATCCTCTCTTTTATTTCAGGTACTGTTAATTTGTATCTTCCTCAGACATGTTCAGAATTTGTCAATGTGAACTTTTTTTCTCTTCATTCTCTAAATATTTTTAACTGAGGTAACATTGGTGTATAACATTATATCAGTTTCAAGTGTACAACTTTATAATTTGATATTTGTAAACATTATAGTGTGCTCACAACCAAAAGTCTACCTTCCATTTGTCACCATACATTTGACCTCCTTTACCCATTTTTCCCTCCTCCTACCCCCTTTTCCCTCTGGTAACCATCAATCTGTTGTTCATATCTATGAGTTTTTGTTTTGTGTGTTCATTTTTAAAAATATATCCCACATATGAGTGAAATCATATTATTTTTGTCCTCTTCTGTCTGACTTATTTCATATAGTATAATACTTTCAAGATCCATCCATGTAGCAAATAGCAGTATGTCATGTTGTTATTGTTGAATACCATATATATATATATATATATATATATATATATATATATATATATATAGAGAGAGAGAGAGAGAGAGAGAGAGAGAGAGAGAGCATATTCTTTATCTATTCATCAGTCAATGGACACAGATTGTTTCCATATTTTGGCTACTGCAAATAATGCTGCAATGAACATAGGGTGCACATTTCTTTCTGAATTAGTGTTTTCAACTTCTTCAGATAAATACCTAGATAGCCACATGCGAAAGAATGAAGCTAGACCACTATCTTCACCATACACAAAAATTAATTCAAAATGGATTAAAGACTTGAATGTAAGATTGGAACCCATAAAATTCATAGAAGAAAACATAGATCATAAGCTCGTGGGCATCCATCTTAGTGACGTTTTTGTGAATTGGACTTCAAAAGCAAGGAAAACAAAACAAAAATAAATAAATGGGACTACATGAAGCTAAAAAGCCTCTATACGGCAAAGGAAATCATTAACAAGATGAAAAGGCAATCAACCAAGTGGGAGAAAATATTTGCAAATAATATTTCCAGTAGGCGGTTAATATCCAAAATATATAAAGAACTCATACAACTTAACAACAAAAAACAACCCAATTAAAAAATGTGCAAAGGACTTGAATAGACATTTTTCCGTGGTAGACATAGAGATGGCCAACAAGCACATGAAAATATGTTTAACATCACTAATTATTTGAAAAATGCAAAACCACAATGAGATGTCATCTCACATCTGTTAGAATCGCTATTATCAAAAATTCAAGAAATAACAAGTGTTAGAAAGGATGTGGAGAAAAAGGAACCCTTGCTCGTGGGATTGTAAACTGGTGCAGTTACGATGGAAAACATTATGGCAGTTCCTCAAAAAGTTTTTAAATTTTAAGAATATTTACTCCTTTTAGCAAATCAATTTTTGACTTTATTGATCTTCTCTATTGTTTTTCTCTTTGCTACTTGATTTTTTATCTTTATTGTTATTTTTTCTTATATTTATTTTGAGTTTACTTTTCCATTCTTTCATTAGCTTCTTGAGGTGGAAATGTAGATAATTAATATTAACGTTTCATCTTGTCTAAGCATTTAATGTTATAAATTTCCCTCTAGCCAGGGCTTTAGCTGCATCCCACAAATTTTGACATGTTGTATTTCTGTTATCATTCACTTGAAACTATTATCTATTGTTTCCTGTGATTTGTTATTTGATCTACATGATATTTGGAAAAGCATTGTTTAATTTGCAAATATACTACATATCAGGTTTTATAGATTTCTCCTTAATTTCACTGTGTTCAGACAATATACACTATTAGCTTAAACCATGTTGAATGTTTTGGGGGTATAATTTTATGGATTCTTGCTGTGGTTGACTTTGTTAAAATCTGATATACCCTTGAAAAGAATGTGTTTAGTGCAGTATTTGGGTATAATGTTCTATAAATATCATCTAGATAAAGGCAATTGGTAGTGTTTAAATTGTCTATATCCTCCTTGGTTTAAAAAAATTATATATTAAGTAATAGGTTAATCAAATTTTGCATGCAATTTCAAGAGTCTGAGTCACCATCTCATGAAAACACACACCTGAATTTTGATTAGTACATGATGTGCCTCCTGTGGTGAAAACTAATCAACTGTTGCATAGATTTGGTGCTAGATGATAGCTGTTTTATACATCTTGTTGTGAACAGGGATGTACTGAATCTGTCTAAGTAACTTTCCATAAAAAGGCAGGTGGTTCATTCATTGACTGTGCTTGGTAGCGCTATGACTGTCTGTTTATCCTTCAGTGTTCACTGGATCAGATGATTTTCATAATAGTCTCAGAAGGTAATGTCAGGAGGATCCCCTGCTGAGAAAACAAGTCACTGGATTCAGAGCACGTTTATTAGTTTGCCTTCAGTGCGTGGCCAAGTAGAACAGTGCACCAAAGTTATATGAAGGTACAGATAGGTGCAGATCCCGTCAGCAAACCGGGATGGCTGCTGTTTTGCCCACATCATGATTTGTGCTGGAAGCAGACTTGTTTACTCTCTAACCCCTAGTTAATGAGAGAAATATACCATATTTTTCCTAATGATCTGTCATTTTACTAATTGATTTAGAAATTTTCTTTACTTCTCTGAGTCCACATGGGGAGGACATTGGGGCTAGAGAAAGTCAGACAAATGTTCAGTATTCCATGACAAACCAAATGCTGCCTGATTGGAAGTAAGAAATAAGTAAAACCGTGGCTAGTCCCAGCCTAGAGCCTACTGTCCTGGGGAAAAGCAAATTGGTTCACTATGTCAGTTCTGACACTTCCATTTCCAACTTCATCTTTTGTTTACCCATCTCAGAAATTTTCAATAAGAAAAATTGTACCTGATAAACCTGTGCTTCACAAAATTACCAACAAGAAAAAAAACGGTAATTTACAACCAGTCAAGCCTGCATGCTTGAGGGTCTCTAAGGCATTTCTAGATAGTAAATGACAATATAATACTGTTCTTTCCTTAACACTTAACCACTTTAAATAGAAGCTATTCTAAATATACTGTGCTATTCCCTGTGACCTTAATGGAAATACTTTAAATATAATGGAATATAACGAGAGAGGGAAGGAAGGAATTAATCGCAATTGAGAAATTAATATATTTTTTATTTCAAGGCAGAAAGCAGAGACTGTGTCAAGCACTGTGTTCCAAGCTGTTCCTGTATTATCTCATTCAATCCTTAAAGAAGTCTTGTAAGATGAACAGTGTTATTCCAGTTTAGAGAAAAATGAAACAAAGTTCAGAAAAAGCCAATACCTGCTCTAAGACTCTTAGCCAATAAATATGAAGTCAGAGGTGCAAATCCATCCATTTACAGTTTAACAGATGATACTAACTCTTCCCCTGCAACATGTTACCTCCTTACTTTCCCTTCCCAGGTCCACAGACATCATTATTACATCAGGCACTATGCTGTGTTATTAGACAGTGTTACATTTCATTTTATTTAAATGTAATTTCATGCAGCAAAAATAATCTAAAGCAAAACTTGAAATTTAAATAATTTTCCTCCAGAAGAAATATTTTTCCTAAGAAGTGTCTGTCATATTAAAAATTTAATACAAACTATTAAGATATTAAAGATCTACTTTTAAACTTCATGGTTTCATTTTAGTAAGTGACAATTGATAAATTATCTCTTTTATATAAAAGATGGTGGCCTTCACTTTTTAAAACCCCTCTCATTGCCTCCCTATTTCCAAATTTTTATTTTTCATATTTTCACATTATTGAAATTTGTAATATTCTGAAATAATAATTCCCCTAGCTAATTAATAATAAGATTATCTCTATCTTTAATGGATTCAGGACTCATCACTGGTCATTTATTTAATTCCTAAACATTTATTTTAATAGACCAAGTTACATTTTTAAATTAAACTTTACACTTTGCGATAATTGTGGATTCACATGCAGTTATAGGAAATGATGCAGAGTGATCCCATGTACCTTTTACTCAGTTTTACTCATTTTAGGACTATAGTTTAATATCACAACCAGGGTATTGACATCGATATAGTCAAGACACAGAAAGCTTCTATTACCATAAGACTGCCTCATGTGCACTTTTATAACCACAACCACTTCTCTCTTATCTGACCCCTTTCTTAACTTCTGGCAGCCATAATTCACTCTCCATTTCTACATTAATGTCATTTCAAGATTATAAGAAACATCAAATTGTCTTCCCAGCTTTGTTACTGGTTCTTTAGATTACAAGATAATGAGAAAGAAGAGCAGAGCTAAATTGGGAGTGGATTGCAATGAAACATTTTTAACTGGTGTTTGTAGGCTCACAAGCAGTTGTAAAAATAATACAGAGAAATCTCTTGCAGACTTTGCCCAGCTCCTCCCTATGGTTAACATTTTATAAAATTATGGTACAATGTCCCAACCAGGATACTGACACTGATACAACCCAGCTATATTATTCAGATTTCCCCCATCTTACTTTTAGTGTGTGTGTGTGTGTGTGTGTGTGTGTGTGTGTGTGTGTGTGTGTGTTTATTACATTCTATACAATTTTACCTCAGTGCTTAGGGCTTATTAAGCTTTTTGAATAAGTAGGTGCATGTCTTTTGCAAATCTGTGACATTCTCAGCAATTATTTCTTTGAATACTTTTTAAGGTCTGCTCTCTGTCTCCTCCCTCTGAGACTCTGATAACATGAATTTTAAATCTTCTGTTATTGTCACATGGGTCCCGGAGGCTGTGTTTATTTCTTGTTAATCAGTCTATTTTCTGTCAGTTGTTGAAATTGGATAATTTCTATTTTTCTTTGTTCTAGTTGATTGGTTTGTTCTCTGTCCCCTCCATTCTGGTGTTTAGTTCATCTATTGAGGTTTTCTTTTGTCAGTTATTGTACTTTTGTCAGTTATTGTATTTTAAGGTCTAACATTTCCATTTGATTCTTCTTTATATCTGTATTTCCTTCCAGAAGTTTTCTATTTCTTTGCTGAGGTGCTTTAGTTCTTCATTTGGAGCATGTTTGTGACTGCTTATTGAAGGAGTATTTGATGGCTGCTTTAAAGAGCTTTTCAGATAAGTTTAACATCTCTGTCAATCTAGTGGTGGCCTCCATTGATAATTTTTCCATTTAGATTGAGATTTTTTCAAGCTCTTGGTAAGGTAACTAACTTTTTGTCAAAACAGACATTTGAGATATTATGTTATGAAACTGTTAGGTCTTATTTCAACCTTGTGTTTTAGCTGGTTTAAAGGACAGGTGGGCTTTTACTGCCAGGGGTAGGTAGAAATCCAGATTTCCCACTTGGATTCCATTGACACATCCGGAGGGTATTCCTTCTTGCTATTTAGTGGGAGTAGGTGTTCTGGCTCCGCACCAGACCTCCATGACTGGGAGTGACAGAAACAGCTAGGTACTGCTCTCCATATGGTCTCTGCTGATGTTGTGTCTTTTTTGGTGCTCAGTGTTGATGAAATTCCTGAATTTCCATCAGGCCTCCTCTAACACTATCACTATGTAGAAGGTAATGGGTGTCTTGTTACTACCTTCTAATTGTTTTCTAGCATGAAGTGTTAACGCACAAAGATTTATTTATTTATTTTTCCATCTAAGAATTTTACTAGAACAAATCTCTGGGTAACTCATAGTGATCAATTTCCTTCAGGTATGTAATGGGAAATGTCGTATGTAATTCCCAGGGTATTTTTTGGGGAGAGTGGAATGCTGTGGTTTTTAGTATTTATTCTGTCCATTGCGTAATTCCCTTCTCCCCACAGTACTTACTGAGTATCACTCTTATACATGTATGTCTATCTTCTGTATCTCTCACTTTTTCTTATATCCTTTGGATCTCTTTCTTCATTACTTTTTTTTTAAAGACAAATTTTTAGAGCAGTTTTAGATTCACAGCAAAATTGAGAGGAAGGTATGGAGATTTCCCATATACTCCCTGTCCCTACACAAGCACAACCTCCCCATTACCAGCTTACCTCACCAGGGTGGTACATTTGCTATGACTGATGAACCTACACTGACACTTCATAATAACTCAAAGTCCATAGTTTACATTAGGGTTCACTGTTAGTGTTGCCCATTCAATGTGTTTGGATACATGTATAATGACTTATATCCATCATAATATTGTACAGAGTGGTTTCACTGCCCTAAAAATCCTCTGTGCTCTGCCTATTCATCCCTCTCCCACAACCTTCAGAAACCACTGATCTTCTCACTGTCTCCATAGTTTTGCTTTGTCCAGTGTGTCATATAGTTGGAATCATACAGTATGTAGTATATTCCGATTAGCTTCTTTCACTTACTATTATGCATTCAAGTTTCCTTTATGTCTTTTCATGCATTGGTAGGTTATTTCATTTTTTAGCAATGTAGAATATTCCATTGTCTAATATACCACTTATTATTTATCCATTCACCTACTGAAGGACATCTTGGTATCCCCAAGTGTTGGCAATTATGAGTAAAGCTGCTATAAACATCAATGGGTAGGCTTTTATGTGGACATAAATAAGTATTTACACCTAGGGGTAAATACCAAGGAGGACAACTGATGGATCATATGCTAAGAGTATGTTTAGTTTTGTAAGAAATGATCAAACTGTCTTCCAATTTTATATTCCCACCATCAATGAATGAAAGTTCCTGATGTGTCACATCCTCACTGCCATTGGGTTTGTCAATATTATGGATTTTGGCCATCCTAATATGTGTAGTGGCAGCTCTTCATTGTCATCTCATTGTGTTTTGACTTTAAAAGTTTTCTTCTCTATATCTTCTATTTATTTTATATTCTATTCATTGTCTATCTTCTTGTGTTCTCTTTAGTCTTCACTCTGAAACCATTTTCACTTTAAAAAAATAAACTTTTAATTTTGAAACAGTTTTAGACTTACAGAAAAACAGAAAAAAAATTGAAGAGATAATACAGGCAGCTTCCATATGTCTCACATTCAACCTTGCCTATTATTACTATCTTACATTGATACAGTATATTTGTTACAGTTAATGGAGCAATGTTGATATATTATTATTATATGTATTTTTAACTCAAGTCCACACTTTGTCCTATTGTTCTTCTTCAGAAGCCCCTCCAGGATTATATTTTATCACCATGTCTCCTTGGGTTTTTCTTGGCTAGGAGAGTTTCTCAGACTGTCCTCCATTTTGATGACCTTGAAGTCATCAAAGTTTTGAAGAGTATTGGTCAGGCATTTCATTGTCCCTCTTTTAGGATTTGTCTTATGTTTTTCTAATTATTAGACAGGTTTATATGTTTTGAAGAAGAGAAGACTATAAGAGTTAAAGGCCATTTTCTTCATCAAAATCATGAGAACATAGACTAGACATAACATACCTGTAGATGTTAACCTTGATCACCAGGCTGAATTAGTGTTTGCCAGTTTTCTCATTGTACTGTTACAATGAGAAACTCTAGTAACTATTAGTTATTCTTCCCTCCACTCTTCCATCCTTTCTTTACTGTCCTCTCTGAAAGGAAGTCACAATGCAAAGCTCACATTTAAGGATTGGGGAGTTATGTTTAACCTCCTTGCAGGGCTGATTATCTACACAAATTATTTGAAATTCTGCTCAGAAGATTTGTGTATTTGCCTCATTTATTTATCTATTAAATTATTTATTTATATTAGTATGAACTCATGGATATTTAGTTTATGCTTTGAGTTATAAAAGTAGTTATTATACTTGTAAATATTATTCTCTACCAATGGTTTGTTTGTTTTTGTTTCCAATTTGTAGTAATTTGAAATTTTTATCTTTAAAAGTTTACCTTTTATTTTGTTTCCTGATTTATTTTATTCTTTTAAACTTCTATAATTTTTTAAATTTCTTTTAGCTTATTTTAAAAATAAAGTTATAATTTTTATCTGCTGTGTGGTTAGGTGTCAATAGCTTTCATATATGTAGGTATGTTACTCTGCTGTCCGTTTTTTTTTTATTTTAATTATAACAACTTTGTATGAGATTCTGCTGCAAACCTTTTCTGTTACACATTTTTATGTAAAATCACATTGTACTTTTAAGAAGGAGCAGTGAGCAAAGATATTTAATATAGTTTCACCATGTTTGAGCCTCCTCCTGTGCTCTTTCACCAACTAATAAAAATTATGGTTTCAGATTTTTGAGAACTTTTTCCTCCATAACTTCCCACTCTTTTTAGCCCTCCCTATCCCTTACCCGAATCTTCTCTTTCCTTTGCCCCTATTCACCGTGACCTGCTCAATTTGGATTCTGTCCTAGACATATCTCCTTAGTCTAAAGCCTTGGCATGCTTTAGTTTGTAGTTTCTAAATTTCACATTGCACAGATTCCTGGATAAGTCTACCACTTTCAGACATTCCCAAGGCTCCTTGAACTCTCACCCAAATTGGTCATTATGATGTACCCTTCCTTTTTGTTGCTGTTTTGTGGGATGGACTGAGATGCTTTGCAATGGATACATAATAATCATGGGGGGTTCTCTGGATCTAAGGTCTGCTATAAGGTCCTTGGCTTTCCTTCTACTGTAGTATAGTTTTGATATTAAGCTGGTAGTTTAACTGTTCTTAGTTTGTCTTCATGTACTTTTATTTTGGGGTTCTTTCTTTATTGAAATATAATTCCATATAACATGTGTAACTGTAAGGTATATAACATGCTGATTCGATACATTTATTTATTTATTTATTTTTTAAAATTTTATTTATTTATTTGAGAGCAGTGTCACTGGCCCTCATATGTGGGACCCGAACCGGGGTTGCTGGCTTCCCAAGCCAGCACTTAACCACTGCGCCACTCGGCCGGCCCTTGATACATTTATATGTTGCAATATGACCACCACCATAGTATTAGATAACACCTCTATCATGTTACATGATTATCTTTTTTTTTTTTTTTGTGGCAGAAACAATTATGATCTGGTCTTTTAGCAACTTTGAGTTTTACAACACAGTATTGTTGACTATAATCTCTATGTTATATGACAATAATCACCTAGCTCTCCAGGACTTACCTACTAGTTCCAAGTTTGGATCCTTAAACAACATATTTTGGGGTTCTCGAAGTTACCTTCTCAACTAGGTGTTTCTGAAAGAATTTCAAAAGGTTCAAGTACCATGTTTATGTGACAGCTATCTCCCAGTATCCTACTTGTCCATATTTAACTCGTAATTTTTCTCACTGTCTCCTGTTTGCCTCTGCCCTGTGGTCAGCATAGTTTTATATAACATTTTAATTACTGTTAATTATCACTCCTATCATCTTTCCATCTATCACATTATTTCAATCTTTAATAAAACAGAATTCCAGGGTCTAGCATAAAGTGATTTAGAAAAAAGAACTTATGTAGAAATTACGTCCTCCTTCAAGTACCCATGTGCGTATGAGGATAATGTGATAAGCACCTTGAGCAAGTTGAGAAACTATGCAAAGTAAATACAGAGGAAACAACATATTTATTTATTTATGTATTTATTTATTTATTTATTTATTTATTTATTTATTTATTTATACTTCATAGCTTCCTCCAAAATGGATATGACCATTTTAATTAGGTCACACCTTTCACTGTTTTTAAATTTGCTAGATCTCTGTGAATTGAGGAGAGAATGAAGTACACAACTCCTTTATATGTGGCTTAGTGGCTACTCCCCTTTCTTTTTTCTTTTACTCTTTTTCCTTTCCTATTGCTTCCCTTTATTTTTTCTTACCATGTTTTTCTCTTTTTCCTCCCTCTTTGTTGTTCCTCTTGTTAAAAAGGACTTGGCTATGTATGATTACAGATGCTTAGAATCTATTATAGCATAAAGTGGGGGAATGAATGAACGAGATGATGAAATAGGGCTCAAATCTCTCCTGGTGGATTGTATCTTTTAAAAATAAAATTCAATGGTATTGGATGTGAGAAAGCAAACTGGAACGTGAAGCCAACTGCATACTATTTAGGAAGAGAGTAAAAGGCTCTCAGCAGCAGTTTAGTAATAGTGACTATAATTTTAGTCAACAATATGAAATGATCACTAAAGTGCTAAACACCCTAAGCCTTATAGTGATTAAGGGGGAAATTAAGGGAAGAAAAGAAAACACACACACACACACACACACACACACACACACTTTTATCTACAGTGAGACTATGACATTCTTTTTGTGAAGGCATAATTTAAGTATTGTGTGTAATTCTAAGGCTCCATTTTAATAGGATTTATCCTGCTAGATGTGTTCTAGTCAGAGACATGAGAATGGGGAAGACATTCAACATCTTCTCATATGAATTACTGCCCAGGTTTGTTGCTAGAGGAAGAAAAGATATGATTATTTCTCTAAAATATTAAGAGTGTTATCATGGGGAATAATTATACAAGGTCCCTAGTTGAGGAATTAGAAAGTATGGAACATATGAGAGAACAGTTCAGATAAATATATAGGACTTTTATATAAATCAGACAAAAGACAGTATGGGTGGCCCCAGGAGGTGGTGCAGTATCTCAACCACATTCAGATGGTCGTTTGGCAAATATTCTACAGAATGTTCTATAATTTCAAAGATGATTAGATTGCCTGACTTTTAGGATCCCTTCAAGTTATGAATGCCAATAAATTTTATGAAAGATCTATGTTGCCACCAAAGAAGTAATGAGTATCATTTCCAACTTAAATTCAACTGAAACCTTTAAAAGGGAAATGGTTCATATTAAATTACAATTTGGATTACAATTGGGTAAACTATTGAATATATAATTTAGCCCCTAATTGTATTGTGCTCTAGCAAGATAATTAGAATTAAAATATATTCATGAAAATGGGAACATGTTATATGGACGTTGAAGCATGTGTTACCTCTCACTATCTCATAACTTTCATTCATCAGTAAAGAAATCCTGAATTGACCCCTCTATTCTTGTTCAATAAGACTCATGAGACTTGTTTCCCAACTGGAAGTAAATTGATTCAACCTCACAGAATTCTCTTCTCTAAAACAGAATAAAATGCTCAAAAGTAACTTACAAAACAATGACAACAACCAAAAATACCTCCAAACAACAACAAAAAGAATGACAACACACAGTAAGGAGCATAAGCTAATGTCAACTATAAAACCTGTTGCTCATGCATAAAAATAAAAATTAAGAAAAATCTGAAAAAAAGAAAAAAAAAAAAGAAAGAAAAATCTGAAACAGAGAGGAAGGTGCTTCACAGACTCATTCTTTCTCCTCCTTCTCCACAATAGTTGTAATAAAAAGTAGACAAAACCCTGCAAGTTGTCAGTGAGAGAAAAAAAACTGAGTAGATCTTTATTGTTTTCTTTTCTAAAGGAGGTGCGGTACAGAAAAATGGCTGCCAGAGAGAAAAGGGGGAAGGGAGAAATGAACAATGTGTCGAGGTTCTTTGATGAAAATAAAGATTCCAAAACCAGGAACTAAATAAGGAACCAGGAGGGCATCTCTTTCTGAGAATGGGTTTCCTCCAGCTAATGTAATGAATTCAGTAAGGACTTTTAGCGGAATAGTATGACCCCAGATTTTCAAACTGGGAGCTCAGTTTAGTTATATTTCTTCCCCCACAATTTCCTCAAGTTACAGACTAATTGACAGAGCAGAAATCATCTAGGATCCTCAAACTGTGTCTTTGAAAAAAAAAAAAAAATTTAGATAAGAAGAGTGGTGACAAAATGCAGAAATGAAGAAAAAGCATAATTCAAAAAAAGGGATAAAACTATGCAATAACCAACATTTTCATATAGAAGAAAACAACAGAGAGAATAAACTTCCCCAGACACTTATGACACAATGTAACTAAACAAAAACATAAAATCTGTCAAATAAGAGCTCAAAAATAAGGTGATAAAACAGTTCTTTAATGTGAGATAGAACAATAGCCCCTGGATGATGTCCATTTCCTAATCCCTGGAATTAGTGAATATGCATGTGCTGCTTACATGCCAAAAGAGATTTTGTAGATGTGATTAAATTTAAGGAGTTTCAGAAAAAGAAATTATCCTGGATTATTTGGGTGGGACCAATGTTTTAGGTGGGACCAGTGTAATCACAAGGTCATTATAAGGGAAAGAAGACAAGAGAATCAGGGTAAGAAAAAATGAGAGAAAGATTTAAAGGTGGTATGCAACTGGCTTTGAAGATGCAGGCAGAGATCATAAATAAAGGAATACAGGTAGCCTCTAGAAGTTGGAAAATCAAGGAAATATTTTCTGTATTGTCTTCAGAAGGAATGCAGCCCTGGTAATCAATTTAAATTTTTGCTACAGAACTGTAAGAAAATGAATTTCTGTGTTTTGGAAGTCATTAAGTTTGTGGTGATTTGTTATAGCAGAAATATAAAACTAATGTAAATGTCATGAGACAAAAATTACATGGCTAAAACACAGGACTGAGTAAACATTGTTAAAAATATATATTTTTTTAAATCAAGAAAATGAACGATCATTGCTAAAAGTTGATTTACTATAAAGAAGGTGAGAAAGGAGATCATTTGAATCAATAGATATGAGAAAAGACCAAAAGATTAAACAGATTAAGAGGTAAACAAAGCAAGGAGAAGCCAACATAAGGATAAGTGGTTTACCTGAAGAAAACACCCAACAAATGTATACAAAATCCTGAAAAGATGACACAATTTTCATTCAAAAGTTAAGGGCATAGGTAAACATTCTCAAACATGACACATAAAATCTTTTGAAAAGTAATTAATTACAATGGCATGGTTCTACTTTCAGGAGGATAAAGATTTACTTCTCCTTATTCCTTCTGTTAAGTACAAGTAAAACTCCTGGATACTATATAAAACAAACACAAGGAGACTTTGAAAGGTAGAAAGCATAAGGCAGATGGCTGGGATCTCAGCGTCCAAAGAATGACAAGGCTATGAGTTTGCAACCGCACATCAACTTCATGTCTTTAGCATTTATTCTGCTTTTAAACAAGTCAGCTTTGTTTAGCCTGATAGGACTATGACTCACTTGCCTTTTTTGCCCAGATCCTCCGACCTGTACATATACTGTACGTCCACTCATTTTAATCATTGAGCCCTTGGGACACTAGGTTCTGATCAGTGTCAAATTCACTTAGAAGTAAAGCTTCATGTCTATCAACCATGACCAAGATTCAATAACCAAACCTCCAACTAGAATAGGGTTTTAGTCAAACAAAGATAACACCTTGGCCTTAGGTATGTTTCAGCTCTGGACTCGTGAAAGCAGAATGTCCCCAGCAACCCATCCCCTGGGAACCAAACAGAACAGGGCCACGACTGACACCAGGACCTGAGCCATGACCAACTGCTCCCTGCCTTAGCCCCCACCAGTGAGCAGAGCCCACGACCCCAACTCCCATAGTAACCATAATTAATGATTTTTTTTCCCTTATAGAACAGCTGCTAGAGGCCATCCAGGAACTAGGTTTTTGAGAGTACTAGCTCACCTGTGTCTCTGGGCTTGGCGCCAACTCCTTAAACAAACCTTTGCTTTCTTTGCAGCAAACTCCTGCTTGTGTCTTTTTTGGCTTGAGTGTATGCAGGCAAGCAGATCCTTTGAGTCCATGGTAAAAAGTTCTCAGGGTTTTCTTTTTGCCAGATATATTCCTGACTTGGAGCTGAAGAAGCTGGCAATCTAGAAATGCCAACAGATGCATAAAAAAGAAAAAGAAAAAAAAAAAAGCCCCAACAAATGCCTGTTCTCCTTAGCAAATGGAAGAGGAAACTGGCAGTTTAGAAAGACAGAAATCTTTTAAACAACTACTTTTTTCAGCCAAACACCACAGAAAAAACTGTGACTTTCACCCACACATGCCCACCAGCAGGGACCAGGTGTGAAACCAAGACTTTCACCATTGTCATGCTGGAACCAAGCACCCAAATCTGCCAGTGGATATCAAAGAGGGTCAAATAGAAAGCCAGGTTTCACTCCTGTCAGGGGTAAGAAGTCACCCCTCCTACCCTTAATAACAATGGAAATCACTGAAAAGCCTGGAATTTCAGAAAACAGTGAGTCTTATTTAAAATATTCAAAGAAATAAAATGTCTTCCAAGGATTTTATATCTAGCAAATCTAATTTTCAAATATAAGGGCCACAGAAAACCATCAGGAACACAGTTAGCATTTCCTGATTGAATTTAACTGAGAATGCCTGTGAGACAGTCAAAATAACTTAAAAAAGAAAAACAAAATCAACATCATATATATATTGACCCACAGAACTAAAAGTTAATGATGATAATAAGAGAGACAGTATAGAACGAAATGCCAGTAGTAAGGTGGAAAAAATTGATAACTGGTTTCCTGGGAGGAAAAAGTCCTGATTTCTGTTGGTTGATTTCTCTGGTATACATACTCTCATTATAACCAATTTCAAGTTATCTACTTAAAAAGGCTCTTACTGGTAAAAGATGGGACAATCGAGCATATGTGGAACTAATAACTGCAGTAACCAAAGCACATCAAAGGTGTTTAAATTTATGAATTCATTATGATATTAAAAGAAGGATATCTCCACCCTCACCATTAGAGAAGACTATAAGGAATGAACTCATTTTGAAAACTTGAAAAAAAAAAGAAACAATCATTTATTCTGTCTTTCCTGTAAAATCAGTACCTCAGGGAAACAAAATAGTACATGAGGAGAGGTAGATCTTTATACAAAGATCCCAGCTTACACATGAAAAATGAATAAATTAAATAAAATATGAACATTTGGAAATAAGGACCAAAACACTGATCACTAATGGTTGCTGACATCACAAAAAGAGGCAAAGTTGATATAAAGCACTTGAAGTACAATGGAAGTTGGAAGTAGAATGTGCTTCAGTGAAATAGTCCTGGAAATGCTAGATCTAACTACACATGTGAGATTATATATATATATATATATATATATATATATATATATATATATCATGAACATGTTAAATGGTACCACTGGACTGTAACAGACAGGGAAACCCACAGGACAAAAAGCAAAATAAAATACAACAAATCCCTGATTTCTTCAAAATAAATTATGAAGAAAAAACAGAGTGATAGCTGTAAATTATAAGACCTAAAAGACAAATCAACCAATCAAAATATATAACTCTTGTTTGGATCTCAATTTGATCAAATACATTGTAAAAATAAAAGGAACAACTGTAGGATGATTGATAAAATTTGTATATTGCCACATATTTGGTGATATTCAAAATTAAGCTTTATTTTTTGGCAGGGTGTGATGAAGATATTTCAATTATGTTTTAAAAGATAGCTATTGTGCTTTATACATATATGCTAAAATATTTATGGATGAAATATTGTCTAAGACTTGTTCCAAAATAAATGGATAATGGATAAATGTTAGATTATGGAAAAAATAAGATTGGTTAAGTTTTGATAATTGTTGAAACTGGGTGATGGGTACATAAGAGTTCAAAGTACTATTTTCTTCACTATTGCGTGTGTTGGAAATTTTCTGTAATAAACACTCTAAATATGACCTTCTGGCTAAAGTATAAAAGTCTAGAACACCAAATTAGATAAGGTATTGTATATATCCAATAATTCTGAAGAAAATTGAAGCAAAGTGTTTGGATGGCATTAGACTCTATGCTTATATGACCTCTCAAGGTTCTTTCTATTCTTGGCTGTACTTCGTTTCTGAGGAAAACAATATTATGTTTGTCTACAGTTTTACAGTGCTTTTTAAAATTTTAGTATCAAAGGACATTTTATTATAGTGACTTTGTTTTAAGTGTGTCTTTGTTTTCAATGTATCACTACACTAGATATAACTACACTGAAGACTACCCACTTTAGATCACTAAATATACTATCTCTTACCTAATGGCTGCAGATCAATTTTATTGCAGTGGGACAAAAATCATAAGTGAGTCTAGCTTCCAGATAGTAATAAGGAGAGTTACTGAACTCATAATATTTGTTAGTGTCTTTTGCTTTTTTTTTTTTTAAGATTTTTATTGGGGAATTGGAGGAGGGGAACAGCATTGGGGAACCGGGGAAGGGGAACAGACAAATTGCTGTCCTTTTGTTCATCTGTCTAGTTGTGGAGGAGGTTGCTTCACTGGCCTATGTCAGTATCATCATTGCGCTCTTCTCGGGTGAGGCAGATTGGTCGCCAGCCTCTGGACAGACACTCACAGCAGCTCTTGGCAGCTCACGCTGGCTGCCGGCCACTCACTGTAGCCTATGGCAGCCCACTGCAGCAGGGGCTGCAGATATGCCATCCCGGGGACTCACAGCAGCCCAGCTCCAGGTGGAGCTGTTGTTCACCATCTTAGCTGTAGAAGGCAGTGTCACTGGCCTGCATATGTGGGATCCGAACCGGGGCCGCTAGCGTCCCAAGCCAGCTCTTAACCAACGCGCCACTCGGCCAGCCCTCTTTTGCTTCTTTATGTGAGAAAGCAAACTTGTTATAACATTGGTAAGAAATAATTCTTGACCTCAAGGTTGTATGGCTACATACCATTGATTTCATAGCACTTAAGCTTATTCTAAATGTCTTTAAATTTAAGACATGTTATATGTATTCCTTATACATTTCCTAAGGAAGAAACACTATAATTACTTTGGCTTTACATTAAAATGGTTTAATAATTATTGAAATAAAAAGTGACATTTATAACATATATGTAAAGTAAAAGAAAATAAAGAAACATCTGTATACCAACTTAAGAAATAGACTGTTACCAGTTCCTTTGAAGCCCCTTGTATAACTTTGCTTAAGCCCATCACTCTCCCCATCCTTGCAGAGGTAACCACTATCCTGAATTCTGTATTTATTCACTTTTTAAAATTATTCAATCTCATATGTCTTCATCAATATACTGTTTAGTTTTTCTGGTTTTTAAAAATATATTAATGGAACCACATTGTATGTATTCTTTTGTAACTTTTTCTTCCTTTGAAAAGATTATATTCCTGATATTCATCTATGTTGTTCAATTTTGCTAAAGTTGATTCACTGTCGTGTCATAAAGTATTTGAATTTATAAATACTATACTCCATGTTATTTATCCAATAATTTGTTGGTAGAAATTTGATGTTTCTAGTTTCTTCTATTATGAATATTTTTGTGAGAATTCTTTTGTATATGTGTGAGAGTTTATTTATACAGATATGTGTCTGAAACATATGTACAATAGTTTCTCTAGAATATATGCCCAGAAGTAATGATGGGAACTCAGGGCAAGCACATTTTCAGCTTTACTAGAAAATGCAACAGCATTTACCAATGTGGAGGTAACCAATATTCTTTCATCAGCAATACAAGAGTTCCAATTCCTGTTCATCTACATTAACAATTTATAAAGTCAAATCTATGTCAGTCTGATATGTGTAAAATAGTGTTATTTTTATCTTAATTTGCATTTCCCCATTACTAATGCCACTGAGCATGCTTTAATGTTTTTGTGTTTATATGGACCTGTTTATATTTTTCCATTTTCTAACTTAGTTTTTAATCTGTTTTTAAAGCATTGTTTTTTTTTTGTCTTTTTATGTCCTGCATGTTATTTTATTCCCAGTTAATGACTTGCAATATTTTATCTTAGTTTGCGACTTATGTTTTTTTTTTATTTATTTATATGATTTTTTACAAAGAGAAATTTTTAATTTTAAGGTGGTTTATTTTATCAGTCTTTTTTTTTTTGTATTGTACACTGCTGGTGTTTAGTTAAAATTTCTTTCTTGTGAAGGGATGGAAAATATCTCATGCAAACAGAAAGCAAAAAAAAATCAGGAGTAGCTATACTTATATCAGACAAAATATCTTTAAACCAAAAACTGTAACAAGAGACAAAGAAGGTCATTATATGACTATAAAATTACATAATATCATGATAAAGGTGCTAATTCAAAAAGAAGATCTAATAATTGTAAGTATTTATTCACTCAACACCAGAGCACCTGCAGATACAAAATATAACAGATCTGAAGGGAGAAATTGACTACAATACAGTAATAGTAAGGGACTTCAATATCCTATTTCAACAATAGAAAGGTCATCCAGACAGAAAATTAATAAGAAAACACTGGACTTAAACTACATGTTAGATGAGATGGACCTAACAGACATATGCCAAACATTTTGACAAATAGCGGTAGAATGCATATTCTTGTCAATTGCACTTGGAACATTCACCAGACTAGATGACATGTTAGGCCACAAACTAACTCATAAGAAGTTTATGAAGTTTGAAATCATGTCAAGCATCTTTTACAACCACATTAGTACAAAAAATGGGAATCAATTACAAGAAAAAAAAAAAACTTCACAAATATGTGGAGACTGAACAACACGCTCATGAATAATGGGTCAAAGGAGAAATAAAAAAGGAAACCAAACAAAAATCTTGAAATGAATGAAAATGGAAACAAAAATACCAAAACCTGTGATATACAGCAAAAGCATTTCTAAGAAGAAAGTTTATAGTGATAAATACCTACATTAAGAAAAAATAAAGATTTCAAATAACCTGAATTTGTACCTTAAGACAAAACAAAAACATAAACTATGCTCAAAGCTAGTAGAAGAAAGGAAATAAAAATCAGAGTAGCAATAAAAGGAATAGAAACTAGAAAGACTAGAAAAGATCAATAAATTAAACTGTGTTTTGAAAAGACAAACAAAATTGACAAACCTTAGCTAAAGTAAGAAAAGCAAGAGACAGAAGTTTCAAACAAGTAAAAATAGAAATGAAAAAAGCCACTTAATACTGACAACCAGAAATACTAAGGATCATATGAAATTACTATGAACAATTATAATAATAATGCACCAACCAATTAAATACATTAGGAAAAATAGATAATTTTCTTGAAACATGCAACCAGCCAAGACTAAATCATGAAGAAATACAATATCTGAACAGACCAATAATGAGTAAAGAGATTGAATCAATAATCAGAAATGTCCCAATAAAGTCCAGGCCTGATGGTTTTACTGGTGAACTCTACCAAACAATCAAAGAATTAATGCCAATCCTTCTTAAACTCTTTCAAAATGTTGAAGAAGAGTGACATTTCCAAATTCATTTTATGAGAAAAGCATTACCATGATACCAAAGTCTGAGAAGGACACTGCAAGAAAAGAAATTTACAAGCCCATATTCCTGATAAACTAGATGC
Organism: Aselliscus stoliczkanus; assembly: GCA_033961575.1. Classification (NCBI taxonomy): domain Eukaryota; kingdom Metazoa; phylum Chordata; class Mammalia; order Chiroptera; family Hipposideridae; genus Aselliscus; species Aselliscus stoliczkanus. Next base: position 187,947,272 of record CM066728.1, read on the forward strand.
AAAAATCACTAACAAAATATTAGCAAGTCAAATTCAACAGTACATTAATATGCTCATACATCATGATCAAGTAGGATTTAGCTCACAGTCAACATCATTCTCAATGATGAAAAGTTAAGTTTTTTCAAAGATCAGGAACAAGACAAGATTTCCACTCTCACCAGTTTTATTCAACAGAGTACTGAACATCTTAGTCAAAGAAATTGGGAAAGAAAAATAACAAAACACATCCAAATTGCAAAGGAAGAAGTAAAATTGTAGAGGACATCGTCTTATATGTAAAGCACCCTAAAGACTCCATCTAGAAAGTATTAGAACTAAGTTTACTAAATTAATTTAATAAATTACTAAACTAATTTTGTAAGGTTGCAGCATACAAAATTAACACACAAAGTCAGTTGAGTTTTTTTACACTAAGAACAAGTTATCAGAAAGAGAAATAAAGAAAGTAATCCCATCTATAATAACATCAAAATATATTTATGAATAAATTTAACCAAGGAAGTAAAAGATCGATGCACTGAAATCTATATGATATTGATGAAAGAAATATAATAAGGCACAAATAAATAGAAAGATATTGTATTGACATGGATTAGAAGATTTATACTGTTAAAATGTGCATACTACTCAAAACAATCTACAGATTTAATGACATTTCTATCAAAACCCCAATGGCATTTCTCATAAACAGGAAAACAAAATCCTAACATTTGTATGGAACTACAAAAGCCCCTGAAAGCCCAAAGAAATCTTGAGAAAAAAAGAACAAAGTTGGAGGTATCACACTTCAAACTACATTACAAAGCTACTGTAATCATAACAGTGTGGTATTGGCATAAAAACAAAGACATAGATCAATAGAAAACAATAGAGAACACAGAAATAAACTCATGCATATATGGTCAATTAATTTTTGACAAAGTGTTATAAATATATGATAGATAAAGGATATTCTTTTCAAAAATGGTTTTAGGAATCTTGGATAGCCACCTGAAAAGGTATTAAACTTGACCTCAGTCCAATACCATATACAAAACTCAAGTCAAAATGAATCAAAGACTTGAATAAAAGAACCAAAATTATAAAACTTCTAGAAGAAAACAACAGGTAAGCTCCTTGACATTTGTATATGAAATACAACAACAACAACAAAAAAAGGTCAACCTCATAGACCGTAAAATGGTGGTTTCCAATCTGATTGTGGGAGAAATGGGAAGGTGGATAATGAGTACAAACTTTTAGTTATAAATTAATAAGGTATGAGGAGCTATATGGCAGCTGACATTATTGAACTGTATAATTAAAATTTTCTAAGAGAATAGAACTTGTGTTCTCACACACATACAAAAAAGGTAAATATGTGAGGCGATGGATCTTTCGAATAACTTAATTGCAGGAATCCTTCCCCAATGTATACTTACATCAAATAATCACATTTTATACTTTAAATACATTACAATTTTATTTGTCAATTATACCTCATTAAAGCTGAAAAAAATTTCTTATTTATCAGACATTCACCTATATAGTCTTCTAAACATTGCTTATTATATTTTAGTTTTAAAATATTCTGGAATTTATTTGTGCTAAAGTGTCAAGTTTCTATATACTATGTTGTTGTTTTATTTCTCTATCTCCAATGTTACTATATCTCATCTTATTTACAATAACTTAAAAAAAACCACAAACTTTTACCACATAGGAAAATGTTCCAATTTTTTTCTTATTCTTCAGACATGTTCTAGCTCTTCTTGGTTCTTATTCTTTCATATGAAAATTAAAACAAAACAAAATAAAAAACCCAAGCAAGCCTAAAACAAATATAACTGTGTTGGCATTTTGATCAGAAATTAATTTATTTATTGAACAATGTAAACTATGTTGTTCTTTAAATAATATTAACACGTTCATGAACATAGTATATTTTTCATTTATATAAGCGTTTTAAAATGCCTTTCAATATAATAGTTTTAACTATTTTCACAAATTTTATTCATATCTTTAGTTATTTTTATTGGTTCTTATAACTTTGTTGTAATTAAACAGTTTCAGCATTTTAATTTCATGTACTACATATTCATTGCTTGTGCATAGAAATACAACCAATTTAAACATTTTTGGAAAAAGAAAATGATGAATTATCTTACAAGTCCTAACCCTTATCTATAGATCCTCTCAATTTTCTATATAGGCAGTAATTTTCTCTGAAAACACTGATTTTTTTTCTATATTTCTAGCCCTTATACCTTTCATTTTCTTTGCTTGCCAGGAATTTCAGCACAATATTTAAAAGTGGCAGTGAAAGTAAGTATCTTTATTTATTTATTTTTGATTGATTGATTGATTGATTGATTGATTTTAGAGGGCAGTGTCACTGGCCCTCATATGTGGGATCTGAACCGGGACCGCTGGTGTCCCAAGCCAGCTCTTAACCACCATGCCACTCTGCCAACCCATAAAGTATCTTTATATTATTTCTGTTCTCAAATTAAGTATGATGATTGCTATGAGATTTATATCAATTCCCCTTTTCAGCTTAAAGTATTCCCTTCCATTGCTAGCTTGCTAAAAATGATGTCTCAATGCTGTATTTTTAAGTAATTATTTTCTGGAATCTATTGGAATAATTTTATGATATATTGGGTTGTTGGAAAAGTCATGACACATTTTTGCAATGAAAAACAGAAAAAATAAATCATGACTTTTCCAACAACCCAATATTTTGTTTGCTAACATCTTGTTTAGAGTTTTTTCATCTGTAGTCATAAGTGAATATTTTGCAGATAATTGAACTTTTTTGCCTTATATTTATCCATCTGCTTCTGCTTTTTAAATTTCTTTTTATTTTTCAATTACAGTTGACATACAATATTATAGTAATTTTGAGTGTACAACATAGTGATTAGACATTTATATAACTTACAAAGTGATCACCCAGATAAATTAAGTACCCATCTGACATCATACATAGTTACTACAATATTATTGAGTATATTCTCTATGCTATGCTTTACAAACCTATGATTATTTTATAACTATCAATTTTTACTTAATCCTTTCCTATTTTCACACATCTTTCCAAACCACCTCCCATCTGACAGCTTTCAAAATGTGCTCTGTATCTGAGTTTGTTTCCATTTTATTTGTTCACTTATTTTGTGTTTTAGAGTCCACATATAAGTGAAATCACAAGGTATTTGTCTTTCTTTGTCTGACTTATTTCACTTAGCATAATATCTTCTAGGTCCATCCATGTTATTGTAGATGGCTCAATTTCATTCTTTCCTATGGCTGAGTAAAATTTCATTGTATATATGTTCCACTTTATCCATTCATCGATTGATGGACACAGGTTGCTTGCATATCTTGACTATTGTAAATGATGCTGCAATGAACATAAGGATGTATATGTCTTTTCAAATTAATGTTTTGGGCTTCTTCAGATAAATACTCAGAAGTGGAATTGCTGGGTTCTTCTTTGTCTCTTGTTGTAGCCTTTGTTTTTTTTTTATTGTTTTTTTTTATTTTTTTTAAATTATTGATAATACTTTATTAAAGTATTGATAATACTTTAGTAAGTTATTGATAATACTTTATTATCAATAATAAATTATTTTTTTATTTACTTATTTATTTTTTTAATTAGTTTCAGGTGTACAACACAGTGCAATAGTTATACATTTTACCCCTCAAAGTGACAACCCCCCACCCACAATACACCACCCCACTCTCCCCCGTATCATATATATCTATTACTCTTCCTCTGACTTTCTTCCACAGTATAATCCACATCCCGTGACTATCTATATGTATTCAATTACAGTAGGTATACCCTCTCTGCTTTAGTAATACAGTGCAGTGATCAAACCTCTACTCCATCCATGAAATGGTCTCCCTAACAAGACCTATGATCATCTGACATTCCTCAGAATATTTACAACATTATTAATTATATTCCCCAAACTGTTTTTCCTATCCCAGTAGCAATATTGTAGTTGCCTATTTTTGCTGTCTAATCCCTTCCCTTTCTCCCTCATCCCCATTCCTCTCCCAATTAGCAACCCTGATTTTTCCTCTATATCTATGAGACAGTTTCTGTTTACTTTGCTCATTCATACAGTTTTTCAGATTCCACAAATGAGTGAGATCATATGGTATTTGTCCTTCTCTGACTGACTTATTTCACTCAACATTATAGTCTCTAGGTCCATCCATATCATTGCAAATGGCACTATTTCATTCTTCTTTATAGCGGAGTAATACTCCATTGTATAAATATACCACAGTTTCTTAATCTAGTCATCTACTGATGGGCATTTTGGTTGTTTCCAAGTCTTAGCTATTGTAAATTGTGCTGCTATGAACATAGGGGTGCATAACTTTTTTTGAATAAGTGTCTTGGTATTTTTAGCCTTTGTTTTAAATTCTATTGTGTCTGGTATAAATATTGTCATTCCAACTTTTGTGTTTGTGTGTTTCTCCTTTTATGAGGTATCTTTTTCCACCCCTTTACTTTCAGTCTGTGTATATATTTCGACTGGAAGTGAGTCTCTTCTAGGCAGCATATGTAAGGGTCTTGTTTTCTTATCCTCTCAGTCACTTTATAGCGTTTGACTGAAGCATTTAATCTATTTACATTTAAAATAATTGTTGGTAGATATGCAGTTATTGTCATTTCATTATTCATATTTATGTACTTTTCCCCTTCATTTTCTTAAAGAATTCCCTTTAACACATTTTGAAATAGTGATTTGGGGGTGATGAGCTCCTTTCGTTTTTCCCTATCTGAGACACTTTTCATCTGTTCTTCAATTTTAAATGATAGTATTGCTAGGTAGAGCAATCTTGGTTGTGGGTCCCTGCTTTTTATCACTTTTAAAATTTCCTGCTTCTCCCTTGTAGCCTGTAAATTTTCTGTTAAGAAATCAGTCTTATGGGAGCACCCTTGTAGGTAACTAACTACTTTTCTCTTGCTGGTTTTAAGATTCTCTCTTTATCTTTAACCTTTGGCACCTTAATTACGATGTGTCTTGGTATTGGCCTTTCTGGATTCAAGTTGTTTGAGACTCACTGCACTTTCAGGGCTTGTATGTGTATTTCCTTTGCTGGTTAGGGAAGTTTGCTGTCATTATTTCTTCAAATAGGTTTTCAATTCCTTATTTTCTCTGTTCTTCTTCTGGTACCCCTATGATATGAATGTTGGTATGCTTGATGTTGTCCTGGAGGCTCCTGAAACTAGCCTCATTTTTTGGGTTCTCTTTTCTTGTTGCTCTTCTGATTGGGTGTTTTCTGCTACCTTATTTTCTAAATTGCTGATTTGATCCTCTGCTTCATCTAATCTACAATTGATTCCCTCTAATATATTCTTCATTTCAGTTATTGTATTCTTCATTTCTGACTGTTTTTCTTTTATGTTTTCTATCTCCATTTTTATGTATCCTAATTTTTTTTTGAAGTTCTCCTGAGATCACTGAGCATTTTTCTTTTTTTCTTTCTTTTTTTTTTTTTTTTGAGGGCAGTGTCACTAACCCTCATATGTGGGACCCGAACCGGGGCCGCTGACTTCCCAAGCCAGCGTCCAACCACCATGCCACTCGGCTGGCCCATCACTGAGTGTTTTTATAACCAGCGTTTTGAACTCTGTATCTGATAGATTGCTTGTTCTGATTATGTTTAGTTCATTTTCTGGAGCTTTGTTCTCTTTTTTCATTTGGGACATGTTTCTTTGTCTCCTTTTTTTGGCTGCCTCCCTGTGTTGATTTCTATTTTAGGTAGAGGTACTCTGTCTCCCTGTCATGGCAGAGTGGCCTTATATAGTAGTTGTCCTATGGGGCCAAGTGGAACAGTCTCCATGATCACCTGAGTCAGGGGCTCCAGATAGTTCCTTTGTGTGGGTTGCATGTGCACTAATGTAGTTGAGTCTTGATTGGTGTTGGCATGTCAATAGGAGCAATTGACCCTCAGGCTGATTGGTTGTGGGGACTCACCTTAACTACCTGTTAAGGGGCTGTTGTGAAGGAGCTAACCCTAGGGAGCAGCATTCACTTTAGTGGGGTTCTGGTGCCTGCCAAGTCTTCTCTTTGGGCAAGTCATTTGTGGAGGTGTTTGGGTGGTGCTCTGGTGTGGTCTGAAGTGGGCTGCCAGATATGTTGGTTCTGGGGTCTCTTTCTTGAGAGCAGCTCTGTTGCAGGCCAAGTTTAGCCACTACTAGTGCGCTGCTGAGAGCCACTTGGTATGAGCTACAAACAGATCTGCAATATGGTTGACACTTATGCTGGGCTTAGAGATGCCTGAGAGAGGCTAAACTGGGAACTGAGGCTGGCTCTGTCTAGTTCAGGGCTTAGCAAGAGGTATGGATATACATAGCCCAGATGTTGCTTGTTTGGGGTATGTGAACCTTTAAGAGATTTGAAGAAAGTGTACAGCAGGAGCAAACATAGGTCATTTGTATGGGAAAGCCACTGGAAGTGGCTTGGGTGGGACAGCAAGGTGGGTGGAAAAGGGTCTCAGGGAATCACCAGGTTGGGGCAAATAGTGTTAGCTAGGTTGATGTAGATTCAGCTATGGTAGACCCCTGAGTCTGCATGTTGGGTGGAGGGTAGTTTCAATAAAGGAACAATGGCTTCTGCCAGAAACTCTGCCTGGAAGAAAGCTGTCACTCCAGCTCTTGTCCTGAAGCCACAGAATTCAGTTCCTCCCCATCTGTCCACGGAGCCTTTTCAGCTGTTGCCCCAGCACTGGAGCTCAGAGTGAGTGAGTCCATCAGTGAGTAAGTCCATGCACAGGCCTTTGAAGAGGAATACATTGGACTCCAGAAACCATCCGTCACACTCGACTACAGTCTATACTGGTTTTCACAGCCACAAATTGTGGAAACTTCTTTTCCCCACACTGAATCCTGGGCTGGGGTGTAGGTATCTATCTGGGGTGTAGGTATAGGTCTGGGACTCCTCATTCGTCGTGGAACCTCTGCAGCCAAAATATCCCTCCCAATATTTGACCACCCACTTGGGTGGGTTTGGGATCAGCCTGTTTGCATCTTCACTCCTCCTACCAGCTTCATAGTGGCATCTTCTATATGTCCTAAGTTGTAGGGCTTCTGTTCAGCTAGACTTCAGGTGGTTTAAAGATGGCTGTCCTGTAGTTTAGCTGTAATTTTGATGTAGTCTGGGAGGAAGCTAGCATAGTCTTTACCTACCCTGCCTGAGCCGTGATTCATTTTTTTTTTTAAGCTGAGCCATCCTGCTACCTGTTGGCAGCTTAGTGGCAGCTCAGTTTGGGCTGGGCATCAAACTGCTGTTACTCAGAGCTCAGCTTTTATTTATTATTATTTTTATGTTGTTATAGCAGCATCATAAAATATGTTGGAATGTTTTTCCTATTTTCCTATGTTCTGGAAATTTTGTATGAACTTGGATTTATCTGTTCTTAGAACACAGATAAAACTATCTGATTTTAGCATTTTGTTTATAAGAAGATTTTAATTACTTCTACAATTATTTTAGTGTTGAAACATTTATCTTATGTATTACTTCTGAATTTATAGTATATTTGTTTTAAATGTGACCTGGAGTCCAGAGACAATGTTTGACTCATATATATAGTACCAATGCACTTATCTTTTCTTGATAATGAAGTTCCTGCATTTCATATTCTTTCACATTTCACTTGCTAATGAAGTACTCTAATAGTAATGTATGCCTCTCCACATATGTTTCTTTTAGTTTGTCCCGTGAGACATCATGTAATCAAAATTCATGTTAGATTACACAAAACATTTCATAGAAGAGCATAATTAAAAATAAAAACATATTCCCTACAAAACAGGTAAAACTGGTGAGCAGGTTGCTCATTATGTTGCTGATGAAAGTAAGGCTCATGGTATTAAGAATACTAATATTTGAGATAAAGATTAGAGAGGTTAGAATATGTAACTTTGAGGGGAAAAATCTTTAAATTGAAACAGCTAATGGGGAAACTGCCTAGTTAACTGCCAGGAGATAACCTGGAAAATATAGCACACTAAAGCAGGCTTTACTGGTTCCCTTCTTATATCAGTGCAAAGATGCCTAATTTCCAACTGCTAACACCTGCTTTTTTTGTTTTTCTCCTAAATGCTTGGCCATTGGAGTCTTTAGCCCACTTGGCAGCCTGGAAGTGTCAGATTCATGCTCCCTTTCTTTGCTGTGGTCCTCATTAATGGTAATTGGTGTATAAATATCCCAGTTCTCATTCTTCCCTAATGGATTAACTCTGAAGTGAATGTTATATCAAGGTTCCCAGAATTCCCCAGCTGTTGGAGAAGGTCATCCACAGGAAGTGACTGCTGATTGACCCAAGAGCTGGACCCAGGCAATTGGAAGCTCCCCAATCCCTCTCCTGTCCTTGGAATGTATGTTTTGCCCACTATTCCCACAGTGGCAGCTATTTTCAAAGACATAGCCTCCAGATAGAAATGTGTTGTTGAGACCATCTGGATGGTATTCATGACTAAATACAGTTAAAGCCTCTATATAAACTTTTAAGATTTTGGCAGGCAAGTGTGATCTACTCTTCTTACAGTGCCCAAGACAAACCTGTATGCAAGTTCCCTTGCTTATTAAACCTACCACCTGCCAATCTAGAGTGGCATGACTCTTTCTTTGGTCTCTCCTTGCCCTATATGTACTGAGCCAGGTTGCAAACCCACACCAGTGGGATTAAGGTATTGATTTCCTAAGTGGTAACTTGATTTATACACATGCTTTTTTTTGGCTGTCTTCCCTTCTCGTCTCATTTCCCCGATGTTCTACCTGCATTACCTGGAATTATATTCCAAATAAACTAAATGTGTTTGAATACATTTTTCAGGGTCAGCTTATTTGGAAACCCCCACGAAGACAGAAGTTTTCCTGAGAAGCAGGTCCTCAGGATGTTTTTTGTAATTGGACAACTTGCTGCCAAATGACCACAAGAACTCTATTGCAGATCCGGAGTAATGATAACATCTGGCATGTTTCTGCATCAAAATTACTAAGAATTTTCTCTAGAGTGAATTGAAATAGGATGCAAGTGTAAGCAGATACACTAGTTTAGGCCATATTTCTAGCATTTGATTATTATTGAAACAATATTAATTATAGGCCTGTGAAATTGGTTTGTTTTTGTCAAATGTGATCAATGAGCCAAAGGAAGAAAATGTGTGGCTCATGTCATCCAATTCCCAAATAAGAATATTATGAGGAAGCAAGAAGTATTCTGACACCATCAAAAGAGATCATTATCTCCTGTAGCCAAGAAAAAATTGAAAAGTAGAAGTTGAGGGCAGACATTAACTTACAGGACCTTTAAATCTATTGTTACTCCTCTTGGTGTTCTTATATGTTAATTATTTTCACTTTTGTTAAATAAATGACATTATTTATAAAACATGAAAAATCAGATACTTTGCAGTACTACATAGAAAGCCACCTACTTTGATTATATGTGTGTATTGTGGTGGTTAAATATATTTCTTTAGATGCCTTCTTATCCAATGTAACCTTGACCAATAGACGACTGGTTAATCAAAAAGTCTGTTTAAACAGGAAATCAGTAAAGTAAAAGACAAGTATTTCTTGCTTAATTTAACTTAAACATATGTGAATATGCCCTCAAATATTAATATATTTTGGGGCCAGGGTCTATTTTGGAGATGGTTCCATTCATATTCTATCAGTTTACATAGCCTTCAACTTAATATAAGTAAGATGCCACTATCTGAAAGTAACTTACTTGCTTCATGCATATTCAGCATATTTTGGGTTAGTACTGTCAATTTTACTGGCCAGCTATTTAAACAGATGTCAATGAAAAGATCTATTGTTTCACAGATGAATTCCATGAGCTTTTGAAAAGGAGTATCTAGTACAATTGTAGTTTAATAATCTAGAAAATGTGTTAGAGTGACAGAGTTTCTAAATGCACCAAGATGTGGAAAGGCTACAATTTTTTACCAAATACACATAATGACATAGAAGAGTGAAAAAAAAAAAAAAAGGTCACTAAATTTTTCTTTTTCTTCTTTGCCTGTTCCTATTGGTATAATTTTGATTTAAGTTCTTGCCATTTCTTACTCAAATATTTAGGGGGAAAGGATGCATTGTTTTACATTTGATATAGATCTTGTTGCATTTCTGGTAATAAGACGATGTGGACAAATTACTAATCTGTTTCTAAACTGGACATCTGTCCCTAATGGTTTTTAAATATTTAAATTGTTATAAGAAATATTAAATGAGGCTATATATGTAAATAGGTAAGTGTAGTCAGAGGTTTATTCTAAGCACTTAGTAAAAATCAATATTAATAATGCTAATGAAAATAATAATGACAAAGTTTACTCATCTTGATAGTGCTTTGATACTGGATTATGTTTCTGAAGTTGATTTTTTTCCTTTGTGACTACTTATGGAGACAGCATAGGTGACATTTTTGGGGATATATTTTCTCTTATTTTAGTAGATTTTCAGAAAGGTTGATAAATTTTGTTTTTTAATATAGATCATTCTAAAATAAAGCAAGTTTAGGAAGAAAGAACTCTATGATATATTTTTAATGTTCTGAGGTGTTCAGTAGGAAAAAAATGCAGATCAGGTGGCCAAGGCATGGAAACAATTAATGTCCTTTGATAGATGATTGGATAAAGAAGATGTGTACATACGTAAAATGGAATACTACTCAGCCATAAGAAAAGATGAAATAATGCCATGTGTGGCAACATGGATGGATCTTGAGATCATCTTACTAAGTGAAATAAATCAGATGGAAAAACTCGAGAAACACATGATTTCACTGATATATAGAGATGAGACAGCTTCTATTCAGGGCATGTATTCTCTATTGTGCCATGGTGGCTTCTGCCATGAATTTTCATATGCATTTACACCCATCTAGTTTTATTTTTATCTGGTCCAAGTAGACCTTTGACTTTCCTAGCTCTACTCATTGTTGGTTGTCTACCTGAGATAGGACTATTAAAGTATTTTAATTTGTGGCATGACATGTTTAACTAGTGGAAAAATAAAGGCTGGATATGCAGAAAGGTTAGAATGGGGGCAAGAAACAGGCAGAAACATTTAGAGGGTTGTAATCTTCAATGTGAGACTTAACTGAATCTTGCTTATATTGAGCAAATTTTAGTCAGTTATTGAATGTGAGGGAAAGAGAGGAGTCAAGGATGAGAAGGAGCTTTAGGGCTTCGGTGGCTAGGGTGGTGATGAAACCCATGACTAAGATAGAAAACACAAGAGTATATTTGAAGGAGAGGGGTAGATGTGTACAACATTAGGTAAAGTGAATTTGAAGTTCCAGGGGATATTCCAGGGGTCAGGTGAGCAGTGAGTTCATGTAAGACAGAAGCTCAGTGGAAAAGGCCAATACTAAAAGTGTAGTTTGGGGAGTTATTATATAGGTGGCATTATAAACTATGAAAATTGTTGAAGTCTTAAAAATAACAGGAGAATGAGGGAAAAAAAACTGGCAAATGGGAAATGAGAAACAGAAAGATAGAGGTGGATGAACACAAGAAAAAATGAATAATGAGGAGTCAGAGGATTATACATAAAATCATAAAATGTGTCCTTTACCATTTGGTTCCTGAGTTCAGCCAGCAGGAGTCTGGATGACAAACTTTATTCTCAGAGAATCCAAGGAGGCAGGGAATTCTAGGCAGTGAGTGGTTAACAGTTCTAAAGCCAATAGATTGGTGCTATAAGACAAGAGATGAAATTTGTATAGAAATTATAGTGATCTTAACCCAGAATCCAGGGAGATAGGAGTAAATAGAAGGTGTCTAGAACTAGTGAGGTTAAACTGCTTTCAAGAAGCTTGGCCCAGAATAAAAGAAAAATGATAAAATCATAGCAAGAGTTGGATGCAGATTTAGGGGATGGAGATTGCATTACGTGGGAGAGACAACGTGCTATTCACATACCTCTGATTAGGTATTTACAGAAATCTTTTTTGTGTATTTCAAAAAATAGTAAATCAGAATACTTCTAAAAACAGTAGGGGTAATCCATTATCTTTGTGGTTATAGCCATTTTAAAAATTCAAGAAATTATGTTTGGCAATTCAATCTTGCAGTTACCTACCACATTCATTCTTTTGGTGGAGATATCTTTAATTACAGATAGATCCATGTCTCTAAAGACAACACACCCTATTCTTATGCAGCTGTCACTTGCCTCTTGTTCTTATGTTATGCAAAATCTACTTCTATTATTCCCACTTCTGGTTCTAGTTCTGCTCTTAGGAGCTGCATAGAATAAAACTAATCTATTTTTATAAGAAAATCCTTTAGATATTTGAAAAGTAACATGCATGCCTCTTCTTTCATTCAACTCTTTTCTAAACTAATGTAAGTTTCTACACTTGGCTCACATTTGAGATGTTTTCAGGTCCTTTACTAAGTTTCTCTCTTGTTTCTTCTTCTTCCTCTTAATTTTTTCTGCCTTATAGCATAGTTATGTTGAATTGTACCTAATACTCTTAAGTTTGGTTTGGATAGTACAGAGTAAACTTAGTCTACATTGTTTTCCTTTATTTAAACTCCTGAGAATGGCTAGCTATTGTAAGCAGCCATCTCAAACCTCTAGCTCATTAAGAGACGTGCAGTCACAGATAACTTTCACATAGACTCATGTCGAGCATATATTAATCTTCCATAAAGTTATGTTAGTTATTTTTGAAATTAAAAGCATGTGTTTACTGTATGTGAAGACTGTTTATTGTCTTCGTATTAGCTGAGGTCCCCACTGTCATATTGAATCTTGATTTTGTTACTGATTCTTTTTGTTCTCTACACACTTTATTGTTTCCTAAAAATATAAGTATCCTTTTATATTCATATCTAATACATAGGATAAAAATGATAGGTGAGGATAAGGCCATGACTTTATTTAGTCTTCCACTGGGGATTTCTCTGTGTTAAAATCAATGTCTTATTCAACACTACATATGACTACTAAGGCATCTGTGAATTCAGTTGACAATATTTTCCAACTCACATTTCATAAACATCTTATTAATATATGAGAACACATTATTCAAGTGTCAAAGTGTTTTGTCAAACTGGTAAAAAATTATCAGGGGACATAATAATGTTATAACAGACTCTTTGGGGAAAATCTTTATAGGTTTCTTGGACTGTGTGATTCTTTTCCAGTAATAGTAAATTATATTTATATAGTGCTTAACTTTTCTAAGTGACTTGTCACACAATTTTCCAGAGTGGAAGCATTGTATAAAGTTCACTGTACAAAGACATTGGAGTCTAGCAAATAGATTAAAGTACGCATTAGCTCTGTATCCATGGTAAATCTGTAAACTTTCAGTACATAAAAGGGGTAATAATAGATGTTTCACAAGAATCAATGAGAATTTGTGTAAAGCATCCAGTCCAGGGCCTAGCTCATGGTATGTATGTGACACATTGAATACTCAACACCAAGTTATTCAAAGTAACTGTACTGAATAGTCATACTGATGTTATGCCCATTTGGAAATTGAATAAAAAAAATTAGAGTTTTATTTATTTATTTAATAATCATTAATGTTTCATATGTATATGAGATCTGACGATGAAGTTCGCAAATTTGCCACCATGCTCTTACACTGGCAGCACTGTACAAACCACCCAATAAGGTTTCCTAACCTTGGTATATCAGTGTCTCACAGCTGTGCTCCTGTCGACATGTGGTGATGTCTTGCTAACTGTTATTCATTATTATTGTGTGTTTTTGTGAGAATCTCTGAGCTTGAATTAGAGCAATGAACAAACATTAAATTTCTTGTTAAACTTGGCAAGAATGGAAGTGAAATCAGGGACGTGTTAGTCCAAGTTTATGGGGATAATGCCATGGAGAAAACGGCAGTGTACAAATGGATTAAATGGTTTTCCGAGGGGAGAGAACATGTCACTGATGAAGAGAGGTCAGGGTGGTCAGTAACTAGCAGAATTGATTAAAAGAATTGCAAAAATTCATTGAATTCTGTGTCAAAATTGCCGGCTGACTGTGAGAAGCATGACAGACCAAGTAAACATGGATAGAGAAACAGCTAGGAAAATCTTAACGGAAAATCTTGGCATGAGAAAAGTGTGTTCAAAAATGGTTCCTAAGGAGCTCACCGATGAACAAAAACAAAAGAGAGTCAAATTTTTTCTTTTCTTTTTAAATTATTACTGGGTAACAGTGTTTTTTTTCCAGGGCCCATCAGCTCCAAGTCCAGTCATTGTTTTCAATCTATTTGCAGAAAAATCAAATGAGCAACCTTCTTTTCAGAGCACATGCTCTAACCAACTAGCAACCAGGCTGCCCCAAGGAGAGTTGAAACTTGCCAAGACCTTTTGGAGAGACAAGATGATGTTTTGGGCCATGTTATCACTGGTGATGAAACATGGATGTGACAATATGTCCCCTAAACATAGCACCGAAGTGCACAATGGAAAATCAACCAATTCTCCATGACCAACAAAGTTCTGTCAGTCCAAATAGAGAGTCAAAATGATGTTGCTAACCTTTTTCTGATATCAAAGGGATTACTCATTATGAATTTGTACCAAATGGACAAACAGTTAACCAAGTTTACTATTTGGAAGTGCTGAAAAGGCTGCATGAAAAAGTTAGACAACCTGAACTTTTCACCAACAATTCATGGCTTTTGCATCACGACAATGCACCAGCTCACACAGCAGTGTGTGATGGAGATTTTAGCCAGTAAAAAAATAACTGTATTGGAACACCCTCCCTACTCACTTGGTCTGACCCCCAATGACTTCTTTCTTTACCCAAAGGTAAAGAAAATATTGAAAGAAAGATATTTTGATGACATTCAGGACATCAAGGGTAATATGACAACAGCTCTGGTGGCCATTCCAGAAAAAGAGTTCCAAAATTGCTTTGAAGGATGGACTAGGCGCTGGCATTGGTGCATAGATTCCCAAGGTGACTGTAGTGATATTCAGCAATGAGGTATGTAGCACTTTTTCTAGGATAAGTTCACAAACTTAATTGTCAGAACTAGAACTGGTAAATATTGAATATAATTAACTGTGAAAGGTATGTATAGATATCCTGGGAACTTAGAGAAAATGTCCCAAACCTATACTCAAAGACTAGAGAGTTAATTTTGAACACCAGTTGGCTAAGAGTTGACATAGTGTTTTGACAACTCTGATTGTCTTTATTATAGACATTTGGTAAATATTCAACAATGTATCTCCTAAGTCCAGTTTTTTGTAGGTATAGTCTGTAATGAAAGTTTCTTGTGATCAGCTGCAAAAAATTAATATGTTAGGGTTACAAAGTGTGGCCTATTAAGATGCCTAAAGTCCAGCTGTAATGAATCATTAAAGATTATTTATAATTAGCATGTAAAGCATATGTAATTGGGATATATAATTAGACACTTCTACGGTACTTATGGGGCTGAAATAATTTGTTCTTTTATGGAGTACAATATTTCTCTCATGATTAAAATATTTTTTTTTAGTTGATTATACATTTTGTAGCTAGATAGTCTTAACTTGGTTATAAATAAAAAATTAGTGGAATTAGAATTAATGATGTCTGAATATAATTTAAAATTGTCAAAATATCTTTTTCATAAGAATAAATTTATTTCTTTCAAATCCTATCATCTGAGAGAATGAATAACACTGTACAACTATAGAAAACTGTCAGGATAGATATTTAGAAGCTATATTTAACAGCACTGACTAGAAAGATCCACTAAAAATATGGTTTAAATATCATGAATCTGTTTTGGTTTTTGTTAAACTGATCAAAACATTTTCCCTTTGGAGAATTTTTACTCATTTGAAGTGAGATTAAAATAATAATAATAATGCTAATACAGGACTTTTCACTACAGGAGGAAATGCACTGAGTGCTTTGTATAAAAATACTATGGATCTTTCAGGTACATTTTAAAAATAATAAACACTGAGGTAGGACTTGTAGCTATGCAGAGGGAATAGGTTGTTGATCTTCTACATACACACACACACACACACACACACACACACACACACACCATTAGACAGAATTCTGGGAAAAATATGTGCACTCTGGGAAAATGATCAAAGGCAGAAGAGAAACTGAGAATCATTAATTCTTTAAAAACTGCTACAGCTTCAGGGGATTAAATGGGAGCCCTCAGCCTATTTACCTGGTGTTGCTCTATTCCTTACCTACTCCAACACTCAATTGATGAGAACTGTTAATTTATTGGCTTGGGGCTGGCTGCATAAACTTGTAGTTCTGCTTCCAGAAGACGTGGACCCAATTTTGTGTAAAATGTGAAAACACACAACTTTGCAGATAAAAGTGGTGAATGTAGTAGGAAAACAAATGGAGGAAAATAACATTTTTGATAGCCTGAGACTGTGACCCTGGTGGAGGTGAATGGTAGCCAAGCTAGAACTTTACCAGGAGTTTCTGGAAATAAGAGAGACAAACTCTCTATGCATCTCTGACTATCTAGGAAACTATGCTCATGAGGGACCCAAGTGGAAGGTGAACATAAAAAGAGAATTGACAATTGGCTGATCTTTGGATGCCCTCGCAAACCAACACACACTGATCATCAGAGAGTGGAAGTTCAAGAGTTTTGAGCACAACATATGCCTAAAATCATTGGTTAACCATTAAATACGGAGACCAGGGGTGACCCCTGGAAAACAAGGCTTACAATTAAAAATTAAAAAACCTGGTAGAATCTTATAGAAAAATAGAAAGAGGAGATATTATCACCCTAGCTGTATGGATTTATTATGTATGTGACCCGTGTGAGGTAAGATGCAGATAATTAAGGCAACACTCTCAAGGAGTGCAGAAGAAATTATAAGAGTTAATACTACAGTTGAAGTAATTAGAGCAAAGTCTGACACATAGAAATGTTTCTATTATTTCTATAGAAGGCAATATGTGTGCTATTACAAAAACAAACAAAAGCAAAACGTTATGAGTAGTTTTTTTAGATTAAGAAAGAACAAAGGGGAAAAACAAGCAGGAAAAGCATATTCACAAAATACAAAGTTTCTAGATTTAACTTGCTAGTTTTAGGTCTTATGAATTCTGATACTCCCTCATTCATTCATTCATTCATTCATTCATTCATTCAACAATGATGCACTACTATGCATCAGACACTGTATAGGTGGCTGGAATGACAACCATTGTGAGAATTATCAAAACAATACTACTCTATCAAATGATTCAAACATATTATAACCATTTCATGTGAAGCAGGGTTTCACTCTTAGTCATGTTACAGGTAAGGGATGTCCTTTATGTAAACATATACTATTACTATGGTAGTTGGTGACTAAATGCAGTAGTTAAATATAAACCTAAGAGGGCTGGCTGAATGGCACATTGGTTAAGAGCTGGCTTGGGACATCAGCAGCCCCGGTTTGGATCCCACATACGAGGGCCAGTGACACTCCCCTCTACAGCTAACAACAGCTTAACAACAGCTCCACCTGGAGCTGGGCTGCGAGCCCCGGTGAGGGTGTAGGCTGCATGCAGCCCCTATTGCAATGGGCTGCCATAGGCTACAGTAAGGGGCTGGCAGCCAGTGTGAGCTGCCAACAGCCGCGGTGAGCTACCATCCAGGGGCCGGAGACCAATCTGCCTCATCCGGGAAGAGCACAATGATGATGCCAACATGGGCCAGTGAAGCAACGTGCTCCGCAACTAGACTGAAGAACAAAAACACAGCAACTTGTCTGTTCCCCTTCCCCGATTCCCCAATGCTGTTCCCCTCCCCCAATTCCCCAATAAAATCTTTAAAATTATATATATATATATATATATATATATATATATATATATATATATTAACATTGTATATGCTTTCAAATCATTCTAAAGTCAATATAGCTATAATAATAAGTAAATAGGTCTACTAGAGTTGCTCTATCTTTTTTGGATTTGCTATTAATTATTTTATCCTGTGGATTCAAGTGTTATTTCAGGGAGCATTGAGATATTAGGAACTTAATGAGAGCATACCAGCAGAGGGGAACCCAGAATGATTGATTATCTTGTAAGTGGTTCTCATAATTCCTTCTGACTTTTCCTCAACCAACACTTGAATAGTGCATACATTTTTAGATTTGACTTTTGAAGGCTTATCTACAAGGAATGGCCAGAACTGAGGTTGCAGGTTCTTTTGATAGTAATAACTCATAATCCCGTGTTTCTGTATAGTTCTCCCTTGACCTTTAGAATCATATAGTTACTGGACTACTTGACATTTCCAGATAGATGCTTCATAGATATATCAAACAATATTTTCTAAAAGAAATTATTGATTTCATCCAACAAACTTCTTCCTATTCTAGGATTTCCTCATTTCAGTAACTTTTAAAACTACCCACCAAGATGTTCAATCCCCCAAGTGAATCAATCTGCAACTGACATTGTTTCTGCCGTCTATATATATCTCAGACTCATTCATTTTTCTCTGTCTACTCTATGACTATTTTAACCCAAACTATTTAAATTATATCTTATCTCTTTCCTCCTAACCAGTTTCATCTTTAAGGCTCACCTTCATTTAAATCCTTTTTCTTAAGCATAGCAATCAGACAATCTTTTTAGATTATGAATTGGACAATGTTATTCCCCTTTAAAAAAAGAAAAAAACAACAACTCTTCAACAACTTTCAATTGCATGATATCATCCAATTGCAAATACAAATTACCATGACTGATCAAATTGTGCATACTCTGACCCCTGCACACCTTTCAAGTTTATATTTTTCTACTTTCGCTTCCATGCATATTCTGGCCACCTTGTCCCTATTTCAGTTTCATCTATTTGTCAGTTCCTATCTTTTTTTTTTTTTAAAGATTTTATTGGGGAATGGGAACAGACAAGTAGCTGTCCTTTTTTGTTCTTCAATCTAGTTATGGAGGACGTTGCTTCACTGGCCCATGTTGATATCATCATTGCACTCTTCTTGGGTGAGGCAGATTGATCACCAGCCTCTGGATGGCCGCTCACAGTGGCTTTTGGCAGCTCACACCAGCTGCCAGCTGCTCACGCTGGCTGCCGGCCACTCACTGTAGCTTATGGCAGCCCACTGCAGCAGGGGCTGCAGCTATGCTGTCCTGGGGACTCACAGCTGCTCAGCTCCAGGTGGAGCTGTTGTTCACCATCTTAGCTGTAGAGGGCAGTGTCACTTGTCCTCATATGAAGGAGTCGAACTGGGGCTGCTGGCGTCCCAAGCCAGCTCTTAACCAATGTGCCACTCGGCCGGCCCTGTCAGTTCCTTTCTTAACTCAATGCCTTGGCTGACAGTTTTGTTCCTGTTTGAAAAAAAGTCTTTATCTGATGTATCTTAAACTTATTTTAAAAACCTGTTCCAAACCATGGATGAGTTTTCTAACCACTCTTTATTATTTTGTTGTTCTACCCTCTATTATCATTTCATTACCTTAATTTTTAAATATGCATTTTATATTTTCATCTCTATTGATATACTACTAAATTGCAACATTATTGCTCTTAAAATAAGTGCTAAAAGGAAAAGCACATTTTGCACCTATTTATTCATAATTTCTAGGGACTATACCACTCAAACAATCAAGACAAAAATGTACGTTACTAAGCACTTTATGTTCATAATACATAAATTAACACAAAAAATTTGATTAAATAATGTTTAAATCATGTCTTATAGATAATAGGCACTGAGCAAAGTGGCAAAGTACCCTCCCCATCCTGCGTTTGCTGTACCCCTGGATCCCAGTGCCCCACACTGAGCAATGTAACACATTGGTTAGTTAAACTCTTGAAGCATGAGGCTCACTTCAGAGTTTAACCCCCTTTGAAGGATATTCTAGAAAAAAGATACAATTTTTATAAAAAGATATCGTTTCTGAATTTGTGGAGAAATTACATTTTTTAAAAACTGTGTATAATTTGAAAAAAAGTAATATATCTTAATTTCCTTTAGATGCCTGTTAGATGCCAAGTATAAAAATTGTATCTAGTATTCTTGATTTACTAATTAAATTAAAATGGTTGGCATACTACATGTAGAAGGAGAGTTTGTTTAGACACTAATTTCAAATTTACTATTGGGATTTACTTTTTGATGTCTTTGTTACAAATGGCACCGCAAGCTGCTGAACTTAAGAAATTAAATAGCTTTTAGTTTATACCTATTTATCAGAAGCAGTAAACAACTGAAAAAATAAGAAACCATCAATATTATAGTAAACCAAACAATGTTATCATATTTTGTGCATATGGTATCCACTATGTTGTCAAACAGAGGTAGAAATACAAGTTATGACAATTAAGTTTGGGAACTTGTTGCAACAATGTTGCTAACATTTTTTTTTATATCAGAGGGATAATTTGTTATGAATTTGTACCAACTGGACAAAAAGTTAACCAAGTTTACTATTTTGAAGTGCTGAAAAAACTGTATGAAAAAGTTAGACAAAATGACCTGAACTTTTTACCAACAATTCATGGTTCTTGCATCACGACAATGTACCAGCTCACACAGCACTGTCTGTGAAAGAGTTTTTAGCCAGTAAACAAATAACTGTATTGGAACACCCTCCCTACTCACCTGATCTGTCTCCCAATGACTTCTTTCTTTAACTGAAGATAAAGGGTATATTGAAAGGAAGACATTTTGATGACATTCAGCATATCAAGGGTAACAGGATGGCAACTCTGATGGCCATTCCAGAAAAAGAGTTTCAAAATTGCTTTGAAGGCTGGACTAGGTGCTGGCATTGGTGCATAGCTTCCCAAGGGGAGTGCTTTGAAGGTGACCATAGTGATATTCAGCATTGAGGGATGTAGAACTTTTTCTAGGATGACTTCATTAACTTAATTGTCTGACCTCATGCAGGATTTCAGAAAAAGAGAAAAGTTAAAAAGAGCATATATTAATCATTGGGTCTGGCCAGAAGAATCAAGAATGAAACATGGAGTTGTAACCTGAGCATGAGAGAAGAGGTACGTGTCCTCGGATGGTGAGAGGATCTCTGGAGACAGAGCCCAGCAAGGAGATTAGTTATGAACAGACACAGTTCAGTGTATAAGGTAAAAAAAAAAAAAAGATGATAGGGAAGGCTATGCAATATTACTGAATAAATACCATAAGCTCAGATCTGGGCTTAACAGGTTAAAGGTAAATTACTTTAATATAATACCTCCTTTAATGTTCGCAACAACTCTTTGAGATATTATTTTCCTTAATTCACCAGTAAGAGATCCATGGTTCCGTAAGTTTGTTTGCCCAAGTTCACACAGTTAGAAAGTGGCCTGTCCAGAATTGACAGAGAAATATATGTGGGTCTAAAACCAAACCCTTTCTGTCAGCTAAACTAATACTAGACTTTTTTCAGAAATGGGAGCCAAGAATCAAGATTATGTCAAACCGTCAAGTACAGAGGTGGCATTTCTACGATATCATTCTCTCTACCAAGCCCACTTGTAGGCATTGTGTTTAAGGCAGTAAATAAGAGAGGCAAAGTCTTATCCTCATTGATCATACAATCTAGGAGGGAGATAGACAATGAAAAACAAAGATACAATAAATATATGACAGAAAATGTATGTAGTTATAGATGCGGTGAAGAAAACTGTAGCGGTGAAGAAAACTGTAGCTGTCAAAAGTACATAGAATATTACAGGTTAGAGAGTGGCCATTTCAAATAAAGTGGCTAGAAAAGTCTCTCTGAAAAGTGGATATCTGACCAGAGACACAAATAAAGTAAGGGAGGGAAGACCTGGAACAATACTGTTTTGGGCAGTCAAGCTGCTTGTGCCAGGAGGCTGGATTGTGTGTTTGAAGGTTGTTAGAAAGTGTGATTAGAACTGGATGAGTTTTTGTTTTGTTTGTCTTGTTCATTTGTTACCCCCAAGCTTTATATCCCACATATGAGTGAAGTCATGTGGTTCTTGCCTTTTTCTGTGTGACTGCTTTCACTTAGCATGGTAATTTCAAGATCCATCCATGTTGGTGGTTACCCAAGGGTGGGGGAAGGGGTTTGGAGGAGGAGGGAAAAGGGGTTGAATACATGATAATGGGAGGAGAACTGACTCTGGGTGGTGAACACACAATTCAATATATGGATGATATATTGTAGAAATGTGCACTTGAAACATATATGATTTTACTAACCAATGTCATCCCAATAAATTAAATAAATAGTTCTTCCCTCTCCCCTCCCCACCAAAAAATAAAGAACTGAATGAAGAGGGGAGATCGGCCTGAAGATAAGGGTAGAGACAAAGGACACAGCTTATTTATATAAGTCTCCATAGGCTGTGGTGAGGAGCTTATGTTTTATGTTATATGATGTGAACCTTCTGGATTTTGAGCAGAAGGGTATCAGCAGTTGACTTGCATTAAGCACTGCATTTGCTGATTTATGAAGAATGGGACAAAAGTCAGAACAGGTAAGCCAGTTAGGGAGCTAGACTTAGGTCCAGCAGAGATGGTGGTGGCTTGGAATAGGGTAGTACATATGCAGATCATATTGAGATGTATTTTAGTGTCTTAGACATAGAAGTATCTATGGTTGTAATAGGAGTAAAGAGAAAGCATATAACAGGCTCTCCCAGAATTCCACTGGCCATATTGTAGCTGCTTTTGTTGTCTGTGATTTCAGCTCTGTCACCCTCAGAAGTTCAAATGATACTGTAAAGGAACCATGCAACTTCTGGTAACCCTCTTTTCAAGCTCCAGTATTCTCACTGAAAATCCCCTTTGCCAAACTGTTAATTACCCTCATTATATGAATGATCCCTGTTAGGGGCTTCTGCTTTGCACTTGTCTCATTTTGAATCTGAGCATGAGTTTCTCAAAATTGAAGGTTTTACAGTCTTTAAAAATTGTAGTTTATTCCTTGGAGAGATGGGATTTTCACACAGATGTAGGCTTTGTCATTGTTCTTATCCTTTGTTTTATTTTCCTTTTCTGATGGGAAATCTGAGGGTCCCCTTTGTGTGGTCCTTGATAATGTTTTGGGAAGAGGACATTAGCTAATATTCTTGGGACTTTCTCATACACTCAGTTTGGAACAAAGCATATTGTTCACATTATCTCACTTTAGCTTCAGAATTCACCGTGGCGAATTTGTATTATTTTGATTCACAGATGAGAACACTGAGGTTGCACATTTAAATACCATGATCAGCTTCACATTAGTCAGCAGTGGAGTCAGGAGCTGAGACTTCTGCTCTTTCCCGCTAACCGCAAAGCACAAGTGCTTTCTGTGGCCTAGGGTTGGCAGGTCTCAGCCTAAATTCCTGGAGCAACCCCTGAAGGAGCGCCTTTTATCTTCCAGCACTTTAAAGTTTCTTGCTGATATCCAAGCTAACTGTACTGCTTATTTTGTAATCCAGTCAAATGTAGCAGCAGTTTTATATTTTTGCCTTTGAATCTCAGATCCAAAAAAACTGGCAGCAGCTTGAATTTCTCAGTGCAATGATTTGACTTTGTCCATGGGTTGACACCCCATTCTTTTAGTCACATAAGACTCTTTTTGTCAGAAATAAAAATAGCTGCAGAGGAATAGATGGGAGGAGTAATATAAGAACAATTTTACTTGAAAAAAAATTTTTTATAAAAGATTTATAATAAAAATGTTTCATTTTTCATTCCTAAAGAAAACTACCAAAAAATATACCTCCTTTTATTTTTATTATTCCCATTACTTCCTCCTTTTTCCCTCAAGTTTGCTCTGAAATAATGTCCATAACTTGCTCTGGGATCTATTTTCTGCATTTCCCTTTCTGAGGAAGGGTCAAGCAAGAAATTTCTCATTGGGTGATAATAAGGCCAATTATTATGGGTGAAACTAATTAAGGGGAAATGCCTATATTAACACCACCTGTTTTTACCCCACAGTTTAGTTTTTGTTTTGTTTTGTTTTTAACTGAGCCATCCTGCCACCTGTTGGCAGCTCAGCAGCAGCTCAGCTCAGGCTGGGCATCGAACTGCTGTTGCTCAGAGCTCAGCTCTCATTCTTGAGGGGGTTCTTAACCAACTGAGCCACTTGGCCAGCCCCAGTTTTTATAATTTACATAAACCTATGACTATTTTACTAGAACTATAAATAGAAATAACAAATTTAATATAATGTTTCAACATAAGAAAATCATTCAGTACAGTTCAATAGTGAGCACTTAATATGGACTATGGCTACAGAGAAACTCTTGAGGAATTTATAGTCAATGGAGGAACAAACATAAAAAGGAAAAAAAAATACATCCAAAGTTACTTGTACTATAGGACTCCCAAGATGGTAATTTTCTTAACTTGAAAATTCAAAAAAGACGTATTGGTAGGGATAACTAAAGTTGTCCACATGAATGTAAAGGGGAAGAGATTTCTGGCAGAGAAAAACTGCTTGAATTAAGGCAATCTAGGGTGTGAGGCTTTGGTAGTTGGATTTTTGCTTCCTGCTGTCTCCTCCAAACCCCCAACAAGTAAATGGGGCCCAGTGAAAAGCTAAGTCTCCATTTCTTCTTGTTATCAATAAGGGGAAAAATGTTATTTAAAAGTGCACTAGTTGGCATTCTGTTTTCCTCCCTAAACTGTCGTGGGTGTGTGAACGAGGCAGGTGGGACCAGCAATGAGCTCAACTTCCACTCCCACCAGACAGCAACACAGCAGTACGACTCAGTCCTCTCCCTACTTTCTCCTTGATGGCAGTGGATCCAAGAGGGGAACTCAGAATATGGTCCCCATTGAAGGCAATGAGGTGATTAGAGTTGGTGCTCTAGATGATAGAATCAGTAAACTGGAGAATGGACCAACAGAATGTATCCATTCTGAACAACAACAAAATAAATAACATAAACAAATTGAAAACAAAAGGAGCATCAGAGACCTGTGGGAAAATAACCAAAGATGTAACATTTGTTTTACTGGAGTTCCAGAAGAAGATGAGAGATTGGGACTGAAAAAGCATTTGATACAATATGGCTAAAAATTCCCCAAATGTGGTGAAAACAGCAAGAACAATATAAAACTTACAGATTCAAGAGGGTAAGTGAATCTAAAATTGGATAAACCCAAAGAAACCCACACCAAGATACAATATAATCAAACATCTGAAAATAAAAAGCAAAGAAAAAAAATCCTGAAAGCAATCAGAGAGAAATTACATTGTAATAGTCTGATGATTTTAGATGTTTAACTGCTGAGAGCTTTCAATCTCACCACTCCTCTTGCTCTTCTACCTTATATATGAGCAAAGTTATTAGAAAGCCTGATACCCCCTGCTTTGGTACAGGTGGGAAGTTGAAACCAGCCAGGATCTGGCCCACATGCAGGAACTGGTACCTAAGGTGACACCCCTCACCACAATAAAATTCAAGCGAGTCTTTTCCTGCTACCTTGAGTGATATTTGAACTTGCTTGGGAAACTGCCATGCTTTTTTCAAAAAATATTGAGAAAAATAAACTTTTCTTACCTTCTTGGGGCATGTTTGTCACCATTACTTTCCAAATTTAACCTAAATTTTGGGTGTGATTTCAATCTCATCTCTGTAATGGCTACAACAGATGTATTAATTATAGGAGGACGACAATTTGAACTGATTGAATCAGATTTCTCATCTGAAACCATAGAGGCCAGAAGAAATTGACACAATATTTTTTTAAGTACAGAATGAAATATGAACCACAAATTCTATATATATGGTGAACTTAGATACAAAAATCTTCAACAAAATATTAATAAATGAAATCTAGCAATGAATGAAACTAATTGTAGATCCTGATCAAATGGAGTTTATTCCAGGTATGCAAGTCTGTTTCAACATTTAAAATATCACTTGATGCAATCCCTTTACCTGCAAAATGCAGGTTCTTTCTGTTGCAGAACTTGGCCTTCTTTAACCTGAAGTTTCATTGACTCAGCTCTAATTATTATTTACTGTCTTCTGCTTCCTTAGATTTAATTTGCTATTTTTTCCCTAGTGTCCTTGGGGAAGCTTAGATGATTAATTTTGGTCTTTCTTCTTTTCCAATGTATGAATTCAATGCTATAAATTTTCCTCTAAACTCTGGCTTTGCTGCATCCCATAAATTTGATAAGTTGTGTTTTCGCTTTTAGTTCAAAAAGTTTTTAATTTCTCTTGAGATTTCATTTCTGACCTATGTGTTATTTATGTTATTTAATTTATAAGTGTTTGGAGATTTTCCAGCTATCTTTCTGTTACTGATTTCTAGTTTAATTCCATTGTGGTTCAAGAGCAAACAAACATATGATTTCTATTCTTTTAAATTTGTTAAGGTATGTTTTATGGCTCAAAATGTGGCCCGTCTTGGTGAATGTTCATGTGATCTTGAGAATGTATACTCTGCTGTTGTTGGATGAAGCGGTATTAAATGTCCATTATACCTAGTTGACTGACAGTGTTGTTGAGTTCAATTATGTCCTTAATGATTTTCTGCCTACTTGTACTGTCCATTTCTGTTAGAGGGATTTTGAAGTTTCCAACTATAATAGTGGATTCATTTGTTTTTCTTGCAATTCTATCAGTTTTGCCTCATGCAGTTCGATGTTTTCTTATTAGGTGCATACTCACTGTTATGTCTTCCTGGAAAATTGATTTTTTTATTTTGATTATTATGTAATAATGCTCTATAACCCTAATAACTTTGCTTTGTCTGAAGTCTGCTCTGTAAGAAACTAATGTAGCTCTACCACTTCATTTTGATTAGTTTCAGCATGATACATCTTTCCCCATGTTTTTGCTTTCAATCTCTATGTGTCTTTATGTTTATAGTGCATTCATTGTAGACAACAAATAGTTAGCTCATGTTTTCTTTTAAAAAGAAAATGGGGGAATTGGGGAGGGGTACAGTGTTGGGGAATTGGGGAGGGATACTAGCCAAGTTGTTGTTCTTCAATCTTAGTTGTGGAGGAAGCCAGTCGCCATTTGGCTGCACTGTCAGCAGCTCATGACCTCTAAGCTCAAGGTGCTATGTTACAATCTTAGTTGTGGGGAGGCCGAGCCACCATTCCATGTGGGAGTTGAACCAGCAGACTTGTTGTTAAGAGCACATGTTCTATCCATTGAGCCATCCAGGCAGCAGCTCAGCTCAAGATGCCGAGTTTAGTCTTAGCCACTATCCCATGCAGCCCACCATCGAACAGGCAGTCTTATCATTAGGAGCATGTGCTCTCACCAGCTGAGCCATCCTGCCACCTGTTGGCAGCTCAGCAGCAGCTCATCTTGGGTGCAGCATCACTGGCCCATGTGGGAATTGAACCAGTGGCCCTATTGCTCAGAGCTTGCGCTCTTAAGCTAACTCTTAACCAACTGAGCCACTTGGCCGGCCCACTTAGCTCATGTTTTTGTTCACTCTGACAATCTGTCTTTTAACTGGCAGATTTAAACCACTGATGTTAAAAGTAATTATTGATATATTTGGATTAATATCTACCATCTTTGTTACTACTTTCTATTTATTGTTCTTTTTCTTTTTTCCTATTTTTCTCCCACATGTGTTCTCCGTTTTTTGATTTTAGTTAAACATTATATATAATTTCATTTTCTCTGATTTCTTAGCATATCAGTCATACTGCCTTTCTTTTTTCTTTTTTTCTTTTTCTTTTAGTGGTTTCCTCAGAGTTTGCAACATATATTTACAATTATTTCAAGTGCACATTCAAATAACACTATACCACCTTAGGGGTAGTGAGAGTACTTTAAAATAAAAAGGTAATACTAATTCTTCCTTTCCATACTTTGTATCATTATTGTAGTTTATTTGACACATACATAAGGATACACAAGTATATATACGTATACATATATATGCACATATATGTGCATACATCAGATGTATGTATACATATACAAGATCAAAAACATTGTTACTATTATTATTTTGAACAAACTCATCTATTAGGTCAATTAAGAATAAGAAAATGAAAGTTTTATTTTACCTTCAATTGCTCCTTTTCTGATGCTCTTCCTTTCTTATGTACAACTGGGTTTCTGACTTGTGTCTTTTTCCTCATCTCTGAAGAACTTCTTTTAATATTTCTTACAGGATAGGTCTACTGGACATAAATTCCCTAAATTTTGCTTCTGAGAAAGTCTATATTTAGCCTTTATTTTTGAAGGATAATGTTACAGGGAATAGAATTCTGGATTGGTGAATATTTGCTTTTAAGACCCATCTTCCAGGATTTTTTTTTTTTTAACTTTGGATTATCTGTAGTTTAAGAATGATATGCTTACTTGTATTATTATTTTTTGGGGTGGTGGTGATGGTGGTATTTATCCTGCTTGGAGTTCTCTGAGTTTCCTGAATCTGTTGATTGGTGTCTGACTTTAATTGGGGAAAATTTTCTGTTATAATTGTTTCAAATACTGCTTGTGTTCTTCTCTTTATCTTCTTCTGGTACCTCCATTATGCATATGTTATACCTTTTGCAGTTCTCCCACAGCAATGGATATTCTGAATTTTTTGCAGTCCTTTGTTCTGTTTACTTTTCATTTTTGGAGATTTCTATTTAGATGTTATAAAGCTCAGCAATTACTTCCTCAGATATGTCCAACTCTCAACCAACACGCCACTCGGCTGGCCCCTCAGTTCACACTCTTGAGCAAGCTCTTAACCAACTGAGCCACTCAGCGGTCCCTTTGATCATAGTTTTTTAAATTTCCTGTGTAAGTATTCCAATAACCATGCCATATCTGAACCTGTATGGAATATTGAGAAAAAGCAACTCACAAATATGCCTTTAGTAATGTGGTGGTAAGATGCTGGGGGAGGTGAAATATCCTATAGTTCTATGATTAAGTCTCAGTCTTGCAGTAAGCCGGTTCCTCTGGCCACCTCCAAACCCCTCCCTCCCCCACACACACCTTAGGTGAGACAGGATGGCTAGAGTGGACTGGAGTTGGGTATTTTCCTTGTCCCATATGGAAGGGTAATAGATTCAACTGGGGTATTTCCCTGTTTCCATGTGGAAGGCTAGAGCCAGTTGAAGTGGGTATTTGCTTTCCCCTAGACCGGTTAGGCTCTGATAAAACACCTGCAGGTTAGGCTCTGGTTAAATAGTTTCACCTGAGGGCAGGTCTGTTTAAGAAGAGAAGACTGCTCTGATATATTTCAAAATGGCTCCTTTCCTCCTCCTCTTGCAGTAGGCAAGATGGGATTTTTCTCCAAAGTTCATTGTGATAACCTGATTAAAATCTAAACAGAAAAACCCACAAAAGTGTGGGTTTCCCCCAACCCTTTCATGAATGAGTCCCCTGAGGGTTTTTACTTTCAGAGTGGTCCGCACTGAGCCTTCTGCAATTCGTCAGTTACAGTTCTGGTTTCCCTCTCTGCACTGGTTCTCATGGACTTTTCCACTTGTGGCTTTCTACTCCAGTAAGTTATGATTCTCTGTATTCAGCTGATGGTCTTTTCAATTTGGAGGCAGTGATTTGCCCTGTAACCTCACTTCTTTTATGGAGGTAAGAGGAGTTGATTTTCCAGTTCGTTCAGGTTTTTAGTTATTAGAATGAAGTAGCAGCTTCTAAATTTTATTTAAGTTGGCACTACTAACAAACATTTTTAAACGGCACTTTTTTTTTTTTTTTTTTTTTACAAAATGTCAGTTTTGTATTGTCTACTTGAACAGCAGCACTTGAGAGCTAGGTTAAAGCAGTACTATAACTTGAAGTAATTATGATGCTTTTGGCTGAAATTAACAGAAACCTTGAAATTAAAAATGGCTTTAATACTAAGGACATCAATTATCTCACATAAGTAGCAGACTAGAAGTAGGATAATAATTTCAGGAAAGCTGACTGTATACACAAGGTCATCAAATACCCAAGTTCTATCTTTTTAGTTTATTTCTTTCAGTAGGGAGTTTTTGTCCTCACACTGTATCAATCTCACTATATTGTTTGTGATATTGTATTATAATTCTGAAAGATGTTGCATTGTGAGAAAACTGGGCAAAGAGTATGAGGAAATCTATCTGTATGATTTCTTATGCCATGTGAACCTACACTTCAAAATTCAAAGTTTAATTGTTTTAAAATATAGAAAGCACAAGTAGGGTATTATTAGAAAGTAAGTGCATTTTGAAGGGTATTGAGAGATGTGAATACAGAAATTGTTAGGATAGGGGCCTGAAGGGACTTAAAGTTATGCTATATAATTTGGATTTCATCTTGCCTGTGATATTGTACCATTATATTAGTTTTCTATTGCTACTGTATCATGAGCTTAATGTCTTAAAGTAACACATTGTCTTACAATTTTGGAAGTCAAAAATCTGAGATGGGTTTAGCTGAGCTACAATTAAGATGTCTTCAGGGCTATGTGTGTATGTTTTTGTTTTTTTCTGGTACCTATAAGGGAAAATCTGTGTCCTTGCTTTTTCCAGTTTCCAAAATCTTCCTGCATTCCTTGGCATGTATGCTTTCCTCCATTTTCCGGGTCAAGATTGTAGCATACTGAGGTGTACCTGACTCTGACCCTTCCCTCTCTGTTTTAGTTATAAGGACCAGAATAATCTCATCACAAGATTGTTAATCACACCTACTCCCAAGAAAAACAGCCAATTTACAGATACTACGAATTAAGACGTGGACATCTCTTGTAAGGGCATTATTTCTAGACATTATGACTTCCAAGACAGCTACAAGAAGTGAAGGTTGAAATTGAAGACACTTAGCATTAGGCATTTCAGTAAAACATGTCTTGCAATGTGTATAGTGTTACAATTTGTCTATTCCCCTAAATCTTCCAACCCTGGGCCTAAGATTGGACTAAAAGTAGAAAAATAAAATTATGTAACTATTTTTGCTCTGGATTGATATGGCAGATCATGAATCCTGTGGACCTTGTATTACGTTTTGCTGTGTCCCATTAGTTGCTGCTTTAAATTGGGAATGATTTCAAAGATCCTGAACATGTAAAATATGCATGTCAATATGTTTGTTATAGTCAAATTCTACCCTCTCCTCTTCAAACAAGCAAAAGGCAGTTTCAATATGTCTCTTATGAGACTTTGTATTGAAAAGTCTGGTATTCCTTAATTCTCATTGGTTTCTTTAGTCTGAAGATTTCATTCAGAAAAGTACATGCCAATCCCATTGATTTTCATCTGTTGTATCTTGCTTGGGGGTAAATATTAAAAACAGAGCTGAAAACATTCTTGTGCAGCACAAAATATACTCTAATTAACTTGTCCAAAGTGAAAGAAATTCAGTATGACTTTTACTTTTGTTTTGTCTTTAGCCAGGGAAAAATAATCTTGAGATTTTTCATATACAGGCTGTCATCTATTCTCCTTTTTCACCTCTGAAGGTGAAATATCCATAGACATGACTCTAAATACTTTCTTCAGAGGTTTATACAATGGATTTAATATAACCAGATTTGTAATTTAGAAATAAGAGTTTAACTACTGTTTGAAGGATGTGTGAGTTGTGAAGTAGGAATGACTTGTATTAATCTTAGTTGGCTTTTCCTAGTGAGATAAGTGTTCATATGATGTTATTCTTGGATATTGCTTAAAAGAACTGATGGTAGTTAAAGCAATGCAAGGGTGCATTGTATTTACCCATCATGTGGTGGTAAGTCTGTTTAACACAAAGAATTTTCACAGAGATATTTCACATGATTAGAAAATGTGAAACTCTACCAAACTAAATTGTCTTTATGGCTTAACCAACTATATTGCCATTTCGTGAAATTTTAATAAAGTTAACAGTAAATTGTAAATGAGTTCAGCATTATTACTTGCCATGGAGAGGCAAAAAGAGGTAGAAATGTGAAATGCAAAGCCAGTGAAATTAACATTTAAAGCAGTAATCAATGAAAGTATCATTCAGAATCTCAGAATAGACTCAGAATCTCAGTCTAGCTAGGCTGCTAGACTAGGAATTCATAAAGCTGAGTTTCTAAAATTTTGGCTATAATTTCTAGTACTTGAAAGGAGCACTGATACCAACTTGCTCACACCATTTTAAATTCTCCTTTTAGAAGCCAAATGCAGATCATTACTTTGCCACCATTACTTTGTAACTACCTGACATGATTTATCTGAATGTCAAAAAGCTTTAATATAATACTTATCATAAATTTAATTATTCCCTAGTATCTTTGGGATAATATGGAGTTTTCCCAAAAAGTCAAGTACAATGTGAATGGCAGAGACAAAATGAAAATTCACTTATTTCCAGGCCCCAAATATTTGCATCAGTATGTATATTCTCTTTTGAATGGTGCCAAGAATTATCTGCCCACAATTAGATTGTGAAACGTTTCTATACTTGCAGGAAGGCATATTTTGTAACCAACTTACTAATTGGAGCTTATTTAGAGGAGAATATAAAACATAATGAAGGGCCATCAGAAATTACCACATCTAGAATTGCTGAAAGAATTAGAAAACAAAAGAGAGAGAGAGAGATGTAAAAGGGAACCTGATAGCTGCCTTTAGACATTTCAATGGTTATCATGTCTAGCTCCTGAAGTTCTAAGATATGGAATTAACATGGAAACATGCCCAACATCAAGATTTGAAAATTAGAAATATCCACTGAAGGACTATGTTTGCCTTGTTAGCTCCCCGTCACAAGTGTTCAAGTGAAAGCTGGATCACCATTTTGCCACTATGTTATTAAAAAATTGATTGCATTGTGCATGGGAGTAGATCAGAGAAATATGATCCTGTTCCTCTTTATAGTTCTATAATTACTTAGTATAAAAAAGGGAGATGCTGAGTTATTCAACTGCCTAGTGCAGGGTATAATTGCCTCATGCCATGAGAGGGGAGGCTATCAAGAGTCACAACAGGGCCGGCCGAGTGGCGCATTGGTTAAGTGCTGGTTTTGGGATGCCAGCAGCCCCGGTTCGGATCCCACATGAGGGCCAGTGACACTGCCCTCTACAGCTAACAACAGCTCCACCTGGAGCTGGGCTGTGTGAGCCCTGGTGATGGTGTGGGCTGCAGCCCCTGCTGCAGTGGGCTGCCATAGGCTACAGTGAGTGGCCCGCAGCCAGTGTGAGCGGCTGGCAGCCAGCGTGAGCTGCCAATAGCTGCGGTGAGCGACATCCAGAGGCCAGCGAATGATCTGCCTGATCCGGGAAGAGCTAAATGAGGATACCAACAGTGAAGCAACATCCTCCGCAACTAAACTGAAGAACAAAAAGACAGCAACTTGTCTGTTCCCCTTCCCCGTTTCCCCAACGCTGTTCCTCTCCGCCAATTCCCCAATAAAATCTTTAAAAAAAAAAAAAAAAAGAGTCATAACAGACAAATATGATTGAAGTCAATGAGAACCCCAAACTGGCCCTAAGTGTTCATGGCATATTATTTTCTGTTTGCACACAAATATGTCAAATATACATTCTGGGCCATAAATACAATTATTTATGTTAATCTTTATAATGTATACTCCTAAACATCTTAATCTTCCATATCTTTCTCCTCTAAAAAACAAGATATTAATTATTTAAGAATCTTAGTCATATATTTTAGATGTATTTTGATAACTTGTAGCTGATTCAAAATAATGATGCAACAGGTTAGTCATATTTTTTTGTTCTGGGATAATTTCCTGAATTTGCTCCATAGGCACTATTCTTAGGAGGTTCGCTCTGATAGCTTTGCCTGGTCCTTGCATTCTAGTGAAGTACACATATTGGTATTATTCTCTCCAACATGGAAGAACTACTGTGGACTTAATAAATTTCCCAATTCCTTAATGAAGTCGAGGGAGGACACAGACAGTGATAAGACTTGTCATGCTTTCATGGGATGCTGCTTAACCAACCTGTGAACTCAGAGTACCAGAATTTTTGTGGAAGTGTCAACTGGGAACTGTCTAGATCAGAGAGAACCAAAAGTGGGTATTCATCTCAGAAATTTAAAAATACAAAAAATCGTTTAAGTTAACTTAATGGAACATTTCAATGAATAATAAATATGTAATTTTTCTAAAGTTTTCTTTAAGTATAAAGATACATACATATCATACATATACATGCAGATATATATGCATGGATGTACAAAATATTAATTACTGAATACTAATTACTAAATACTAATACTATATTTATGCTCATATTAAATTCCAGTTATAAATTTCAGTTTAATTGGTCAGGTTATGGGAATTCCTACATCCTCCGTCTGTCTCCTCTTTTCTAATCTTTTGAATTACCCAGTTCTGTGCAGCTCTAATAATCCTCTTCTTCCAATGTTAAATACTATTCTTTTCTTTTTTCCTCCCACCAATTTTCTGTAATGCCTTTTATATTAAAACATTTAAATTATATCAAATTCTCATTTAATTGCTGAGATTTGTTCATTGTTTGGAATATATATATATATATATATTCAACTAAATTAGGGAAGTTTGTATCCTGCAGTATCCCTTTTCTAAAACACACTTCCTATTTTTCCAGGGAGAGAAGACAGTGGAGCTTTTATCCTTTTTTATTTTTTTCCGCCTGTCTCTTTCTCTATTGTTTGAGGGCCTTTAATTCAACATTTTTGGTATCCCACAGTAGTAGTAATATAGGAGAGTGGGTAATTAAACATCTATCTAGCTGTTATTTCTGAGGTGTTAATATTTAACCATTATGATAGGATTATGTTCGCTGTCACATTGATTATACAACCAGAGCCTGGATAATTACTTGCTGAGTATGTAGTGGAAACCATGTTTAATTTTGATAGTGAACTGGACCATATGGCCTCCAAGTTTTCTGCAATATCTATGATTATCCAATTGGGTCTGACTTGGCCAGTAGGAAAATCTGAGGCACAGAAGTAGTCCATACCAGTTCTAATCAGAAGCAGAGTACCAAAACTCAAAGAGAAATGTAAAGCTCTGCATTACAAAGGAACCTCCAAACATGATCATTTTTTTTTCAGAATCATGTCAAGTGTCCAAGACAAATATTGCTCTAGATGATAATATTCAAGGAGTTCCTCAGTTTAAGGCCAGTAATTGATCTCAAGTATTTAAGTCTTCCTCTTTTAAAATCAGAGAAAAATAATCTTAGGAATGATTGTAGCAACTTTCTGAAGAAATGGGCAATGGATGAATAAAATCTCAATGGGCATTTTGCTACTCCCATGAGATTAAAGTAAACCTTTCTTTTCCTTGTAGCTTTCCATGGTTTCAGAGTCTGAGGATGAACTCCATTTTTATTTTTTTTAGAGGTACAAACTGGAAAAGTAAAACAAACAAAAATACATAACAAATCTTTAGGGATAGAATGGATACCAGTTGAAGAAAACCAGCTGCTAATGAAAACTGGGTTTATTGTTTAATGTGTACTAAGTCAGAGGGAAAGTTCCCATAAAATAAGTGGGAAATATTATCACTAAATAATTAGGTATTCATGTTTTTCCTCTCCATAAGAAAATCAGAAATATGTATCTAACCTGACATGGTGGCAGAGCTAATGTTTTTCTGTTTTTTATTGCAAATATTCATCATTTCTGTTTTCCTCATAAGATTGTATATTTTATATACATGGGCCATAAGTTAAATGCCTAAACTATTCAATTATCCCACTAGGATACAGGTGATTATGGTGAAAAGTTATTTCATGTTGCAAGGGTGGCATGGAATTATACATTTAACAATATTAAAATTTCAAAATTTTACACAAAAATGTTCATCATGAATGATGCAATGGGAAGCAATGTGAGTCTTTTTAATAAGAGCTACATAGTAATGATATTGATAATATTAGACCTAACAATAGGAAAACAAAGCAGGATGGAACTTCTTGAGTTGGGATATTAACTGGTGTTTCTTCCATGAGGTATATACAATTTCTATTTATTTTATTCTATAGTTCCTTACTTCCATTTCATCCTTTCCCCACTGATTTATTTTCTCTTAATATATTGAAAAATGGGAGATGATCATATATGACTCAACCAGATATAGCCTTAAAACCAACAGAAAAGGTCACAGAAGTTGCTGAATTTAGAAGGCAGATCCTCTGGATCTATGGGACTTTATCTGAATGATTGAAAACTGTTCTTTAGTTTAATGAATTGAATATGATTGGGTTCTGGATTGAATCCCTGTCTGTCATTCATCCAGAAGTTCAACTTACTGCTGCACCTGATTCCAGGTAAATATTTTATGAGACAAACAACTGGGGAAATTTGAAGCTGCTTCTACATAAAAGTAGAAGCCAAACCCCTCCAGAGATTATTTTAGGCAATACCATGTCACCCTGTACAATTGAAAATGCTATCAAGGACTATAAAAGTACTTTAATATAGAAAATAATAATATAAATTAAAATAAAATGAATGAGATATGTACTGGCATATTCTCTCTTATTTGTGTAAATAGATATAATAAATCTAAAGACAAAAGAAAAACAGCTTGGGCATAAGTGCTGAATTTTGATATTTAATGTTTTTAGATGTAAATGTTGTAATTGTTTTAAAACACTGAGAAAGTCACATAAATGATCATAATAGAAACCTCAGAAATTAATACCAAACATCAACAACCATAGACTACAAAGCAAATCATCCTTCCCTCTCTCCTGTATTTCTCCTTTGTTTTGTTCTATTGAGATCTTATTCCTTCTTTAGTTCATCTTGACAGGACCAGAAGAACTCCTGAAATTATATGGTTGACGGATGGCCTACTGATGCAAAATTAGTTTAAATCTCCATGAAAACCTCACATGTAGAACATTTTTCCTTCCCACTTCCATGACTCCCATGCAATGAAATAAAATGAGCTCATTAGAGGAAAGAAAATGTTTGAAATATATATTAGCTTATAATCTATTTCAAAGTGCTGTGGATTTTGTTATTGGTAAATGTGACTTTTGCAATTTTAATTGTTTTCTCATGCTCAAATTGAGGTGTGACTTTGTTGAGAAAAAGAGTGAAATCCTTTTCCCAAGAGCCAATGCATGTGGGTTTTACTTTCGAGGAACATCTATCTACAAAACTGATCCCTCTGTTTTTGGTGGTTTTTATTTGTTTGTTTTATTTTTTTTAGTCATTTCTAAGTTCTCAATATGGTGAAGTATTTAAGGACCTGATTTTGTTTGAAAACAATGGGCTTTTAAGATGAACCAAATGTTTCTGCTGATGATAAATTGAAGACCTCCAAGCAAATGTTGGCATCCTGACTTTGCTGATTTGTGGAATCCGAGGGACTTCTGCAGCTCCTAGGAAAAGAAGTCTATCCTCTGAGGACCTGCTTACGGCCTACACATGGGGCCACAGAGCTTCAGCCTCACAGAAATTTTAGGGGCTCATTACAATGTTTTAAGTTTTAAAAATTTCATTAGAAAAAAAAAATTTTAGGGGAAAGAAACTGTTTTACTATGTTATTGATATATTTGCATTTTGCCAATGTACTTTAATTTTTTTGTATTTTTATGGAGGAAGAGGCCTATAAGGGTAAGAGTGTATGATCCCTGAAAGGCATAATGGGGACCTGCTCATTTTGACATATAAACAATGAAAGAGAGGGGATAGAAAAAAATGTGTTCTGTGCAATGATTTAATGGTAGCCTCTTTAGGCTCTGGACATTCCAAACATACATTTCAGTCAATTTATCAATCATTCATGGAATGGGTTCTAATTTCCTTAAAGCTGAGTGATAACTATAATGTGAGTGTATTCCAGCATGTTTCAAGTGGAGGCCAAAACACTTCATTTTTGCATTCAAATGAAAACTGTCATTTACCCGATCCTGCTTCATCAGCCAGTTACTCATTCACCCCAACACCAGTTCTTCACTTTACTGCATTCCAAGTTGGATGATCTGTGAGGATGTGATTTCACTGCTATGTATTGCTCACATCTTTCATCTGAATGCAGCACCTGGTCCTTCTTCAATATTTTATGGAACAGAAAACTCATGAGTGAAGACACAATTACCACTAGCAGATGCCAAATATTTCCTGAGATGATTAAATATATGTACCTACATATGGATTTCTGCATGGTTGTCACTGGGACCATGTTTTCGAGGGCAGAACTTCAACCTAAGCCTGAGAAAACCTAATTCCTGCCTTAGCTATCTCTTATGTCTCTGACCTTGAACAAGAGATGTACTCCTTCTTGTATTTCATGTTTTGTACTAAAAAGAAAAAAGTGGCCGATTTCTAGGATCCTTTCTACCGCCAAATGTGGGTAGGTGCATAAAGCTCTTTCTTTGTCTTCCAGAACATCTTTATATGATGTCTGCTTCCATCGCCTGGGATCTGGACCACTAATCAGCAGTTGCTAGGATTTGCTGCTGATCATGAGTCCTTGAGGTTGTCCACAGATGTTTATAATAAGCATCGCTTCCAGGTTGTAGCACAGTTGGCTGCATTCCAGGAGGCTCTTTTGTCGTTGCTATAAGGCAAATTTCCACAGTTCCCATGGGAAGGTTAGATATTATCATATGGAATAAGAACTGGAGTCTGAGTTAACTTGTGTTAATCCGTGAAGCCTTATCAAGGCCAAGCTGACTTTTCTGATTTGCTTTTTTGTCCTTTGGTTTGTCAGGAAAAATAGAATTCAGGGGAAGGCCTACAGCTTTCTAACGAGGAGGAAGATTGTTAACTACTTATTGCATTTCTTGGTGCTGGCTTGTATGTGGTTTCAATTTCTAACCAAATTAATGATACCTGTATATCTAGATCTAGGTGTCTAATGTATGAACAAGCTAGGTCTTCCAGTACAATGATGAATAGGAAAAAATGATATTGGATTAAACTTATCTTACTCTCAGCCCCAGGGAAGAGCAGTCAATATTTCATCATTAAGTAGGTTGTTAAGCAATTAATATTATGTAGTTCTATTTATTAGAACTACATTTATTGAGGTAGTGGAGGTAGTTCCCTGATATTCTTAGCTGGCTGAGAGTTTTAATCATAAAAGATTGCATAATTTTATCAAATGATTTCCTGTATTTAATATAATTATGATATTCCCATTATTTTGTAATCTTTTGAATTGCACTGATAGCTTTTATTTTTTTATTTAAAGATTTTATTGGGGAATTGGGGGGAGGGGAGCAGTGTTGGGGAATCAGGGAAGGGGAATAGAAAAATTGCTGTCCTTTTGTTCTTCAGTCTAGTTGTGGAGGATGTCACTTCGCCGGCCCATGTTGGTATTATCATTGTGCTTTTCCTGGGTGAGGCAAATTGGTTGCTGGCCACTGGATGGCTGCTCATGGCGGCTCTTGGCAGCTCACGCCTGCTGCCAGCCACTCAAGTAGCTTATGGCAGCCCACTGCAGTCTATGTTCACTGCAGTCTATGCCATCTGTGGCAACTCATGCAGCCCAGCTCCAGGTTGAAATGTTATTCACCATTTTAGCTGTAGAGGGTGCAGCGTCACTGGCCCTAATGTGGGATCCAAACTGGGGCCCTGCTGCTCAGAGCTGGTGTCCTAAGCCAACTCCTAACCAACGTGCCACTCAGCCGGCCCACATTGATATCTTTTTATGCCCTGTTTTCAAACCTATTTTCAAATCATATTTTAACTATCCATATTTTCATCTAAAACCAATCTCTGAAACTGTCTTCTCTTACCTACTCAAGACCTTTTTCTGGCTAAATTCCTTCTAGGTACTTTCTATATTCATGGGCTCTAATTTTTGTCTTCTAATTTTCAACATTTTCTTAAGAGAATACTTAAACACAACGAGTTTTAAAGAATTATAGTGAGATCTTCTGTACCCACAATCTAGATTCTACAATTAGCCTTTTATTATCTTTGCTTTATTAAATACCTATATGTCTTGTGTTAATCCCTAAATTCATTTTTTACTTGAGGCACTTTGAATTAAGTTATAATCATCAATACACTTCACCAGTAAATAGCTTGCTTATCATCAGAATTTTTCCTTTTTATTCTCTGGAGGAGAAGATTTAAAATTGGTGTTATTTCTTTCTTAAGTGGCTAGAAAAAAATCCCTGAAGTCATTAGATTTTTTTTGTGGGAAGGTTTGCATTTACAGATTAAATATTTTCAAATAGATGTAAGATTCTACTCACATTTTCCATTTCATCTCGAATGAGTTCTTTATACACACACACACATACATTTAAATTATTTTATTTTGAGACAAGTGTAGATTCACAAGAGGTTGAAATGAATAATACAGAGAAATCCTGTATACCATTCATTCAACTTCCCCCTATGGTAAAATCTTGTTTAACTTAACTTGTTATAATATTACAACCAAGAAATTCATATTGATACAATTCACTGATCTTATTCAAATTTCATCAGTTTTACATGCACTCATTTGTCTGTGTATTTAGTTCTATGCAATTTTATCACTTGGGGAGATTCATGGAGCCCCAACCACATGAAGACACCAAACAATTTCATCTTCCCTCATGCTACCCTTTTATGAAAAACATCTACCTCCTTCCTCCCTAGTTACTAAAAAACACAAACCTGTCTTCCCTTTCTATAATTTTGTCATTTCCAGAATGTTATATAGATGAGATCGTATAGTATGTTACCTTTTGGAATTCGCTTTTTTTTTTTCCTGTGAGCAAAATTCGCTCGATATAAGTTTTTGATTGTATCAATAATCTGATCCTTTTTTTTTCTTTTACAGAGTAATATTTTAAGGTATGGGTGTAACACAATTTGACCATTTACTCATTGAAAGACATTTAAGTTGCTTCCAGTATGAGACTATTATGAATAAAGCTGATATAAATATTTTAGTACAGATTTTCTTTTTTTTTTTTTTTTTTTTTTCAGCTGAGCCATCCTGCCACCTGTTGGCAGCTCAACAGCAACTCAGCTCGGGCTGGCCTCAAACCGCTGTTGCTCAGAGCTCAGCTTGCACTCTTGAGCGAGCTCTTAACCAACTGAGCCATTGGCCAGCCTAGTACAGGTTTTTGTGTGAACATAATTTTCTCTAACTTGCATCACATCCTCCCCCATTAATGGGCCATTGCCAACAGGAAATAATAACTCTATATTCTACC
Organism: Aselliscus stoliczkanus; assembly: GCA_033961575.1. NCBI lineage: Eukaryota > Metazoa > Chordata > Mammalia > Chiroptera > Hipposideridae > Aselliscus > Aselliscus stoliczkanus. The sequence continues at coordinate 187,988,265 of CM066728.1, forward strand.
TCCCCTTAAAGTCCTTTTTACTTAGGAAATAGACAGTATTGCTTTATTTACTATTTACTCAGTAGGATTCTTGAATAATGTATCCAATGCTTGATGTTTTGTCTTTCTCCCCTTCCCCTTTTACCATTTTTGTTTTAATATTTTAAATTTTAAAATTGTTAAGATTTATTTACTTTTATACGTGTTGTCTTAAATTATTTAGAGAAAATCTAATTCAAAAATCTCACAAAAAGACTAAAATGCTTACAGAGGTAGTTACTGAGGCAAGGGAATAACTTGCAGAAACATTATTGTTTCTTTTGATCAATGTCCTCCTTCCAATGATACTGACATTTTTGACAGTGAGGTCTTTTTATTTATTTATTTATTTATTTATTTATTTATTTATTTATTTATTTTTAATTAGTTTCAGGGTGCAACACAGTGCAATAGTTATACTTTTTACCCCTCAAAGTGACAACCCCTTACCCCCAGTTCGCCACCCCACTCCTCCCCCCAGTATCATATATCATATATATCTATTACACTTCCTCTGACTCCCATCCACAGTATAATCCACATCCCATGACTATCTATATATTCAATTACAGTTGGTATACAATATTATACAACCTCAGCTTCAGGTGTACTGTGCAGTGAACAAGCCTCTACTCCATCCATGAAATGGTTTCCCTAACAAGACATGTGACCATCTGACACCCACAAAATATTTACAACATTATTATATTCCCTGAACTGTCTTTCATATCCCTGTGGCAATATTGTAATTACCTATTTATGCTGTCTAATCCCTTCCCCTTCTCCCTCTTCCCCACCCCCCACCAACTAGCAACCCTGTTTTTCCTCTATATCTATGAGACTGTTTCTGTTTCCTTTGCTCATTCATTCAGTTTTTCAGACTCCACATATAAGTGAGATCATATGGTATTTGTCTTTCTCTGACTGACTTATTTCACTTAACATAATAGTCTCTAGGTCCATCCATATCATTGCAATGGTACAATTTCATTCTTCTTTATAGTGGAGTAATACTCCATTGTGTAAATGTACCACAGTTTCTTAATCCAGTTATCTACCGATGGGCATTTCAATAGTTTCCAAGTCTTGGCTACTGTAAATAGCGCTGCAATGAACATAGGGGTGCATATATTTTTTCGAATTAGTGTCTTGAGTTTTTCAGGATAAATTCCTAGGAGTGGAATTGCTGGGTCAAAAGGTAGTTCCATTTCCAGTTTTGAGATACCTCCATACTGACTTCCATAGTGACTGCACCAATCTGCAATCCTACCAACAGTGTAGCAGACTCCCCTTTTCCCCACAGCCCCACCAGCACTTGTTGTTTGTTGATTTATTGATGATGGCTATTTTGACAGAAGTGAGGTGGTATCTCATTGTGGTTTTTATTTGAATTTCCCTAGTGACCAGTGAGATTGAACATTTTTTCTTATTCCTGTAGGCCTTCTGTATGTCCTCTTTAGAGAAATGCCTCTTCATATCCTCTGCCCATTTTTTAATTGGGTTGTTTATTTTTTTTGGTGTTGAGTTGCATGAGTGTTTTATGAATTTTGTATATTAACCCCTTATCAGATATATCGTTGTCAAATATATTCTCCCATTCATTAGGCTTCCTCTTTGTTTTATTGATGGTTTCCTTTGTTGTGAAAAGACTTTTAAGTTTGATATAATCCCATATATTCATTTTTTCTTTTACTTCCCTTGCCCTTGGGGATGTATCAGTAAAAATATTGCTCCGGGTAATGTCTGCAAATGTACTCCCTATATTTTCTTTTAGGAGTTTTATGGTTTCAGATCTTACATTTAAGTCTTTAATCCATTTTGAATTTGTTCTTGTATATGGTGTAAGGAGGTGGTCCAGTTTCATTTTTTGCATGTGTCAGTCCAATTTTCCCAACACCATTTATTACTGCAATGTAAATTCTGGCTTCTGTTGTCATAGATTAACTGTCCATAAATGCCTGGATTTATTTCTGGGCTCTTTGTTCTGTTCCACTAATCGATGTGCCTGTTTTTATGCCAATACTGTACTGTTTTGATTACTGTAGCCTTGTAGTATGTTTTGATGTCTGGTAGCGTGATCCCCCCAACTTAGTTCTTATTTCTCAGGATTGCGAGGCTATTTGGGGTCTTTTATGATTCCATATAAATTTTAGGATTATATTTTCTATTTCTGTGAAAAATGCCCTTGGTAGTTTGATAGGAATTGCATTGAATCTATATATTGCGTTAGGCTGTATGGACATTTTAACTTATTAATTCTTCCTATCCATGAGCATGGTAGGTGTTTCCATTTATTTGTATCTTTGATTTCTTTCTTCAGTGTCTTATAATTTTCTGAGTACAGATCTTTTACTCCTTTGGTAAATTTATTCCTAGGTATTTTATAGTTCTTGAAGCAATTGTAAATGGGACGGTTTTCCTAATTTCTCCTTCTGTTAGTTTATTATTGGTATATGCAAATGCAACTGATTTCTGAACATTGATTTTGTATCCTGCTACCTTACTGAATTCGTCTATCAGTTCCAATAGTTTTTGATGGAGTCTTTGGAGTTCTCTATATACAGTATCATATCATCTGCATATAATGACAATTTTACTTCTTCCTTGCCAATTTGGATGCCTTTTATTTCTTTTTTTTGTCTGATTTCCGTGGCTAGAACTTCCAGAACTATGTTGAATAAAAGAGGAGAAAGTGGACAGCCTTGTCTTGTTCCGGATCTTAAGGGGAATGATTTTAGCTTTTCCCCATTGAGTATGATGTTAGCTGTAGGTTTATCATATGTGGCCTTTATTATGTTGAGATATGATCCCTGTATTCCCACTTTGCTAAGGGTTTTTAACATAAATGGCTGTTGGATTTTGTCAAATGCTTTTTCTGCATCTATTGATATGACCATATGATTTTTATTCTTCATTTTGTTGATGTGGTATATCACATTAATTGATTTACAGATGTTGAACCAGCCTTGCATACTAAGGATGAAACACACTTGATCATGATGTATGATCTTCTTAATATATGGCTGAATTCTGTTTGCCAATATTTTATTGAGAATTTTTGCATCTATATTTATCAGGGATATTGGCCTGTAGTTTTCTTTTTTTGTGCTGTCTTTATCTGGTTTTGGATTCAGGGTGATAGTGGCTTCATAAAAAGAGTTTGGGAGTCTTCCCTCCTTCTGGATTTTTTGGAATAGTTTAAGAATAGGTGATAGTTCTTTTTTGAATTTTTGATAAAATTCACTTGTGAAGCTGTCTTGTCCAGGGCTTTTGTTTGTTGGGAGCTTGTAAATTATCGATTCAATTTCCTTGGTACTAATCAGGCTATTTAGATTTTCTGTTTCTTCTTGAGTTAGCTTTGGAAGGTTGTATGCTTCTAAAAAATTATCCATTTCTTCCAGATTGTCAAATTTTTTGGCATATAGTTGCTCATAGTAATTTCTTAGAATTTTTTGTGTTTCTGTGATGTCTGTAGTCATTTTCCCTCTTTCGTTCCTGATTTTACTAATTTGAGTCCTCTCTCTCTCTTTTTTTTTTTTTTTTTTTTGATGAGCCTGGCTAGAGGTTTGTCAATTTTGTTTATCTTCTCAAAAAACCAGCTCTTGGTTTCATTGATCTTTTGTATTGTTTTTCTGTTCTCTATATGGATTATTTCTGCTCTGGTCTTTATTATCTCCTTTTATTGTACTCCCCTGGGGCTTCTGTTGCTGTTCTTTTTCCAGTTCCCTGACATGTAAGGATAACCTGTTGATTTGAGATTTTTCTTTTAGGTAGGCCTGCACTGCTATGAACTTCCCTCTTAAGACTGCTTTTGCTGCATCCCAGAGATTTGAGGTCATGGTGTTTTCATTTTCATTTGTCTCGAGGTATCTTTTTTTTCTTTTTTTTATGTGGGACCCGAACCAGGGCTCCTGGCTTCCCAAGCCAGCGCTTAACCACCATGCCACTTGGCTGGCCCTCGAGGTATCTTTTGATTTCTTCCTTGATCTCATTTGTGACCCATTTGCTATTTAGTAGCATGTTATTAGCCTCCATTTATTTGACAGCTTTCTGGGGTTCTTCTTATAATTGATTTCTAGTTTCATAGCATTGTGATCAGAGAAGACACTTGAAATGATTTCAATCTTCCTAAATTTATTGAGACTTGTTTTGTGGCCTAACATGTGGTCTATCTTAGAAAATGTTCTATGTGCACTTGAGAAGAATGTATATTCATTCTGCAGCTTTGGGGTGAAATGCTCTGAAAATGTCTGTTAAATTCAGCTGGTCTAATGTGTCATTTAAGGTTACTGTTTCCGCATTGATTTTCTGTCTGGATGATCTGTCCATTGGTGAAAGTGGGGTGCTGAAGTCCCCTACTATGCTAGTGTTATTGTTGATCTCAGTTTTTATGTCTGACAATATCTGTTTTATGTATTTAGGAGCTCCTATGTTAGGTGCATAGATGTAAAGTCCTTTTTAAAACCTCCATATTCCTCTAGCTATTGCCTTACTTCTCTGTTTGTCTAACACATGGAAAAGACCTTGAAGCAATGATAGCTTATACGTATACTACTAAGCAATTTATCCTAGATGTCATAGAACAGAAATGCTCAAAGACCAAATTAAAGTACTTGAAACATGGGTTTATTAAATAAACATAAAATACACTGCGAGAACTAAAACAAAGATTTAGGTAAACTAACACATTTAGGATAAGGTACAAATAGGATGGAAGACACATCCTCTTTCAATCTTTGGTTACACTATGGTCATATTTTCTCTTTCTCTCTGTTATGTGTCTCATTAAAATACAATAATCCTGGAGCTACCCTTAATTTACCTCTTTATTTAACCACCCATATGCAAGTCTTGCAGTATCTATGTACAAAATTAGTCCTAACTATAAACATTTCTTACCATCTCTACCTCTACCACTTCATTTATACTACAAACAACATTCTCTTTCAAGGATAGCACAGTCTCAGCTTAAAACAGTTCATGGGACTCAGTTTCTCCATAAACCTGCCAGCATTATCTTTGCACCATGAAACTCCTTTGCAAAGTCTTCCACTGGCTTCCAAGCACACTTCAACCCTTCACAGTCTGGCCCTTCCTGACCCCTTTTTTATTACTGAGTCAGTTTCTTGTCTGACCATTTCTCAAACACTTCCAGTGTATTCCAGGCACACTTCTTTTTCTCCTAATCCTCTAAGACGCTCTTCTACCAGTTAGTCACAAGAATCCTTACCTCATTTTGGTGTGTGCTTAGGTATTATTGCCTCAGAGACCATTTTCCTGGCCACCTTATAGGAAAGAGCCAGATTTATCCTCATGGCCTATTGTTCTCCATACTCTTTCCTGCTATTTTTTTCTTCATAAAACTCAATTTCCTAAACATTCAGAAATACAAACATTTATATATATATATATATATATATATATATATATATATATATATATATATATATATATATATTCTATCTATCTATATACCTATCTACCTACTTACCTACCTACCTACCTACCTACCTATCTAGGCTTTCTCTCTGCAACTCTAACTTTACACTCTCCTTCAATGATTAAATTCTATTAAAACAGAAGCACGTGTATTAGAGACTGACACATGATAGATATTGACTAAACATGGGTAATACACATGAATACAAACATATAATCTTGGCTTTCATTTTTCAGTCCTCTCTTTTCTTTTTTTCCAGATTATCCCATAAATTTTGTCTTCTTTTTAAAGTACACCTTGTACCAAATTTCACATTAAACTCTTAATGTTTCTGAAATTTTTCAAATGTTGTGAAAACAGAGGTGAAAGGCATCAAAACAATGAGGAAAAGTTTTACACCATGGACTCAGACACACATTCCATAGCTTTCAAATCTCTTCTCCGTGAGGCCTTTTCAACCGGAAAGCAACCAGAAATACGGCAAACATGCCAACATACTTAACCTATACCTCCCATCTTGAGGATTACCTCCTGGCATCAGTTGGTTTCTGCAGCTGCAGCCATCACAGCTACCATACAGGGAGAAGAAATGGAGGCCAAGAGAGATAAAGCGTCTTACCCAAGCAGCAGAGGTAGAACTGGAATCAGATCAAGATCATGTGGCCCTCCATTCCTGACTTCCACCCTGCAGAGGAAACTGAAGATCTTCCTTTGCTTCCTAACAATAAGGCTAACCATTGCTAAACATTGCTTCAGAGAGAATTGCACAACTGCTTTTTACTGGGATGTGGCCCAGGTAGAGAGGATCGGGCCATTGGTGTGAACAGGAGGTTCTAGGATAGCAGCACTATGCAAGAATCTGTATTTCCTAGAAAATTCTGACCTCTGGAAAATAAGATACACTCACTGGAAAGAGAACTGTAATTGCTTGACAACTGTTACCTAATCTAGTTTGGATGTTATTGTTGGAAAGCCCAACCAAATTTTAGTTCGCCTGCACTACTTCCTTAAATATTTAATAGTTCTAGCTAAAGCCATCACTGCTTTCTTCCAAGGAGCTCTTGCCACAGCTCTGACATTGTCTCTGTGTGAATATTTGTGCCTTCCTGGTGTTATTTTCATCTTATAAATTAAAAAAGGAGGCAAAAATAGTTCTTGCCATAGGTCACACCACATCAATAGTAGGACCAATCTCTCTGTATTTACAAGGGTCAGAGGATAGATGGATCAGGTAGCCCTGGTTCTCTCCCAGCCGCTGGTCCTCCCTGGTGCCTGTCAGCCTTCCAGGAGCTGGTGCTGCAGCTCTCTTAGTGCCCATCATTATCCTAGCTGGCAAAGGGGTCTTGCTGGGTTTGGAGAGGGTCAGGGCACAGGGCCAGCAAAGATGAGAAGCCACAGAGAGAGAAGAAGTGAAGAAGAAAAGAATCTTGGACAAATGCATCAAAACAGTGCTGAGAGCAAAATTCTGGTTATGGACTGATGATTGGCAAGAAAGTGAAACAGCCCTGTTCAAGGTCAAAGCTGTGAGGACATTCTCAAGTTGGAAACTGAAATCAATTCTTCTTTCCTTTCAGCTTGCAGCTGCATCTGGTGGATGCCTAGGAAGCTGGAACACTAAGAGACAGTTCGGGCAGCAGCACTAATAAAGGCAGGAGGGCCCACAGCACAGGGCTGGAGCCAAAGGAACTCATTCTTTGACTCTTGTCATAGGACCCTTGCTAATAAAGGCAGAGCCATTCCATGGCCTATAAAAGGCTTCATGGGAGCATTCTTGTGGGCTCTCATTTTCATCATGATTAATTTTTCATAAGCTCTTTATTTTTAATATAGAAATCATATGTCCTTCTAGCTATGGCCATGTTTTGATGGGCGGGGGAGGGGACGGGTAAAAGGAAATGCTTTCTCTACTATAAACTTTAAAATTCAGGGCAGGGAAGTTGCTGTATTTCTTACCAGAGTCAGTTCTTGCCAAGACAGGTCCAAGTGTTTTGGATCAATGGAGCAAGAAGAAGGAAGGTAGGGAATATAGGAAAATAAAACCCTTTTGTCTCTTTTCTGCTTCACTGCTTGTTAGAGTGCATAAACGTGAATGTAAGTTAGGGACTGAGAATGGAGCAAGGGAAAGAAATGTCCAGAGAGGAAAAGGATCACAGAATGAGAATTTCTAGAGATAGAAGAAAATCCATATTTTGAAAATTTCAATGTTAAAGACACATTTTCTCACACATATATAGTTTATGTAAATCCAGAGAGAGAGAGAGAGAGAGAGAGAGAGAGAGAGAGAGAGAGAGAGAGAGAGAGAGAGAGAACAAGAGAACAGTTGTCAAAACAATGTGGACTGGAGGCAGATCTGAGATCCTCTATAATGGAGAAGACAGGGAAACGATGTGGTGAAGGCTAGTAGTGCACCCTCTTCACATTTGAACTCAACCAACATTTACTGAGCACGTGTTAGTTGTCAGGTATTATTCTGGACACTAGATATTCACAATCTAACAAGGTGAAAGTTATACCCCTAAGGAGTTCACATACTAAAAAAAAAATATCTTCTCCATTACTATTAGTTCTGTTGAATTGTATTGCAGTTTATAAGGTGCTTTTTTGTTGTTGTTGTTTTCATTATCTTAATTTAATCTTCAGTATAACCCTGTGAGATCAGGAAATAAGATTTTGGGAAATCAGTGACCTACTCAACAATACACAATTAGTGGCAGAACTAGGATTTGAATTCCAAATCCTGTATTAATTCAAGTATACTACATTGTATTTTCAAAATATGTTAGCATGTAGCAAATATAATTTAATTATTGGTGAATTTCTGCTCATTGATGCTATAATTTTTATGTCCGGCTATTTTATATTCCTATTTTCCACTGAATAAAAACATATCTAATGATACCACCTTTTAATACCATGACTTTTGATTAAATTTTGACTATTAAAAGGCTATTAGTCTATTCTTACTGAGAATTGGTTCTGTTCATTTTGAAACGTCAGTGTCTTATTTTGGTTGAAAGCTTCTCATCTTCCCTGCACTGCTTGTCTTAATTCAAGCTCTATGGAAAGAATCTTCTCTGGTGTTGTAACAGCCATGATTGGTAGGAAAAAAAAAAAGATATATCTATATCTGATTGGAAAATGTTCCCTTCTCCCGCACATTAACTGTCACAGTCACTGTGGTCATTCCCACTCTCTGTGTACACCGTGGCCACATGGTGCTTCTTTCAATGGGCACAGTAGTGTGTTCTTCTGAGGACCGAGTGTCTTCTCTCTTTCATAATGCATCTTCCAGGAATTGGAGCTATACCTTAGCTATGTTACTTTGTTTATTTTCCTTACCTCCTGTCAGAGAAGTCCCATTCTGCCTGACTTGAGTTTCTAAGGTTCTTTAACCCGTTGGTGAACACTTGCCCAGTCACTTTCTTGTAAACAGGGCAAAAGGTGGAAGTGCAGGATGATTCACCTTACTCCAGGCCCATCATCCTCCACGCCCCAGCAAAATCAGGTGGTATGTTGATTTAGAGGTTCAGAAAATTTACAATAAAGATGTTTATTAGTTTCAAACCTAGTAGAATTAGGGTGGTTCAAATATATTAATTTTAAAAAATAGCTTTATTGAAATATCTTTGACACATAAGAATTGTATATATTTACAGGTACAACTTGATGTTATGATATATGTATACATTGTGAAAGGAATACCACAGTCAAGCTAATTAATATATTCATCACCTCTTCATAGTTACCATTTTGGGTGTTTTTGTGTAATTTTTGAGAAAATTCAGGATCTATCTTCTACATAAATGTCAAGTTTAAAATATTAACTATCATCACCATGCTGTGATGAATTTTTTAGAAATTTTCCATCTTGCGTAACTGAAGATTTGTAGCACTTAACCAACATTTCCCCATTTTCCCCTCCCCATAAACCCTGGCAGCCACCAATCTACTCTCTTGTTCTATGAGTTTGACTATTTCAGATTACGCATATGAATGAGATCATGTACTATGTCCCTTTGGGTGTTTTGCTTATATCACTTAGCATAACGTCTGTCAGCTTCATCCATGATGCTACAAATGGCAGGTTTTCCTTCTTTTTTTTTTTTTCTTTTCATAGTGAGGTCTTTTATTTTTCATTTTTTTATTTTTTTATTTTTTTCCCATTTTTTTAAAAATTAGTTTCAGGTGCACAACACAATGCAATAGTTATACTCTTTACCCCACAAAGTGACAAACCCCTCCCCCAGTTCACCACCCCACTCCCCTCGCATATCATACATATCTATTACAATTCCTTTAACTCCCTTCCACAGTATACTCCACATCCCGTGACTATCTATATATTCAGTTACAGTTGGCATACAATATTATACAACATCAGCTTCAGGAGTAAAGTGCAGTGATCAAGCCTCTACTCCATCCATGAAGTGGTCTCCCTAACAAGACCTGTGACCATCTGACGCGCCACAAAATTTTTACAACATTATTATAGTCCCTGAACTGTGTTTCATATTGCTGCAGCAATATTGTAGTTGTCTATTTATGCTGTCTAATCCATTCCCCTTCCCCCTTATCCCCAACCCCCTCCCAACTAGCAACCCTCAGTTTTTCCTCTATATCTATGAGTCTGTTTACTTTGATCCTTCATTCAGTTTTTCACATTCCACATATAAGTGAGATCATATGTATTTCTCCAACTGACTTATTTCACTTAACATAATAGTCTCTTCACAACATTATCAATAACATTCCCAGAACTGCCAGCATATCCCTGTGGCAACATTGTAGTCACCCACCTACCTGTCCAAAACCTTCCCCTCTCCTTCAGCTCCACTCCCTCCCAGCCAGCAACCATCAATTGTTCCTTTTTATCTGCTTGATATGACTTCAGTCTTCTGAAATTTACTGGGACTTGTTTTATTGTGTAACATGGTCTATCTTGGAAAATGTCCCATGTGTACTTCAGAAAAATGTATATTCTGTTTTTTCAGGGTGAAATGCTCTAAAAATATCAACGAAGTCCAGCTGGTCTAAAGTGTCATTTAAGGCCCCTCTTTCTGCGTTAATTTTCTGTCTAAAGGATCTGTCCGCTGGTGACAATGGGGTGTTGAAGTCCCCTACTATGATAGTGTTACTGTTGATCTCTGTCTTTATGTCTGTCAAAATCTGTTATGTGTAATTAGGAGTTCCTATGTTGGGTGCATAGATGTTTATTAGAGTTCTAGTGCCCTTCTTTGTCTTTTATTGTAGTCATTTTAAAGTCTACTTTGTCCAAAATAAGTACTGGTACTCCAGCTTTTTTTTATTCTCATTTCCATTTGCATGAAATATCTTATTCAATCTGTAAACAGCATATACATGTGTCCTATTTTCTTATCCACTCAGCCACTCTCTGTCTTTTGATTGGAGCATTTAGCCCATTCACATTTAAAATGATTATTGATAGGTGCATATATATTGCCATTTTGTTATTTTTATTCCTGGTTTTCCTGGGTTAGCTTGTTTACCCCTTTCTTTTGTTTAAAAAAGCCCTTTTAACATTTCTTGCAATGCTGGCTTGGTGGTAATGAATTCCTTAAGCTTATTCTTTTCTGAGAAGCTCTTTATTTCTCCTTCAATTTTAAGTGATAGCCATGGTGGGTAGAGCAATCTTGGTCGTAGGCCTTTATTTTGTGTCACTTTGAATATCTCTTGCCACTCCTTTCTGGCTTGCAGAGTTTCTGTAGACAAGTCAGCTGTTAGTCTAATAGGAGTTCCTTTGTATGTAACCTGCTGTCTTTCTCTTGCAGCCTCTAGGATTCTGTCTCCGTCTTTAACCTTTGCCATTTTAACTGAGATGTGTCTTGGTATGGACCTGTTTGGGTTCAATTTGTTTGGAGCCCTCTACACTTCCTGGGCATGTATGTCAATTTCCTTCACCAGGGTAGGGAAGTGTTCAGTCAATATTTTTTCAAATACATTCTCGACCCCTTGCTTTTTCTCTTCTCCTGGTATTCCTATGATTTGAGGGGGTTGCGCTTCATCTTGTCCCATAGGGCTCTTAAACTATTTTCATTGTTTTTTATTCTTTGGTCTTTTTGTTGTGCCAACTGGGTGATTTCTGCTATTTTGTCTTCCAAATCGCTGATCCGCTCCTCTGCTTCATCTACTCTACTGCTGATTCCTTCGAGTGTGTTCTTCATTTCAGTTATTGTATTCTTTAGTTCTAACTGGTTGTTTTTTATGATTTCTCTATCCTTCCTTATGTCCTCACTAAATTTGTTAAGCATTCTTATCATCAGTGTTCTAAACTCTGTCTCTGAAAGGTTGGATCCCACTGTTTCATTTGGTTCCATTTCTAGAGGTTTCTTCTGATCTTTTACTTGTGACCTGTTTCTTTGTTTCCCCATTCTGGCTGTTGCTCTGGGATTGCTTTGATGTATTAGATAGACCACCAGGAGAGCCCTGGCTGAATCACGCAGGCACACAGCTCATGGCCCAACACTCCCAGGAAAACTCCCAGTCTCAGCTTGTCCCAATCAGCAGCTCGCAGATCAGGGTGAGCAGCCCGACAACTATATATCATAGTTTCTTTATCTAATCATCTATTGAAGGACACTTTGGTTGTTTCCAATGTCTCTGTCCATTTTTAAATTGGATTGTTTGTTTTTTTGTTGTTGAGTTATATAAGTTATTTATGTATTTTGGATATTAGCCCCTTATGGAGGTGCCATTGACAAATTCTTCTTCCATTCAGTTGGTTGCCCCTTTGTTTTATTGATGGTTTCTTTTGCTGTGCAGAAGCTTTTTAGTGTGATATAATCCCATTCACTTATTTTTTTTCTTTTGAGATCAAATTCATAAAATCCTAAGACCAAGCAAGGTCCATTAATATAGTACTTATATTTTCTTCTTTGCAATTTATTGTTTCAGGTCTTATATTTAGGTAATTGATCCATTTTGAGTTAATTTTGGTGTATGGTGACAGGTAACAATCTATTTTTATTATTTTTAATGTTGCTTTCCAATTTTCCCAGCATCATTTATTGAAGAGGCATTCTTTTTTGTATTTTTTGTATTTTTGTGGCTCCTTTATTGAAAATTATTTGCCCATATATATGTGCATTTATTTCTAGGTTCTCAATTCTGTTCCATTGGTCTTGTGTGTCTGTTTTTCTACTCTGTTTTTCTACCAATATCATGCTGTTTGATTATTATCACTTTGTAATAGAAATTGAAGTCAGGGAGTGTGATACCTCCAGTCTTGTACTTTTTTCTCAGGATTGCTTTGGCTATTTGAGGTCTTTTGTGATTCCATACAAATCTGAAAATTTTTTAATCTATTTCTTGAAAGAATGCCATTGGTATTTTGATGATGATTGCATTAAATCTGTGTATTGCTTCAGATAACATGCTTATTTTAACTATGTTGATTCTTCCAATCCATGAACATGAAATATCGTCCATTTCCTTGTGTCTTCTTTAATTCTTTAATAATGTCTTGTAGTTTTCAGGTATAGGACCTTCACATCCTTTGTTAATTTTATTCCTAGGTATTTTATTCTTTTTGTTGCAATTGCAAATGAATTTTTTTTCTGGAATTTGAGCCTCCCTTGCTTGTCTATCTTTATGGAGGAAAATCAGCCCTGCCTGTTACAATGAAGTACCTTCATGCATAAGGCATTCTGGACCCCACAAAGTACCTTTCTGCAAAACCTGTGAAAAATTGGCTTGCCCCAACCTTTGAAAGCCCTCATAATACAAAGGTTTCTTACTCCTCATTATTCACAGACATGGTTCTGAGCTGCAATATTCAGAGTAGGAGAAAATATCAAAAACAATAAATATACTGTTATATAAATTATGCCAGTTTTAAATATTGTGTTTTCCTTGAAACACAGATGATAAACTTCTTTCAAAGTCACATGGAATTTAACTTGATGGGATGTTATGTTAAACATGGAAATATAGATAGACACAAGGTTGGACAATTAGGTTCATGAACTCATTCTAGAAAAAGTGCTACATACCTCATTGCTGAATATCACTATGGTCACCTTCGAAGTACTCCCCTTGGGAAGCTACATGCTGATGCCAGCACCTAGTCCACCCTTCAAAGCAATTTTGGAACTCTTTTCTGGAATAGCCATCAGAGCTGTCGTCGGATTACCCTTGATGTCCTGATTGGCATCAAAACGTCTTCCTTTCAATATTTCCTTTATCTTCAGGTAAAGAAAGAAGTCATTAGGGGCCAGATCATGTGAGGATACAAATACAGTTATTTGTTTACTGGCTGATAACTCCTTCACAGACAGTGCCGTGGGAGCTAGTGCATTGTCACAATGCAAGAGTTGTGAATTGTTGGCAAAAAGTTCATGTCATCTAATTTTTTCATGCAGCCTTTTCAGCACTTCCAAATAGTAAACTTGGTAAATTATTTGTCCAGTTGTACAAATTCATAATAAATAATCCCTCAGATATCAAAAAAGTTTAGCAGCAAGTTCATGAACTTAATTGTCAGATCTTATATGAGTGATCTGTATGTGACCATTTATCTTTTGAATTTATTTTTAGACAGATATCATAGTATATGGCTACTGTATCTGTATACATAGTATGTTTTGAAAACAGGTAGTTTAATCTCTCTACATTCTCAAAGATTACTTTGGCCACTTGATATTTTTGTATCCCTATGTATGTTTTAATATCAACTTATTTATTTCTATAAAATATTCTGCTGTGATTCTGACTGAAAGTACATGGAACCTAGTATAGATCAATTTGGAGGGAATGGATATCTTAATTTTTAACCTTCCCACATATGAACATGTTAGATCTTTTTCTTAAGTCGTCTTTAATTTCTCTTATCAAGGTTTTATACTTTGCAGTAACTTTTGTTAGATTTATTCCTAGGTATTTGATGTATTTTATAATTTTATAATGATATTGCTTCTATTTCATTTCCACTAATCTCAAGTAATGTGTAGAAAACAAACTGAAAACCAGTTTAGATTCAGATTTGGCATGGGAGAGGGCTCAACACAGGAAAGATGGCACCACTCTGCCAGTTGCAAAGGAGGACCCTCCCGCACAGGGAAAATGGAGGCTATCCCTCCAGTCCTCATCGCAGAACTACACACTGCAGTCTGCCCTCTTATGCCTCTGATACCCCTTGAGTCACTGTCTCTCCTTCGGAGTCCAGGAAGGAAGCAGGCATTGTGTTTATCTACTCCACCGTCTTGGATCTCTCTATAGAAATGATATCTTTGTTTGAAACTCATCAAGTTTGAGGGTGTTTTAAAGATTGTCTCCATATCTTTGGTTTTGAAGTTTCATTAAGATATATCTGGCTGTGGATTTCTTTTTATCATTCTGGGAGTCACTGAGTTAACAGAATGTGACTCTGTTAGTCTGAGTGTCATTCAGAGCAGAAATTAATGAAATCTAGACTAGAAAGACAATAGAACATATCAACAAAACTACAAGTTGTTGTTTTTAGATAAACAAAGTTGACAAGTCTTTAGACTTCAAAAAAGAGAGAGGAGACTCAAATAAGTAGAATAAAAAAATGAAAAACGAGACATTATAACTGATATTACAAAAATATAAAGAATCATAAGACACTACTGTGGACAATTATACACCAACAAATTGGATGATCTAGAACACATGGGTAAATTTCTAGACACACACAGCCTACCAAGACTGACTCATGAAGAAATGGAAAATCTAAACAGACAAATAACAACTAAAGAGATTGAAGCACTATGAAAATATCTCTCAACAAAGAAAAGTTCATTAGCAGATGGTTTATTTGTGAATTCTATTGAACTTTTAAAAAAGTATTAAAGCCAATCCATCTCAAACCCTTCCAAATACTTGAATAGGAAGGAGCATTTCCAAACTCATTTTACAAGGCCATCATTACCCTGATGCCAAAGTCAAATAAGGACACTACAAGAAAACTGCAGGCCAATATTCCTGGTGAATATAGATGCAAGAATCTTCAGGCTGGTCCAAGCTTCTGGTGTCTTGTACTTTTCCAAATCCCTGCCTTTGTTTTTAGTGGGACCCTAGAAGATTAGGGTATGGCAGGTCAAGTCAGTGCTCCAAAGGAGGGGGAAATTCCACACATACTGAGACTCCTAGAGGACTATTATAAATAATCGGCTGCCCTATCAGCTCCCAGATATGGGCTTATTGGAAGCCTGACCGTAAGGCAGCTGCTATGAAAGTCAGGACATTATGTATGCAGTTTAGCTTCTCTCAGGGAGGAATTGGAAGATGGATGTTTTTGCCTACTAGTTCTATGCTAAGCCTGGGGGAATAGTAACTAGGATTGCTTGTGTATCCATATAAAACTGCCTCTTTATTCTCTGCATCCTAGGGGACTCAAAAATGCAGAGCTCTATAGCTCCCAGAGTAAGGTGTCTTAGTAGCCTGTCACTTGAGTGGCAGCCTTAGAAGTTGGGGTGCTATATGTGTGGACATGCTCCTACCAGGGAGAAGCTAAAGACTTTAATTATTGGAGAGCACTTGGAATGAGAAAGCAGGGGAAGTGCCCACAGCTCATTCAGGCTCCCATAGAATCCCAGTCAGTTCTCAGATGCAGGCTGATTAGAAGCTTGACCTTGACAACAGCTGGGAAAATATACAGTGTAACCCTGCCCAGGGAGAAATTGGGAGCGTGCATTTTTTCCTGCTTCCTTGCATTGGTGGTGGTGATGCAGAATATTGTTTAAAAGTGCCTCTTTGTTTAGTGTGGTCCCTAGGTCACTTGCAAATGCAGAACCTCATCAGGTTATTTGGAAGCCAGTCCCTTGGGTGGTAGCCATAAAAGTTGGGGTGCTAAATTTGCAGTCCAAATTCTTTTCTCCTCAGGGAGAAGCTGGGAGTTGAGGGGTTGCCCTCGATTATAAGGCTCTCCATGGTGTGGGTGGATGGGGGGGATGATTATGGTACTAACATGTCTCAGCTTTTCCTACCTGTTTCAATGTAGACATTTCCTCAGTCACCCGATATGTAGGAGTCATGCAACTAGTTTCTGGATTTCTCTCAGAGGGAACTGAGTCATGTGTAGCTGTTAATTCAGTGCATCCGTGAGAGGAAACAAAGTCAGGAGCCTCTTATTCTACCATCTTGCTGATGTCTCTCACCATTTCTTTTCAAAAATGAGATATAAGCCTAACCAGCAAAAAAAAAAAAAAAAAAAAGAAAAGCAATGTAAGGATTCAAAATATTATAAGCAGAAAATTCAGAGAAAAGATATGCATCATAAGAAAAATTAATAAAATGTTATTTTCTTCAAATTTTAATTACAACCAAAACCTAAGCAGTTTTCAAAGGACTTGATAGCATAATCCAAAAATTAACATAAATGAGAAAGGAGCCAAACACAGACAAGTTATGTCTGCAGAACAACCGAATGGAAGGATTTGTCCTACTTTCTATCAGGACTACTTATAAGGCTCTGGTAATAAAAACACTGTCGTAATGGTAAAGGAATGGGACATTCACCAATCCACAGAATCAAATCACTATTTATTTACACAGAAGCTTCATAAATACAGAGCTCGTATTGCAGATCATCAGGGCCATGGTGGACTATTAAATAAATGGTTCTGGGTCCGTTTGTTATCTATGTGGGGAAAATATGAGCTCTTCATTATAACATAAAATATCAATTTCTGATGAATTATGGAGATATATTTGGAATGCAAATTTTGAAAACCTTTAGAAGAAAACCTTACCTTTATCAGTTCAGCAAATGGAAATATTTTTTTAAAGTTTTATTTAACTTTGTCTTAAAGTTAGGAAAAGAAAAATAACAGATAAATTAGATTACTTTGAAATTAAGAATTTGTGTTTACTAAATACAATATCAAGAGTCAGATATGACAAGTCAAAATATTAGTGAAGATATAAACAATACACATACTTAATAAAGAATTTATATAGAGAGAATGGAAGGGTTTCTACAAATTATATGAAGGAACAAATGATTCAATAGAAATTATAAACAAAAATCTTGATCTGGTTTAACAAAAAAGAAAAATCATCATCAGAAATCTGTGAAAATATGCTCAACATCATGAAAATCTTGGAAACGAAAATTCATATCATAGTGAAAAATTATTTTACACATACTATGTTGAAAAAAAAATGTATGACAATATCAAGTACAGGAAAGGTTGCAGAGCAATGGAAATTTAGACAACTCAGCTGAATGTTTAAATTTATGCAACAGCTTTGGGAAACAATTTTAATTTCCTAGTACAATTGAATATGATTGCATTTATGACAGAGCCATTATACTTCTGGGTGTTCAACATATCCAAACACTTTCATGTGTGTACCAAGAGCTATGTACATACATTTTCATTACAGAATTGATATATGTGCTCCAATATTCATTGCAGCTTTATTTATGGTAGCCAAGATATAGAAATAACCAATGTGTCTTTTGATAGATGATTGGATAAAAAATATGTGGTTTATATATACACAATGGAATACTACTCTGCCATAAGAAAAGATGAAATAGTGCCATTTGCAATGACATGGATGGATCTTCAGATTACTATGCCAAGCAAAGTAAGTCTGACAGAAAGGGTCGAGAACCATATGATTTCATTGATATGTGGGATATAAAACTGAAAGCAACAAAGCAACAAGGCAAACAAAGAGATAAAAACACAGACACAGACAATGGTTTAATGATTATCAGAGGGGAAAAGGGGGAGGAGGTGGTAGATGAGGGTAAACAGGGTCAAATATATGGTGATGGAGGGAGAACTGACTGAATGATGAACACATAATGTAATATATTGCTGATGTATTACAGAATAGTACACCTAAAACCTGTTTTTTTTTAATTAAAGTTTATTGGGGGTGACATTTGTTAGTAAAGTTACATAGGTTTCAGATGTATCATTCTGTAATACATCATCTACATATCACGTGTGTTTACCACCCAGAATCAGTGCTCCTTCCATCACTATATATTTGATCCTTAATTTTGCTGACCATTATTGGCCCAATAAATTTTAATTAAAAAAAAATCGAAATCCTTACAAACATAATAAAAATAGTGTGTCCAAAATCACAGTTAAATAAATTTTACTACATACAAAAGAGATTGAATGTTATGATCTGACAATGTCAGGTCTAACAATTAGTGATCATTTTATTCTATTGGAATTACTGTTGACAATAGAGTATTTGTGAGAACATGCAAGCCAAATAAAAAGTAGAATTGCTTATATAAATATCAAAAACTGTTTCCCCAAACTCTACAAAATGTGTTATTTAAGGATAAATACTATAAAATTAAAGAAAAGTTAACTGAAGGAGAGAGCAAAATGCTTTTGTAGAGGTGCAAAAAGAGTATTTTAAATGTTTTTTTGTTTTGTTTTGTTTTGTTTTGTTTTGAGGGCAGTGTCACTGGCCCTCATATGTGGGACTCGAACCGGGGCCACCGGCTTCTCAAGCCAGCGCTTAACCACTGTGCCACTCAGCAGGCCCAAAGTGTTATTTTTTAATGTTATTTCATGATACTTGAGTTTTTGTTATATGAATATACTTTAAACTTTAAAGCTGTGTTATGTGCAGTATTTTGTATTCACAATATATTTAAAAAATAAAAGTAATTGAAATCCACAGATACAAAAAATATAATTGATTTTTTTGCATACTGACCTACTTATTTCAGTATATTTTTATAGTTTGAATAGAATTTTCTTCTACATAACAATTTCATCTGCAAAGCAGGCACAGTTTTACTTTCCCCTTTCTAATGCACTTTAATTACCTCTAGTACATGTGAAATAAAATTAAATAACTGATATCCTTTACTTGTTTTGGCCTTTGTGAAAGTGTTCAGTGTTTCAGCATTAAGTACTAGGTGTGATCAAAACATCCAGTGAATTTAAATGAAGAAAATTTTATTACAGTAAAAGATGCATTGCCATTAATCAGCCTCAAATTACTCCCCCTCACATTGAACACACTTCTCCGATTGTTCTTGCCTCTTTCTGATGCAGTTCTGGAAGTCCTGTTTCATGAGTGTCTTTAGTTACATTGTTGTGGCTGTCTTGATGTCCTGAATCAATTCAACGCGTTTACCTTTCATCGTCATTTTGACTTTGGGGAAGAACCGGAAGTCACATGGTGCCAGAGTGAATGAGGTGGAAGAGGACACAACGTAATGTTTTTATTTGACAGAAATTGCCATACCAGAAGTGATGTGTGACACAGAGCCTTTTCATTGTCATCACAAAAGACAGTGAATGCTGCTGCCAAGTGCCATCCAATGGAAAGCCAGGGATTTTCAATACAGAAAGTGGTGCATCCAATCTTAGAAACAATGTGTGACAACTTTGAACTTATTCAGTGCAACCAGCTGGGCATGAGGTACAGTTGAGAGAAGGTATGTTTTAAAGTGTGCTGTAAATCATCCTCCATCATGACAATACCCCATGTCACACATCACTTCTGGTATGGGAATTTCTGTCAAATAAAAACATTACGATGTGTCCTTATCTAGCTTATTTGCTGGGTCTGGTACCATATGACTTCTGGATCTTCCCCAAAGTCAAAATGATTCAGGACATTGAGGCAGCTGTGACAGAGCAACTAAAGACACTCATGAAAGATGCCTTTCAGTATTGCTTCAGAAAGTGGCAAGAAGTATGGGATAAGTGTGGTCGAAGCTAGGGGGAGTATTTTGAGCGGGATTAATGACAGTATCTTTTACTATAATAATTTTTTTTTTATTTAAACATTCACCATATCACATCTCAAGCAATAAGTTTGTTTTATAATTTTTAATATATTTTATATATTTTATAATATATATATAAACAAAAAGTGTATATTAGCTCTTGATGTTATGTTGCTCACATTTATCAGATTGAGGAGATTTTCTTATATCTTAGTTTGCTGAGAATATTTTCTTTAAAATCATAAATGAGCTTTGCATTTGTCTAATGCTTTTATGTATCTGTTGAGGTGAGTATATATTGGGGGTGCCAAAAAATGTACACATTTTTAGACATGTTATCTATTTATTGCTTTTTGAAGTTGAATTGAATTATGGTATCAATGTGTAGTATGACATTCACTCAAAACATGGCAATAATCAAGTGAATGCTAGTGTCATACATTGTACTACAATTTTAATATAGTATTTTCCTTTCTTAAAATGTGTAGACATTATTTTTTTGGATATATATATATATATATGACATGAATTACTTTGATTACTTTTCAAATGTAAAACTATCCTATATTCCTGATGAGATCCAATTGGACATGATGTAATATACTTTTAATTTATTATATTAAATTTGTTAATATTTTATTAATGATTTTTTGTGACTATACTCATAAGGGATATTACTCTCCAATTTTTTCTTCTCGTGTCCTCATACAGTTTGGTAAGAGGCTAGTACTTGCTTTAGAGCAGGTTGAAAAGTGTTCCGTCCTTTATTTCCTGAATATATTTAAGATTGGTATTTTTTAATTTAATGTTTGAATTAAACTACTTCAAAGTTTATATATAATATCATTTAATATATCCTTTACCACCTCCCAGCTCAAATGTAATCTTTTCTCTGGGGCCATGTGGAAAATGTGTTTTACTTTGCCACTATACTTACTTTATCCTATTTTGGAATCAGTGTAGGGTTTGACTTTACCACTAACTAATCTAAATTTTGACTTTCATGAACCCAAATAATTTTGGTAGCCTCTTCCATTATAGGATCCAAGAGGATGTCTTATATATTCCCTTTCCTCTCCCTCTTTCTTCTAGTACCTGATGCATGATGCAAACATGATGAATGAGCTACTTATGTCCTATACTTTGATTTTTGAGAGGGTGAAACATAGTTCCAGAGTCAAATTGTGATTTTATCTATGGCTGTAGGTGAGTGGGAAGTTCACCAGTACAATTAAAAGTACTGAGAATAAATGGCTTCTAAATCTGTGTTAGGAGCTGACCACTGGTGGTAATGAGGTAATGATGCCAGCAATGGCAGCACAGTGAGATTACTCCTTGGCAACAGACTGATTTTGACTAGCTCTATTTGGATCCACAGGCTGATTTTCTAGATTTTCACTTAATTCAGTAATTGACCAGACTCCTTTCCAATAAATTTCTGCTGGGACTATTCAGATTCAATTTTTGGTCTTTGCAACCAAAATCCTCTGCAAGTGTTGTTATCATAGTATGGAGAATGATGCCCTTTATATACATCATTTATTTATTACACTTCCAAAGAGGACTGAGTAAGCAATTTTCCCATTATGCATGAGTATTATGCATTTGTTTGTGGTGTAACATGATTCTTTAATTCCAATGTAGTTTATTTTAGCCTGAAACAAGAGTCATTCTATAAAATATATTGTCTAACAGACAATTTTAAAAAAAATCTATAAATGCATATATTTTTACATCCCCCACCCCTCAAAAAACAAAAAAAGGAGCTGTAAGTGAAATTATTTCTCATAGATTTTTAGGGTATTTGGAGATTTGGAGTGAAGTATTTTTTCCACTGAAAGAAAATGATAAATGGAGTTGCATACAACTCTTATGAAAGTGAAAGACTTCAATTAAATTTTACATTGATAGAGTGCCTCAGGGTGTCAACTTCCAAAGGTAAAGTATATGGTCAGAAATTGATCCTTGGGGAAGACAATCTTTAAAGTTTCATAAAGATCAAAGCATTTCACCTCAAGGTTGTTTCTTAATGGCTACTCTGAATCATCGTATAGTCAATTTGATTGATTGTGCCATTTGAGACACCTACAAGAACAAAAATTCTACCAAAAAGTGGTCAATATGTTGGCTACTGTAGATACATCCTAGGAAAAGCAAAATCTCCTTTTTCATGTTGAACTTCGTGTAAAGCTTTGTGTTATAGTGGAAAGTATTTGGTATCTATAGTAACCATCTAAAATATTTTAAATGTTAAGTTACTACATATACTGGGGGTGTCAAAAAAAAAATATATATATATATATACACACACACACAAGTGGACACTTTGGTCAACATTGCTCAACCAGTAGTTTGCTGTAATCAGAAATGCCTGGACACTGACAGTAACCACTTTGAGCACTTCTTGTAATTGCAGAAGTAAAATGTGACTTGTATTCATCTTTTGTTATTGATATATATTAAGTATTATAATTTTAATAGTTTTTCCTTTCTTAAAGTATGTATACATTTTTTCAGCACCCTCTGTATGTAGACGTATATTCACACAAAATTTGCTATTTGTTTTTATAATGCTTATTTTGCACATCTACCTTTTATCTGCCTTAATCATTTGATATTTATAATAGCAGACAGATTAATTATATTTTCGTGTAATGACCCATGAAATATTAGGTTTAAGGCAATGATAACAATAACATAACAACATCAGAATATATTTCTCTCTTCGGCTCACTAGTTTCAAGATGACATGAAATCAACTAGTAGCTTCCTAATTCCTAAAATCGAAAGACAGCAAAGCTACACTAGCAGAAAATAACATGTTATCTCAAAGCCATTCAATGGTTGACTTTCTTATTTCAACTTTTATTCCTAACTATCAGGGAAAATAAATTATATGGCTGCTTATAGCTAACTACTTAGCAGTTATACAAACCCAAACAAATTGGCACAACTTTCTGAACCTGAAATTCTTCAATTTAGCTGGTAACTCCATCTGTAAAACTGGATTAGTAACTACACCTCCTATGATTGAAATTTAAGGGGATAATCTAAAGCACTTAGCATTGTATCGGCCATACTGGTGTTCAAAGAATTAGTAATGATGACTCTACTGCTGTCAACAACCCTCTGAACACAATGAAAATGTTCATAGACAAACTAATAAGGAACTATATTGTCAAATCAAATTCACATCAATCAAAGTTCTTATGTAGGTGCCAGAGGAGAGTGCATTTTTCAACAAATTCAGGGCAACCAGGTTTTCCTTTTCCTCCGGTGTTGGAGAAAATGACTTTTATTTCAGTAGCACCAAATAAAGTGGTTGACTTACATTTCAGGGCCATTAAGTATGAAAACTATGCACCAAACATTCAAATCACTCTCAGAAGAGCTCGGTACTCACAATAAGACTGATACGTGGACAAACCCAAAGGAAAGAAAAATGGATTCATATCTCTCATCCCACACCCATTCCAGGCCATAGTTCATTAAAGATGACAGGCAGAATTCCCCAGTCTGTTAAATTTTTTCACTCCCCTGCCTCATCTTTCTCCCTATGTTTTGTTTTTCTTTTCTGTTTGAAGAAGGCAGAAGGGTGTAGGATGAAATACACTGCACACATATGAAATACAGGTTCTGTTGTCAAGGAGGACATTTTCACCATAAGACACAGAAAATCCAGCTGAAAGGGGCTTAAATTAAAAGAATTAACTTTTATTATAGCAATAATCCCAAAGATAGATGGATCTAAAATTAGTCATTTCAGTAGTTCAATAAGTCATAGTCTCAGAATTGTCTTTCTAAATTTGCCCCTGCTATCTTCAGTATATTGCAGAACTTTCTTCATACTCACAAGATAGCACTCTAAATATCACATCTTCCTGCACCAAAGTCAGAGACAAAAATGGAAAGAGCATTTAATTTTTTAATTTGTCTTTACTAAATTTATTGGGGTGACATTGGTTAGTAAAATTATATGGATTTCAAGTGTACAGTTCTATAATACATCATCTATATATCACATTGTGTGTTCACCTCCCAGAGTCAGTTCTTTCATCACTATATATTTGACCCCTTTTATTCTCTTCTGCCTCTTCCCTCCCCCCTTATGCTCTGATAACCATTAAACTGTTGTCTCTGTTTGAGTTTTTGCTTGTTTGCTTGTCTTGTTCATTCATTGTTTTCCATTTTATATCCCATATATGAGTGAAATCATTTGATTCGTGACTTCTTCTCTGACTTATTTTGCTTAGCACGATAATCTCCGATCCATCCATGTTGTCACAAATGGCAGTATTTCATCTTTTCTTATGGCTGTGAAATATTCCACTTTGTGTGTATATACATAATATACATATACCATATCTGCTGTATCCAATAATCTATTGAAGGGCACTTCTGTTGTTTCCATGTCTTGATCACTGTGAATAATTCTGCAGTAAACATAGGGGTGCATATACTTTTACAGATAAATGTTTTCAGATTTTTTGGGGTAGATACCCAAAAAAGGGGTTGCTGTGCTGTATGGTAATTCTATTCTTAATTTTTTGAGGAACTTCCACACTATTTTCCATAGTCTATATTCCCACCTAGCAGTGTATGACGGTTCATTGTTCTCCACAACCTCTCCAACACTTGCTATTGCTTGTCTTGTAGATAATGGCCATTCTAACAGGTATGAGATGGTATCTCATTGTGGTTTTGATTTGCATTTTCCTAATAGCTAGTGAAGTTGAACATTTTTTCATGTATGTATCTGTTGATCATTGATATGTCTTCTTGGGAGAAGTGTGTATACAGCTCCTTTGCCATTTTTTTTTTTTTTTTAGGGCAGTGTCACTGGCCCTCAGATGTGGGACCAAACCGGTGCCGCTGGCTTCCCAGGCCAGCGCTTAACCTCCGCGCACACTCGGCCAGCCCTGCCATTTGTTTTTTAATGGGTTGTTTGTTTTATTGTTGTTGCATTGTATGAGTTCTTTGTATATATTGTATATTAGCCCATTATTGAAGATATTGTTTGCAAATATCTTCTCCCATTTGGTTGGTTGCCTTTTTGTTTTGTTGATGGTTTCTTTTGCTGTGCAGAAGCTTTTTAGTTGGATATAGTCCTATTTATTTACATTTGCTTTTATTTTTCTTGCCTTTGAGGTCAAATTCATGAAATGTTCTCTAAACCTAAGGTCCAAAAATTTAGTATCTATGTTTTTTCTATGCAATTAATTGTTTCAGGTCTTATAGTTAAGTCTTTGATCAGAAATCATCATGATTATTTGTCTTTCTAAGCATGAAGAAACCTATCCTGAGTGTCCCCCAGGAGGTCACATAGTTTTCTGTGATTCAATCACTGGGAAGGAAAACTGCATGATTGGCTTATAGGCAAATCAGTATTTATCCAAGTCACATTGGAGAGAGTGAATTCCAGAAATCTTTAGGGCTCCTGCAACATAGATTTCATAAACATTTGAGGATTAACAACCAAGTGTATCCTCTATCAGCTTCACTTACACACATACAAAGCTACTCTTTATAATAAATATGATGATGCCTTAATAATTTATAATTCCTATTAGATTGCAGTTTTTCATATGGACAGTACAAGCCACAGCAACTATTAGTTGCCAACTAATATAAGAAAACAGCTCCATTATAAATGGTACTTTCAATTTATCTACTAATGTGTTAGTGATCTACTTGTAAAGCACATCCACAAATATATAGTGTCTTAAGTTATTATCATACATTTTTGGACCATTAAAAAACAGTTTTATTTTAATCTTCCAAAGATGCAAAAATGATAGCCTACGAATCATTTCTGAATCAGTTTCGGACAGGTGGTTGTTTATGGAGTTCATTTTTTTTCTTTTAGAGCAATGTTTTCTATCACACACACACACCCCACTAAAGATATGCTCATTAATTATAGTTTTATAAAAATGGGGTGGTGGAAGGGGGTAAGGCAATGGAATTTAAAAAGTCCTGGACGTTAGATGTTTGTTTTATAAACTTAGTTTATTTATTCAAGAAACAGTGTATTTGCATGTATCATACAATGCATACACACACACACACACAGAGTAGACCATTTTAAAAATAGATCAGTCAAACATGGTTTATAAAAAGTTCTTGGTGATTGGGAGGGATTTCTAATAGGCGTATATAAGAGTTATGGCATTCAAGGCAAAAAGACTGCATTAATAAAAAGGCATAGAAATTGCAAACAACGTTTAGAGCAAGTTAGCTAGAAAGCAAATTGGATTATGCAAACAATGAAATAAGAATATCAGTAGTGAAACTTTCTGGACAGATTATAGACAGTCATAGATATCAGGCTATGAATTTATTCTGTAGGTAACAGAAAATAATTGGAGATGGTACAGCAAAGACACAGCATGTTAAAGATGGTCTTAAGGAATGAAGTCTGAAAGTAATGTGTATATAATAAACTGGAGAGATAATTTACTTTATGCCCAATGAGGATCAGAGATTAGCAGGTTACAAGCAATAGAGTATGCTTTAAATTATATATACACTCAAATTTCAGCTTTGATATTTATAATTTTAAAACCATGCAAAAATGTGTCCTTCTGTGTCTAGCTTATTTCACTTAGCATAATGTGTCCTAGATCCATCCATGTTGTCACAAAATGGCAGGATTTCCTTTTTGTTTTTGTTAAGGTGAATAATATTCCATTGTATGTATATACCACATTTTCTTTACTTATTGGATGTATAGGTTGTTTCCACTGTACTACTCATTGGATGTATAGGTCAAGTTCCACTTGACTTCTGTGATTAATGCTACAATAAACATGGAATTAGAGATATCTCTCTGAGTTCCTGATTTCAATTCCTTTGGATGAATACTATACTCAGAAGTGGGATTGCTGAATTATATGGTACTAATTTTTTGAGGAATCTCTGTACTATTTTCCATAGTAGTTGCACCAATGAGACCACTTACATAAAGAATCTAAAATAGTTAAACTCATAGAAGCAGAGAGTAAACTGGTGGTTTCCAGAAGTGGGGTGGATGGGGAAGGGGGCCACAAGAAAGTATTAGTAAACTGATATTATAATGCTAATATAAAGTTTCATATACTAAAAATTTGATATACAAGATGAAAAGTTTTGTGTACTTAAAATTTTGCCAAGTGGGTGGATCTTATGTGAAATGTTCTTATCACAGAAAAAAAATCAATAATAAATAAAAAAGCTGGGAGGATACTTTCGGAAGTCATTGGGACATTTATGGCATAGATTGTAGTGATGGTTTCAGAGATGTTTACTTATTTCAGACTCATCCAGTTGTACACATGAAATATGTATAGCTTTCTGTATGTCAATCAGAGCTCAACAAAGTAGTTTAAAAAACACATACAGATTATTTAGATTTTTCATCACCTCAGTCAGGAATAGTTAGCTTATTATATAGAGTCTGGAATATAAATAGTTTTATAATCTGTTGCACATCTCTATTTGTACTGATTTCAGGTAGCATTTCATAATCTAGTTCTCTGCTCCCTTTTCAGTGATATATTCCAGCATTTTTCTAATACCATACACTTTGGTGTTATTGTGGTTACTCAGATTTGTCTTTTTATATTTTACATGTCCTTTGTTTTGAATGTCTTATTTTCATCTATTTAGATAACATTTTCTTCATCTTTTAAGAAGTAACAAAAAAGTGATATTTTCTCTAAGAATATCTTCTACCCTTCTCTCTTCAACCTATGACAAAATTAGATGTTTTATCCTGTCACTACTTATGGCATCATGTATACTCCTGTATTGAAGCTCTTCTCATGTTGTATATAACTTTATTTCAGTGTCTCTTACAGTCTTTCATGGAACTTTATATTTATGTTGTTTGACACACAGTAAACTTTCATTAAGTGTTTATTGGATAAGAAAATATTGATTGATCCTATCACAGAGTTGAGATTATATAATATGTCCCCAGCACAAAATAATTTGAAATCATCTTGACATTTGTAGCATCAACAGAATTGGATTTGAGTCTTATATTAGTACACTAGTGAACCTAGCTTTGCAATTCTGATTATTTATTTCTATAAAAGATTTGAATAAAAACAGGGCCCTACAAAGCATTAAAGGGATAACAACTAGGTTCTTATAAGGAAAGATATTTGTATAGATGAATTTAGAGAAAGATTTCACCCACTGTGACTATTTGAGAAGTTTTATAAAGGTGATGATTTGTTTGTTTGTTTGTTTGTTTGTTTGTTTGTTTGTTTTCCCTGTCTCCAGAAATGACAGAGTAAGAAAAAGTTTGAATTATAATAAGAGTTTGGATAGACATTTACAAGAGACCATTATCTAATTGTAGTTAAAAGGATAATAAGAATGTTCCATTTGTATCTAACTTTAAAATAAGATGAAAAATCTGGAATTAAGGTACTCATCTGGAGAGCTTTGAGATCCTTCCCGACCCTAAAAATAAGCATAACACAGAAGATAAAAATTAGAGGATATGTTAAAATATACTGTTTCTTTCTTTTAGTTGGTTATACGCAAGTTATTGGGTTGTCAGAAATGTCATGACGCATTTTTGCAATGAAAAACCTAGAAAAAATGTGTCATGACTTTTCCGACAATCCAATATTTGATGTATATGACCAAAAGCAATCAATGATGCATACAATTCTCAATTTAATTACCCACTTACATAATACACAGTCATTAATTCCACAAGCTCTGAGTACATAAAGGTTTATAAAAAAAAATAACAAATACTTTTAGAATCCATAGTGTAAACCCAAGTGTAACATAATATTTTTGACTTTAATTTCTTTATTGTTTGAACAAATATTACATACACTGAAAAATAATTGAATGTAAAAAGGGCAGCAATAAATTGTTTCCGTCTTACTATCATTCAATTCTCTGCCCCAATGTATATACCTGGAAGATCAAGTACGATCTTATGGTGACACATAAAGGTCTTTATATTCTTGCATCTGTCCACTTTCCCAACTCATATTGGTTTAATCTATGACCTGTGTTCTCTCCATCTCAGTATATATATACATGTATACAAACATATATGCAGACAAACATGCACACAGACACTCTGCACCTTGCTTTTTGACTTGATAAAATATCTGATATAATTAAAAATGCTGATTAGAATTATGTAACTATAAACAAAGGCCTTTGATTTACCCTGTGTCCCATTTTCACCATACTTCCTTTGAGGTTCAGAACTTGCAGTTTTTCTCCCTTCCCTCCCTTACTCTCCTCCCTCTCACCCATTCTTACTTCTTCTCTTTGTCTTCCCTTCCTATATGTAACATATTCTCTGCTGAATATAAATTTAACATGAAATCACAAATGTTGGGAACTGTATTTTGACCTGCCGTTGGGAATCCACATATGCAGAGAGCTGACTTAAGCTATACACAGATTTTTGACTGTGCTGGTGTCAGCACCCCTAACTCCTGCCTTGTTCACAGGTCAGCTATACTGGGACTTGTCCTATTGGTGAGGGAGTGAAAGTGGTACTGAAGGGTGGGCTGTGCAGTGTGCCTGCTGAGACAGTTTCTCTGTTGCCTGGGGCATGGGGCTTCCCACAACCTGGTGTCCAGCACTAGTATGTGCCACACAATGACATATCTGACCACTCTATTTTCTGCTCTATGCTGGATACCTTTTCTTTTGAGGTTAGAAGAAGCTGAGGATATTGAATTGAAATGGATGCCTAAAATGCAATTTTAAGAGCGGATGGAAGGAAGACAAATTTGTGAGTCTGAATTTGAGAGAGATCAGAGATTTTAGAAATGTTTGATATAGGCTGGAAGGACAATATTTTTAAATGTACAATAAAGTTAGGAAGGAATACTTTTGAGAAATCCTAGTTCAGGGGCAATCTGATGCTGCCATGCAGTGGAAGACAGTTGAGAGTCCAGAGAACATGTTTAATAACTCTGTGGGATATAATGAATGCAATCTGTTAAAGCTTTCATGATCTAGTGTGAGTCAAGCGTTAGTTTGTCTGGATGACATTAGGATTGGAAGGAGGGCTTCGATGACTCGAAAAAGTGCTTTTGGAGGAAATAAACCTATTGGAAAATGGATCAGAGAATAAAAGTGGGATATGCCACATGGATAGCTTCAAGGGAATCTGTTTAGAGGTTCTGCACTTTCATTCCACTGGTTTTGTAAAACTCCTTTACAACTTGTCTGCATTCCCACTGGCCCTTTGTGTACTTTAAACCATGAAGACACAACCCCTGCCCCACCTCACCTATCCCAAATTTTATAATGTTGAGTTGCCTGGGGTGTAAAATCCTTTTAGTGACAAGGGGAAAATGTTTGATCAGCAGCACTAATTTGGGGAGAAGCTTCACTGAATGACTTCAAGCCCCTCTGAACCATAGAGCTTACTGACTGGGCCTATTGATACATTATTCTTCAAGGGAGAAGCTTGTCATTTCTTGGGGTGCACGGAATTATTAACTACAGAAGTTATAGGGCTGCTGACCATGCGTCTTTTAAGTCAGTAATTTTTACTGGGAGGTGATTTTGCTCTCCAGGGAACACTTGGCAGTTTCTGGAGACATTTTTCATTATAAATGTGTTATGTGTATGTGGGTGCTACTGACATCTGGTGAGTAGAGGTTAGGGATGCTGCTAAATATATTACAAGTGCACAGGTCCCACCCCTACCTCACCCCAACCTCCACCTGCACTAATATCAATATGAATACCAATATTCATATCAATAGTATAGAGGCTGAGAAACACTTTAAAATATAAATAGAGTACTGTTTTGGAATACCATATTTTCAAAGTGTAATAGATAAAAATCCTCAGATAAATAAATATATTTATTGCTACTCCAGTAACACTTGTTTCTCATTTTATTGTATATTATAAAGTATGTAATATATTCTATCTTGTATTTTAAAAACAAACTTATTTATACTTAAGATAAAAAGGGGGTCAAATATATGCTGATGAAAGGATAGCTGACTCTGGGTGGTGAACACACAATGCAATATTTAGATGATGCATTACAGAATTGTACCCCAACCAGTTTCACCCCAAAAATTTTAATTTAAAAAAGCAAAAAATAATGTGTAAAGATTAACTTAAAGGTCTGAGGAGAATGAAATTGTCATTCTCTCTCCCTGGAATAATAATTTTCCTTTAGATAGTCTACTGATTCACTTTCTCATCTCCATCAGCAATTTGTTAAAATGTTTCCTTTTGAATAAGGTCTTTTACAATCACACTATTTAAAATTAGAGTCTATCCCTGCACCCATACACTCCTATCCCCTCCACTCCTTTATTTTTTTTTCATATAATTTAGCACCATATAATATAATAGTGCTATTATCTTACTATCGAGTCCCATCCTCCTACTTGAACATCAGTTCGAACTAAAGAATACACAAAGTAGGTACTTAATAAACATTTATGAAATGAATGAAAAATCACACCGTGAGGGGAGAAAGCTTTGAAAGGATTCTAGAGAGCTGTTAGAGAGTAGTGGACACAATGAATAGAAAGTGGACATGAGGAAGATATAAAAGGAGTCCACGAACTTTCTTCTTTGGGATACCCCAGGAATGTGGGTGTGCTTGGTAGCCAGGAGATACCACTCATAGCTCTAGAATATCCAGAGACATTTGAACTGCCTAGGACTGAACAGTGAGTAAATAATAAGCTAGCACAGATGAACATGCTTAATGGAAAGGGCACGCTCTGTGAGGAAAAGAAATAGTGAAGATAATAATATAGGGGGGGCAGTTTCTGGTGAGAATTATTGAGCTGCTTGCTTTAGCCAATAAGTCAGTTGGTTTGAACTGACACTGAAAATTTAAATATACCTAAATTTTGGGCCAGCTGAGTGGAGTGTTGGTTAGGAGTTGGCTTGGAATGCCAGCTCTGAACTGCGGGGCCCTGGTTCAGATCCCACATATGAGGGTCAGTGACACTGCCCTCTACAGCTAAGGTGGTGAACAACTGCTCCACCTGGCTGCCTCTAGAGCTAAGATGGCCGGTGATGGTGTGGGCTGCAGCCTCCGCTGCAGTGGGCTGCAGTGAGTGGCCGGCAGCAAGCATGAGCTGCCAAGAGCCACTGTGAGTGGCCGTCCAGAGGCTGGTGACCGATCTGCCTCACCCGGGAAGAGCACAATGATAATAGCAACATGGGTCAGTGAAGCAACGTCCTCCACAACTAGACTGAAGAACAAAAAAGGACAGCAACTTGTCTGTTCCCTTTCCCTGATTCCCCAATGCTGTTCCCCTCCCCCACTTCCCCAATAAAATATTAAATTTTATATATATATATATATATATATATATATATATATATATGTTTTTATATATATACACACACACCTAAGTTTCAGCATTCGTCATGCGCTGTTAGGATGGTACACACGAAATACCATCTCTGGCTTGACAAGTTTGTGATTAACGGCCCAGAACATATATTAACAGGATTATTGATACCCAGGCTGCTATAGGAAAAGAGGTAGCTCTGTGGCAAGCATTTCAGGATTGATTGACAAAGGAGAAGGTACAAGACATGCCAGGTGATAAGGAGAAGCCATTAGTAATAGAGTAAGGACTTTTCAAAATTGGAAATATTTACCAGTGTGTGATGGCCCAGTTGCAATAATTTGTGCAATCTCTTTCCAGGGGGAATATCCTATTTGCATACAGCTTCCTGCTGTGAAATTTTCACACAACCAAGCTGGTTAAGAGATTTCTTTGTTGTGATGCCATTGATGTGATGGAAAGGCTGCTAAGGTCACTCTTCCTGGGAGAGTCTCATTGTTTGATTGATTGTTTGATGGTGCCACCGTTCAATCAACAGACATTAATTGGTAACCTGCTCTGTGCCCATCAGTGGTGTGTCATGCTTAAGAGCCTTGACTTTGAAGTCAGACAAAGCTGGCTCTAAATCACAGCTCTTAACAATTCTGAGTTTTCTGAGAAATATTTAGCTCTTGTGTCTCAGTTTCAACATCTATAAAAGGAAGTGAATCATAGCTCCCATATATCATGTTGGGGGCTTAAAGGAGACTTCATATGTTGATGAAGAATGGCTTCTTGCATGCAATTAGTGCAGTAAATGTATCAATACTTTTCTTTGCTACTTCACTAAGAGAATACAGATGCTGGGGAAATCACAGAGGGCCACCCCATGAGTGACCCAGGGCTGGGATTCAAAAATGTTTCCAAGAACTTAAATGCCCCTAATAACATTAAATCTAAGTCTTCTAGTTGAGTGTGGATTATTTAGAACCAAACAAGGTAGTATATAGAACATATATGTTCAATAAAAGAATATAGAGAGAAGTAATACCAACATGTAGAACAAAAAGTGGGCATTTTTAAACCTGTGCAATAAAGGGAATCACAGGATGAGCTCTGTGGCTACACTGGATAACATGAGCTGAAATGTTTACCTTGAGGATTACCTGCAGGCACAGGTGAGGACAAGATCATCCCTGCACAATCTACATGTTAGCTAGTCACCACTGTAGAAAAGATGCCAACTTAACATTCTTTATTCAATGAAAATTAATTTCACAAACAAATGCAAATAGTTACTTTAGACAAATAAAATCTTATATCTAGCAGACTTACACTACATGAAATGCTAAACAAAATTCCAGCTGGCCATTCCCATTGTGGGCCTGTATAGTCAGTCTCTCACACACTCTCTCTCTCTCTCTCTCTCTCTCTCTCTCTCTCTCTCTCTCTCTCTCTCTCTCTCTCTCCCTCTCTCCCTCCCTCCT
Source organism: Aselliscus stoliczkanus (assembly GCA_033961575.1). Lineage (NCBI taxonomy): Eukaryota > Metazoa > Chordata > Mammalia > Chiroptera > Hipposideridae > Aselliscus > Aselliscus stoliczkanus. Next base: position 188,022,201 of record CM066728.1, read on the forward strand.
TCCCTCCCTTTTTCCCTGTTCCTCCCTCCCTCCCTCCTTTCTTCCCTCTCTCTCATTACTACTGAATTGATGGCCTATTCTGCAAACAGATGAATTTTTGAACTGTTAAATAAATCAAACATAAATTTTGAAAAAGAATAAAACAATTATTTATAAATGGAATTAGAGATATTAAAGATTAGATTGACCCCCTTCACACCAAAAACAAACAAAATACCAAAACAAACAAAAAAAGAGTCCTGGAATTTTTGTCATGGGATACCTCTAAGGAAGTTATTTAAAATAAATTAAGTTTTTAATTGGCACTCAGATTTCTAACATAGCTATACTTTGTTCCCTTTAGGGAAGTATTAATGGAGAGGTTGCCCATCACACTTTGATATGAATATGATTAGCCTTCCAGTTTTCAATTGTGGAGACTCACTGATAACGGAACTAGGGGAGAAATAGTTTACTTATTACAATGGGCTATCTTTGCTTCCTGTTTTTTAAAACAACTTTGAAGAAAACACCGAAGAACAAGGCAGAAGTCAATAGTAATGAAATAAAGTTTACTCTTCAATACTGGAACTATGTACCAAGTTATGTGGCATGTAGGATGACTTAGAACAGACAAATCACAAGTCAAGGTCATAAACCTCATGTTTGTGAATATCCTTAATTTAGCTTAAAGATTTTGGGTAATATAAATTACTGTTGCAAAAATTTTAAATGTCAGTAACAACATTGATTTTTATGACTATGTCAGTCTCATTCTACCTCCATTTATTTCTCTTTCTTAATTTTTTCTTGTTTGCTTATCCTTTGAAATTTGCTACTTGTGTATTTGGAGTGTTTTTTTTGTTTTGTTTTTGTTTTTTACTCTAATGGTGAAGAGCTTCTTCAAGAATTTCACAATTGGTGTGAAAGGATGTGACCAAGAATTGATAGTCAGATTTTCAGGCTACCCATGTTTGAATGTATAAATATGGATTAAAGCACTATTAGAAATTCACTGTTCCTAGTAATGATGTGTCTATAGTTAACTTTTTTGCACCCATTGTTTCTTTTCTTTCTTCTCTGGATCTTATGTTCTTTTTGTCTTTACTTTGTTGTTCATGTGTTTTGATTTTTTTTTGTATAATGTGGGATTGTTCAAGAAGTGCCTGACATATGAGTGAAGGCAAATATGAGGCAGCGAGGTGTCAGTTCAAATTCAGCTGAGTGCTTAATAATAATGAATGCTGGTTCGTCTTCAAAATAAGACTATGGGAAACACGGTGGTCAGAAAATCTTCCAACCCAAGCCTGGACAAATATGTATTTAACAACCCAGTCCAAATTGGGAAAGGACTATTGATTTTTTGAAAAAATGTCATGAGTTGAGGCATGAGAGCCAACATGTGCCAGTAATGCTAAGTACGATGAGATGACTGACATGTTGCAGAGCAAGGGCAAGGAGTGTGAGAAATTAGTTAAAAGCATAATTGAGGGCCAGCCTAGTGGTGCGTTGGTTAAGAGTTGGCTTAGGACGCCAGCTCTGAGCAGCAGAGCCCTGGTTCGGATCCCACATGCGGCCCAGTGATGCTGCGCCCTTTACAGCTAAGATGGTGAACAACAGCTCGACTTGGAGCTGGGCTGCTGTGAGTTGCTGGAGACAGCATAGGCTGCAGTGGAGCTGGCCGGGCAACTGGCGTGTGCTTTCATGAGCTGCGATGAGCCGCCGTAAATGGCCAGTGAGTGACTGCCTCACCCGGGAAGAGTGTAGTGATAATACCAACATTGCCAGTGAAGCCTTGACATCCTCCACAACTAGACTGAAGAACAAAAGGACAGCAACTTGTCTATTCCCCTTCTCCTATTCCTCAACACTGTTCCCCTCTTTCAATTCCTCAACAAAATCTTTAAAAAAAAAAAAAAAACACCACAAAAAACATAATTGAGAATTGGAAACAGTCAACATCCCAATTGGAATTATTTAAAAAAATTATCTGCTAATGAAAACACCCAAAGAGTGATCTTAGATTATTGAATGAGATGTTCAGAGGGCCAGCCGAGTGGTGCAGTGGTTAAGCGCTGGCTTGGGAAGCCAGTGGCCCCGATTTGGGTCCTACATATGAGGGCCAGTAACACTGCCCTCAAAAAAACAAAACAAACAAAGAAACAAACAAAAGAGATGTTCAGAGCAGGAAAACTACAAATCAGGAGAAAAAGTGTGGTATATAAATGCCCACAGAGTGTCAGTGGCATTTAAATGTTATTCAGTATACACTGTGAGAGTTTTATCAGGATTACCAAGATTTAATTGAAGGCTGTATATTTCTCCCTATCTCATTCTTATTGTTTACAAACATACAGCCTGTGTAATTCAGACATATTTATTCTACCATTAGTATACTAGTGTGTGCGCTGAATATGAGTATGAGGTCACCAGTAATATCTGATTAGGAAGAGCATTCATGGAGTAAGAGTGAAGGCAAAAACATGGTGTCTGTGGCATCATTAGAAAGGTTACTCATGGTCTTGGTGATTAGATCTCTGTTTTCAGTGGACGGGGGCCACATTAATAACCCTTACAGGCAAATATTCCCATGACAGAATTTTCCATACCACCAGGTAGTCTTATATTCATGCTAATATATTTGCCCTGTGCTCAGAATACTTTGGCCATAGATAATGAGGATATCCTCTGAAAAACTGCATTTCAAAAAGAGTATCCAAAAAATGAATTATTGAGATTTGATTGAGACAGTATCCATTAAATTTTAGAACTCCCAAGTACATGTAAGTATAAGCTGAGGGCCTTCCTAAAATCAAAGAAACCCAAGGAATTGGATATATGCCTAATACTGGTAAGAGTATATGAAATAATGTTTTAAATTAATGATGATAAAACATGAGAAATTCTTATTTAGAACTTAAAACGTTGTCATTATTGGGATTCTATATTAGTTCTATGGTAGATATTATATATTTGAACATCAGAAATCTCTGGTGGTAAACTCAATGAGGAAGCTAACATTTGACAGAATGATTATGGAAGAGTAAGAAAAGCTTAAAATAAAGTTTGAACTGATGTGGCTAGAGAATTTCCCCTTTATGTTAGGTTAGAGGGTTCACAATAATCTTATTCTCTTGGTGGAAAAACAAAACAAAACTGTAACAAAATTAAGATTTTTCCATAGGTTAAAGAAAAAAAAATCAAAACCCTGTGTAGAATAGCAGACAGTTGCAGTGCTATTTCTGGATATGAACAGAGGGAAGCAATGGTCTTGCCACAGAAAGAGAGAATTTAGAGTGACAAGACAGTATTAGCTGAGCATCAAACAGCATATAGCTAACATGTATAGTGTATAACCCTGAAGATCCCCAAATGCAAAAGTAAATCACCAGGCTTACTAATTCACATGACACCCTCACTTCTGACTTTTGCAGAGAGAGCGAACAGTAGAGAAGAGACTGGAGAATTGATAGAAATAATGTGTTCTTGAGCTTTCTCATAGTACTTGGATTCTGGGGCTGTGGATGAGTTCAATCTAAGCATGATTTAAACTTATATGAAATGTCAGCACCATTCCCTCTTAGTTCAAATAATGGGAAGATCAACAAAAATCACAGTTACATGAGGTTTGGGTTGGGCTAATCATAGGTGAATTCAGCCTAATTATATCTGATCCAAATGTCAATTTAATGGGCGATAGAACCTGGATAATCAGTCTTACTGTCTATCACACAAAGAAGGAACATAGATTGTCTTGTAATAAGCAAAATAAAATAGTATTATACTTCTGTCTCTATAGATTTACAACAAAATAATCTAGAATAATCTAAAGTAACATATATGTAAGTAGGAAACTGAGACCTCAAATCAACAGAAAACACAATTATGCCTAAGCATAATCAGTCATTAGAGCTAACATACAAAGACCTTTAAAACAAATATTTTAACTGTGTTAATAATTATAGGGAACTATTTAAGTAAATGATGAGGAATATCATACAGAGAAATGAAAACTAAAGTAGAATGAAGTACAGATTTTATAATTAAACAATATCTGATATGAAAAAATTCATTGGATGGGCTTAAGAAAAATTTGGAGACTAAAGAAGAAAAGACTATTGAACTTGGCAGGTCAACAGAGGTTATCAAAATTACGTTAGAGAGTGAAAAGTGTTTGGAAAAAATTCAACGAAGTGTCATGGCTTGTAGGGTAACAGCAAGCAGCCTAATATATATACAACTAGAGTCCCAGAATTAGAGGCATGAGAGAACAATACAGATTTTAAGAAGATATTATTTTCTCCAATTTTAAGGAAAATCATCACACTACTGATTCAAGAACTTGGCACGTACAAATAAGGTTAAATACTGATCATAACCAAACTGTTAAAAACCAAGAGTAAAGAGAAAATACTAAAACAAACAAACAAAAATGAAAACAAAGACAAGAAAAAACACTATCCAGAGTAAAAGACACCTTACATAAAGTGAACAACAGTGAAAAATTAAAGTAACTTCTCATTAGAAACAAGGCAAGGCAGGAAACAATGGAAGAATATCTTAAAATGCTGAAAGGAAAAAAAAAACAACATAAAATTCTTTATACAATGAAAATGTACTTCACAAATGAAAGCACATAAAGTTATTTTAGATAAATAAAATCTAAGTGAATTTGTATCTAGTAGACTTGTATTATATGAAATGCTAAAAGAAATTCTTCAGACTAAAGCAAAAATGTAACAGACACTTGGATTTAATAGCAAGAATGGGGAGAGTAGAAAATGTTAAAATTTGTGCAAATATAAGTAATTATGTTTCTTTTTAAATCTTTTTAAAGAAAATTACATGTTTTTTTTATAGTAAAGTAAAAGTATTTTTATTCTCAGATAATATTATCTTTGTATGGCATAATTAATTTTGAAAGTTTCCCTTTCTGTGTAATAGTCATATAATTGCTGTCTTTGTGATATCTGAGATCTCTAAAAAGAGTATGCACTTTAGACATGTATTGCCTGCTACCTAATCATAGGTTTATCCAGTAATGAAATAAGGATGATGATATCTATTCTCCATTTTATCTTACAACATTCAAATGAAGTAATAAATGTAAAAATATTCTGGAAACAAATATAAGTTGCTATATTAATGTAAAATATTGTCATAATTTTCTTGATTCTTCTAAAATGGATATGAAATATTTTGGAACAAATATAAATTATAGCAGTAGTTTTAGACATTATCATTATCTTGTTTAACCTATAGGGCTGTGTCACAGGATGGACATTGATGATAACATTTTAATAAAATTATAGTACACTCTCATTTGAATGAAAAGTTAATTTTCAAGCCCAAATGTCTACATATAATGTGTTGGCACTACCTGTATAGTTTATATCTTATAACCATCCCCATAATATTTTTCTCATGAACTTGTATGCAACCAGAGTGAAATAATGTCAAATAAAAACTGTGTCCTGAATCACATACTAAATTAGTATCTGTGGATTACATGATGCTGGTTAATTACATGGAATGTGAATTACATTTCAACAAAGCTGTTATTAAAATATTAGCATTTATGCCAAATAGTGAAATAATGGAATTAATTCTGAGAGGCTACATTTGGGTAAAAACATCAATTTTCATAGTATGAATAAAAGATAAGTTTGTAAATTTCCTCAACCAAAACAAAGTATGATAAAGGTAAAGTTATAACATTCAATGAAATCAAGTTTAAATGTATGATATAGGAATTTATAACTTAAAATATATATTTTTTCTTTTTTTTAATTTCTTTTATTAGTTTCAGGTGTACAACACAAGGCAATAGTTATACTCTTTACCCCTCAAAGTAAAAATCCCCCTCCCCCAGTTTGCCACCCCACTACCCCCCCATATCATACATATCCATCACAACTCCCCTGACTCCCCTCCACAGTATACTCCACATCCCGTGACCATCCACATATTCAGTTGCAGTTGGCATACAATACTATACAACATCAGCTTCAGGTGTACAGTGCAGTGATCAAGCCTCTACTCCATCCATAAAGTGGTCTCCCTAACAAGACATGTGACTATCTGACACGCCACAAAATTTTTACAACATTATTATATTCCCCAAACTGTGTTTCATATCCCTGTGGCAATATTGTAGTTGTCTATTTATGCTGTCTAATCCCTTCCCCTTCCCCCCATCCCCACCCCCCTCCCAACTAGCAACCCTCAGTTTTTCCTCTACATCAACGAGTCTGTTTAATTTGATCATTCACTCAGCTCTTCAGACTCCACACACAAGTGAGATCACATGGTACCTGTCCTTCTCCGACTGACTTATTTCTCGCAACATAATAGTCTCTTCACAACATTGTCAATTACATTCCCAGGACTGCCCCCATATCCCTGCGGCAACATTGTAGTCCCACATATACTGTCCAAAACCTTCCCCCTTTCCCTCTTCTCCACTCCCTCCCAGCCAGCAACCATCAGTTTTTCCTTTATATCTGCTTGATATGACTTCAATCTTCTTAAATTGTCTCTCTGGGTTAGCTTGTTTACCCCTTTCTTTTGTTTAAAAAAGCCCTTTTAACATTTCTTGCAATGCTGGCTTGGTGGTAATGAATTCCTTAAGATTATTCTTTTCTGAGAAGCTCTTTATTTCTCCTTCAATTTTAAGTGATAGCCGTGCTGGGTAGAGCAATCTTGGTTGTAGGCCTTTTTTTTGTGTCACTTTGACTATCTCCTGCCACTCCCTTCTGGCCTGCAGAGTTTCTGTAGACAAGTCAGCTGTTAGTCTAACAGGAGTTCCTTTGTATGTAACCTGCTGTCTTTCTCTTGCAGCCTCTAGGATTCTGTCTCTGTCTTTAACCTTTGCCATTTTGACTATGATGTGTCTTGGTGTGGACCTGTTTGGGTTCAGCTTGTTTGGAACCCTCTGCACTTCCTGGGCATGTATGTTGATTTCCTTCACCAGGGTGGGGAAGTTTTCAGTCATTATTTTTGCAAATACATTCTCGACCCCTTGCTTCTTCTCTTCTCCTTCTGGTATCCCTATGATTCGAAGGTGGTTGCGCTTCACCTTGTCTCATAGGGCTCTTAAACTATTTTCATTGTTTTTTATTCTTTGTTCTTTTTGCTGTGCCAACTGGGTGAGTTCTGCTATTTTATCTTCCAAATCGCTGATCCGCTCCTCTGCTTCATCTACTCTACTGGTGATTCCTTTGAGTGTGTTCTTCATTTCAGTTATTGTATTCTTTAGTTATAACAGGTTGTTTTTTATGGTTTCCCTATCCTTCTTTATGTCCTCGCTAAGTTCCTTAAACATTCTTATCATCAGTGTTCTAAACTCTGTCTCTGAAAGGTTGGATCCCTCTGTTTCATTTGGTTCCACTTCTGGAGGTTTCTTCTGATCTTTTACTTGTGACATGTTTCTTTGTTTCCCCATTCTGGCTGTCGCTCTGGGATTGCTTTGATGTATTAGATAGATCACCAGGAGAGCCCTGGCTGGATCACGCAGGCACACAGCTCACGGCCCAACACTCCCAGGAAAATTCCCAGTCTCAGCCTGTCCCCAATCAGCCGCTCGCAGATCAGGCCGAGCAGCCCGACAACCAATCACCAGCCTGGGAACTCTGCAAGCGGAGTGCAGAGAACGGGACCCAAGGCGGCTTGCGCACTTCCGCATCTCAGAGAGCAGCCTGTTGGAGCCGGAGGGCACACGCCCTGTGTTTCCCTGGCAACGCAGTATAAGCCAGGCAGAGGCTGGGGATCCAAGGCTGCAGGCGCGTGCGTGCGCATGTAATTCTGCACCAATTCCACCAGACCAATGAGGTCCAGGACCTGATCCTTCGTGGGAGGGCCCAAGCTTGACAAAATGGCGACCTCCCTACACCACTCGCGTGCAGGCCCCACACCACGGGAATAACACTCCAAAAACCTCCATCCAGCCTTTGCACCAAAGGTGCTCAGTTCAGTCCGTCCCCGCAGGCTCCCGGCTCACACAGCCACTCCCTCCACCAGGATACAGGTAAGTGCTCACCGGCGAGCATGCCCGGGCGCTGGCCCCACTGATTCTCCAGCCGCTCTTAGCCTCACCGAGCTGAGCAATGAGAGTCCTCACTAATTTACTGCCAGCTATCTTAGAACTTCTCTTCCCGGCAAAGGAGCTCTGGCTGGTGAGCTTGGGGTGCGGCCGGAGGTCTCTCCCCCAACCAGAGAAGCCTCTCCACAGCTGGGGCCTCCCTCACGGGGCTCACCCTCTCTCATCTCCGCCCGTCCTACCAGACCCAATGTGGTTTCCTCTTTAAGTTCTTCGTTTAGCGGTTCTGTTCCTCCAGTGTTCCGGGGACCTCCAGGGTTGAATGCTGTATAATTTGCTTGTAATTTTGGCGTGATCCTGGGAGGCAGTTAGCACAGTGTCTGTCTATTGCGCCATTTTACCGGAAGTCTCGAAAATTACATGTTTCAAGCACGAAGATTAAGAATATATTGTGAAGTTTATAAAACATGTAGAAGTAAAGAATATGGCAATAAAAGCACAAAGGATAACTTAGGGATCAATGGAAATACATTGTAAGGTTTTATTACTATTATTTAAAGTTACATCAGGTTAGACTGTAATAAGTTCAAAAGGAATATTTTAAAACCTAAACATTTACAGACTGTTATAGCTCAAAAGACAATAAAGGAGGTAAAATGAATTATTTTTATTTAAAATTACACAGTATAAAAAAATGCTGACAAGAGAGGGAAAAGGAAAAAAGCATAGATAGGACAAATGAAAATCAGTTAAAAAGATGTCTGACTTAAGCCCAATGGTATTAATAATTTCATTAAATAGAAATTATCTAATCAATCATGTTAAAAGAGACTGAATCCATGTCTGACTGAATAAAAAGCAAGACACTACTATATGCTAGCAATGGGTATGGTTTCTTTTTAAATATAAATGGCCAAGAAAGTTAAAAGTAGAAGGATGAAAAAGTATAAACCATGAAAATAATACTTATGATAGTACTGCTGTATTAATAACCAGACACAGCAGACTTCAAGTAATGAATTTACAAGAGAATAAGGTGTTCCACAATAATAAAAATGGTACTTCATTAAGAAGACACAGGAATCCAAAACGTTTATGTACCTCGTAATTACAGAAATGCTTGGGCAGGTCGAGTGGCACATTGGTTAAGAGTTGGCTAGGGATCCTAGCTCTGAGCAGCAGATCCCACATTAGGACCAGTGATGCTGCACCATCTACAGCTAAGATGGTGAGCAACAGCTTGACCTGGAGCTGGGCTGCGATGAGTCAACGGCGACGGCATAGGCTGCAGTCCCTGCTGCAATGGGCTGCTGTGAACTACTATGAGTGGCTGGCAGCCAGCATGAGTGGCTGGCAGCCCGGCGTGAGCTGCCATGAGCCGCTGTGAGCTGTCATGAGCCGCCTGTGAGCAGCCGTCCAATGGCCAATGAGCGACTGCCTCACCAGGGAAGAGCGTAATGATAATACCAACATGGGCAGTGAAGCAACGTCCTCCACAACTAGACTGAAGAATAAAAATACAGCAGCAACTTGTCTGTTCCCCTTCCCCAATTCCCCAATTAAAACAAAACAAAGCAAAACAAAAGAAATGATGAGTACATGAGACAAAATGGAACAGGTATAAAAGAACAAATAGACACAAGCATAATTGCATTTGGAGATTTTAACAATTTATTTCCAATAATTGAAAGAACAGACAAAAATATTAGTAAGAATATGAGAGGTTTGAATAACACTGTCAACCAGCATTATATACTAGACATTTTTGGACCCTAAACCCAACAAAGTCAGAATATGCATTTTTTTCAAATTAAAATTGAATATTCTTTAAGATAGATTATGTGTTTGACTATAAATATCTCAAAATGTCAAAGGACTAAAAATCATAGAGTATGTTTTCTGATCACAATGAAATGTATTTAAAATCAGTTACATTAAGATATCCTAGGTAAAGATAATTTAAAGGACATTTAAAACAAGTTATCGTGAAAAATCCCCATGTTTGGAAAGAGACAACATATTTTTAAATAACCACTATACCAAAGAAATGACAAGGGAATTTAGAAAGTATTTCAAATTAAAGGATAAAGTAAGAAAAATATGACATTTGTGAGATGCTGCTAAAGGAATCCTTAGATAGAAATGCATGGTTTAAAATGTACTTATTAGAAAAGAACACAGATTTAAAAATCAATGATCTGGGCTGACTGAATGGCTCAGTTGGTTAAGAGCTCGCTCAAGAGTGCGAACTGAGCTCTGAGCAACAGCAATTCGATGCCCAGCCCGAGCTGAGCTGCAGCTGAGCTGCCAACAGGTGGCAGGATGGCTCAGCTTAAAAAAAAATAAAAATAAATAAATAAATAAATAAATAAATAAATAAATAAATAAGCAAGCGCTGGCCTGGGAAGCCAGTGGCCCCAGTTCCGTCCCACATATGAGGGCCAGTGACACTGCCCTCAAAAAAAAAAAAAATCAATGATCTAATTTTCATCCAAAGAATTGAGAAAATAAAGAACAAATTAAAGGATGTGAAGGGAGATTGTAGTACTGGCAAAAAGTTGAGGGAGGGGTCTCTATACTTATTTGAGTGTGCACAAGCTGGGCAGAGAAGGCTGGAGTTCACAGTCACCCTACATAACCTTTATCTCTCTCTGTCTCTCTCTCTCACTCCCCGACCCACCCCCCATTGCATATGTACACATTTTCTCTCTGGAGAGCTCCAATGGGTAAGGTAGTTAGGAAATCTACCACCCACCAAGTCAATGTGAATGTGCTTTAACAGCATGGCATACAGGAAACCTTGTAAGTCCCAGAAATATTAGAAATGGTACCTGGCATGAAATGCTAGTACAGAGGAATTGGCCTTTCAAAACGGTGTACAAGTAGAATCTTCATGATATATGTATAAATGGGTTATGTGCCAGTAAGAATACTTTGTGGAGTTTATTCTTCAAAATGAGATTTCAGGGAGAGGCTATGGGAGCAATAATGCCTCAGAACAGTAATGTAAACTTAGCTACTACTTTCTATTAGTCTCCCTCTCTATTATTTTCTAATTTTATTTGGAAATAGTGTGTTTCAATATCCTGGCATTCTATTCAGGTTTTCCATTGTCCAATAGTCATCAGTAGTTATTCAGAAAGAATGATTCATGGATGTGGAGTGACGGTGGGAAGCTGTTATCTGGAGGAGTTAATACCATGGTGTTTCCTAGAGTCCAGTGTGCAGGAAATTTCCTGGGATGTACAGGTGGTCTTCCCATTGTCCTTTTGAGGTGTTTTCTTCAACATTGTTTTCAACACAGGACTGGTGGGCTCATAGTTTGGTCTTAAGCTCTGCATTGTGAACAGGATGTTTTAACATTAAGAGGTATTTTATTAAAAAGCTTGATCCCAGAGAACTCGAAATACATTTGATCAAGTTTTGTTGGAGAGAAAAATAGCTATCTCAGCATTAAAACTTCAGACTCTCTAAGTAAATACAGAGGGTGCAAAATACATATACACATTTAAAGAAAGGAAAAAACTACTAAAATTGTAATACTCATTATATACTGATAATAAAAGATGAATACAAGTCACGTTTGACTTCTGCAATTCCAAGAGGTGCTCAGAGTGGTTACCATCAGCGTCCAGGCACTTCTGATTACGGCAAACTACTGCTTTAGTAACATTGACCAAAGTGTCCACTTGTATACATGTTTTTGGCTCCCCCAGTATTAATGACAGTGTTGAACCCTATACTTTTGAGGAACATGTGGGAAGAGGACAAACATTAATAAGTTTGGAACCAAGAAATCCACTCACAGACCATCATACAGATATTCAGACCCATTTATTAACAAGACAGGAATATAAGCTGAGGCCCCTGCTACAGCTGTATGTCTTGGACTTGGCAGATAGTGTTTACTTGCAATACAAGCAGGAAAAAGGAAGCACAGAGAGGAGAATCTGTGTTACCACTTTTTTCAACTCCCTCCAGAGTGTACATTATATTGAATGATGAATGTAAACTTTTCCATTGTGTTATGAAATATTAACAAATTTATAGTGATGGATTTTTCTAATAGACATCCTCTAAGAGAAGATGTACCTAATAAGAATTGGCAAGATGCTGTAGAAGGATATGAGGTGTGTAGAAGCCTTAGTAAGGGGAAAAGAGTTGTCATCATTAATATATTTTCTGATAGTTAACAGAATGTTCCTTTCTCTGGGGCAAGTGAGCTGTGTTTCCCATCTCTGTGTTTCTTCCTGAAAAGGGTAGGAGAAACTTACATTTCAGAAATCAAATCACATTTTTAGTGTTTTTTTTTTCTTTTAGAACAAGAGTGACTCTTTGTATCTTATGTATCTTTCATGCATCTATTTCTTTTGCTCTTACATTTTTCCAGTTTTGTGATGACTTTCCTGTTCAGTTAATGAGAGTTGTATATTAAGTCCTCACTTAACATTGTCAAGCAGTTCTTCGAACCACAGCAAAATGACATATAAAAAAACAATTTTACCAGAGGCTAAATGATATAACAAGAGTTAAGTTCCTATAGCATCTCATCAACGTTGCAAAGAAAGAACTTTGAACGAAATGATGTTATTCGAGGACCTGCTGTATAGTAACTCCAAGTGGCTGCATAATCATGGGAAAAGTGTGTATGGTGGTGTTATTAAGAGGAATTAATTAGAAATATTAGTATTGAAGTGGAACAAGAACAGAAAGGGATGAGGAGTAGCCAGAGTCCAGACCTCTGGGGTCTGGGTGACCAGAGACTTCCTTGTCCTGGGAAAGACTCCTCTTTGTCCTCTAATCTACTCCATTTCCACATCGGCCAGATGGTCCCATCCATCGTCTATAGTACTAATATCCAGCACTGCACTGTTTGTTGTGTCTATTAGTGGTTTTGAGGTCTGAAGATGAGGACATTTATTTAGGGAACAAGATTTCAAGTGAAATCTTCATGACCTGGACACAATAAATGTACATGTGCATTTCACTAAACTTTAGAATTTCTTAGCTAACACATGAACAAAAGTAATCTAATAGATGTAAGGTAGATAAGACATTTGGGAAATGTGTTTAAGGTTAGGTGAACTTTTGGAATTTTCCTAAAGGATGGAAAGACAAACTTAGAGAAATGCTTTTTTAGAACTAAGTCTATGAATTTTCTTAAAAAATGGATAATTTGTGAAAGAAACATGGAAAAAAGTTCCAAACTCTAAGTAGTTTTGTAACAATTTTTTGTAACCTTTGGGCCTTAGTTTTGTAACATCTAAAATGGAGTGAATATTATCTCCTTCATAAAATTACTTTGCAAATTGAAAGAGACGATGCTTGGGAACTGCTTAGAGTGACTGGCACTCAGCATGGGCTCAGTAGATGTAGCTATAGTCATTTTTTTATTATTCTTCCTAAAGAGAACAGAGATCCTAAGGAGATTATGGAGGAGTTCCTCATGAGTGATTGAAATATGAAACTCATAAACTACTTCCAAAAATAAGATGTTCTACACTGGAAATTAAGTTCTTTTGTCAAAAATAAAATATTATGAAAATGGCACTGTACCATATTTAGTACGTGTGATTCCTAAAATAATGTTAGAAAAAAAATGAAATAAATGTTGTGTTAAAGTTGAGCCGATTAGGCAAGCAGAAATTGTAGGCAGCATATTTGAAGCCTGTGGAAAAGGGTGAAACTATGTCTCGGTAATTGGAATGCAGCTTATTCTGGGGTATTCATCTGAAACTCTTTCCCTTGATCCTTAGCACACATGGAGACATGGTTATTAACAGGAGGAAAAAGTGAGGAAACTCAAGAGGTCAAGTTGTACATGTATAGTCATTAACATGAGACTATCGAACTGGATGCACCGGGGTGTGGGAGTATTAATCCAGTTTCTGGAGCATCAAAGGGAATTTTCCTTCTTGAATCAGCTGGTCATTCACTACTCAAAACTGCGTCACAGTTCTCTTTATCATTGTAACAGTCTGTTAGTGTCTCTGTGTGTTTTTTATTTTTCTCTTAGTTCTTTCCCTCTCTCCCTTTCCCACTTTCTTCCTTTTTCTCTGATATATATTTTTATTTGTTTATTTTTAATTAATGTTATGGTTTTAATTTAACCCAATCTGGCATTTTTTTTATGATGAAAATTAAGCTATGAGAGGCAATAAGTTAAGGAGAATTTAATAAAGTCTCCAGGATGCCTGTGGAGAGAAATAGCATGTTGGTAACTAAGGAATGCTACAGCTCCAAATAAAGCCAACTCCTGGTTCATGACATAGAATATGCCTGAAAGGAACAAGGCCGATATGTAATAAGGTGTGTCATAGGGACAAATAGCTAGGACAGCCAACATAGTCTTGCAGGACATATCAGAGAATGAGTAAAAAGAATGCAACCTGTGTTAAAAATATTTTCTCAGTTGGAAATTTCTCTTAGGCTGTGCCTTAGTTATAATTTAGAATCTACTATGAATAAGACCCAAATACTATCTGTCAAGGCTGAATTATAAAGAAAACAATCAGTCAAGGGCTAAATCTGGTAACTAAAAACTTTTCTAAGATTTTTATTGAGATACAATTTTGGACTAAGGGACAAATGTTTCTATTTTAAAATGTTCATAAAACCAGGAGCATCTCTACTGAATCTGTAACTATAAAATTTCTTCCTCTTTCATTTTGAGTTGTGAATATTACTGTCTTCTTACATGTGAAAATTTTATTTCAGTAGCTCCATGTACAAGTTGAGCTTATGTGGGGTACTTACTTGCAGTTTTAATTGGAAGAAAATTCAATGAAGTAGGAAGGATTACAGAAATTCAGTGACTGATGAATGACAAGATTGCTGCTCCTTAACAGTAGTGGAAAGTTCATGTCCTCATTTCCTCTTTAAGACTTGTAATTTTTCTATAATATTGGGTTGTTGGAAAAGTCATGACATATTTTTTCTATATTTCTCATTGCAAAAATACATCATGACTTTTCCAATAACCCAATATTGTTTTATATATATAGTTTAGAAATCCAAGTCTGATAGAGTAAAAGTGAACTTGTAGGTTCTTAAATTCTAGTATTTCTAAATAATTATACAAATGGAAATAATTACTGATCTGAGGTAGACCAGACATATGGAGGATATATTAGAGACCAGATGGAATATGAGAGAAATCAGTAATCCCTGGAAACATAGCTAGTAGCTCTTGATAAGCAGTGAGGTGCAGCTAAACCTGCTGCTTCATCTGTTATGTGAGAGTTGGGCCTTTGCAACAGCCATCCCAGACGTAGCAGACATGGCAATCTTTCAGAACAAGTTCACAATTAAGAAATAGTACTTAAGAAATAGGAGGAAAGTCCCCTTTGCTATTAGAATCATGAAACTTAACAGACACCTTCTTTGCAAAGAAAATAATCACAAAGCAGCAGCTGGGGCACCCAGAATAATTCAGAACAGAAAAACCATTAGTTATGGTACTGCAACTAATGTTTTTTAAATGTCTTATGGATATCAGTCAAAGAGGTCTGAGTTTGGACATCATTTTGTTGTCAAACTTTAATGAAACACAAGGCAAATAACATGGATAGAAGATGATGAACTAATAATCAGTCAAGTCTCATTCAGAAAAAACAATACAAAGAGTGTGTTCATGCAAGCAAATATCTATATTTTTTCCATGCATTTCCTGGGTTAAACTATAGGGATGGCAGATCCAGAAAACACATCATTAAAGACGACTCCTGTGAAGTGCATTAAGTTAGAATCAAAAGCCAGAGATAAAAGTATTAAGGGTCAGCAGTATCAAAACAGGGTGCAGTATCAAAGAGGGTTGGAGCTTTGTAGGGGAGCATATTATTCAAGAAACAGACTATTTCTTGAAACTTTTCTATGTCCACCCCCTTTCTTCTATTTCTTTTACGTGAAACCAATATAGGGAGGGTAGATATTTCAAAATCCCCTCTGAGGTTCTATATAAGACCCTAGAAAGGAAGGATATGACTTGCATTACCCTTTCTGTTAAAGAAGAGTTACATGTCTTCCATCCACAAGCTCTCTAAATGTGGTTCTGAGGAGGGATGCCTGAGAGAGAGAGGATGGATACTGGTACTTCCTTTCCTTTTTGGAAATATTCTTATGAAGTGATCTGCTGATCTGACATCTGTACATTTTTAAATAAAACAATAAGGTAATTGGAAAGGACAGGATGGAGAAAGGGGTTGGGGAGGAGAGAATGGGCAGCCATGTAGCAATCAGCCTCCTACCCTTGCGGTGTGGTAAAGATGTGTGAGGCTTTGTGTGTATATTGGAAACTTAAAATGAGGTGAGCTTGAGCTGCCCTATAAGCACCCTATCCAAAAAGGTTGATTTCTGTGTGAATAGTTCTACCAACAGAGGCTGGAACCTTGGTAGAGAGTTAAAGGAAATTAAGCTGGAATCAGATAACTGTGTATCATGGAGGGTGGGAGAGAAGGGAAGCTCTGGTGAAGTCCCTCAAGGAACTCACATGTATCTAATTCACATTTACAACAAAGAAAGCATTTAGCTATCATCAATATTTAATGACAGGGCAACAGCTAAAAATGTGTCTAGAAGCAGCCTCCAAACAGAGATACAACCCTTCACTACCTCAGATTTTTTGGCAGAAGTCAGAGGGAAGGGAAGAGATAAAGATTAAATACAATACAAGATTAAAGAGTTAAACAAATTTAAATAACTTACAATCAAAGGTGAATGGAAGTTGGGGAATCTGTTCAACATGTAGTTTTGTTATTAGCAGTCCTCCAAGAAGAAGGTGCCAAGGTAATTAAAAAAAAAACAAAGGATTTTTATTACAGAATGCACATGTGGGAAAAAGCAGGGCAGAAGTCTTGGCGAGTTAGACATCAGATGACAATGCAATGCTGACTCCCAATGAAGGAGAGAAGGAAAAAAGGTTGGGTGGAAATGTCAAAACCAGCTATACAGTCTAGGGAAGTTTAAGCAAGGTACTTAACGAGTCATCAACCAAAGTTGCCTGTCAGAGTAGCCCATGACTTCCAGAATGGATTTAATCTTAGTTTCCTTCCTGTACTCAGTCATTTGCTGGTAAAGCCTGCAGAATGTGTGGCTGCAGAATAAAGAGAATAGATTTCAGAGCACAGTACCTGGAGTTCTTGGTCTCTAATGCACCCTGTCATTGAAGGTCCACAAGACATATTCTTATGGACACTTCAATAGATGAAAGAAAGTAAAGGAGAATTTGACAGAGCATAAGTGAAGGAAGTGTTGGAAAAAATTAAAGCTTGAACTCCACAAGTTCAGACTGATCAATAAAGTGATTACATCAGACAGAGGTTGATGAGCAGCTTGTAAGAACAGCAGAAGTAAATAATTCAGGGTCTAGGGTATGGCTGAGGCAGGTTTGTTCTGAACAGGTAGTCTGGTTGCAACCATGGAGAAAACTGGAACCTTTAAAATGGCTTGGAATGCTGGGACTATCAATTTTAAACCTTTCTCAAAGAAATAATGTATTTACCTTGCCTCTTATATTATTTTATTTTGTCTTATTATTCATCACGTAACTAATTCTATAAAAGAGACATTATTGCACCAAATGTATTTGGAGTAAACACTTTCAAAGTTGCTGCTTAAAAAAGCAAACAAACAAAAATAACTTTATTTATGGACATTATCATGATTTTCAAAGGTAGAGAAATAGTATAGTGAACCCAATATATGAACCACCATCTTCAACAATTTTTAACATATCTTGCTTCATCATTATCATTCCTCCATTTCACTTCCTTTAGATTATTTTAAAGTACATCTAAGACATAATATAATTTTATTTTGGTTTTAAAGTACATCTAAGACATAATATAATTTTATTTTGGTAAAGCCTTCTAGATGCTCTCCTGAAATGATAGGTAGGCTTCTTTAGGGCTCTGACCACATGAAATTTGTGAATTTATAATTCCTGTCTCATGATCAATCAGAGAGCTTAGAAAGGCAGTACAAATTGTTAGCGCTGCTGCAACCTGATGTAGTGTTGATTGATTTCAAATACATTTATTAATTGGGTACTTTCTAGGAGGGATTTTAAGTACTAATCAACAGCTTAAGTTTGAGTTACATGGGTCTGAGTCCAAATCCCATCTCTAACACTTTCTCCCTAAATATACAAAGCTGTGATTCACTCACCCTCTTCAGCTGTACAATAAAATAACATTACTTATACCTATTGTGTTGGTTATAAGCATCAAATATGTTGTATAAACAATGTGCTTTGAACAATGGCTGGCAATGCCTATGGAAGCTAATGCTAGTGAGGTAAAAATGTGAGATGCTAGGAATAATAAAGAGGGACTCCCCACAAAATAGGTGATTAGGTTGAAAAAAGATTTTTCCTAGAAAAACGGAATGATGCCAGAGCTTAATCCCCCAGCATTCTAAGTGGAATCTTTTTTTGTGATGCTCAGAGGTCTTAGCATTTTACTTCCTAGAACTGCTTTCCAAAATTAATATTTTCTACTTAATGTAACCAGCCCCATCAGTTCTCCAGTCTAACATATTTCTGCCAGAAAATTATCAAAATTCACAGAGAATATGTAATGCATAATGTTCAGCAATACCTGCGAAATTCATGCTGGCTCTCTTGCAGAAATTTACAAGCTGATCTAAAAATTATATGGAAATGCAAGGGATGAAAAATAGCCAAAACAATCTTGAAAAAAAAAAACCAAGATGAAAGACTTGCACCTCAAATATACTGATAAGAATCAGTGGAGTAGAACTGTCCACTTGGAATCAGTAGAATAGAACTGTCCAGAAATAAACCTTCACATTTCAGGTCAATTTATTTCAAACAAGAGTGCTAAGATAATTGGGAGGAATAGTCTTTTCAAGAAATGATGTTGGCTCAAACAGATATCCACATGCAAAAAATGAATTTGGACTCTTAGCTCACTCCATGCAAAAAAATTATAAAATGGATCAAAGACATACATATAAGAGTTAAAACTATTACACTCTTAGAAGAAAAGATTGAAGTCTATCTTCACCATGTATCTTCACCAACTTGGGTTAGGCAATGATTCCTTAGAAATGATACCTAAAGCACAAGTAACCAAAGAAAAACATAAGAAATTATCAAAATTTAAAATATTTGCTAGGCCACAAAACAAGTCTCAATAAATTTAAGAAGATTGAAATCATTTCAAGTGTCTTCTCTGACCACAATGCTATGAAACTAGAAATCAATTATAAGAAGAACCCCGGAAAGTGGTCAAATAAATGGAGACTAACTAACATGCTACTAAATAGCAAGTGGGTGACAAATGAGATCAAGGAGGAAATCAAAAGATACCTCGAAAAACGAAAATGAAAACACCATGACCCCAAATCTCTGGGATGCTGTGAAAGCAGTCCTAAGAGAGAAGTTTATAGCAGTGCAGGCCTACCTAAAGAAGGAAGAGAAATCTCAAATCAACAGGTGATTCTTACACCTCAGGGAACTGGAAAAAGAACAGCAAAAGAAGCCCAAGGGGAGTACAAGAAAGGAGATAATAAAGACCAGAGCAGAAATAAACAATACAGAGAACAGAAAAACAATACAAAAGATCAATGAAACCAAGAGATTGTTTTTTAGAAGATAAACAAAATTGACAAACCTCTAGCCAGGCTTATCACAAAAAAAAAAGAGAGAGGACTCAAATTAGTAAAATCAGGAACGAAAGAGGGAAAATGACTACAGACATCACAGAAATACAAAAAACTCTAAGAAATTACTATGAGCAACTATATGCCAAAAAATTTGACAATCTGGAAGAAATGGATAATTTTCTAGAGGCATACAACCTTCCAAAGCTAACTCGAGAAGAAACAGAAAATCTAAATAGCCTGATTAGAACCAAAGAAATTGAATTAGTAATTGACAAGCTCCCAACAAACAAAAGCCCTGGAACAGACAGCTTCACAAGTGAATTTTATCAAACATTCAAAAAAGAACTATCACCTATTCTTCTCAAGCTATTCCAGAAAATTCAGAAGGAGGGAAATCTCCCAAACTCTTTTCATGAAGCCACTATCACCCTGAATCCAAAACCAGATAAAGACAGCACAAAAAAGGAAAACTACAGGCCAATATCCCTGATAAATATAGATGCAAAAATTCTCAATGAAATATTAGCAAACAGAATTCAGCAATATATTAAGAAGATCATACATCATGATAAATGGGTTGCATCCCTAGTATGCAAAGCTCGTTCAACATCCATAAATCAGTTAATGTGATACACCGCATCAACAAAATGAAGAATAAAAATCATATGGTCATTTCAATAGATGCAGAAAAAGCATTTGACAAAATCCAACAGCCATTTATGTTAAAAACCCTTAGCAAAGTGGGAATATAGGGATCATATCTCAACATAATAAAGGCCATATATGATAAACCTACAGCTAACATCATATTCAATGGGGAAAAGATAAAACCATTCTCCTTAAGATCAGGAACAAGACAAGGCTGTCCTCTTTCTCCTCTTTTATTCAACATAGTTTTGGAAGTTCTAGCCACAGCAATCAGACAAGAAAAAGTAATAAAAGGCATCCAAATTGGCAAGGAAGAAGTAAAATTGTCATTATATGCAGATGATATAATATTGTATATAGAGAATCCCAAAGACTCCATCAAAAACTATTGGAATTCATAGACGAATTCAGTAAAGTAGCAGGATATAAAATCAATGCTCAGAAATCAGTGGCATTTGCATATACCAATAATAAACTAACAGAAGGAGAAATTAAGAAAACTGTCCCATTTACAATTGCGTCAACAACTATAAAATACCTAGGAATAAATTTAACCAAAGAAGTAAAAGATATGTACTCAGAAAATTATAAGACACTGAAGAAAGAAATCAAAGAAGATATAAATAAATGGAAACACCTACCATGCTCATGGATAGGAAGAATTAATATAGTTAAAATGTCCATACAGCGTAAAGCAATATATAGATTCAATGTAATTCCTATCAAACTACCAAGGGCATTTTTCACAGAAATAGAAAATATAATCCTAAAATGTATACGGAACCATAAAAGACCCCGAATAGCCTCAGCAATCCTGAGAAATAAGAACAAAGTCAGGGGGATCACACTACCAGACATCAAAACATGCTACAAGGGTACAGTAATCAAAACAGTGTGATATTGGCATAAAAACAGGCACATCGATCAGTGAAACAGAACAGAGAGCCCAGAAATAAATCCAGGCATTTACGGACAGTTAATCTAAGACAAAGGAAGCCAGAACTTACATTGGAGTAAAGGTAGTGTATTCAATAAATGGTGCTGGGAAAATTGGACTGACACATGCAAAAAAATGAAACTGGACCATCTTCTTATGCCATATACAAGAACAAGTTCAAAATGGATTAAAGACTTAAACGTAAGACCTGAAACCATAAAACTCCTAAAAGAAAATATAGACAGTACATTTGCAGACATTACCCGGAGCAATATTTTTACTGATACATCCCTGCGGGCAAGGGAAGTAAAAGAAAAAAATGAATATATGGGATTATATCAGACTTAAAAGTTTTTTTCACAACAAAGGAAACCATCAATAAAACAAAAAGGAAGCCCACTGAATGGGAGAATATATTTGACAACGATATATCTGATAAGGGGTTAATATCCAAAATATATGAAACAGTCATTCAACTCATCACCAAAAAATCAAACAACTCAATTAAAAAATGGGCAGAAGATATGAAGAAACATTTCTCTAAAGAGGACATACAGAAGGCCAACAGGCATACGAAAAAATGTTCAACCTCACTCGTCATTAGGGAAATGAAAATAAAAACCACAATGAGATACCACCTCACTCAGGTCAGAATGGCTATCATCAATAAATCAACAAACAACAAGTGCTGGTGGGGCTGTGGGGAAAAGGGGACCCTGCTGCACTGTTAGTGGGATTGAAGATTGGTGCAGCCACTATGGAAGTCAGTATGGAGGTGTTTCAAAAAACTGGAAATGGAACTACCGTATGACCCAGCAATTCCAATCCTTGGTTTTTATCCCCAAAACCCCAAGACACTAATTCAAGAAAATATATGCACCCCTATGTTCATTGCAGCGCTATTTACAATAGCCAAGACTTGGAAACAACCAAAATGCCCATCGGTAGATGGCTGGATTAAGAAACTGAACTGTGGTACATTTATACAATGGAGTATTACTCCGCTATAAAGAAGAATGAAATCTTACCATTTGCAGTGATATGGATGGACCTAGAGACTATTATGTTAAGTGAAATAAGTCATTAGGACAAATACCATATGATCTCACTTATATGTTGAATCTGAAAAACTAAATGAATGAGCAAAGGAAACAGAAACAGTTTCATAGATATAGAGGAAAAACATGGTTGCTAATTGGGAGGGGGGTGGGGAAGAGGGAGAAGGGGAAGGGATTAGACAGCATAAATAGGTAACTACAGTGTTGCCAAAGGGATATGAAAGACAGTTCAGGGAATATAATTAATAATGTTGTAAATATTTTGTGGGGTGACAGATGGTCACATGTCTTGTTAGGGAGACCATTTCATGGATGGAGTAGAGGCTTGATCACTGCACTGTACACCTGAAGCTGAGGATGTATAATATTGTATACCAACTGTAATTGAATATATAGATAGTCACAGGATGTGAATTATACTGTGGAAGGGAGTCAGAGGGAGTGTAATAGATATATATGATATGGCGGGGAGGAATGGGCTGGCGAATTGGGGGAGGAGGGTTGTCACTTTGAGTGGTAAAAAGTATAACTATTGCACTGTGTTGTACACCTGAAACCAGTTAATGAAAAAAAAAATTAAAATTTTTGTACATCAAAGGATACCTACCATAAAGAAAGTGGAAAGATAATTCACTAAATAAGCGAAAATGTTTGCATATCATATGCCTGGTAATGAACTTAAACCCATAACATACAAAGAACTCTTACTATTCCGTAAAAGGAAATAGTTCAACTAAAATATGGGCAAATTATTTCAGTAGATATTTCTCCAAAGAAGAAATAAAAATGGTCAATAAGTACAGGAAAAGATGCTCAACACCATTAGTTATTAAGGAAATGCAAACCAAAACCACAATGAAATGCCACTTGACACTCATTATGGTGGGTATAATGGGTTGATGAGGATGTGAAGAAATTGGAACCTTCCTACATTGTTGGTGGGAATGTAAAATGGAGCAGCAACTTTGGAAAACAGTTGGCCAGTTCCTCAAAATGTTAAATATGTGATTACTATCTAACCTAACAATGTTCCTTCTGCTTATGTCCCCAAGAGAAATGACAATATGTGTCTACATGAAAGCTTGTATAAGAAAGTTCATAGCAACATTATTTATAGGGGGAAACAATCCAAATGTCTACCAACTGATGGATGAGTTAAAATCTGGTATATCCCCACAATGATATACCTTTACTAAGCCATATATAAAAAAGAATGACGTATTGGTACATGCACCAACATGGATAAACTTAAAGAATATTATGCTTAGTGAACAAGCCAATCACCAGAGACCGTGTACTGTGTGCTTGCATTTATGTGAAAGCTCCAGAATAGGCAATCTATAGAGGCTGAACGTAAATTAGTGTTTGCCTAGGGCTTAGGCCAAGCAGCATGAGCAACTGCTAATGGATTTCATTTTGGGGTGATGGAAACATTCTAAAATTAGATTGCAATGATGGTTGCACAAATCTGGGAATGTGTCAAACACCATTGAATTATCTGATATATATATATATATATATATATATATATATATATATATATATATATATATATATATATATTTTTTTTTTTTGACATGAGTATGTATCAAACCTGTTTTGAAAAGCATAACTATTTAAAGCATATCAGAGAAATTTTAATTAAGATATCAAATCCTGGTATTTCTATGCACATATTTATAGAACATGATGAAACCAGGTATCTAATAAATTTGAGGAATATGTCTTAGACTCGGTTATCATTTGAGATTCCTTTAATAAAGATGTCCTTTTGGGTTCCTGGACCAATTCCAAGTGTGTGTTTGGAGGCTTTCCCACACTGACAAGCAATTTTGTGACACCAGTTGGGTGTATGAGAGTTCAGCTCAGTTCTGACACTTCGAGATAGCTTCAGATTCCACAATAAAGGGCTCAATTTCACAAGACTGCTTCCCCCCACCAACATTTCAAATGCAATAGCAAGTCTGTATTTTCACCTGTGC
Source organism: Aselliscus stoliczkanus (assembly GCA_033961575.1). Lineage (NCBI taxonomy): Eukaryota > Metazoa > Chordata > Mammalia > Chiroptera > Hipposideridae > Aselliscus > Aselliscus stoliczkanus. The sequence goes on from CM066728.1 coordinate 188,046,468, forward strand.
TTCTAACTGACCAGCTATAGGTTAAAGTTTCCAAAGACCTCCTCCAACTCAAGATGTCAATTACAACTCCAGGTTTGTTACCTGTACTTCTGACTGATTGGTTATACTGAAGAGGTTCCCATGAGCCCTTTCTTTGGGTTTGATTAATTTGCTAGAACAGCTCACGGCATTCAGGAAATTCATTTCTCACTAGATTACTGATTTATTACAATGGATATTAAAAGATACAAATAAACAGTCAGATGAAGAGATACATAGGGCAAGGTCCTGAACAAAGAAACTTCTTTGCTTGTGGAACTTGGCCTGGGATGGTGGCACATGGAAGCATTCTGGCTCCTCAACCTGGAAGCTCTCTGAACCCTTTCCTTTGGGTCTTCATAGAGGTTTTATTGCATAGCCAAGATTGATCAACTCATTGACCAATGGTAACTGACTCAACATTTAGATTCTTTGTCCTCAGAAATTGGGGTGGGACTGAAATTTCCAATTCTGTGTTCATGGTGGTTCCCTTGGCAACCAGCTCCCATTCTTAATGCTTTCCAAAAGTCACCTCATCAACATAAACCTAGTTGTAGTGAAAAGAGGCCTGCTATGAGTAAGAAGAACCCATTTTACCTTTATATCTCTGAAGTGTTTTCAGGAAGTGATGATAGGAGACCAAGTTTTAGGATGAAAGATACTCCCAATGCTCTTATCACTCAGAAAATTCCAAAGGTTTTGGGAACTATGTGGTCAAAACTGTAGATGAAGACCAAAGATATATGAGAAATATATTTTGGCCATCTGAATGACAAAATATGTGTGTGTGTGTGTGTGTGTGTGTGTGTGTGTGTGTACGTACTATATACATATAATAAAGCACCATGTCACCACAGTCTTGTGAGAGAACACGAGAATTCCCTGTTCATGGCAACAGGTTGGATTCCAGAGGTCACAGACACAAGTAGGCTGGAGCTCTGGTGGTATCTGCTGAACAGGGAAAGACTTGTTAGTTAGCCTGGGAAGGGGAAGAGCCTAGGTGGTAGAGAGTCAGAGCATTTCAAACAGTTCAGAAAGCATCTGCAGCAAGGATCAATAACTTTTTTCTTTAAAGGGCCCCATAGTAAATATGTTCAGTTTGTAGGCACTGTGATCATTGTCACAACTACTCAGTTTGTCATTGAGAAATCAGCCAGAAGCAGTAGGTATGTTAATGGGTGTATCAGCGTTTAATCAAATTTTATTTGTAAAAATGGGGTGGCTGGATTTGGGCTGCCAACCAAAATGTGTCACTCTTGCTCTCAAGGAAAGCAGGTGTTATTGAGGAGATCTGAAATGAAAGACCCATTTCCTAGACCTTCTATTTTAAGGTGAAGATATAGAAATAGAAAGTTTGATATGACTGCTAATATAACACATTTGATTCCTTATGAAGATATCTAGGTATCTAGTTCATTTAGAATTCCCATCAGTCCAGTGAGTGAGAACGGGGCATAGGAAGCCACTCAGCCTATTGCTTTATGTACCCCCTGAGGGGAGAAGCAATTGTTGCACAAAAGACAGCTATTATTTTTATTGTCGTTATTATTATGCTTCAGTAAAAAGAAGAAAAAAAAGAGGCCATGGTAAAATTCTGTAGAATTTCCTCAAGATGAGCTTATTTCTTATCTGGCTATAGATTTTTGCAACATAATGAATGACTCTATGGAAAGTTAAGCCTGAAGTCTCATGTGGGTTTGTGAAATATTAAAAACCTTATCCTGTGGGATCTTTGCATGTTCTCTGGGAGAGAATGCAAATAATCAAGTAATAGTAAGATACCATGGAGACATGGAGACTATTTAGAAATTGTCAGCCAGATAAAAATCTTAATGGGAATTTAAAGCAAGAATAATGGCAACAAAACTTAGCTTTCCTCTCAGGAGTGTTTCTCTGAAGGCACTTGTAAGTAGCAGGAAGCTGAACGTTTACGAACCAGGGCCTTCAGAAGGCTGGTTATTAGAGCCATCTTAGTGGGATTCATCCTAATGACTCAAGTGAGTTTATTCCACTTCATCATCTCTCCCTCCCCAATATCTTCATTTTTTCTGTTTATCATTTATACTGATGTTAGTGTCCAAGTATTATTTACAAAGTTCCATGTTCAAGGTAACCTATAGTATGTGAGGTCTTTATCAGTGCTCAGTCATGGAAATCTGTCCCTGAGTGGAGTGAGGGCAAGAAAAATAGGGTGTCTGGAGCCATATTTTGGATATTTGATGGCCTTGGTGACAGAAATCTGTGTGTGTTAGTGGGATACCTCCACAATTCTCATTCCAGGACTGCTTTTAATAACACCATTTTTTTTCCCATTCAGATAATTTGGCCCTATTACTTACTGAATATAACACTTTTATTGTGCGAGCAATAAGAGGTGTTACGTTGAGATGACACATTTAAGATAGATAACTAGGTTTGGAATCATCAAGCTATTGAGGGTGAAAAATATGAATCTGTCTGTCCTTAAATCCTTAAGTAAATATGTAAATAACAACTGGGACTTTATGTGAGGGATAGGCAGCTGGAGAACGACTGGACTCAGAAATCCCCACCTACACAAATCTAAGTCCCAATGGGAAATACCCGTGGCTTTGGTAAAAAAAACAAAACAAAAAAAACAAAAAAAAAAATTAAAACCTCATAGGACTACCAAGTAATATCCTTTCTTTATTCATTTAGTGCTTCTGTTAATAATGTTCAGTGACAGGCAAAAGCTAAATAATATATATGGTGTGTCGCTTCCAGCACGACAGAGCGGTGGGAGTGGAGAAGGGACTGCGAAAGGTTAAGAAAGAGAGAGATACAAATAAAAGAAAAATGCAGTTGGTGCCAGGGGACTCCAGCCTCATGGACTGAGCCTGGAATCAGGCCTGACTGCTCCTTTTATTGTCTCACATGTAAGAAAAGCTCAATGTATCTTCAGCAGTCTGTGAGTCTCATACCAGAGAATTTAGCTCAGGGCCAAATCACCCATGCCTGCAGGTTGCCATTACCGAAGGTCCCATGATGTTATTGTCACACACCTCCTAAAAAACAGAAACTTCCTCTGCCTGAACTTACCCATAAGAATGCATGAAGGACAGATATTATCACTCCAATAGGTCATTTCAGAGGCAGATTGTCAGAACCTGAAACAAGGGGTCTATGCCCTTTTCCCTCAATTCCCTGCTTCCTCCTATGGCTCCCATGCAACTGGGCCTGTCTTAGGTTGTTCTTCTCTTGAGGAATCTTATCTGTCATTACATTACCAGCCATCTTTTGGGGCAAAATAGGGATACATGGAGTAGGCATAATATTGAAGTAATGATCTGTCTTTATGGAATGGTGCTTGGGGGCAGGCGGGCTATTGTTTGATGACACAAGTGAACCAGAAAATCATAGTAACTATGGACATTGATGGGGATAACAGTATAGGAAGTAAGGGGCTGGCCAAGTGGCACAGTGGTTAAGCTCTGGCTTGGGAAGCCAGCGGCCCTGGTTCGGGTCCCACATATGAAGGCCAGTGACACTGCCCTCAAAAGAAAACAAAAACAAAAAACAAAGAGTGTAGGAAGTAGGGATGAGAGAAAAAGATGATTTGAGTGAACAGAGTAGCACGATCCTACTTTGGGAGACCAGAGGCTTATCTTGAATTCTGTCTCCTAATAGAATTACTCCCAGAGTATTTCAAATACTGGGAGTGCCCAAAAACTGTATACACAATTTAAGAGATGTTAACACTGTGGTTAACATTGCTCAAAAAGTAGTTTGTCATAATCAGAAGTGCCTGGACGCTGATGGTAACCACTTTGAGCACCTCTTGTATTTGCAGAAGTCAAATGTGACTTGTATTCATCTTTTGTTACCGGTATATAGTAAAACAGTTTTTTGCCTTTTTAAAATGTATATGCATTTTTTGGCACCGTCTGTAGTTACTTAGTCTAACACTTAGGTTCTGTTCCCATGAGCTTGAAAATGTACGGAGCTGAGAAAACTAATTCCAGAAATTTTAACTGCAAGTGTAGGAGAAGTGTTGAGGTGAATATCCTTAAACTCCTAAAATCGCTGAGAAGAAAATCATTAGAGGAAGCCTTGTAGACTCAAAGAAGGCTAGGGCTTTTAGGAATATAACTGAAATGGGGTAGAAGTTCTAAATTATTCCAGAGTTGGAAGGAGCAAAATAAAATGTTCATGAATTGGCCTGGACACTTTGGAAAAGTGCAAAGATAAAAATAAAAATTATTTTGCTGTCAGTTTACCTGTTAATTTTTCATCTTCTTTTGCCAAGGAATATGTCCCTCACATGTTTGCTGAGACATCAGATTGGCTGTTGGTCAGAGCACCTCCATTTTGATCTGAATGTGAGCTTGTTTGGGTTTCCTCACAATTTGATAGCATGGTTTTTAGAGCAGGGATTCAAGAGAGCAAGACAGATGTATATGACATTATTAGGTTTTATTCTCAGATGTGATAACATTTCATGCCTCTGTACTCTATTAGGACAGACACAAAATCTCTCCCCCCACCCCTTCCGTTCAAGTGGAGGAGACCTGGGCCTTAACACTGGTCCCATTGAAATTATGTGGTATGGAATATATTGTGCATCCATCTTTGGAAGATGCAATCTACTGCAGAAACCATTGTATGTAGTTGAGCCTGACAAAGTTTAGAAAGGAGCAGAGGGGAGGGATATTCCACCTCAATTGCCCACTCTGCTGACTTAGCATGTCCTAGTTTGTATCAGGAGTGCCTCTCTCTCCATGGTCATGATTGTTAATTTCTTGTATTCCTTTAAAACCCAGCTTTACAATCATGTAATTTCATATGTCTCCTTTCTCTAAATTCTTGCAAATTGGGCATATGAGAACACCATTTAACTTTTAAAAAATGGCATGAAGAGGAAAGATGTTTTTAGAGGAAGAGTGATTAAAATATTGTGATTATGTTTAAGTAGTTAAGTGTGGTAAGATTTGAGCAGAGGGGGGCATATTTTAGATAGTGTAAAATCAAGAATTTTTTGACCAAATTATTTCAGGGTTCTAAGGCCCTGTTTCTGAATGTAAGTAGAGGAGAATGTTAAGGAAATGATTTATTGGCACAGTGTAGAGAAATTAAGTGTTGTACAATTCACCAGCTACAAAGAGGCTAGAGGCTTTGGTGAAAATATTTGAGACCCATATGGCCAGTCAGAAACATCTGGAGAGTGGATAATTAAAGTTAGTCACCTTTCTCTGAATGTTTTCTGTAAGAGGAGTAAGGAAGAACAAACCTTTGAGAATAAAGACACAGGGAGGAAAGTGGCTGATGAATGGGTGTCCTTGCAATAAGATTGGTAGCATTTTAAAGATACTGTTCTATGGAATGCTGGAAAACAAAACGAAACAAAACTGGGCAGAAGATAGGCCATTCTCTCCTTTTTCCCTCCTCTCCTTTTGCGAACCATCTGTGGTTGTACTTCCTGGATTATTTTTCCCCTTTTCTATATTTTTCTTCTGCTCTATTCTTTTTTTTTTTAAATCTTTGTTTAATTTCTCTCTGCATATTTTATTTCCACAGTGAAACGTGTCACAAAGACGATTTGTCAAAAAGGCAACTTCATCACTTTGGAGTGATGGCAGGAATACTGTGTTTAAAGTAGCCAATTTTCTGTCCTTTAATGTACCTCACAGAGAGAAACACATTTGTGGACTGGGCAATGTAATCTTATCATTGATGATCTTTAATTGACTGGTCTCTGTCTCTAGGGCTGAGGGAGAGCATTGTTAAGATGTACAGAAATAAGGTTGGGCTTTTGGACATAAATCATAAGATAGATTATTGCTTGATAAACTCAGGGTGAAGATACCCGAAATCTATTAGAAATGCAAAACCTATGAGAGAACTGAATTGAATAAATTAAGGCTTGGTTGGGCTAAATCAATATTTAACCATATGTCAAACATTACTTCATTTTCTTATTATATAACCAGCAATGTTCTAGGTACTAAAATTAAAGAGAAGGAAAGAATGTGAGAATGAGAGCACACATGAGAGAAATATAGACTAAAGGGGAAAAAATAACCATGGTAGACATTGAGATTATTTATAATCCTAAAAATGTAAACCAATCAAATATTCAAAAATATGAAAATGTTATACTTACACACATATACATACATACACACCTATGTATACAGTCATTAAACTAATACTAAATGACATGAAAAAGTCATATTTATAAGATACAAATAAGAATATGCAGTATAATTCAAATTCCATAAAAATATATATCTATAGGAGATTAGAAACAAAATATTTTAATTCATTAAAATATTGAGTAGATTGGCAGAATGACAGATTATTTTAATATTCATCTTCCTTTTATTCTGCAAATTTCAAAGGTCAAAATATATAATGAATATTTACCTTCTATTTTTTAATTTATTATTAAAATTTTTAATTAAATTTATTGGGGTGGCATTGATTGGAAAAGTTACATAGGTTTTCAAGTGTACAATTCTATAATACATCATCTATCTATTGCATTGTGTGTTCACCACCTGAAGTCAGTTCTCCTTCCAGCACCTTATATTTGACTCTCTTCACCCTCTTCTACCACCCCATCCCTCTTACCTTCTGGTAACCACTAAACTGTTGTCTGTGTCTATGAGTTTTTGTTGGCTTGTTTGTCTTGTTCCTTTGTTGTTTTCAGTTTTATTTCCCACATATGAGTGAAATCATATGGTTGTCAACTTTTTCTGACTGACCTAATTATGCTTACAATGATAATCTCAAGATCCATACATGTCGCAAATGACAGTATTTCGTCCTTTCTTATGGCTGACTAATACTCCATCGTATATATGTACCACATCTTCTTTATCTAATCACCAATCAAAGGACACTTGGGTGGTTTCCACATCTTATTCACTGTGAATAATGCTGCCATGAGCATTGGGATACATGTATCTCTACAGATAAATGTTTTCAGGTTTTTTGGGTACATACCCAGAAGAGGAATTACTGGGTTGTATGGTAATCCTATTCTTAAATTTTGAGAAACCTCCATACTAGTTTTCATAGTGGCTGTGCCAATCTGCATTCCCGCCAGCAGTGTATGAGGGTTCCTTTTTCTCCACATTTCTCTCCAATATTTATTAGTCCTTGTCTTGATGATAGTCATTCTAACAGATATGAGCGGTATCTAAATGTGGTTTTGATTTACCTAATTTCCCTAATAGGAAGTAAAGTTACACATTTTTCTCATAAATCTGTTGGCCATTTGTATGTCTTCTTAGAACAAGTGTCCAGGTCCTCGACCCATTTTTTTAATTGAATTGTTTGTTTTTGTTGTTGATATTGAGTTGTCTTTCATAGTATTCTCGTACAAGCCTTTGTACATCTGTGATATTCGTCGTAACTTCTCTTTCATTTCTGATTTTGTTTATTTGTTACTTTTTTTTACTTAGTGAGTCTAGCCAAGGGTTTGTCAATTCTATTAATCTTTTAAAAGAGCCAGCTCTCTGTTGCATCAATTTTTTATATTGACCTTTTGTTCTCTATTTCACTTAAAACTGCTCTAATTTTTTATTATTTCCTTTTTTCTGCTGACTTTGGGTTTTGTTTGTTGTTTTTCTAGTTTTTCAAAATGTAGTTAGTTTCTTTATTTGGGATTTTTTTTGTTTCTTAGGTAGGTCCTTAATGATATAAATTTCTCTCACATTGCTGCTTTTGCTTAATCCCAGTAATATTGATATGATGTATTTTCATTGTCATGTGTTTCTATGTACGTTATGATCTCTCTTTTTATTTTTTCTTTGACATAGTCATTCTTTAGTACCATGTTGGTTAATCATATATTTGTGATTTTTCTGCTTTCTTTTTGCTGTTGACCTCCAATTTCAAAGCATTGTGGTTGGAGAATATATTTGGTATGATTTCAGTCTTCTTAAATTTGTTGAGACTAGTTTTGTGTCCCTACATATGGTTTATCCTTGAAAATATTTTGTGTGCACTAGAAAATAATGTATAGTCTGGTCTTTTGTGATGAAAAGTTCTGTAACCATCAATTACTTCCATTTGGTATAACATGTCATTTAAGGTTAATATTTCCATATTGGTTTTCTGTTTGGATGATCTATCCATAGCAGTCAATGGCCTAATTAGGTCCCCTACTATAATTGTATTTTTGTCTATTTTTCCCTCTAGTTTGCTCGTGGTTCCTTTATATATTTTGGTGCTCCCTGATTGGGAGCATGTTTTCTTGTATTATGCCCTTTATCATTAATGAAATGTCCATCTTTGTCTCATTACATTTTTTTATCTTGAACTCCTTTTCATCAGCTATATGTATGGTTATACCCACTTTTCTCTGGATGCTATTTGCTTGGAGTATCATTTTCCATCCTTGCACTTTGAGTCTATATATGTCCTTGCAGCTGAAATGTGTCTCCTGAAGGCAGCATAAGGTTGGGTTTTGTTTTTTGATCCAATCTGCTACACTGTGCTTTTTATTGGTGAGTTCAGTCCATTTACAATTAGGATAATTATTGATATATGAGGATTTCCTATGATCCTATCATTTGTTTTCTGGTAGCTCAGTATCTCCATTGTTTCTTTGCATTTGTGTTTCTGTCTACCATTTCAGTATGGTGGTATTCTGTAATATTATTTTCCCTCTGTTTCCCCTTATTTTTAATGATATGTTTCTCAGTCCTGGATTTTTTTTTGAGTGGTGACCATTAAGTTTATGTAAAAGAATTATATATATATATATAATTTCTTTAGAGACATCTTATCTCCATTATCATTTGCAAATTCAGACCTTTATCTCTTTGTCTTTATATTTCTGTTGTCACAAATTATCCGTATTTGTGAGGTCTGCCAATTAACTTTGAGAACTAATCCTAGAAAATGTGCTACATTCCTTATTGCTGAATATCAGTACAGTCACTTTTGAAGTGCTCCCCTTGGGAAGCTATGCACCGAAGCCAGTGCCTAGTCCATCCTTTAAAGCAGTTTTGGGATTCTTCTTCTGGAGTGGCCATCAGAACTGTATTGTAGTACCCTTGATGTCTTGAATGCAATCAAAATGTCTTTCTTTCAATATTTTCTTTATCTTTGGGTAAAGAAAGAAGTCATTGGTGGCCAGATCATGTGAGTAGGGAGGGTGTTCCAATATAGTTATTTGTTTCCTGACTAAAAACTCTCACAAGCAGCACCATGTGAGCTCATGCATTGTTGCAATGCAAGAGCCATGAATTTTTGGTGAAAAGTTCAGGTCATCTAACTTTTTCATGCAGCCTTTTCAGCACTTCCAAATAGTAAACTTGGTTAACTGTTGTCTAGTTGGTACAAATTCATAATGAATAATCCCTCTGGTGTCAATAAAAGTTAGCAACATCGTTTTTACTCTTGATTTGCACTGATGGAACATTTTTGGTCATTAAGAATTGGCTGACTTCCATTGTGCACTTTGATGCTTTGTTTCAGGGTCGTATTGGTACGCCCATGTTTCATCACCAGTGATAATATGGCCCAAAATATTACCTTGCCTCTCCTACAGACTTGGAAAACTTTAACTCTTCTTTGCTTTTGTTCATTGGTGAGCTCCTTTTGGAGAATTTTTGCACACACCTTTCTCATGCCAAGATTTTCAGTTAAGTTTTTCCTCACTGTTTCTCTATTGATGTTTACTTCATCTGCTATGCTTCTCACAGTCAGCCAACAATTTGGATGTACAATTCAATGAATGTTTGCAATATTTTTGTCAGTTCTGCTCATTATTAGCCGCCCTGACCTCTCTTCATCAGTGACACATTCTCTCCCCTCAGAAAACCGTTTAATCCATTTGTACACTACCGTTTTCTTCATGGCATTATCCCCATAAACTTGAACTAACATGTCCCTGATTTCACTTCCACTCTTGCCAAGTTTAACAAGAAATTTAATGTTTGTTCATTGTTGTAATTCATGCTTAGACATTTTTGCAATGCCACACAAAAGGACACAAAAACAATAATGAACACCACTCAGCAAGACACAACCACACTTTGACATGAACACAGCTGTGAGACACTGATAAAGCAAGATTATCAGTGTACAAACCTTACTGAGCTGTTTGTACAATGCTGCCAATATAAATGCATGGTGCAAGTTCACGAATATTATTGCCAGACCTTATATGCTATGAGTTCATTTCTGTGTTGTAGTAGCAAACTGTCAGTTCTCTCTTTCTTTTTAAAATTTTTTTTTTATCTCCTTTACCCTTTATATTATACTTAAGTGCATAGGGCCCTGTTTTGTGTAGGGGTTGCCACTTTTTGCTTTTGTTAATAATCTTGTTCATAGTTTTGTATCCTTTTGTCGTTTTGTTTTATGTAGAACAATCCCTCCATCATTTCCTGTATTGGGGCTTGTGGTGGAAAATTCCTGCAGCTTCCGTGTAGTTGGAAAAGTCTTTATTTCTCCTTCATATCTAAAGGATAGCTTTGCTGGATATGTTATTCTTGGCTGGTTATTTCTCTCTTTCAATAGTTTTAATATTTGATTCCACTTGCTCCTAGTTTGTAGAGTTTCTACTGAAAAATATGATGATAATCTAATGGGCTTTTCTTTGTCTGTTACCATTGTCTTCTCCCTGGCTTCCTTGAGAATTTTTTTTTTGTCCTTATTTTTTGACAGCTTCAGTGTAATGTGCCTTTGAGAAGGCCAGTTAGGATTGAGGTAATTAGGTGTTCTGTTTGTTTCTTGGATTCAAGGATCCAGTTCTTTCCATAGATTTCAGAAGGTCTTGTTAACTATAGTTTGACTGGGCTCTCTAGGCCTTTCCCCCTTTCTTTTCTTTCTGGTATACCCATTATTCTTATATTGCTCTTTCTGAAGGAGTCAGATGGTTCTTGTAGAGGTCTTTTATTTCTTTTTAACTTTCAAGTCTCTCTCTTATTCTACTGCATCATTTCAAGATTTCCATTTTTGGTATCACTAATTCTTTCCTCCATTTGGTCAGCTCTATTTGCTAAGCTTGCTGTTTTATTCTTCATCCCTATCATTGAGTTCTTCAGCTCCAGATTTTCTATTTGGTTCTTTTTAAAAATTTCAGTCTCTTTGGTAAAGTATTCATTTTGTTCATCATTTTATTTCTGAGTTCATTAACCTGTCTACTTGAGTTTTCTTGCATCTCATTGAGTTTTTTCAAAAGTGCCATCTTTAGTTCTCTGTCATTTAAGTCACATATTTTCACCTCTTTAAGTTTATTTTCTGGAGATTTTTAATTGTCTTTCTGAGCTGCCCTGTCTTTGGGGGTGTTCATGGTAATTGATGGATTATTTCTCTTCACAGGCATCTATGGGAATGAGTTCTGCAGCAGACTGATATGAAGAAGCCTTTTTTTTTGTTTTCCAGTAGGTAGCCTTGGAGCGTTTTATTTTCTATTTCTCTGTTCTGGCTTCTCTCAGTGGAAGATTCCCTGGGGTGCTGGGCATCTCCTGTATGACCAGGTCACCTGGGTCTCAGGGCACCACCCCTTTGGAAAGATGTGGTGAGTGATGGGGTCCTGAGCCCCTGAAATCCCTGTGTTGTACCTGCACCCAGATGCAGTGCTGATCTGCTGAGCTTTCCCAATGCTCCTGTTGGGACAACTAGGAAAGGTGTGGGCAGGCTGGGCTGGGAGAAGCTGCTGGTGTGTTTGTGGCTTCATTCTCCTCTGAGTAATGGAGACTGCTAGAACACAGCTGTCTTACCCTTATGTCTCCACCCTTTTCACTCGATTAGCTGCAATGTGCGTATGCTGCTCAGGAACTGTATCTCCAGTTCTTATGGCTGTAGATATTCTGCTCTTTAACCTGATGCTGCTAGTTTCTTCTGGGATGCACTGCTAGCCCTGGGAGGGTATAGAGAGGTGAGCTTTTAGAGGTGGGGGAGGTGGCCAGGCTCCTTGGCTTTGTTTTCTGCCTGGCAGTGAGAGCTGCTAGGCCACAGCTGTTGTACTTCTATGTGGTTTTTTCCTGCCCTGAGTTCTCTGCCCCAGTTGCTGGTTCAGGTAGATTATATACTGATCACTCAGGCAGGATTGCTCAGGAACACAGAAAGTACACCTGAAGCCTAAATCCTTTCCATGTCTCAGGACGACAGTAAGCTCCAGGCTGTTTCCATGCACCCATCTCTGCATTCCTCCCTTCCCTCCACCCCTGTTTGCTCTGATTTGCCCACCTTCAGATATTCCTGTGTGTAGATCTTTCAGATGTGTCTATATGTCATGCAGGGAATCTTTTGTTGAATTATAGCTGTTCAACTTTTTGTAACTTCAAGGGGAGAGATCAAGGGGACCCCTTACACCACCATGTTTCTCTCTTCTTCTAGTCTTTCAAAAAGACTTTGATAACTCATTAGTATTTAAGTAAAAGATGCTATTGGCAAATATGGAAATGGTCTTATTTCATGGTTGGACTGGGAAAGAGTCATGTTCTAAAGCCCATTTAAGGACAAAATGAGGACTGATGAGAGAATACATTTAAAAATTCAATTGACTTAAGTATTAAAATTTTATTCTTATAAACCAGAGTCAGAGTTCCTAAAATTCTCAAAAGTGGGAATGCTTCAATAATTAATGATATCTTTTATGAAAGCCTTTAGTTGAGAATTAGATTAATACAAACTTCGAGTCTTGAGATGCATTGATTTTAAGTAGCAGGCATATCTAGGTCTTCCCAGTGTTTGTGATTCAACTGGAAATTTTAAATAACCTCTCAAGTGTAGGTGGAGTTTTGGAATTATTTTTAATTTTATATTTTAAAATAGGATTTATTTATGTGCCTTTTTAATATCTCAGAAGAAAACTGATAAATACCACCAACACTATTGCTGTTTAAACATTTCCAAATTAGGCAAGTTTGGGGAATACTGAAAATGTCAAAGAAGGAGATATACTTTTTGATTGTATAGGTAATTTCCTTGTGCTCCCAAACTAGTCTGAAAATGTACTTTGTACTTTAGTACAAACCTATTTGGTATTTAAACAATACCACAAAAATTGGAAGAGGATATAGGAAGAAAAAATTGGAAGAGGATATAGGAAAGTATTTTCTTGGTTGTTAATTAGCATTTTAAAGATGTTTTTCTACCAGAATAAACCATAATGCTAATTTGAATTGCAAGATATTACTATACCTTGAGAAGTGTGATAGTGTCGTCACTTTGGAATAATAATTTTATTTCTCTTAATTTTTCAAAGTGATTCTTTTTTCTAAAGCCTAGTAGATGTTAGCACTCATTCTAGTTGCCAATTTTATATCCCTAAGAAAATTAAAATGGCCTCTTTATATTTACTTATGACATGATTGTTCATATAGGAAATCCTAAGCAATCTACAAAAACAAAATTTTAGAATGAATAATTAAATTAGATGAGCTATACAATTCTTGGTGAATTATATATATTTTCTTAGTTTGGGTGGTGAACACACAATGCAGCATATAGATGATGTACTATAGAATTGTACACTTGAAACTTGTATAATTTTAGTATCTAGTCCCATCAATAAATTTAACGATTTTTTAAAAAAAGTTATATTGGGTTGTCAGAAAAGTCATGACTCATTTTTACAATGAAAAACATAGAGGAGGGGCAAGATGGCGGCTGTGAGGAGGGCTCCATGAAATCTCCCCTGGAAATATCCACAATTTGAACTTCTAATACGCTTCAAAGAGACATCTACTCATCACACAGAGCGACTAAGAGTTCCACACAAGGATTGCTGGAAGGTGGGCAGGCCGGGCGAGTAGGGGAAGAAGGCGGCGAGACGCGTGAGGTGCAGCCCGCACCCGCGGCTGCTGAGTCACGGTGAGTGTTGCCCCGGCTCGCTCCCTGCGGCCCGCGGCCCACCTAGAGTTCAGCAAGAGCGCGTTGGTTTGCGGTCTGAGGCAGAAGCTCAGGCCGGGCAAGTGCGGGAGGAGAGAGAGGAGACGACTGTGCAGAGGTGCGAGCTGCACCCGCGTTCCCCAGGAAGCAGGGTGCAGAGCCCCGCAGCGGCAGGGCAAGATCAGTCCCTGCACCCTCCCGGTTCAGGGATCAGTCTCTGTGCCCACCGGGTCCCGCGGAGCGCAGAAGCCTGAAACCCGGGGAGCAGGGGAAAACAGAGGACTCGCCTGCGGAGAAGCAGCGCGCGCTGGGCGGAGACGCAGGTCCCGGAGAGACGGAGCGGGGATCGGAGCCGCGGGGACAGGTGCGCGCAGTCCCCTGAACCCCGGCGGCAGTCCCTCCAGGAGCGCAGCAGGAGAGCGGCGCGGGCGCGCGCCGGCTCCAAGGAAGAGGCCTTAAACCCGAGAGCAGGGGAAACACAGGACCCGCCCGCGGAGACGCAGCGCGCCGGCTGGAGTCACAGATCCCGGAGAGACAGGCGGGGAGCGGAGCCACGCAGCACGGTGCGCGCAGTCCCCTAAATCCCGGCAGACCGTTTGGGAGAGCAGCAGGATTTCCGCGCGGGCGCGCCGGCTCCGAGGCAGAAGCCTGGAACCCGGGAGCAGGGGAAAAAGAGGACTCGCTCGGACAAGCAGTGCGCCGGGTGGAGACGCAGGTCCCCGAGAGACGCGGAGCGGGGATCTTGGCCACACGTGGGGTGCGCGCAATTCCCTAAATCCCGGCAGACCCTTTGGGAGAGCAGCAGGAACTCCGCTGGAGCATAAGAGGCAAAGGCCTTAGCTTGAAACAGTGTTGGAACTGTGGCTTTGTTTATTTTTATGTTTGTTTTTTTTTCCCTTTTTCTACTCTTGAACAGAAAGCAAAAAAAAAAAAACAACCCAATAACTCACCCACTCCCACAAACTTTGTCCACCGCCAAGACAGTCTTAAACTGACTCCTGAAGGGAGCAATAGGGGCAGACTAGGAAGATATCCTTACCTGCAGGGGGTTGAGAATTTCCACCCAGTAAAGGCAGCAGAGTGAGACTACCCACCCCGCCCCAGCTTTAGGCAAGGCTTGGGAGGCAGGGCAGGTTCATCTGCTGAGGCACTAATTAACAGATTCTTAGCAGCAGGCTTTTGGTAGTGAGGAATTCTTTAATTCTCCACGGCTGTCAACCAAAAGGGTGCCCAGAGACACTCATTGAGCCTTTGGGGGTGCAGCCTGCCTTGGGACAGGCAAAAGCAAAAAGGCAGTGACTTTGTAAAACCACCAATCACACGTCACAACCACACTCAAGTACAGCAAACCTGCAGTGCCAGGATCACGCTAGGCATCAGGTGGCCTACTGTTCCCACAAGACGCACAGGAATTTTTGTACAGCAGACAATCTGAAGAGAGCTTGGTGGACTTTAGCCTAGACCAGCACGGGTATTTTTGGTTTGTTTGGTTTTATTCTGTTTTGTTTTCCCTTTATTGGCTGCTTATCTTGGTTGTTTTTGGTTTTTATTTCTATTTCATTATAATCATATTGTA
This sequence comes from Aselliscus stoliczkanus, assembly GCA_033961575.1. Lineage (NCBI taxonomy): Eukaryota > Metazoa > Chordata > Mammalia > Chiroptera > Hipposideridae > Aselliscus > Aselliscus stoliczkanus. The sequence goes on from CM066728.1 coordinate 188,061,877, forward strand.
GTTTTAATATAGGCATATATATATAGGTGTATATAGGTGAATATATGTCCATATATATAGGTGTGTAGACAAATATATATATATATATTTTTTCCTTTTTTCTTTTTCTTTTTCTTTCTTTTCTTTTTCTTTTTCCCCACCCTCACTTTCTCTCTTATTTTATTCATTCTTCTCACTGCTATACTTTTCCTCTTTTTCCTTTTTTCTGCAAATTTTATTTTTAAATTTTTCTTACTTTTTATTATTATTTTAGTTTATTTTTATTTTTATTTTTAGGTATAGCTAATCGGTTTCTCATGTTTATTCTATTTTTATTTTAGGATATTGTATTTTATTTTGTTTCCTCTTCTGTTATTATTGAGTATGTGGTTTTGTTTTGTTTCTGTTTGGTTTCTTCATTAGTATGATTGATATTTCTGTACAAGTTGACTGTAGTTTGATGGTTGGTTGTTTTTAATTGTGCGAGCATTTGGTTTCCTTTGGTGGCTGCGGAGGTTGTTCTTGTTGATCTGTTATGCTCTAAAATCACTCTGCAGCAGTGGGTCCAAACAAACAGACACAAGAATCATCATACCCGGAGGCCAACTTTAGATAAAACCAGAGCATTTCTGGGTTTGACATACAAGAGTCACACCCAAAAAGAAGTTACTACAGGTACTAAGACCCATAGGGTCCAAGTTTCATCAGAGGGGTCAATCCTCTCACAGCAGCTCATAAACTGCAGAAGCTGCTGATCCTCACAGCTAATCAATCTGGGAGTCAATCCCACCTACTGACAAACCAAAAGTAATCAAAACTAAAACTTCAACAAGTGAGGACGGATGACACAAGGAACACCTCAGATACAAGCACAAGAGAATAGGAGACTGAGTAATTCAAATATAAAGGACACACACCATATAAGTTTACCCAGAAAAGACTGAGAAATCTGGGGGATCTATCTGTTATATTGAAGCAAACACAAAGAGTAAGCCAGAAGGGGGAGACAAAGAAACATAACACAAATAAAAGAACAGAAGAAACTTCCTGAATCAGTGGAAATAGAGGAAATAGAGGTAACCAACCTATCGGAGACAGAGTTCAGAACACTGATTATTAGAATGTTCAAGGAAATTAATGAAAATATAAAGAAGGATAGAGAAATCATGAAAAGCAACCAGCTAGAACTTAAGAACACAATTACTGAATTAAATAACAAACTTGATGGAATCACTAGCAGACTGGATGAAGCAGAAAATCGAATCAGTGACTTAGAAGACAAAATAGCAGAGATCACCCATGCGGTACAACACAAAGAAAAAGAATGAGAAAAACATGGAAAATAGTTTAAGAGAGCTGGGGACAACATCAGACGCAATAACCTAAGGGTCATTGGAGTACCAGAAGGAGAAGAGAGGAGCAAGGGATTGAGAATATATTTGAAGTAATAATGTCTGAAAACTTCCTAACCTGGCAAAGGACATTGAAATACAAGCCCAGGAAGTGCAGAGAGTTCCAAACAGGATGATTCCAAACAGGCCCACTCCAAGACACATTATAGTGAAAATGGCAAGGGTTAAGGACAAAGACAGAATCCTTAAAGCAGCAAGGGAAAGGCAGCAAGTTACTTACAAGGGTACCCCCATAAGATTATCAGCTGACTGTTCTACAGAAACTTGCAGGCCAGAAGAAAGTGGCAGGAGGTTTTCAAAGTGATGAAAAATAAAGGCCTACAACCAAGATTGCTGTATCCAGCAAGGTTATCATTTAAAATCGAAGGCGAGATAAGGAGCTTTGCAGAAAAAAATAAGTTAAGGAATTCATTACCACCAAGCCAGCTTTGCAGGAAATGCTAAAGGGCTTCTTTAAGTAGAAGAGAAAAACAACCTATGAAAGACTACGAACACAAATAAGAAAATGGCAATAAATACACACCTATCAATAATCACATTAAATGTAAATGGATTAAATGCTCCAATAAAAAGACATAGGGTGGCTGAATGGATAAGAAAGCAAGACCCCAGTATATGCTGTATACAAGAGACTCACCTCAGATCCAAAGACTCATACAGGCTGAAAGTAAAGGGATGTAGTAAAATATTTCATGCAAATGGTACTGAGAAAAACTGTGGAGTAGCGATACTTATATCAGATAAAATGGACTTTAAATTGAAGAATATAACAAAGGACAAAGAAGGACACTTCATAGTAATGAAGGGATCGATCCAACAAGAGGACATAACTCTAGTAAACATCTATGCACCTAACATAGGAGCCCCTAAATATATAAAACAGATATTGTCAGACATAAAGACAGAGATCAACAGTAACACTATCATAGTAGGTGACTTCAACACCCCGCTGTCACTAATGGACAGATCCTCCAGACAGAAAATCAATGTGGAAACAGCGACCTTAAATGACACATTAGACCAGCTGGATTTAACAGACATATTCAGAGCATGACAACCCAAAGCTACAGAATATACGTTCTTTTCAAGTGCACATGGAACATTTTCTAAGATAGACCACATGTTAGGCCACAAAACAAGTCTCAATAAATTTAAGAAGATTGAAATCATTTCAACTGTATTCTCTGACCACAATGCTATGAAACTAGAAATCAATTGTAAGAAGAAATCCGGGAAGCTGACAAATAAATGGAGGCTAAACAATATGCTATTAAATAGTGAGTGGGTCACAAATGAGATCAAGGAGGAAATCAAAAGATACCTCGAGACAAACGAAAATGAAAACACCACGACCCAAAATCTCTGGGATGCTTCGAAAGCAGTCCTAAGAGGGAAGTTTATAGCAGTGCAGGCCTACCTAAAGAAGGAAGAAAAATCTCAAGTCAACAGGTTATCCTTACACCTAAGGGAACTGGAAAAAGAACTGCAAAAGAGGCCCAAGGGGAGTACAAGAAAGGAGATAATAAAGACCAGAGCAGAAATAAACAATATAGAGAACAGAAAAACAATTCAAAAGATCAATGAAACCAAGAGCTGGTTTCTTGAGAAGATAAACAAAATTGACAAACCTCTAGCCAGGCTCATCAAAAAAAAAAAAAAGAGAGAGGACTCAAATTAGCAAAATCAGGAATGAAAGAGCCGAAATGACTACAGACATCACAGAAATACAAAAAATTCTAAGAAATTACTATGAGCAACTATATGCCAACAAATTTGACAATCTGGATGAAATGGATAATTTTCTAGAAGCATACAACCTTCCAAAGCTAACGCCAGAAGAAACAGAAAATCTAAATACCCTGATTACTACCAAGGAAATTGAATCAGTAATTGACAAGCTCCCAAAAAACAAAAGCCCTGGACCAGACGGCTTCACAAGTGAATTTTATCAAACATTCAAAAAGAACTATCACCTATTCTTCTCAAACTATTCCAAAAATCCAGAAGGAGGAAGGCTCCCAAACTCTTTTTATGAAGCCTCTATCACCCTGATTCCAAAACCAGATAAAGACATCACAAAAAGGAAAACTACAGGCCAATCTCCTGATGAATATAGATGCAAAAAATTATCAATATAATATTAGCAAACATAATTCAGCTATATATTAAGAAGATCATACATCATGATCAAGTGGGTTTCATCCCTAGTGCGCAAGTCTGGTTCAACATCCTTAAATCAATTAATGTTATACACCACATCAACAAAATGAAGGATAAAGATCACATGGTCATTTCAATAGATGCAGAAAAAGCATTTGACAAAATCCAACAGCCATTTATGTTAAAACCCTTAGCAAAGTGGGAATACAGGGATCATATCTCAACATAATAAAAGCCATATATGATAAACCTACAGCTAACATCATACTCAATGGGGAAAAGCTAAAACCATTCCCCTTAAGATCAGGAACAAGACAAGGCTGTCCACTTTCTCCTCTTTTATTCAACATAGTGCTGGAAGTTCTAGCCACAGCAATCAGACAACAAAAAGAAATAAAAGGCATCCAAATTGGCAAGGAAGAAGTAAAATTGTCACTATATGCAGATGACATGATACTGTATATAGAGAACCCCAAAGACTCCATCAAAAAACTATTGGAACTGATAGACGAATTCAGTAAAGTAGCAGGATATAAAATCAATGTTCAGAAATCAGTGGCATTTGCATATACCAATAATAAACTAATGGCAAGCGTTTAAATTAAGAAAACTGTCCCATTTACAATTCGTCAAGAACTATAAAATACCTAGGAATAAATTTAACCAAAGAAGTGAAAGATCTGTACTCAGAAAATTATAAGACATTGAAGAAAGAAATCATAGAAGATACAAATAAATGGAAACACCTACCATGCTCATGGATAGGAAGAATTAATATAGTTAAAATGTCCATACTGCCTAAAGCAATATATAGATTCAATGCAATTCCTATCAAACTACCAAGGGCATTTTTCACAGAAATAGAAAATATAATCCTAAAGTTTATATGGAACCATAAAAGACCCAGAATAGCCTCGGCAATTCTGAGGAATAAAAACAAAGTTGGGGGGATCACGCTACCAGACATCAAAACCTACTACAAGGCCACAGTAATCAAGACAGTTTGGTATTGGCATAAAAACAGGCACATCGATCAGTGGAACAGAACAGAGAGCCCAGAAATAAATCCAAGCATTTACGGACAGTTAATCTATGACAAGGGAAGCAAGAATTTACACTGGAGTAAAGATAGTCTATTCAATAAATGGTGCTGGGAAAATTGGACTGACACATGCAAAAAAATGAAACTGGATCATCTCCTTACGCCTTATACAAGAACAAATTCAAAATGGATTAAAGACTTAAATGTAAGACCTGAAACCATAAAAATCCTAAATGAAAATATAGGGAGTACATTTGCAGACATTACCTGAGCAATATTTTTACTGATACATCCCTACGGGCAAGGGAAGTAAAAGAAAAAATGAACATATGGGATTATATCAGACTTAAAAGTTTTTTCACAACAAAGGAAACCATTAATAAAACAAAAAGGAAGCCTACTGAATGGGAGAATATATTTGCCAACGATATATCTGATAAGGGGTTAATATCCAAAATTTATAAAACACTCATGAAACTCAACACCAAAAAAACAAACAACCCAATTAAAAAATGGGCAGAAGATATGAAGAGACATTTCTCTAAAGAGGACATACAGATGGCCAACAGGCATATGAAAAAAGTTCAACCTCACTGGTCATTAGGGAAATGCAAATAAAAACCACCATGAGATACCACCTCACTCCAGTCAGAATGGCTATCATCAACAAATCAACAAACAACAAGTGCTGGCGGGGCTGTGGGGAAAAGGGGACCCTGCTGCACTGTTGGTGGGACTGCAGATTGGTGCAGCCACTATGGAAGTCAGTATGGAGGTATCTCAAAGAACTGGAAATAGAGCTACCGTTTGACCCAGCAATTCCACTCCTAGGTATTTATCCTGAAAAAACCAAGACACTTATTCAAAAAAGTTATGCACCCCGATGTTCATAGCAGCACAATTTACAATAGCTAAGACTTGGAAACAACCAAAATGCCCGTCAGTAGATGACTGGATTAAGAAACTGTGGTATATTTATACAATGGAGTATTACTCCGCTATAAAGAAGAATGAAATCGTGCCATTTGCAATGATATGGATGGACCTAGAGACTATAATGTTGAGTGAAGTAAGTCAGTCAGAGAAGGACAAATACCATATGATCTCACTTATATGTGGAATATAAAAAACTGTATGAATGAGCAAAGTAAACAGAAACTGTCTCATAGATATAGAGGAAAATCAGGGTTGCTAATTTGGAGAGGAATGGGAATGAGGGAGAAGGGGAAGGGATTAGACAGCAAAAATAGGCAACTACAATATTGCTACTGGGATAGGAAAAACAGTTTGGGGGAATATAATTAATAATGTTGTAAATATTCTGTGGAATGTCAGATGATCATAGGTCTTGTTAGGAGACCATTTCATGGATGGAGTAGAGGTTTGATCACTGCACTGTATTACTAAAGTGGAGGTGGTATACCTACTGTAATTGAATATATATCGATAGTCACGGGATGTGGATTATACTGTGGAAGAGAGTCAGAGGAAGAGTAATAGATATGTATGATATGGGGGGGTGTGGGGGGGTGTATTGGGTGTGGGGGGTTTGTCACTTTGGGGGGTAAAATGTATAACTATTGCACTGTGTTGTACACCTGAAACTAATTAAAAATAAAATAAAATTAAAAAAAAAAAAAAAAAAAAAAACATAGAAAAAATATGTCATGACTTTTCCGACAACCCAATATATCCATTTCACTTACAGTACTTGTTTTATTTATTTTAGTGCAGATTAATGAGATGAATTATTTTTTTTTTGCCTATCTAAAAATGTATTTATTTCGCCTTCATAACTTAATATTTTCTTTTTTATAGCTTTTACAATATAATTTAATTTATACAAAGTTAACCCTATTTATTATACAGTTCTGTGACTTTTGAGAAATGCTGCAGTCTTATAAATACCACTATTTTCAAGATTCAAAAGAATTCCATCACCCCCCAAAATTACCCTGTACCAACTGGAGTTACATGTCTTGACACGCACAATTCCTAAAGATTATTGATTGATTTCCTATTCTGTACTTTTGCCTTTTTAAGAATGTCATATAAATTGAATCCTGCAGTGTATAGCTTTTATGCCTGTCTTCTTTAACTTAGCATAATGCATTTCAGATTCACTCATGTTGCTATATTGGTCCTTTGTTCCTTTTCATTGCTGAGAAGAATGCCATTGTTTGCCTGCATCATAGTTTATCCATTACCCAGTTGGGGGACATATTGTTGCTTCCAGGTTTTGTGGGTCTTTATTTGTACCCTCAGGGGGATAGAAAGCTTTCTTTGTTTGTTTCGTTTTGTTTTTGTTTTTTTGTTTTTTGGCTTTATTTTATTTTACTATTCCCCCAGGAACTTAAGCCTTTTATTCTTTGCAGAGATAGGATTCACGTGAAGTTTTGTGCTTTTCCAGCAGTAGTTGCTCTTCTCTTCCCCAAACACTGCACCATAAGGGAGACTGTTTCAGATCTTGCTATCTGACCCCAATCTTTCTTTTAATCTTGGGTTAGGTTTGTGGAGAAGTCCTGCACATGACTGAGAATGTCCCCTGTGTCTGTGGTTCATACAGTTCTATGTTTTTCCAAGAGCCTACACTCATCCTTAGCAATTTGTTAAATATTTACCTGAATTCTTGTTAGAAGGTTGTATGGAATCTTTCATTTGCCCCATTACTTGTGTCTTGTCTCTTCTTAACTGTGCTTATGTTCCTTAGATTTTGGATTAGTTGGTTGTCCTGAAACCATGGCTCTTTGATGGGTTCAAGAAAAGTTGTGACTCTTCTGATTATACAGTGAGATTGTTTTTGTTGTTATGTATGGGAGTAGTGATCTTCCCAGCTTTCTAACATCCTAAACAGAAGGCAGAAAGCACCTCACGTTCATTTTTTCCCCATTGGTGTATGTATTTTTAAATTAAAACTTATTGGGGTGACAATTGTTAGTAAAGTTACATAGGTTTCACATGTACGATTCTACAATACATCACCCATATATCACATTGTGTGTTTACCACCCAGAGTCAGTTCTCCTTCCATCATAATATATTTGACCCCATTTACCCTCACATTTATTTTTAAAGGATACTTTGATCAAGTCAGGTGTACATTATCTTTCAACACTTTAAAGTATACCATTCAATTGTCTGTGCACTTTCATTCTTTTTTAAGAGGTGATTTTTATCATTGATTATCTATACGTAATACCTCTTTTTTTGCTGGTTGGCTCCAGGATTGTCTCTTAATCTTTGCTTTTCTGTACTTAGACTAATATGTACCTAGGTATATTTTTCTTTTTATTTGTTCTGTTTTGGATTCTCTGAGCTTCTGGTATATGTGGGAGCTTGTTGATAATTTTAAAAAAAGAATTTAACGTGCAAACATATTAGATTGTTTTATATTGTCCCATAGATCTGATATTTTACCAAATTTTTTCACTATTTTTCCTCTTTGCTTTTTGGTTTGGTGAATTTTTTTTGAACTGTATTCTATGTAGCTGATCCTGTCTTCTGTGATTCTGTTCTATGTTTTTAATGGAATTATTTTTCACTTATATTACATTTTTTATTTCTATAATTTCTTTTTAGCTCTTTTTTGCAGTTTTCATTTACTTGTTGAAATTCTCCATCTGTTCATCATATTACCTATACTTAACATCATAGGCATACAATATCCCTATTTGATAATTTGAAAACCCATCTGATAATTCCAATATTTATGCCATATTGGAATTTTTTCCTGACGGCTCTTTTATCTTTTGGCAATGTATGATATTTGCTTGATGTCTTCGGCTGAATTCCAGATCTTTTTTTTCTTTTTACAACAATACTTTAGAGACTGAGGTAAATAATATTTATGTCCAGAAACATGAAAGCCTCATCTTCTTTCAGAGTGTTATAGTAGAGGGTTGAATCCATCTGATTTGTGTGTGAGTTTGATGTTACTTTATATAGATTTGTTCCATCACAAATTTTAATTATTTTTTTAGTGATGTTCTGCTTCTGCCTTGTGTTTAGTGTGTGAGGACTGTGATGCTAAAGGGTTTTAGTTGATATTCAGCTCCTCCATTAGGTTTGGCATGCTCTGTGTTTCCACGCCACAAAGGAGTTTTCTTTTGTGCTCCTGTTACATTCCCCAGTAGTAGACTGATGTTACTATCACCCCATATTCACAACCCTCATGAAGCTGGGGAGGGGGATGGATTCCTTACTTCTTCTGCCTCAATGTTAGGCAGGCCCTGTGTACTAATCCTCAGCACTGGGGCACTCTCCTGCTCTTCCTGAGTTAAACAATTCTGCAACTCAATGCAGAGGCTGGAGCACAGGTGGATTTCACGTTTCTCCCCCAGTGGCAGTAGCAGGAGAGCTCCACCTTGTGCAGGGTTCTGGGCACAAGTGAGCATTATGTTTCCTTAGAGTGACAGAAGACCCTTGCTATATATCTGTGCAGGTTCCCGGATTGGTGGGTTTCCGATCTCTTCCAGCAGTAGATACCTTTTGTTTCATCTTAGTGCAGGGTTTGGGATAGGTGTGATCCCTGTTTGATGTGACACCCATCAGTAGACTTCTTATTCCCTGTACCTGAGAAATGTCCATAACAAAGTAAGGTTTTGTGCCCATTCTCCAGCAGGGGCCAGCCTATGTCTTGTACTCTTCATGGCTTATAGAGTGGAGAGCCTGCACCACCACCCTTAAATTTAGGCAAGTTTTGTATGCATGGACCGCAGTTCAGCTCTCTCTCAGGTGTAATTTACTACTTAGATATTTCTTATCATAATCAGTGGAGACATGGAAGATTTTTTGAAGATTCTCATTGTATCTGGGGCTCTCTGGGATTCTAACCTGTCATAGTAACCCACATTTATCCTTTACAGTTTATTAAATCTTCATCTACTTTTCTCTTTTCTTCTTTTACAGTGACAACCTTTTTCTTTTTTTTTTTTTTACTATTTTGCAAAAGTGAAATAATTTGTATTTCTCTTTCTCCTAGGAGAGGTTTTAAACCTTTTGAATTTCAGTTTGCAAGGTTACCTTGCAACCTCAACTCTTTGGTAACCTAAAATATGATATTTAGATTATATGGATTGTCCTCATTGTTATGATGAAATTAATATTCTGACAGTTTTGACATCTTAAGCAGAAGTAGAAAAGTCAAATTGGTTGTGCTTCTAAATAATAATAGCTAACCATTGGAAAATGGGAATTGATAAACACCATCATTAATACAGTTTCCAAACTATTATATATCTATGGAGACATATATTTAATGAAATGTGAAAGAGCTTTACACTAAAAGCAATAAAACATTGCTGAGAGAAATTAGGGAATGCACAAGCAAACGGAGACATTTATCATTTTTATTTTGTATTTATTTATTTATTTATTTATTTATTTATTTATTTTAAAAAGATGAGAGACTGTTCTTTTATTTTATTTATTTATTTATTTATTTATTTATTTATTTATTTATTTGAGAGGGCAGTGTCACTGGCCCTCATATGTGGCATCTGAACTGGGGCCTCTGGCATCCAAAGCCAGCTCTTAACCACTGTGCCACTCAGCCAGCCCCTATCATTTTTATTTTTGGAAAGTTCAATATTTGAAAAACTTTCACCCCCCAAAAAAAAAAAAAAAACAATCTAAATGCAATCCCAATCCAAATTCCAAAAGAATTTGTCTGTGGTAAGAATTAAAAATCCAATTCTAAAATTTACATAGAAATGTAAAAACTGAAAACTGATAAGGCATTTTGAAAGAAAAACAAAGTTGAGGATTATACTACTTGATATCAAGACTTATTTTAAAGCTCTAGTAATCTAGAGAGATGGTATTGAAAAAAAGGATAATTAAATAGAATAATATATCAGAATGCAGAATTAATATTTATTTATTAAATCTCGAGTTAAAGTCACTTTCTCACTAAAATCTTCTGTGTCTCCTGAAGCAATAACAGGTTCCTCCACTAAACCTCTCCCTGTCCTCTGTCTGTTCAACTACTTATCACAGCAATATTAAATATTTATTTATTTATTTATTTATTTATTGTTATTACCCATATATATTTTAGTGGGAAGTATGTGTCCTTTGTTCATGAGCACGTGAAGACTTAATGCAATGATTGGTATATATTAAGTATGTAATAATTACCAAATGGATATTTCAGAGCTATGGAAAAGGTAATAAACAATTTGAGGTTATAGTGATTTATAACTGATGGCCATTTATGTACATTCTATAAACTTTGAAAAGAGGATATATACAGGATTTGATATTGCTGGCAGTAAGTATTTTTTATTGCTTCACTCCTTCTATCTCATCTGATTTTTAGCTGTTCTTTCAAGATTGCTGTATCAGTTGGTATTTGTAATTTCAAGCAATCAGAAGCAAATGTGCTTCTTTGTTAGTGATAATGTTCAGCAAATTGTCTTTCTCTTAAGTGTGAACTTCTTAGAATGAACCATTGGATTCCTCAGCTTTCAATGCGATTGCAGTCCAACTGTCTTTTTATTTTTATTTTTATTTTATTTTATTTTATATTTTTTGAGGGCTGTGTCACTGGCCCTCATATGTGGGAACCAAACCGGGGCCGCTGGCTTCCCAAACCCGCGCTTAAACGCCACGCCACTCTGCCGGCCCCCTACTGGCTTTTTAAAATTTACTTTGTATTTTGAAATGATTTGAGAATTATAAAAAGTTGCAAATATAGTTAAATAAATTTCCCTAAACTTTTACCCAAATTTCCTAAAGTTTAACATTTTTTACAGTTTTTTATTCTCAATCTCCAAACACACACACACACACACACACACACACACACACACACACACACACACCCTTTATGAGACCACATGAGTACACATTTATAAATATATATATTTTAAGTTTGAAGAAGATTTGAAAATAGGATTCCCTTTTACCTCTAAATACTTAAGGGTATATTGCCTAAAAACAAGGATTTTTTTTTCATAATCAAAGTTAGATTATTAAAATCAAGGAATTCATGTTGATAATTATTATCAAAACTATAGACTTTGTGAAAATTTCTACACTTGTCCCATTATTTCTTTTTCCCCCTTTTCCAGGGTGGTCTAGGGTCAAATGACGTTGGTTCTTCAATCCTTTTGTTTTTAATGACTTTAGCGTTTTTAAACATTTCTGGCTATTCATTTTCTAGACTATTTCTTAATTTTTGTTTGCCTGATGTCATGATGATTAGAATTTACGTGCGTATTTTGCTAAAAGACATCATGGGGGGAGGTTGATGTCAACTTTTAAATGTGATGTTAATCTGATCACTTGATTGAAGTAATGGTTGGCCAGGCTTCTATATTTCCCATGGTAATTAATAAGAATCTTACAGAAACAAATATTTTTTTTCTCATCATATTTTTTTGCCCACTACTTTAGGTTATGGTTATTCTTGTCTGAAACAATCACTAGGATGAATGCCAATTAGTAATTTTCTAATTCCATCATTTCTTCTATATTTATTAGTTTGGAATCTACTTTAAGGAAGAGGTGTTCCTGCTCCACCATTTTTATCTATTTGGACTCATGGACTCTTATTTTGTTCTGTGTCCTAGAATATATTCTTCTCATTATTTCTCTTGTTGCTCAAATGTCTCATTGATTTCTGAAGGCTTTATCTTCCCATCTTCAGTACAGACATGTCTTACCGAGGCATCTTTAGTATTTAGATTTTAGTTCCTTTTAGCATTAACTCTTCAGTTTAGAAGACCAGTATAATGTTCCCTGGATGGTAAGACAGTCAAGGTTTTTGCAGTCTACAGTACGGTACAAAGCTACAGCGCTGATATACCCTCGAAGCCAGATGACAAATATCTTGTAATTCCTGCTAATATAAACAAAACAGCTTCTGGTATTTCCTATTTATCAGGCAAAAAATTTCCCCAGGTCACTAGCTACACACCATATGTTTTTCGTTTCCGCTAAATTGGTGATTAAACTGGGAAATGATAGGCAATGCTACTTTCCCATGTATGTTTCAAGTCTTTGATAGTTGTATTAATTTCTTAAATTCTCTTCTGGTCATGTTTTATCTTTCGATGTACTAGAGAAGAAAAATACCAAAGATTTCCACATGGCCCTTCCTACCATAGTAACCACCATTCAAAGTACCAGGGAACTGTGGTGATGAACCCGGGTGCTAATGATTGCTATTATAGTACATACTCAAAAAGGCAACAAACAGTGGATTGTTTGGATGTCCTACTGAAGGTATGGTAAGGTGGACTCATGTCAGGGATCCATTGATCACCTGTTCTCCATGAAGTCCCACACATTCGTAAAAAATAGAGTTTAGGTCTCCAGATTATAGTGTTAACTTTGGCAAGCTTCTAATAATCTAAATACATAAATAACTTAAAAAAATGGATGCAAGTATCTTTGATAAGGACTAAGATAAAAAATACACAGGCTATGTGGATGCTGTAGTGTTTTTCCTAAAGTATACCCAACTGCTACTTCATTCAAGGGGCTATAAATCTAAGAATTGAGCCAGGTCTGGGAAGGCAAGGATAGAATATCAATAGGATGCATATATGTTTAGTCCTGGGTGTCACTTGATCAAGTAATATCCAATAACGAGTTTCCCATGTATCATCACTTTGGTTAATGTACTGTTCTGTACCCTGTTGTGTGAACTAAACCTGCCTTGTTCTTATTTCTGTGACTTAAGAAACATTGTTTGTTCAAGGCCATCTAATATATATACTTATCCTGATTTTTTTTTTTTTGCAGTAGCTCTCATCGACATGACTACCCTAAAGTGAAGAGCCTCAGAAACACTTTTCAGAGGTGCTGATGATCGCTCCCCTCTATGAATCTCAAGATTTATTGAAGGGCAAATAGTGTCAGCTGCCTTATTGTTCTTAAGCAATGTCTGAATTTCCATATCTTGAAATATCTAAAGTAGTCAAATAAGAATTTTGGTATTTCAAAGAGTAGATCCACTAGCAAACCTAGGTTTTTAAATTAACTATACAGGTAAAACATTAGAACTGACCCAAGCTGCACAACAAAGTACATTATATCCAGGATATATGGGTATGTATTACATTGTTAACATGTTGAATATTGACATATTCAGTCTAGCCTAAAATTATATTTTCCTTCTTCAGAAAACCACTTTCATAACCCATTTACTTACATCTTCCAATGTTTATGTTCTTACATTGATATGATTTTCACAATTGTGTGTTTTTCGGGGGTTTTTAGAGTTTTGTTTTTTTTGTATTTAAGCTTCTCTTTCTAGGCTTTACTTTATTATTTATCTTTGGTACAAGGAGGAATATTCCTCTAAGTTTGAGTTCATTACTGGGTGTATAAGAATTGTCTTTACCTTGAAAGGTAAGTACCTCACTTGATGTTGCTATGAAGGATTAAAGAGAGGGAGAAACATTTTTATCAGACAGATGAGTAAAAGGCTACCTTACCTGGCAGACAAGGCTCAGGGAGGGCTGGGGTTTTGTGGGAACCCCAAAATTTCAGAACTTTCTTGTGTACCTGTATTTCATATTCTAAAACCCAAACTTTTATAATCGATGTACTTAGTTTCACATAGGGTATCTATAAAGTCAGTGTATTAAATTGCCATTGCAATTTGACAACATATAGGATATTATCTTGACTTAATTATTAGCTTATTTATCAATTGTGCTGAGAGAAATAGAGATTTTAAAAATTATATAGTATCCCTTGTTTCAGTCTATGTAAAAACAGATTTTAGGGATTTGGCCTTGTCATTGCTTTCCTTTAAATTGTTTAATTCCCTTGGAAGCAACCTCCCCATGTGGCATTTCTTGAATTACTTTTGCCCATCATGCAATTCTATCATAGGAACAGCAAGGATCCCCCAAACTTACTTTCAATCAGCTCTTTAATCATGGTGATCACAGGGAATAATTTAATTTCCTTTCACATAACTGAGTGTCATGGGCAACCAGCTGTCCATCCATTAATGATAATAGGATTTTCATTGCCTTTAGCAATAAAAGCAGATAATTAAGCTCACATTTCTTCCATTTTACTCCATTTCTCTCATCTGTAAAGTATTCTTGGTTCCAAAGGCTGAATCAGACAGCTTCTCATTTGAAATGAACAGAAATCATCTTAGTTGCAAGCCACAAAGAAAATTAGGAGGATAGGTGGGCAATAAGACTTGAAAAGTGAGTAGAAACCAGTAGGAGATTAAAGGAGGGACAATGAATGTCCTGAATATCACCAATAGAACTATCTCCTCTGAAAACACACTGAAATTAGGAAAGATATATAAGATTTGAACCGCACATCTAACCAGTGTTTTGTAAGGAGCATATATAGAACCTTGTGCTCAACAGTGGAAAATACCCATTATTCACAAAGACCGACATCATTTTTAGAGCTGTATCCTGTCTCTGCTGAAGGAGACAGATTAGGGATAATACTTAAAGGTATAATACTTAAAGCCTTCCTTTCCTCATGAATACCAACCTGAAAATAATTGATGTCAAAAGTTCTTTGTAGGGCATGTGGATACATTAATTTAGACTGATAGTTACATAAATATCAATAATGTAAAGGTATATATGATTATACTTTATGTATACTCATTGTGTGTTGTGATAGTTACCATGTTTCTAAGAAACAATGAGGGCATGAACTGAATGGCTTAATGATTAGTTAGTTTCAATGACCCATCTCTGAGATAAATAAATTAAGATAAAATCAAGTTACTTTAATTGTCTATAGCTAAGGTTCAAGTGAATAAAAATTTATTAACATAATTTTATAGAATCTTTATAGATCAGTCATTATTGATAATCTTATTCCTACCCTAAATAATTATTACAGAATTAAAGTGATCAGAATATTATATAAAAAAAGATTATCTAATTTTGAATCAGCCCTATATTTGTCAAAATATCTAGTTTCTATGTAAAATACTTTGATTTTTATTGTGTTACAATCATAATTATACTCTATAATATTTTGTGACAGCCACGGTACCAATTTAAATTTTATGAGGAAGGGCCTATTCTTTTACTTTTAAAATCTCCTTTTAGTTTCAAGCATAGACAAAGTTCCACTTTGCAGTCTCCTATGCAGAAAGTAACTACATTCCACTTAATTTTTTGGACATCAATTAATATTTAATGTATATCCAGGGGCCACATGGCAGTGTAATAAGCATTTTTCTTTATAAATGCCTATTTATTCTCAGATTGCGTGTCTTTTTAAGATGCTGAGAATCTTAGCAGTTCCACAATATGAAAAACAGCATAGTACCCTCATGGAGAATTAACAGTCTTTAAAATACCGCAGAAACCAAAGAAAAAGAAACAATATGTCTCTGAATATTAATAACTCCCATAGTTGTAAGTTGTTACAGAAGAATTCTTTTTTTCAGAATAGTTCTGGAGTATCAAGAAGAAAAAAAAGTGAGTAATAAAAGGACATACTGTGCACCTAATATTGACAAAATTTATTAAGTATTAAAGGAATTGAATTCCACTTACTGTGAAACTGATAGATGAAGCTTGCTGGGGGATGGGAGGGGACATTGGTATCAATGATGTAAATAAATCCATAGGATACCGGGGCAGAAACAGCAGTATTATCCTAAAACACATATCTTAAGTCTAAAAATATTGGTAATAATAAATGGCAGATACATTTGGATTACAGTTAGGGTTATAATTTCCCTTCTTTTTGGTGGGCAGGTGGGGTGGGTGGGTAATGAGGCCAGTAACTATTAGCAAATCTCGGAACTCTCAATATACCGAAGATATACTCTCAATATACTATGGCTTTATCTGAAAGATTGATATTGGGGTTAGATCAGAAACTATAATGCCTATGCTTTGTTAGCCTAAAATTATGTCTTGGAAACATGGTGGGAAATTATAGACTAGAAAATTACCAGAATCTCCCTACTAGCAGAACAAGCTGCAGAATATACCCACTCCACAGCCAGGCAGGAAGGAGCCTAGGGGCAATCATTAGGATCATTGGATCAGGCAAGAATTAAACAATTTGATGGTAACTTGATCTGATACAATCCCATTGACACATTTAGTTGGTAGAGAGATTTATTTGTAAGGTTTGGATTCATTTGTTAGACATCCTGACTGGCTTACGTATAATAGAAGAGATGTAAAGCTTTTAGCTTTGGGTAGGAAAAAAAAAAAACACATGTATTCCAATAGAGAATGTATTTTCTGGAAGGCAAGACAAGAAATTTGCATAGAAAAAATGGAAGCTCTCCCTGCCATCACAGCTTTCCACTTTGAGAAGCAGTGAAAGTACCTTTTCAATATGAGAGGAGCTGTAACCCTGTTCTCCAGGAGAATGGAGACTTCCATACTAGCCTTGGTCAAATACGGGTTGTAAAGAGTATATGCCAATGTCAAATAGTAGGGAAAGAGTGTGTCACTTAATCTGTGTGTTAATAACAATTTCAGTCAGGCCCAGAAAGAGTAGTTATCAGATAACAAAAGAGCAAAGTTGTGTTTTGCATCTTTTATTTAAAAAAAAAATGCATTGATGTTTCTGAGTGAGTTAGATATATATCCTCCTACCTGAAACCAAATCCTCAGTATTCTCCAATATGGATAATGTTTTCATCGTAATAAGCCTAGATGTGGATTTACAAAGAACATATAAAGTTCTCATAGCTGTATCTGTGATAAAAATAGCTATAATGATTGCATACTATGTGTCAGGCATTTTTCTCAGCACTTTACATAATTTACCTCATCTAGTGCTTTCAATGACCCTATGAATGAAGACTAATCATTATCTCCATTATTATAGATTAAAAAATTTGAAGCTCAGGGTGATTATCTTACCCAAATAATCAGTGGTGAAGCTTGGACTGGAACCCAGGTCTGGCTGACTCCCGATTCTTGCTCTTATTTAGTCTGTGCTGCTACCAAGGCGATTTGCACTTGACTTTTTGAAGACGAGAGAGAGTTAGGCTCCTATACAAGAAGGTAGTTTTATTTATTCATTTATATGTTGGTAAAAAATATTTTTTCCCTTGTGATGAGAACTTTTAGAATTTCTTTTCTTGGCAACTTTCAAATATAACATACAGCGGTGTTAACTATTATCCTCCTGTTGTGCATTGCATCTCAGGATTTATTTAACTTATAACTAGAAGTTTGTACCTTTTTACCACCTTCATCCAGTTCCCTCAACACCCACCCTCCACCCTCCACCTCTGGTAACCACAAATAGAATTTTTTTATGAGTGTGTTATTTGTTTCAAATTCACATATAAGTGACATCATACAGTGTTTGTCTTTCTGTTTGACTTATTTTGCTTAGCACAGCGACTTCAATGTTTATCCATGTTGTCACAAATAGTAGGATTTCCTTCTTTTTATGGCTGAATAGTATTCCATTGTGTGTGTGTGTGTGTGTGTGTGTGTGTGTGTGTACCGCAACTTCTTTATCCATTCATCTATCAATGGACACTTAGGTTGTTTCTCTGCCTTGACTATTGTAAATACTGCTGCAATGAACGTGGGGCTGCAGATATCTCTTTGATGTAGTGATTTCATTTCTTTTGGATATAGACCCAAAAGTGGAATTGCTGGATCATATGGTGTTTTATTTTTAATTTGAGCTATAATTTGAACATAGGTTTTTCTGACTCTAAATCCTATGTGCTTCAACCTTGTGCCACATATTTCCTCTTTCCTTTTAAGATGCTTACTGCATTTTAATATTCAGAGAAGTCCAGCAACAATCCAGCCCCCTCTACAGAATGCCTAGGTCTGTGGGAAACAAGCATGGCAGCATTCTAGAGAATACTGGCTTCAGTGCCAGCTAAGAGTCTACAGGTACAAGGTACAAAAATTTCCTGTGGGAACACAAACCCAAAGATGTGGGGATAAGTTGCAAAAAACAATTTGGTTCATATACGTTTGTTCAATACATATTTACAAGGAGTTATCTCAAATGGAGATAAAACAAGTGAATTATTCAGCAAATAAAACCTGAGTAAACTGAATGTGCTACTGCATTCTGAGCAGAGAGTAAGTGGACAATTGAAAATCAGCAAGACCACCTGCTGGAGAGATTGTCAAATGTAAAATAGCTGTAGATCTGTAATTTCATTAAGGCTGAAATACACTAACCTTGGGAAATGGGGAATCATTGCTAAAAACATTTGAAA
The DNA here is from genome assembly GCA_033961575.1 of Aselliscus stoliczkanus. Classification (NCBI taxonomy): domain Eukaryota; kingdom Metazoa; phylum Chordata; class Mammalia; order Chiroptera; family Hipposideridae; genus Aselliscus; species Aselliscus stoliczkanus. Next base: position 188,080,643 of record CM066728.1, read on the forward strand.
ATTAAAGTTTGCAAATACTTATATAAATTGGCAGAGTTCCAGAGTAGCCAATATAACAGACCCAAAGGGAGCATGGAGTAGACAGTTAGCTCTAGCAAATTACTCGTAAACACTGCTGTCATCGCGTGGTGTCGTTGTTGAAATCTGGAGAAAACAAAAATGGGCAGGACATTTTAGTAAGATGTGACAGATCAATGCCTTGAGGTAGAACCTTTCTCCACATCTCTTGTCATACATATAAAAGCCTGTTTTAAAAAAAAAAAAAAAAAATTTTTTTAAAATTTTTTTTAGAGGGCAGTGTCTCTGGCCCTCACATGTGGGATCCAAACCAGGGCTGCTGGCATCCCAAGAAAGCTCCCAACCACCGTGCCACTCAGCCGACCCTAAAAGCCTGTTTTAATCTACTGGAATTGTCTTTTTTTTTACAGGTTTATAATGAGATATAATTCACATATCATACAATTCACCCCTTTACAATGTACAATTCAATAGTTTTTAATATGTTCACAGGGATTCATCTATCACTACTCTCTAATTTCAGAATATTTTCACTATTCTAGAAAAAAAACCCATACCAGTGGGCATTCACCATTTCCTCACAACTAATCCTCATAGCCCCAGGCCCTGGGAAACACAAATTTGCTTTCTGACTCTATAGATTTCCCTATTCTTGATATTTCAAAAAGAAGGAATCATGATATGTGGTCTTATTGGCTTCTTCCACTTAGCATAATATTTTCAGGGTTTATCCATGTTATTACATATATAAGTACTTCATTATTTTTTATGTGTGGCTATTCAAATAACATTCCATTGTGTGGGTATACCACATTTTGTTCATCTTTTTTATTGTTTACGGAAATTTGAGTTGTTTCCACTTTTGGCTATTGAGAATAATGCTGCTATGAAAATGCATGTGCACATTTCTATGTGGACATATGGTTTTATTTATTTTGGGTTTATATGTAGAAGTGGAATTGCTGGGTCATATAGTAACATATGTTTAACATTTTAAGGAACTGCCAGGCTATTTTTCAAAGCACCGCTCTCATTCTACACTCCTATCAGAATGGTATGGGGGTTCCAATTTTCGACATCCTCTCTAAATCTTGCTATTTTCTGTTTTTGTGACTATAACCATCCAAGTAGGTATGAACTGATATCGCAGTTTAGTTTTGATTTACATTTCCCTGATGGCTAATGATGTAGAATATCTTTTCATGTGACTTTTTCTTCTATTTATACTCTTCAGTGGACTACCTCTTCATGTCTTTATCCATTTTCTAAATGGATTATTTTTATTTATTTATTTTTCTATTGTTGAGTATTAGGAGTTCTTTATGTATTCTTAGATACAAGGATGTCTACTATATTGACTTTGTGTCCTGCAACCTTGCTGAACTTGTTTATTAGTTCTAATTCTTGTGTGTGCATACCTTAAGATTTTCTATGTGCAAAGTCATATAATTTAATAGTAGCATTATTTAACATTATTCCTTTATTTCCAATCTAGATGCCTTCTAATTATCTGGCCAGCTTCTTTGACTAGAACTTCCAGTAAAATGTTGTATAGAAGCAGCAATAGCAGACATTCTTGTCTTGCTCATAATTTGAAGGAAAATATACTCAGTTTTTCACCACTAAGTATGTTAGATGTGGGTTTTCATAAATGCCATTTATAAGGTTGAGGAAGGTCTCTTCTCCTAGTTTGTTAACATTTTTTAAAATTTTTGTTGGCATATAGGGATATTAAATTCTCTGAAATGCTTTTTGCTCACCTATTGAGATAATTATATGGTTTTTGTCCTTTAATCTATCACTATATTATACTTTATTAATCTCTGGCTGTTGAACCAACCTTGTGTTCCTGGAATAAATTCTACTTTATCATGTTATATAATTCTTTTTATATATTTCTGCATTTGAATTGTCAGTATTTTGTTACTGGAGCTGTTCTAGCCAAAGTGGTTAGTGACTTTCTAAGGGTCAGATTGTTAAGTTCAATGGCATATATTCATTGACATCACATCTATGATCATTTTATATCCTTTTCTAATATTTTCCTTTATCACATTAAAAACCATCCGTCTTTTAGTTCCTTACCATGGCTTTTCTATACACTGGTCTCTTTCCCCATATCTATTGTAGATAGCACATTTTTTTAATTGATGCATAATTAACATGCATTATCCTATTAGTTTCAGGTATACATCATAGTGATTCAATATTTATATACATTATGAAATTATCTCTATGAATAGCCTAGTTACCATCAGTCATCATAAAAATGTATTACAATATTATTGACTATATTTCCTATGCTGTACATTACATCCTCATGACTTATTTACTTCATAACAGGAGTTTGTACCTCTTAATCTCTTTCACCTATTTTGTTCCCCACCCCCAAACCACTTACCTCTCTGGTAACCACCGATTTGTTTCCTGTAGATGACATTTACCTTTATGTCTCCTCCTTTGATTGCATTCTTCTCAACATTAGGGATTTAATTTTATTTTAATATTTTCTGGTACTTTGAAGATTTTAAAATTTTCCCTCCTCTCCATCCTCCCCCTCTTCTCCTAATTTTCTTCCTCCTCCTTTTTTTCTCTTCCTCTCCCTCTCTCCTCCCTTCTCCTTATTGTCTTCTTTTTCCTCCTTCATTTTTTTTTCTGACTCAATGAGTATATAAATATAGAAAACTTAAAGCAGAGAAAGGTGAAGAAGACAACTTGCTATTGAAGCCCTAACTCTATTAAATTAGTATGTTTTGGGAAGAGAATAGAAAAGGTGTAAGAAAAGAAAAGAGCTATAGTGAATTCAGACAATTTGGAGCAGTTTTCACTCACTGAAATGAAAGAGGGTAAAATTAGAGGACAAAAGAAGAGTAAGAAGAAGTCCCTTGTATAAATTAAACACTTGTAGCCTCATAGCTCAGTGTTTCCTAGAGAGTGTTTTCTGTGTTTTGGGTTAAACCAAGTGCTGTGGTAATTTATGTTTAGAAATTTATGGGTAATACAAAGCTAAATAATCCCTGCAAGATTTTGATAGAATAAGCTATGTTGCCAATATGAAGTGGTCATAGTGCTAGCATTTCTCATATTTAAATAAGAGTCATTTGAAAAAAGGCTGCAGCAGTCACCTGAGGACTGAGACAAGCTTTAGATGGGAAAATTCAGTTGCTTCTTCATTCAGAGATGACATGGTGGTATATGGGTGTAATTCAATATTCTCGATGTTTACATATTCTTCATCTTTCAGGCCAATCTATTAAGTTTTCGTTCAACTATTATAAAATTAGGCCATTAGTATTTTAGATAAATAGAAACATGTGATGTTTATAGATGATGTCTTATCTAAAACTACTTCCTCAGCATTTAAACTTGTCCCTTAGCCTCTGATTTATTGATATACAAAGAGTATGAAATATTTGGGCCGGCGAAGTGGTGTGGTGGTTAAGCACTGGCTTGGGAAGCCAGCGGCCCTGGTTCGGTCCCACATATGAGGGCCAGTGACAGTGCCCTCAAAATAAATAAATAAATAAATAAATAAAAAATAATAAAAGAAAAAAAAAGAGTATGAAATATTTTAAAGCATCAGTATAACAACAAAAATTCAAAACAATGCAATTTCAGACTAGAACTTAAAAAAGAAACTATTTCTTTTATTAATTTATTAATTTATTTATTTATTAATTTATTAATGTGGGCAGATGACAAATTCAACTGGCTAGTACAGAAATATCTAGTGATGTAACACAATGAAACTAATAGTTCGTAAGAAAATTTCCTACTAAGTTAATATTTTGATACCATGAAATGTACATTTAATTCAGTGTTAAATCTGATTTGTCTGAAAAATGTACTTCTGAATTAAATTGAATAGTCACTAAAAAATCCTTTTGTATTTTCAGGGAAACATTTACACTATCTATAAACCTAAGGTTTAACACAGTTTATAAGAAACAATATAAATTTAATAATAAATCAAATTAAGAGTTGACAACATAAAATATAAATTATTTAAATACAACCTTTCCCTTATACTAGTTAAGTGATTTTTTTGAGAAGTTTATTAATCTAGTCAACTGAAAGTTATATCTGAAAAATTTCCCCAACATCCCTTGTTCCAACCAATCAATATCTGCTTATTTTAACTCTTTACTGTATTTTTACTGCAAGGCACTTAATTTAGGCTATTATGACCCAATAAGTCAACTATTAGGATGACTTCTTAATTTGTCCACTTTCAGTTTCCTCTGATGTACTGTAATGTTCTTCCAAGACTATTAATCATGTCCCATTCTTTTTAAAATTCATTATTAGAGCACTATTTTTCACACTACAAATTACAATCACATTATGAGAGCAGGCATGGACCCAAGTGATCTATTCCTTGACCTCTTTCAAATTTGGAAATTAATTTATATCAAAGGCTGTACCAAAAAGTATCCAATGATTTGAACTAATGTATTCCTGAAAAGTCCTCTACATCTCCTTATATTGGGCTGTTTGTGAATCTCTTTCTTTTTTTTACATTAAAAGTCACTTATAGGACTTCCAGTAAAATGCCAGAATAGACACACCCTGTGCTAACTGCCTCCCAGGATCACACCAAAATTACAAACAAATTATACAGCATTCAACCCTGGAGGTCCCCGGAACACTAGATGAACAGAACCACTAAACGAAGAACATAAAGAGGAGGCCACATTGGGTCTGGTAGGACGGGCGGAGACGAGAGAGGGCAAACCCTGTGAGGGAAGCCCCAGCTGTGGAGAGGCTTCTCTGGTTGGGGGAGAGACCCTCCAGCCACACTCCAAGCTCACCAGCCCAGAGTTCCTTTGCCGGGAAGAGAAGTTCCAAGAGCGCTGGTGTTACTGACCAACTGAGCAACAACAACCCCCACCACTGAAAAACTTTAATGTTTTCTTTTCTATAGAAATGTTAAGTCTCCTCCCTAGTTCTTTAGTTTCTTAGCTCTTGGGCTTTGATTGCTTTTCTGAGGGAAGATCCCCCTTGCTTCTTAATTGCTTTGTAAATTAGTTCCTGAATATGAAACAATAGGAGTCTCCTACCCCTGCTTCAGATAACTACTTGAAAGCCTGAGACTTCCTAATACCCCCAGGCCAGGAAGCTAAATGTCAAACCCATTCTGTGTCCAGACAACTGATGCCCCCTGAGTGATGGACTGAATAACCACAAGTTTCATAAGAACTAACAGATTTATATTTTTGTTTTAATTCAGGAGCCTTGAGGATACAGGGGATATCCCAGCAAGATTGCCAATCACAACCAAAGAAGCCAATGCAGTCTTTCAGGTGGAGCTTGAGACCCCTTCCTCTCATCTGAGATCAGCTTCGGTGAATTCCATGAACCCCAATAGGCAGGGACAGCTCTACGCCCCTGCCCAGCAGGAAGCAGATACAGAGGAAGAAACCTCCTGTCCCTCAAATTCCCATAGAGATTTTTATGGGGATCACATCTCTCAAGGGGAAAACTAGGCAGGCAGTTAGAGGCAGACATTGGGTCTCTGTATTCCTGCATGTCTCACAGAATGTGACCACCGGGTGACCTCCACTCTCCACCCAAAACTCCCCCTTGTATTGTAATTACCTACCCCTGCAGGAAGAGCAAATGGACACAAAATATCCAACTAGATCAGACCAGTCACTTACACCTATGCAGTACCTCTTGTTAATCACAGGTGCCAATCAAGTGGTCCTATGCCCAGAAAGAACAGCCCATTCTAGAGAAAAAGGATAAAAACCCCAAGTCCTGGGAGGGAAGCCTGGGCTGCTACTGCTGTTGCGGCGGCTGCTTCTGCTGCTGCTTCTTCCCTGCTCCTTTTTACCACTTCTCTTTAAGCCTCACCTTTGCACGTGCCCCCTCCACATTCTTTGGCAACGGGCCCTTGAACCATCCTCTAGTACTCAGGTGTACTTTTATTTCTAAATGTACTGTCTTTTTCTAATAAACTACTTATTCTACTGCTTTACTCTGATATCTCGTTCAATTCTTTGCTCGAGTTGCCAAGGATCTGGACTTTGCGCCAAGGAAGGCCCAGTCTCCGAGAACACTGGCAGTAAATTAGTGAGGACTCTCTTTGCTCAGCTTGGTGAGGCTAAGAGCGGCTGGAGAATCAGTGGGGTTGGTGCACGGGCTTGCTCACCCGTGAGCACTTACCTGGTTCCTGGTGGAGGGAGTAGCTGTGTGAGCCGGGCCCAAGAGCCTGTGCGGATGGACTGAACTGAGCAACTTTGGAGCAAGGACTGGAGCTTTTTGGACTATTGTTCACCTGGTGTGGAGGCTACACGTGAGTGGTGTAAGGAGGGCGCCATTTTGTCAGGGTTGGGCCCTCCCACAGAGGATCAGGTCTGGGACCTCATTGTTCTAGTGGAATTAGAGCAGAAATGCGTGTGTGTGCATGCGTGCGTACACGTGCATGTGGCTTTGGATCCCCACCCTCTGCCCCCTTATACTGCGTTGCCAGGGAAACGCTGGGCGGGTGCCCTCCGGCTCCAACAGGCTGCTCACTAAGACCCGGGAGTGTGTGAGTTGCCTCGGATCCCCAACCTCAGCATGGCTTGTGCTGCATTGCCAGGGGAATGCCTGGTGGGTGTGTTCCGGCTCCAACAGGCTGCTCACTGAGATGCGGGAGTGCGCGAGCTACCTCAGGTCCCCACTCTCCGCACTGTGCTTGCAGAGTTGCCAGACTGGTGATTGGTTGTTGGGCTGCTCGGCCTGATCTGTGAGCAGGTGATTGGGACAGGCTGAGACTGGGAGTTTTCCTGGGAGTGTTGGGCCGTGATCTGTGTGCCTGCATGATCCAGCCAGGGCTATCCTGGTGATCTATCTAATACATCAAAGCAATCCCAGAGCAACAGCCAGAATGGGGAAACAAAGAAACATGTCACAAGTAAAAGATCAGAAGAAATGTCTAGAAATGGAACCAAATGAAACAGTGGGATCCAACCTTTCAGAGACAGAGCTTAGAACACTGATGATAAGAATGTTTAACAAACTTAGTGAGGGCATAAGGAAGGATAGAGAAATCATAAAAAACAACCAATTAGAACTAAAGAATACAATAACTGAAATGAAGAACACACTCGAAGGAATCACCAGTAGAGTAGATGAAGCAGAGGAGTGGATCAGTGATTTGGAAGACAAAATAGCAGAAATCACCCAGTTGGCACAACAAAAAGACCAAAGAATAAAACCGAGAGAAAATAGTTTAAAAGCCCTATGGGACAAGATGCTGTACAACCAGCTTCGACTCATAGGAATACCAGAAGGAGAAGAGAAGAAGGGGTGGAGAATGTATTTGAACAAATAATGACTGAAAACTTCCCTACCCTGGCGAAGGAAATCAACATACATGCCTAGGAAGTGCAGAAGTTTCCAAACAAGCTGAAACCAAACAGGCCCACACCAAGACACATCATAGTTAAAATGGCAAAGGTTAAAGACAGAGACAGAATCCTAGAGGCTGCAAGAGAAAGACAACAGGTTACATACAAAGGAACTCTTGTTAGACTAACAGCTGACTTGTCTACAGAAACTCTGCAGGCCAGAAGGGAGTGGCAGGAGATATTCAAAGTGACACAAAAGAAAGGCCTACAACCAACATTGCTCTACCCAGCACGGCTATCACTTAAAATTGAAGGAGAAATAAAGAGCTTCTCAGAAAAGAATAAGCTTAAGGAATTCATTACCATCAAGCCAGCATTGCAAGAAATGTTAAAAAGGCTTTTTAAAACAAAAGAAAGGGGTAAACAAGTTAACCCAGGAAGACCAGGAATACAAATAACAAAATGGCAATACATATGCACCTATCAAGAATCATTTTAACTGTGAATGAGCTAAATGCTCCAATCAAAAGACAAAGAGTGGCTGAGTGGATAAGAAAATAGGACACATGTATATGCTCTTTATAGATGGAATAAGATATTTCATGCAAATGGAAATGAGAAAAATAAAAGCTGGACTACCAATACTTATTTTGGACAAAATAGACTTTAAAATGACTACAATAAGAGACAGACAAGGGCACTATAACCCTAGTAAACATCTATGTACCCAACATAGGAACTCCTAATCACATATAACAGATTTTGACAGGCATAAAGACAGAGATCAAGTGACTTCCGGTAAAATGGTGCAATAGACAGATGCTGTGCTAACTGCCTCCCAGGATCACACCAGAATTACAAGCAAATTATACAGCATTCAACCCTGGAGGTCCCCGGAACACTGGAGGAACAGAACCACTAAACGAAGAACTTAAAGAGGAGGGCACGTCGGGTCTGGTAGGACAGGCAGAGACGAGAGAGGGCGAACTCCGTGAGGGAAGCCCCAGCTGTGGAGAGGCTTCTCCGGTTGGGGGAGAGACCCTCTGGCCGCATCCCAAGCTCATCAGCCCAGAGTTCCTTTGCCGGGAAGAGAAGTTCTAAGATAGCTGGAAGTAAATTAGTGAGGACTCTCTTAGCTCAGATCAGTGAGGCTAAGAGCGGCTGGAAAATCAGTGCGGCCGGCGCCCGGGGTTGCTCGCCGGTGAGCACTTACCTGGTTCCTGGTGGAGGAGTGGCTGTGTGAGCTGGGAGCCTGCGGGGACGGACTGAACTGAGCACCTTTGGTGCAAAGGCTGGAGGTTTTTGAACTGTTGTTCCCATGGTGTGCATCCTGCACGCGAGTGGTGTAGGGAAGGCGCCATTTTGTCGGGCTTGGGCCCTCCCACGAAGGATCAGGTCCGAGACCTAATTGGTCTGGTGGAATTGGCGCAGAAGTACGTGTGTGCGTGTGAGCGCGCACCTGCGGCCTTGGATCCCCACCCTCTGCCCAGGTTATACTGCATTGCCAGGGAAACGCAGGGCGGGTGCCCTCCGGCTCCAACAGGCTGCTCACTGAGACGCTGGAGTGCGCAAGCCACCTCGGGTCTCTGCTTTCCGCACTCCGGTTGCAGAGTTGCCAGGCTGGTGATTGGATGTCGGGCTGCTCGGCCTGATCTGCAAGCGGCTGATTGGGACAGGCTGAGACTAGGAATTTTCCTAGGAGTGTTGGGCCGTGAGCTGTGTGCCTGCATGATCCAGCCAGGGCTCTCCTGGTGATCTATCTAATACATCAAAGCAATCCCAGAGCGACAGCCAGAATGGGGAAACAAAGAAACATGTCACAACTAAAAGATCAGAAGAAACCTCCAGAAATGGAACCAAATGAAACAGAGGGATCCAACCTTTCAGAGACAGACCTTAGAACACTGATGATAAGAATGTTTAAGGAACTTAGCGAGGACATAAAGAAGGATAGGGAAACCATAAAAAACAACCTGTTAGAACTAAAGAATACAATAACTGAAATGAAGAACACACTCGAAGGAATCACCAGTAGAGTAGATGAAGCAGAGGAGCGGATCAGCAATTTGGAAGATAAAATAGCAGAACTCACTCATTTGGCACAGCAAAAAGACCAAAGAATAAAAAACAATGAAAATAGTTTAAGAACCCTATGGGACAAGGTGAAGCACAACCACCTTCGAATCACAGGGATACCAGAAGGAGAAGGGAAGAAGCAAGGGGTTGAAAATGTATTTGAAAGAATAATGACTGAAAACTTCCCTACCCTGGTGAAGGAAATCAACATACATGCCCAGGAAGTGCAGAGGGTTCCAAACAAGCTGAACCCAAACAGGTCCACACCAAAACACATCATAGTTAAAATGGCAAAGGTTAAAGACAGACAGAGAATCCTAGAGGCAGCAAGAGAAAGACAGCAGGTTACATACAAAGGAACTCCTGTTAGACTAACAGCTGACTTGTCTACAGAAACTCTGCAGGCCAGAAGAGAGTGGCAGGAGATAGTCAAAGTGACACAAGATAATTGCCTACAACCAAGATTGCTCTACCCAGCACGGGTATCACTTAAAATTGAAGGAGAAATAAAGAGCTTCTCAGAAAAGAATAAGCTTAAGGAATTCATTACCACCAAGACAGCATTGCAAGAAATGTTAAAAGGGCTTTTTTAAACAAAAGAAAGGGGTAAACAAGCTAACCCAGAGAGACAATTTAAGAAGATTGAAGTCATTTCAAGCAGATATAAAGGAAAAACTGATGGTTGCTGGCTGGGAGGGAGTAGGGAAGAGGGAGCGGGGGAAGGTTTTGGACAGGTAGGTGGGTGACTACAATGTTGCTGCAGGGATATGGGGGCAGTTCTGAGGATGTAATTGATAATGTTGTGAAGATACTATTAGGTTGGGTGAAATAAGTCAGTCGGAGAAGGACAGGTACCATGTGATCTCACTTGTGTGTGGAGTCTGAAGAGTTGAGTGAACGATCAAAGTAAACAGACTCGTAGATGTAGAGTAAAAACTGAGGGTTGCTAGTTGGGAGTGGGGTGGGGATGGGGGGAAGGGGAAGGGATTAGACAGCATAAATAGACAACTACAATATTGCCACAGGGATATGAAACACAGTTCGGGGAATATAATAATGTAAAAATTTTGTGGCGTGTCAGATAGTCACATGTCTTGTTAGGGAGACCATTTCATGGATGGAGTAGAGGCTTGATCACTGAACTGTACACCTGAAGCTGATGTTGTATATTATTGTATGCCAACTGTAACTGAATATATAGATAGTCACTGGATGTGGAGTATACTGTGGAAGGGAGTCAAAGGGATTGTAATAGATATGTATGATATGTGAGGGGGAGTGGGGTGGTGAGCTGGGGGAGGGGAGTTGTCACTTTGGGGGGTAAAGAGTATAACTATTGCATTGTGTTGTACACCTGAAACTAATATAAATAAATAAATAAATAAATAAATAAATAAATAAATAAATAAATAAATAAATTTTAAAAAGTCACATAATGATTGCCTCATTCATGGTGAAACAATTCCGACTTGGTCTTCGTGATTCCTTCGTATATATATATGTGTGCTATATAACAAAATTTAGACACCAACAGCTACTTATCTTATTCTATGGGAATCATCCGTATGCCATTCTGTTAGAACCAGCTTTAGTGTAAGACAATTTTATTCACCTTGACATTTTTAACATTAGCAAATATATATAATTTAACATTATCTGCTAAATTTCCCCTAAATTATTTTCTACTTCTTCCTGAACTAGATTAATTTTTCCAGTTTTCAGTTTTTCTTGAAGTTAGTGTCACATGACCATATTCCACTCAGTAGAACATAAACTGGAGTATTCTGCTTCCAGGACTTCTGTGTATGGTCTTCATGCTCTTTTTCTCATCCAGACAACCTTAGAGGATGGCAAAGCCATAGCATATAGGAGTTATGAGTCCGTAGCTATTTCCTTGGAAGAAAGTCACCTGCTGATCATGAATACTCAGAACTTATTTGAGCAAAAATGTTAAGCCATGAGATTTGGGAATTTGTATTAGTAGCTCTCATATATTAAATAATAAATATTTTTTGAATATATTTGAACATACTTTAAAATATGTTTTTACTGTATTTGGTTTACCCATTAAAATTAGCAAATATAATATTAAATAAAGTAAAAAATAATAACAGAATGCTCCGTGCCAAATATTTTATATCAATTATCTCTAATATGTTATTATGATTTTATAAGTGGAAAAGTGAGATTTATGAGGATAAACACCTGTTCCAGGATAGTTAGCCAGTTGTGGAGTCTTGACTCAAACTTTCAACTGATGGTTCATATTCATTCTTCTACACCACAGCATCTTAAAACAATTTGAGACTGTTGTGATGATTCAGAAGGGTTTTTGAGATCAAGTTTACTGATAGAAACATTGGTCATCACTTTTGGTGTGAATCAGTATATGTCTATCTGTAGAGTAGGGTAGAAACTTTACAAGAAATTATCTTAATAATAAAGCCTTAACATTATCTTTTGTATGGATTTTAACTGATAGAGCTGATAATCACATTACTTATGTATTACAAATTCATATGTGGAGGAAAGAATGATAAATGCTACATTCAATTCAAATTTTTTGCAAACAGATTTTGGCTGGGTTCTGATACAAGAGAGAAATCATTTAATCATCATTTAACCATTCAATTGCTATTTAGTTGATTAGTAATGACAACTATAGCTGCAGTGTGTCATGAAATGTTTTAATTAACTAACAGCTGTCACAAGCTTTGGATGCCTTAGATAAATAGGGTTCCCATAATGGCATAATGCAGAACACAAATATAGATGGAAGATTTCTATTGTATGAGATGAAATAATGAATTATTAAAACTTCATTATTACTAATGATGTTATAACATCACAAATAAGCATTTTTATAAATTAAATACTTAATTATTAAAATAAATGAGATATATTTGTTGTTTTCATAGTTTATTATTTCATTTTTGGGTCCGGTTTTGAAGCCATAGGCTAAATCTGCTGTGCTGTTTCATTTGAAATATCTCTCACATGCATTAGTTCTTACCCAGCCATCTTTTGTCTGAAGGCAGACCATTGCTTTTTCATAATTTTCTTAGCATTTATAACATTCATTTATAATTTTCTCATTTCCACCCTTACTTTCTCAAAGCTTTGGCCTGATTACCCCCTTACCTAAGCACATTACAGCATCCCCAGGTCCTTCTGATCTGGAAGGGAAGAGGGCATTGCCATTTCCCGTATACCCTTATGGCACTACCTTCAAATGTGTTATAAGATTTACATGGTATTTCAGTTATTTTCTTATTTTCTAAATATTGCCTATCTTGTTTCAAAAAATAGTTGAGGTGAATTTTAACACATTCAAAGAAGAGATCCTAAAAACAAAACAAAACAAAACAAAACAAAACCTAAACATCACTAACATGGAGGAAAAAATCTAGCAAGAGAAAAATCTAGCAAGATGGTAATTTTGATGGCTGTCTCTGAGTGAACTGAAAGTGTCCTCTTAAACAAAACAAACAGGAGATTATAATAAGAAAATATTTTTGTAGTGCTTGATTATAAATTTCTTGTGAGGTATGGTTCACACAGATAGTGATAAGAGAATGCCAATAAGAGTTTGGAAGCAACTCTTTTGAAAGTATGCTCATTATTTCTGTATATTGTTTTCTTGTAGATTCTATACTTAGCAACCCAAACTACAACATCAGTCTGCAATGTAACCAAAATAATAATAATAATAATAATAATAATAATAAATGTACACATAGATAAGCCTGTAGATCCAGGGCTAATTGTTTTAAAGGTAGACACAGTAAAGTATTATAATTTTGTTTTAAAATATCTACCTTTTCCATTACTGAAAGATATTCAATATGTTAAACTTCTTTATATCTAATTACAGTAATAAGGGCAATATCAGATACATAATAAGTGTTAAATAAATTTTAACATTTTATGTTTGAATAAATGAAATATTTTGTTCACCATGGGTCAGTACATATAGTGTCTTACTGTTCTTATTTAATACTTTGGGAAGATAAAAATTACAAGCTAGATAAGAAAACAGGTCAGTTTTGATTTGCACATATTAATGATCACATGCACACACAGTAAGCTTTATTTTTTACTCTTTTCTACAATTGGTACAGTTGATTAAGTTCTATGACATTTTCCTCTGCTCCACTAGTTAATTCAGTTCTTTTTGGAGCAGCAGCTCCTGTTTGTATGCATTTGGCTCAGTGTTTCCCAGAATAGCAGTCTGCCTACAAATACTGCTATTCTTTCTTAAGCTAATCATTTCTCATTGTTATGTTTTGTTTGATTGACTGCACTTTGTAGATTTTCTCATTTCAATTATCAGACTTGGGACACTGAAACTTTAACATCCCTACTTTGAGTAAAGTTTTCCTTCAAGTTTAACAGAGCTGAGTTTTGGTGAGGTGATGTTTAATATGGGTTGGTTTCAGCTTTGTCTGCTATTGTATACTTTTCACAGATGAAAAGCACACTATGTTGTAGTTTTATACCATAGAATTAATGACAGACTATCTAGCTTGCAGCACTGTTAAACTTCCATAATGTAATTGGGATCCTAGACACCTTTTGTAAAACTAATCGACAAAAGTTGTATGGAATTCAAAATTTCACTATACCTAGTCAAATTCACAAAGATATGAAGGAATAATTAGATAAGGACTTAAATATTCTTAACTACTTCAGTAAGTTAATTATGAAATAAATCATTGAGTTAATGTGAACTTTACGTTCATGCAGAACAATTTTCATTTAGTATTTCCTAATGAGTCAAAAAATTTGAAAAGGGCAGATTTTAAAGTTGGTATTTTTAGTAAAATTTTTCAACCATAGGCCTTATTTAATTATAGATAGTGAGGCTTTTTACCTAAAACAGTTCTTAGATCAAAAACTCAGGTGTAAATGCCTATAATCATTTATGAAGATCTATTCCTCTGCTCTGCTGGTCTCCATGTATTCACAAACTTCATCATGGTAATACATTCATTTGTTTCATTTTCTCTTCACATTAGGCCTTAAAATTGACCAACAAAATCCTTTAAATTCATTAACAAAATGCAGTGAGAGCTTTTACACATAATGTTTATGTACTAAAACCATGTGACCTTTACAATATGCTCTGGTTCATTTTGCTGACAATCTTTATCAAATACTGTGGCTTTGCAAGAATCTAGTGGCTTCAAGATTTGAATTATACAACTATGATTCTATCAAGTCAAGAGAGAAATTCAAAGAATAAGTCCTAAATGATAAATATAGTAATTATTCAAGGTAGGAGTGAAGGAAAAGAATAGACTATAAAAATGGTCTAAATCTTATAAGTAGAATTATTGATCTCCAGTTTAGACCTTGAATCTTTATTATTTTATTCATTCACTCAACCATAAAAAGCTTTAGAGACAAACTCAGAGAAAGGGTTCTGGGAATTACACATGAATTCCTCCCACTTCAGACCTCCAGGAAGCTATAATCTAATAGTTGAACAAAATACACACATAGATGTTTACAATATCATATAAAGATAGCAATTAAGCACTACACATTTTAGAAAATGAACACTCCTTCCCACTCGGGAAATACATAAGCCTTCTAGAGGAGATGTCATAAGAGGCAGGCCTGAGAAGACTGGGAAAATTTGAATTAATGGGGTACAAGAAGGCATTCTAGGCAGAGGAAATAGAGTTTAAATATAGTTGGAAAGTCACAGGATTTTGTTTTGCTTTATTTTGCTTTTTATTTTTTTCCTATACAACATTTTTTTAAAATAGGGAACAATATGATTACTTAAATTAACTTCTTAGCAGATATAGAACACTGTATGTAAATCTATGGGTGCATTTCCATATTTTCAAGTGTACCTAGGACTTTTTCAAAAGTGAACATATGCTGGGATTTAACACAATTCCAAAGAAATTTTAGTGGATAGAGTGATATTAGTATGTCCTCTGAGCACAGTGCAATAAAGCTGGTAACTAAATTTCAAGAAGATAAGTAGAAAATTCCTATATATTTAAAACTTAGGAGGCATAATTTTAAATAACTCATGGGTCAAAAAGAGATCACATTGCAAATTAAAAGATATTTTTGGACTGAATTATAGTAACTGAAATGCCACATATCAAAGCTTGTGGAATAAAGCTAAATTCGTGCTTAGAGGGCAAGATCCATGTACGTTTGAGTAAAGAATGATCTGAAAATTAATAACATAAACTTGCAGCCCAAGTAATTATAAAAAAGGCAAGAGATAAAATCCAAAAATTTTGAAGGAATTAAATCATAAAGACCTAAGTGTGAAAGTTAATGAAATAGAGAAAATATAGAGGATTACTGAAGTAGAAGTTATATTTTTAAAGCCTATTATACTTGATAAGCCTCTGTGCCAATATTTAAGAAAATAAAAAATGCTATCACTATAGAACCTGAAGGCACAAAAAATCATAAATGAATATTATTAAAAGTACTAATAAATAAAATTTGGAAACAATGGGCAAAGTTTGCTGTTTTTTAAATATTAGCAACAGTTACAGCCTCTTTTTAAAAAAATACAATTTAAATAGCCTCAAAAATATTTTTTAAAAAAGCCTAAAAACTAATGTAAAAGAACTCTGTGCAACATGAAACATATTTAAAGGATGTTAAATAAAATGAAGAAATAAATCATATTCATGGGCTGTTAGATGCAATGCTGTGATAAGGTCAATTTGCCCCAAATTGATTTACAGAGTCAAAGGAATTTCAATAAAAATACTAGCAGTTTTTGTTGTCGTTAGAATTTAAAGAGCTAATTACACATTTCACATGGAAATCTGGAGGGACAAGAATATCCAAGGCACTATTAAAAAGAACAAAATGGAAAGATCTACTTTATCCAATACCATTGTGTATTTACAGTTGCAGTATTTAAGAAAATGTGGCAGTGGTGTAATGATAGATAAAGAGAATAAAGGAAAGGCAGAGTGTCCAGAAAATGTATCTTATGTATACAGCTACTTGATTTATGACAGAGATGATACTTCTGAAAACGGAACATTACTATGTTCAATTGGATATTGAATCAACCAGATATTCATATATTAATGATAGAAATTTGAATCCTACATTACACTATACACATAAATCTACCTAAATTTGACTCCTACTTATACACAAAACAGAAATATGTCTACGTGGTCTATATGTGTATAAGAGACATTTGTGAGAAAGCTTAGAACAGTATTAGTACTAATAGCCCAGACTTTAAACAACCCCAAACTTCTTCAACTGCAGATAAGATAAATTATTGATTATAAATTATTATGAATTATAATTTCCTTGGCATACTCTTGTCCATGTTGAGATAATTAATTTAGCTCCACACATATTTTGTACATTTTCCTGTAATGTTTTCTCTACTATTTAAAAAGTGAAAAGAAAATAAACCTCAAAAAACAAAACTCAGAGTTAATGTTGCATGTAAAATGCCAATATATTTAGAATTGATATTCTCTATTGAAAATTTGCAGATAAACATAAACAGTATTTAGAAGATTGTTAAATCAATTATTTTTTAAAAATGAACCAAGAAAAAAAGACAAGAAATAAATTACTAAAATTAGAAATGAAAGAAGGCTCATCAGTACAAATTATATGAACATTAAACAATAATAAATAAACATTATAAAAAACTCTGTGTCTATAAATTTGATAATTTAGATAAAATTGATCAATTCCTTGAAAGACAAATCTGCCTAGTCTCACATGCAGAAACAAATAACCCAAATAGGCCTATGTCTATTACAAAAATTAATCAGTAATTTATAGCCTTGTAAAACATAAAGCATCAGACTAGTATGGTTTCACTGGCAAATGCTACCAATCATTTATGGAGGATATGATACCAATTCTTTATAAATCTCTTCTAGAAAATAGAAGCAGAGAGAATACTTCCTAAATTCATTCTATAAGTCCAGCTAATACCAAAACCAGACAAAGACCTTACAAAAAAAGGAAACTACAGGCCAATATCTATCATAAAAATGCAAAAATCCTCACCAAATTATTAACAAAACAAATCCAACAATGTATAAAAAATATTTATATACCACCACCAAGTGAAATATATTCCAGGGTGGTTCAACATTCAGAAATCAGTTGAGGTAATCCATGACATCAATAGGTTGAAGTACAATGATATGACATCAACAGATGCATAAAGAGTATTTGACAAAATCCAACACCCATTCATATTAAAAACTCTCAGCAAACTAAGAACAGAGGGGAATTTTGTCAACTTGATAAAGAATATCTATGACAAACCTGCAGGTAATATCATAGTTAATAGTGAGAAACTAAATACTTCCTTTCTAAGACTGGGAACACGGTTGACATGTCCCCTCTCACCACTTCTTCCAATGAGCTACTGTAAGTTCCTTTTAATATATTAAGGTCAGAATAGGAAATAAATATATACAGTAGGAAAGAAAAAATGAAATGGTATTTGTTAGCAGATGTGATGATTGTCTATGTAGAAAATCCCAAAGAATCAACAATGAAAAACTTCTGGAACTAACAAGTGATTATAGTTAGCTTGCAGTTAAAAGGTTATTATAAAAAGTCAATTGTTTTCCTTTATACCGCAATGAACAATTGGAATTTTAAATTAAAAACACCACCATTTATATTAGCACTCTCTGTAAAAAAAAAAAAGATGCACTTCAGTTTAAATCTAACAAAATATACACAAGATATGTATGAGGAATACTAAAAAGCTTGGGAGGGAAAGAAACAAAGATGATCTAAATAAATTGGGGAAATATTTCATGTTCATGTTTATAGTAAGATTCAATATTGTTATGATGCCAATTCTCCCTAATCTGATCTATAGATTCAGTGCACTCTAAATCAAAACTTTTGTGGATATTAAAAAAACAATTCTAAAGTTTAATAGAAAGGCAAAAGAGACACAATATCTAACACAATATCAAAGAAGAAAAACAAAGTTGGAGGACTGATACAACCTCACCTCAAGTCATAGAATAAAACTTAGGTCTGACAATGAAGTTCATGAACTTGTTCCAATGATGTTGCTAAATTTTTTGATATCAGAAGGATTATTCATCATGAATTTGTATCAATTGGACAAACAGTTAACCATGTATACTATTTGAAAGTGCTGTAAAGGCTGGGTGGAAAAGTTAGATGACCTGAACTTTTTGCCAACAATTCATGGCTCTTGCATCACGACAATGCACCAGGTCCCAGGGCACTGTCTGTGAGGGAGTTTTTAGCCAGTGAACAAATACCTGCATTGGAACACCCTTCTTACTCACCTGATCTGGCCCCTAATCACTTCTTTCTTTACCAGAAGATAAAGGAAATATTGAAAGGAAGACATTTTCATGACATCAGGACATCAAGGGCAATACAATGACAGCTCTGATGGCTATTCCAGAAAAAGAGTTCCAAAATTGCTTTGAAGGATCGACTAGGCTCTGGCATCAGTGCATAGCTTTCCAAAGGGAGTACTTTGAAGGTGACTATAGTATATTCAGCAATTTTTTCTAGGATGAGTTCGTGAACTTAATTGACCTTGTATATTACTCAGGACTGTGGTATTGGCAAAGGAGTAGACAGAACAATGGAGCAGGAAGAGAACCTAGAAACAGACCGACACAAATGGAGTCAACTGATTTGTGACAAAGGAATAAAGCCAATTCAATGGGGAAAAATGATAGTATTTCCAACAAATGGCATTGAAACAATTGGATCGCCATACATGTGTAAGTGAACCTAGACGAAGAACTTACACTTTTCAAAAAATAAATAGACCATAGACATAAATGTAAAATGAAAATCTATCAAATGTCTAGAAGGCAAGTTAGGAGAAATTCTGTGACTTGGGTTTGGTAATGACTTTTTAGATATAACATCAAAAGCACAGTCCATTAAAAAAATGATAAGTAGAACATTAAAATGACAACTTGTGCTCTGCAAGAGACATCAGTAAGGGAATGAAAAGACAAGCTATAGACTGGGAGAAGATGTTTATAAGATATTTATATATCTGATACAGGACTTATATTCAAAATATAAAATGAACTCTTAAAACTCAACAAGAAGAAAACAAACCAATTATTATGGTTTGTTATATAGTAAACACTAAATGGTTCACTCTTTGAGCAATTTCACTTTTAAGCCATATGAAAATCACAGTCACGCATAAGTAGAATGCTACAAGAAGATTCATTATTGCATTTTTGTTATCATCAAAAATTGATATCAACCTAAATATATAAGAATAGAAAAATAAATGATGTCATATCATACACTGAATGTTACATTATTAATAAAATGCAAGAACAAGAGCTTTGGTGTAAATATAAGTAATTTCCAAAGACAAAATATTTAATAATGACAAAAAAAACTGTTTCTGAATAAGTCTGTTTTGTGAGGCCACATATATCAAGTATGTAAACAGGAAGATAAAATATATATGGTGCCAAAAAAATGTATACACATTTTAATAAAGGAAAAAGCTATAAAATTGTAAGATTCAATATATACCGATAACAAAAGATGACTACAAGTCCCGTTTGACTTCTGCAATTACAAGAGGTGCTCAAAGTGGTTACCATCAGTGTAATCTTAATACAGTTTTTCTTTCTTAAAATGCATATACATTTTTTTGGCACTATGTACAGAATTATATATGAACACATATATACTGCATATACATGTACAGATATGTCTTTATTTAAATATCTAAATATATAATAGAACGAAAGCATGAATGACATTTAAATAGCAAATTTTGAGAATGATTATATGTGGAGGAGAGCGGGATCCAGAAAAATTCACAAGGAGTCTCAGTGGTAAATGTTATACTTCTTTAGCCAGTAAACAAATAAAGCAAGCATTGCAAAATACTTCTTTAGGCAGTAAACAAATGAAGCAAGTATTGCAAAATAAGAAGCTAGTAGAGTTGAGCAATACATACACTATTTGTTAAGTTAATCACCACATTGAAATATAACTCTTGAATTTTATGCAGTGATGGAAAGATAGAAACATTCTAAATGTATGGGCATGATGCATACTCTTCAACCAAAAAAAAAAAAAAAGCCTGTTGTAGAATAACATGTAATTTATGATATTATCTATACAAAAATACTCTCACACTTTAAAATATATATTTCATATATGCTTAAGAGACTGCAATTTACATAATACTGTTCTAATAGTGTTTATCCTAAAAAAGAATAAGAATTTTTTGTTTGTCAAAATCTTTTGTTTCATTTGCAATTTTTTATTGTTTCTTTTTCCCCCCCACAGAGTGTATTCATATTACTTGTGTAAGTAAAACTAAATGTTTTATTTAAAACATGAATAACATTTGATTTTGTGAGAATAAATTTGAAGCAAAGACAGACATCAGCCAAGGAGCTTTAAAACTATTCTTCTGGGCCCCTGTAAGATATCCAGGCCTCAGATTTCATTTTATTTTATAGATCCTGGATAAGTCATAAAGACCTTTCAAAAATTACTTCAAAGCAAATTGCTTTGGAAATGGCTACTTGACATGTTCCAGAAAATCCTTTTCTGATCTATTACTCAAAAGCTTTGTAGCACTAGAGATTGTTAGTTTCCAGATGTCACACTCTAGCCATTTTTTTTTTTTTCAGTCTTCTCTGTGGCCTAAGGCTCTGTGCTTAGCCCTATGTTCTCTAGATTTTTTTCCCTGGGTCTCCTTAGGGAAATGTAGCTCCTACATATAATGTGATGATACCTTAATCTCTTGCTCCCAACCAGGTGGTAAGCTCCAGACTCATTCATATATCCAACTACCCAGAAAACTTTTTAATTTGGAGGCTGTGCAGGCAACTCCATTTCCTTCAGACATCCCTATCCAAGTAATAATTGTACTCAGTGCTACCTAATATTATAACCACCCACTTAGTTTCTTAAACAAATATTGATTTTTGTATATGCTGTTCTCTATTCTTCGGTATTGAATTTTTCATCCAGGTGTGTTGCTGCTTTTTTCTTTTGAAGGTATTCACATTTTCCTCCTTATGCCAGACTCTAATTTTTAGCTTTGATTCTGCAATAATTTCCTGATTGGATTTCATAGACCAAGTTTAGTGTAGTCTCCCTATCCCTAGACGGCACTTTCTACAACACAAACCTTTTTCTGTTATTCACTACCCTTTAATTTTTACATATCCCCTGGGCATTCAGAATTATAAAAGGAAAATTATCTCAACATTAAAAACCTGTTTCGTGGGCCAGCCAAGTGGTGCATTGGTTAAGAGTTGGCTTGCTTGCCTCTCTAGCCTCATATCCAACCTCTCTGTGCTCACTTCCTCTCACTGATAATTCCTGCCATGAAATAGTGTATAAACACTTATTTAAGCAAAAAAATATAGGTATATTTAATAAGATATAATTTACATACCCTAAAATTCAACCAATCTGTTCAATTTGAAAATTTTAGTAAAATTGTGCTATCATCACAATCCAGTTTTTTTTTAAATATTGCCATCACTCAAAATTTATCTTGAGCACAATTGTACTTATTTCTTATTCCTACCCCAGTCCAGGCAATCCTGATATGCTTTCCAATCTTATAAATAATATAATATAACTAACCTGCCTTTTTGGGCATTTCATATAATTGGAATTATATAACAAGGAATATTTGCCTCGAGCATAATGTTTGGGATGTTCATATGTATTATACATATATCATTCAGTTTTCATCCCTTTTATTGCTACAGAGTACCGTATTGTATATTGCACAACATTTTATTTATGCATTCACCAGCTGATAGACTTGGATTATTTCCAGATTTGGGCGATCATTAAATGATGCTGCTAAGAATATTTATGTACAATCTTTGTGTGGACAGATGTTTTCACTTTTCTTGAATAGGATTTTAGCAGTAGAATTGTTGGGTCATTTGATACCTTTATGTTTAACTTTTTAAGAGACTGAGAAAATGTTTTCCAAAGTAACTATATAATTTTAAATTTCCTCCAGTGAGGCATGAAGATTTGAATTTCTTCACATTCTTGCCAGTACTTGGTATTGACTATCTTTTTTATTATAAGCTTTCTATCGCGTATAATCTCATTGTAGATTAATTTGCATTTCCCTACTAAAAAATGATATGGAGTAACTTTTCATATGCTTATCAGCTATTTATGTGTTTTTCTTGAAATATCTATTCAAATGTTTTGTCCATTTTCATACTTAAGTGGTCTTATTATTGTTTGTTAATTGTTCCTTAAATATTTTGGATACAGGAGACATATTATTTGCAAGTATGTTTCCCCAGGCTGTGGGCTGTTTCTTCATTTTAAATGATATGTTTTAAATTAAAGGTTTATAATTCTAAGGTAGTCCAAGTTTTCATTTTTAAAATGACTAATGCTTTAGGAATTCTAAGAACTCTTTGCTTAACTCAAGCTTATGAAGGTTTTTACATAATTTTTTTGTTGTTGTCCAGAAGTTTTATAATTTTAATTGTCATATTGATGTCTATAATCTGAGTATTTTGTGTATGGTGTGAGAAAAAGGAGTTTTGTTTGTTTGTTTCTTTTTTTGATTTGGCTATTCAGTTCTCTCAGAACTATTTAGTAAAGACTGTTCAGTGTCTTGGAATTTTTCCTAATAACCAGTTGACCAAAAATATAAGGGTTCATTTTTAAACTCTCAATTTTAAACTAACTTTATTTATATGCCTATACTTATGCTATTACCATATTGTCTTGATCATTGTATCTTTACAGCAAGTTTTAAAGTCAGATATTGTGAGTCCTCCAACTTTGTTCTTTTTAAAAGTTTAAGAAACTTGATAAGTTGTGTTTTACTGGGGGGGATATTTAATGATATAACCCTTAGGACAAATAGTTTGGCATAATATTTAGCAATTGTTAGACATTATCCTACAGAAGTGAAAACTTATTCTCATGCAGAAATGTTTACACACATATTCAAAGCAGTTTTATTTGCAGCAGGATTACTTGCCTGTTCTTCAGTGGTGAATGGTAAAACAAATTGTGATAACATCCATACCATGGAATACTACTCAGCAATAAAACACAGTGACTATTGATACATGCAACAACTTGGATAAACATCAAGTAAATTGTTGAGTGAAAACGCCAAGCTCAAAAGGATATATATTGTATGATTCTATTTATATAATACTTATGAAATAATATAAGTATAGCAATGGATACTGATTAATAATTGCCAAATGATGGGACAGGGGGACTGCAGGGTTATAAAAGGGTAGCATGGTGATGGTACAGTCATGTATGTTGATAGTGGTTCTAGTTATGCAAAGCTACATGTGATAAAATTACAGAGAGAGAAAGAGAGAGAGAGAGAGAGAGAGAGAGAGAGAGAGAGAGAGAGAGAGAGAGAGAGAAAATAGGGGTTCCATGGAGAGCTGTCCATTAGGACATTGCATATTTTCTCCTTGACTTTGCCCTCTTTTCAGCCCCTCCAAATGTTTTATTGCCTCCTGATTTGTGATACTACTCTTTCAAGATTTTGTGCATCTCAGTTGGCCTAGTAAGAATATTTTAATATTTTATTAGCTAAGAGGCCCGTTGTAAAACTAAGATGCATTTTCTAATTACAAAAGTTTGATTGGTACATGATCTAACTTGAACTATTTCCACCTTTGACATACTGCTGGTTGATATGAATCACAAATTAATGAATAATATACATTCTCTAAATCCATAAAATGTATGTGGATTTACATATAAAGATTATTTTATAAATGCTCACCTTAGTACATCATTCTCTTATGATGTTCTTCAATGGCTTAGTTCTAGAAGAAAATCTAAAGTTTGTAATGTGGCCTACAATTCTTTTTTTTTTTTAATTAAAGTTTATTGGGGTAACAATTGTTAATAAAGCTACATAGGTTTCAAGTTACAATTCTGTAATACATCATCTATATATCATGTTGTGTGTTCACCACCCAAAGTCAGTTCTCTTTCCACCGCCATATATCCTTTACCCTCATCTACCACCCTCTCCCCTTTTACCCCCTGGTAACCATTAAACTGTTACCTGTGTCTGAGTTTTTGTTTCTTCATTTGTTTATCTTGTTTCTTTGTTGTTTTCAGTTTATATCCCACATATCAGTGAAATCATATGGTTCTCAACTTTTTCTGTCTGACTTATTTCACTTAGCATAATAATCTCAATATCCACCATGTTATCGCAAATGGCACTATTTCATCTTTCCTTATGGCAGAATAGTATTCCATTGTGTATATATAAACCACATCTTCTTTATCCAATCATCTCTTCAAGGACACTTTGGTTGTTTCCATGTCTTAGCCACCATAAAGATCAGATCACACTCTGCCTCTTCATTTTCTTTTCAGATTACTCTCCCCAACTTTCTCAGTTTCTGCTTCTCTAGACTATCTCCTGCCCCATCCCCATTTCTCAATAAATCTATGATTTCCCTTTTCTCCAGAGCTTTGCACAAGTAGTTTCCTATGTCTAAAAGCTCACAAATTCCATATTTTGTTTTCTTCAAAAGGCTTATGCCTTTCAGCTTATAGACAGCCTTCTCTGTAGTGTCATCCTCAAAACCTGGTTTTGTAATAACTTAATAAATTTATATGCCCACATATCAAAATAAGTTGTTTATTTATAACTTAGTAACACATGGGATAGGGAAGCAATCCATTTGGTTCATCATTTCACCCCCACTGCCTTGCCTAATGCCAGCACATAGGAGGCCTAAGTACTTATTGATCTGATTGATGATGCACATTTTCAGATGGTAAATACTTGTTAGAAACATAGCAGGGGAAAAGTTTATAAATATCCTAGAGGTAATTTAATGGGTTTTGTTATTTTAATATCATTTACAATCTGTTATCTAGCCTCTGTTTGTTTCCCTTTACAGACAAGCTGCCCATTTCACTTTCAGACAGCACCAATGATTAACATGTCAACACTTTTTAAATCAAAATGTTTGTTTCCAGTATTCCTTTAGTAAAGATAGTGTACTCACAATGCAATATATAGATGATGTATATATATACTTGAAACCTATATAATTTTACTAATCACTGTCACCCAATAAATTTTTTTAATTAAAAATTTGGGGCTGGCCGAGTGGCGCAGTGGTTAAGTACTGGCTTGGGAAGCCAGCGGCCCCGGTTCGGGTCCCACATATGAGGGCCAGTGACACTGCCCTCAAAAAAAAAAAAAAAAATTTGGGGTGTGTGACAATTAGTAAAATTACATAGGTTTCAAGTGTACAATTCTTTAATACATCATCTATATATCACATTATGTGTAATAAATTTAATAAAAAATGTATATTAATTAGACTATTAGCTTTTGATTATACTTTATTTCTTATGGTCATATACTTTATTTCTTATGGTCCAAGAAGAAAACATATGAATATAATAAAGATCAATAAATGGTATATGGAGAGCAATCATCAGTTTGAAATATAACAAGCTATATTTTAACTGGAATGTGCTTCCAAACTGTAACCTCCATTATCTTCTTCCACAACATTTATAATAATAATTATAATAACAGCAACTAGCAACTATTGAGAACCTCCTCTGTGTTCTAATTGTTATAATTACAATAACTCACTTACAAGTTAGTTCAGTGTTATCTTACTATACATTATTATATAAAGAAATGTATTTACATTTTAGTAAGCTTCAGATAGTGGAAATTAATAATGAGATCAACTATTAGTAACTTGATGAAAATTAGTTTAACTGAGTTTTAAAAAGCTAAGTATTTTGCCAAATAAGGAATGATTTTGGAATGTGGGATATACCTGGCCAAGGTATGACTGGGAGCAGTGCTTTTATGAACAGGGAATTAAATTGCCTCTCTGATACAGAGGGCTCCCAAATGGAGAATTAGGGAAACAGAAAATAGAGATGGATAGAATGAAAAAATGAACATCACTTGCTTCATGAGCCTAGAACCATTTCAACTGCCTCTATAGCTTAATTTTAATTAGAAAATTAAATTCAAACCCTAGTTTGTCAAAGATGTGGGCTTCAACACATTCACTGTCAGCATTCCTTTGATCTTATAGATCATATTCACTTTTGGGTGCTCTGAAGGTTTTCTCTGAGATAAGATATTTTAGCTTCTCACTTATTAAAGTAAAACCAGTTTTCCCATTCACTGTGTAAGTTATATAAGGAAGTGCCAACATTAAATCAAATTCAAAATTTTACTGTCTTCTTCAGAAATCACAGTTTTCAAAACTTAGTTCAAGGTGCAACTTGTAAGGTATATTTCAAATGGTAACCAAATCATAATATCTTGAGGATTTAAATAACAGAATAAATGACTATTGATCACATGACAACAATATTGAAAATAAATTTAATTCTTATCACTCAGGAAAGGAGATGGAAAATGTTCTTCAATATAATATTGATGTTAAAATTTTATTATCTAAATATTGGAAGACTCTTAGAGAGATTTGTGCATCATTATAAATAATTTAATCCTGGCAAAATCCCAATATACATCTTGCTTACTTTGGCTGGTCTGGGATATTTTGAGCAATAGAGTTTGTGTATTATTTTTGTCATGCTAAGCCACGCTATTCTTTTCCTAAGCAAAACTAAGTGCCAGGAATT
Source organism: Aselliscus stoliczkanus (assembly GCA_033961575.1). Taxonomy (NCBI): domain Eukaryota; kingdom Metazoa; phylum Chordata; class Mammalia; order Chiroptera; family Hipposideridae; genus Aselliscus; species Aselliscus stoliczkanus. The sequence goes on from CM066728.1 coordinate 188,107,729, forward strand.
AGCAACTAAAAACTTTTGAGATATATATCTATAGAGATATAGGGCTGGCTGAGTGGCGTGGTGGTTAAGCGCTGGCTTGGGAAGCCAGCGGCCCCGGTTTGGGTCCCACATATGAGGGCCAGTGACACTGCCCTCAAAAAAAAAAAAAAAAGTATAGATGATATAGGTATTTTTTGTAGATGACATTAATTACAAACCTTTCAAGAGTATCATATATTTAATATTTTCCCCAAATAAATTTCTTAACAAGCAAATGACATTTTCTACTATAAATAATACACAATATATAGTGTAAGTAAAACATGTACTTGTCCTTTTTAGTCTATCATTTACAGAGTAGTTTACGCAGAATATTATTCAAACTTGGATTTCATAATCTGAAATACACATATGGGCTTCAAAGAGTTCATGAATTCTTAATTTACATAAAAAACTTATGTAAATATGCTTATAAATATAATTTCTATTTTTTTCTTTTTCCTGGGGGACTTTCTTAAAGTTCCTTATCTTAGCAGAAGGCATTCTATAACATGCAAAAATTAAGAATCACGGTTTCTGTCTATAATCACCATTATCTTCTTTCACGGTATGCTAATAATAATAGTTGACACTTATTTCACACTTACTTAGTACCAAGCATTGGTTTAAATGCTCTACATATAATAATTCATTTAATATAAAATTGGACTTAAATTTGTTTTCAATTTACAGATATAAGGACTGACACATACGAGGTCAGGCAATTAAGTTTGTGAACTCATCCTAGAAAAAGTGCTACATACCTCATTGCTGAATATCACTATGGTCACTTTCAAAGTACTCCCTTGGGAAGCTATGCAATAATGCCAGCACCTAGTCCACCCTTCAAAGCAATTTTGGAACTCTTTTTCTGGAATGACCATCAGAGCTGTCATCATATTACCTTTGATGTCCTGAATGTCATCAAAATGTCTTCCTTTCAATATTTCCTTTGTTTTTGGGTAAAGAAGTCATTGGGGGCCAGATCAGGTGAGTAGGAAGGGTGTTCCAGTACAGTTATTTGTTTACTGGCTAAAAACTCCCTCACAGACAGTGCCGTGGGAGCTGTTGCATTGTCGTGATGTAAGAGCCATGAATTGTTGGCGAAAAGTTCAAGTCATTTAACTTTTTCATGCAGCTTTTTTAGCACTTCCAAATAGTAAAACTTGGTTAACCATTTGTTCAGTTGATACAAATTGATAATGAATAATCCCTCTGATATAAAAAAAAGTTAGTCACGTTGTTGAAACAAGTTCGGGAAATCAATTGTCAGACATTGTAGAGACTTAGTAATGTGCCCAGGATCACCCAGCTAGTAAGTTACAGAGTAAGGATTTGAACCTGGGCCATCAGTGTCCAAATCTGTGCTATAATGCATAATATTAAATTATTTTTCATTAAAAATTCCTATGGTTAAGTTAGAAATTTACTTAACTATTTTATACATTTATCTCATGTAATCATCACCATTACATTATGAATTAAGTATTCTCTATACTTGATAGTAAAGAAAACTAAAGTTTGAATAGTTTCAATAATATACGAATGAGATGATGTCTATACTACTTGACATCTAGAGATTGTTCGATGAATGACAATATCCATTCTCTCTCCCTGAAAGCATTATTCAAAAGAGGTATAAAGATTTGAAAAAAGAAAGTATATTCTCTGACTACAGTGTTTATGTATCATACAGGAAAATTTAGAAAAGCAATGAAGAAGAGTAGAGGTACAACTCCTGATAAGACAAGGGCAATTGTAAAGGTGGCACTAAATTTTCTACTTTGAAATTTGGACCTCTTGTATAATTGATTTAATAAGTGTAAATTAGCTTGGGACTTTTTTAAGTTTTTTTTTTTTTCTTACTTTCTTTTTCTGCTTGCAGTTAATCCTTAATGACTCCTTTTACTATACATTTACTATGCATACCAGTTTCAATGGTTCTATTTACTTCAGCCTTGCATGCCTGGTCTGTTGACTTGGGAGAGGTTTTTGCCTGTATGAGATGCACTCCTAGTTCCAACTTAAACCTACATAACATATGCAAAGGTTGGGATAACCAGTTTAACTGCATCTTCCCCCACCCCAATGGACAAAGCCAAACACTATAGAAGATTCCACTACAAGCCGAGCAATTTACATTCTAGTTAGAAAATATAAAATTTCAGGCTAAAGACTCCAGGCAGCAGTTTTCAGCAGACTTTGCCCATCCAACCAACAACCCCTCTTACTTTCATAAATCTTCCTTCTCTATATCTACCTGCCTCGTGAATTCTTTCATACCCTGTGAGCAAGCAGCCACAACTCCAACATTGCCATTCCTATTCAGGAAATAGTTTCATGAAAAGAAATTGGTATGGATGGTTAGAAAAAGAAATGTTGAATTCATTGATACCTACTTTCATCTAGGTGTCTAGTCAACTATACTTTTTCTCCACCTAAAGAACAGGTCAGTTTCCAATTTGCAAGCTCTTCTTTTGGTTACCTACGTTCATGGGCTGCAGATCTTTCAAGTTTTTATTCTTAGCACTTTTTCCTTTATTGCTTTCATTTCATTTTGCACCAAAACCATTCTGCTTGGTAGCACCCACTTAAAGCCAGCTTTCTTTAAAAGGACTTAGGAATTCCTGAAGAGTTGATATATTTGCCAGACTCACCCATATGACAGAAAGTCTGCAGCTGTTAGTCTTGTTTGTGCTCATCAATTGCCCTAGTTTGCTTCTCACCTCCCCAATTTAACTGAATCCTGACTTTCTCCCAGAGGAATCTTCTGCATACGAGGCTGGGGGACCTGCCTACTTTAGGGTTTCAGGTGCTGTTTCTGATGAGAGCTCCACTCCCATTACTCTGTTGCCTCTATTAGGAGTCCACATTTCCCATTTGTCCATTCTCTCCAATTCTCCTATCTCCAACTCCTTATACTCTCCCTGTATATTTTTAGACATAGCTTATATTTGTTTTTTTCAACCTGTTGCCATTTTTACTTTTTGGTTTTATAACCTCTGCTGGCAACCTATCTAAGGATGAAAATTGCATTGATTGCAATATTCAATACACATCAACCACCTACCAGGATCTCTTTGAAGCCTGGATGTGGACTATGAAAGGCATTGTAATTTATTGGAAGAAACACAGGCATTAGAAGCAGATGAGGATATGTTATTAACTAGCTGGGCAGCTTTATTCAGTTATTTAATGTACTGCAGTCTTATCATATCTGCTAATAGAAATAATACATGTTTCTCAAACTTATTTTTTATGAAATTTATCACATTGACATTGGTTAATAAAATTGTATTGGTTTCAAGCATACATTTCTTTTTTGTTTTTTTGTTTTTTAGGGCGGTGTCACTGGCCCTCATATGTGGGACCCGAACCGGGGCCACTGGCTTCCCAAGCCATCACTTAACCACCGCGCAACTCAGCCAGCCCCAAGAATACATTTCTATAATAAATCATCTGTATATTGCATTACGTGTTCACCACCCAAAGTCAAATCTTCTTCGGTAACGGTGATCCTATATCTTCTATTTTGAGATTTAAATCTCTAGTGTATTTTTTTCATCAATATCACTAAATATTGTTTTATTACTTTTTAATTTTTTATTTCTTTATTTATTTTTAATTAGTTTCAGGTGTACAACACCGTGCAATAGTTATACTTTTTACCCCACAAAATGACAACCTCCCTCCCCCATTTGGCCACCCCACTCCTCCCCCCCATATCATATATATCTATTACACTTCCTCTGACTCCCTTCCACATTATAATCCACATCCCCTGACTATCTATATATACAGTTACAGTTGGTATACAATATTATACCACCTCAGCTTCAGGTGTACAGTGCAGTGATCAAGCCTCTTCTCCATCCATGAAATGGTCTCCCTAACAAGACATATGACCATCTGACACCCCACAAAATATTTACATTATTAACTATATTCCCCAAACTGTCTTTCATATTCCAGTGGCAATATTGTAGTTGCCTATTTTTGCTGTCTAATCCCTTCCCCTTCTCCCTCATCCACATCCCCCTCCCAACTAGCAACCCTGATTTTTCCTCTATATCTATGAGACAGTTTCTGTTTACTTTGCTCATTCATACAGTTTTTCAGATTCCACATATGAGTGAGATCATATGGTATTTGTCTTTCTCTGACTGACTTATTTCACTTAACATAATAGTCTCTAGGTCCATCCATATCATTGCAAATGGTACAATTTCATTCTTCTTTATAGTGGAGTAATACTCCATTGCATAATAATACCACAGAAACCATTAATAAAACAAAAAGTAAGCCTACTGAATGGGAGAATATATTTGCCAACAATATATCTGATAAGGGGTTAAAATCTCTAGTGTATTTTGATTTAGCAGTGTAGCTGGGCTTGGGGCTTTTTGAAAGCTTTTCTTTTCTTTGCTGTCCCTCCTTTTCCAAACCTTAATGATTCTGATTACTATACTTTTACTATGTGTCCCATTTTCAATGATCCTGTTTACTTCAGTCTATATGCATACCTGGCTCAATAATTTCAAAGAAGTTTTTAAATCTGCATAAGATCCACTCCTGTTCTTGAAATAAATCAGCCTCTGGGAAGCACCTTTTTCAGGAATTGCCTGACCAACTTTTTTCCTTTGTTCAGCCCCTCATTACATGTCTGTAAAATCTTTTGGTGGTATTCAGAGTGGGAAGGCAGTCTTTTGGACAGGGAATCCACTGTCTTCCCTTAGTGCTGGCAATTTTGGAATAAGCCTATTTTTCTTTCCACCAACCTCATCCCCTCGAGCTTTGGCTTTTGTGCAGTGAACAGCAGGACCTTTATGCACTGTAACACTTCCATCACCATATATTTGACCCCCTTTACCCTCTGCTACCACCCACCCTCTTCCCCTTTGGTAAACACTAAACTGTTGTCTGTTCCTATGACTTTTGCTGTTTGTCTTCTCTGTTTGTCACTTTCAGTTTTATATCCCACATATGTGTGAAATCATATAGTTTTCAACATTTTCTATCTGATTTATTTTGCTCAGCATGGTAATCTTAAGATCTATCCATACTGTCACAAATGGCAATATTTCATCTTTTCTTATGGCTGAGTAATATTCCATTGTGTGTATATACCACATCTTTATTCAATCATCTATCAAAGGACACTTCATTGTTTCCATGTCTTTGTCACAGTGAATAATGCTGCAATGAACATAGGGGTACATATATCATTACAGATAAATGTTTTCAGATTTTTTGCTTAGATACTCAGAAGAGGGATTGATGGGTCCTATGGTAACTCTATTCTTAATTTTTTGAGGAACCTCCATACTGTTTTCCATAGTGACTACACCAACTTACATTCCCACCAGCAGTGTATGAGGGTTCCTTTTTCTCCACAGCCTTTCCAACACTTGTTATTACTTGTCTTATTGATGATAGCCATTCTAACAGATGTGAGATGGTATCTCATTGTGGTTTTGATTTGATATTCTCTAATAGCTAGTGAAGTTGAGCATCTTTTCATATACCTGTTGCCCATTTATTTGTATGTCATCCTGGGAGAGGTGTCTGTTCAGGTCTTCTGTCCATTTTTTAATTGGATTTTTTAGGGTTGTTTATTTTTGTTATTGTTGTTTAGTTGTATAAGCTCTTTATATATTTTGGATATTAGCCCCTTATCACTGTCAGATTCAAAGGTTTATAAAAATTAATCCTTGTTAGTATTTTGGTATAAATCCTTATAGTATTCATAAATAGCCCTATCTACATATCTGTATATGCCATTTTCATGAAGATAAATCAAATTATACTATCTTTAAAAACTTTAAATGAAAACTATAGTGATTCCAGTGCGTTTCTCACCCCCCTCCACCTCAGTTCAGCACTAGGACACATTCATTCTTGACACAGTGTGCTAGAGGAAGGCAATGAATAGGCTAAGGTCAAAAAAGTTTTAAACTAGTGGAGAAACTATTATTTTCCATTACCATGTCTAAAATAGTATATCCTGTTTTACCATTCTCTATTCTCAAACTTTGATTTGATTTCATTATGCTTATTTATTCCCCATCCAGCTTATGTGTTTTCCACCTATCCAATTAAAACGAAAGTCCCATGAAGACAGGATATTGTCTATCTTGTTCATTATTGTATCTCCAGAATCTTCACTTAGTCATTGACACTTAGAAGCTACTCTGTTTATATGTATTGCATCGCAATGAATATGTGTGATTATATGATCTCTCTTTCTGTCTCACCCTTGGTCCTCTTTTTCTCTCCCCTTCAAACCCCATAAGGGCATGGATCATGTATATTTTGCTTATCACTGTCCCAGTATGCCCTCCAAAATACTTGGTATATTATATACACTGATAAATATTATAAACAATTGATCAAATAAAAAAGAAATCAGACACTGCTCATTTCTTTTGAAAAATCCATTATATCGATTTGCCTTTCCAGAATAACTTATATTAGTTTAGTTAAAACCTTATGGCTTTGATCTGATATTTGGTGATGTGTTTTTAAGTGCACCTGTCTTCTTTCCTTATCTAGATTATACCACTATTGTATTCTTTATTAGTGCAGAAGGATTATTATTTGTAAGGTGCTGCATAAATAAATCAGTAAGACCAGGCACAAACTGTATTTCCTCTGTATCTGGCCATGTCTTGTATGGATCAGTATCCTGCTTTATCTTCTCCAGGACTTTAGATGGCTTTCTTCATGTTAGACTCTTGTTTATTTTGGAATGTTAATTTCTATCTCTCTTTCTCTTTTTCTAAAAAAAGCTTTTATTGTATCTTACAAGAGATAAGATAACATTTTAAAAAGGTAAGAAAGGAGAGGCAAAGGGAAATCAAATGGAAATAGGAATGATATCAGTATACAAGATATGCAATGAAATTCCAAATATAATCCAAAGGTGGGCCATAAATTTTCCTCCAAGGAGAAGTTATCACAGAGAGAGTAAAATGGTGTTCATGTTATTTAATAATTTATATGATAAAAAATAACAGTTTATTTCTATGGAGTATGGCTATTTTTCATAATAAGACTAGAAAAAATTATTTCCCAGTTATTCTCAGGAAGAATATCCAGTTTGAGTCTATGAACAACACTCCCAACTATAGTTCTACTACTCACAGTGATCCTTATCTTAACCTTCATACACCACAGCACAATTACACAGGCAGTTCCACCAGTGACCGGTGTTCTGACCAGGCCTATGTCTTTCTGTTTATCTGGCTTCATCTTAGAAATGTGGATTGTGTTCCTTTAGGAAGCCCTGTGCTTTTAACAGACAGTTAAGTGATAGTTTCCAGGATTACTCCTTTGCCTATTTTTAGAGCACTGATACATTCATATAATTGGATAAGCTTTTGTAATTTTCCAGAGTAACAAATTCCCTCTGGCAGAGGTATGGTTTCTCCAGACATTCAATCTGTACTTTGAATGAAAGTAAGTATCCTTACTTTCCTGCAAGGGATCCTTGCAGGAAACTCCAGGACAACACAAAAGCTTTAAACTTAAAAAAAAAAAAAAAAATCAATAAGGATTACAAAGACGCATGAAATTTGATCAAACATTCTCACAGTGATGTATAAATGAATTCAAATGAGGCCTTAGCCAAATTGGCATGGATTTTTTTTTATTACTGAGAAAACAGAAAATATTAATTTCTGTTCTTTGAACAAAATGTATGCCTGAGATAGAAATCTGCATGGTTTCTGAGGTAGGAGACAGAACAGAGAAATAGGGGATTTAGCCCCAGTAATACCAATTTGGACATATCCTTTAGAGAAAGTGCAATTTGTAGTTCTTACCTTAGATAGTTCTCTCTTTTTTTAGAAAGATGGTATTACTCCAATTGTGGTGATCCTCTTTAAGGACTAGAATACAAAGTACATCTGAAAGTAAATATTTCATGAGAATGAGGAAAAGCAATTACAATTTTTTAAAATGATAAATACTACAAGCATCACACAACCCAGAAATTTATATTAAGTTAGTGAAGCTTAACCATTATCTTTCTGGAAAAGCTTCTGTTCTTCATCATTACAGAGCGACAGAGGGAATTAAAAGTTTATAATCATATACAGAACCCGCATTCTTATGGCTGTAGAATCCCCTTGACTTTATATTCTACTAAGTGAGGTGATGGTTCTCCCTCAAAGGATCCCCTGGAAAGTGGGGATTAGTGGTGAGCAAGCTGTCCCTCCAGACTTGCTTTGCAGCGGCTGCCACTATGGTTCCCTCAGGAGGCAGCAGCTGTGGCATTTCCCAGGCCCAAATGGCGTTCATCTGAGGTGTGTGTTCTCACAGATATTCTTGAGTATAATTGCTCCTTCCAATCACCCGATCCCCTTTCCTGTCTTCCTGCCAGCTTGTGAGCCCAGCTTTCCTCCCCAGACAACCCCTCCACCTTCCAACACATACCCAAGTACACATATATTTTTAAGACCACACGAATTTCTAAATTTAATGGAGTTAGATCTGGAAATGTAGAGGATTCAAGCACGTGGATCGTATCTAAATCCCAAATCATAAAACTAGATGTTGTTGTTAGTGTTATACTGAAAAACGTGAGTTCACTAAGAATAAATTTATTGGGGCCTTCAAGGAGAGATGGACAATAAAACCTTTTAATTATTTCAATTCATGTTCATCCCTCAGTTCACCAAATATAATCATATTGGTGAAAAATGTCAGTGCAGATTAACAACTCATATTTCCCAATTTTTACATGTGTGCCTAGATGAAGAGTGTTGAGCTAATTAAAAAATAAGAACCATATTTTCTTTATTTCTTTGCGCCATGCCAACCCAATATTCTACTTCTTTCCTCAGAGTGAAGTGAAGACTTATGTACACTGAAAGCAGTATATTTTCCAAGTCTAGAAACTTGCTAAAAATGTATAGACTTCATCTTTACCAAATAAAGATGAATGGCATTTATTTCATATGATCATATTTATAATGATAATAAAAACATACATTGTGTAGAATGCTCTGTAATCTAAAATGTGCTTTCATATTTACTCTGTTCCTTTGTTGTTGTTGTTGTTGTTGTTTTTTTTTGAGGGCAGTGTCACTGGCCCTTATATGTGGGACCCGAACCAGGGCCGCTGGCTTCCCAAGCCAGCACTTAACCACCACACCACTTGGCCGGCCCTTTACTCAGTTCTTTATTTGCTCATCTCAGTCCTTTCATTTATGAGAAAGAAGGATTTAGTTTTAATGACACCCTCTGATGAAATAACATACAAATATTTCCACTTTTAGTTACACAAGAATAGTAGGACTCATTTTTGTTTTCACAGCAGTTCCACCATATTTTCAGTTCTTTGCACATTAGGCTAAAGGGCAACTGGCCCTTTATTTAGAGAATCTTCATTTTCAGCTGTTGGCACTACCATCCTTTCAGCTGCTCTTAGCCTCTAGAGCCTGCACATAATAAATAATACAATCTGCTGGAGGCCTCTAACAGCTTTAAATGTTTCTGCTAATGTGCCCATGGCATTTTAGACCAGGCTTTTAAAACTTCCCTAAAATCTAGGAATTACAAAACGTTTATGGGTTTAAAAGGGCATAAATTAATAAACTGCTTAATTTTCTTTTGGATGGAGGTCCATTTTCCATCTCAATCATGAGTACTTATTGCTGTCTGATATCCAAATGGCAGGGGCAGCTAATCACCTATTATAAATGACCACACTCTTTACCATACCTGCAGTAAGATTGATCTACTGAATTGCACTATTAGTTTCAGAGCCAGTATATTAGAGCAGCAAACCCCAAATGACAAATCAGTTCTTGTAGAATTCTGGGGGGATAAAAAAGCCTTTTGTTGTTTATTCACATCTCCAAGAGCTACCTCTTCACTGTCAAATTCTAATCCCTGTGGCAGGTTCCTGAAAGGTATTAGGGAAGACGCTAAAGCTTCCAGAGCATATAAGAAATGAGGCAACAATAAGAAACAAAATAATAAAGACAAGGCTCACCCTGTTTTCATCTCAGATTATTTTCTGAGAAAGTCCTAATGAGCAAGATGGGATGCATACTATTAGTGGAGATAAATACTGTTTTAAGAATGCTTTCAAGCCTCCTGAAATGAAGCTAGTTTCACTCAAAGAGCTATTTTGCAAAGGAGATTGTTGGATTTGCTATTTTTGTACATGCAATGCAAACCTTTCCAGTTCTGAGGTTTTGTACATTGATATACAGTAAAAAGCTAGATTTTGTTCAAAATGCTAACATATTTTTCCATGCAGAATAAAATGAACAAACAAGCATAGAAAAAAATTCTCAGTTCAACAGTTTAAGAATGCCATTGCTGATCCACAATCTACATTTCTATTGATTAAATTTAGCTATTCCAACTTGGGATTGAAGTTCATCATTCATAATTTTAAAGTTCCATTAATTCTGCATAATTGGCTATGATTTGGGTAAAGGCTAAAATGGAGTGAGTGTCATCATTACATTAAAATCCTTCTTTAAAAAATAACAAATTCCCTTAAGAGAACACTTAAATACTTGTCAGTGATATTTCACAGCTATAGGTGTGGCAGCTATAAGTAATTCTATTTTCTTTGACTTCTTTGGCACATGATATCCTAGATTTCCTGGTACTTCTCTCTCTCTCTTTTTTTTCTTTTGGTTTTGGCCTCAATACTAAACATTTATTAAGGACCTGAAATTGCTACTCTATTTCCTTGGAAAGCACAAACCTCACAGATTTGATGATGTATTAATTTACCCAGGAATCTTTACAATAAATCATAATTTTTCTATAAAGTTTCATCCTTCTTATTTAAACTACTTCTTGGATAGTTCCTTTTTACTTCACTGCTATCTCATCAAACAAAATATACCTAAAAATGAAACTCTATTGAAGTCTATCTAATTTATTTAGTGACAGTTATGTGCAAGAGATTACAATAGATCTAGTCATTTATAATCTTTACCCTTAGATTGATATGCTATTTAATACTTATGTTAACTCAACTCTTCAATTCTATTAGCACTTTTTGACTTCTTGCACATGCTTTGAATGTGTAGTCTATAAGTAAAGAGACTCAGTGACAAATGCTATGGAATCAAGGATTAATATAATGCTGTCTAGACTTTTATTATAGGAGACTATAATACAAGTTTCTGAGTAAATTGTGACAAAATTTATTTGAATTAGATATATGAATATTTAAATGGTGAGAGGACTTTTCTAAGACAAAAAAATAAATAAATAAAATAAAAGCTAGTTTAAAATGGGCATGTGAGGTATAAACAAGGAAAATTTGGGTTGTCCTGGGTAAATATCTATGTCTAAGCAAGGATTAAAAGGCTAAGCTTTGTGCCAGTTGTAATTTAGCCCAATATTTGTGATAAATAGTGCCATCTAGCCCCTTGTTGAGAGCAAATCTAAGTTATCTCTGTAGAAAGAATCCACAATTTAGACTTTCAAGATTTCAATATGTTATAGTCAACAAAAGATTAAAAATGACTTATACACAATAAAAGAGAAATTGTAAGAGTTTAGAAACAAGAGTTTAAATTAAAAACTAAATGTGTATGCTTCTGATTCAGAATAGAAAGTTGTGAAAGAATGTTGCCCTTGTCCTAAAAATAAAAGCAAGGCAGATAAACTACATACTTATAATTTCCTACTCATCTTAGAGGACATAAAGAAATATAAATTAACGAAATAAACTGAACTCCAGAGAATAAAGAAAGAAAAGATCTCATGGGTGCTCTCATCCATGATTAACACAGAAAGGGAATAAGATATTTGGAATAGCTTAGGGTAAAGAAAGTCTACCTAATTTTCAAAAAGCGTTTTTCTCCCGTGTGTTGACAGATGTGAAAGATTAGGATCAGAAGATCCTCAGAAACAGGACAAAACTGCCCTGAATTTAAAACTATTGTCCATCAGCCTCCACAGAATGCAGAGGGTTGTACAATAAACCAGAAGCAGTGAAGAAAAAGTGAGAGAAACTCTCTAGGATTCTAGGTTTCCCGATAAGGAAGTGACAGGAACAGGAGTGTACCCCTTTCGGTAGATAAAGGTAACTCAATTCAGTCTCTACTCAGCATTTATAGAAATGTATGGCAAAAAAAAAAAAAAAAAAGCTCCAATGTTCTTTGCAGCTTTTTTTACAGTTGTCATATCCTGCATGACAGAGCAGTGGGAGAGCGATAAGGGACGGCAAAAGGTTAAGAAAGAAAGAGAGACACAAATGAGAGCAAAAATGCGTGAGGGGCCAGGGGACTCAAGTCTCACAGACTGAGTCCCAAATCCTTTTATTGTCTCACACACAAGAAAGGATCAATGTATCTTCCATGGTCTGTGAGTCTCATACCTGAGAACTTAGCTCAGGGCCAAATCACCCATTCCTGCAGGTTGCCATTACCCGAAGTCCCATGCTGTGCTTAGTTATTTTACATGAACCTCCCTAAGAGACAGAAACCTCTTATGCTGAAACTCACTGATAAAACTATACGGAGGACAGATATTATCACATTAAGTCCATAAGCAGGCTGTCAGCTCCAAGATGGGGGGGGGTCTGTGCCCACTCTCATCAACTCCGTGGTTTCTCCTTATAGTGCCCATGCGACTGTGCCTGTCTTAGGTTGTTCCTCCCTTGAGGAATCTTACCCGTCATTGGCTAACCAGCCATCTTTTGGGGCCAAACAGGGATACAAACAGAGTAGGCATAACGTTAAAGCAATGTTCCTAAAAGGATCTGTCTTTATAGATGCTCCACTTTTTATAGGAAGGTGCATAGGGGCAGACTAGTAGGCTGCTGCATGACAACATATGGTGACCAAGACATGGAAAGTGTCCTTTGATAGATGATTGGGTAAAGAAGATGTGGTATATATACACAATGAAATACTACTCTGCCATAAGAAAAGATGAAATAGTGCCATTTGTGACAACATGGATGGATCTTGAGATTATTATGCTAAGCAAAATAAGTCAGACAGAAAAAGTGGAAAACCATATGATTTCACTGACATGTGGGATATAAAACTGAAAGCATTAAAGGAACAAGACAGACAAACAAAGAAACAAAAACTCATAGACACAGACAACAGTTTAGTGGTTACCAGAGTGTAAAGTGGTACGGGGGTGTTAGATGAGTGTAAACAGGATCAAATCTATGATGATGGAAGGAAAACTCACTCTGGGTGGCAAACACACAATGTGATAGATAAATGGTGTATTACAGAATTGTACACTTGAAACCTATGTAACTTTACTAACAATTGTCACCCCAATAAGCTTTAATTAAAAAAAAAAGTAACATGGAAAAGCAAGAAAATGTGAAACATGTTTGAGAAAGGAAAATCAGTAGAAGTACATACAAAGATTCCAGATGTTGGAAACATCAGTCATTGACTTTATTTTTATTTTATTTTTTAATAATTTTTAAATTTTACATTTTAAAATTTGTCATTTTTATCTTAATTAAATTTATTGGGGAAACATTAGTTATTAAAATTACATAGGTTTCAAGTGCACATTTCTATGATTCTTCATCTATATATTTCATTGTTTGTTCACCACCCAGAGTCAGTTCTCCTTTATCAACATATATTTGACCCCCTTTTCCCTCTTCTACCATCCCAATGCCCCTTTACCATCTGGTAACTACTAAACTGTCTGTCATTTTTTTGATTGTTTGTTTGTCTTGTTCCTTTGTTGCTTTCAGTTTTATATCTCACATATAAGTGAATTCATTTGGTTCTCAACTTTATGTCTCAACTTTTTCTCTTTTGAAACATCACTTTTTCCTCTTCAAGGTCTGTCTACCCCATTAGTTTGAAAGTTCTATGACAGCATGACTATAAACATTTTTATCACAACATAAATGGGAACTGAAAATATATTTGTTGAAGGAATGACTAAATTGATTAATTCATTGAATAATTGATTTTGAATCATGAATTGCAAAGAACGGGTTAGCTGCTGATGACCTCTGAGGTTTCTCCCAGTGATTTAGAATCTAGGCCATTATTTCTCAGATTGTGAGTGTGCATAGAAACTGCACGGAGAATCTTGTTAAAACACAGATTCTAATTGAAAACATTTAATTGTGAGACTTGAGAGTCTGTGTTTTAACAAGGTCCCTGGTGATAACAACTACTATTTTTTAGAATATAATTTAAAAAGTAAGGATAGCATGTTGAGTTTTTTAGTATATCTAGTCTTTTACTTGAAGTATGAAATAAATTTTCATACTTTCATACAATAAATTTGCTGAATGATGTTTTTAGAAGCCATGATGTTTCTTTCTGTGACTGAGTGAAGATTTTTTTTTAAAGTACATCTGCCAGTGACATATTACCCAAGTATATTATATGGGTCACGGATCTTTGGTTTTCTGTGGATAGAAATAGATTTAACCACTGTTTCCTAATAGTCTCACATGCATTGAGCTATTTCTGGATGCTTTTTTTAGGACAATAAAAAATCATCTATTGAAACAACGTGTCTACATTAAGCAACAGTTTAAGAAGGAATGGCTTGTCAAGAGTGTACTTGCAAAGCAGCAGAGTTATACTTGTCAATGAAAACACTGAAATAAAACCCTTTGGGAAAGAAATCTGGCTTCACCTAATTTGACTGGTTTCTAAAGAGGGAGTACATTTTTAAAAGAGTTCTGATAATCTAGTGAGGAAAACTTTAAATCAGAATTGGTAGGGATGGGTCATCAAAGCCCAAGGCTAAAGTTTCTACAAACTTATCTTAAAATGTGTATTTAAATAATAAAAAAATACAGAAACCATTTTAGCAAAGACTTAAACAGGGAAAAATCAAAGAGGCCTTGCTTTTAATTATTTTTTAGTGTGGGTCACTGGACAAATATATTAATCACTCTAGGCCTCAACATTAAAGTAGAATTGATAATTCCTACTCTTCTCACAATTTTGTTTATGAATAAAATTAAGTATGGTATGAAAAAATGCTTTGTAGTACTCTTTGAAAATGTGAATGGTTATTTATTTATATACCAATCCTTAAAATAAATATTAAGCTCCTAATATGTACCAGGTGCAGCACCACTATCATCCTCATCACCATCATACGGGATCTTTGCCAAAGACATGCCAAAATATCTTTGGGAAATAAGTTCTTCATTATTTATGATTAATAAACCTATGCTCACACTCTGGCATAATTTCAAAGAGAGACTGAAAAAGAAAACACTAAAAATTGAGTCAATTAGGAAATGTGAACCAAGACATATCTGACTTTTAAATTCCTTTTCTGACGTTTGATTTTGCTGAGGATTCCATGGGTCGTTTTAGAACTAGACTTAGATGCTGAGTAATTTTTATAAATTAATTTACTGGTGTTTTGAATTTGTACAGGGAACGCATCTCTGATTTCTTTCCTTTTCCCTTAAATTACATATTAACCATTCACTTGCATTTTTCTCTCAGGTATGATTCAGAACATATCAGAAAACCAAGAAGTCCAGTGTTGACACCAAATAGTTTTGCAAAATGAATTAGTAAATCAGGACCCCATTTTGTGCCCATGCTAGAAAAATTCTGGTATAAATGGTTCAGTCTGGAAGCAAACTCATTTATATAACAAACTGAGAATCTCCATCACCACATTTCAAAAAGGTTTGTGTAATATCTTCTGGAATACTTTAATCACTTCTGTCTCTGGAATTTAGATACATTTCTGTAGACCCTGGAACTAACTGACATTTAATAAAATGTTGTATGGGTGAATAGGTGGATGGGCGAATGTATATGTGGATGAATGAATGCATGTGGGCATGAATGACTGAATTAGATTACACTAATGATAATTTGTACAGTTTTTACATTAAATAACCTATTGCTTTTTAGCATATATATAGTGCTAGGTACACATGTGCATTTGGTAGCTGTATATTACCTCAGATATTCCTTTTTAAACTTTTGTAAGAGTTTTTAAAAGGGATCTTTCTCTGTTCTCACATTAAGGCCCCTGGGAAACCTTGTAAATTTAGAAAGAAGCAGTCACCTGCAAAAAAAGTATCCATGTTTACTCACTAAACAAATGCAGCTGAATTCTCTGTAGAGAAATAAGCAAGCTTTCAGTTCCCTCAAGATGATTTTTACCTTTATATGCATTACTCTTTGGCTACTCCTTTTCTCACAAACCACCAACTATCAGGAACTCTATGTTATTTGTGCCTAAAATAATTAAAATAGGAAGATACTAATATTTCTCCCTCTTCTCCCCCAGAGACCTTGTGCTTTCTTTGGTCTGGCTGTTGCTTTAATACTTCTGAAAATTAAGATGTTGTGTTTTACCTAGACAGCTTTGATTTGCATAAAATATAAGTTTGCCCAAGCTCTTGAAAGCACTTCAGAGAGTACCCAAAGGCTGAGTATGTTTCCCTGCTCATTATACACGCAATATTAAACTGCATCTGGTGGTATACATTTTATTAACTGTTTCTCCACCTGCCTGCCCAAATCTGCTGATTACTGATGGCTTTGTTTTACCTGTACTATTTATGACTCCATTATTTCCATTTACCTTTTTCTCCCTGTTCCTGTTTGGATAGAACACCATTGTGTGTGTGTGGAGGGGTAGGGGTGTGAGGGGCGGGCAGTGACGAGAGAAATGAAGGATTTTTAAGTCATTATTCAGTAGTTTCTTCAAGGTGACTAGGATGGGAATTGGAGTGAAGACAGAAAGAGAAAAAAAGAGAGAGAGTGAAACAGACAGTGAGGATAGATAGATATAAATAGCACCTGCTACTTGTCAAGAGGTTTAATTGGTCTGTGTATTTAGGCAATGCTTTTTTCTTTTTTAAAGAGACTTTATTGGAGAATTGGGAGAAGGGAATAGCATTGGGGAATCGGGGAAGGGGAACAGACAAGTTGCTGTCCTTTTGTTCTTCAGTCTAGTTGTGGAGGACGTCGCTTCACTGACCCATGTTGGTATTATCATTGCACTCTTCCTGGCTGATGCAGTTGCTCGCTGGTCCTTGGACAGCTGCTCATGGCAGCTCACAAAAGCGCACACCAGCTTCCAGCCAGTCCCACTGCAGCCTACACTGTCACCGGAGACTCACAGCAGCCCAGCTCCAGGTCAAGTTGCTGTCCACTGCTGTCCACGCTGCAGAGGGCGAAGCATCACTGGCACTCATGTGGAATTCATACCCGAGCCCTGCTGCTCAGAGCTGGTGCCCCAAGCCAACTCTCAACCAATGCGCCACTCCGCAGGCCCTAGACAACGTTTTAATATTCCAGTTCCTGAGATCCTACATTGTGAGGAAACACCCTTACTTTCTATAATTACACACCTCTTAATCCAACTTGTTTTCCTATCATGTTGCTTTAAATCCATTTACTTCTCCCTCCTCTCTCTCTCTCTCTCCTCCCTTCCTCCCTCTTTGCCCCTCTCCTTTCCTCCTTCTGTCCTTCACTCTCACTTTTTTTTTCTCACTTCACTTTTTTTTGCTGCTCTTAGTGTAGGCAGTGTATCCTTACATATCAGAAAATCATAAAGCAATACAGTGAAATTTTATTACATATTATATGCTTATATTTTATTGTACTCAAATGTAATCTCATGAGAACAGTTCAGCATAGCTCTCAGACATTGTGAGTGGTGAGTGTGTCCCCAACAGAGGCTCTCACTGATGCTCAACTGGACTTCTTGAAAATACTTAACTGGGCTTCCAACCTCTAGTCTTCCTTTTATCATATTGCTTTTTATTCATCTGACACTTATATAAATTTATTTACTGAGACTTCCAGTAAAATGGTGCAATAGACAGATGCTGTGCTAACTACATCCCAGGATCACACCAAAATTACAAACAAATTATACCGCATTCAACCCTGGAGGTCCCCAGAACACTAGATGAACAGAACCACTAAACGAAGAACTTAAAGAGGAGGCCACGTCGGGTCTGGTAGGATGGGCGGAGACAAGAGAGGGTGAGCCCCGTGAAGGAAGCCCCAGCTGTGGGAAGCTTGTCTGGTTGGGGGAGAGACCCTCCGGCCGCACTCCAAGCTCACCAGCCTAGAGTTTCTTTGCCAGGAAGAGGAGTTCTAATATAGCCGGCAGTAAATTAGTGAGGACTCTCTTGCTCAGCTCGGTGAGGATAAGAGCAGCTGGAGAATCAGTGGGGCCGGCACACAGGCTTGCTCGCCGGTGAGCACTTACCTGCTTACTGGTGGAGGGAGTAGCTGTGTGAGCCGGGCCCAGGAGCCTGCGGGGATGGACTGAACTGAGCACCTTTGGTGCAAAGGCTGCAGGTTTTTGGACTGTTGTTCCCGTGGTGTGAAGCCTGCATGCGAGTAGTATACAGGAGGCTGCCATTTTGTCAGGGTTGGGCCCTCCCACGGAGGATCAGGTCTGAGACCTCATTGGTCTCGTGGAATTGGCGCAGAAGTGCGTGTGTGCGTGGGCACGCGCATGTGGCTTTGGATCCCCACCCTCTGCCTGGCTTATACTGCGTTGCCAGGGAAACGCTGGGCGGGTGCCCTCTGGCTCCAACAGGCTGCTC
Source organism: Aselliscus stoliczkanus (assembly GCA_033961575.1). Classification (NCBI taxonomy): domain Eukaryota; kingdom Metazoa; phylum Chordata; class Mammalia; order Chiroptera; family Hipposideridae; genus Aselliscus; species Aselliscus stoliczkanus. The sequence continues at coordinate 188,126,279 of CM066728.1, forward strand.
ACTGAGACACCAGAGTGCGCAAGCCGCCTCGGGTCTCTGCTCTCCGCACTACGCTTACAGAGTTGCCAAGCTGGTGATTGGTTTTCGGGCTGCTTGGCCTGATCTGTGAGCAGCTGATTGGGACAGGCTGAGACTGGGAGTTTTCCTGGGAGTGTTGTGCCGTGAACTGTGTGCCTGCGTGATCCAGCCAGGACTCTCCTGGTGATCTATCTAATAAATCAAAGCAATCCCAGAGCGACAGCCAGAATGGGGAAACAAAGAAACATGTCACAAGTAAAAGATCAGAAGAAACCTCTAGAAATAGAACTAAGTTAAACAGAGGGATCCAACCTTTCAGAGTTTAGAACACTGATGATAAGAATGTTTAAGGAACTTAGTGAGAACATAAAGAAGGATAGGGAAACCATAAAAAAACAACCTGTTAGAACTAAAGAATACAATAAGTGAAATGGAGAACACACTCGAAGGAATCACCAGTAGAGTAGATGAAGCAGAGGAGCGGATCAGCGATTTGGAAGATAAAATAGCAGAACTCACCCAGTTGGCACAGCAAAAAGAACAAAGAATAAAAAACAATGAAAATAGTTTAAGAGCCCTATGGGACAAGGTAAAGCGCAACCACCTTCGAATCATAGGGATACCAGAAGGAGAAGAGAAGAAGCAAGGGGTCGAGAATGTATTTGAACAAATAATGACTGAAAACTTGCCTACTCTGGCGAAGGAAATCAACATACATGCCCAGGAAGTGCAGAGGGTTCCAAACAAGCTGAACCCAAACAGGTCCACACCAAAACACATCACAGTTAAAATGGCAAAGGTTAAAGGCAGAGAGAGAATCCTAGAGGCAGCAAGAGAAAAACAGCAGGTTACGTGCAAAGGAACTCCTGTTAGACTAACAGCTTTCTTGTCAACAGAAACTCTGCAGGCCAGAAGGGAGCGGCAGGAGATAGTCAAAGTGACACAAAACAAAGGCCTACAACAAAGATTGCTCTACCCAGCATGGCTATCACTTAAAATTGAAGGAGAAATAAAGAGCTTCTCAGAAAAGAATAAGTTTAAGGAATTTATTACCACCAAGCCAGCGTTGCAAGAAATGTTAAAAGGGCTTTTTTAAACAAAAGAAAGGGGTAAACAAGCTAACCCAGGAAGACCAGGAATACAAATAACAAAATGGCAATACATATGCATCTATCAATAATCATTTTAAATGTGAATAGGCTAAATGCTCCAATCAAAAGACAGAGAGTGGCTGAGTGGATAAGAAAATAGGACACATGTATATGCTGTTTACAGATGGAATAAGATATTTCATGCGAATGGAAATGAGAAAAAAAAAAAAGCTGGAGTACCAGCACTTATTTTGGACAAAATAGACTTTAAAATGACTACAATAAAAGACAAAGAAGGGGACTAGAACCCTAACAAACATCTATGCACCCAACATAGGAACACCTAATTACATATAACAGATTTTGACAGACATAAAGACAGAGATCAACAGTAACACTATCATAGTAGGGGACTTCAACACCATTGTCACCAATGGACAGACCCTTTAGACAGAAAATCAACACAGAAAGAGGGGCCTTAAATGATACTTTAGAACAGCTGGACTTCATTGATCTTTTTAGAGCATTTCACCCTGAAAAAACAGAATATACATTCTTCTCAAGTACACATGGGACATTTTCTAAGATAGACCATGTTAGGCCACAAAACAAGTCTCAGTAAATGTAAGAAGATTGAAGTCGTATCAAGCAGATATAAAGGAAAAACTGATGGTTGCTGGCTGAGAGGGAGTGGGGAAGAGGGAGAGGGGGAAGGTTTTGGACAGTGTAGATGGGACTACAATGTTGCCGCAGGGATATGGGGGCAGTTCTGGGAATGTAATTGATAATGTTGTGAAGAGACTATTATGTTGCGTGAAATAAGTCAGTCGGAGAAGGACAAGTACCATGTGATCTCACTTGTGTGTGGAGTCTGAAGAGCTGAGTGAACAATCAAAGTAAACAGACTCATAGATGTAGAGGGAAAACTGAGGGTTGCTAGTTGGGAGGGGAGTGGTGATGAGGGGGAAGGGGAAGGGATTAGACAGCATAAATAGGCAACTGCAATATTGCCACAGGGATATGAAACACAGTTCAGGAAATATAATAATGTTGGAAAAATTTTGTGGTGTGTCAGATAGTCACATGTCTTGTTAGGGAGACCACTTCATGGATGGAGTAGAGGCTTGATCACTGCACTGTACACCTGAAGCTGATGTTGTATAGTATGGTATGCCCACTATAACTGAATATGTGGATGGTCACGGGATGTGGAGTATACTGTGGAAGGGAGTCAGGGGAGTTATGATAGATATGTATGATGGGGGGGGGAGTGGGATGGTGAACTGGGGGAGGGAGGTTTTCACTTTGGGGGGTAAAGAATATAACTATTGCATGTGTTGTACACCTGAAACTAATAAAAAAATTATTTACTGTTTTATTTATATACATTTAGTTAAAAGATAATCTAAGGAATATTAAAATTTTCAAGTTTATTTATGATTGCTACACCAACAGGAGCTTAGGGAAAGGTTTCTAAAGAGGAGGAGAGAAGCCAAGCAAGAACATCATTTGATTGGTGATAGCTTCAGTAGTTGCCTTATTTGGAGGAGCCTAGTTGGTTGGTTGTTATTAAGTTTCACTTTCTTGGATTTGGGTGCATTGACTCGAAAGACAGGATTACAGTACTCTTTGTTTAAAATTCAGATGGTTCCATGATACTTGCGTGCTAAATGAACTCCTTTAGATTTCATTAGAATGCAGGTTCCCAAAACCTATCTACAAACATTTTATTTGTTTTGGATGGTGCCCAGGAATTCACATTTTAAAAAAGAAAAAGTGATTCTGTTTGCCAGTCTGATTACATTATACTACTTCTCACCATTCCTGTAGAGGATACCTATTGTACTTTTGTCCCCCATGGCCTTTGTAGGTCCTTCATCTAAAATACTCTGAATCATGCTGCCAGAAAAGCATGTGTCCAAAGATTCCTCTATGTCACTGTTAAGAATAAAATAGCCATATTTCATCTACCCTTCTCAGTATTGCATCCATGTTCCAACACTCTTCTATGATACTCCGTTAAAGTGAGTTAATAGGTTTTGTTCCACATGGAGGTTGTAAGCTTTGTTTTGTAAGCTCTCGTTAATGTTTATATTTGTTATATTGAAATAGTAACTGACATATCACTGTACCACAGAAAATGATTTTTTAGGATTATGCATGAAATTTTTGTTTGTTTAGAATATTTGATTCGTAGATATACATGAAGACACTAGAAATTATTTTTGCTTAATGTGATTTCTTCATTTTTGAATTATAAAATTAGTATTTATAGTATAAAATTCATAAATGCAAATAAGTATAAATAAATAAATAAAGATTTTTCTCAATAAAACAAGATATTTGTGTTTTTAAATTTGCTTCTATTTTCTTTTAATTAATAGAGTTTTACTGTTTACAGCAGTATTAGGTTGACAGAAAAATTGAACAGAAACTACAGAAAGATACTCTGCCCCCAATCTTCAGCCCACCTCCATCCTTTATCTACCAAGTCTCTTCCTGTTATTAACATCTTTTATTGGTATGGTACATTTGTTAACATTGATGAACTGGTATTGATACATTATCATTAATTAAAATCCACAGTTTTTAACAGTGTATATTCTTGGTTTTTTATATTTCTATGGATTTGACAAATGCATAATATCATGTGTGTACAATTACATCATTGTACAGAATAGTTTCTCTGCCCTATAATTCCCCTGTGCTCCAAACCATGGCAACCAATGATCTTTTTACTCTCTATAGTTTTGCCTTTTTCAGATCATATAGTTGGAATCATATGGCATGTAACCTTTTCAGACTTGCTTCTTTCACTTATCAACATACATTTAAGGTTACTTCATATCTTGTGTGGCTTCATAGGTCCTTTCTTTTTTATTGCTGAATATTAATGCATTGTCTAGATATGCCACAATTTGTTTATCCATTAATTTATTGAAGGACCTCTTGGTTGCTTCCAAGTTTTGATAATTATGAGTAAAGCTCCTCTGAGCATCCATGTACAAGATTTTGAGTGGGCATAGTTTTCAATACATTTGGGCAAATACCTAGGAGCATGATAGCTAGATCAAGTTGTAAGACAATGTTTAGCTTTGTAAGAAACTTTCACAGTAATTTCCAAAGTGGTTACACCATTTTGTATTCCATTCAACATGAATGGCAGTTTTCCTTACTCCATATCTCACCTGGATTTGGTGTTGTAGTTTGAATTTTAGCCATTCTAAAGATATGTATCTCATTGCTTTAATTTGCAATTTCTTAATAACATGTTAAACAAAAACGTTCACAGCCAAAAACCCAAAAGAAAAGGTTTATTGAGCCATATGCTAGTCATAAGTGGACCGAAGTCCTGGGACATGCAGTCTAAACAAATAGCTGCAGGGCCAGAACATATATCCACCATCCAGAAGTTGATGGGCTTTTAGAGATCAAGTTTGGGGATGAAATATGTAACTTGTTTTGAAACAATTTACACTGATAAAGAAGATGAGAGCAGATGTACAATCATAGAGGATGCCACTCATGTAGGTTCCTGTGATTTAAGATGTATAGAAAGGAGCTATTAAATTAAAAGGCCTAAACATGAAACTCTGATAGTCACTTTGGTATATATAATCTGCCTACAAAATCATACATGTGATATAAGCAGCATAATAGGCAATTTGATTTTAAAGTCTACATTCTTAAGGAAAAATTGTTTTATTACCAATTTTGACAAAATAATACTTTTAATAAACACTTAAATGGATCAAATGGAATCTTAAAAAAAAAGTGTTATTTTTGCTATAGGACATTTACAATTTCACACCAAAAGAAATTGGAAGAGTATAATGTATTGTGATAAAGTTTCTATGTTAGTAAGAAAAATCCTAGTGAGAAAAAGTTACTAGGGAGGATTTTGATATATATGCAAAGACTCACACTTCAAAATGTTAACATTTACTCCACATTATAATCCTGATACTTATTTGTCAATAGTATGAATACTTCATTTCCATTTTTCAGGATTGCAATGTTCTCACTTTGAACCCTGAAAAGAAACAAAAGTGCTAAGGTATTTTAAATAGAATTATGCTTTACCTTCTTTCTTAGCCCTTATATGAATGTGCTTCAGTAATATATTTTCTGTATATTTCTGAGAAATTCAAGAGAAAAATTATGATTTCAGAGTTATATATAGAACAACAAAAGATGGAGAAGAAATTTTATAAAACAGAAAGCTACAGAGGATGTGTGTTTTGGTACTGATATATAGATTTGCCCTAACTCAGTAAAACAAAGCCTGCATAGCCAAGTAAACCATGTTCACACATAAAAACATCCTGCTGTATGTTTTCTTGTGTATTTTATATATTTTAAGGCTGTTTTGTTTCTATTTTTTAACATTGCATGTTATAGGCACTTAAAAAGATCCTCATTTAAAACTACACAGGCGGACTTCCAGTAAAATGGCGCAAAGACAGACGCTGTGCTAACTGCCTCCCAGGATCACAGCAAAATTACAAACAAATTATACAGCATTCAACCCTGGAGTCCCCGGAACACTGGAGGAACAGAACCACTAAATGAAGAATTTAAAGAGGAAGCCACATGGGGTCTGGTAGGACGGGCGGAGATGAGAGAGGGTGAGCCCCGTGAGGGAGGCCCCAGCTGTGGAGAGGCTTCTCCGGTTGGGGGAGAGACCCTCCGGCCGCACCCCAAGCTCACCAGCCAGAGCTCCTTTGCCTGGAAGAGAAGTTCTAAGATAGCTGGCAGTAAATTAGTGAGGACTCTCTTTGCTCAGCTCGGTGAGGCTAACAGCAGCTGGAGAATGAGTGGGGCCGGCGCCCGGGCGTGCTCACCAGTGAGCACTTACCTGGTTCCTGGTGGAGGGAGTGGCTGTGTGAACTGGGAGCCTGCGGGGACGGACTGAACTGAGCACCTTTGGTGCAAAGGCTGGAGGTTTTCAGACTATTGTTCCCATGGTGTGGAGCCTGCACGCGAGTGGTGTAGGGAGGATGCCATTTTGTTGGGCTTGGACCCTCCCACGAAGGATCAGGTCCGAGACCTAATTGGTCTGGTGGAATTGGCGCAGAAGTGCGTGTGTGCGTGCACGTGCGCCTGCGGCCTTGGATCCCCACCCTCCGCCTGGCTTATACTGCGTTGCCAGGGAAACGCAGGGAGGGTACCCCCCCCCCCCCCCGGCTCCAACGGCTGCTCACTGAGACCCGGGAGTGCGTGAGCCGCCTCAGGTCTCTGCTCTCCGCACTCCGCTTGCAGAGTTGCCAGGCTGGTGATTGGTTGTCAGGCTGCTCGGCCTGATCTGTGAGCGGCTGATTGGGACAGGCTGAGACTGGGAGTTTTCCTGGGAGTGTTGTGCCGTGAGCTGTGTGCCTGCGTGATCCAGCCAGGGCTCTCCTGGTGATCTATCTAATACATCAAAGCAATCCCAGAGCGACAGCCAGAATGGGAAAACAAAGAAACATGTCACAAGTAAAAGATCAGAAGAACCTCCAGAAATGGAACCAAATGAAACAGAGGGATCCAACCTTTCAGAGACAGACCTTAGAACACTGATGATAAGAATGTTTAAGGAACTTAGCGAGGACATAAAGAAGGATAGGGAAACCATAAAAAACAACCTGTTAGAACTAAAGAATACAATAACTGAAATGAAGAACACACTCGAAGGAATCACCAGTAGAGTAGATGAAGCAGAGGAGCGGATCAGCGATTTGGAAGATAAAATAGCAGAACTCACCCAGTTGGCACAGCAAAAAGAAGAATAAAAAACAATGAAAATAGTTTAAGAGCCCTATGAGACAAGGTGAAGCACAACCACCTTCGAATCATAGGGATACCAGAAGGAGAAGAGAAGAAGCAAGGGGTCGAGAATGTATTTGCAAAAATAATGACTGAAAACTTCCCCACCCTGGTGAAGGAAATCAACATACATGCCCAGGAAGTGCAGAGGGTTCCAAACAAGCTGAACCTAAACACGTCCACACCAAGACACATCATAGTGAAAATGGCAAAGGTTAAAGACAGAGACAGAATCCTAGAGGCAGCAAGAGAAAGACAGCAGGTTACGTACAAAGGAACTCCTATTAGACTAACAACTGACTTGTCTACAGAAACTCTGCAGGCCAGAAGGGAGTGCTAGGAGATACTCAAAGTGACACAAAATAAAGCCCTACAACCAAGATTGCTCTACCCAGCACGGCTATCACTTAAAATTGAAGGAGAAATAAAGAGCTTCTCAGAAAAGAATAAGCTTAAGGAATTCATTACCACCAAGCCAGCATTGCAAGAAATGTTAAAAGGGCTTTTTTAAACAAAAGAAAGGGGTAAAGAAGCTAACCCAGAGAGACAATTTAAGAAGATTGAAGTCATATCAAGCAGATATAAAGGAAAAACTGATTGTTGCTGTCTGGGAGGGAGTGGGGAAGAGGGAGAGGGGAAGGTTTTGGACAGTGTATGTGGGACTACAATGTTGCCGCAGGGATATGGGGGCAGTTCTGGGAATGTAATTGATAATGTTGTGAAGAGACTATTATGTTGCGAGAAATAAGTCAGTCGGAGAAGGACAGGTACCATGTGATCTCACTTGTGTGTGGAGTTTGAAGAGCTGAGTGAATGATCAAAGTAAACAGAGTCGTAGATGTAGTGGAAAAACTGAGGGTTGCTAGTTGGGAGTGGGTTGGGGATGGGGGGAAGGGGAAGGGATTAGACAGCATAAATAGACAACTACAATATTGCCACAGTGATATGAAACAGAGTTCGGGGAATATAATAATGTTGTAAAAATTTTGTGGTGTGTCAAATAGTCACATGTCTTGTTAGGGAGACCACTTCATGGATGGAGTAGAGGCTTGATCACTGCACTGTACACCTGAAGCTGATGTTGTATAGTATTGTATGCCAACTACAACTGAATATGTGGATGCTCACGGGATGTGGAGTATACTGTGGAGGGGAGTCAGGGGAGTTGTGATGGATATGTATGATATGGGGGGGAGTGGGGTGGTGAACTTTGGGGGGTAAAGAGTATAACTATTGCATTGTGTTGTACACCTGAAACTAATAAAATAAAATAAAATTAAAAAAAAAAAAACCTACACAGGCATTTTCTAGAATACTCTAGAAACACTGTGAACAATTATAATGAGAGGCACTGGATATTGTAATATATTATGATTTGTACCGGATACCATGGAAAATAAAAATAAACATGTCCTGGTCCCTATCCATAAGCATCATGTAATCTAGTGGTTAAGTGCTTCAATAGACAATCAATCACTGTTATGGATTGTCATGTATTAAAATATCCACTTGAAATTCTAATAGTCATCTCAAAATTAACATTTACAAATCTGACTTTTATTTCCATTGCCCTTCCAATCCCAACATGCTCTACCCACAGCCTTCTCCATAACAGTTAAAGGTTATCCGATTCTTCCAGTTGTCAGGTAAAATACCTGGAGTCATCCTTGATTCTCCTCTTTCTCCCATACTCCTCATCCATGCCTTCAAAAAAGTATGGCTACTTTACTTTTAAAATATATTCATAACATGAATTTTCACTACTTGTACTGCTTCTAGCAGGTTGGAGCTACCATCAACTTTCTATTAAATTATTGCAATAGCCTCCTAGATGATATCCTTGTTTTTAGCCTTGGCTCCCCATTTACTTTGAAATTCTATTGTATGTTATCCATACATACAGCAGCTAGAATGAATACTTTAAGATGTAACAGAATGTGCCACTCAAATCTGATCAAAATACTATACTGAATGCTTCTCCATTTCATTCACAGTAAAGCCAGAATCCTTACATAGTCTAGAAGGAACTACATGGCCTGCCCTCATTCCCACTAGACATTCGCTTCTTCTACTCTACACTTTATTCACTTAGCTCCTTGATGGTCCTTTAATACTCCAAGCACATTCTTGCCCCAGTGACATTGTTCCATTCTTCTGCCTGCAGCTACTTTTCCCCAGATATGCACTTGGCTGAATCTCTAACCGTCTTCAAGCTTGGCTCAATTCTCACCTTCTCAAGTAGTTTAATTAATATTGCAACATGTGCCCTTTGTCCCTATTTCACCTCATCATGTCTATCATTCCTAATCCTTTTTACTATGTTCTACTCTTTTTCTTTATATTTGCTCTACAGTCTTCTTTAAGGTTAATAAATTTCTTCTTTAATGCATCTCTCTTGTCTCATATCCCACCTAGGCATCTAGAAAACCTGGAAATCTCTAATTGGAATCTCACTAGCCAAAGCCACAAGGTTCATTAATTACACTTTGATCTAAATAAGTTACAATTGGGGCCGGCCGAGTGGCGCATTGGTTAAGCGCTGGTTTTGGGATGCCAGCAGCCCCGGTTCGGATCCCACATGAGGGCCAGTGACACTGCCCTCTACAGCTAACAACAGCTCCACCTGGAGCTGGGCTGTGTGAGCCCTGGTGATGGTGTGGGCTGCAGCCCCTGCTGCAGTGCACTGCCATAGGCTACAGTGAGTGGCCCGCAGCCAGCGTGAGCGGCTGGCAGCCAAGCGTGAGCTGCCAATAGCCGTGGTGAGCGACATCCAGAGGCCAGCGACCGATCTGCCTCATCCGGGAAGAGCGCAATGACGATACCAACAGTGAAGCAACATCCTCCGCAACTAGACTGAAGAACAAAAAGACAGCAACTTGTCTGTTCCCCTTCCCCGATTCCCCAACGCTGTTCCCCTCTGCCAATTCCCCAATAAAATCTTTAAAAAAAAAAAAAAGTTACCTCTCTAAAAAAAAAATAAAATAAGTTACAATTGGAGTGAGACCTATGATCACCCACTATTCTTCCTTGTTAAGGGAGGAGAAAATCAAGCAAAGCATAAGGGTCTTATTGTGGAGATAAGACAGAGAATGTCTATAGTGACAGGAATTTTTGGAGCAGAATAGTAGGAAGGAGGGGGTTACACAGAGGAAGAGTTCCAAAATTCACTAAAAATAATTGCAAGGAAATATAGCCAAAAATTCAGTAACTTTTGTTCTTCCCTGACAAAAATTCCTACCATCTTCTAGCACTTCTAAAACAATGTCTTCCTTCTAAACCATCACAATTACTTTAGTTTGTAGCTACCTATCGGTGTTTTGCTTTACCTTCTTTGTAGTCTATAAACTTTTTTGAAGGCAAGGGGTCATGCACAGCTTTGTACCCCTAGTAGCAACCAATAAATATTTGATGAATAAAAAAGTTGCTAAAAAAACAAACCCCTAGCTATTGGACTTAGAAGCTGTTCATCTTCTGTTTTATCTTTAAAAGTAAATGGAGGGCTGGCCAAGTGGTGTGGTGGTTAAGAGCTGGCTTGGGATGCCAGTGGCCCCGGTTCAGATCCCACATATGAGGGCCAGTGACACTGCCCTCTAAAAAAAAAAAAAAGTAAATGGAGCCAGACAAACTTTGATAATACAAGTACATATCCATTCTTTTAATTAACTATGCTATAACTTTTAGTAACAGAGTAAAATGTCACGTATTTCTCTTTAAAAATTCTTAACAAATCATAATATATAATTAAAATCTAATTAATTGTTCTTAGTAGCACTCTTCAATAGTAAAAAACTGGTACTAGACAGACCAGGTCTAATTTTAAAAATAAAAATTCTTAGGAGATATACAAGGTTTAAATGTTAGAACAATTATTACTATAAAAGACACATTGCCCTTAACCGCCTCAAAATACTCCCCCTCACTTCGAACACATTTATCCCATAGTTCTTGTTACTTTCTGAAGCAGTTTTGGAAGTCCTGTTTCGTGAGTGTCTTTGGTTGAGCTGTGGTGGCTGCCTCGATGTCCTGAATCATTTTGACTTCGGGGAAGAGCCAGAAGTTGCAAGGTGGATGAGAACACACTGTAATGTTTTTATTTAACTGAAACATGAAGCCTTCCATTGTGATCCCAAAACATGGTGAAAGCTACTGCTGAGTGCCATCCAAAAAAAAGGCAGGGATCTTCAATAGGGGAAATGGTGCATCAAACCTAGGAACAGTGTGTGACAAGTTTCAACTAACTTGCTTGGTGCAGTCAGTTGGGTGTGAGCTACTGTTGAGAAAGGGTGTGTTTTAAAGTGTTCTGTAAATCATCCTCCATCATGACAATGTTCGGTGTCACACATTACTTCTGATATACTGCAATTTCTGTCAAATAGAAACCCGATGGTGTGTCCTCATCTACCTTATTCACTGGATCTGGCACTGTGAGACTTCTGGCTCTTCCCCCAAATCAAAATGATTCAGGAATTCGAGGCAGCCATGACAGCACAACTAAAGACACTCACGAAAGAAGACTTCCAGAACTGCTCCAGAAAGTAGTATGAACGATGGGATAAGCGTGATAAGTGTGTTTGAAGTGAGGGGGAATATTTTCAGGGGGATTAATGGCAATCTGTCTTTTACTGTAATAATTTATTTTATTTAAACATTCACCATACTGTTTGATCACACCTTGACGTATATTGTTTTTAAAGCTAAAACAAACAAACAAACAGCAAAAAACTATTTTCGACCTCATAGGTCGAAGCTTACAGATTTTATCCAGTCCTGAATGTATGATAGGGAAGAAAAATTTTACTAAAAAAGTGAGTTTTTAGTTTTAAGCAAGAACTATCCAAATTAGTTCATTTCTAGCAGCATTTTCTTTACCATTTAATTATAAAATATGTTGATTATATAGGCAGACTATAACCCTCCTCAATTACCTGCCCTTAGCATTCACTAAAAATGGAAAATGATTATAACAAACCAATAAAATGTGATGTATCTTAAAACTCACTGTTTTCTTCATAAAAATCCACATTATATTCTAAAGCTTTATAACATTTTACTTTATAGAAATCTCAGAGTAAGAAATAGGAATAAAGTAATTTCTCCTGAAGTGAAAATTATAGCCTACTGGCTACTTGAAAATCATTTTCGAATGGTTGGGCATAATGCCAAAATTTAGTTATGATGTTCCATTTCAGATTCAGTTTCATTATCTTTTCACTCTAATCCACACTGAGTGATTTTTATATTAGCCTTTAATTTAAAAATGTGTTGCTGTATCTTTAGTGAAAGACTGGATTGATAAAATTGTATTTAATTATTTATAAGTTGTTTGGTTGAATTGTTAAAGTTATATTTAACACGTTTTCCCCTGTTGTACATCTAATTCTAAATTTGAATTTAATCAGTCTTATTTTTACATTTAAGCTTTTATAAATGATGCTGTTAATTAACTCCAAATCCTACATTTATTATTGAACAAAGGCAGAAAATTCATTTCATTTTATAATAACTGATGAATAATTCTTAATAAAGTATAAAGAAGACATAGTACTTTTTAAAAGTATTTCATCTTGTTGACTAAAGTACTATTCATTGTTCTCGAATTTGTCGTCATTGCTACTACTTGTATTTTTACCAATGTTACCTTTCAAAAATATGGTTGAGGTAAATAGCATAATGGCTCCCCCAAAAGTGTTCATGTCCTAATCCCTGGATCCTGTGACCAGTACTTTATGTGGTAAAAGATGGGATTAAGCTAAGGATCATAAAATGAGTAGATTATCTTTGTTTATCCAGATGGACTCTAATTGCAATCACAAGTACATATCTTTATAAGAGGGAGGCAGAGGGAGACTTGACACAGACAAGAGAATTCAATGTGGCCAGGTGAGCTGGCCACATATAGTTATGTGGCCACCGCCAAGGGATGCTGGAAGAGGCAAGGAACAGATTCTCCCCTGGAGCTTCCAGAGTATGACTTGGCCAACATCTTGACTTTGGCTCAGTGAAACTGATTTTAGGCTTCTGGCCTCCATAACTGAGAAAATAAATTTATGTTTGCAGTAATTAGTTACAATAGCCACAAGAAACTAATACAATATTATTTATAGTTACTCAGTTTTTAAAGTGGAGAAAATGAGAAGAAGATTTTTTTTAGAATAAGGTGGTGAGTGATGGTGTAATTTTTTTGTATTTAGGAAAATTAAAATTACATACGTATTTGAAGTCCATTTTTATAGTTTTTCATCTGTCTTGTGAACTCATCTGTATTCTGCTGTTCTTAGAAAGAAAGAAAAAAGTAGTAATAGGCATTGGTTAGGTTCAGAATTTCCAAGACCTTTCATTTTCTCTGTTTGAAAATTCAATTGCTTTATTTCTTCTGAGGAGAACAGTGAACCTGGGCTGTGCTGGTCTCCATTACCTTACCTTCTCTTTCCACAATCTATTATGATATATACTTTTTCTTTTGGTTGGGATGCAAAGCTTGAAGTAAAGGATAAGGAAAAGGAAGCTAAAGTGGATCCCACCCCAACAAACAGCTTGTGTTCTGGTTAAAAATATATACGAAGGCAAGAGCAGCTGCTAGGGAAAAAAAGTTCTCCAAAAGAGAAGAGGCTTACGGAGAAGTTCTCTGGGCTGGTCTGTATTTACTCAGATTTGGGAAATGGATATAAAACTGGGACAAAAAGCAAAAGATATCCTGAACTTTCTTCTAAGCTTCTTCACTCTTACGTTAATTCCTACTATCCCAAATCTAGTAATTGGATTTTTCTTAGGCATTTTCAAGCTGCAAGAAAAAAAGAATACAGTGAGGAAACCAAAGACGGAAAGGGATTATTAAGTACATATGAGAAGAAAAAAAAATGCAGAAAGCTCTCTAAGTAGCTGGACATGTTTGTATTTCAATAAATGCTATTTCCATCTCCACTTAAAGCAGTCAGAATTTAAGACCACTAGTAAGAGTTATAATTAATGTTCACATGTCTTTAATAGGGAGGAGAAAATTTCACCAATTCTATTGGCTTTAAACAGGTTTTGGTATAAAGGAATCCTGTAGAAATGCTTGATAATCACATGTTCTTGAAGTATGTCAGCATCTATAGTTGGTGTTCCAAGCATTTCTGTCACCTTGTTTGCTTGACTTAATTACTACTTCAGAATGACAATGCTTCTGCCGCTCAAGCAGAGGTAGAATTTCATGACTTTCTTAATGAACATCAGTTTGGGTTTTATAGAATCTATTAGTGTTTTTTTAATCTTTCTTCTAGATCTTTTTGATGTATTCAATCAGAGTTTTTGTTCTTTCTCCACCTATCATTGTTTTTCTGATTTTTCTCATATAGCATTTCTTCAGGCTCTCATTTTTTTCTTAAAAAGTTATATACCCATTTCCACTCAGACTTACGCCTGCCTTATAATTTACAAAGTGGGCAAGTTCCAATCTGTATTATGCTTAATCCAAGGCGCAGGAAATAAGAGGATACCTTGTCTGTGTATATGTAGCAATAATAGGACTAATTCATAGTTCACCTTGTTTTTTAAATCACCATATATTGATAATTCTAAACAATATCAGGGATAAAACGTTCTTCCTTGTGGGGCACATGGTTCCAAATGCCCCCTCTCCCTTGGTATGCTATTTACAAGTAGCATTCATCTTTTCCAAACATTGCTATGAATACCATCTGAGAAATTTTTCCTTATTGACCTTTCATTTTATTTGATAAATAATTTATATACAATAAAATGCATAACCCTTCACTATTCAGCTTGACGTTTTCTGACAATGGAGCCTTGGCAACCACCATCCCATTCAAATTATAGAACATATCCATTACCCAGACACATCCCCCTAGCTCACTTCCAATCAATTCAAAGCCACCCCAGCCCCACCAAGAAGCAACCCCTTTCTGATTATATCACCATAGTTTATTTTTGCCTATTTTTGATACCATTTAAATGGCATGTATCTGGCAACTTTTGCTTATCATATTTTTAAAACTCAATTGGTTTTTCTTTTCTTATTTAGCAGTGATTTTATATTTATTGATATTTATTTCTAGTTAACAATTGGATTTTGGAGTTGTGGTGAATATAATTTACTTTGTAAATTATGTTTTATTCAAACAATTTATTTTAATATTTTATTCATTAAACCAATTTTTAATTATTTCTTTTAAATTTTTTTGATTGAAAATTGTATACCTTTTAAATAATCCTCTTTCTTTCCTTTATGTTTTGCTCTTTGTAATGTTTTCCTGCATGATTCAAATTTTAGAATGAAAATATTAAAGTTCAGGTTCTTTTTATGCAAATAAGTTTTTATATAAGAAAAAATAGTGTCAGCATCAATTATATATATATATATATATATATATATATATATATATATATATATATATTCTGTTATCCTAGAACCTCAGTCTTTAGTTTTATTTAGTTTTATTTCTTTCCTGTATTACTTATACAGAATGTATAAGTCAAATAAAAATATAAGCAAAAACTCTTACACACAAATCCGAGGATATATTTTTGTTGCATGTGCACTGCCTTTCTTATTAGATGACCATTCAAGGTCATCAATGCCTTATCTACCTATGTTAGTTCATTTATATTTAGTTTAGTGTTTTTTGTTTGCTATTTTATTGGGTTGTCGGAAAAGTCATGAAGCATTTGCAACGAAAAACATAGAAAAAATACATCATGACTTTTCTGACAACCCAATATAATTCTGCCCCTTAACCTGTCACTAGATGAATAAAATTTTTATTAATGTTTATAAAATATTTGTGTTCCAAGTCCCGTATATTTTAAGACTTCTACAGTATGATACTTATTAAATTACATACTGATTTCTGTGCAGTCTAGACATGTTTTAAAAAATATATATTCAGAAATCTAAAATTTGTGGTTTAAAACTCCACAGAAATCTTTGTCAGTAAAAAAATTGCTTTCAATTTATATGTTTAATGAAGTATTGAATATTGTTTAATTTTTAAAAGATTTTTATTAAAATATAGCTAACATACAATATTATATGAGTTTCGCATGTACACCATAGTTTTTCAACATTTATATACCTAAAGAAATGATCACCATGACAAGTCCAGCAACCATCTAACTCCGTACCACACTATCACAGTATTATTGACTATATTCCCCATGCTGTACATTACATTCCCATGACTTATTTGTTTTACACCTGAAATTTGAATATTTTATTTTCCTAAATTTTTATCTATATTTTTAAATACCTTTCCTCTACAAGGTATTGTTAGTGTTCTACCAAAAGAAAAAGAAAAAAATGGTGTCAAATTTTCTTAGGTTTATTAGTCAAAGATTTCCTGAGAAACAACCAATAGAATGTATCTCCCCTTTCCTTTTCTTCCTTGCTCTTTCTCCCACTTGATATGTCAGTATTTATTATAAGGAATTGGTCCATGCAAATTATAAAGGTTATAAAGTCCCCAAAGGAGCCATGGGGAAGCTGGAGACTCAAGGGAGTGAATTGTGTGGTTCCAGTTGGATGGCTGGTGGCCTCAAGATCCAGAAGGAGCTGATATTTCAGTTCTTATTCTCCCACTCACAGGAGAGTCAGCTTTTCTGTTCTATACAGACCTTCAACCAATTGGAATGGGGCGACCCACATTAGTGAGCAATTTTTTTTACTCAGCCTACTGATACAAATGTTAATCTCAACCACAACATCCTCACAAACACACCTAGAATAATGTTTGAACAAATACCTGGTGTCCTGAGGTCCAGTCAAGTTGAAATGTAAAATTAATCATTGCACTATATGATTTTAAATGACAAAGTTGAAGATTTCTCTATTGTACAACAACCCAGTTTTCTGTATGATAATATGCATTGCTAGTTTGCATACTATGAATATTTCCAAAATATTTTCATAATATAGTCCCTCTTTTTTGGTTTTCAAAAGGAACAATATACTGTCACGAGTAACTGTGTTGCAAAGAGTAGTTTGGAATATACTTACTTAAATCTCAGGAAAATGATCAGTTAAAGACACACACAAAAATACTATATCAATATTTCTCTATTTCTACTCCTTGTTGAGTTCCCAGAGATTTTGCACCTGTATTTATGGTAAATTACTAGTTTTAATCTCTCTTTGTCATATTTAACCAAATATATCAAGTTTTCTTTCTAACGTTCAGGATTATTTATCTTGTAACCAAAATGGAAGTAGCAATAATATTTGCAAGACTTGTACCCAAATATTGACTTATATATTTACAGACTATTTGGAGATGGCCTTTCCCAAGGATGATGGATGATTTTGATATTTTAGTGTTTCCTATTAAACCCAATTATCTGATATTTTGATATTCTGTTTATCCTTCCTGGCACTATTGGTTTTATCATGAATGACTCTCTGTATCAGAAAGGGCCAAATGGAAATTTGATATAAAATGGTGATTATGTGGTAATATAAGTAACTTCTTTATCAATAAATGGTTTCTTTTTTTTTCTGATTTCATTAGTGGGGCATATTAGAAATGAAATACGAAGGCTTAATATAATTCAACTATTCTATGAAAATTCTTTTTCCCCTTGTGGATTATTTTAATGGATAATTATACAATAAGTATAATGATTAAATTCTTACTGTTTGAGTAAACAAGATAACCACCATAGCTGGTTTGATCTTTTAGTAGTCTTATTGTTTTGTTTTGTTTTTGACAGTCTTAGGTTTGGTGTTCATTACTCTGATTAGGTCACTACATTTGAAGACCTAAATTAAACATATTTTTGATACTGCAAAATAAATCACAAGCTTTGTTTGGAAGATTTAATGTAATTACCAAAAGTATCTGTGGTGATGATTGATACACTAAATAAAATCATACAGAGATATCCTTATATTTAAGAATTTGAATTGTAAGGCAAGTAGCTATTTCCATGTTGATTAAATTACTGAATATCATTATTCTCTAATGTAAATGGCTTGTCTTCAGTAGAATATTCTTAGAATTTGCAACCTGTTTCTCTAATTCCACACCTTCTTATATAATTATATGTAATTGTCTCTTAAAAAGGCCTAGAATTCAGATCTACATTTCTGATCTTGTTTTCATTAGTCTTCTAGATACATGTTTTAGCATATTATTTTTAAAAAGTCTAGTTTAGCCTTTTAGGTGTTCCCTTCAAAGTCATTATGTTCATTTCCGCTGCTGGACATATTTGCATAGAGTTAGGAATGCAAATGAGGAGGTTGAATGAGATAATTTATAAGTTCCCTTAGTAAAACCTTGGGGGGAGAGGAATGAAGGAAGTACACAAAGAATATTAGAGAGATGGGAAAAGAGCAGAAAACAAGAAAGGAAAATGAGTTGAGGTGGTCACTAGTGTCAAACTTTGCAGTGTATGTCATAAGGGTAATTACTGTGTTTAATGTTAATTCTCGCCCCAGGATAATTTCTGAAAGATACACTTTCACATCTTCTCTTTTGCTTTCACTTCTGTCATGTTGCCTCTTTTATTACTGGGATTACATAATCTAAACAATGTTGTAGATGAAAAGGAATTTAGAAAGTAAGTTCAATAACACAATGTTTTATAGATAAGATAAAAGTCAAGTAGCTTGTCCCAAATCCCTTAGGTAGCAGAACAGTGACCAGATGGACCTGATGTTTGGACCTTCTAATCAAGAGAACTCTCTATTACCCCAGAACCTCATTCTCATTTATTGTTTTCTTCTGTGTCCCCCTATCCTTTCCTTAGGAGATCTTGACAGATTAAGCAACACAGATAAGTTCATTAGTATAGGCTAACTGATTACATATAAGTTTATTCAATTTTCCTTCATTTTGTCTAAACTGCCAGAAAGATAATCATGTAAATCATTTATCTTGTGAGACATGAATGATATATATTGAATTTGGGATGTAAAATATTAATTAATTACACCCATTTCATTTAAGATCTATGGGAAGCTTTTAAAGCTTCTAAAATAATTCTTAATTCAAATCCCTATTAAAATATATCATTATGAATGCATATTAATCAATCAAAGAGACAATATGATACTTATTTTATGATACTGTCATTAAATATGATAGAAAATTTTGAAATATAAATGTTTACATTATAGGACTATTTAAAGGAATTATAACACATTTATATGTAGAATATTATAGCCATTAATAAAGTAACTATAAAGAAATGTAATAAACATGATACAAAATTGAATGAAATATTGATATTTTGTGAATATAACATTGAGTGACATCAATTGTACATGCAACATGATGTTCATTATGAAAACATACGTGTGTGTCAGAAATACAGAATTTAGAGATTTGAATAGGTTGCTCCCTGTCCAAGCATAGATACCACATAGCAAAGAGACTCAGCCTATTTTTATTTAATAAATATAGGTAAGATATACCTGTCATGGTACAGGTTTCAAAACTGCTTGCTTTATTCATCTGTTCTGACATCTTTAGTTCAGAGTAATGAGAACCCACTAAAATCATAATTATCATTGTAAGTGAATGCAGACACTAAGGAAATGAACACATTAGATTGTCTCTTGCAAGAGACGAAAACTTTTTGTTTCCATAATTCTGCATTATCGGGGTTGCCAAAAAAATGTATATAAGTGGACACTTTGGTCAACGTTGCTCAAGCAGTAGTTCACCATAGTCAAAAGTGTCTGGACATTGATAGTAACCACTTTGAGCACCTCTTGTAATTGCACAAGTCAAATGTGAGGTGTATTCATCTTTTGTTATTGATATATATTATTACAATTTTGATAAAGTTTTTCTTTCTTAAAATGTATATACATTCTATCTATCATCTATCTATCTATCATCTATCTATCTATCTATCTATCTATCATCTAATCTTCTGTTTTCTTTATCTATTCATCTGTCGATGAACACTTACGTTGAATCCATACTATAGTGAACACGGGAGTACAAATATCTCTTTGATTCCATTAACTTTGGTTATATAACCCCAGAAGCAGGGTTGTTGGATCATATGGCAGTTCTAATTTCTCAAGGAATCTTTATACTCTTTTCCATAACAGCTGTACCAATTTACATTCCCACTAACAGTGCACAGGGGTTCCATTTTCTCCACATCCTCACCAATACTTATTTCTTTTCTTCTTCATCATAACCATCCTAATAGGTGTGTGGTGATATCTCACTGTGGTTTTGATTTGCATTTCCCTGATGATTAGTGATGTTAGCATATTTTTATGGACCTCTTGGCCATCTGTATGTGTTTTTTGGAAAAATGGCTATTCGGTGCCTCTTGATTTTTTTTTTTTTTTTACGATTGTATGTATTTTTGATATTGAGTTCTTTATATATTTTGGATATTAACCTTTTATGAGATATATGACTTACAAATATTTTCTCCCACCTTCTAAGGTGTCTTTTATTCTGTTGATTGTTTCTTCTGTGCAGAAACTTTTTGGTTTGATATAGACCCACTTATTTCTTTTGGCTTTTGTTGTGTTTGCTTTTGGTATCATATCCAAAAAATCAGTTCTAAGACAAAAGTAAGAATATTTTTTCTTATGTTTCTTTTAGGTTTTCAGTTCTAATGTTTAAGTCTTTAAACATACTTCAAATTGGTTTTTGTGTATGGCATAAAATAATCGTCAAATTTCATTCTTCTGCATGTGGCTATCCAGTTTTCTTAACCATTCTTGAAAAGACTATACTTTCTCATTTGAGTATTCTTGGCTCCCTTGTCAAATATCAGTGGACTATGTATATGAGAGTTTATTTCTGGGATCTTGACCCTCTCCCATTGGTCCATGTGTATATTTTCATACCAGTATCAAAATGTGTTGATTACTATAGCTTTGTAGTATAGTTTGAAAACAGGAAGTGTGATATTTCTAGCTTTGTCTTTCTTTCTCAGGATTGCTTTGGACATTCAGGGTGTTTTATATTTCCATACAAATCATAGGTTTATTTTTTTTGTACTCCTGTGAGAAATGCCACTGCAGTTCTAAAAAGGGATGCATTGAATCTATAGATGGTTTGGGGTAGTATGGACATTTTACCAATATTAATTCCTCTCCTTCATGAACACAGGATATCTTTGCATTGTTTTTGTCACCTTCAGTTTGTTTCATCAAGATCTTGTACTTTCCATTGTACAGATTTTTCACCTCCTTGGTTAAATTTATTCCTAAGTACTTTACTGGTCTGATGCTGTTGTGAATGGGATAGTTTTCTTCAATTCTTTTTCAGGTATTTTGCTGTTAGTGTATAGGAATGTGACAGATTTTTGTTTGTTGATTTTGTATCCTGCAACTTTCCTGAATTTGTGAGTGTTTTCTAGCATTTTTTTGTTGGAGTTTTTAGAATTTTTTGTATTAAGATCAGATTATCTGCAAAGAGAATTTTACTCTTCTTTCCCTGTTTGGATACTTTCTTTTTCTTGCCTGATTGCTTTAACTAAAACTTTCAATACTATGTTAAACAGGCATGGTGAGAGTAAGTACACTTGTCTTGTTCCAATTTCAAGGAAAAGCTTTTAACCTTTCACTGCTGAGTATAGTGTTGGCTGTGGGTTTGTCCTAAACACTTTTATTGTGTTGAGGAATGTTCTTTCTAATACATGATGTGTTTTCGTTTTGGTTTATCATGAAAGGATGTTGTTTAGTCAATTTTTTTTTTTCTTTTTGGCTTTATTTTTTTTTTAATTAAGGTTTTTTATTGGGGAATTGGGGTAGGGAACAGCATTGGGGAATCAGGGACAGGGAATGGACAAGTAGCTGTCCTTTTATTCTTCAGTCTAGTTGTGGAGGACGTAGCTTCACTGGCTCATGTTGGTATTGTGATCATTGCGCTCTTCCCAGCTGAGGCAGATTGGTCGCCAGCCATTGGATGGCCACTCACAGTGGCTGATGTCAGTCCACTATAGCCCCACTGCAGCTTACCTGTCACCAGCGACTCACAGCATCCCAGCTCCAGGTCCAGCTGTTGTTCACCATCTTAGCTGTAGAGGGTGCAGCATTACTGGCCCATGTGGGATCTGAACCAGTGGCCGTGCTTCTCAGAGCTCGTCCTCCCTGGCCAACTCTTAACCAAGAAGCCACTTAGCCAGCCCTTTTTGGCCTTTTATTGATATGATCATACTTTCATTTTTCATTCTGTTAATGTGGTGTAGCATATTAATTGGTTTTCATGTGTTAAACCATCCTTTCACCCCAGGGGTATACCCTACTGGATCATGGTGTATCATCCTTTTAATGTGCTCTTAAATTTGGTACCTATTAGTTTGTGGAGATTGTTGCATCTATATTCATTAGGGATATTGGCTTTGATATCAGGGAAATGCTGGCCTTGTAAAATGAGTTTGGAGGTGTTCTCGTCTCTAAATTTTTGGAAAAATTTGAGAAAGGCTAGCATTCATTCTTTAGGAGTTTGTAGAATTTACCAGTGAAACCATCAGGTGCTGGGCTTTTCTATATTGGGAGGTTTGGGGCTATTGATTCAATCTCTTTGCTCATTATTGGTCTGTTGGTATTCTCTGTTTCATTATGGTTCAGTCTTGATAGGTTGTATGTTTCCAAGAATTTATCAAGTTTTCTAAGTTATCTTATTTGTTGGCATATAATTGTTCATAGTAGTCTCTTATAGTCCTTTGCATTTCTGTGGTATCAGTTATAATGTCTCCTTTTTTATTTCTGATTTTATTTTTGCCTTCTGTTTTACTCTTAGTTAGACTAGTAAAGGTTTGTCAATTTTGTTTATCTTTTGAAAATACCAGATCTTATTTTCATTGATCTTTTTTATTTCTACTCTGACCTTTGTTATTTCTTTCCTGCTACTAACTGTGGGTTTAGTTTGTTCTTTTTTTTCTAGTTCATTGTGGTATAAAGTTAGGTTGTTTATTTGATATCTTTCTTTTTCCTTAATATAGTTATTTATCATTATAAACTTCTCTCTTAGTGTTGCACCTGCAGCATCCCACAAGGTTTTATGTGTTGTGCTTCCATTTTGTTTTGTTTTGTTTTGTTTTTTAAGATATTTTTGATTTTACTTTTGATTCCTTCTTTGACTCATTGGGTTTTCAGGAGTGCATTGAATTTCCACATATTTGTGAATTTTCCAGCTTCCCTCCAGTTACTGATTTCTGGTTTCATTCTATTGTGGTTGAAAATATACATAGTTTGATTTCAATTTACTTAAATTTATGAAGACCGGATTTGTGACTGTCATATGATCTATCCTGAAGCACATGTGTGTGGAAAGAATATCTACTCTGTTGCTGTAGGATGGAATGTTTTGTACGTGTTATCTCCATTTGATCTAAAGTATGGTTTAAGTCTAACATTACCTTGTTGATTTTCCCTCTGGAAAGGATATTGAAGTTTCCTACTATTGTTTTATTGTTAAATATTTCACCCTTCAGATTTCTTAATATCTGCTTACCATATTTAGGGGCTCCTATGTTGGTTTCATATATATTTATGAGTATTTATGAGTATTGTATCTTCTTGACCTCCTTATATAATTACCTTCTTTGTCTTCAGTTATCTTTTTGGGCTAAAGTCTACATTGTGTGACATAAGTATAGTTGTCCCTGCTTTCTTTTGGTTTCTATATTCATGGTGTATCTTTTTTCCATCTATTTACTTAAAAACTGAAGTGAGTCTGTTGTAGGCAATATATAGTCGGTTCTTGTTTTTTATCTACCTAGCCACTCTCTGTCTTTTGATTGAAGAATTTAATCCATTTACATTTCGGGTAAGTATTGATTGGTAAGGACTTACTACTGTCATCTTATTATTTGTTTTCTGGCTGCTTTGTACTTCTCTTGTTATTTTCTTTCTCTCTTGATGCCTTCCTTCGTGAATTAATGATTTCCTATAGTGATATGCTTTAATTCCTTTATCTTGTGTGAATATAACATAGGTTTTGTTCTTTGTGGTTACTGTAAGATTTGCATCAAACATAGATATAAAAGTCTGTTTTATACTAACAATTTCACTTTAATCACATATAAAAACTCTACCTTTTTATATTTGCTGAAGCATTTTCTTTTGTTATGTCTCAAGTTGTAATTCTTAAAAATTTGAAATAATGTGAATACTTTTAAGTCTATCATCTCATGAAATATGTTTTTGGAAGCTCAGTCTTGACCCAAACCAATTATCAACAGAGACTTTTTGTGATATTTTCTTTATAATGAAATCTCATACTTGGTCTCTGAGGGAAGAATTATGCCAAATCAGGTAAAATCTAGTAACAAAAAACTAAAACATTATTGAAACTATAGAAAATAGTGAAAAATTTTAAAATTCATGAAAAATTCTAGATAGAAATATTTTAATTCGGTGTAAAGAATATTCTGTGAACCCAGCTATGTAGACTTTCTGTCCAAATCAATGCTATAATAATACAACACAGCTTCCTAAACAATAGTAACAAATAGGCCATTTTATAAGGTGAAAATTACTTAGGAAGAATAATGTCTAGAAATATCTTGCAGTATAACCCAAAATAGGAGTGGAGAGTCAGGCTTACATTTAGTCTGCATCTTTACAAACAAAACAAAGAACAATGTTGAAGCAATTGTCTAGATATCTTTTGTAAAATTAATTATCTTCTGATAATAGAAATGTGGCTGTGGCTGCTTTATGTTTGAACTGGGTTTATTTTTGATCAGTAGTCTGTGTAATGTACCTGAACTTTAGACATGTTCTGTCTGCTAGCACACCTAATTATGTATTATAGACACAGACTTAAGTGATAGAGTCAAATGATGGTTTTAGTATAGTCAAAAGATAATAAAGCATAGTAATAAGGTCCATAACTGCATCATAATGTATTTATTCTTCCAATTTTGCAACCAATGTGTATTCAATGTCCATCATATGCAAGAGGCTGAGCAACACGATTCATTCTGCTAAAGCAAAAATAACATCAATTTCATTGGTTAAAAGCAAACCCTGAAATTTGCAGTATGTTGTATTTATCTTGGTGGGAATAAGTTTAAATCCCTTTGGTCTCCACTAAGAAAATTTAAATCACAAAATATACATAGGTATAGTAAGAGGAGATTTGGAGAGACCAAAGAAATACAGATATGTAAAACTGACAAAATGGAGATGAAATTCACTAAGGCTAGGCCAGTACCTTGCAGCAGATTGTGGAAACTTAGTAGTTGTTGGTACTAATGCAATTATTATAAAAATATACATGGTATCTCTTCTATACTCTTCCTAAAAACGTATATAACTTTGAGATAATGATCTTAAAGTTCTGTTCTTCAGTTCCCTTATACTCGATAAGTCTGATATTGATAATCCTCTCATTTCATTATTATATAGAATTGATAATATGAAAAATAAAAGTTCTTACCAAGTTCTTGGTGAAGATTAGGCACTTATTAAGTGTTCACTCCCCTTTGCTCTTTTAAGAGTTCTATGATGAAAAAAATCCATGACATGCTTGAATTCACAAGCTGTTGATGCTATTTGATTTGACTCATTTGAATATTCAACTTAGTCATTACTCTCTTTTGGAGAAAATTGTTTTTAACGTCTAATTTTAGTAAAAAACATATAATTTCAAAAGTAAGAGCTGGGGAAAAAACAAAACAAAACAACCTTATTGTATTAGGTTAGCCCTACTATTTTACTAGGTGAAGAAAAGGTTCATGTGACTTGACAATTATCGCCAAGCTAGTTAGTGTCAGAAACAATAATTGAAGCCAGCCTTTCTGATTGAAAATTCATATCCTTTATAGGATGTTGTCATTGTTTATTGGTAAAACCACTGTCTAAAATAGGATATTTGGCTGATTCCATTCTGACTAACTCCTTCATATGTCAATAACACTTACTGCCATAATGTCAGAATAAGTAGAATCAATGCACTTGTCATGCTGACCATTTTGTTGAGTAAATTTCAACTCAGAGAAATGAATGTAATAAATTCTCTAGATTTTCACATGAAGAAAGATGTTTCTCAAAGATGTTATAAAATGTTACTTCTTATGTAGTACTTTAAATCAGGTGAGAGTGTGATTAGGGTTCTGAATGTTTTACTACATCTTTCAAGATAGGGAAAGCAAGTAATATATACAGATATTCCTTGTGACTATATATTATTGAAAGCATTAATTGACTTTATCTGTGTATAGGGCAGGTATCTTTATATGAGACCAAGAGTGTGGTTTAGACTTTATGAAAAACTTCCTCAGAGATAATGGGCTGAGATTATCTCTAGCAAAGCAGTCCCATTCCTTTTTTAAAATAGCTCTTCTGTTTAGCATTGAGAAGAATAAGTGCCTTTATTGGATTTATTGCAATTAAACACACAGATTAAATGGGGCATACTTTTAAACATCCTTGTTGTACTTAAAATACACATATACACAGATCTCTCTCTCTCTCTCTCTCTCTCTCTCTCTCTCTCTCTCTCTCTCTCTCTCTCTCTCTCCCTTACATCTTTTCTCAAAGCTTACAGACCTCATTGTTAATTCTGCTCTTTAGCCACATGATCCAACAGGTTCTACGGTATTCTCCAACTGTGGATGATGTAAGAATATGTTAAATCCTCTTCAGAACTTTACATCTCTATTTCCCTTTTTATTTGGTGAGGGGAAGGAGGGAGAGAGAGAGAGAGAGAGAGAGAGAGAGAGAGAGAGAGAGAGAGAGAAATATTGAGATTATTAGAGCTTTTCTTCCACATACTATATACATTTTACAGAAAAACAAATAAATAAAATGCCTACCAAACAAAAAAATATTATTGTATAGTAACCTGAATATCTAGGCCAAACAAAGCAATGCAAACACCTTTTATTTAGCTTCATTATAGGGTTAAAAACAGTAACTCAAGAGTCTGAAGCTATTTATCTTTTTGTCCATATATAAGATGATCTATACGTCCTATCTCTTTAAAAGCCTCATGTAGCTTGTTCATAAGAAGGCTTTATCTATGTGTGATAGCATTTAAACTGCAGCCTCTTCATGGACACCTACTACGTGTTCATCACCCATCCCTTCTTTGATGCCAAGAGCAAAGAAAAGGACCCCTCCCTGGATTCTCAGTAATGTTTGCCACTTGGTTCTTTTTATTATTAAATCCAATAATCTCAGATTTCGCCTTCATTATTGTATATTATATTCTGATACCTCCTCACTAGATTAGTTGGATAATTGTTATTTATATCGCTTGTGCTCAGTTCTTTCACTGCTGAGATTCTGCCTTGTGTCTTTGTATTATTTATCCTTTTAGACCCAGAAATCTTTGCTTGGGTCTCAACTAAACCTCTGTTTCCAACTGATCTTCGATTGTTGCCCTTTTTCTGTGCCTGAAATTTAGTTGCTCTTTGATTATTTCTACAGTGTGTGTTCATATATGTGGGTTGTGGAATGAACACCATACTGGAACAAATACAGAGATCAAGATTGGATATTGACTCTTAATGGAATATAAGCCTACTTCCCTTTTAGTGATTGAAAATCTAGAAAGGTCAGTTTTTCTCTATTTATCTGGACTTATAAATAAAAAGGACACAAAGACAGCTATAGGTTTGATTTCTGTAATGTGTGACAAGAGTAGATCTTCCATTTTTATAAAAACTACAATAGTGAGGGCAGAGTGATAGGAGGTATACCTTTCCTGAACCATCTTTGGGTCTCTTAGCCAACTGTAACTGCCACCATTGTAATTTGCTGAGTCACTTAAAGTGGATTCCATAATGTCTGTAATGTGAGTGTAACATTTACTTTAAAACAATGAGGTCTGGCACCTCTAAGCTCCTCACTGCTTTTATGTTTAGTGATTCTGGCTAATTGAGTAGGACAGAGCTTCTTGGCTTAATCATGTAATAAACATTTATCAAGCATGTGTATAATTCTTAGAAACTCCGGGTGAATTAAACATACAACATTTTTTGCATGTGCCCTCCAAGAAGTTTTCTCCTCATTGTGCACTTGATATCCACATATAAAAATTAAATAACAGGATAAAGCAATTACATGCCAGATATCACAAGACTGTATGTGATTAATCTTCCAATTAAAACAAACTGCTGGTTAGGATTCTTAATTTCTACAAAAGTATATTAACCTTTCAATGTGTTCACTATCATGACTTTGTTTCTCATAAGTCCAAGTATAAGCACTCCAGGGCTTGTCATGGGATGCACCTGTCTGATCTTATCACACATTTAGGTCAGAAATATTACATTGATAGAAAATGTTTGAAGTACATGGTTCATCCATTTTTTGTTACCTATTCCTAGGATATATACTATTTTAAGCCAATCCACAAAAATAACATATCCTTGAACTCAAAGAACCATGTACCCTATGAGTTTTTGTTTGTTTGTTTGTTTGCCACTTTCAATTTTATATCCACCTATGATCCTTTTAATTTGCTGTTGAATTCAGCTTGCTAGGTTTTGTTTTGAATATTTACATCTATGTCCAGTCTATAATTTCCTTTTTTGTTTAATTTGTATCATGCTGGCCTTATAAAATGTGTTTGGGACTTTTTCTTTTTCTTCTACCTTCTGGAAAAACCATCCCTTTAGTTTGAATCTATATGTGTCCTTAAAGCTGGGTGACTCTTTTAGGCAACAAATAGTTGGGTCCTATCTTTTTACCTATTAACCCACTCTGTGCCTTTTGATAGATAATTCATTAACATTTAGAGTAATTATTGGTAGATTTATATTGTAATTCATAATAAGAAATATATATTTGGACTTCATCCACATTCTTGGCTCACAGCTCAAAACCCTTGGAATTTCCTGAGTGATAAAAATAATGGGAACATCTTTTGTCATAATATTTGGTCTCTTGTCCCTGGTTCTTGAAATAACTTCAAAGCCATAAAGGAGAAATGGGTGTCTTTTTTTTTTTTTTTTTTTTTTTTATAAGAGGACTCTTTACACAAAAACAGGGCTTATGTTAATGAGGTGAGTTTTGGAAAGTACATAAAAATGAGAGCTGGTTGCCAGAACCAACCATTGAGTTTCTTCATGACAACTATTTTGAATCATAATTTTCCATGACTTTAAGTTTCTGAAGAATTGATATTTGATTTTTGTAATACCATGCTATTGTGAACTTTTTTTCTGGTACTTAATGGATTGTTCTTTCTCTGGTCATTTGAAGTAGTGAACACCTTTCTGAGTTGCCTCTAGTTATATTTCAGAGATAGTGCTTTCCATTCTCCACTGCTTTTGCCAGTGCCCTTGTTACTGCTTCTGCCTCTAAGGTTGTGCATTTCTTACTGCTGTCAGGGTTGCATGTGCCATCACTCATTCCAGAGACTCTGGTCTCAGGAACCACCACAGTGGTAGCCATAGGAACTGGGACAGGTGCAACACCTGCTTCTGGGAGGTCCATGGTTATGTCCACTGTGTTGTGGGGCAGGGTCGCTGGCACTGACATGGTTCCTGGAGTCCCAGGATGCCAGAGCTGTTGCTGCTGTCTTGGTTTCTCAGGTCTTGGGTGTAGCACCTGATGCTGGGAGTGACCAGGTGCATTCATTGCAGCTGGTGGGGTCGAGTTGGCTGTTCGGGTCTTAGGCACTGCTGTGGTTACTGAAACCCCTAGTATCACTGCAGTTCCTGGAGCCTCTGATCACGGGTTTCTCTCTTCTTCTCGCTCTACCAACTCCACAAGATCCAATCTACCCACCTGCAGATGCATAGATGTGTGGATATCTAGGCATCTGAGTGTGCTATGTAGAGGAACCAGATGGCCTAGTGGTTGTAGCTTAAAGGAGAGAGACAACGAGAAAGACTCATACTATCATAGTGTTGACCTCAATTCCAGGTGAGGTTTTGATGCAGACTTCATTATCATAGTTTTAAAGAGTTTATTTAGCTCTAAGAAAGGGAACAAATAGTTATGGATTGTCTAATAGTGATCTGGTCCTATGTACAAATAGTTTTGGTTCCAATCTAGTGAGGTAGGTAATATATTCCAATATTTACAAATATGGTACAAGTAAAGCATTTTTCCAAGTTCACACAATAATTAAATGACAGACAACATTCAAATAAGTTTATCTGAATAAAAATTTATACTCTTTCCTCCCTTATATACTGTCCCTCTTTTATTAAATATGTTTATGGTGTTTCACTTCTCTGTGAAGCTATCAGATTGTATCTTCACTCATTGACTCATTTGAAGAAAAAAAACATCCTTTTAATCATTGATTCATTCATTCTTTAAGAAGAAACTTCTGGGTGTCTATTATACTTTATACACTGCTTCTTTTAGGTGGTTGCTTGAAATATGAAATAATAAATTTGTATCATCATAGAGATATTAGTCACAGCAGTTGGCCTAATTCTGACTTGAGTGATTCCATTTTCATATGCTTAAATCTTTCTTCTCAGGAAGGAAACTGATTAAACCTGACAATTTCATTTTCACTTTTACAGCTAAGATTCTGTTTTGCACCCTCTTAGATGTACCTACTTCAGAGAAGACTAACTGATGTGAGCACTTCGCAGAAGTTCACATATAAAACAATTCATAAACTACTTCAGGATTTAATATGGGGACTTGGAACTCCCTTGGGTTTCCAAACCATTGTTGAAAAAACACAAAAACATTTGCATATTTAAAGCAAAGGTGAAATTCTAAATGCTTTCACCTTCCAGAGTATATAAAAATCTAAATTTATTTGTGAATAGGCTGTAGGTATTTAAGTAAGTTCATCAGCTTGTTATATTTAAGTTAGCTGAATCTTTTAGTATTGTAATAGGAATAGTCTTATGAAAATATGTACAAGAAATTCTATTTCATAATTACAAAAAAGTAACATCAATTATTTCATGAATTCTTCTTGGCTATCTTATAAAACATGGGAGTTATACAGGACCTACAATGATACCTCAAGAATGATGTATAGGTATAAAGCACTAGATTCTGAAAGTTACAGCACTTGTAAATGAATAGTTGCTTGGAGCAGCATTGTTGAATATATTTATGTAATATGAGGGTCATAATATGTAATTTCCAAGAAATAAAAACTGTATATATTTAAATTCCATTCTGATCAACCTTCAATAAATAAATGAAATAAGTGTCATTAATGTTTTTGTTAAAATTTCAGACAAGACCATGATGCAGTAGAAGCAGTTTTAGATTTTTACTAATCCCCACATAAAAAGACACAGACAAACTACATAGCAAAACCAAAAATTTGTGGACAGTAAGAATAGATGCCAAAGTATCCACACAAGACCCAAAATACAAACAGTTGTAGGCAAATTTTTAAGACCCAAAAGACATGGAGGTTATTTATGGCTGTGTGGCAAAACATCAGCGGGCAGTAGGAAGACATTTGAAAAGCCTAAGAACAGAAGAATCTCAAAAATCCAACTGTTATTCCTTGGAAAGCATAGCAGCAAAAAAGCACAAGATTTGTATGGGAAAAGAAAATAGATTATCATGAGATATTGAAGACATATACACCTTATGCTACAGTAAAATAAAGTCGCATATTTAAAGTACTCGAGAAAAGAAAATATGAGCCAAAGATTTTTGCCTACTGCATTTCCTTAGTGCATGCCAGATGCCGATGTAAGTCTTAATTGGGCTGGAAAAGTCAAGTCCCTGTGAAATCTCAAAACTGACCCATGAGGAGGCCTCTCCAGGAAAGGACTGCAGGCTGAGGAGAAACTTCTGGGAATGGATTCAAAGTTGATTAGGACAGAGACAATAGAGAAAAAGGAGAAAATTCTAGATAAATGTGTAAGTGGGAAACATAGCCAAGAAATCTCAGAAAGCAAGCTGCCTTATTTTTAAACAAAGCACAAAAAAAAAGTAAAGGGAGCTTTGAGAAGTTATAAAAGCTATATTAAAATGTACTTCTTTGTAAAAGTTCAGAAAACGCAATTCATGTAAAAATGAGCAACACAAAATATTAAGGCCAGATGCCAAACATAATTGCTAAAAGAAAATAAAAAATAGATTAAGGAGAATAACATCTATCCGAAAATGAAAAATAGACTAAGAAGAATAATATACTTCCAAAAAAGTATGCATGCCAGGAAAGTAATTCCACAAAACATTAAAAATCTAATGTATATTAAAATAAACTATAAATATATCAAGATATTTGTGCAAGGCATGGAAATACACTATAAATAAAAATTCAGAAATAAGATAATAGAACTTAAGAAATAAAAAGATATAAATAAAATTTCAGAAATGGGATGACAAAATTTAAGAAAGAATTAGAAATAAAAATATATAAGAATATCATATAAGGAGCACAAGAACAACTAAATACAACATAATACCTTAGCAAAAAGTAAGGAAAATATATAGATTATAAATTAAGCAAAAAAAATAAAGAGATAAAAGAACTTGAGGGAAAGTAACAGTTACTGAGGGCTAATATATGGATAATAGGACCTGAGGGACATAACCCAGGGACTAGAATCTATAGAAGACATATTAAAAATGTAATTCAGAAAACCCTTGAAATTTTAAAAATTTTCCAATGTCCTTTCTAAAAGACAAAACAAAATTATTAACCCAGAATGACCAGCCCATTCTTGAAAAATTATTGAACTTTATAAAAAACATAAGCATAAGATTTATATAGAAAAGTAAACTTGTATATCATGAGATATCTATGATGGCTACACCTTCTACTACAGCAAAATGGGGCAACATGTTTAAGGTATTCAAGGAAAGAAAATGTGAGCCAAAGATTTCCTACTCATCACACTTGATCTTTACTTCTAAAGACTATAAACTTATTAATATGCAAGTATTAATGGAATGTTGTTTCCATGAGACTTTTCTAAGTCATCTTATCATAAAAGAGATCTGGGCTTTGAGAATTACTAGCAAGATATTGACATAGAGACTGGTATGAGTTATATAAAGGCATATGTTGGAGATATTCCAGTTTAGGTTCCAACCAACATAATATTGTGATACACTCAATAAATTTTTGCTGGTAAGATCTTCACTCCACTTGTAAAAACAAACAAACAAGCAAACAAACAAAAAGTGCAACACCTGTGAAGCTCAATAAAACCAGGTACCTATAGAACTAAGATAATGTCTTAAAGGAATAGTTTATAACATGTAATGGCTAGATGATTTACTAGGGTAAACACAATATAAACATAAAAGTTGGGAGAGGTTGTGGAGAAATTACATGTAAACAATTTTAGACATTATTGGTATTGGCAATATTCCTATTATTCTGCATTAGTTCACATGTCATATACTATAAAACAAAATGAGTAATCAATCATGGAATATTCTAATTCTACCACCTCCTGTGTTTTGTGGGAAGGAAAGGAGATAGATACAGATATAATATGAATGTAACATAGAAATGATTAAGTGAAAACCCTACGATTTTTTATTCAAGTTGAGAATATTAGTGTATGAGCTCATGAAGTTTTGCTCCATTTATATATATATGTGTATATCTATGTTTATATTAATATATTCTGTTTCTCTCTGTCTCTTACTCCTCCACACATAAGAAGTATATATCATATTTTCTGGTGATTATATACACATATGTAATATATATATATATATATATATATATATATATATATATATATATATCCTGAATATATAAATAAGTATATATCTCCTATAATTACCTATACACTTAGAAACAATGAGCATTTATGTTGTTTTCTTAAACTGCCATTTCTATTTAATAGAATGTATGGTTGATACAGTATTGGTTGATTCCATGTGTAAGATGAGCCCAGATCAACATGTCATGCCAGATTGCAAGGTAGTTTTATCAGCAAATATGAAAGCCATGTCCAAAGGACACAGGTAGCAATCTGGAAAGACACCACTGTGAAAATCCGGGAACATGGGGGTGATGCTGAAGCACTGTCTTGTACTACAGAGACTGAGACAGACTGCATTAGGAGGTAAGAGCAGTGGCTACACACCGACAGCATTGCCCCTCTCCCAGGCTGGCACAGCACCACACAGAGAGGGCCCCCCTGAGATGGTTTCTCCAGTGAGAAAGAAATAGCCCATGGTAGACATCCAGCTCCATCAGCACTGTGTGTTGCTTCTTGGCCCCTTCTGCTGCCCAACCCAGGCAGGGAAGCTAATTCAGAGCCCCACCTAATGCTGAGTACAGTATTCCAGATCCAGCCATCTAGGAAGCATGACCACACAATCCAGGCAACCAGGGAGCCCATTTTATAGTTGTACTTGGCAGGGAATCAGGCCACAAGAGAATGGGATGATATATTCAAATATACCCAGAAAAAATGTCCTTCAGAAATGAAGAAGAAATGAAGACAGTCCCTAACAAACAAAAGTTGAGGGAAATCATCACCACTAGATCTGTCTTACAAGATATGCTAAACAGAGTCCTTTAAGTAGAATTTAACATCATAAAGACATATGGAGTTAGAATAAAAACTCACTGGTAATGGTAAATATATAATCAAAGACTCTCTAATATGGTAATTTTGATGTATAATTCACTAAAAAATTCTAACATAAAAGTTAAAAAATATTAAAATCAAAACTGTATAATGTGTTATTGGAAACAATATTAAAAATACGTAAAAAACAATAACCTAAAATATGGTGGGGAAGAAAATAAGAAAGTGCAAAGTTTAGGAATGTTATCAAAGTTAAGTTGTTAGTTTAAAACAGGGTATTAAAAATTTAAGATTTATTAATTACTCATAGTAATTACGAAGAAAAAGTCCATCAGAATTATACAAAAGAACATTATAAAGAAGCCAAAGCATACATATCAAAAGTCATTAAATCATAAAAGACAGAAGGATAAGTAAGGAATGGTTCTACAAAATAGTTATAAAACAGTTAACAAAATGGCAATAATAAGTCCTTACTTATCAATAATTACTTCAAAAGTAAACAAATTAAAGTCTTCAATCAAAAGACAAAGAGTGGCAGAATGGATTTTTTAAAAAGATCCAATGATATATGGCCTACAAGAGACTCAGTATAGCTTTGAAGACACAGACTGAATATGAAGGGATGGAAAAAAGATACTTCAAGCAAATGGTAACAACAACAAAAAGCCAGGATAGCTATGGGTATACTTACATCAGACAAAATAGTCTTTAAGTAAAAATGATTAAAAAAAAAACCCAAAAAACCAAGAAGGTCATTATATAATGATAAAAGGATCACTCCATCAAGAAGGTATAAGGATTATACCTATTTATGCACTGAACATCAGAGCACCTAAATACATAAAGCAAATACTTGTAGAAATAACAGGAGAAATAACCAGCAATACAATAATAGCAGGGTAATTTAATACCCCACTCTCAACAATGGATACTTCATCCAGACAGAGAACCAATTTATAAAAAGCACATTTTGACACTATAAACTGAATAATGCTAACAGACATACAAGTTATGTAGAACTTTCTATCCAACAACAAAGTACACATTCTTCTCAAGCCCACATGAATAGATATATGTTAGCCCACAAAAGAGGTCTTTGCAAATTCAAGAAGACAGAAATTATACCAAATATTTTCTCTGACCACAATAGCATAAAATTTACTCATTCGTTCACCTTTTTCACTGTGAAGGTGATGAGTCGTTTTTACCAGGTCCTCATAATTGTCATATGGAGTTGTTCAGATCGCCTGAATGTTTACACATTAGAAAAATAAACTGATGACATATTCTAATACATTTTACTTCATGAAACTTAATGACATTCCAGCAACTTCAGTGCTCTGTAATTAATGTCTTTATTTTGTCTCTTTGAACAAAGTGCCTAACATATCGTCTCGAAAGCTTAGATTCCCATGTCATGTTTCATATGATTCATTCACTTAAAAAATGCTTATTGGTCACTTTTTATGTAATCTGCTGGGGAAGGGTGTACAGATAAATCTATACCCTTGCTTCAGTGCCATTTTCTACAAATTCGGGTAAAGTGATTTGTTTCCTTAGTGTTGTCTTTCTGATTTGCACATATTTTTAACTCCTATGTTCTAGCGCTTTTGACTTGGTAAAAGTACAATTTAATTTTAAAAAAAGCTAGATGAATGAAAATTTTTTTTCCCAATGTTAAAACCTGATTAAACCACTAAATTCGCTGCCTCATTTTATGGGCAATGCACATAATATGGTTCTCCTTAAGGCACTGGAAGTCTTACCTGTGATCTCAGAAATGTCCAGCTCTCCCAGGGCCTCCTAATCCCATCTGTCTATGAGTAACTATCTTAGGCAGTCCTCAGAAAACAGCATAGAAAGTTTTCATGTTGACAACAGTTTTAGAATGCCTAATCATTCAGAGGTACATCTTCACATGAATTTTGGAAGTTAAAGTGTACTAAAAAGAAAATTTATCACTTCAGGTGGCCATTGGTCCAACAGGAATTAGAAGAGTCCTTGTGGAGAAGTGGGACTGATGGATTGGGCTCATCTGAATCACTTGTGACTGTAAAAGATGTTGCTCTAAAATAATCAGGATGTTAGCCCCAGTGTTCTGGAGATGTTCCAGCTCTGTAATTACCTTTGCCTGCCTACTTTCCTCCCTGAGTTTCAATGGAATTATTTTTCTTTGCTTTCCTGGAAAAAAAATACAAAAAGCTAATAAAGTCATGTCCAATTAAAGGAACGCTACCATAACTTAATGAATATTTACTGAAATTTTAAGAACAGAGTAGATCTACATTCCTTATAAAAGATGTAATCATGTGCTTGAAATAGATCTTTACTCATATAAAGATCATTAAAAACAGATAATCCAACCAATATATAGTACATGTGGGATTTTGAAAAATTAAAAAATGCCCATTTTACAATATCATGTAAAAAAAATCAGCAGACAGCACAATTTTAACATTTTCTTCAGATAACCAGCCTCTACTCTAAATAGATTATTATGTTTAACTAGAAACTCATGACTCTGAGGCCTCTGGATTGATATGTTCTTTAAAATTGTTTACCAGTATCTTTAAAAATGTCATTGATACTAATGACAAAGTTGCAACAGTCTAAAGATGAATTAAAAAATTTTGAAAATTGTTACAATATGATCAATTCATTTCATTCCTCAATATGAAAAAAACTCCAAGATTTCAAAGAGAGCTTTGATATTGCTTTGGCCTATTCTGGGGAAATGAGAACTTTTCTTAATAGTGGAAGTAGTAAAACAACAAAACTTCAGAAAGTAAATTATTTTTACATTTTGAATTATCAGTTTCTGAGATAGAAACCCAATTTAATTTAGCAATAAAAGTTCTGTTTACTAAGATATTGTCATATATTATTACATTATTTGTATTAACCTTTTCTTAGGTCACATCAATGAAAGCATTGGCAAGATTTCTATCAAGATAATATTTGGCAGAAAGCAATTCTTTTCCTCTTGTTAACAGAAATGTAACCACTTAGAGATGGAAGAATTGTTGTTCTGCTACCACCTTATTCTTACTGTGCTTGCCATTGAGAAAAATATATGTCTTGCTACCAAACTTCTCAGCAATGTGACAAGTGCACCCTGGAAACTGTAAGTTAGAAAATAATTTTGGAAGTATTGTAACAGGATTGTTTTAAGATGATTTTTGGGTGTTTAGAAGGAAAGGTCATAACTACACAAGAGTGGCATTGACCCACAGATAGTGTCTGTCACTATTGGATTAATAATTAAGGTAGTTTGGGGGCTGAAGTGAATCTCATTACCATTCTTCCACCAATGTTAGTACCATAGCCAAACAGTGTAAAAGAGATGCTTACTTTTTACAATGTCTTTCTCATAGGAAAATTAAACTATTCTGTAAAAAACACAATGGCCTTCTATGACGTTTAATAAACACAAATGAATGAAAGGTGGATTCTAGAGTTAACAAGTCATTGGCCTATTGAGAGTGATACCTTAATCTCTAGAGCAAGGATATTCTAATCAGTCCTTTCTCTGGTGGATTGTTTGGTTACATCCTGGGATTGAAAATTTTGTTCCAAATGTAGAATACTCAATAGCATTATCTCTTTATTGATCTCTTTCATGTAGAGCTTGAAATAGGAAGTAAAAATATTTCAAGATAACTGATATCTTTACTCACCTTGACAATGTCCATTCTTTCATTTGCTCTGGCATTCTTGAATTATTACTGAACCAGAGTTTTTGGGTCTTCAGTACATCTATTTGTTAACATGCTGAATGACGCTGCTGCACATCTGTTGGTTTCAAATATCTAATAGATACTATAGAGTTTAATATGTACCATAATATCTAAAGCTGTCATTTTCAGATATGGATATTAAGATCCTTGCTAAAATGTTTTGTCCATATTCACAGAGCTAGATAGAGTTTGTCAAAGCACATTGAGCAAATCTCTCAGAAGTTTAAGGTAAAATAAACTTTATTAAGATGGTAGTGTAGAGGATGAAGGAATATCAACATTATGGCAGAATATCAAAACACATTAGATTTCCATTATAAGTGAAGAGTTCATATATACATATATTTACATCACATAAAGTAAAATGTACCAATTATAATACTTTACTCATTTATTTCTTGAGGAATGTGGTCTACTCCAACTAAGTAAAATGGGAATATACAGATGTGTATAATGTAAAATATACTGGTCAGGGTCCACTTGCTCTGCATCTTAACTTGCCTACTATAGATAGTGGAATTGTAATCCTGTGAAAATCTCTTGACTTTTCTGACATTCAGAAGGGTGTTGAACTAGGTCATTCTTCCGGGCACTGAGATAGTGTCACTCTCTAGAAAACAAAAAATCTGCATTTATTTAAAATACATATACATTTTAAACACAGGGGCCAATTTAATGCATTTATTGTATCAATAAATACTTTATGCTGTTTTTGAATTTATGCTATTTTAAATTAGTGCTCCCTTATGCTTACATTTTATATTTTACTTTGCATGTATCTGGGGTAGTAAATACATATTATGTATAGTTGATCTTCACTCATCAATTCATTTTTAAAAATTAACATACTTCAGGGCCGGCCAAATGGCTCAGTTGGTTTAGAGCTCGCTCAAGAGTGCAAGCTGAGCTCTGAACAATGGCGGTTCGATGCCAGCCCGAGCTGAGTTGCCATTGAGCTGCCAATAGGTGGCAGGATGGCTCAGCTAAAAAAAAAAAAAAAAATTAACATACTTCTATTTAATTTTATATGGAAATGCAAAGGACTTAAAATAGTCAAAAATTTTTGTAAATGATAAACAAACTAGGAGAGCAAACACTATCTGATTTCAAAACTTATAGTGTTACAGTAGTTAAGGCAGTATGCAACTAGCATACAGACCAACAAATAAATAGATCAGTGGAACAAAACAGAATAAAGATTTCAGATTCATTCCCACACACATATGGGCACCTGATTTTTGAAAAAAAATTGTTTTAAAGGTACTTCAATAGCTAGAACTAGATATATATATATATATATATATATATATATATATATATATATTCATATTTCATACCATGTACAAAATTTAACTCAAAATGAATCATGAATCAAAATGTAAAACAACTATAAAAGTCCCAGGAAAAAGCAAAGGGGAAAAATTTTTGTGACTTTCAGTTATACAATTTTAAGATATGATACCAAAAGCAAGGTCCATAAAATAACAAATTGATTATTTGGATGTTATTAAAATTTAAAACCTTCTACCCTTTGAAAGGTACTGTCAAAAGAATCAACAAATGAGTTATATACTGGGAGAAAATATTAGAATCATATTTCTAACAAAGGACTTGGATCTAGATCTCTCAAAATAACCCAATTTAAAATAAATAGGCAAAAGATTTGAACAAATCCTTTATCAAAGGAGATAGGAAAAAACTCTCAACATCGGTAGGTACTAGAATATGAAAACTGCAGCCACAGTAATATATCATCTTACCCACAAAATGATAAAAAGACTTGAAGAAACTTACCACCATTCTAAATGTTGGCATGGATAAGGAAGAACTGGAATTCTCATACACTGATGGCAGGGACTGAAATAGAACAGTGTTGCGTCCAGCATGACAGAGCAGTGGGAGTGGAGAAGGGACGGTGAAAGGTTAAGAAAGAGAGACACACAAATAAGAAAAAAAATGCATTTGGTGCCAGGGGACTCCAGCCTCATGGACTGTGCCCCAAATCGGGCCTGACTGCTCCTTTTATTGTCTCACATGTAAGAAAAGATCATTGTATCTTCAGCGGTCTGTGAGTCTCATACCAGAGAATTTAGCTCAGGGCCAAATCACCATGCCTGCAGGTTGCCATTACCAAAGGTCCCATGATGTTATCGTTATGCACCTCCTAAGAGACAGAAACTTCCTTTGCTGAGACTTACTGATAAGAATGCAAGGAGGACAGTTGTTATCACATCATTAGATCATTTCACATGCAGGCTGACAGAACTTGAAACAAGGGGTCTATATCCTTTTTCCTCAACTCTGTGATTCCTCCTATGGCTCCCATGCAACTGTGCCTGTCTTAGGTTGTTCCTCCCTTGAGGCATCTTACCCGTCATTGACAAACCAGACATCTTTTGGGGCCAAGTAGGAATACATAAAGTAGGCATAATATTCAAGTAATGATCTGTCTTTATGGAAAAGTGCATGGGGGCAGGCAGGCTATTGTGTGATGACAGTACAGCCACTTTGGAAAAGGTTTGGTAGTTTCTTCGAAAGTTAAGCATATACCTTCCATATGTTCTTGACATTTCACTCCTCGGATAAATGGAAGCATATGTTCATGTTAAGACTTGCACATAAATTATCATTATTTTTTTCTTAAAACAGTTCCAAACCCCCAGGCTGGCTTTAATTCTCTTTTTGTTACTTGTTATAGCAAGACCTGTGTGCAACTCAAATATTAATCAATGAATGAATGTTTAAATAAACTGTGTTATTATCTATAAATTTGAATACTATTCAACAATAAAAATGAAGAAAGTAGTGAACTAGTGGTACATATCACAACAAGGATGAATTTTAAAATAATTATACTGAATGGATCAAGTCAAAAAAATAATGTGTAATTCAACTTGTATAAAATACTAGAAGTAGGAAATCCAAATAAATCTATAAAATAGTAGAAAAAATAATAGAAAATTTGTAGAAAGCTCATTGATGGTTTCCCTGGGGATAGGGAAAGAGAGTTGTCATAGATAGGAGGA
Source organism: Aselliscus stoliczkanus (assembly GCA_033961575.1). Taxonomy (NCBI): domain Eukaryota; kingdom Metazoa; phylum Chordata; class Mammalia; order Chiroptera; family Hipposideridae; genus Aselliscus; species Aselliscus stoliczkanus. Next base: position 188,167,334 of record CM066728.1, read on the forward strand.
CAAGAGTGATTATAAAGGAACATGAAGAAAATTTGAGAATGACAAATATGTTTATCATAATTGTAACAACGGTTTTTTTCATATACATATATCAAAACCTATAAAATTGTAAACTTTATATGTCTGCAATTATAACTCAATAATGTTTAAAAATATATGTGAGAAAGAGTCACACTTAACTCATGCATGCAATAGTATTAATGAAAAATACACAGTTTAAAAAACTAGAAAAAATAATAAGTATTATTTAAAAACACATACATATACACATAAGGAAATTAGTGACGCAAAGTTAATGAAAAAAATTTGGGTCAAACCTTAAAGGACAATGTAAATGCAAAATAGAGACACAATGGGAGAGAAAGACAGAAAGAAGTAGAAATAAACATATTTAATTAGCACTATATTGTGAATTTAAAAGATGCAAAGCAATTTCATTAACCTCTTATTTGTTTTATTGTAATTTGGTTGGTGAATATTGTAACTACAGCCCACACAAGGTCAAATAATATTGCTTATGGTCTCTAGAGTTCCGGCAGTTTTAATTGCACTTTGGAAAACAAATATGTTTATGCTTCACAGTATGCGTAGTTTTTAAATAGAGGAAAAGAAAACATCTGGGGTATCATAAAATGAGAAGCATAACTACAAAAAGTCAGCTGCCATTTTTCATTATCATAAGAGTGAATGATTTTCGAAAGAAAAGGGGATGTGTGTTTATGTGGATATTGACATTAAAATGTTTTAGGCACATTATAGCATCACTTACACTGAAAATCTGCCTTATTGAATATATACATATATTATACTATGCAAAAGAATACTGAGGAAGAAAGTAAGAATGGCTAGAGGCCAGTTGGTAAACCCTCCATTTCCTCCTGCCAGTGAATATTTCATGCTAGTTGTGGCAACTAAAGGTTAAAAAATGAGAAAGTTTTCCAGGATTATATATTATATTATATTATATTATATTATATTATATTATATTATATTATATTATATTATATTATATTATATTATATTTTATGTTATTATACCACCCAGAATATTCTCTTTGAAACTTGTGTCTGGGCAATTCCTATCACCCCCCCCCTGCTCCCTCTCCCCCCGCCCCAGCCCTCTTATCAATTTAATTCCTATACATTCTTTAGTACTCAACATAAGCATTATTTCTTTTTAAAATAGTCCCAAATCCCCAGGCTCGTTTTAGTTCCTCTTTTGTTTTTAAATGTTATCTTATGTTTACCACTTGATAGCATTTAGTCCACTACATTGATTATCTCTTCTGTCATATTCACTGGACAAACCTGGACCAGTAACCATAAATCCATCACCTGTATTCATGCATATGTATGTATATGTAAATGCATATGTAAATGCATATGTAAAAATTAGTAAACACCCAACACATGTTTGATTGAAAGCATGGGGTACAATGCTTGTTTTTCCTGAAATCTCACTGAAAAGATATAGTTTAAATACTTATATCGCTTACCAAATTATTAGGAAAGAAATTTCAACCAGTTACACTGAAGAATTTATGGACATTAAAGAACTCTTTTGTTCAAGTCAACAATACTGGATGAAGGCATATAAATCAGCAAGCTACTAAGGAAATGGATATTGATTTCACCAATAGCCTGAAGCTACTCCCAGAAGCCATTAGCTGGAGTCTGCTATACGGTGTTTTAAATGGTAACTCAGTGGGCAAATCCTTTGTCTTCCATACAAAAACAGATCTATTTGTGGTTTGCTCACAGGTTGAGAACAGGTAGCAAGACCATCTCTCCAAGCAAAATAAAGAATTTGAGTATGGAATTCTCTAGAAAGTATGACAGAGCTACAAAGAAAAGCAAGATGGCATTTTGAGTCACTTTAGTCACCCCACGTGCTCATAGACTGAAGCACATCCTACCTCTTATCATGGCCAGGGCTTTGCAATTTGCCACACATTTCCTACTAGAGAAACAATGATCAATAAGGAAACCCATTGGCTTCTAATACTGATAACTTATTATTACTACTTATTATTAATCACTTTATTTCCGTAAATGGAGTATGAATTATTACTGGATGTGCGAGGAAAATAAAGAAAGGTGAATCAGAGATAACAAGTCAAATAAACAAATCAACTTTCAAGAAAATATTAAAATAGAACCTAGGAAAATTATATGTAGCTTATATTATGAGAAATTAAAGAGTTCATATCCATAAATCAAAAATAGTTTTCTTGGAAAACAAACAGTTATCCTTCCTTTTCACCTGTGTTATCTTTAATAGATCTTGCCAATTATTCTGTATTTATAGCCATCCCTGGCAAAGCACGCACTAACTTTTTCTACCCGACTGTGGTCTTAAATTCAAGGTAGTTAAAAGGATTAAGAAATATCACACTAAACTCCTCATTGATAAAAAGTGGTAAGGTCTAAACACTTATTATTCAACAAAGTAGCCCATTTATTAAATATTTATTAAGCATCAATTGTGTGTCAAATACTTTTCTAGATTCTCAGAATGCATCAGTGGTGGGAAAAAGGTAATTTGCTTCATGAAACTTACATTCTATTTAGAGAAAACTGAAATTAACTGATGGCGATAAGTTTGAAAAAGAAAAATATGATAGGTAATGGGAAGGGAGAAAGGTGGTATATTTTAAATTTTGTTCTTGTAAAGTCATGCATAACACTGACTTGAGACAAAGAATTTGTGGGCTGGCCGACTGGCTCAGTTGGTTAAGAGCTCGCTCAAGAGTGCCAGCTGAGCTCTGAGCAACAGCAGTTTGATGCCAGCCCGAGATGAGTTGCAGTTGAGTTGCCAACAGGTGGCAGGATGGCTCAGCTAAAAAAAAATAAAATAAGAATGTGCAGGGCCGGCCGAGTGGCGCGGTGGTTAAGCGCTGGCTTGGGAAGCCAGCGGCCCCGGTTTGGGTCCCACATATGAGGGCCAGTGACACTGCCCTCAAAAAAAAAAAAAAAAGAATTTGTGAACTACGAGTAAAGAGGTTTCCAGGCAGAAAGAACAGCAAATTAAACCTAGTGACAAAAAAGATGTTCTTGGCATGTTCAAAGAACAAGGAGCTGAGTTGGACAATGCGCAATGAAGGTAAGAGCTGAGTCAATAAGGCTACCTGGGAAGGATTGTGTAATAACTCCTTGCTGCTAGCTTTGAGAGTCCATTGTGGTGGGGCAAGAGTGGAATCAGAGAGAGCAGTCAGAAGGTTATTGCAACAATCCTTTTGAAATATGGTACTCCAATTGTGGATATATTCTGAGAGTAGAGCTGACAGAATTGGATGTGGAGTGTGAAAGGAAGCAGGTAAGAATTCATGTCACTTTTCTGCCATTCCTTTAGGTACATGTTTTCAACTACATAATTATTTGACTGCTTTGGGTGAAAGGAGGGGTAAGGAGGTAGGGCAAGGAAACAACAAGGATAGCTAACATTTATAGAACATGTACTTTATGCTAGCAAGTTTCTAAATGCTTGTTACATATCATAACATTAGATATTCACAATAATTCTCTGAGATAGGTACTATTAATAACCCCAATTTCTGATAAAGAAACTTAATCTTAGATCCAAGCCATAAGATAGTACACCTACTATTTGGAGGCTGATGATGATATCAGGCCACCTGACTTCAGGTCCTAAACCCTGAAACAAAATAATATCAATGGACCACCTATTTTGTCACAAGAGGTTACCTACCAGGCACTTCACAAAGTCCCTCCTGTTTAATCAACACTATGAGGTAAATATGAGTAAAACTATAATTAGTGAGGGCATTAAATTTGTTAAAAATCACAGGGGCTTCAAACATTAACAATTACATTTCTGGTTCAAAGAAAACTGTAGCGTATTAATTGAGGTGCTACAAGGAAAAAAGTGATACTTTATATTCAGAAGTTTCAGCAAATGCTGGATTAATTTGTGTTTTTCTTTTTTTAATTTCAAGAGTTCTTATAACCTTTAACAGTTATATAAGTATTATTATTAATCCAAAAGAAGTTTTAGCATGAAAAGTTTCCCAGACTTATTTGACCAGGCTTTTATGTTTGGAAAATTTGGTAGAAGTATTTTCTATCACACTTCTTGAAACATATACTGTGAGAATAATGACTATTCCCAACAAGCAGGTAAACCAAATTCCTAGGGAATTTTAATGTCTCTTGAAAGAGAATTCATAGATTTGTGAATGGCTTCACAGGGATCCTGTAGAAGAATTTCAACCACATCATTATCCTTGGACAGAAATAGAAAACACTACATTGACAAATAATAGAGAGGGAAATAAAACCTGTTATAATCCCCCCTTTTGTTAGCCAGTATACAACATGATCAAATATGCCACATCACTTCATATGAAATAAAATGTAGGCATGTTCATTGACTCATCAGTGTTGTTATTCAGAAAGTGGACCACTCACTACAAATACATATCGTCGTTTACATGGATGCAAATATTCCCTAAGAACTCACTTAAGTCCTGAAAGATGAGTCAGTCATTCATAGAAGTGGAGCCATCTGAGTACTAACCAGGACTGATCCTGCTTAACTTCTGAGATCAGACTAGATCAGGTGTATTCAGGGTGAAAATCCAATTTAAAGAGGGGCAGAAAACCTCAACAGACATTTCTCCCAAGGAGACAAATGGCCAACAGATATAAGAAAAAATGCTCAATTTTACTCACTATTAGGGAAATGCAAGTCAAAACCACAATGAGATACCACCTCACACCTGTTAGAATGGATATTGTCAACAAGACAAGTAATAACAAGTGTTGGAGAGGCTGTGGAGAAAAAGGAACCCTCATATACTGCTGGTGGGAATGCAGATTGGTGCAGCCGCTATGTAAAGCACTATGGAGGTTCCTCAAAGAATTAAAAATAGAGTTACCATACAACACAGCAACCCCTCTTCTGGGTGTCTACCCCCAAAATCTGAAAACATTTATCCATAAAGATATACTACAATATGTTTCTCTATGTTCAATGCAGCATTATTCACGGTGGCCAAAACAGGAAAAAATCAGTGTCCTTTAATACATGAATGGATAAAGAAGACGTCATATATATAATGGAATATTACTCGGCCATAAGAAAAGATGAAATACTACCATTTTCAACAACATGGATGGATCTTGAGATTATCATGCTAAGTGAAATAAGTCAGACAGAAAAGTCAAGAACCATATGACTTCACTCATAGGTGGGATATAAAACTGAAAGCAACAAACAAACAAGACAAACAAGACCAACAAAGAAACAAAAACTCATAGACAGAGACAAAAGTATAGTGGTTACCAGAAGGTAAAGGGGAGTGGTAGATGAGGGTAAAGGGGGTCAAATATATGGTGATGGAAGGAGAACTGACTCTGGATGATGAACACACAATGCATTATATAGGTGATGTATTATAGAATTGTACACTTGAAATCTATATTACTTTACAGACCAATGTCACCCCAATAAATTTAATAAAAAATGAAAAGAAATTGAGCCAATTATATTTTGAACAAAATGTCATTTTGATTATATAGGTCACAACAGACAAAGGGACGTATATAAAAATTTTGGTTAGTATCTGTTTCTGAGAATTCCATACATGGATGAATGAGATCTAGGACTGTTCTGCTAAAACAAGAGGCTGGTTTAATATCTAAGACTAACTAGTAATGTTAAAAGCTGCCACAAAATGCATCAAGCTTTGCTACTTACTTGCTGTGTGACATTAAACAGGTGACTAATCATATTAGTGCTTACCTTATAGATATGTTATGAAGATGATTAACAGTGATGACAGAGATGATGATGATGATGATGATGATTATGGAAGAGAAGGAGTGTAATGATGAGTGCGGCAAAAACGCTAGAGGGAAACTAATTGATTTATTTAGCAATATTTAATCAATTTATTATGTAATATCCAATCAATTTACTTAGCAATATCCAATAAGTTGAGTTAGCAGTATACAATAGCAAGATACAAAGGCAATCAAGACAATCAAAAGAAAGGCAATTACAGAAGATGAAGATAGTTAAAATTAGGCTATAAAATTAATTTGGCTAAATACACAAATGAAGTAAATCGAGTATTCAAATATAGTAGTAAATTCTATAAGATGTTCACTAATAACAGTATATGCCAAAAGCTCACCAAAACCATGAGGAAACAACACTGGAGAGGCTGGGAATCAGCCAGACCTCACTAGGTCCACGGCTGGAAGTCAGAGCATCTCCTGATGCTACAGGCTGCAAGCTGCATATAACTTCCCAGTGCCCATGCCAGAATGATGACGAATGATCAATGATGAACACCAAATGAACAACAACAACTGCCAAGTGAGGTCTGTCATATATATATAAAATATGTATCATAATATATATATAATTTATTTATTTTATCTATTTTAGAGGCAAGTTTCTTGTTCATTCCTGCCTTCTTGTTTCTGCCTTCCCCTCAAGGGAATGGCCAGTTCCAAGAGGGTTCTGCAGTCACTGTGATAAAATATTGCTTATCTGGCTGAAGGGTCAGTTTATCCGTACAAAAAAAAAAACCACCTGTTGTTCTCACCCAGGAGCATCGGCCCAATGCCTTTCAAAGCTTGGCAACTTGCCTGTTATGTCATCCTCATACAACTTAATTACTTCTTCACTTCATCTGCTGATGCAGGTGAAACAGACAGAAAGCAACATCATCTCATATCTCCCATGCAGGGGATGAGAGAGGGGGAATTCTCTCAACCCTGAGCTAAGAATTTTCTTAACTGCAAGCTAACCATCACCTCACATGCAGTCTCTCATGTGCGGGAACAAAAAGCCAACGGAAAAAACCTCTAACAGTCAAAACCTAACCATCCCCTCATCAGCTGATGAGGGAGAAACAGATAACTGAACCCTAACGATCACCTCATGAGGGAACAACCCTAACCTCAATGGGGGAGAGATCAACATCACCCCAATGAGGGAGAAAACAGACAGAAAGAAACAATGGAGTTACATTAGCCAATGAAAGTGAATTTTCCCAACATCTTTTCCACAAGGAGGAGCAGCAAAAGGAGGGAAGAAGAAGGAAGAGAAGAGAAAGAAGAGGATCAATGATTACTGCTGCTATCAGAGTAGTCCATAATATGTTGTAAGTGGTGTGAATCCTAGTTAAATACAAAAACATGATAAATTAATATACCACAATAATGCCATACTATATTTAGACAAAGTATAAATATTTAAAGTGATTGTCTTCTAGAGATCCATTTTAAAATCTATAAAACTCTAAAAGGTGAAGCAAACGTTGACATGTTTTCAATCATTCACAGAAGAGGAAAATGAAATTTATTGAATAATTTCTGATCATAATTTACTGGGAGCAAAGCACAAGTAGATGCTGTGACAGAAGTAGATATTATTGGATGATGGCTCTGCTTGAAACTTGCTCCTCCATACAGCCATTAATTATTGAGAATTTTAAATAGTTGTTTACTATTTAAATTTACAAAAATCTCTGCATTTGGAATATGTATGTAACTATTTATATGAATTAGATATTTTTCAGTGTAATAGCACTTACTAAGTTTGTATACTATTGTAACTTAGCAAAAATAAGATTGTACATTTCTACTTAAAAACAGAGTAGTGTTAGTATGCAGGAATGATAAAATTGCTCAATAGTTAATGTGCTGCTTATGCCTTGAATCTAACAGAGAGGTAGAAACATGAAAGGCGATAATATTAGGCTAGTTTTAAATTTTATCGCTTGTGATTTGGTTATGCAAATACCAGTACCCTGGCATTGGGTTATATAAAGGCACTTTTAAATGATGCATAATCTGGAGCCCCTTTCAGGTACAAGCTAAAAAAGGAATCAGCACTTCTGTCCTGATATCTGGTAGCAAGGTGAATGAATGCCTGGAAACAGGTCCTGACTTCTTACATTCTTTTGATTCCTTCTATTTTGATACAAAGAATTAAATTTTCTGTGTTTAGAAATATATTCTTTGTTAAGAAATAAGCTGGTGGTAAAAATAAATTGGTTTTAATTCAGACATATATTTGTTTCTTTTTAATTCTGAGAAGATAATTAAAGTATCAAAATAAATATATGATAACAACAGAAACTGAAATTAGACAAAGTTCTGTTTCAAAAACATTGTATCTGTTGGGTGTTTTGCATATACAATATTCCAAAGTGTTGTCAGGATTTTCTCAAACTTGATGAATATAATTCTCTATAGATAGATAGATAGATAGATAGATAGATCGATAATACACACACATACACACACACACACACACACTCAACTGTCAGACTGACTTTCATTAATGGTGATGGTTTCCACTCTTTCCATGTGTTTTTAAGGATCATAAACTAAACACACCTAAGATATAACTAATTCTTTATGGCAGAGCAGCTTATAGATATATTTTTATCTAAAACACCAAGCATTACTTTTTAATATGGAATCCTAGGAGATTTACAACAATATTTTTCAAACTGTGAATTGACCCATTTATGGATTGTGATGAAGTAGGGGTCATAAGATCAAATTAGAGGTCTAGACAACAATTTTTTTTTAATAAAACAGAATAGGATCAAACAAAATAGCAAAAGTATGAGTATACAGCATGTATAAGTGGATGTGTTGTCACATGAATGGTTTGTTTCATTTATTGGCATGAGTGTCTGCATGTACACAGAGTAGTCATACGATATTTATAGTGTACATAGTTATTTAAAATTTTTATAGCCACTGCGTGAGAATTTATGGTTCTACATCACAGTTTTCATGTACCATACAAAAGGTCTTCAAAATTATCTGTTTATGCGCATTTTTTGGTTAAAAGTGTTATGGTTTCCATCTGATGCTTATAAAAATGTTTTTTTAAAATCTCAAGACATTCAAATTTTAAGCAATTATGACATTTTCTGGTTTTATAGTAATATAGTTTAAAATATAAAAACAAATATAATAGTTTATATTCATACGTCTCTCTTTTACAAATAGATTTACCATAACTAATTGCTGATATATTCCCAATTTAAATTTCAGTTTTAATCAGGTTACATACAAAATTTATTAATAATCAAAAAAATGAAAGTAGAACAAATGAACAAGACAAACCAGCAAAAATTCATAGACCAGACAATAGTTTAGTGGTTACCAGAGAGTAAGCGGGGAGGAGGATTGGAGAGGATAAAGGGGGACAAATATATGGTGATGGAAGGAGATTTGACTTTGGGTGGTGGAAACACAATGCAATATATAGATGATATATTATAGAATTGTACACTTGAAACCTATGTAATTTTATTAACCAAAGCCACCCCAATACATTTAATAAAAAAGAAAAAAATGAAAGTACATATAGACCTAGAAAGATGTGAATAAAGCACAATACATATTTCAGTTTTCCTAAAATAGTTTATTTCTCCTTAAAAGAATATTTAATGAGTTAAAACTTATCTAAATATTGTATTTCTAGGATTATGATAATAGCTATATAATGTACCAAGCACATAACAAGGGTGGGCCTATGGAAGAAGTGAGATGAAAGATCTTTAAAGATCTAATAAGGACCTAAAAGAAGAAGAAAATCTACTTTGTACAAAGCTATAATAATCAAAACAATATGTTACCGGCATAGATAGATACATAGATAGATAGATAGATAGATAGATAGATAGATAGATAGATAGATAGATAGATAGATAAAGAGAACGCAATAGAGAGCCCAGAAATAAATCCTCATTTATGTGGTAAGTTAATCTATAACAATGGGGGGAAAGGTAAACAATGGGTTAAAGACAGTCTCAATAAATGGTATTGGCAAAACTGGACAGATACATGCAAAAAATCTAATTGGATGACTTTCTTACATCATACAAGATCCTACAATTAAGTTTGTAAACTTGTTGCAATAATGTTGCTAACCTTTTTTTATATCAGAGGGATTATTCACTATGAATTTGTACCAACTGAACAGTTAACCAAGATTATTATTTGGAAGTGCTGAGAAAGCTGTGTGAAAAAGTTAAACAACCTGAACTTTTTGCCAATTCAGAGCTCTTGCATCACAACAATGCACCAGCTCACACGGCACTGTCTGTGAGGGAGTTTTTAGCCAGTAAACAAATAACTATATTGGAACACCCTCCTTACTCACCTGATCTGGCCCTTAGTGATTTCTTTCTTTACCTGAATATAAAGGAAATATTGAAAAGAAGACATTTTGATGACATCAAGGATAATATGATGACAGTTTTGATGGCCATTCAAAAAGAGTTCCCAAATTGCTATGAAGGGTGGACTAGGTGCTGGTGTCAGTGTGTAGCTTCCCAAAGGGAGTACTTCAAAGGTGACCATAGTGATATTCAGCAATGAGATATGTAGCACTTTTTCTAGGATAAGATATTGAACCTAATTGTCCAACCTCACATACAAAAATTAACTCAAAATGGATTAAAGACTTAAATTAACTCAAAATGGATTAAAGACTAGAAGAAAACATAGGCAGTAAACTCTTTGATATTGTACTAAGCAATATCTTTTTTGATATAGCTCCTTAAGCAAGGGAAACAAAAGAAAAAACAAACACAGAGGACTACATCAAACTAAAAAATTTCTGCACAGTGAAGGAAACCATCAAGAAAATATAAAGAAAACCTATTAAATGAGAGAAGATATTCACAAGTGATACATCAGATAAGGGGTTCATATCCAAAATATATTTTAAAAACTAATAAACTTAACACACACACACATATTCCAATTAAAAAGTGGGCAGAACACCTGAATAGGTATTTTTTTCCCAACAGGATATACAGTTGGCCAACACACATACAAAAAGAAGCTCGACATCACTAATCATCAGGGAAATTCAAATTAAAACCACAATGAGATATCACTCCATACCTGTCTGAATGGCTATCATCAATAAATTAACAAGCAACATGTGCTGACAAGGATGTGGAGAAAAGAGAACCCTCATACATTGTAAATTAGTGCAGCCACTATGAAAAATATTATGGAGATTCCTCAAAAATTAAAAATAGAGCTGCCATACAATCCAGCAATTTCACTTTTGAGTATCAATCCAAAGAAAACAAAAGCACAAATTTAAAAAGATATATGCAGCCCTATGTTCATTGCAGCACTACTAGTAATAGGCAAGATATGGAAGCAACCTAGATGTCCATCAAGAAGATGTGGTATTGGGCCGGCCGAGTGGCGCATTGGTTAATAGCTGGCTTGGGATGCCAGTAGCCCCAGTTAGGATCCCACATATGAGGGCCAATGACACTGCCCTCTACAGCTAACAACAGCTCCACCTAGAGCTGGGTTGCGATACTCTGGTGATGGTGTAGGCTGCAGGCCCTGCTACAGTGGGCTGCCATAGGCTACAGTGAGTGGCCGGCAGCCAGCGTGAGCGGCTGTCAGCCAGTGTGAGCTGCCAATAGCCTCAGTGAGCAACCATTCAGAGGCCGGCGACCGATCTGCCTCATCTGGGAAGAGTGCAATGATGATACCAACATGGGCCAGTGAAGCAACGTGCTCTGTCCTCCGCAACTAGACTGAAGAACAAAAAGACAGCAACTTGTCTGTTCCCCTTCCCCAATTTCCCAATAAAATCTTAAAAAAAACGCCGATGTGGTATATACACACCCACAATGGAATTATATTTAGCACTAAAAGTAATAAAATCTTGCCATTTGTGACAACATGGATGGACCTAGATGGCATTATGCTAAGTGAAATAAGTGGGACAGATAAATATTGTATGATTTCATTTATATGTGGAGTCTAAAAGAAAACACACCAAATTAAACAAAACAGAAACAGACTCATAGATATATAGAACAAGCTGATGGTTGCCAAGGCGAGTGGATCAGGAGGATTGGAACAAAAAATAACTAAAAAAAAGAAAAGAATTACCCACTTTTTATCATGATCTAATTCCTGCATGCTCTCTTTAAATTTAATTTTTTTTAATTTAAAAAAAACCCACAAATTTCATTTTATGCCTGTCTCTCTCACTCAAGGACTGTTAAAAAAAAATTTAATTCTCGTTCTCATCTCCAGGTAACTTAGGAATGTAAAGAATTGGCGTCCCCCTTACCTAACACTATCCCATTCTATGGACGAAATAAGAAGTGGATTTTTTTTAGAAAACAGGCAGCCTGTACAAGGGAAATGACATTCTTTAGCTCCACCCAATTTATTCATGGCTCCAGCAGTCAACACCACTAGAGAAATAGGAAACACATATGTTGTAAGAGTATATGTAGCAAAGATGAGATCTAAGTTAAGGAATCAAAATCTGGAGGAGGGTGTAGAGACTGTCTTACTTGTATTTGAGCAGCCTGCATTCAATCACTGGTAGCTTCCATAGCATGAAGGCCTTGTGCTCTTCATTGTAACACAGAATGATCTATACAGTCCGCCTGGCTTCAGAAACTCCTTTTCCACTACATGGTTGAGACTTCATTGCAGCCTGATCTTTTCCTTTGCCCAACACTTCTGCGTCTTTCCCTTCTCTTCTACAGTGTTGATCTCTAAAACACTTTCTAACAAACTTCCTACAATGTATGCTCCACCATACAGTCTGTTTTCTAGGAAACCCAACTTTCAAAGAAGTCTACAATTTGAAAATGGGAGTCCATTTTCAGCTAGCAAAAAGATCCATAAGGATTTGGCAAGCAAAGCTAATGGCTGAAACGGTCACACCCATTCAAAAGATTTATAAAAATGGAAATGTGGGACAGGAAGTACTCAAAAAGGGAAAAGGAAAAGCCCTGGGTAGTGACAAAGTCTGTTCAGATGGGGTCACCTGTGGTAGGAAGAAAAATATCTCCCAAAAGCATCTGCATCTTAATCCCCAGAATCTATGAGTATGTCACCACTGTACATGACAAGCAAATCACACTTTGCTGATGTGATTAAGTTCAAGGACCTTGAGATGGGGAGATTGTCCTGGATATCTGGGGGGCCCATTCTAATCACATAGACCCTTAGAAGCAGAGAAGCTTTCCCAGCTGTGGGCAGAAAAGATGTGAGGAGAGTCAGACAGATGTAATACTCCTGGATTTAAGATGAAGGAAAGGGGCCAGAAAAGGCAAAGGAACAGATTCTTCCCTAGCATGTCCACAAAGGAACACAATTGTGATGGGACACTAATTTTAGCCCAAAACAGCTTCTGTTGCAATTTTAACCTACAGATCTATATAAAATAATAAATTTGCATTGTTTAAACCACTATATATATATATATATATATATATATATATATATATATATATATATATATATATAATTTGTTACAGCAGTAATAGTAAGTCAATATATATTTGATCTTGGGGGAGAGGTGTTACTGTAACAAATATCTAAAAATGTGAAAATGGCTTTGAAATTGGGCAATGGGCAGAGGCTGGAAAAATTTTGAAGAGCATGAGAGAAAAAAGGCTAGATTTCCTTTAACTAACTATTAGTAGAAATATTGATGTGAACTCTTAATGAGGACTCAGGAAGAAGTGAGGAGCAGGATTGAGGAAATACAAATCACCTTATAGAATCCAAAATCCCTGTGAACAGACTGTTCGTGAAAATATGGACATTAAAGGAACAGTTGGCAAAGGATGAGAAGGAAATGAGGAACTGTTGATTGAAAACAGGAGGAAAGCAAGTCTTTGCTATATAATGGCAGAATGATTGGCAGAACTGTGTCCCTCAGCTATGAGGAGAGCAGACCTGGAAAATGATGAAATTGTATATTGAACTGGGGAGATTTCTAAGCAGAATGTTGAAGATGCAGCCTGGTTTCTTCTTGCTGTCTATAGTACAATGTTAGAATAAAAAGATAAGTGGAGAAAGAACTATTAAACAAACAACCCCCCCTACACACACACACACACACACACACACACACACACACACACACACACACATGTACTGGATGATTTTGGAAATTCTCTATTCAGACTGAGACAAAAAAAAAATTACTAAAATTGAGAGACTCACTGCCAGGAAATCATGATATAGAGGAAAAATTCAAGCATGGGGTCGTGCCATTTTTTTGTTGCTACCTCAGAAAAATCAAACAGAGTAGTGTTCATTCACATAAATAGCTCCGCGAGGAAATCAATCTCATAGATTACCTCAGTGTAACTGGATAGCTTGTAGCAAGCTTTAGGACATTATCTATGCTTCAGCCAATCAACAAAGACCAAAAATAAAGATTACATTATCTAGGGGGAGCTTCTTGTCTAATGGAGTGAATCCCATGACATACACAGAAAACCTACAAATGTCTTCAGAATGTTAACTAGCAAAACAGTGCTAGTTATAATTTAAAGGGATAGAGTACAAACTTAAAGAAGGCTGTTGGAACCCCAAATTTCTATAGGCAAGAAGCAGGCTGATCAAACTACCCAACTGAAAAACATGTACTACCATTCATGAGAAATGGGGGATGGCTCAGTAGGCAGAACTGAGAGCTCAAATAGATAAATCACAAAGGATTAATCCGAGGGCTTGAAATCTAATGGAGTTTCCCAGCTGAATTTTAAAATTGCTCGGGATCAATGACTCTTTTTCCTTCCATTTTTCACTCTCTTGAATCAGAATTTCTGTAACTGATATCCTCTGCCTATCCCACCATAGTATCTTAGGAACAGATAACTTGCTTCCACAGATCTATGGAAACTAAAGAAGCATCACTCATATCTAATTTAGATGATGATACTTTGGACTTTTGAGCTAATGAGATTTAGATGAGATTTTGAACTTTGAGTTGATGGTGTAATGGGTTGAGACTTTTTATAATGCTGTGATGAGGTTGTATGTGGGAAGAATGCAAATCTTTGGGGCGGGGCAGAAGGTAGACTGTGGTAGGCAGAATAATGAATTCCTAAATATGCCCACATCCTAATCACTGGATCCTGTAACCTTGTAACCTTACATGGCAAAGTTAATTTTGCAGATGTGATTAAGTTTAAGAATGTTGAGGTGGGAGACAACTTCGCATTTTCTAGAAGAGCCCAACATAACCATAAGTTTTTTTTAATTAAAATTTATTGGGGTGACAATAGTGAACAAAACTTCATAGGTTTCAAGTGTATCATTATATAATACATCATCTATTTGTTCACTACCCAGAGTCAGTTCTCCTTTCATCACCATATATTTGATCCCCTTTACCCTCTTCTACTATCTCCCCTACTCCCTTACCCTCTTGTAACTACTAAACTGTTGTCTGTGTCTATGAATTTTTGCTTTTTTTTTAAATTTGTCTTGTTCCTTTGGTGCCTTTAGTTTTATACCCCATGTATGAGTGAAGTCATATGGTTCTCAACATTTTCTGTCTGACTTACTTTACTTAGCATAATAATGTCAAGGTCCATCCATGTTGTTGCAAATGGCAGTATTTCATCTTTTCTTATAACCAAGTAGTATTCCATTGTGTATATATACACCACATCTTCTTTATCCAATCATCTATCGAAGGACACTTTGGTTGTTTCCATGTCTTGGCCACTGTAAATAATACTGCAATGAACATCGGAGTACATATATCTTTATGGGTAAATGTTTTCAGAGTTTTGGGGAAGATATCCAGGAGAGGGATTGCTGGGTCATATGGTAATTCTATTCTTAATTTTTTGAGGAACCTTCGTATTGTTTTCCATAGCAGCTATAGTAATTTACATTCCCACCAATTTAATATGAGGGTTCCTTTCTCTCCACAATCTCTCCAGCACTTGTTTTCATTTGTCATGTTGATCATAGCCATTCTAATAGGTGTGAGGTGATATCTCAAAATTAACTCAAAATGGATCAAAGACCTATGAAATGATAAACTGCATAGAGGAAAACATAGGGACTTATGGACTTTGGGTTCAAAGAGGACTTTATGAATTTGACCTCAAAAACAAGGGAAGTAAATGCTAAAATAAATTAATGGGACTATATCAAACTAAAAAGCTTCTGCTCAGCAAAAGAAACTAGCAATAATGGGAGAAGATATATGCAAACAATGCCTCCCATAAGGGGCTATTATCTAAAATATATCAGGAACTCATACAACTCAACAACAAAAAGACAAACAATCCAATTAAAAAATGGACAGAGGAGCCAGCGGCCCCGGTTTGGTCCCACATATGAGGGCCAGTGACACTGCCCTCAAAAAAAAAAAAATGGACAGAGGACCTGAACAGACACTTCCCCCAAAAAGACATAAACAGCCAACAGATATATGAAAAAATGTTCAACTTCACTGCTATTAGGGAAATGCAAATCAAAACCAAATGAAATATCACCTCACACCTGTTATAATCATACGATCTTAAAATAACCTTTCCTGGCTGAGGTCAGGGTCAGAGGGAGATATAACTTCAGAATAATGCTCAGAGAGATGCAACATGGCTGACTTTGAGGGTGGAGAAAGAGGACCCAGAATCAATAAATGTGTATGGTCACTGGAAGCTGGAAAATAGAAAATTGATCTCTGGCTAAAGCTTTCCAGAAAGGAACACACCTTTGCTGACAAAATGATTTTATCCCAATGAGATGTGTTGGAATTCTCACCACAAATTATGTTTAATGTTTTACAGCAGCATCTTTAAACTATCACCCTCTGTAGTATTTGAGACACCAGTGAGAGAAATTAAAGGCTTAGGTATGGCAAAAAAAAAAAAAAATGTAGTGATGAGTAAGGAATAGGAGACAATATGGTCTATACTTTGAAATCATATTACGTTTTCTCTATAAATTTTGAATTTATAAAAATCCAGATTGATGAAAATGTAAGTTAATGTTTATGTGTAGAAAATCCTAAATTCAAAGCCATAGATATACTTGTATGTTACCAATGCTCCATCTCACTTCTGATCTAAAATGCATCGGAATTTGGGGTGTTTCTTTGTACTGACAAAGAAATTATATTCACTTTCATTATTTTATATTTGTCTTTGTATATGGAATATAAGTGGGTTTATCTTGTCCTTTTCATAGTAACAGGTATTTCATTGACTGTAATTATAAAGCTTTTCTTCTTTTTGGATATATTTTTCTTTTCACGAAATTCAAAAGAAATTGCTTCTTTTATCTCATCTGATTTAGCTGAAATATTTATATTGTGAAAATGCTGACAGACCAGTTTTCCAGAAAGAACAATGTCACACTGTTTTTTATTTTGGGGAAAACCCTTATGGAGAGTAGAATTTCACTGCTGTAAAATTAATTGCTCTGATGTAACTGGACAGAATGAACAAGTAAGTTTGGAATAGTTATAAAGTTTATACATAATCCAGGAAATGGTTCATGCAGACAGTGAGTTGGTGAAAGGGTTTTAATGCATCACGTAAATAGAACTGCAGAATGAGCAATGTGTTCATGTCTGTAGAAAAGTAAATCAAGGTTTGCCTTTTGAAGGAAAACTTTCCAATCTTTAAGGTGAAGTAAAATTTCCTTTAATTTCTTTCATGATTTATTGATACCCTATGGGCCATATTCAACTATAATTTTTTTTCCTGTGACATTTATGTTGTCCTTTTTTCTTGTTTTTCTTTTCTAGTCTTTTGCCATAGGTTTTCATTAATTTTTTTCAAATATTGAAAACATGTAGGTATTTACTTCACTCAACATGCACACACACAGTTTGTGACTGCTACTTTGGTTAGCGAGAAAAATTTTAGAACACATTGATCTTCTCAGAATTTTAAAGAAAATTTAACGTTATATTCTATCCTCATGTGTTGGTGATTGGAAGTCACATCAATGAATTGTACTCATTTGTAGGTAAGCAATTTCATCTTCTTGGAAGTAATATAATTATTAATACACTTCTGAAATATATAGGTGCATATTATTTTTCACTCTTTCTGTTTACGAACAAGATGGGTTTGTTCAATTTAAAAGCATAAATTGCTAAGATGTTTTAGATCAGCAAAATGCTCTTCTATCACATTGTTGATAATTGTCTCATTCTGGATTAATACTTTATATTTCTTAATGTTTTCATATTTTCTATTATTTTCTTATCTTAGATTCTAGGGATTTTTTTCTCCAACAAATTTGTGACTACTACTTAGGTATATAGCTGGATTCATCCTATTATTGAGCTATTCTATTAAATTTATTTTGTAATTTTATCTTTAATTCCCAAGAAAACTTTAGAGTTTAATCCTTATTTCATAGAGATAATAACTATTCACATCTTTCTTAGAACTCTGACTAGGCTGTTTAAAAATAATATGTTATGCCTCCAGAGTCAGTTTTCTATTTACACATCTTGCTTCTTTTTCAAATAGGCGATTTTTTCCTACATTGTTAGGTGATCAGGGTCATTTGTCACTTGTGTTTGATGGAGAATCATGCTGATCAGTAGTTACTTGGTAAGTATTTTCTCTGTATGTATTAGTCCTGTTTTGCCAATAGTTCTCTCCCCTAGATGAACATAAAGCACTTTGTATTAAAGAGGTTTTCTGTAAGATTGCAGCACATGCAAACTAATTGGTTTTACTCTCATGCACTATGTACTATTGCAGTAAATTTCTTTTGTGGATAGGTATCTCTCTTTGTTCTCTCTCTCTTTTTTTTTTTAAGAAAGTCCACTTATGCTCTCTTTTTCCTTAGATCCTAATACCCACACTTGGGGATCATTCTCTGGGTAGAATTTAGGCTTGTTTTAAAAGAAAATGTTCATGGGATAGCGAAGTAGGGAAAATTTTTAGGAATAGGTTTTTTTGTTTTTGTTTTATTTTATGGGGGAATTAGGGGAGGGGAACAGCCCTAGGGAATCAGGGAAGGGGAACAGACAAGTTGCTGTCCTTGTTCTTCAGTCCAGCTGTGGAGGACGTCACTTTGCTGGTCCATGTTGGTATTGTTATCATTGTACTCTTCCTGGTTGAGGCAGTCGGTCGCCTGTCATTGGGTGGCCACTCAGGGCAGCTCACCCTGGCTGCCGGCAGCTCATGGTAGCGTATGGCAGCCCACCACAGCAGGGGCTGCAACCTACGCCATTTGCCAGAGCCCAGCTCCAAGTTGAGCTGTTGTTCACCATCTTAGCTGTAGAGGGCACAGAGTCACTGGCCCTCATGTGGGATCTGAACTGGGTCCCTGCTGCTCAGAGCTGGCATCCCAAGCCAACTTTTAACCAACAGGTAGCTCTGCCAGCCCAGGAATAGGATATTTTAAAAATATAACTTGGGGTGTCATGAAAATTTATTTTCCTTTCTGACATATGTTCCAGCTTGTGTTGCATGTTTTGGGGCTCAGATACGTTTGCTTTGTTTTTTATCTAATCTCATTTGCATTCTATATTCCATAATTTTTTTTCAATTTTCTGGCTCACTAGTGGTACCTATTCATATTACGAAGCTATGTTCTATCATAGGAGAAGTTCGGTACACCATTATTTAATCTTCCCAGTGAGTCTCTAAGGAAATGTTTAAAAATCTTTTATTTAGTAATGAAACAGAGCCAGATAAATGTCTATGGGTCAGAGTTTTTGACTGCAGGAGCTATAATTTGATCTTAGATTCTCCATCTCCATAACCAGATCTCTCATCCATAACCAGGGATAATCTTGCATTCCATCCTATTCTAATTAATTCTATTGAGGTCAACAAAACATATTTTAAAGGCCTACAATGTGACAGTTCTGTATGAGCACTAAAAATACAGAGATGATGAAGACAGAGAGCCTAGCTTCAATCAATGACAGTTTTGTATAAGGAATTTAGTAAAGATGAAAAATAAGGGAAAGCAGTAACAAAACTTACTATACAATTTTGCCTAAAATTGTTCTCGTATAGGCCAATTGAAAAGCAAATGTAAACTGAAAAAACATTTACCATGAATGTTTTAGATGTTAGAGAAAATAATGAACATTCTTTTCATGTCTCAATATAATTTATAAAATATTAAATATTTGAAGTAATATGCAAGTGATAATAATAAACTTGGTCATACACATTATAAGGATTCATTTTTTAACCTATTTCTTCCTTGTTTGAATCAATTTCCAACAAGGAGGCAAGTAGAATAATAAGTAGTTATTCATAAATAAAATTCATAAAATATATATTTAGGAAAACCAATGTTGTCACCTAATGTCTAAACCACACTTTACCTATTTCAGCTTGAGTAAATAATATTTTCAAATCTCAATGAAATGTGAGGTCTTAGAGAGAACATATCTTCCTGTCTTTAGCTTTAGTGAAACTGAAATTGCAGGAAAACTTGTCTTAAGATACACATAAATATACAGGCCTAGCCAAGCCTATCTCATAAAGTGCTTTTCATAACCCCTTGTCTTAAGGAGTGGGAGGATGAGGGATCTTTTAGTCACTTAATTCCCTATAATTTCCTTTAGAGCAACTGTTCCTTTGGTGGTATAGGAATATAATAGCTCAGTCTATTACAATGACTCCTTTGAAAACAACGTAGGATAAGAAGGGCTTGACAAATGCAACAAACAGAACTTGAAGAGATTTTTCTTACATGTAATCAAATTTGTTTCATTAAAGGCCTAAACTCGAGGATATCTAATAAAATAAATGAGGTTATTTTGGTTGTTGACATCTATCATATTGAAAGGAATGCTGTTGATCTTTTCCCATATCATCAAAATGTATGCAGGAAATAGACTCATATTGTGCATGGTGCAGTCTTATTTTTCATTCATTTAACTCTAGTTCCAAGGTAAATTAGGTGGCTTAGAAAAGTGAGATACCATTACTGACTAAAGTAGCATTTTTCATGGAACCCAATGCTGATTAAGGGAAAGAACAATATTAAGAGATACATTTACATTCCCTATGGGTTCTGAGGACCTGAGAAGGGAACAAATTATATTTATGTCTTCTGCAATGTGCATGCCCTTTACCTACTGCAGACTCAAGCTACACTTCAGGAGAAAATCAGCAGCATTAGGCAAACACCACAGACACAGCTGCCGCAGATAGGATTTACCAAAGGTGGCTAAGGGTAACAGGCAAAAATTTGAGAAGAAACAGTATTATCACAGTTTCCAAGTGTACACTGCAGGATATTTATTAACTACAAATGGAAAGATAGTAACCCAGAAAACATCATTTTAATCAAGTGATCAAAGTGAACATTACCAGTAAAAAGACATATTTATTTTATTTTTGCTACGATATATTGAAAAGGACACGTTGTCATTTCTGTGTTGTTCATGCCAAACATTCATAACCTCAATCCAATTATGAGAAAATATCAGACAAACCCAAATTGAAGAACATTCTTCAAAATTATGAATCAATAGTAGTATTAATAGGTGTCAAGGTCATAAAAATATAAGGAAAGACTAAGAAACTGTTACAGAGTAAAAGAGACCAAGGGTGGGGGGAAGGCTGCAATGTAGGGGACTGAACTATATCCCAAAACAGAAAGAGGACATCAATGGAAAAAATGGTGAAGTTTGAACGTGATCTGTGGTTGAATTAATAGTATTGCACAAATGTGAATTTCCTGGTATTGATCATTGTACTATGGTATGTCAGATGTTAACCTTAGCAGAAGCTGAGAGAGACATACAGGAACCTCTGTAGTATTTTTGCACCTTGTAAATCTAACATTATTTCAAAGTTAAAAACAAAAAACAAAAAACATTTCAGCCTGGGGATACAAATTTCAAGGAAACCCACTTTCTCCATCCAACTTTTAAAATTTTACTGATAGAAAAAGACTAGGTTTGGGGCCACTGCTTAGTTCTGTCAGGAAGAGAAATGCAGGAAGAAAATGAGGCCTATGTGGGGAGTGGGTGAGGTAAACCTGAGGAGGTTTGAAGGTTTTTGCATTCAGGGATATGTCTACTTGCCATTGTTTATCAGAAATAGAAGGTGGCATCCTGGAAAACTAATGTAGCTCCAAGGCAAGGGGGCAGCATGGGGTAGAGCCTGGAGAAAGCACAGAGTACAGGGAGTGAGTTTCAGAGGCATACCAGCCTCTGTTCAAATCCTGAATCTTATACCTGATAACTGTGTGACCACTTTCACCATCGTCCCCTCTTTCCCCTTTCTCTCCTCCCCTTCTCTTTATCCTTTTTTGCTGTAGAGAACAATACTTATCTTGCAGGTTTCTCAGATATTATTGAAATAATGTATAAATAAGAGCCATTGACACCAAGGTTATTTAAAGCCATAACAGCATTATGTGAAGTTTAAAAGAAGAGAAAAATTACATAGATTTTCATCTACCAACAGGTATATGTAGTCTCTTTAGATTTTTTAGTTAATGTTTTAACGTTTGTGATTTTAGTATATCATTTTCATTTTGCTTTTTCTCACATTATTATATATGAATTTTATTATGTTATTACAGTATATTTAAAATGAGAATTATGTTGCTACTCTTGAGTATTTAAGTTGATTCTTTTTGTTGCTACTTTTACTATTATAAGTCATACATATTGCTATCATTCTTTTACTTGGATTATTTCTTTATAAAGGAGTATGTATTAATATTTGTAGTTTTTAATAAACATTATAGTTAAAAATTGACCCTTTTCAGAAATTTTTACTATTTTTACCTCCTCTATATAAATATTTGAACCTGGGTAGCTTAACAGTATTATCAGAAGTGCTTATCCATCAGTGACAGGGAAGGCAAGTGAATTGGCATGACCTTTGCTTTTAACATAACATGACAACTCTGATGCAGATAAATGTATAACCACCACTGTTTGGATGCAAGGAGCATGGTGAGGGGGTTGCGCAAATGCTGCTTCTCGTTATTAATCATTAAAAGTGCATGGTTCCATAGGGAAAACATAACGTCCCAAATGATTCTTGCTATTGTTCTATTAGCCCTTTTTAGTGTAGGTTGCCACTGGTGGGGTGGGAAAGAATGCAGAGTAGATAAGGCCCTTTGAATTATATGGGGAAGCCATCACAATCTGTCCCATTTCCCAGTGTTGATGCAATGCAAATTTTCTATTAGCTCTTGGATTTTGACCAGTGAGTGCTTTGCTTGGCCATTCTTTTTAATCCTTCAATTCTGCAGATTTCTGATTTGTAATCAGTCACATAGATCTCCCACCAAACTCTGAATTGCAATTTTATATTCTCTGGATTTTGCTTACTTTTGTGATTTCTGATTCACTGTGAATCTATTAGTATCTTTCTTTTGTAGTCTGTTCTCACGTCTTGCTTCCTTGTTCAGTTGTTATAACATGTTGCCATCCTTAATCTAGCCTGGAAAATGTAAAGTTTACGGGTATAATGAGAATTAGATATTTTAATTATATAGGAGAATATACAAAGCTATGAACTCTCTATGAACTTTCCCTAAGCTGGGAAGTAAAAGAGAAGCACAACATCCAAGTTAGAACAGTCTGTTATTTTGACAATATTAGAAACAAGTAAATTAACTTTACTTAAAGTGTGCTTTTATTACTCTTATGTTAAAATATATATAACATTAAAATTACCATTTTAAATGTACTACAGTGGCATTAAATG
This sequence comes from Aselliscus stoliczkanus, assembly GCA_033961575.1. Classification (NCBI taxonomy): domain Eukaryota; kingdom Metazoa; phylum Chordata; class Mammalia; order Chiroptera; family Hipposideridae; genus Aselliscus; species Aselliscus stoliczkanus. Next base: position 188,190,813 of record CM066728.1, read on the forward strand.
CATTAACATTAGTGTGCAACTATCACCACTATCTCTAGGACTGCTCATTTTCCAAATTGAAGCTCTGTATCCATTAAACAATAACTCTCCATTTGCCCCAGGCCCCAGTCCCTGCAACCATAATTCTACTTTCTGTCTATGAATTTGACTATTCTAGGTACTTAGAATCATGCAGTATTTTTTTTTCTTTGACAGGCTTACCTCACTAGTACAATGTTATCAAGGCTCATCAAGGTTGTAAAATGTCTCAGAATTTTCTTCCTTTTTAAAGTTGAAGAATATTCCACTGTACATGTATACCACATTTTTAAAATTAAATTTGTTGGGGTGACATTGGTTAGTAAATTTATATAGATTTAAAGTGTACAATTCTGTAATACATCATCTATATGTCGCATTGTGTGTTCCCACCCAGAGTCAGTTCTCCTTCCATCACCATATATTTGACCCCCTCTACCCTCTTCTTCCTCCCCCCTCCCCCCTTACCCTCTGGTAACTACTAAACTGTTGTCTGTGTTTATGAGCTTTTATTTGTTTTTCTTATTTATTTGTTGCTTTCAGTATTATATCCCACATATGAGTGAAGTCATACTGTTCTTGACTTTTTCTTTCTGTCTTATTTTGCTTAGCATGATAATCTCAAGATCCATTCATGTTGCTGCAAATGGCAGTATTTCATCTTTCTTATGGCCAAGTAATATTCCATTGTATATATGCACCACAGCTTTTTTGGCTAGTCATCTATCAAAGGACACTTTGGTTCTTTCCATGTCTTGGCCACTGTGAATACAGCTGCAGTGAACATAGGGGTACATATATCTTTACAGAAAAATGTTTTCAGATTTTTGGGGTAGATACCCAGGAGAGGGATTGCTGGGTCATATGGTAATTCTATTGCTAATTTTTTGAGGAACCTTCATACTGTTTTCCATTGTATACCACATGTTTTTTTTTTCATTCATCTGTATCTGCACACTTGAGTTGCTTCCACCTTTTCAGCTATTTTGAATAATGCTGCTATGCACATGCATATACAAATATCTGAGTTCCTGTTTTCAATTCTTTTGTATATATCCCCAGAAGTGGAATTACTGGATCATATGGTAATTCTATTTTTGATATTCTGAAGGACTACAATACTGTCTTCCTTTGCTACTATACAATTTAACATTTCCACTAACAGTACACAAGGATTCCAAATTCTCCATAACTTTGCCAATGACCAACACTTATTATTATTATTATTATTATTATTATTATTATTATCATCATCATCATCATCATTAGCCATCCTAAAGGGTGTGAGGTAGTATCTCAGTATAGCTCTGATTTCCATTTCTGTAATTATTCATGTTATTAAACATCTTTTTGTGTTGTCATTGACCATTTGTGTATCTTCTTTGGAGAAATGTCTGTTCAAGTTCTTTACCCATTTAAATTTTTTTTCTTCTCCATTCTAGTTTTCATAATGGCAGTTTTAAACTACATATCAAAACATGATGATAGGGAAGGGACAGGGGTGTATGATAAAGAACTTTGGCCTTAATCCAATAGAATGTATCTAGATATTTTCCATGTGTTGATATGAGGATAACATAAAGCAGATGTTACTCCATAGGGAGTGGTACTTCATATTACAGTGAAGAGTGACAAAGACTCCACAGGTATGTGGAAATGACAACATCTGCAAGCCTCCAACCCCCAATCGGATACATATCTCCTCCCCAAGAGATATAAAAGTAACTACTTTTCTTAAATAAGCCATCTGTCCAAATAATCATTCCCACCAATTAATAAAGAAGGTGTTTGAAGGAGTGAGAAATTTGCTAACTAAAAATAAAAATGAGACTATGATTTGCCCAATTATAAGATGACACCAGTCCAAGACATCTATATTGAATATGAAATAGGATCTACTTCTGTTGTCCTTTCTGAAACATTCCGTGGAACTAGCTAAATTGGTAAAAAGCAAATCAATAGATGATACTAGGTCTGTGGTGACAAATTTGGCTTGCTTGACAGCAATGTGTATTATCATTGATCACCAAGATCAAAGCAAACAGAATAAGCAAGTCACATGCTTTTACTATAAAATAAAGCTCCAGTTCATGTTGTTGAATTCAGAAAGGCAGGTAATTATGTCCTCATTTTGATTAACTACTCTAATATTAGTTAAACCCCTACCTACTGCTCACTAGCCCTCCTTTTTACTCTGTGTGCTGCAGACATATGGAAACACAGTTCCTCTACTCATGCTGTTTCATATCAACAAGCTCTTGTAGATACTGGTGTCAGCCTCAAGTGACTTGCATTGTGACAAACTGGCAAATCTTTCTTATTCTTCAGGTTCCAACTCAAGTGTATTCATCTCTGTGAAGAATTACTTTATCATTAAAGAAGAGCTGATAATGCCATCTTAGCCCCATTCAGTGTTTCTAATGTACATCAATAGTGTAGCATTTTTCTCACTGAACTTATTTATTTTAAAATGCTAACTCCCATATTAGAGTGGGATTACATGAAGAAACAGATTGTATCCAACTCACCCTTGTAGCCCTAGTCCCTGGAAATAAAACTTAACAAAAAAGAAAGTTTGTTAATGAATAAAAATGTTTGTTGGAAATACGATTGATAAAATGAGTTTGCTTTAAATAATTATATTCTTATTGTACGGCTTTATTTTTATGCTTATAATTAAAAGCTATGGGTAAGTTTATTCTCATTTTTTAAACACTTAGAAAAATAAATTTCAATTAAAAAATAATTGCCTGGATACAGAGATGCTGAGATTGCAAATCTGATTCTTTGAGTTTCATGTTGGTGTTTACTAAGCAGGATTGCTGGAATCTTTAACAACTTCGAACCTGGAAATTTGTGGGATTCAGAAATGTTGGGTCCCTATCCATTCCCATAGCTTTATATCTAATAGTTGGGGGAAAAAATGCTTCCTAGTGATCAAAGGGGTTAATCTAATTTCTTAGCCAGTTTCATTAACTATTCTCATTCATACAAAATGGAAAAAACCTAATAGTACTTTCCCATGGTCTATTTGCAGTACACCTACAAGTTTATAGTGTTTCTCTCTTTGCCCCACTCAAATTTCCTGGAGGCAGAAACACAGAATGGGATGACATGCTATAAGCAAACCTTAAACATCACCATGAAAGTGACAATGTTACACAGCAAAACTCACACAGTTTTCCTTCCAAAACAAAGAAATCATTTCTTTATGAGGTGACCTGTTTGAACCAAGACTGGTTAGATTTATAAAAGGCTGCTCACTGAAACATGGATGTGATTTTGTTGGATATTTCTGTTGGATGATAAATCTATCTATCTATCTATCTATCTATCATCATCATCTATCTATCTATCTAATATTTCTCTCTCCATATATATGGTGCCGAAAAATGTATACACATTTTAAAAAAGAAAAACTGTGTTAAAATTGTAATAATATATACCAATAACAAAAGATGAACACAAGACATGTTTGTCTTCCGCAACTACAAGAGGTGCTCAAAGTGGTTATCATCAGCTTCCAGACACTTCTGATTATGGTGAACTACTGTTTGAGTAACGTTGACCAAATGTTCACTTGTATACATTTTTTTGGCATCCCTAGTATACAAGTTCTACAATTAAGTTCACAAACTTTCTACTGTGCACTTACATGGTAGGAAGTTCGTGAATTTAATTGTCTGATCTTCATTCATGTGTGTGTGTGTATTTTTTTCTATTATTGTACCTTGACACTCACCTTTGCCAAAAGAGTGGAGAGTGGCTTTCATTTTTTGCATATTATTCCAAATATTCACCCAACAGCTTTTTTTATATCTCCTTACTGTATTTTTCCAATGATTTTCTGATTAGTGAGCCTTTTGCTCATGGCAGCCCTTAATGATACCACTTAAGAGAAGTGCATGGGATGAATTTTCTGTCTGCTTGCTTTACCCAAGTAGAAAAGTATTTTTGCATCCTCTTCTTTTCCTAAGCCCTTAGTGCTACATTCTAGCCCAATTGATGGATTGTTTCCTGTCCATAATCACTAACTACAGTGTCTTTCGGTCTGGATTCTTGCACGTTAACTAACGCTGTCTCATTGTCCTGTCCTCTTAATTTAAATTCTTGTCTCCTTGCCTCTCAGTCTAATAGCTCATTCCTTCTCTTCCCCTATTACCCAGCATTGTTTCTCTATCATATCACTTGCAATTTCCATGATGACATATTTTACTTCAGATCATAGCTCATTTAGTCTTTTCTCCTGCTGGTATGCTAATAGCATCTCAAGCTAATCATTAATTTCCACCCTGTGGTTTCAATAATTCCCGCCATGCTAAATCTTGCATAGAAATATTGTTTTAGGTTCAGCACCTTTACTTAGCTGAGGGGAAAATGAGCCAAAAGATGCCAAATCACTGCCAGAGGCCCCTGTGGTCAGTGGGGGCATTATTGCTCACCTAGTTAAGGGCTTCTGGAGGGGTAGAAGAATAAAAAGAATAGAAATGACTTTAACCTACTGCTTTATGTGTATTTAATCAATGTCTTTTAGAAATGAATAGAAATTACTTTGCAAAATTATTGTTGATGTGATCCTGCAAATAAATGTTATTGAGTATAAAAAAAAGAAAGCATCAAAATAGGGGAAAATTCTATTGTGTTGAGGTACTTTTCTTCTCTATTCATTTTATTAAGCGTTTTAACCATAAATGGATGTTGTATCTTGTCAAATGCCTTTTCTGCATCTATTGATATGACCATATGATTTGTACCCTTTATTTTGTTAATGTGGTTTATCACATTGATTGATTTGTGTATGTTGAACCATCACTACGCCCTTGGTAAACGCTTCTTGGCTGTGATGTATAATATTTTTAATGTATTGTTGTATTCAATTTGCTAGTATTTTGTTTAGGATATTTGCATCTGTAATCAACTGAGAATATCAGTCTATAGTTTTCTTTTCTTTCTGTTATCCTTACCAGATTTTGGTATCAGGAAAATGAGTTAGGAAGTATTATCTCTTTTTCAACTTTTTAGAAGACTGGGATAGACAGGTATTTAAATTATCTTGGAATGTTTGATAATTTCACTGGTGAAGCCATCTGGTCCTACACTTTTGCCTTTTGGAAGTTTTTTGATAATTGTTTCAATTTCCTTGCTGTTGATTGGTCTACTTAGATTTTCCAGTTACTTGTGATATTAAAGGCCGTATACGACAAACCCTCAGCTAATATCATACTAAATAGTGAAAAACTGAAAGCTTTTCCTCTATGATCAGAAACAAGACAAGAATGTCCCTATCACCATTGTTATTCAACATAGTATTGGATGTCCTAGCCAGAATGATCAGGGAAAAGAAATAAAAAGCATCCAAATTGGGAATGAAGAAACCAAATCCTCACTTTTTGCAGATGACATGATTCTTTATACAGAAAATCCTAGATTTTGAGATTATCATGTGAAGCAAAATAAGTCAGACAGAAAAAGTCAAGAACCATAATTTCACTCGTATGTGGGATATAAAACTGAAAGCAACAAACAAACTAGACATACAAAAACTCATAGACACAAACAACAGTTCAGTGGTTACCAGAGGGTAAGGGGGGAGGACGAGGGGTAAAAGAGGGTAACAAATATATGGTGATGGAAGAAGATTTGACTTTAGGTGGTGAACACACAATGCAATATATAGATGATGTATTATAGAATTGTACACTTGAAACCTATCTAATTTTATTAACCAATGTCACCCCAATAAATTTAATTTAAAACGATGAAAACTCATAAAATTTTAATTCTTAAAGGTTCTTCAGAGATAAAGTTCAAGTTTCCTCATTTTCACAGGTTAAAAAAAAACCGGGGCCTATGGAGTTTTAAAGATTTGCAAGTCACATACCCTGTTACATGGGGTTTATTAGGAAAACAGGCCCATGGATAGCTTTTGTTTGCAGTGCATATAGCAAGAGAATCAACAACTGGCTCTAGACCCACTTCTTAGGTCCACTTAGCCAGACTCATGTCTCTTCCTATCCTGGGTTCATCTAGAGCACAGCACAGTTTCTTCTATGTGTGCATCTTCAGACCCACCCGCAAGCAGCTACTGCTGCTCTGGTGTGGTCTGTGTTTGAGAGAATAACCAGAGAAGAAAAGCAACAGACCTGGATGGAAACTGGCCCTAGGTCAGTAGGCCAGGGAGTCTTAGAGTGTTGGGTCATAAGAGCATGTTCCAGGAGGGAAGACACAGGCTCTGGGCTGGCTCATTTGCAAAGCTTCTCTCTCTCTCACTCTCCTCAAGAGATAGATAGATAGATAGATAGATAGATAGATAGATAGATAGATAGATAGATAGATATAGATATAGATATAGATATATAGATATATTCCTCTCTAAATACAGCTATATAGATATAGATATATCCTACTCTCTCTCTTAATTACTTTCTTCCCTAATTCTTTGTTTTGGTTCCTATCTTTCATGTTGTTGGATACCCTCAAATTTCCCATCCTCTCTCCCCACCACACAAATATCTGATATTTTATGCTCTCTTTCACATTAACTAACATTCAGGACACTAAAATACTGATAGAAGCTCTATTTTGATGAAAGGAAAATTGTTAGCAGATGATTTCCTTGTAGAAAGATTACATGAGCAGATTAGCGACTCATATATTTAGATAAGGGAACTTCTAAATATCAGTATCTATAAGGATGCTTTACTGGGTTATTCAGTGTCTCCATAGAAAGCTGCACCTCTCTCATGCCTGGGGTATGTATATGTGGCTACCAGCATTCTAGAAGTTTAATTGTATACAAGACGGTTGAAAGTCCCACTATTCCTAGTGCTGAATTTCATTTGACCCTATTTTTTGGAAGCATCTCTCTCTCTCTCTCTCTCTCTCTCTCTCTCTCTCTCTCTCTCTCTCTCTCTCTCTCTCTCTCCTTGTTCAGTAACCACTGACCCTGAGTCTGATGCCTCTCTAATTTAATTTTTCCTGTTCCCTAGCAGGCAACCAAAGTTTGGGACAAGTAGTCATGAGGATGCATGAGTACGCAGCTGGAGGTATACCAGCTCCATATTTGTGTGTTTTTGTTTTGTTTTGTTTCACCAATTCTCTGATTTTATCCCCACACATAATACACAGTATTCACTCCTGCTCTTACATCTCACTCCATAATATCAGTGTCTCTGATTCGTAAGTCTTCACAGGATTCTGCACTATGAATTACCTTGCTTTCCATTATCTTTTTCAGGCAATTGTCAATCAGGTTTGTGAATCTGCTCATGCCTCATCCAGATTATCACTAAAAATTTGTTAACATCTTTTATCAACTGTAGTCTCCACTCTTGTTCTCTTTCTAACTGGAAATTGACAAGTAAAAATATTGTATTTTATTAAAGTTTAAAAAGGCAGCAGAAAATGAGTCTGGATTCAGCTTTTGACTACTGGGTATCCTTAGGTAGGGGTAAGGGGAATAAGATTTATTATCTATGGTTCATTATTATGTGGTTTACAAAATCACTGAAAAGACTAGATAAGCAGCTCTTGACTAAATCCCTGAACAACACTGCTGAACTGGACCCCTAAGGTAAATGCTGACTCTGTGATGTTTGGGATGCTAATTAATAATTAATTAATTAGCATCATTATTGCTGACTGCAGGGTCACACTGTGTCTGCCGTGAACTGAACCAATAAAACGTTTGCCCCACATCTCTCCATAGCCATGAAACTAGGTCCTTGGCTTTGGATTCCTGATGCAGCTCACACATGAATATGGTCATGTTTGCCAGAGGAATGCTACTTCTGCTTCATGATATTTTCTTTGCCTTCAATATCAAATGTTGGTGATTTGGCTTGGTTTAATGTAGGCCATATGCAGAATATGAACTGTAATGGAATCTTGGAAATGTGGCTTTCAGGTCTCCGCCCACTTATATGCAGCAAGGGAATTGGAGTGGAGTTTAGTGAGGGCTTAAAAATGTCTTTCAGGGCTGGCCGAGTGGCTCAGTTGGTTATGAGTTGGCTTAGAGGGTGAGCTCTGAGCAACAGGGCCGCCGGTTCAATTCCCAATGATGTTGTGCCCAAGCTGAGCTGCTGCTGAGCTGCCAACAGGTGGCAGGATGTCTCAGCTGGTGTAAAAACAAGATTGCTTGTTCGATGGTGGGCTATGCCTGCCTGCAATAAGACTGAACTCGGCACCTTGAGCTGAGCTGCCGCCCGGATGGCTCAATAGATAGGGCATGTACTCTTAACAACAAGGCTGCCGAGTCGATTCCCATATGGGACGGTGCCTTTACCCACCTGCAACTAAGATTGATCACAGCACCTTGAGCTTAGAGGCCATGAGCTGTTGTTGGGAAGCCAGATGACAGAGCTGTCATTGGGAAGGTGTTGGGCGCCCTCCACAATGAAGACCGAAGAACAACAACTTGGCTGGTCCCCATCCCCAATTGCCCAACACTGTTCCTTCCCCCAACTCCCCAATAAAATCTTAAAAAGGAAAAAAAATCTTTCACATCTGTTGTTTAACTGAAATTCCCTTATTATATATGGATTTATATGTGTGTATATCAGTTCTTCTCAACTGGGGGTGATATTGCCTTTTGGGGACATTTGACCATGCATAATTTTTGAGTGCCACAACTGGGGTTTGTTACTGGCATGTGGTGGGAAGAGACAGAAGATACTGCTGAATATCCTACACTGCACAGGACAACCTCCAAAAACAAAGCATTATCTCATCCAAATTATCAATAGTACTGGAGTTAAGAAACCTTAATATATATGAATATGTGAAAAATGAATAACTCATAACTACGATTATCTCTGGAGAAGAGAGGCAAGAATTGGATTTAAGAGTGGTAATTAAGGGGACCTTTATTTTATTTTAATTATTTTTAGTAAAAGGATGTATATAATAATATATAATAAAATATTAGTAAAACTAGTAAACAATAAATGGAATGAAAATATGGGGGAGGGATAATAAAGGAGATAAGAGATATCCAAAACAGAATATTTTATTTTCTTTAAAGGCTCTTTTTTCTGATATATTTCAGTCAATATAAGTCCACACTATCATTTTAGCAATAAATCTTAAGTGCCTTCTTTAAGTCCTATGCCTTCTTCATTTTCCATATCTAATCAATGATTAACTTTTAATGATTCTAATCCCTCATTAACTTCTAATGATACATCATTCCCTCATCATCTCCAGTGCTCATTTTAACTTATGTTTGTTTGTTCGCCCGGATTATGGCAACAGTCTCATTACCAGCTCCCTGCCTGCTAAACTCACCTCTCCACATAATTTTCACACCATTCACAATTTCATTCATAGATGTCATCATTCACAATTTACCCTAAAAACTACTTCAGTAGTTTTTTGTTAGAGCAAGGATAATAAAGACAACACTTAGGTATCAATCACAGTTCCCATATTCAAGGCAGATGTCACGCACTAATCACAGTAATTTTTTGGTGAATATTAACTGTAACTTCAGACTCCCTGGGAACATTATGATCCCTGTGACCACTACAAGCTGACTGAAGTCTGGATGAAAATGAAACCTACTGATGCTTCCTTTCACCTTTCACCAGTAAACTGCTGCATCTCGAATACTTGTTTGTGTCTTTCAGTAAACATGTCCATGTCAAGGAGGAAAAGTGACTAGAGGTTATTAGTGACTTAAAGAATGGAGGTAGAGATCAGAAACATCCTGTCACTGAGTGTTCCCTTAAGATATTTTAACCTGATAGTGAAAAATCTAGCAACCTTAGACATAATACTTGACCAGTAACTGACCCTATTCTAGAACTGACCCTATTTGGTATTTTTTAGTTTCTTTTCTTTTATTTATTTATTTTTTTTGAGGGCAGTGTCACTGGCCCTCATATGTGAGACCCGAACCGGGGCCGCTGGCTTCCCAAGCCAGCACCTAACCACCGCGCCACTCGGCCGGCCCCAGTATTTTTTTAGTTTCTTAGGTGGAGTTTGTCAGAAGTTGACATTTAATTGTACCAGACTTGAAAGTACTATTACTGAACCTTAGAATGTTACCTAATTATAAATAGACATTGTCTAAATGAAGAAGTGGGAAACAGACAGTTGCAGGATACAGCCGTCAGGAGAACAATTAAGCAAAATACAAAAGAGTAGAAAAGGACAATAAAGAGATTTGATTCTGGTTAAGTTTAAAAAAAAAGACTTAGAAAGGCATCATGAAGATTATTTCAGAATAAGTAGAACAACCACAGAAAACAGACTGTGGTTTCACATAGGGGTGGATAAAGAGAATGGGGATTTATCATAAATATAAAAATGTCATCAAATGACATGAAATAAGGTGATTAACAAAAAAGGATATAAAGATATGAAGGAAAAGAAGTATAATTGAGAATTCTCAATATGAATTTCATTTCTAAATATAAGAGATAGAAAAAAAAAAGAATGATAAATGTGAAGTCAAATGAGCCTAGAAGGAGAATAGTAGGAAGAAATTAAAATCAGAAAGCATGAAAAATAAAGTATTTTGTGTTCAAGGAAATTATTCAATATTTTCACAGGAAAAAAAAAGAGTACCCCAAAATAATTTTTAATTAAATAAAAATACATATCAAATTGATTTTATGTGGTTCAAATTCTGAATAATCCATAGAGACTAAGGAAATAATTATTTGATTTGAATAACATCAGTTTTAGAAAAAAATATATTCATACTTTGAATAATTTCTCTTTATTGTTTCACCTTATAGAATTACAAAAAGGAATTTCTTAACATAAAGGTAAGATATTTCATTTGAAGCTGAAAAAAAGAATGCCATGCATCAATGCCACAGCCAGATGCAGAATCAGCACCCAACACAGTAGGAGTATAATTTAGATGAAGTTTCCAAGTTTGCCTTACACAGTGTTAATGGCTCCAGTATCATGGGATTCTTGAGCTAACCTAGGCTTGCAATTCATTCAACTGGCATCATTTTTTGTTTGTTTGTTTGTTTTAATGAACAGGAACGGACAGAATAACAACTGGAAAGAAAGCCTGCATGGCCCAAAATTTTCATATCAGAAATAAATTTTTAAAAATAATGTGTTTATATAGAGCTGATATAACTTTGAATTTTTGGTGTTTTCACAGAGTCACATAATAATGCAAATGTAGGAGGAAATAAGAGCAAGCATAAAACCAATGGGTTAACAAGGTTAGAGCCTACCAATATTGAGATTGATTTTTTTACACAGACTGATTAAACTATCACTGCTCCCTTACATGCTAAACCTTTGAAATCCAACTGACCTCTTTAATCACAAAAAAAGTCAAAAAAGAGAAAAACCAAAATGAGGAAAAGTAATCTTTTCCCCAAAATAACACAGCACATTGAATTTTAAAATAATGTTCTCTGGGAGATGATAGCCCAAAAGTTAAGGTTCAGTTAACCCTATTAGAGGCTTTGTGTTTCTTCCAATGAAGTCAGGGGAAGCTATGTATATAAGCAAGTGTAGAAGTATGTGTATGCAGATTTCCATTTTTAATTCTTTATGGAAATTTCCAGGAAAAGATATAATAAATAAAAGCAAGAGCGATCACTCATTATTTTTATTCTGTCATAATAGTCTAAAACTTAAATGTGCTAAAATGGTAGTGAGTATGGCATAAATAATCAAATAAAAAGAAACAGAAAGTGGCAACATAGGAGACTTGGGACCCATCTCCTCTCAAGGACACATCTGAATCTACAAGTACATGCAGAAAAATTCCCTTTGAAAGAAATCCAGAAACAAGTTGAGGGACTCCTACACATGGAACAAATGAGAAAAAAAATAAAATTTTTATAGCAGGAGAGAATGACACACTATTTCACCAAAAACCCCACCCATGGTGCAGGGACAGAAACACCAGAAGAGAACTCACAGCTTCAGCTTCTCCATGAAGAGCTAAGGGCTTGTACCCCTCCCTCATTTGGCACGTCAATTTTTAAGATTTTCACTTGAGAGAAGAGGCCCCAAAACATCTAGCTCTGAAAGCCAATGGGGCTTGCTTACATTCACCTGACCCACAGGGATATACAAAACTAAGAAACATTTATTAACAAGCTCATATGGACTCATCCTGGCTATAGCCCCAGGGCCTAGCACAGAGGCAGCAGATTGAAATGCTGCCATTCTTTCAATGATGGACTATTTATCTTAAAAGCTATAGCCTGAGGGGCAGGCTTCTAAATTAACACACATCTAAGAGCCAACTGCAATTCAACCTAAATATCTATTGATGGATTATCAGATAAAGGAAAATTTCCTTGTAAATTCTGAGCATAATGAACACTCAATTACATTTTACCTCTCTTTTAATTGTCACGGAGTTATTATTTATTAACAATAACAAAATGGACCATCTTATTGAACTCATTTTTTTTCTAACTATTCAAATTTAGATTATATTAATAATCTAAAACAGTGACTTCACAAATTTTACTTTACATTAACAAAAGGAATCCATGTTATTTCATTCTTAGTGCAATGTCGTTTTTCTTAGGAATGAAAATGAGCTGGTCAATCTCAATCCTTGCAGAGACTTCCCTTATATTTTTGCCCTGATCAACTAAAGGCAAACAAATGTTTTAATAGCCAGAAAATTCTGACCCAGCTTTAGGAGTTTTTCATAGAAAATAAGTTTGTATTTAGGTTGTAGTTTAACATTATAGAATAGGAAACAAACAAACAAACAAAAAAAAAACAGGTGTCTAATTTTTAGTGAACTACAATAGAAATTATCAAACAACTTCTTTTATCTCACTTTATTTTTCTTTGGCTAAAGTGCTTAGTAAATGGAATTTACATGATGTACTATAATTTTAGATTTAGAAAATCCTGGGCTCCCATTTCTAACTGTCATTTACTAGTTTGATGGCTCAAGTGTATTAATCTCTGTTTACTCAACTATAAAATGTGATTTTACTGGATTGTTGTGAGTATAAAATTATACAATATATGTAACTAGACAAAGAAAGGTAGTGACTGATTAGCTGCTATTATAAATGCATTTCTTTTTTTTTTTTTTTTCAGCTCAGGCTGGACATCAAACCGCTGTTGCTCAGGGCTCAGCTCGCAGTCTTGAGTGAGCTCTTAATCAATTGCGCCACTCGGCCGGCCCAATGCAATTCTTTTATTTAGGTGTGGGTATGTAATTAGGATTTCTAAGTAATGGAATGTGGGTGAGAGGAAAGTACCCCCTTCCTGGTTCAGTTCTTTAAACAAAATTTCCAGCACAAATCTCTATTCTTTCTTCCCCCTTCTCCTGATACAGGGAAACCTTGTTGAAAATTACAAATCTTCTTAGGTTGAGTGCCTGAATAACTGCTTTGTGCAGAGCTAAACATTGGGACTTGCATGGAAGAGAAATAAACTTCAATTTCTTTTTAAACCACAGATATTCCGAAGTTCATTTGTTATAATATTAGCATTACCCTAACTTACATAGGATCTGAATAATAAATGTTACTGATTCTTCTTTAATTGGAAAGGAAGAGAAACATATATTTCAGATACACATACAGCTTATATAAGGTATAGAAAAGGCAGTTAGTATAAATGGAAGTCAGTCATTGTGTTGGCTCTTTTTTTTGCACAAATACCACCAAACATAATCTAATAGAAAAGATTACCCATTGATTTGTATTACACATGCTGAAGCTGAGACCCAGAAGTATTACATTTATATGACATTTCCCCTCGATTATAGGATCAAAGTATTGCTGTTAACGTTTTAACTTCAAAAGATCTTTGGGTACCAAAGACATCTAAGTGTAAACATCAGTGACTATTTGGCCACTGAGCAGGGATGTCAAAAAAAGAAAACTACTGAAACAGAATTTTCATTTAGTTGACTGTACATTTTAAAATAGCCCATAGTGTCAGAAATTGATGCATTTAACTCCCCAAATTGAATGCAATAGTTACCAAATTGGTATAAAATTATAACAAAGGATCATGTCTCATTTTTTCATTGTGGTAAAATACATAGAATATAAAACTTAGTATCTTAACGATTTTCAGTTTAGAGTTCAGTGGTACTAAAGACATTCACATTGATTTGCAACTATCACCACAATCCTTCTTCAGAACTATTTTCATCTTACAAAAATGAAACTCTGTATCAAGTATACAATAAATTTCTATGACCTCCTCCCCGTAGGCCCTGGCAAATTCTATCTTTATTTTTTTTCTGTTTATCTCCCTTTCCCCCTTATATCCCAGCCTCTGGTATTCAATATTCTGTTCTTATTATGAGTTTGGCATTTATGTTACTTAATTTTTAAAAATAATCCACATTTAAGTGTAATAATGCAATATCAGTCTATCTTTGTCTAGCTTATTTCTCTTAGCATAACGTCCTCCAGTTTCATCCACATTGTCCTAAATGTCAGAATTTCATTTTTTGTTTAATTTATTAGGGTGATATTGGTTAGTAAAATTATATAGATTTCAAGTGTACAATTCTGTAATACATCATTTGTATATCACATTGTGTGCTCACCACCCAGGGTCAGTTCTCTTTTCATCACCATATATTTGATCCCTTTTACCCTCTTCTGCCACCTGCCCTATCCCTTACCATCTTACTAAACTATTGTCTGTCTGAGTTTTTCTTTCTTTCTTTGTTTATCTTGTTCCTTTGTTGCTTTCAGTTTTATATGTCACATATGAGTGAAATCATATGGTTCTCAACTTTTCCTGTCTGACTTATTTTGCTTAGCATGCTATCCCAACTTATATTCAATCCCCTTCGACTTCCCCTTTTCAGGATTTGGAATCAGGCATTTCTGGGAATTCCAGGTTCTGTTTAGTGGGTAGTTGTCTTAGAGACTTAAATATGGCAGTATTTAAGTTTATTGTTACTGAGAGGATGTGCCTTTAAGAGTATTTTTAGTATATAGATAACAATATTCCATAATATTTTCAGCTTAATTTTAACATTATGGTATTTTCACTTAAACTACTTGATTTTATAATTGCATCTATTTTATATGGAATCTACTTATTCATAACATAATTAACATAATTGCTTTATTCCCCATTATAAAAACAGTTCTAAAAAAATAAAAATGCTGACACTACTACAAACAACAAAACTACAAAGTAAAGTATAAAATTTCTTTGTTTTCTTTTAATTCCTAGAATTAATTCCACTCAGTTGACTATCAAGAGCAATGTGGTGGAAGTGGTCAAATCTGGCAATAAAGGGATGCTTTTCTATAGAGGATTTTAAATTAATAATAAGATTTATTAATGCTTAGTCTACTTTTTATTAGCATTAGATATCAACAATTTTAATATTGACAGCAAGAAATTAATGATCTGCAAATCTTGCCTTTGTCTAATTTGTAAATAATTACTGTATTGTTGAGTTTTAATTATACAAACAAATATGCTTCATATTAGCATATATATTACTTATATTTAATAAATATTCCTTCATACTTGGAAGTTACTTTGGAGAACACTGCTATACAACTATCCTGAAAACAGGCAGACTCAGCTACACAAGATCCTTTTGAGAATGAAGTTGTAATGGTTCAAAATCTTTTGAGCTTTCTTTTGATTTACTTTGTGTTTCTAATCCTGGTAGCACCACATATCCTTGTCTATAAACAACAAATTGAGACAAACAGTGAGTGCAGCAATTTCAAGGCCAAAAATTCAGAATTTATGCAATTCCAGATCCACTCTGCAATGTGAGCTCATGGCAGCATATTGGTGTAAAAGTAAAATGACCTTCCCACAAAGGCTGGAGTGTTGCTCACTATCAAGCTGTGAGCACAGCAAAGAGAAATTGGGGAAATTAATCTCAATCCTTGAAGTATTGTGCTATCCAAAAGAAAATGTGGATACAAATGAATCTGCTTCAGATTTTGTTATTTGTTTTATGTGGTTTTGTGTTTCTGAGTACTTAGTGTTTTTTCCTGGGATGATGTTTTATAACATTTGCAAGCAGCCAACTGAACCCTTTACAGTGAATTATCAAGCTTTAAACTGCTTCTTCAAGACAGAATTGTGTAGAAGATAATTAATTTTGTGATGCCAAAAGCAACAACACAGAAAGAAGTGCAATTTATATACACAAAATAGGAATCAAATTTCAAATAAGGATACCCAAGAACAACAACAAAAACAACAACAAAAAAACAATGAAAGACATTTGTCTTAAGTTTCCAGAACTAGATATTTATTTCTAAAGGAATAAATCAAGTGTTCTCAATGTTTTCTATAAATTAGCCATTTCCTCTGGCTTTTTTTTTTTTTTTCTTCAGAATAAGAATAGTTTGAAAAGATTTTTTTTTTAATTGCCAAATTGTTAACGATAGAATATGTTAAACCATGGAGATATAAAAAGGCCATGGAAATCAATCCAGGAAGAGCAAAGACATAGACAGAGACAAAGGATTGCTCTACTAACTATTTCTAGAATTTGTTATGAAATGGGAGTTTAAGGAATCTCTGCCAAACTCATTTTTACAATATTTTCCTATTTATTTGCATATCTGTTGCTTTAATGTTAAAAACAATTCAATATTAAAAATTATTTCAAACTGTTCCTTGATAAGTTATGAGTAAAGATAGAATAAAATGTAAACTACATTTTCTAATAAACAGAAATATGTGAAGATCATTGAACAATTTACAGAAGTTAATGCTTGAAAGCAGGAACTATAATGTCACATTACTAGGACATATCAACATGTAGGTGTTTGCTTTTTACTCTTTATCAAGATAGTCATTGATGTGCTTTAGAGCTATGAATCCATTACTTTTATCTTTCATATTCATTTTATATTTGTTTTAATTTTTACTGGCATGATTATATATGAAAACCTCAAAATACAGAAAATTCTCACCGTCTAAATTTCTGTACTGATCATTAGTATTTATCTCATTGTATTATTATTAACTGCAAATACCTTTGTCACATAAACAAAGGCAGTGTTATAATATGAGCATTGTAGGTGTCTGGCCATTTCTTCTGACTTTTTTAGTTTTTTGATATTATTTTATAGTTGCAATAGTATGTTGGAACTATTGAAATTAAAGCTATGGTACGTTGTTATTTTCTTCTGCTTGTTTTTAGGTGATTTTTCTGGTGATTTTTTTTTCTTTTTGCTGAAAAAAATCTGAATTTTGTTTTAATTTAAAAAAAATAACTGTACAAGGTCACGAGTGTTTTTAAAACTAGTACTTACATTTACATCATTCATATTTATATGTTTTAGATTTTTCTGGATCCCTTGGAGCAGGAGAAATTTAAACAGCTCAAAAACTTTTTTCATGGCTCCCATGATGTGTGTTTTCTTTAACATAAGCACTTCTTATATCATTTTTTCTGCACCTTATCATGCCTTTTCCCCTTAGCCACTCTCAGCACTCCTTGGCTACCACACTGTTGACAGAATTGAGTAAATCAATTTCTCCTGGGGGTGAGAGAGGGATGCTCACATTTTGGGGGAGAGGGGGTGTTAATCCTAGTTGTGGTGTTCTCTAACTGCTGCTTTCTCTTGGACTGCTGAGTTCCTCAATTTTCCCCATGTTCCCACCACACTATTACAGCTATTTGCAATAATTCTGCCAGGCTTGGAAATACCCCTCCTTCCTGCTCACAAAATCCTACTAGGACTTTTCTGGAATTCCTTGCATCCATCTCACTCATGGTGTAAATTGTGGGTCTTGTTTTCATCCCCACTGTTGTTTTCTATTGCTTTTAGGTGTAGAAGTGGAGAATCAGCTCAAGGCCACTTTCTTGCTCCCATGGAAAATGGAAACCGAAGAATATTGTTTAAATAAAACTTATAGTCAAAAGAATGTGTCAGAAAATAACTATTAGAACCATGAAGGAAGATAAATGGCTGAGGGACAAGGTTGTAAAATTTAACTCATTCTTTAATTGGGGAGAAAATATTGTCTAAAATTTAAAAATATTTAGCTATCTGGTGGTAAACATCAGAAGAGCTAAAATCCAAACTGATAAAAATAAGTTGCCTGAGGGAAGCAGGCATGGTAGAGGGGATGGGGATGGTGGGAAAAGGCCTTTATTTTCTTCATAAGCTATTCTTTATTGTGTATGTTAGACTAAGTGCATATGTTGCTATAGTGTGTGTCTTTCTTGCTCTCCCTCTCCCTCCCTTCCTCCCTCTCTTTTTCTCAGATCATCTATCTCAGAAGTGCTTTTGAGTATTCTGGTCCTGAAATAAGAAAATAGAATGGTCTCATATGTAATTGATTAGGAGATTTTATGGCTTCCATGACACCCTGCTGGACACCATGAGAGCCAAGGCAGTGGACAATTATTCAGCTGAATTTAAATGTCATACTCTACTTCAAAGACATTATGAATTATTTAAAAATACCTTAAAAGAATTTTCTTGTGACTTCTAATAATTCAAGTAACTGTTGAATACTTTCAATTTAGATCATGTGATTAGCTCTGGGAATTTTCTCTGAACACATTAAATTACCACTTGTATATACCAAAATCAATGTATATTATATTCACGGCACGTGTTTTAAATATTTAGTTGTTGACTAAATTTATTGGTCTCGTTATTAGTCAATCACTCTGAAGACAGATTCACATAATTTAATGTAGCTTTGTCATTACTATGCTGGGCAGACTTAACTTTTCTCAGATGACTATTGGACTTTGGTCATTTAAGGCATTTTTTGGTAAGTGAAGAATGACTTTGGATTTTAATTCCTCACTCATATTAAAACAATGCATCCCAATGCATGAGATTTGGTAAATCCTGTAGAATATGTTTGCCAATATTTGGAACATTCAAAATCTATGATATTTTTGTCTGGTAGGTCTGAGTTATAAGTCCAGTTTAAGACATGGTATGTTGGCATTTATAAGATATACAGTCAAGTCATTTATATTGAGTGTTACAATATTGAATGGTTGAAGGGACATTTCCCTTTTTTACAATAAGAAAAGTAAGATAGCTCTGACTACTAGAATAAAGTTCTGCTTCAGTTAGAGGCTGGTTGTGGAGTCCATATTGGGATTTTTTTCTTTTTTTTTTTTTTTTCTTTTTTTTTTTAGATTTTATTGGGTAATTGGGGGAGGGGAACAGACAAGTTGCTGTCTTTTTGTTCTTCAGTCTAGTTGAGGAGGACATTGCTTCACTGGCCCATGCTGGTATCGTCATTGCGCTCTTCCCGGATGAGGCAGATCAGTCTCCGGCCTCTGGATGGTTGCTCACTGCAGCTATTGGCAGCTCACGCTGGCTGCCAGCTGCTCATGCTGACTGTTGGCCACTCTCTGTAGCCTATGGCAGCCCACTGCAGCCTACATTGTCACCAGGGCTCACAGCCCAGCTCCAGGTGGAGCTGTTGTTAGCTGTAGAGGGTAGTGTCACTGGCCCTCATATGTGGGATCCGAACCGGGGCCGCTGGCATCCCCAAACGAGCTCTTAACCAATGTGCCACTTGGCCGGCCCTGGAATTTCTTTATTTGCAGGGACATAGGAGCAATTTGATTCACTGCATTTTCAATAATACTTAAAATTTCCAGAGTTTTGGTAAAATGACAGAATAGACGGACCTGCTCTGAACTGCCTCCCAGGATCACATCAGAACTACAAATGATTTATACAACATTTAACCTCGGAAGTCCCCTGAACATTAGATGAACAGAACCTCTAAATGAAGGACCTAAAGAGGAGGCCATGTCAAGTCTGGTAGGAGGGGTGCAGATGAGAGAAGGCGAGCCCCGTGAGGGATGCCCCAGCTGTGTGGGGAGGCTTCTCCAGTTGGGGTAGAGACCCTCTGGCCCCACACTGAGCTCACTAGCCCAGAGTTGCTTTGCCAGGAAGAGGAGTTCTATGATAGCGGGCAGTAGAAATTAGTGATGACTCTCTTTGCTCAGCTCGGTGAGGCTGAGGGCAGCTGGAGAACCAATGGGACCTGTCCACAGGTTTGCTCTCCAGTGAGCACTCACCCGTTTCCTGTTGGAGGGAGTAGCTGTGTGAGCCGGGCCTAGCAGATTGTGGAGAGGGACTGAACTGAGCACCTTTGGTGCAGAAGCTGGAGGTTTTGGGACCGTTGTTCCACCTGTGCGGAGCTTGCACACGAGCGGTGTAGACGAGGGAGCCATTTTTTCAGGGTTGGGCCCTCCCACAGAGGGTCAGATCTGTGATCCCATTGGTCTGATGAACTTGGTGCAGGAGTGCATGCTTGCATGCGTTTGCATGAGGCCTTGGATCCCCACCCTCCACCCTGCTTGTGCTGAGTTAGCAGGGAAACGCCTGGCGGGTGCCCTCCGGCTCCATCAGGCTGCTCACTGAGCTGCAGGAGTGCGCGAGCCACCTTGGGTCCCCACCCTCCGCCCTGCATGTGCTGCGTTGCCAGGGAAATGCAGGGCAGCTGCTCTCCAGCTGCATTAGTCTGTTCACTGAGACTCAGGAGTGTGTGAACCCCGTTTGGTCCCTGTTCTCCGCACTGTTTGTCCAGAGTTGCAAGGCTGGGGATTGGCTGTTGGGCTGCTTAGATGGATCTGCGGGCAGTTGATTGGGGCAGGCTGAGACAGGGAGTTTTCCTGAGAGTGTTGGGCAGGGAGCGGTGCACTTGCGTGATCCGATCGATACTTTCCTGGTGAGTTTGTGTGTACTGATTGCTGGTGCAGAGTGCATGCTGCTCTGACTTGGTGGGGGCCACTGATCACATCAAGTGGTGTCTTGTGGTTCTGACCCATCCATCTAGAGCTGTGTTGCCAGAGGCACCCTGAGCCCTAGGTGCCTGGCCCACATCTCGACAGGCCACAGAAGGTTTTTAATTTTTTTTGCAGTTGTGGAAAACCTGAAACAACCTGTGAATATTGTTTTGTTTGTTTGTTTGTTTGTTTGTTTGTTTGTTTGTTTGGTAGTGAGCATGGTTCCAGAGCACACAGCAGCTAATTGTGGAAAGCTCACTGCAATCCTGAGCAAATGGTCTGCAGATTAAAGAGGACGGAGAGCCCCACAACCTTTTTTTTTCTCTCTTTTTTATTTCTTTTTTCTTTCCTCTTCTTTCTATGTGATCTATCTAATACATCAAAGCATTCACAGAACGACAGCCAGAATGAAAAAACAAAGAAACATGTCCCAAGTAAAAGATCAGAAGAAAACTCTAGAAATGGATAAATGAAACAGAGGTATCCAAACTTTCAGAGACGGAGTTTAGAACACTGATGATAAGAAAGTTTAAGGAACTCAGCGAGGACATAAAGAAGGATAGGGAAACCATAAAAAAAACAACCAGTTAGAACTAAAGAATACAATAACTGAAATGAAGAACACACTCAAAGGAATCACCAGTAGAATAGATGAAGCAGAGGAGCGGATCAGCAAATTAGAAGACAAAATAGCAGAAATCACCCAGCTGGAACAACAAAAAGAAAAGAGAATAAAAAAGAATGAAAATAGTTTAAGGGACCTCTGGGGCAACATGAAACACAACAAGCCTCGCATCATAGGAATACCAGTAGGAGACGAGAAGAAGCAAGGGATTGAGAATGTATTTAAAGAAGTAATGACTGAAAACTTCTCTACCCTGGTGAAGGAAATCGACACACAAGCCCAGGATTTACAGAGAGTTCCAAACAGGCTGAATCCAAACAGGCCCACACCAAGACACATCATATTTAAAATGGCAAAGCTTAAAGACAAAGATGGAATCCTAAAAGCAGCAAGAGAAAGATAGCAGGTTACATACAAAGGAACTCCTATTAGACTAACACCTGACTTTTCTTCAGAAACTCTGCAGGCCAGAAGGGAATGGCAGGAGATATTCAAAGTGACACAAAATAAAGGTCTACAAACAAGATTGCTCTACCCAGCATGGCTATCACTTAAAATTGAAGGAGAGATAAAGAGCTTCACAGAAAAGAATAAGCTTAAGGAGTTCATTACCACCAAGCCAGCATTGCAGGAAATGTTAAAAGGGCTTTTTTAAACAGAAGAAAGGGGAAAACAAGCTAACCCAGGAAGACAAGAAATACAAATAACAAAATGACAATAATTATGCACCTATCAGTGAATGGGCTAAATGCTCCAATCAAAAGACACAGAGTGGCTGAGTAGGTATGAAAACAGGACCCATGCATATGCTGTCTACAAGAGACTCATCTTAGATCAAAAGACACACACAGACTGAAAGTAAAGGGATGGAATAAGAGATTTCATGCAAATGGAAATGAGAAAAAAGCTGGAGTAGCAATACTTACATCAGACAAAATAGACTTTAAAATGAAGACTACAATAAAAGACAAAGAAGGGCACTACATAATAATAAAGGGATCAATTCAACAAGAGGACATAACCCTCGTAAACATATATGCACCCAATATATGAGCTCCTAAATATATAAAACAGATTTTGACAGACATAAAGACAGAGATCAACAGTAATACTATCATAGTAGGGGACTTCAACACCCCGTTGCCACCAATGGACAGATCTTCCAGACAAAATCAACATGGACATAGTGGCCTTAAATGACACTTTAGACCAGCTGGATTTAATTGATATTTTTAGAGCATTTAACCCCAAAGCTACAGAATATACATTCTTCTCAATTGCACATGGAACATTCTCCATGATAGACCACATGTTAGGCTACAAAACAAGTCTCAACAAATTTAAGAAGATTGAAATCATATCAAGTGTCTTCTCTGACCACAATGCTATGAAACTAGAAATCAATTATAAGAAGAAATCTGGAAAGCTTACAAATATATGGAGGCTAAATAACATGCTACTAAATAGTGAGTGTGTCAAAAATGAGATCAAGGAGGAAATCAAAAGATACCTCGAGACAAACGAAACTGAAAACACCATGACCAAAAGTCTCTGGGATGCAGCGAAAGTGGTTATAAGAGGGAAGTTCATGGCAGTGCAGGCCTACCTAAAGAACGAAGAAAAATCTCAAATCAACAGACTTTCTTTACACCTAAGGGAACTCGAAAAACAACAACAGCAAAACAAGCCTAAAGGGAGTATAAGGAAAGAAATAATAAAGACCAGAGTAGAAATAAATGAAATAGAGAACAAAAATACAATACAAAAGATCAATGAAACCAAGAGTTGGTTTTTTGAAAAGATAAACAAAATTGACAAACCCTTAGTACGACTAACCAAGAAAAAGAGAGAGAGGACCCAAATTAATAAAATCAGAAATGAAAGAGGAGAAGTGACAACAGGTACCACAGAAATACAGAAAATTTTAAGAAAATACTATGAGCAACTATATGCTAACAAATTTGATAATCTGGAAGAAATGGATAAATTTCTAGAAGCATACAATCTACCAAGTCTGTACCAAAAAGAAACAGAAACTCTGAACAGACTGATTACTGCCAAAGAAATTGAATCAGTAATCAACAATCTTCCAACAAACAAAAGCCCTGGACCAGATGGCTACACAGGTGAATTTTACAAAACATTCCAAAAAGAATTAGTACCTATTCTCCTCAAACTATTCCAGAAAATACAGAAGGAGGGAAGGCTCCCAAACTCTTTCTATGAAGACACTATCACCCTGATCCCTAAGTCAGACAAAGATATTAAAAAAAAGGAAAACTGCAGGCCAATATCCAATTCTCAAATGCACATGGAACATTTTCAACAAAATACTAGCAAACTGAATTCAGCATCTCATTAAAAGATCATACACCACGATCAAGTAGGATTCATTCCTGGTATGCAAGGCTGGTTCAATATCCGCAAATCAATTAATGTAATACATCACATTAACAAAATGAAAAATGCAAATCCTATGATCATATCAATAGATGCAGAAAAGGCATTTGACAAAATCCAGCAGCTATTTATGATAAAAACTCTTAGCAAAGTGGAAATAGTGGGATCAAATCTCAACGTAATAAAGGCCATATATGATAAGCCCACAGCAAACATCGTTCTCAATGGGGAAAGGCTGAAAGCTTTCCCCTTAAAATCAGGAACAAGACAAGGCTGCCCACTTTCACCACTTCTATTTAACATAATTCTGGAAGTTTTAGCCACAGCAATCAGACAAGAAAATGAAATAAAAGGCATCCAAATTGGTAAAGAAGAAGTAAAATTGTCATTATATGCAGATGACATGAAAATATATAGAGAGAATCCCAAAGACTACACCAAAAAACTGCTAGAACTGATAAACAAATTTGGCAAAGTAGCAGGATACAAAATTAATATTCAGAAATCAGTTGCATTTCTATACACCAATAATAAACTATCAGAGAAAGAAATCAGTAAATCAATCCCTTTTACAATTGCTTCAAAAACAATAAAATATCTAGGAATCAATTTAACTAAAGAAGTAAAAAACCTGTATTCAGAAAATTATGACACTGAAGAGAGAAATCAAAGAAGATACAAATAAATGGAATTACATACCATGCTCATGGATAGGAAGAATTAATATAGTTAAAATGTCAATACTACCTAAAGCAATATATAGATTCAATGCAATTCCAATCAAACTACCAAGGACATTTTTCTCAGAAATAGAACATAGAATCCTAAAATTTATATGGAGCCACAAAAGACCCCGAATAGCTACGGCAATGTTGAGAAATAAGAACAAAGTGGGAGGCATCACACTACCTGACATCAAAACATACTACAAGGCTACAATAATCAAAACAGTATGGTACTGTTATAAAAACAGACACATAGACCAATGGAATAGAATAGAGAGCCCAGGAATAAACCCATCTATATATGGTCATTTAACCTATGACGATGGAAGCAAGAATTTACACTGGAGTAAAGACAGTCTATTTAATAAATGGTGCTGGGAAAATTGGACTGACACGTACAAAAAAATGAAAATGGACCACCTACTTACACCATATACGAGAACAAACTCAAAATGGATTAAAGACTTAAATGTAAGACCTGAAACCATAAAACTCCTAGAAGAAAACATAGGGAGTAAGTTTGCAGACATTACCCTGAGGAATATTTTTACTGATATATCCCCTCGGGCAAGAAAAATAAAAGAAAAAATGAACATATGGGATTACATCAAACTTAAAAGTTTTTTCACAGCAAAGGAAATCATCAATAAAACAAAAAGGCAGCCTACTGAATTGCCAACAATATATCTGATAAGGGGTTGATATCCAAAATTTATAAAATACTCATGAAACTCAACACCAAAAAAACAAACAACCCAATTAAAAAATGAGCAGAGGATATGAGGAGGCATTTCTCTAAAGAGGACATACAGATGGCCAACAGGCATATGAAAAAATGTTCAACCTCACTAATCATCAGAGAAATGCAAGTAGAAACCACAATGAGATACCACCTCACTCTGGTCAGAATGGCTATCATCAACAAATCAACAAACAACAAGTGCAGGCGAGGGTGTGGAGAAAAGGGAACCCTGGTGCACTGTTGGTGGGACTGCAAATTGGTGCAGCCATTATGGAAATCAGTATGGAGGTATCTCAAAAAACTGAAAATGGAACTGCCGTATGACCCAGCAATTCCATTCTTGGGTATCTACCCAGACGAATTCAAGACGTTAATTTGAAAAAATATATGCACCCCTACGTTTATTGCAGGGCTATTTACAATAGCCAAGACTTGGAAACAACCGAAATGCCTATCAGTAGATGACTGGATTAAGAAACTGTGGTACATTTATACAATGGAGTATTACTCTGCTATAAAGAAGAATGAAATTGTGCCGTTTGCAACGATATGGATGGACCTAGAGACTATTATGTTAAGTGAAATAAGTCAGTCGGAGAAAGACAAATACCATATGATCTCATTTATATGTGGAATTTAAAAAACTGAATGAATGAGCAAAGGAAACAGAAACAGTCTCATAGATATAGAGGAAAAACAGGGTTGCTAGTTGGGAGGGGGGTGTGGATGAGGGAGAAAGGGGAAGGGATTAGACAGCATAAATAGGTAACTACAGTATTGTCACAGGGATATGAAAGACAGTTTGGGGAATATAATAATGTGGTAAAAATTTTGTCGGGTGTCAGATGGTCACATGTTTTGTTAGGGAGACCACTTCATGGATGGAGTACAGGCTTGATCACTGCACTGTATACCTGAAATTGATGTTGTATAATATTGTATGCCAACTGTAATTGAATATATAGATAGTCATGGGATGTGGAGTATACGGTGGAAAGGAGTCAAAGGAATTGTAATAGATAGTATGATATGGGGGGGAGGAGTGGGGTGGAGAATTGGGGGAAAGGGGTTGTCACTTTGAGGCATAAAAAGTATAACTATTGCACTGTGTTGTACACCTGAAGCTAATTAAAATAAAATTTAAAAAAAATTTGGTGAGAAAATATTGAATTTTCAGCACATGTTTAAGACACTGAAGCATTTTTGATGCAGTTTTTGTTAATTCTTGGTTCTATATTCCTCATTGTCAACAATAGCCTTAGGAGGGCATGTAAATGACATGTCTTCCTCAACCCTCCAGTTTCTCTCATGACTTCCTTCTTACAGTGATTCCTGGCCTGTTATATAGATCCCTTGTCTTTCTGAATTCTACTGCAGGGGCCAAACTGTTCTCTGTGCTCTTCCTTTGGTTTCTGCAGTGGATTTTTAGAATTATGCTCTTCCCCACATTTTCAGGATACTCTCTCTCGCTCTCTCTCTCTCTCTCTCTCTCTCTCTCTCTCTCTGGTAGTATTTTTAAAATATAAGAACTCAACCCTTTTTTGTATTTTCCAAGAAATGAATAAATCCTTTTGTTTTATTTACAATTTTATTGAGTGATAGTTGGGTTTAAATATCTAAGCTATAGTCAGAGGCATTAATAAACATGTTTCTGGATTCAAAATACTTTATTCCTAGAATTTGATCCCTTTTTTAATTCTCAAATACATTTATATAAGTTCATGAACATATTGAACCTGGCTATCCTCATAATCCTACACAGACCAAGGCCTTGTCTTCCTACAACAGACTGTGTCTCATTGAGCCTATTCTTCATACAGCAACATATGATCTGAGACTATCTCCCCAAATTCATGCTACTTTTACTTTGTATCTTATACTTTCATTTTATATCTTATGTTTCTTTCTGTTTTTTAAAGACCCCATACATTGTTATTCCTCTTGGCTTGGTTTGGCTTCAGACTCTTTTTTCCTCTTCTTACCACATACACATTGCCTTAGCAACTCATATCCACCTTTGGTAAAATCTTTGTATCAGAGTTCCAAGCTTTTCTTGCCTCACTATAATGAGTTAGAGTGTAAATGGAGAGACAGATAGATATGCATATCTCACAATCCCCTTGTAATTAAATCTCTTCTTGTTTAAAGTCTGTTTTCTCCATTTAATTTTATACAAGTTATTATGTATAGTTTATCCATGATAGTGGATAACCACAGTTTCAGATTAAATGTATTTCAATGTAAGCTTCCCTAAGAGTGGACACATTTCCTCTTTACTATATACAGAGATTCTAGACATTATCTAGATGTAATACTAACAATATATACATATTCAATAAAAAAATATCTTTTATAAATCTCCTACTAAAATTCAAGCATTTGCAATTAAAAGAGCTCAAATATGCCTGCTATATAGTTTTAAGAAATGTTCCTGACCCAGATCTTAATGCTACTTTTACACTGGTATATTTTTTTGAAATATACATTTAATTTTTTATATTTCTGTCCATTATCTGATGATTAAAAATATATTAATAACAACTTTTCTCTCACCTGTGTAAGTTTCATAAAAGCATGTAAACCTAGCATTTATTGACTTCATATATCCACAAAGTTGTTCATCTACTCATGTGTACTAAAATGATGATTAATATTCATAATGTTAATTCAAAAGTCTACAAGATTCTGCAGTACCTACTAGAAATTCAAGACAAGTTTAAATTGTGCTGATCAGTTCTAATGGCAATAATAATAATAGAGGCTATCTGTGGTTCACATGCCAGATATACCATTTTATCCCATCTTCATCATGCCCCTGCCATATAGGCATTATTATCCCCCCATTTACAAACTAAGCTGCCTCCAATACCAACCAGCTGGGAAGTGGCAGGATCAAAAGTCAAACCCAAGTTTGTCTGATTACAAAGTCCAATTTCTTAAGAACTACTTAGAGTTCACAAGGCTCAGAATTAGATTGACTAAGGTTATGAGCCTGAATCTCTCAGAGAATCTATGCCATTTTGGAGTTGAGGATCTGGGTGTCAGCTTTTTAGGATTAGGCAAACATATCTATCAGGTCAGCTTCCTCAGGGATGGTTTAATCAAATAAAACTCACAAGAGACTTGTTTATAGACCTGAATGAAAATTTCTTATTTTACCCTGAGTAATGTTACTATCAAGCTGGCTCCAATACTCAAGTTTTGTTGTATATTTTTTAGTGACAAATTCTGAATCCTATGAAGTCTGAATCCTTTGAGAACTTATCTGCTAATTTGAGTGACTAGGCGAAACCAGCATAAAGATTGTGGTTTCATAAGTGCTTTTGCTGGATGATACTGATAAATGATACCTCTTAAGAAATATTTCTCTTAGCGAGTATTTTCACATGTTTCTCAGCTAATTGTAGAGAATATTGCCTTTCTATTACTTCTTTCCTTCCAATATTTAAATTGAAAGAGATTTGCTCTCTATAATAAAATGATTATCATTCAGCCTTATAGGTTTAAAAATACAATTTTCTAAAATTCTTGAAAGCAGTTCTACTCTACAGGACCAGATAACATTAACCAAATTCATAGGACTCAGATATGTATATATATGAAATATTATTCTATCGAGTATTTTAAAATGTGAACACAACACCTACAGGAATAGTATACCCTTAGTATGTACCAACTAGTGCATTATTCTCCTATAGACAGAATAACAAAACCAAATCAAAATCATAAAGTTGCTGGATGAGCATGTGATGAGAATAAAAGGCTTTAGTGAGATGTGTTCAATGTCTAGTGGCACCAGAAGAAGGTGGCATGATTTGTCCTACACATTTGGAATGACCTTAACAATGGGGCTCAATGTAAAAATACTCTGAACATCCAGGGTTGGATACTGTCATATCCATTTACTGGACCCTGTTTTCTTTTCTGCTGTGTAGACAACACAGTCATCCCACTTTTGATTTTTGCATTCTTTCTTTAGATTTTTTTCATATCACTTTCCATTTGAAATTAGAATATTGTATCTACTCATTTAAAATTTTCAAAACTCTTTTCTGACTCACATTGTGATGATTTAAACTTTAACTCACAGACTGTCATGTATGTCTTTTATTTCCAAGGTCTCTCTGAGTACTTCTAGGCAGTCTTTATGTACTGAAATATGGGGACACTACTGCCCAGCATTTAGGTACAAAGAAACTACACCAGACTGTCTGGATTTAAATCCTTATTGCATCATTTATAAAATGAACTTGAGTGTTGATCTTTCTTCATCTGTAAAATGTGAGCAATATATTACAGCAGCAAGAAAAAGATGGTTCAGTTAGAGAAGAATTAATGAAGGGACTATGTATAGAGGTCTATTAAAGTTTCAAAGAAAAAAAAGGGGGGTTATGAGGCATACAAAAATTAACCACAGAACCAAGCCTGTTGCCATCACTGTGATTGAAGGGACAAGGGAGACAAACAGTGTAGTTGGAAACCAGTAAGAATGGAACTATAAATTTGGGCCACATAGCAGAAGCTGATTTCAAGGATGGATGCATCTGTGTAAGAAAGATGATGGTTAAGTAGAATCAGAGTTGGAAAAACTATCTTAACTGCTCTCTTCCTGCCTCCAAGTTCATGCCATTGCCTCTCTTTGGCTGAACAGAACACAAAAAGAGGTAAAGAATGGATCAAGTGAAGGGGGAGAATACAGAATAATCAATATAGCCTATATATATATATATATATATATATATATATATATATATATATATATATATATATAGCAACTTAAGATATTGGTATGAGGAATCTATGGGTTCATGTATGTGAAATCATCCACAAACTCTTCAGCCGAGGAGAGAAAAATCAAAATCAGTATGGGTGAGGCTGATATAATAGAAGTTGTAGCACATGAAGGAAATTGGGTAAGGGGAAATGCTGATTCATGGCAGGCCCTCAACTACTGGGCCTCTTTTTGATCATAGTGCATGCCTCCATTATCAGTCCCTCTACAGTCCTTAATCTGTCTCCGGGTGTGAGAGACTTTATGAGGAATGCTGTGAATTTTCTCCTGAACACCATAACATTTCCATGATAATAACATCATGACTTTTGTATTAGTAGAGAACAACTGGCTGCTTGTGCAAGAGACAGTAAGACCCAACATGTGTGTATACATGTGAAGTGTGTTCAAAAGATACAGTGAATGTTTAAATATAAAAAATTATTACAGTAAAAGACACATTGGCATTAATCACCCTCAAAATATTCCCCTTCAATTTGAACACAGTTATCCCATCAGTCTTGCCACTTTCTAAAGCATTTCTGGAAGTCCTTTCAGGAGTGTCTTTACTTCATCCTCCATCATGACAATGCTCTATGTCACACATCACTTCTGGCATATGACAATTTCTGTCAAATAAAAACATTACAGTGTGTCCTCATCCACCTTGTTCATCGGTTCTGGCACTGTGCAAATTCTGGCTCTTCCCTACAGTAAAAATGACCATGAAATGTGAATGTTTTGAATTGATTCAGGATATTGAGGCAGCCACGACAGCACAACTAAAGACACTCACGAAAGAGGACTTTCAGAACTGCTTCAGAAAGTGGAAAGAACAATGGAATAAGAGTGTTTTAAGCTAGTAGGAATGTTTTGAGAGGGATTAATGGCAATGTGTCTTTTACTGTAGCAAATTTTTAAAGTTTAAACATTCACAGTATTTCTGATCACACCATGTGTGTGTGTGTGTGTGTGTGTATATATATATATATATATATATATATATATATATATATATATACAGTAAGACCTAAAAGATAGGCAGATAGATATGAATGCAGATACACACTCCCCCCACCCCCCAAAAAAATGTCTAAAGTGAGCATCCACAACAGTAGACATCTCTGCTACCTCAGGTCATTTAGGCCCTTTTTTTGTATGTCATATTCATTCTTTCTCTTTCTGAAGGTCACCTATATTTGCTCCACTGGAATATTCAGATTGCTGATTGGCTCCCTTGAATCAATTTTCTATCTCAGTTCTCATCATGTATTCCAGAGGCTAGTATCATGTGCTCCACTACCCATTAATTTATGGTCATGGGAAAAATTACATGAGAAGATGACACACTAGAAATGTCCCATTGACATTCTTCCTATGACAAATCAATGTAAGTTATTATTGTACATGTACTATTGTGCATAAATTGTTAACATCTCTAAATGTCAACAATTTATTTAGAGTAAAAGGTACTTATGTGTCTTGTAAGAGTTAAATCAAAGAACTCAAGTCAGTGCTGTAAATTTAGAGAACAAAGATACCACTCTGGGTTTCCATGGGCTTTGATGGCTCTTGCAAAAGCATATGCTAGAGCTCACACTTGCAGATGAATTGAGATTTGAACAGTTTGAAAAGGAGGAGAAGGTGCTCAAAGGGTAGAGAATAGAACATGTAAAGGTATATAGATGAAAATATTTGAATGCACAGAGAAACCAGATCCTGTTATAGCAAAAAAAGTTCTTATATGTAAATAGTAAATGAATGACAGAAAATCGTTGAACACATTAAATGCATTTATCTTGTAGTATTCTGATGCTTTCACAGATGTTTTTAAGTGTCATCTTATTTAATTTTTTAAACTTCCTTGGTAACTGGTTTCATGTTATTCTTCTTCATCATATGCTAAAAGAATACTTCAGATGTTAAAATAACTACCCAAAGTCAAGCAGTTAATGAATGACAAAACCAGAATTTGAATTCCATTAGTGTGACTCATTTCAGAGGACCACAGCATTTGCCTAACTTGAAAAACCCTGTTTATGACTTGGATTTATTCAATCAAATATGCCTAAAAGTTCTAGGATGTATAACTGTGATTTAGAGGGTTGTACTATATTCCAAATGGCTTCTTCATATTACAGCCTGGTTATGTGAGCGATGCCATGCGATTTCATTTCACAACAGGTACTTGACAAAATATTCAAAGAAGAGATTGTCATTATACTCAATACAACATGCATATTTATGGAAATCACTGAACTACAATGAGGCAACTTTCCATTTTTAATTATTATGTATTGTTTGGAATATTCTGTATCAGTGTTGAACTTCCTTTGGTAATGAATTTTTTAGATAAGGGTGAATCTCCCCTTTTTAAGACTTCACACTTAATTTAAATAATTTATAAATTATTAATAAGTGAGAATAGTTTTTATAATTTAATATTAAATTTTATTAATAAATAATAAAAGTTGTTAAATATTTATTAATAAAGAATAATATTATTACTATTACTATTTTTTAAACCTACAAAATTTAAACTTTCAGCAGATTTAGAAAGAGTGGAAGGAATTATGTAAACAAACAGCATTTTAAAAACAGTACATTTATTTAATGCATCTGCTTCTCTTCCATTTGGGTTGTTTTTCATATTGGAAAGATAGTGGCTTCTGAAAGTTAAAATGTTTTAAAAAATTAAAAAGAAAATCCATATTTATAAGAACATTAAAATGAACTGTGCCTTGTACCTTGCT
The DNA here is from genome assembly GCA_033961575.1 of Aselliscus stoliczkanus. Classification (NCBI taxonomy): domain Eukaryota; kingdom Metazoa; phylum Chordata; class Mammalia; order Chiroptera; family Hipposideridae; genus Aselliscus; species Aselliscus stoliczkanus. The sequence continues at coordinate 188,223,533 of CM066728.1, forward strand.
TTTAATGGTTTATTAATATATACTTCAGAGAGCAGATACAACAAAGCATGAATTACTCTTCTGTGTTGATTATTTTTAATCTTTAACATACACTAGGCATACTCAAGTGTGCAGAGTACTATACAGAATGAATGAAGCTAGACTGATGATTAGTCTATCTCCTGGTGCTGAATTCACTGAAGGTACTCAGTAAATCAGTGTGAGTTGGCCTCTGAGTTTTCTGCTAATAGCTAAAGGAAGGTCAATAATGTTTGAGCAGGATTGTGGAAGGAAGCTCAAGGTTTATAGTAGAAAATTTATATTTTTATTCACAGATTATATGACATAACCCTCCTCTGTCTCAAAGCATTAAAAACAGTATAGGGGGCTGGCCACGTGGCTCAGTTGGTTAGAATACACGCTCTGAGCAACAGAGTTGCCGGTTTTATTCTCACATGGGCCAGTATGCTCGCCCAAGCTGAGCTGCCACTGAGCTGGTGAGAGTGCTGTGCTTTCAACAACAAGGTTGAGGGTTCAACTCCCTCATGGGATGGTGGACTACCTTTCCTCCTCCTACACCCCCACAACTAGATTGAAAGTGGCGACTAGACTTGGAGGTGAGCTGCGCCCTCCACAACTGAGATTGAAGGACAACAACTTGACTTGCAGCTGATGGGTCCTGGAAAAACACAATGTTCCCCTTCCCCAATTACCCAGCACTGCTCTCTTCCCCAATTCTCCAATAAAATCTTTAAAACAAAACAAAACAAGACAAATAAATAAATAAAAAATAAAACATTGTAATACACTCTAAATTCAATATCCAATGGCTTCATAAAACTTTTGATTCTGGTTCTATTCATCATATGAACAACCCAGCTGGCTCACATAAAAAAATAAGGCGCTTCCTCAGCAGAGCACAATGGAAGCCACCTTCTTTTGCCACAATAGATTCCACATGGGTTGGGAAATCGTAGTGTCATTACTGGTCTTGTAATTAACCACTTGCCTACTTTTAACGATGTATCTTTGGGCATCTTAATTTAGCTCTGAAATCAACTTTTTCTTTTGCATTAGAAAGTGATAATAACTAACTCTTCCAGAGAATGCAAAATGATATGATGTGTGAAGTGGTATTCCATAGACTAGTCATGTAATAATTATTTACTCAGTTTTGGGAAAAATAAAACATTTCTATAATGAAGAATCTAGTTTCAGAGATAGAAAGTTTATCAAATGAATGATTTTATGAGACCTCTCTCACTTCTGACAAAAGTCATCATTCTTCTTCACTCTCACTTTTTCTCCCTATGTTTTGAATTGAAGTATCATTTAACAATATATTCATCTATTGTAAGTATACAGTTTTATGACTTTTGATATAGTATAAACCCATGCAGCCATGCTAAGAAGTTCACTCATAGATGTTGTAATCAATCACCCATAGGCCTGGCCTCATTTACATGTAAGATTTGATGTTGGTCACTATAGTGGATATTTTTCATTTCCATAGTTTCATATAAATGAAATAATATGCTATGCATATCTTGTTTTTGGATCCTATGGCTCAGTATAATTGTAAAAAATTTATCCATAGTTTTCATGTATCAATAGTGTCTTCCTTTTCCTTGCTGAATATTTTCAATATTAAAAATAACCATAATTTTTAAATTTACCTGCATATGATAATTTGGGTAGCTTTTGAAGTGTAGTTCTTATGAATAAAGTTGGTCTGAATATTTATGTGTAAGTATTTGAGGGAATGTATTTTCCTTTCTCTTGAGTAAATACCCAAGAGTGGAATTTCTGGGTCCCATGGTATATGTTTACATTTTTCACAAGCTGCCAGAGTTTTTCCTAAGTGGTCCTGACATTTTGATCAGCAATGCATGAAAGTTCCAGTTGCTGCACGTCCTCACAAACACGTGATATGGCTCAATATTTTAAATGTGGTGAAGTGATATTGTGTGGATTAAATTTGTCCATTCCTAGTGATTAATGATGATATGCATCTTTCATATGCTTAATGGCCATTTGAATATTTTAATTTGATTTTTTGTTCAAATCATTTATCCTATTTCATTGAATTGTCTTACTACTGAATTATTTGCATTATTTACATATTCAGTATACAAGTCCTCTGTGGATTGCATTTTCTTTTGGGGAGGAGGAGATTTCAAAGATATCTACAGATTCAATGCAATTCCTATCAAAATCCTATGGCATTTTTCACATAAACAGAAAATAATCTTTCTAAAATTTGTTTTAGAAACCAAATATTGTCTAACAGCTATGAGCAAGAACAACGCAGCTGGAGGCATCACAATCCCTGATTCCAAACTATTCTTGTATTACAAAACTGTAGTAATCAAACAGTATGGTATTGGCAAAAAAAAAAAAAAAGCAGACACAGTGATCAATGGAACAGAAGAGAGACCAGAAATAAATCCACATGCATATGGTTAATTAATTTTTCACAAAGGAGCCAAGAATATACAATGGAAAAGGGATAATGTCTTCATAAATGGTGTTGGGAAGATGAGACAGCCACATGAGAAAGAAAGAAAGAAAGAAAGAAAGAAAGAAAGAAAGAAAGAAAGAAAGAAAGAAAGAAAGAAAGAAAGAAAGAAAGAAATTGGCTCCTATCTTACACCACTCACAGAAATGACCTCAAATACTAGACATGAAAATATAAAACTCTTAGAAGAAAACAGCAAAGAAACTCCTTGACATTGATCTTGGCAATGAGTTTTTAGATAAGGTACCAAATGTATAAGCAACAAAAGCAAAAATCAACACGTGACACCACATCAAATTTAAAAGCTTTCACACAGGAAAAACAAAAAATAAAAAGGCACCTACAGAATGAGAAAAAATATCTCCAAACCATATATAGAAGGTAAAAAGTTAATATCCAAAGTATATTTTAAAAACCTCATAAAATATATAAAAATACCCATACAACTCAACAAAAAACAATCTGATTAAAAAATGGGCAAAGGATCTGAATAGATATTCTTTTTTAAATAGAAACTATACAAATGACCAAGAGGTACATGAAAAGATACGATCACTAATAATCAGAGAAATGCAAATCAAAGCCACAATGGGATATTGCCACTAACCTGATAGAATGCCTATCAAGAGGACAAGTGATAACTAGTGTTGGGGGAAATGTAGAGAAAAGGAAACTTGTACACTGTTGGTGGGAATATAAATGAGTGTAGGACTATGGAAAACAGTATATTGGTTCTACAAGAATTAAAAACAAAAATACCATATGATCCAGCTATCCCTTTTTTGAGTAGATATCCAAAGGAAATTAGGAAATTAAATCGTTATTTTGAAGAGATACCTGCACTGCCATGTTTAGTGCAGCATTATTCACAACAGGCAAGATAATGAAACAACCTCAGTACCCATCAATGGATAAATGGAGATATATAGATATATATATATATATATATATATATATATATATATATATATATATAGTGAAGAGAGAGAGAGAGAGAGAGAGAGAGAGAGAGAGAGAGAGAGAGAGAAATTCAGCTGTGAGAAAGAAGGAAATCCTGTCGTTTGCAACCACAAGGATGGAACTTGAGGGTATTAGGCTGAGTGAAATAAGTCAGACAGAGAAAGATGAATATTGTATGATATGATTTACATGTAGTATCCTAAAAAAGTCTAGCTCAGAGAAAATAATAGTACTAAAGTAGTTGCCAAGGTCTGGGAGTGGGGACAATGGGGAGAGGTTGGTGAAAGGGAACTGATTTTCAGCTATAAGATGAATAAGGTCTGAGGGTTTAGTATATAACATGGAGGCTATAGTTGATAACACTGTATTTTATAATTGAAATTTGCTAAGAGAGTAGGACTTACATGTTCTCACCCAACAATAACAAAAGATATATATGTATATATGTGAGGTGATGGTTGTGTTAATTAACCTAGATAGGAGGAATCCTTTCAAATATATCTTATACCAAATCATAATGTATACTTTAATATCTTACAATTTGATTTGTCAATCATATTTTAACAAAGTTAAAAAAGCAAAAGTCAAACAAACAAAAAACCTCAATGAAATACTAGTTAATTAGGAATTCATTTTTTTCTCAGCAAAGTTTTACAATTTTCAGATTTCAGGTCTTATTTTTTGTGTTAAAATTACTTGCAAGTCTATATATTTTTTGTTATTTAAGATAATCGAATTCTTGGTTTCAGTTTTGGATTTTCATTGGTCATATACAGAAACACAATTAATTTTTAATACATTGATGTTATATCCTATGACCTTACTCTCTTAATTGTTCTAATTTAGTTTGGGGTGTGTGTGTTCCTTAGGATTTTCTATATATAATATTTTGTTGTCTATGCATATGGACAGTTTTACTTGTTTCTTGAAAATCTGGTTACATTTGTTTTCTTGCTTAATTGCAGGGGTAGAATTTCCAGTGCTATCTTGAATAGAAAAAGTGAGAGTGGATTTTGTGTCTTTTCTGACCTTAAAAAGCATTCAGTCTTTCACTATTAAGAACAATATACACTCTAGTTTTGCCACAGATGCCCTTTTTCAGGTTTATAAAATATTCTATTTCATGTTTGTTAAGAGGTTTTATCATGACAGGTGTTGAACATTGTCAAATAAATTACTGTGTCTATTGATGTATATGATCCATACTTATATAATTGATGATTTATATGATGATGTATTACATTAAATCCAGAGTCAATTAGATATAATCTCACTTGAATTTATTCACAGTGAATAAAATTTTTAATATGTTGCTAGGTTTGGGTTTCTAATATTTTGTTGATGATTTTTCATCTATATTTATAAGAGATATTGATCTGTAGTTTGCCTTTCATGTGATATCTGTAGTTGGCTTTGATATAGGGTAATACTGATCTCATAGAATAAGTAGGAAACTATCCCTTCCTCTTGTATTTTGTGGAAGATTTTGGTGAGTACTGTTATTCTTTCTCCTTTAAATGTTTAATAAAACTTATTTGTGAAGCCATCTGGGTCTGAGTTTTTCTTTATGGGAAGGTTTTTATTACAAATTCAATTTTCTTTTTTAATTATGTCTATTTGAATTAAATCATCAGTTTTGTACTAAATTGATATGGCAGCCATAGGAAACTAACACAATCGCTTGCCACTAAACACTAGAGTATATTCTGAGAAATGAGTCATTAGGTGAGTTTGTAGTTGTGTGAACATTGTAGAGTTTACTTACACAAACCTGGATGGTACAGCCTACTGTGGTAATTGTATGTGCTACCCTTTTATATGAGTGGCAACATAGTGGGTTTGTTTACACCAACATCACCACAAACATGTAATGCATTGTGCTGTGATGTGATGATGGTTACAACAGCACTAGGTGATTGGAATATTTTAACTATATTATAGTTTTATGGGATTTATCGTCCATCAATGAGTGAAACATCATTATGTTACACATGACTGTACTCAAGACGAGAGTATATCCAGTTTATTTTCAACTCTCTATTCCAATGCTTTCACTATAGTTTAATAGGCCTTTACTATTGTACTTTTAGACAAGTATAGAAAAGTAAAAGTGTTGGCCATCTGGCTTATCAAGAACTTTAATTATTGATTTACAAAGTGCTGGTAAACTTTTTTCTCAGTTGTTCCTCACAATGAAAGGAAAGTGCCAGATCACCATGAAAAAGGAATTTGGAGACAGAAAGATCTGTTTGCAAACATGGACTGTTCTATGGAATGACCATGCTACCTTGGTTGGACACTCTGACTTAATTTGTAATATGGAATAATACCTATTTTATCAGGTTATTTACAGAATTAAGGTGAGTCTTATATTTGTACCTCTTATATGTGTAAAATTCTTCACACATATTAGACTTTCAATAATCTATAGATATACATAAGGTAAGTGAAAAATTTGTTTCTGGCAAGCCCATTTAATGATTGGGGAACCTAGAGCCCAGAGACTAATTGTGGTGTGGAGAGTTGATAGAAGAGCTGCAGCTGGAACTGAGGTCTCCTGATGAGAATTTCATAAAATCATCTGCCACTAATTTATGAACCTAGCTTTTAACCTAATTTAAGAAAAGTACAAGAAAAGGATTCCTTCTCCCAGATAAAACTTTCAAGCAGAAAAAAAAGGCATAAATTGCATGAATTTATTCAATTCCAAAGAAAGTCTGAAACCATTGACAATCGGAATTTATATTTAAGAGAGGAGTTCATTGTTAAGGAAAAGAGTTCAGATGAAGGAACCACATACTAGATCTCAATTCAAAGTTAACTCTTTAGGGAGAGTAGCTCCAGAAAAGGCAGCAGGTATTTTGATTCAAGTTGTGTGTTTGTTTGTGGTAGTGCACCTACACTGCTTAACTGAGTAAAATATTAAGATTCTTAAAGGAAAAGTATGATTACATAAAGTTATTTCTGCTGTCTATATATGTACATACATATATTCACCTAAAGGAGAAGGGAAGCATTATTTAGTTGTCAGTGATTCCAAGATAAAATCAATAAGAAGGCCAAATCTAACCTATGACAAAGATAACACAGTAGATAATCATGTCTGTGCATAAATATAACAACTGCTATTATGTATGTGGCTTATAAATTATCCTGGACTGAGCAAAATGATGCTGTTTTCCCAACTATTCAAATTTTTTGTCTTATGTTATTTATGTTCAAATTACCTATACCTAATGACTTCTAATATATACATTCAATTAAAATTAAAATCAATGATCAACAAAAAATAAAATAAAATAAGTTATTTCAATTACTCCTCGTTGATTGAAATGTTATATTAGCCAAAAGGTGAGGGATCTATTTGTTTTGGTAAAACTTCTTTTGTGATTGTGTGTGTGTGTGTGCGTGTGTGTGTGTGTGTGTGTGTGTGCAAGTTATTTAAACTTAATGAAGATCTGCACATTTCTCTGCTACCAGGTTGGAGTGAAGTCATTGATGCTGTAAGCTGTATTGAATAAATTCTGTGCAACGCCAGCTCACTCTCTTCCAGTGTACTGCAAATCTCCAATACAAGAAAAATATTTTTTCTGGAAAGCCTTTTAGTAACTTTTCTGTAGCATATAAAATTGTATATCCATATGCCCTCCATAAGTTCTAAGTGCAATATATATATGATAGTTAATTCTATTACATTCAGCTTGGGAATATTATATTTAGCACACTTCTCAGGGTGAACTGACTTATTTGATTTTTTTTTTTTTTAGATGAGCCATCCTGCCACCTGTTGGCAGCTCAATGGCAGCTCAGCTCAGGCTGGGCATCGAACTGCTGTTGCTTAGAGCTCAGCTTTCACTCTTGAGCGAGGTCTTAACCAACTGAGCCATTCTGCCAGCCCCTTGAACTGATTTAGATTTTTATTTCCTAAAATAGCTGCATTTTAAGGTATTATCTGAAAATTTAACTAATGATTACTATCTTAATATTACCACCTCACATAATTTTGGACAATGGGTATTCAAAAATCATTGAATTAAAAACAAAACAATTCTGGGTCCGGCTGAGTGGCGCGGTGGTTAAGCGCTGGCTTGGGAAGCCAGCGGCTCCGGTTCGGGTCCCACATATGAAGGCCAGTGACACTGCCCTCAAAAAAACAAACAAACAAACAAACAAACAAACAATTCTAATGCATGTTTTTCATAAGACAACATGTTCATTTTTAGTCATTGCCAACTATACACATGTTATGATTTTGTTTGCCACTCTATCTGAAAGGTTTGGTGAATTTATTCCCCAAGGGAAATTAAAGACACAGAATTGAAACATTGAGACATGAACCAGCCTCAAATCATTTCACAAACTGGCAGTACTGTAGTCCACCCGCCTAACCATGGAGGATATGTTCCAAGAAGTTCAGTAAATGCTTAACACTATGGATAGTATAGAACTCTACATATATTGTGTGTTTTCCTATACATACATACATACATACATACATACATACATACATACATACATAAAATAAAGTTTAATTTATAAATTAGGCAAGCAAGAGAATAGAAACAATAACTAGGGCAAGATGGTAAAGTAGGTAAATGCTGTGCTTGTCTCCTCCCATGACCACATTAAAATTACAAATAATTATAGAACAATCAACCCAGAGAACCATCTGAAGACTAGCTAAACAGAAGTCCTATAACTAAGGACATAAAGACAGGGTGACATGGCAATTGGAAGGAGGGGCAGAGGTGCCAAACTGGCCCCACACCCACATGTGGCTGCTGAGAATTGAGAGGGATATCTTGGCTGCAGAGGTTCCCCCCCTGAGAGCGAGGAACACCAGCCCCACCCTGGGCTCCCTAGCCTGGTGCAAGGAAGAGGAGGCCCCACAACATCTAGCTGTGAAAATTAGTAAGGATTCCATCCATCTGGGTGAGACAGCAAGTTGCTGGAAACCCAAGCATCTTCTTAAAGGGCCTGTGCACAGATTCACTTGTTCACAGGCACTCACCCTGGTTTTGGCAGAGGGACAATGACTTGTGAGGCACCAGAGACATACAGGGAAAAACTGAGTTGTGTGGCTCCAGTGCAAGGACTGGAGGGATATTGCCATTGTTCTTGAGTTGAGCCATCCTCCTGTTCAGCCTGTGTGAGGGTGCCATCTTTCCTGTGTTGAGATCACCCCTGACATGGCCAAATATGAAGCTGCATTGGTCTGGTGAGCTCCACTCACTCCACTCCAGTGACTCCCTGGGACCCTATCCCTAACAACTCCTACACCACAGGAGGCTCTTTAAGCAACAATAGCTGGCATCAACTTGCACATCACTGGAAGCACTTTTGCAGACACAAGCTGACGCTGGTCTATCCAGCAGTCTTTCTTGGAAATCTCTCGGGTCCATGGGCCCCAGTAAATGACAGCTAGCCTCAGTGTACTCTGGGCCTTTTGCTGAGCGGCCCCAGTCTCAGCACTGGTGTGAAACCTTAATCTGCATTAACCTTGTGATCACCTCTCACTCCATCCTGGTGACTCCCTGAGACCCCTCCTTACTCACTTACTGCACTAGGTTATTTCAACAACTGAGTCTTATGGGGCTGGCAGATGACAGCAGGTTTTTGAGTGCTCTGAGCCTTTTGCTGAGCTGTGCCCCAGGCCCAATACTGGGGGTAGCCCAACTTGGTATGTAGTGTGGCCTCTCCCACTTGTTTCCAGGTCTAGCACAGGCCATGGGCCACTTTGTAGCTACTACCAAGTAGCCTTGGGCTGGTCACAGGTACTGGCTGACCAAGGCCTGCAACAGAGCCCCTCCCAAGATGCCCCAGAACCAACACACCTGCTGGTTGACTTCTTACAACAACAGAACACCACCTGATTAGCCCCACAATTGTCATACCAAAAGGGTGACTCTTAGCAGGCACCAGAGTCCAGTGGGGCAAATTCCACTAAGCAAGGTGAGCCTGCTCCACAGCAGCTCATATGCTGTGGGTGTTGCCAATCCTAACAGGAATCAACCTGAGGGTCAGTCCCACCAACTGTCAGGCCAACAGCAATCAAGGCTCAATTATGACAGGAGGGCACACACAACCCACATAAGGAACATTTCTGGAGCACCCAGCACAGGTGACAGGGAGAATGAGTCACTGGGTCCCACAGCACATGTACTACATAAAGCCATTCAGCCAAGGCTGGGAGACATTGCAGATCTACCTACTACATAGAAACAAACAAATAGAAACAAACCTAGAGAAGCAGCCAAAATGGGGATACAAAGAAACCTGTCTCAAATAAAGGAATAGAAGAAATTTCAGAAAAAGACCTAAAGGAAATGGACACATGCAACCTACCAGATACATAGTTAAAAATACTGGTTATAAAGATGCTCAAGGAACTTAGTGAGAACTTCAACAAGGAGATACCAAGCATAAAAAGGGACATAAACCATTAAAAAAAACCCATAAAACAAAAAACAACAAAACAGTCAAGTGAAGAATACAATAACTGAAATGAAAAGTGTACTAAAGGGAATCACTGGCAGATTAGATGAAGCAGAGCATCAAATCAGTGATTTGGCAGACAAGGTAGCATAGAAAAACACTCAACTGGGACACCACAAAAAAAAAAAAAGATAGTTTAAGGGACCTCTGGAACAACATCAGCATAACAACATTTGCATCATAAGGATACCAGAAGGAAGAGAGAGAGAGAGAGAGAGAGAGAGAGAGAGAGAGAGAGAGAGAGAGAGAAAGTCAAGAACTTATCTGAAGAAATAATGACAGAAAACTTCTATAACCTAGTGAAGGAAATAGACATATAATTCCAGGAAGCACAGAGTCCCAAATAAGATAAACCCAAAGAGCCCACACCAAGGTATCATAAATAAAATGCCAAAGGTTAAAGACAAGGACAAAATCTTAAAAGCAGCAAGAGAAAAGCAGTTGGTTACCTACACAAGGGTGTTCCCATAAGACTATCATCTGATTTCTCAATAGAAACTTTGCAGTCAGCAATGATTGGCACAAAATATTCAAATGCTGATAAGAAAGAACCTACAATTAAATCTACTCTACCCAGCAAGGTTATCATTTAAATTTGAAGGAGAGATTAGAGTTTACCACGCAAGAAAAAGTTAAAGGAGTTCATCACCATCAAACTAGTATTACAAGAAATGTTAAAGGGACTCTTTAAGAAGATGAAGAGGTAAAACAAAACAAAACAAAAAAATGAAACACAAAAATGTAAATATGAATAATAAAATGGCAATAACTATGTACCTATCAATAATCACTATAAATGTAACTGGACTAAATCTCCAATCAAAAGACACAGGACGGCTGATGGATAAGAAAACAAGACTCATACATATGCTGTCTACAAGAGACCCCCTTGAGATATAAAAAAGCAGTTAACTGAAAGTAAAGGGCTGGAAAAAGATATTTTATGTGACTGGAAACAAAAATGCTGGGATAGCTATACTTATACCAGACAAAATAAACTTAAGAAAAAAAGGCTATAATGAGACAAAGAAAGACATCACATAATGATAAAAGGATCAATACAATAAGAGAATATAACCCTTGTAAATATTTATGCACCCAGTATAGGAACACCTATATGTATAAAGCAAATAGTGACTGATATAAAAGGAGATTGACAGTAACAGTAGAGTAGGGGACTTTAACACTCCATTGTCACCAATGGACAGATCTTTCAGACAGAAAATAAACAAGGAAACAAAGCCTTCAATGAAATACCAGACCAGAAAGATTTAATTTATATTTTTAGAGATTTCACCCCAAAGCTGCAGAATATATATTCTTTTCAACCACATCTGAAACATATTCCAAGATAGACTGCATGTTAGGCCGTAAAACAAGTCTCGGTAAATTTAAGATGATTGAAATCACATGAAGTGTCCTCGCTGATGACAATGGTGTGAAGTTATTGTATATTAATATATTACTTTGTATCTATCCCCACTGCACATGCTTCCATTCATTTGCATCTTTTACAGTTTCTTTCTTCAGTGTCTTATAATTTTCCAAGTATGGAAAATTATACCTCCTTGGTTAAATTTATTCCTAGGTATTTTTTTTTTTGATGCAGTTGTGAATAGAATTGTTTTCTTAATTTCCCTTTCTGATAGTTCATCATTGCTGTATAAAAATGTAACCAATATCTGAATATTAATTTTGTATTCTGCTACTTTACTAAATTAATCTATCAGTTCTAGTAATTTTTTTGGTGGAATCCTTTGGGTTCTCTATATGTAGTATCATGTCATCTACAAATAATGAGTTTTACCTTTTTTTCAATTTGTATGCCTTTTATTTTTTGTCTGATTGCTATGGCTAGGATTTCCAATACTATGTTGAATAAAAGTTGTGAAAGTGGGCATCCCTGTCTTATTCCTCATATTAAGGAAAACAGTTTTAGCTTTTCCACGTTGAGTATGATGTTATTGGTAGGTTTGTCATATATGACCTTTTTATACTGCGGTATGTTTCCTCTATTCCCACTTTGCTGAGAGTTTTTATCAGAAATGAATGCTGGATTTTGTAAAACACTTTTTCTACATATTGATATGATCATATGGTTTTTATTTTTCATTTTGTTTACATGGTGTACCACATTAACTGATTTGGGTATATTGGATTAAACTTTCATCCCAAGAATAAATCCCACTGGATCATGGTGTATGATCTTTTTAATGTATTGCTGAATGCTTTTTTCTAATATTTTGTTGGGCTGTTTTGCATCAAAGTTCATCAGGGATATCAGCCTACAATTTTATTTTTTTGTGATGTCTTGTTTTTTGTTGGGAGTTTTTTGGTTATATTTTATTTGTAGAAATTAGTCTGTTTAGATTTTCTGTTTCTTTTGTTTGTTTCTTTTTTTTATTCAGTATTGGAATACTATATGTTTCTTGGAATTTATCCATTTCTTTCAGATTGTCCAATTTGTTCCAATTTGTTGACATATAATTGCTCATAGTACTTTATTATAATCCTATGTATTTCTGTGGTGTCAATTGTCACTTTTGTTTCACTTCTGAATATTTGGGACCTCTCCCCTTTCTCTTGATGAGTCTGATTACAGGTTTATCAATCTTGTTTATCTTTTTAAAGAACTGGCTCTTTGATACATTGGTCTTTTGTATTGTTTTTTAGACTATTTTGTTTATTTCTGCTCTGATTTTTATTATTTATTTCCTTGTTGTCACTTTGGGTTTTGTTTGATTTTCTTTTTCTAGTTCCTTTAGGTGTTAGGTAGATTGTTTATTTAAGTGTTGTTTTTTTCTGTCTTGAGGTAGGCCTGCAGTGCTATGAATGTCTCTCTTAGGACTGCTTTCACTGTGTCCCACAGATTTTGTCACTGGTCTTCATATATGGGATCTGAACCGGGGCCCTGCTGCTCAGAGCCGGCATCCCAAGCCAGTTCGTAACCAGCACGCCACTCAACAGTGGTGTTGTCCCATAGATTTTGAATTGTTGTGTTTTTATTTTTATTTGTCTCAAGGCTTTTTTTATTTCTGCCTTGATCTTATTGTTGACCCATTCATTATTTAGTAGCATGTTATTTAGCCTTCATATGTTTGTGTTTTTCAGTATTTTTCTTGTGATTGATTTCTATTGGGTTGATAGAAAAGTCACGCAATCCCACTATTGGGTATTTATCTGAAGAAAACCAAAACATGAATTCAAAAAGATATAAGCATCCTTATGTTCACCACAGCGCTATTTGCAATAGCCAAGATATGGAAACAACCTAGGTGTCTATCAATACAGAAAGCCTCTGTGTCACACATTGCTTCTGGTATACAAATAGCAATTTCTGTCAAACAAAATCATCACAGTGTGTCCTCATCCACCTTATTCACCAGATCTCTCACCATGCAACTTCTGGCTCTTCCCTAAAGTCAAAATGACCATGGAAGGGAAACATTTTGAAGAGATTTAGGACACTGAGGCAGCCCCAATAGACCAACTAAAGCCACTCATGAAATACGACTTCCAAAACTACTTCAAAAAGTGGTAAGAACAATGGGATAAGTGCGTTTGAAGTGAAGTGTTGGGGGGATGGTTATTTTGAGGGGGATTAATGGCAATATTTCTTTTACTGTAATTTTTTTTTAATTTAAATATTCACTGTATTTTTTTTATCATATTGTGCATTGTAATAACTGTGTAGTGGCAGGTGGGTACTAGACTAATCAGGGGGATCACTTCATAAATTATGTAAATGTGTACAACTATGTTGTACACCTGAAACTAATACAATAATATTAAATATCAATTGTAATTGAAAAATCAAATAAATAAAATGCAAATATATATATATATATATATATATGATAGTTATGTGAATGTATTCACTTATTACAGAGGATCCGTTGTGACGTCTTTGTATAGTCTGTCTGCTTTCTGATACAACACATTGCTGTCAATCAAAACATGATTTCTTTTCATGTCTTCCATCCACAAACTTAATGCCTTTTCCATCTTAACTAAGCACTTATCACCTACTGTGACATGCCTTTTGCAGTTTGAGGTGCACAGCAAAACTAGTACACATTCCTTTTTTCTTCTTTTCTATTTCATAAATAGAAGATTTGTTTGTAATTACCATAGATCTTAGCAATGTAAGCATCCTTTTTTTTTTTTTTCCTTACTAAGTCAAGAAATTTCACTTCTTCACTTAAAGGAAGCAATTTATGGTTTCTCTTTGATGTATTTCGATTGCTAGCATCACTACTCTTGCACTTTGGGGTCATTATTAAGTGAAACAAGGGTTACTTGAACATAAGCAAGCAATGCTGCGACATTCCATCTGATAGCCCAGGTGGCTACCAAGTAACTAATGGGCGGGAGTGTCTACAGTGGATATGGTGAACAAAGAGAGAATTTATATCCCTCAAGACAGAGCTGGTGACTTGAGATTTTATCACACAACTAAGAATAGTGATTTAAAAACTTTGAATTTTTTTTTAATTCTGGAATTTTCTATTTAATATTTTCAGACTGTAGTCGGCTGTGGGTAACTGAAACCATGGAACACAAAATCACAGATAAGGAGGGAATGACTGTATGTTTTCCCATGAAGTTCCACAGCAATTATCAAAACATATAAATTGTGCTATTTCATTAAATAAAGTTCTATAATTGTTTAAATCAAACTTCTGGTGTTTGTTTGTGTGTTTGTCTTTAATTGGGGAATTTGGGGAGGGGAACAGTGTTGAGGGGAAATTGGGAAGGGGACCAGACAAGGTGTTGTTCTTCAATCTTAGTTGTGGAGGGCACCAGTCACCATCTGGCTTCCTGTTGGCAGCTTGTGGCCTCTAAGCTCAAGGTGCTGTGTTACAATCTTAGTTGCGGGTTGGTGTAGTCACCATCCCATGCGGGAGCTGAACGGGCAGCCATGTTGTTAAGAGCACACGCTCTATCCTCTGAGCCATCTATGTGGCAGCTCAGCTCAAGGTTCTGAGTTCACTCTTAGTTGCAAGAGGGCATAGCCAAACATGGAACAGGCAGTCCTGTAGTTAGGAACACATGCTCTCTCACCTGCTGAGCCATCCTGCCACTTCGGACACAGTATTACTGGCCCATGTGGGAATCGAACTGGAGGCCCTGTTGCTCAGAGCTTGTGCTCTTAAGATAACTCTTAACCAACTGAGCCACTCGGCCGGCCCAAAACTACTGTTTCAATTTAACATTTGCTTTAAACTGAAAGTAAACAGTTTAGGTTCATTTTTATACAAAATATTTTTTTAAATATTAGGTTTTGCATGTAACATAGACATTTTTATTCCAATGTTGATTACAAATAGGGCTGCAATGAGTATAGTGGTTAAGAGAAATGACTCTAGGTCAGACTATTGAGTTTCAAATCCATGTTCAAACACTTAGTCAGTCTGAGTGAGCATTCCAACTTGGGGGTGGAACTTTTTATAGGGCTTTAGAAAGAAGAGTTCAGATTGTTTCAGGATTAGTTGGTCAATGTCAGTTGTCAGGAGAGGGAGGTTTGTTTTTTTTCTTGTAAATTATTAGACATTATTTGGGCATTTAAAATTTTGTTATCAGGGAAGATAAGAATTAGTTGCTAAAGACACATGCATGAGTGGGTGGGGATACATAGGCAACAAAAGCAAAAATAGATAAATTAGACCACATCAAATTTAAAATCTCCTGTGCAAAGGATACAACCAAGAGAATGAAAAGGCAACCTATGGAATGGAGAAAATATTTGCAAGTCATGTATCTGATAAGGGATTAATGTACAGAATATATAAAGAACTCTCACAATTCAACAATAACCAACCTAATTAAAAAATAAGCAGAGCTTGAATAGACATTTCTCAAAAAACAAACAAACAAACAAAGAAAACACATACAAATGGCCAACAAAAACATGAAAAGATGCTCAGTATCACATATTGGGAAAATGAAAAATCATAACTACAATAAGATACTATCTTACACTATTGAGGATGGATACTATCAAAATAAAAACCAGAGAACAGAAAGTATTGGTGAGGATGTGGCAAAACTGAAACCCTTGTACACTGTTGCCGGGAATGTAAAACGGTGCAGCTGCTGTGGGTAACAGTATGGTGGTTCCTCAGAAAATAATAGAATTACCACATGATTTAGCAATTCCACTTCTAGGTATATACCTAAAAGAATTGGAAGTTAGATATCAGAAGAGATTTGTACATCCATGTTCACAGCAGCATTATTCACAATAGTCAAAATGTAGAAGCAATCCAAGTATCCATTTCTTGATGAAAGAATAAATAAAATGTGGTATATACATAGAATGGAATGTCATTCAGCTTTAAAAGGGAAAGAAATCTGACGCCACAACATGGATGAACCGTGAGGATATTATGCTGATTGAAATAAGCCAGCATTTGAAAAGAAAAATGCTGTTGATTCCATTTATATAAGGTCTACGTAGAGTAGTCAAATTCATAGAAACAGAAAGTAGAACGGTGGTTGCCTTGGGCTGGGAGAGGAAGGAAAGAGGAGTCGTTTCCTTGCTTACTGGGCATGGAGTTTCAGTTTCTTAAGATGAAAAGCATTCTGGAGATCAGTTGCACAACAACGTGAATGTACTTAACACTACTGAACTTTACACACTTAACAATGATTAAGAGTGTACTTTATATTATGTGTATTTTACTGCAATTAAAAAAAAGAGTTGGTGGGGACGAAGAGCTTCGGGGATTTGCAAGGTCTGTGATGACAGTTCCTCAGATTGTCAATATCTCTCACAGTGATATTAAGAAAGTTATTTATCTCTCTGTTTTTTCATATTAAAAATAACCTTCCTTGTTGAGAAGATTAATGAGTTTATACATGTAATACCTTTATAACAATATCTGGAACAAAATAGCTGTGATAAAACTGTTCGATGTTACTATTATTAGTCACAGAATTATTTTTAGCCATAGAGGATATCTGGGGGGATAAAAACTGTCTATGGCTGCAAGTAGAGAGAAAACCGTTAAATGTTAGATCATCATCTCAGTAGTATTGAAAAAAGTTATATTTTGAAGTAGACTTTATCAATTTATAATAAGCTTTTTTTTTCTCCAAAAAAGTAATCTGCCTTAGCTTTCAAAACACTTGTCAAAGTATGCTGAGCAGTGCTTCATTTCGACCTCCAGATGTATATTGTAAACTTTAATCTTTATTTCAAGAGAGCTTTACAACAGAGCACTTAATTCACTTTGGATAAGTGTTTCCATGAGTTTGTTTTGTAAGTAAGTTTGCCATCATAAGGAGAAAAAAATAGTGCCAATAATATTTTCAGAGATATTATTGGCACTATTTCAGAGAAGACAAGTTTGGAAAAATACTATCTGTTATAGAGTTTCAGTAAACAATAATTGGTCACAGTTGCATGTCTTAAAAAAGTCCATGACTAACATAATACTAGTGTTGGTGGGCATGATTTATAGGGAGATGCTTCTGTGGGTATTAATATGACCAAAAGTTCTTACGATGTTGAAAATGGTCACTGTAAGTGAGCTAAAGACATAACACAAAACAAATAGCTTTATACTTTTTGAATCACTTTAGAAAAAGGTCACATTCATCGATTTTGAATCTTTTCCATTTTATAAGTAGTAATATCAATAATAATATATGAGCCTGTGTTTCTTCAGAAGCTATAATTAATACTACTGCTTGTGTGGCAAATATAGTAGGATTTAAAATACCTTTTTCCCCCTTCATAATTTTTCTTGCAATATGGAAGGAGAATAAGCCACTCATTACAATTTTAAAGGAACTGATTTTTGAAAAACAATTTACATTTATTCACCTTATAAAATTCAACATTGTCTTTAATTATATGTTTTTATGAGTCCATAATAAGGACTGAATTGGACTGCTTCATCTTTTATTTCCTGTATTTACCCTTTGACAGGGGTGCTAATGAGGAACAAATTGGTGCTAAAGATGAGCCTTAGGAGGTAGGAAGCAGTCATCAGATTGGCTTGGAAAATTTATCAACAGAGTCATCTGTCCCTAAATAAAAGATGATGTTTATTCCAAGGTAAAGTCAACTTTTTATTCTCCACATGGAATTATATATACGTAGGATTAGGTGGCCAGGGTCCCATTTTTTAGAATGTTATAGAGGGTGGCTATTACATTGTTTTTACAATATATTTATTACATAAATATATTGTTATTGTTTCACTCAGGAGTTTTCAAGGAGAGGGATCATCACAATATTTGCTATTAATATATCCCAAAATGTTTTGTATAGGTTTGGGTTATAATCTCTTTGTTATATGAAAAATTGGAATATATAATCAACATGGAGCTGTTGACAATTGAACCTGGGTCATCTCCAGGGAAATCTGGGCATGAAGTTCCACTTAGCTCTCCTATCTCTCATTTCTATGTTCTCCCTACCATTTTATACATTGCATGAAACCTTTTACTCTCTTTTCAGGAATTTAGAGTTCTTGTGTTTTAATTCTCCCACTTTCCCCCTTTTCCTGTACATATTATCAAATCCTGACCACCCTAATAACATCTCTTACCAGTCATGTGTGTCTCAAGTAAATGCATTAAGTTTCCTAGTGGTTTTACACCATCTTTCTAATGGTGATGTAAAAGGTCCATATTCATTCTACAGTTGTAAATATGCATGTAACAGAGTTTTTGGACTGGTGATGTTTTAGGCTTAATTGTCTCCATACCGCCCCCTCCCTTGCCAGGGCCTCTATGTGATTGTATTTGGAGACAGAGTCTTTGCCTGAAGTCACTGTGTGGCCCTAAATCCAATATAGCTTGTGTCCTGTAAAGAAGACAAAGGCAATATGAAGAAATGGAGCAGAAAGTCACCGATTAGCTAAGGAAAGAGGCCAGGAAGGGATCCTTCCCTCATGAAGCTCAGAAGAAACCAACCCTGCTGACACCTTGATCTTGGACTTCTAGCATCCAGAACTGAAACAATACATTTCTGTTGTGTAAGCTGCCCAGTCTATGGCACTTTGTTATGGCAGACCTAGCAAATTAATGAAAATGCCTATTTCGGGCAGGCCGAGTGGCACATTGGTTAAGAGCTGGGTTGGGATGACAGCGGCCCCTGTTCAGATCCCACATATGAGGGCCAGTGACACTGCCCTCTACAGCTAAGATGGTGAACAGCAGCTCCATCTGGAGCTGGGCTGCGGGAGCCCCTGTGACAGTGTAGGCTGCAGCCCCTGCTGCAGTGGGCTGCCATAGGCTACAGTGAGTGGCCGGCAGCCGGCGTGAGCTGCTGGCAGCCAGCGTGAGCTGCCAATAGCCATGGTGAGCAGCCATTCAGAGGCCAGTGACCGAGCGCAATGACAATACCAACATGGACCAGTGAACCAACGTCCTCTGCAACTAGACTGAAGAACAAAAGGACAGCAACTTGTCTGTTCCCCTTCCCCAATTCCACAATAAAATCTTTAAAAAAAAGAAAAAGAAAAAGAAAATACCTATTTCAATATTCCTAAAAACGTATCACAAAGTTCATTGCCCATTATGTCTGAAAGTGCAGCAAAATCTCTCCAGATAGACAGTCTCTTGTTCTTGTGTATATAAGATCCAATGAAATGGAAGTCAGTTAGTGTCAACTATGTATGAAACTTTGAACAGCACCGTAAAGAACACAAAGTCCTGACTGTCAAGAAACAAAACCAAATGAGGAAGACAAACTTACAATTCATTCATTTATTCCTAAATACATGCATTTTTAGAACTCTGTAGATGGCAACCGATTTACTGCAAGACAGTTCAAAGATATCTTAGAAGTGTAGTTACGGTAAAAGGTTTAGGGAAGAGATTAATTTTAATGGGATATATTGGGATATTCTTTCTAGAAGGAATATCTAAATTTAACCTTATAAACAATTTTCTACTTCCCAAGCTGAGTGGAAGGGTATGATAGATAAAAGAACGGTCTGTGATAAATTGTAGATGTTAGATTTAGCAGGGTATGTTGAAGGAACAAAAAAGGGATAGTCATTGGGGAAACAATGGAGAAAAAAATAAAATTAAATATAAATTTAGTATAATTAACTTAAACTTATTAGGAATAATGCAGAATGCACAAAGGTGAATAACATACTAAAGAGGTGAAATACTATTAAGTAGTAAGTACTAAGCAATATTTTTTACAGACAATGTTTTTTAAATCTCAGGTAACTTGTTTATAAAAACAGCTTCCTATCTTTCACATATAAAATAAAATCCAATTAATTAAAAACTATCGACTTGGTTTGCAATGCAGTATCAAGAAAGTTTTATATACCAAGATTGGAAGTTTCCTAAATAGAAATTCTTATTCGCTATATGATGATACAAAACAATATATGGTGATTTCATTTGTAGGAAAGTTTTCTTGTCTTTACTATCTTTTTGTATATTCTGTCATTGTAACTTCAGCAATATTAATAAACCAATTTTAAAGGAACTAAAATTTACATAGTAATTATATAACTTGTTTTGGTAGAGGCTTTTATTTTTGTTGTATAAATTTCCCTAGTATATCCTGAGGCCTTGATTGAAAAGAAACACATTCAGTTAAGATAAAGCAATAACTAAAGCTAGTTTGGTCACTTTATGTTTGGCACACATTATGCTAAGTAATGCTAATTAGAACCTATCTGTTCAAACTTGGTAATTACTAAATCTTCAAATATTTAGATTGACTTTACCATAACCAAACCTTAAAAAATAATGTGACATAATGTCAATATCATGAGAGAAAAAGAAAGGTTAAATGATCCTAGGATGGAGAAAGAATAAAGGACACTATTGGGACAATTGACTAAATTGTGTTATGAACGATGGTTTAGTTGAAAAAAAAATGTATCAATGTTAAATTAATTTCTTAAATTTGATCATTACAATGAGGTTGTATAGGAGAACATCATGGTTCTTGGGAACTGCCATCCTCATGGACCAACTCTTCTGTATAAAAAGGTAATGTGTGCATTGTACACGCAAATGCAAGGGAAGAAGGGTGAAGTGGTAGAGGGAAGGAGGGAGGAAGGAAAGGAAGGAGGAAGGAAGGGATGTGGCACAATGTTAAAAATTGATAAATCTTGGGAAAGAGGATCGGGAGTTCTTTATTATTCTGGCAAATTTTCTCTAAATTTAGAATTATTTCAATAACAGAAGCATAATTATGATAATGATAATTATGATAATGGCAGTATCTACAACTAGATCAAGTAGAAAATGCATGCCTTATTTCCCTTTCTTTTGGGACACTCACTGTTCCTTTTGCTCTGATCTTGTATGATATTTTGACCATTTTAAGCCCATTGACTGACAGGTTTAAGAACAAGTCAAATAAACAAAGAAAAGCATTTGTGATTTCTATATTTTGGTGGAGAAGTCACATGGCTTTTCTCAGCGAGGCTGGTGAAATTGTTTTCAACCAAAGACTCAGATTAAAGTTTTGAGGAGGTATAAATATTTGTTATTTTGGAAAAAAAAAAAACAACTCAGAACTTCATGCTTGTTAGTTTTTTTTTTGTTATTTTTTTTTTGAGGGCAGTGTCACTGGCCCTCATAAGTGGGACCCGAATCGGGGCCGCTGGCTTCCCAAGACAGCATTTAACCGCCAAGCCACTCGGCCGGCCCAATGCTTGTTAGTTTTTAACAAAACAACAATAAAAGAAAACAATTACCCTGAACTCGTAATGGTGCTTACTTTGTATTTGTCATTTTAAAACATTTGGCATTAGAAAGTTTTGGGAGGTGAGGAAATCTTTGAATTGTCTGGCATTTAGCATTCAAGCTGAAAACTGGCTGTCATCATAAAACTTTGTTCTGAAGATTATGATTCTATGAGTGGGTGACTGGAACCGGAGCTTTGAGAAGAAAAGAAGTATATCATGAGAATTCTGGCATTTTCAGCTTTTCTACAATACCGACCTTTTCACCCGATTAAAAAATAGACTTGATTCATTCCTGACTTAAAGAAACAGATACATAATATTTCTGTTTCATTATGGAATTAGTTCTTAAAGAATAAAAGAGGGCAAATGGAGTAATTTATTTCCCTCTTCATTAAAACAAATGGAATAAAGCTCAAGTGGTTTATATGACTGGACAAAGGAAAACCTCACTAAACTTAATTAAAGTAACTCCCATGCTCTTAAATTTTCTTTTAATACAAATATTTGTCTTACTAAAGTACTTAATAAAATAAAAATATCAATAAGAAAATGAAACCTTAGCCAAATAGATAATGGAGAAATGTGTCTGTCTCCAAGCTGGGAAATGACCTCTTGGTCAAAAAGAAACGCAACTTTTTTTCAATAACAATATGCAGTATCGAGTCTTCCCATGAACATATAACTCATGTAAATTTCTCATGTAAGCCCGCTTGGCACGTGGTTTTATAATGCTATCATAGTTTCAGAAACAGAGGTTTAAAATTCTATATCTAGATCAACTTACAAGAGTATATGGTGACAACATGAGAGGATCTGTAGACCACTCCCCAGTGAAATGGTAAGATGAATTTTAACAAAAGGAAATAACTTAATCTCTGGAAGTGGCTCTAAAGGAAATCGATGAATGAAGAAACGTCTATTCAAGGTTTATGAAAATTCAGTAAGCAAGGTGAGACTGCAGTGTTCAAACCAAAACTGTTCCCTTTCTCCATCTTCCAACTCAACAAACTGGAAACTACAGATTACTGTATCCAAGAATACAGGGCTCCCACTCTTGTCAGCTCTCAGCCAAAGGTCTTTATTCCTGGAAAGAGTAAGATATCAATGCTTCTAAACCTGCCCTCTATTACCTATTGCTGAGGCTAAGTTCTACTAGATAAACATGATTGAGAGCTGGGCCTCTCTCCTATCAGAATAAAAAGGGGATAAAGAAATAGAGATATATAGAAGTAATATTTCATTACTCACTGAAATTAAGCTAGTATAAATCTGATGCTGATTGTGATCAATAAAGATGTAGCTGGTAAATTCTAGGGCAACTACTAAATAAATGACTCCATAAAATAAGGTAAAAAAATAAAATAAAATAAAATGGTGCATGGGAAAATAATCACACTTAACAAAAAAGAAAGCAGTAAAGGAGAGATAGAAGAACAGAAATGTGACACATAGAAAACAAAAAGTAAAATAGACATAAATCCAGAAATATCAATATCATTAAATTTGATTAGATTTTAATCTATTTACAAGGCAGATTGTAAGACTAGATAAAAAAATTCCAACTATATGCTGTGTATAGCATTTAGATTTAAAATACAAATAAGCTAAAAGTAAAAGAATAAAGCTATATTATATAAACAGCAGTCACAAGAAACATGAAATGGCTATACAGGTATCAAACTAGTAGATGTTAAAATAAAATATGTTATTAGAGATGCAGGGGGACATTTCATAATGATAGAGTTTAAATAGAATAAAGCCATCAAAAGGAAATAACAATTATATATATATGCACCTTATATCAGAACACCAATTTACATGAAGAAAACTGACAAAAATAAAGGGAGAAATCAATTCAAAATTAATGGTTGCATATTTCAATTCTCCACTTTCAACATTTAATAGAATATCTAGGCAAAATATCTGCAAAGGAAATATAAAATTTAAACAATGCTATAAACCAACTGGACTTGACAGGCATCTACAGAAGCCAACAGTGAACAACAGAATGAATGCACATTCTTCGTAGTTACACACAGAACATTCTCTAGGATTGACTATGTCCTAGGCCATAAAGCAAATGTCAATTAATTTGCAGCATAGATATAATACAAAGTATGTTCTTGTATCATAATGGATGAAATTAGAAATCAATATGAAACATCTGGGAAATTCATGAATATGTGGATATTATATAGCACAGTCTCAGAAATGTTATTTAAATAACTAATGAGAAACAAGGAATCAAAAGGAAAATCAGAAAATGCTTTGAGATGAATGAAATTAAAGGCAGAGCATACCAAAACTTAATAAGCATAAGTCCTCACAAGGAAATTCATAGTCGTAAATAGGTATATTAAGAAAAATAATTTCTTTCCCTAGGAATGACCCCAAAGTGTTGTAAAAAAAAGGGCAAGATTTCCTTTCATTATGTCTAAATAATATTACATTGTATATACATATACCACATCCTCTTTATCCGTTCATCCATTGATGGACACTTAGGTTGTTTTCATGTCTTGGCTATTGCGAATAATGCTTCAATGAAATGGGAACACAGATATATTTTTGAGTTAGTGTTTTGGTTTCCTTCAGATAAATACCCAGAAGTTGAATTGCTGGAACATGTGGTAGTTTCATTTTTAATTTTTTGAGGAAATTCATACTGTTTTCCATAGTGGCTGCACCCATTTACATTCCCACCAACAGGGGGTGCACAAGAGTTCCCTCTTCTTTGCATCCTTCCCAACACTTGTTATTTCTTGTCTTTTTGATGACAGCCATTCTAACAAGTGTGAGGTGGTAGCTTATGTGGTTTTAATTTGTATCTCCCAGATGATTAGTGATGTTGAGCACCTTTTCACGTATTTTGGCTAATTGTATATCTTCTTTGGAAAATGTCTATTCAGATCCTCTGCCCATTTTTTTAATCAAATTTTTTTCTTTTGCTAATGAGTTGAAAAATTTTTAATCAATAACCTAACCTTTCATGTGAAAACAATGGGAAAAAGAGCAGACTAAACCTTACGAACACATAGGGAAAGGAATAATAAAGATGGGCACAAAAATTAAGAAGAGATTAGAAGAACAATAAGGGAAAATCAGAAACCGGATGCTTATTTAAAAAAACCATACACATCAAAAATGATAACCTTCTAGCTGAATTGATCAAGAAAAACAGAGAATATTCAAATGACTGTAATCAGAAATATACTGAGCATATAGAAATAAAAGATTAGGAGGGAATATTATAAATAACTGTATGCCAATTAATTAGATAATTTACATGGAATGGATAATGTTTTTTAAAAAAATACCAACTGTCAAAACTGACTCAAATAGCAATAAACAATCTAAATAAGCTTGTAACATGTGAAGAGATTGAATTAATAATAATAATAATAATAATAATAATATTGATAATAACAAATTTCCCACAAATAAAAGCCCAGACCAGAAAGCTTCACTGCTATAATTTACCAGACACTTAAAAAATAATTTATACTGATGATTCACAAGTTCTTCCAAAAAGAAAAAATAAAAACAAAGGTAACACTCACCAACTCAAAACCAAAACCAGACAAAAACATCACAAGAAATGAAAACTAGACCAATATCACTTATGAAAATGGACACAAATCCTTAAAATAGTATTGAAACACTAGCAAAGTGAATTCAACCACACATAAAAATATAATCATACCAGTGTCATTTATTTTAGGAATGCAAATTGTTTTAAGATATGAAAAATAAATTAGTGTAATACATCACATCAGTAGAGAAAAACAAAAAGCACACAATCATCTCAATAGACATGGGGGTGGAGAAATCTAAAGGAAAATTACTATAATAATAAAGAGTTCTGATACATCGGCTTCCTATTGTTGCTATAACCCATTTACCACAAACTTAGTGACCTACAACAGCACATATATATTATCTGAGCTTTCTGGAAGCCATGCATCCAAAATGACTGAAGGACTAAAACCAAGACGTGACTTGGTTCCTTCAGGAAGCTGTAGAGGGGAATTCGTTTCCTTGCCTTTTCAGATTCTAGAGACTGTCCACATTCTTTCTCTAATGATCCCACATCACGCTGACTTCTGCTTCTGTCATCACGTCCTGTTCTTTCCCTGTTTGCACTGTCACGATGCCATTTCTCTATCTCCTTTAGTCCAAGAGGACTGTTTCTTCTGATTATTACATTCTCAAGGGCACTCTGTCGTGGGATTCATTTCATTTGACAAGAGGCTCCTCCACAGACATTTTATATATAATCTCATCCTGATTCCTGGATGTTGCTGATATGATTGAGGGATCCAGGAGTTACATTTATAATCTCTTCAAAGAGCTCTCTGTGACTGAATATTTGATCCTTTCAAAGCACGAATAAAAGGTTGTCCAGGTACACCCTTGACTCGCATAGGAGCACACTTCTGACAGTTAATCTCCCCACTGCAGTATCTTTTGCAACCTGGATAGGCTGAGAGTTTCCCTAATCAAGCCCTACTTCCTTTTTGCTTAATATGTCTTCCCTATTTTTTTCTCTTTCTTCTTGCGTTTTACTATAAGCAGCAAGGTCACCCTAGGCCACACTTTTAATACTTTACTTGGAAATCTCCTCAGGTAAATATCCAAGTTTATTGTTTACAAGTTTGGATTTTCACATAATCACAGGAAACAAGTGAAATAAGCCTGCTATCACAACATAACAAAGATACACTCTCCTCCGGTTTCAATAACATGTATCTAATTTCCTTCTGAGCCCTTACCAGTGGAATCTTTAACATCCATATTTCTTCCAACAATTTGTACTATCAGGCCCTGACAATTGTCAGTTCCAAAACCACTTAAATATTTCCAGGTGTTTATTATAGCATCACCCCGCTTCTAGGAACTAAAATCTGTCAAGGTTCAACTAAAGAAACAGAGCCAAAGGTGATATATGTTAAAAGATTTACTTTAAAAAATTGGCATACATGATTGTAGGACTGCCAAAGAAAGTCTGAAATGTATAAGGCAGACTGTCATGGGGGCAGGATGGAACTCTCGGGCATAAGATAGTCTAACATCATACTCTGGGTTGCTATAACAAAATACCACAGAATGGGTAGCTTATAAACAACATAAATTTATCTCTCACAGTTCTGGAGGTTGGACATCTGAGATAAGGTTACCAGCACGATCAGGTGAGGGCCAATTTCTGGGACATAGACTTCTCATCATATCTTCACATAGTGGAAGTGGGCAAAAAAGCTTTCGCAGTCCTCTTTTATATGGGCACTAATCTCATTCATAAGGGTTCCACCTTCATCTCCTAATCACCTCCCAAAGGCCCCACCTCCTAATAACATTACCTTGGGTATTAACTTTCAACATACGAATTCCAGGGGAAAAAATCAGAGGGCGGCAGCTACGGTCCCCAGTAATTTAATCCAATACTTTTCTAGGTATTGTTGTAAAAGTATTTTATAGATGTAATTAATCAGTTGACTTAAATAAGAAAGATTATCCTAGTTAATCTTGGTGGCTATTCAATTGGCTGAAAGGCCTTAAGAGCAGAGCTAAGGCTTCCCTGGGAAACAAGAAATTCTGCCTGTGGAATGCAGGGTTAGCCCATATCCAAAAGATCTAGTGTGCCCCTCTGGGTGGCCTGCTGTATGAATTTCAAGTTTACCGAACCAGCTTCCACAACTGTATAAGTCAATTCCCTGTGTTAACTTTTTAAATATGTCTGCCTCTGACTCTGTCTCTGACTGAAACTTGACTGATTCGCCTGATTTTAGAATATATTTATTTTCAAAAACTAGCATAAAGCATTTAAATAGATGACATCTGCTTTCAATAACTGGGATCTTACCTGAATTTGACTTGGAACACTTTAGTTTTGAAGACATGAAATACCTACTTATAACAGTTGCCAATTCAGAGTTAATATTAAAAATAAAGTGGCATAACTAGCCTCTGAATAGCTTTGTTTTTATCATGAAAAGTAATGATTAAAAACCCTATAAATGTCTTTGAATCTTAGAAAAGTGTCTGTACATGTGTCTTATATGTATTTATTTTATTTAAACTGATATAATTAGTCACACAAAAAATTAATGCAATTTTTCAACATAAATGATCTAGAAACTTTTTAAAATGATTCTTTATAGGTCACCTTAGGTAGATTATTTTCAAGTGAGGGACCGTTTAGGTCCAATTTGATTTCATGGTCTTAATGAAGAAAACTAAATAACCTTTTCCAACTATTAACATTTCTCACTGCTTAAGGCAATAAAGACTTCCTGATGGACCACAACTGAAACAAAGCAGTGAAAAACATTTCCTTATTTTTTCTTATATGAGAAATTTTATTTTATTTGTAATGAACCAAATTTAAAGTAGGACCATTACGCCTCCAAATATAAACAATTAAACTATGATTCTGTCCTTTAGGCTTTATTTTTTAATAAGCAGTTAGATTAAGAATATTCTTTTGACAAAATTTGGAAAAGGGTAGTAATGAGAAATTATGTTTAGCTAGTTAAGTCAAAAAACATACTGATGAAGGTTATTTGTTGGAGAACTCTGATGGTGCCAAGAGAGTTTTAATGAGCAAAGGTATACAAAATTTGATTCTGTGCAACCAATATATAATTTTAGGGAGAAAAATAAACAACCAAAAGTCTTCTGTTTCCAGCCATGACAACAATAACTGGTATAAGACTTGTTTTCCCAGGAAAAATCAACTACAAAACTGGAGAAATATTTGAGATAACTGCTTTTAGGCAAGGAACAATAGGCAACATAGGGATTGAATCTTGCAAAGAGAAAAAACACAAAAGGTAAGTCCCATGTGAATCCTCTTTACCTCCTGCATAGGACGGTTTTCTGAGATGAATTAAGGAGCACCATGGCAGAGCTAAGGAGGCAAAAATTAGAGTTCTTGCCCACCAAAATGAACAAGACAAACAAACAAACCAAAACTCATAGACACAGACAACAGTTTAGTGGTTACCAGTGGGAGGAGGTGGTAGATGAGGGTAAAAGGGATCAAATACATGGTGATGGAAGGAGAACTGACTCTGGGTGATGAACACACAATGCAATACATAGATGATGAATTATAGAAATGTACACTTGAAACTTATATAATTTTACTAACCATTGCCACCCTAATAATTTTAATAAAAATTTAAAAAATAAAATGTTGACTACAGATTCTTTTTTCAAAATGATAGGATTCCAAAGAAATGGAGAAGTGCATGATGGTATAGAGAATTTGCCTGGGAATTCACCACAATTATTTCACTGAAAGCTGTGTTTCTAAAGTGTAGGCAAAGACCCCATGAGACCTACAGATATCACTTACTTCTGGGCTGAGAACTTATTGATGATACCAGAGGTCATGCATCACTGGGGGAAATTGGAGTGGTGGCCCAGTAGAAGTGCAGAGATCTCACTGAGCACCCAGTTCATTCAGATTAATCCCCCCCCCCAAAGAAAGGTATGCCTAAGAGTATGGAGCACACCCTAGAGTAATGGCCATTCCATAGCACTGAGCCTCAAACCATCGTACACTTGCTTTAATGAAGAAATCCATCTGAGAGGAGGAAACAAATCTCTTAGTAATTTAACCACCAGCAAGAATACATCTCAACACTCTTCAGAGCAAGAAAGCATAATCCAGACATCTTACCATGCATCACTCAAATGGCCATCATAAAATAAAAATTTACTAGATATGTGGTGAAGCATAAAAAATGTGACTCACGATGAAGGATAAAAACAATTAATAGAAAGACCAAGAATTTCCTCAGATTTTCAAATTAGGAGTCAGTGAATTTGTATCAAATGCTATAATATCTTCAAGAAGTTAAGGGAAAAGGTAATCATCATCAGTAGACAGTGTAGAATTTAAACGGAAAAATGTAAATTAAAACAAAGCAAAACAAATATATAGATTTGAAAAGGTTAGCTTCTGAATTGAAAATTTCATTGACTGGGCTTGACAGCAATAATGACAGTAAAATAAATTTTTACTGACCTTGAAGACATATCAATATGAAGTCTACAGTCTGAAGAACAGAGAGCAAAGATATTAAAACAATACAAAGAGTCTCAGTGACTTGTGCTATAGTATCAAGTCAAATATATGTGTAATTTGATCTCAATATGAAAATGATAAAAATAGGGAAAAATTACTGAGAAAACATTTCAGCAATGCATTTGAAAGGTAGTTTCAGTTTATCCAACCTGAATGTGTTTTGCCCTGGAAAGTTTATTAAAAATGTTTGTTCTACCATACTGCCACAAATAGAAGTTAAAAACATTAATTATTTAATTGATGTTAACCTTGTTAACATCATAAAAGTATACCTGTCCACTCCTACCCTTCAGAAAATGAGAGACAGGATAGAGACACAAAATAATTAGTGAACTTTCCTAGCATGCCAACAGGAGATAAAGTAAATATTTGATGCATTAAATCTCTTTGGGCAGGAAAAGAGTAATATTCTCATTTCAATATTTTTTGCCAATGGTAAAATAAAGACATTGACTATGTAGTGTTTGTCATTGTGCATTTCTTATGTACGATTTGATACTATGACTCATTATCAAGGGGAATCTATTTGAATTGCTTTTCCAGTAACAAGAAAAGAAATATGGTAATATGCCAAATAAATCATTATAAAGATTGTAAATACTGCTTCAGATCACCTCATGCCTTCTCCATGTAATGTAGGTTGGAATTCAGTGTGACTCCCCTATTTTTGAATGTAGTAGTATTACTAAAATATATACTATGTATGACAATTCATTTCTCCTATCACAGTATGACTTGCAAAGAATTAACAAAATTGTCACTTCTTAAGCATATTTTGGCTCTAGACGTTTTCAACACTAGTTATTTTTGCCATAACTGCATTACCAAATGCCTAAGACAGTGAGTCTCAGACTGTGGTCCTATAATGGTTTCTTGGTGGCATGCTAGGATGAATTGATGACAAAAATACTACTCCTACTACTACTACTAATAATAATAGTAATAATAATAACAATAATAATAATAACTACATACATTCCTTGAAGAGATAAAACAAAAGAAACATTAATTTCATACTAATGATATCTAATATGGCTAGAATAAAATACACACTTCATTTACAATTTCAAAAATGAAATAGTGTTAGAAGACATTCTTTACTTGCAGGAGAGGCTTTAAGATTTACTCAGAGAAGGCAATGACTTTGCTTACAGAGGTACTTCAATAGCAACATATTAAAAGTACTGGGTTGGGCTGGCTGAGTGGTGCATTGGTTAAGAGCTGGCTTGGGACGCCAGCGGCCCCAGTTCAGATCCCACATGAGGGCCAGTGACACTGCCCTCTACATCTAACAACAGCTCCACCTGGAGCTGGGCTGTGTGAGCCCTGGCGATGGTGTAGGCTGCAGCCCCTGCTGCAGTGCGCTGCCATAGGCTACAGTGAGTGGCCGGCAGCCAGCGTGAGCTGCCAATAGCTGCGTGAGCTGCCAGTAGCGACCCTCTGGGGGCTGGTGACTGATCTGCGTCATCCGGGAAGAGCGCAATGACGATACCAACATGGGCCAGTGAAGCAACGTCCTCCGCAACTAGACTGAAGAACAAAAAGACAGCAACTTGTCTGTTCCCCTTCAACAATTCCCCAACGCCGTTCCCCTCCTCCAATTCCCCGATAAAATCTTTAAAAAAAAAAAAAAAAGTAATGGGTTAAGAGAGTATATTTCATTTCGTTATTTAATCTCTAACTATTTGAAAAAATATTGAGGAGGCTTATCATAAAAATACTGCACAATATAAGTACAAACACAGAAGTTTTTTAAAAATGATTTCAGTAGAGCCAACAAAAATCTCAGGATAAGAACAACATATTGAGTTGTTCGAAAAGTCATGACGCATTTTTTCTGTTTTTCATTGCAAAAATGAGTCATGGCTTTTCCGACAACCCAATATTTCCTTCTAAACCTGGTTATCTAAATCAGAGAGGGTCTTTTTAAGGGAGGAGTCTTCAGGCTACTTATACAATATATACTTGTTATTCCTTTACAAGGAAAATTAAACTGAGTGATTTTTTTAATAAAAACAGACATATGAGTTCTGACTATTAGGTTCACGAACTTATCCTAGAAAAAGTGCTACATACTTCATTGCTGAATATCACTATGGTAAACTTCTAAGTACTCCCCTTGGGAAGCTATACACTGATACCAGCATCTAGTCTACCCTTCAAAGCAATTCGCGAACTCTTTTTCTGGAATAGCCTTCAGAGCTGTCATCGTATTACCCTTGATGTCCTGAATGTCATCAACATGTCTTCTTTTCAGTATTTCCTTTAGGGTAAAGAGTCACTGGGGCCAGATCAGGTGAGTAGGGAGGGTGTTCCAATACAGTTTACTGGCTAAAAACTCCCTCACAGACAGTGTCGTGAGAGCTGGTGCATTGTCCCGATGCAAGAGACATGAATTGTTGGTGAAAAGTTCAGGTTGTTTTTTTCACCCAGTCTTTTCAGCACTTTCAAATAATAAACTTGGTTAACTGTTTGTCCAGTTGGTACAAATTCATAATGAATAATCCCTCTGATATCACAAAAGGTTTGCAAAATTATTGCAACAAAGTTCGGAAACTTAATTGTCAGACCTCATATATCACATGTGCTTAAGGACTGTTGGCTGATACTTCTTAAGTTTGTCCTGAAAATAGGTTTCTAGCTGACAATCAATTATGTGTTTTCTCTGAGTTAATACAGACTCAAGAAGAGGCTCATGGATACTGCCCTAAATATATTGGCAGCAAGAAAAAGTAAAAGCGTTAAATGGAACTTACCATAAAAGGTCAGAAATAGCATCTGTTACTATGTCTACTATCACAAGGTTAAAGTAGATTTGTATTTTAATAATAATATTTAAAAAGCATTCCATAGTTTAAAAATTAAGTCAAAGTAAATATAACAATATATACTGGAATAAAAATCCATATGGCTTTAAAGAGTCCTTCAGTTTAACAAGTGATAATTTGATAAATCATTCTAATTTCATGTATTTAATTAGTAACCAGTCTTCAAGCTAATCAATTATAGTAGTTTTATCATAGACATTCACTTTTGCTAATATCTGATGAATTATTGTCAATGAAGCTAAAAACTGCTCAACTATATACACATACACAAAAACAGAAAATCAGACTGGTCTCCCTTTTAAATATACTTATGTGCCAGGATATCTGTGAGAAATATATACCTATTATGATGAGGAGGTATAGAAGAAATGTTAGATTTAGTTTGAGATATTCCATACTCAAATTTAAATTTTAAATGGACCCATACTCTTCTTAGTTATGACTTACTCAAATGAAACAAAAGTACATAGCATTTAGCTTGTTACATAATTAATTTCCTGCTCTCAATCTGTTTCAAAACTCTTCTGAGTGTTACCTTGGGCCCCAGGGAATGAAGGAGAATCTATAGAGGATATCCCAGCTACTGCTTAATCTCCTCTTTTGATATCATGGCTTTACTCATGGGTATCCATTCCTTACTGCTCAGTAAATTTCCTACTTTAGCCCAGGATTGTCACAAATAGCAGTAATCAAAAAGGATTTATGTAGCTATCGGTATCAGAAAAAGGATTAATATAAGCAAACTCAGTCTGTGACCAATCCAATTTCAACTGAATTGTGCAATATAAAGACAGGGTTTATTTTCTGTGTATGTGTCTATAATGATGGAAAGAAAGGTAGAAGAAATAAGAATTTCTAATTAATTTTTCACTTATGCATTGAGGTGAGATTAATCATTATGTCTACATTAACATTTTCTTTCCAACTGAAGCTATATTTGTTGTCATTGTATGGTACAATGTACACTAAAAATTTTTCCAGCATGTGAAATAATGTCCATCTTCTCCAAACTAAAATCTAAATCACCAGTTCTATAGCCACAGAACTTATAATCAGCTAACTCCAACACATTTGAACCTCTATTATCCTTGAGGAATAAAAATGCATCAAAGTCCTGACTGATATTTATGCATGAACTAGAATGCTTTTAAAATGTATTTGTAGCATGTTTACTTTCCTAATTATATTTGGTTGAGTACCACAATTCGCTTCCATATGAAGTCAGGTCATTCTTTGTGAAAAGTACAGTGCTATACAATGTGCCTTGTGATTGTTGTAATTGACAGACACAGAATACTTTGGAGCAATTGCTCAAAAACTACTCAGTAGAACTCATATATAATGCAAACACACAACCAGAAATTAACTGTCTTTGTGCAAAAAATACCACTTCTCAATTTTCAACATTTTCTCTATATGATGAGAGGGCACTCAAGTGCCCATAAGAGTAAAGGCCCACAAGGTTTTCATCTGAGTCATTTCTGTATTTCTCAGTGTTTCACCTATGCATATTTTATCAATTTTAAAATATACAATTTTAATGACTAGTATATCTGAAGTTGGAATGTGTGTTATAATCAATGCCATGTTATGAGTTAATTCTTTTTTTTAACTTCTTAGTGGTGTATGTACTTGTAATTGATGATGCTTTTGATTCCATAAAATATATGGTAGAAGACTTGAATAAAAGATTACTGAACTTGAAAAGCAGCAAACATGGTGGAAAAGTAAGAAGTTCTATGATCAGACTTAGAGATAGATTGCAATACATGGCCTGATGCAATGGCATTGGTGGGAAGGCTGGATTCCAGGGCAATAGTGCATGATTTTAACAGATGGGATAAGGTTCTACAAAAGGAGATTGACATTTTGCTGTTAGATAAAAATAGGGGCACATGTTCCCCACATAAGAATGGAGGCTACAGAAATGAGAAAGCCAGAATTGGGGGGAGGGGCAGGAATGATTAAGAAATAAAACTCATAAATTTTTATTATTTTAGTAACACGAGAGACAAGGTCATACGCATAAACTGAGGACTAGGCCAGCTGTAGACATAAAGCGTGGAAAGGCTGGTTCATAATTTGTCTCTGCTGGTATATAAAAATTGAGAAGACTGAAACAATGTTTTGTGAGGCTCTGGTCAGAATTACCTAGAGGAGGGGTGTAGTCCTACCTGGGAAGGAGTTGAGAAGGTCTCCAGGGGCTCTCCATTCATGGTCTGAAAATTCCCTCTGGTCCAATGTTTCACTTCGTTTTCAAAGAAAAGCCCTGAGAGTGAAAGTAATATTGAAAAATCAAAAGTCAGTCTCATGGTATTTTTTAAAAATGAATGGGCATGCATAAAATTAACCTAATCAAATTATGCCTCTGCCCACCAAAAAATTTAAAATCTTAATAGCAACTGCCACTAGCAAAGGACAACAAGAAGGAGACATTTGGTTTCTATATTAATACGATTTAAGAAAAATAAAAAAGGAAGAATGGACCTAATATAATTCCAAGTTAAATAATCTTAGACCACCCCAAGGGAGATTCCAGGTATGAACCCAGATTGGATAAGAAAACAAAGAAACTTTTTTTTAAAGGTATTTAAAATTCTCTCTGTATATGTGAATCCAAATCAATATGTGTTAGAATTATTGTATATTACAATTTATTTCTTCTCCTGTCATATAATAAATTATGTAGCTTGGTCTTCACATGGCAACATTTGCTTATTAATTTGTTCAGCATCACTGCTTAGAAGGAAACTCAGCCCCATAAATTGGAAAAAGCCTGACACTGGCATTCCTGGTCTTGGATGAAAGGTTCCTGAATAGGAATAGTCCTGACAGCTTATTGTTAACATCACTTTCCCTGTTTTATCACAGACCAGGTGGGATAGGCCCACTTTTGAGTGGGGAGCACTGGAAATAACACCTTACTTTAAGGAAGTGCACTCTCCATAGAAACAGTGTCATTTATACTTTCAGGTCTTGGGCCCATAATAATCAGATTATGATAGAAATCCACCCAAATACATTTATGACTGTCTCTGAGATTTATGGTAATTCACCCTCTTTTTATTTTTTTTAAATCTGAAAACATTTTAGAATTTCATGAAGTGCCTGGTGGCATTTTTGCATTCCTTATCAGCTGGTACCTTTCGGAACTGCGTGTGTTGTGTGTCCTTTATTCTGCTTTTACAGGAAGTAGAAATGAGGAAGTAAAAAACATGTTAGACCCAGGGCTGGGAATAGGGAAGGCAGCCATGTTAGCACGGGAGGCAACCTCTGTGCCAGCAAACGTACCTCTGGTGGGGCTTATTATATGGATCAGGTGGTTTGAATTGAAAAATAAAATCAGAATGTGGTTGATTTATCATGAAAAATGAAGCAATTGAATGGATAAAACTCTTATAGTAGGTTTAGTGAGACAAAGTAATGAGTGAACAGATTAAGTCATAATTTGTGCCCTGAAATTGCACTTGTACAAATAAATCAAGAAGCATAGAGGTCTCCCTGTGGGAGCATAAAGCAGGCAGGGAGAAGAAAAGGGCTGGAATCTGGCACCTGTATGCCCATTAGGGTGGGTTTGTACAGACCAAGTATAGCACACTAGCTATCAGTTAGTTGTTGAAAAAAAGAAGTCAGAGTAAAAAGATAAAAAGACCAGGAAAAAGAATCTCAAGTAGTGTGATTTGAAGAGTCACTAAGGTTCATGCTCAAAGTCAGTAAAGCTGAAAAACTTTTTTCCCTGTAGCATAGCTTAAAGAGTAGCATCTCATATCTTATTCTCCTATCTCCCCATGTTGTTCCGGCAGAATTCATATAGAAACCATAGGCTTTCCATTTAAATCCTATTCCTCAGATATTATTGATTTTCTGAAAATGGCAATAATAATTTCAGACCTCACAGTAAACTATTCACACACTATAAATTCCATTAACAATTTTCACTGTTCATTTAAGCAATATCGAAGCAATGTTTTCACTCTGTTGGATATATTTTTTTTTAATGAATAGTTTGCTTGCTTGTTTTCACTAATTCTGTGGTAAATATACTTGAAATGGTCAATCCAGCTCAATAATTACACAAAGCTAATGGATTTATTGGACTGTTTATTAGATAATTATATTAGTTAATGCTGTTTTGGTTGCAAGCAATGAAAGTTGACTCCATTAGCTCAATAAAATAGAGTCTTGAGATTACCATGCTAAGTAAAATAAAATCAGGCAGAAAAGTAGAGAACCATATGATTTCACTCATGTGGGATATAAAACTAAAAGCAACAGGGCCGGCCGAGTGGCACAGTGGTTAAGAGCTGGCCTGGGATGCCAGCGGCCCCGGTTCGGGTTCCACATATGAGGGCCAGTGACACTGCCTTCAAACAAACAAACAAACAAACAAAACTAAAAGCAACAAATGAACAAGACAAACAAACAAAAACTCATAGACACAGACAACAGTCTAGTGGTTGCCAGAGGGTAAGGAGGGATGGGGGGGGGGTAGATGAGCATAAAAGGGGGCAAATATATGGTGATGGAAGGAGAACTGACTCTGGGTGGTGAACACACAATGCAATATATAGATGATGTATTAGAGAATTGTACACTTGAACCCTATATAATTTTACTAACCAACACCACCCAAATAAATTTAATTAAAATTTTAATAAAAGGAATCTTAATGGCAGGACATTGAAACAGTTTATTTCATCAAAGGAAGAACTGGGCAAATAAAACAGAAAGAGATTGAACCAGGGCAGCTTTAAATATGCATAGTCCTCTCCTCTAGTATAGAGCAGAAGTAAGCAAATTTTTCCCACAAAGAGCCAGAGAGACATTTTAGGCTTTGTGGGCCATAGAGTCTCTGTTGCATTACCCATAGGTGCCCCTGCAGTGTGAAAGCAGCCACCATGAATGAATGTGGTTTTACTCCAAAAAGCATTATTTATGTACGCTGAAATGTGAATATTATAGAAATTTCATATGCCATGAAATGTTATGCTTCTTCTGACTTTTTCCTCCAGCAATTTAACAAATGTAAAAATCACCCTTGCCTGCTGATCACACAAAAATAGGGGCTTTTCCTCTAGAAGGTTGTTAAGAAACGTCAAGGACTTTCAGTATCTCTGTGTTCAAAGTTGGAAATTCTGAGAAAGTTAATCCTATTGTCTTATTTTGAGTTGGTTTTCTACTCCTAGATGAAATGTTTCCTGCCAAATGGGGAGGGACGCAAAAGGCAGACATGCTTTCTGGAAGGTCATCTTGGGATCAGCTACAATTATCAGAAAAGATTGAGTAGGAGATTGTTAGGAGCTAAGCAGCCTCTTCAACAACAACAAAAAAACTACAAGAATGTTATTTCTCTTTATTTGTCTTCATATTATTGAGTAAATGTATGTACTTAATAGATAGGAACTGTGTTAACCATTGTATCCACACTTAAGCTTTGTTTCGTCTCTATCTTTTCTTTTTTTTGACATCAATAAGTTCCCCATCTGGGACAATAGAGCTTCCAAACATCAGTACAGGCTTGCTTCAATCTATTCCAAATTCCATAAGATCTTCATTGAAAAGTTTCAGTTTTATATCCTACATATCAGTGAAATCATGCGAGATATAAAACTGAAAGCAACAATAAAACAAGACAAACAAAGAAACAAAAACTCATAGACACAGACAATAGTTTAGTGGCTACGAGAGTGTAAGGGGGGAGGGGTGATAGTATCTGAGGGTGAAGGGGGGTTAAATATTTGGTGATGGAAGAAGAACTGACTCTGGGTGGTGACCACACAATGTGATATATAGATGATATATTACAGAATTGTAACTTGAAACCTATGTAACTTTACTAGCCATTGTTACCCCAATAAACTTTAATTTAAAAAAAAAGTTTCAGAAGCTTAAAGAAAAAGATTCAACTGCTTCAAGAGATTTCTAAGCTACTGCCTACATGAAAATACCTAACTTGTAAAGAATGGTATAGAGATTCTTCATAATCAGACCTCCACATACATGAATCCTCTGCCACACCCCATTCTCCCCATGTGTGCACATCCTTGCTCTGCTGTTCTCTAAACACATTGTCTACACACAGCTTCCTGATTTGCAGGAGGTACCCTCTAAAACACATTATTTTCTCCTTTCTCTCCCTGAGAACTCCTATTTGGCATTCATTAACCCACACAGGTAATTGTATGCCCCTCCTCTGTGCTTTTAAAACATTCTGTTAGTCCTTATTGTAGGGTTATCACATATGCCCAACTTTTCTTCCAAATAGAGAAGTACAATTACGAGTTTATATTTTTATTTTTTGTTTCCCCTTTGGTTTTTCACAGCCATATGTATTTTGATTAAACACAATGTGCTGTAACTTCCCCCACATTATGTCATCTTCTCCCCTCTCTTATAATTCAAGTTATATATCCCAAACATCATTATCGACAATATTTGGGATCATATTTGAATTACCTAAAAGTAAGAAATATGTTATTTTCTCTGACCTACATGCTTCAAGTTTAAAATAAGTTTGGGTAAGTGACTTTAATTTTTATAACCTATTGTCATAGGCATAATTCTACAATGGCCTCCAGGGTTTCCACCTCCTGATACACACATACCTATATAATCCCATCCCTTTAAGTGTGAAGTTTGACCTGTGAATAAGATGGGCTATCACTCTCATGATTATGTTACATAAAAAATAATTTTTACAAGTGTAACTAGGAACTCTAATTAGGTGACTCTGATTTAATAAAAAGTGATAGTATCCTGGATGGACATCACCTAATCAGGTAAGCCCTTTAAAAGAGGAAGAAGTGCTCTTTTGCTGGCCTTAAAGTGACAAATGGGTAAAGTAAATACACACATACACACAGACACAAACACAGGAATATTATTCAGTCATAAAAGAGAAATTCTGCCATATGCAACAACATGGATGAAACTGGAGGACATTGTGCTAAGTGAAATAAGCCAGGCAGAGAAAGACAAATACTGTATGATCTCACATATATGTGAAATATAAAACCAAAAGAAAACAAAAACAGTCAAATTCAAGGAAACAGAGTAGAATGGTGATTGCTAGGAGCCAGGAAGTAACCGGTGTGGGAAATCAGAAGACGGTGATCACGTGTACAACGTATAAGTTATATGATGAATAAGCTCTGGGGATCTAACATACAGCATGGTGACTACAGTAAATAATACTTCATTGTATACTTGAGACTAGCTAAAAGAATAGATCTGAAGAGTTCTCAGCATGCACATGAAAAGTAACTATGTAGAGAGAGATGTGTTAACTTGATTGTGGCAATGGTTTCATGATATGTATGTATATGAAATCCTCACAGTGTACATTTTCAATATATACAATTTGATTTTTGTCATTTTTACCTCAGTAAAGCTGGGAGGATAAGCTGGAAGATGAAGCAAAGTTCCATTTTGTAAAGGACCTATGGATGGGACCAGCTGAAAGGAAATAGATGGAGATAAATTATGCTCCTAGGAGCTGTAGTAAAGGATTACACTTAGGAACTACAGCTGTATCTGATTTAGAATGATTCAGAGGATGGTGAGAGTTAGGTTTTGAACTGATGATATTTAGATTTGATTTTGGATTTTGAGTTGAAGATATAATGAGATTTAAATTGAGTTTACGAGACAGCTAGAAAGAAAAAGAGAACATCCAGCCTATAGGAGCAGGAACAGAATTTTACCAATAACTGCATGAGCTTGGAAGAGAACCCTAATCACCAAAAAGAAATGGAACCCAGCTACCACCTTGAATTCAGCCTGGTGAGATCTGAGCAGAAGCTTCAGCTAACCAGTATCTGAACTGCTGACCTACAGAAAGTGTGACATAATAAATGGATGTTATATTAAGCACTTAAGTTTATGATAATTAGTTACACAGCAATAGAAAACTAATACAACTGTGTTGTGATTTCTAGTCTCAGTTCCCAGATGCTAGGCTAGCCTGGTGTGATTGTTGACTGTATTTTATAATCTGCATCTAATTGTAAATCTTCCAAAGAAAATTTAGTGCACATTTGCATAATTCCCTTAGTTGTAAATTAAATACATTGTTACTCTTATTCTTTCCTTTATAGGAAAGCTCAAGTGTTTCTATATTCCTTGTCTGTTCATTGTTTCTGTCTTTGCACTGAAATGAGTGTTATTTTTCTTTTGTTCTTTTAGTCTTTTTTTTCTTCACAATTTGATAAATGTTTATACTTGCTTAACTGCTAATCTAAAAAAACATTATTAGAGATTTCATTTGTATATGAGACTATTTTACATCTCTGTTGTATAGAGCAACTAACTATATTCTCTCAGCAGGAAAAAGATCCAGAAACAGCCAATTCTGATTTCATTATACACTTGTCCTCTATTAGTTTCCCTCAGTATCTTGAAATCACACAAACTGTGCATGAGTTTATTTCACCAATTATTGTTTCAGCCAAGAGGCAGGAGCTAATATGCCCAAGTTCCCATTTTGTTAGCAATTATTGTTTATACCAAAACATCTCAAAATTCAAATGTATACTAGAATGTTTATTAAAAAATGAATCACAAAAAATGAATATGTAAAATAGAATAAACTATACTACAGTTACAAGCCATCTTTTTCTGAAATTTCAAATGAAGCAATTTCTAAAATACCCATAGAATAATTTAAGTAGATGAAGAGCTTTTTTAAAAAAATTGTACATGATTTTCAAGAGAACATGTATTTCGAACTTCCTTAAAAATCAATAATGTATTTTGAAGTAGTTAGGGTGAAAAAGAAAAGTGACTGGAAAAAATTAAGATTGAAAATACCTCCAAAAAATTCGAAGGGAAAGAGTTTAGAATGGTAATCATTCATGATGGTAAACCCTGGTTTTCTACTGCTATGTAACAAATTATCACAAACTTAAGTGTTTAATATAGCATCCATTTATTATCCCTCACTTTCTGTAGGTCAGCAGTTCAGATACTAGTTAGCTGAATCTTCTTGCTTAGATCTCGCCAGGCTGAAATCAAGGTGGTAGCTGGGTTCCACTCCTTTTATTTATTTATTTTTTTAAGGTACTATGGATAGTGAGTAGAATGCAAAGAGTTCAGAACATTTTCTGACACACATATGTGAGATTGGTGTGGTGAAGCCATATAAGGAGATATTACTTATTAAGGCACAGAATTTTTCCTATGACCAAGGACACTTCATCAGCAACAACAGCTGTGTTTCCCCAAGCCAGTAAAATAGGAGCTGTCTCACCCTTTCCTAAATGCACTAGAATTCTGTGTGTAATTACACTCACTTTTACTTTGATACTGGGTTGTAAGCCTCATTTTCCATCACCACTCTTTGGATCTATCTCTTACTCCCATCCTAAGCAGCGTGACATTCAGTGAAGTGCTGGTCTGAGCTAAGATACCCCTTGGTGTGGGTTCTGGTCTCATCCATAGGATGCTGAAGGCAAACTGGCTGTGCCTCACGTCTGCATCTGAACTGTCCCTTCAGCAGCCTGCTTCCTTTCTCAGACCCCAGTCCTTGCTCTTGGCTTCCAGGGTTCTGACGTCTCTCCATACTACTCACACCATGTACTTTCCCTTCATTGTCTCCATGTAGCACTATCGCAAGCTGCTGTGTACAGAAAAATTCTGATTAGAGAGAAGTTTAAAACAGTGAAAAAATATTAAAATTAAAGTCCTGACTTAGGTCAATTTTCCTTGCAAAGTTTCTCCTATATGATTTTTTCTTTTCTAGGTGACTTCATATTCCTGATCTTTTTTTTTAATGCTTTACAACTTCCTTTTTCATTTCCTGACTTCTGCAGCTCAATCCACTTAATTGATATCATATGACATTAATGAGTTTGGCTTACAGTGTACAAAAACTTTTCCAAATCATTCCCCAAAGCCTCCACCTATCACAGCAAAAACACCAAAGCCATCTGCCTCTGAATTGAATGTAACCAACCTGGAATGTGGAAGCA
The DNA here is from genome assembly GCA_033961575.1 of Aselliscus stoliczkanus. Taxonomy (NCBI): domain Eukaryota; kingdom Metazoa; phylum Chordata; class Mammalia; order Chiroptera; family Hipposideridae; genus Aselliscus; species Aselliscus stoliczkanus. The sequence goes on from CM066728.1 coordinate 188,266,054, forward strand.
GTAAATATATAATTGAAATCATATTTTTTCTTTCTCTTAGGTCACTATTATCATTGGACCTCTTGTTACTGTTATTGCGGCTTTTCCTATTATTCTGCTTACCGCCACAACTACTACCATTACTGCTAATATGTAGCAGTTCATTTTTATGCCTGATTCTACAATACTTAAGGCGTTTCGTGTTCTACTGTTCTTAGAAATCTGTTCTTAGCACCTGTACTAGGCTGCCTCTAAAATGACTCCCAATATTTCCTGCCTCCTAGTGTTCATGAACTTATATAATCCTTCCCCTTGAGTGTGGGTTCCACTAGTGACTCACTTCTAAACAGAACAGGGCAAAAGAGAATGGATATCACTTCCAAGACAAGGCTAAAAAACGTCTCTGGCTTCTGTCTTGCTGGCCCTCTGTTCCTTTCTGGATGCTGGCTCTGGTGGAAGTCAGGTGACATGTTGTGAGTTGACCTATGGAGACACCCATATGGGAGGATACTGAGGCAGGCCTCTGCTCATCAGCCAGTAAAGGCCTCAGGCTCTCAGACTAATCAACTGATTCCTACCAACAAAAAGGTGATTGGACTTGGATGCATATCTCCCCCCAGTTGAGCTTTCATATGATGACAACACTTAATTGCAGCCTTGGGAGAAATTCTGACACAGAGGACCCAGCTACTCAGTGTGTAGATTTCTGAACCACCAACAGCTCTATTGTTTTCATCTGCTACATTTGGGGGTATTTTGTTAGACAAATAATAGGTAATCAATGAAGCACTTTCCATAACTGAGTTCTTGTCTCTTTTATGGTTCTTTAGCTCCTTGTGTTATCCCATCAATGGCATTCTTCAGAAGCGATAATATGGAGTTGTCGGAAAAGACATGACATATTTTTTCTGTTTTTCATTGCAAAAATGTGTCGTGACTTTTCCGACAACCCAATAATTGGTTATCTATTTCTCTGTTTTATCCACTGGACACTAAGCAGAATAGGAATTACCCCTTCCCTCGTCACCGTACCTCCTATGATCAGCACTGTGCCATCCATACTCCTGCATCCTCCCCTCAGTGCCTTACACAGTGTGACTGATTAACAGGCACCAGTAAATATTATAAAGTGGATGAAGTCCTCTAATGTGTCAGATAGAATCATAGAATGCATTGATTCAGAGATGGGACAATGTGCAAAGAGAAAAAAAGACTATCTATCCTGTTATGTGTTTTAAAGACAGGGAAGAGAAAATGTTAAAGAGCATGTTACATGTAAGAGACTGAGCAAAATTGAGCAGAGAGGTGTTAAAGAAAGGAAAAAGAGAGTGTATAGTTTATTAAATCTGAAAGGGAAAAACAAGTTGAATCAGATGAATCTTACTAATAGTCAGCCCTATTATATGGTTTTGTTTGTTTGCTTGTTTGTGTTTCATCAGCACTCTCAGACTTAAGTTATGTACTTGCTAAGTATCTGATTTCTTATGTTCCAAGACGTCCTGGTGAGGTTATGGCTATTTTGTTCTTCAGGAAGTAAGCTGTTGAAAGACCTACAGTTTCTACTTTTCCAGTCACCTGCTCTCTCAATCCTTGTCTTTTCGATCATTCCCACATTTGATTTTATAATGAGTGATGCACAATGATACAGAAAGAAAAAGGGACCTTCAATCGGTTTGTTTTTCCCTGGATAAACTCCATCTGCTTCTAGTGGAACCCTGGTCAGTGGAGAATTTCCAGGAGGATTTCAGCTTTTCCTTGTAATAAAAACTCTCAAGAATGTGACTATCAGGACTGCGTGAGGCAGCAGCTCCCAGCTGCTTCTCCTGATGGCTTTTCTTTCTTTCTGAATCCCTGGATGCTTTCACATCAGTTTCTTCTTTTATTGCACATTTCAGTGTTTCTCTTTAGGCACTATTCAACAGTTGCTCGCATGTGTTAAATCTAAGATTCCCAAACTTCTCTCTTATATGCCTGTAGAATCAATCTGTGTGTATAACAAGTATCCAAGGTGATTCTTATCTGCAGGGAAGTTTCAAAATCACAGAAGGATGATTTAAAACGAGGCCCATGCTGAAATACTACCTAAAATAACAATGGGACTATATAGTTCTCTCAAGAAATTGATTCCAAACCATTTAAATTTTGAGCCGCTTTAAATCTACAGAAGTTACAAAATACATATGGCTATACCTTTTTCCTAAAAAAGACTATATTTTGATATCCACGTAAATGAAATTCAAAGAGTTTATGCCACAGGTGGTACAGTGCTTTGAGATACAGTAAAATCAGACATCTTCCCTGTTCTTGAGGAACTCATGCTCTGACAACATGGTTGAAACTGAGGTAAAAATGGAGAAAAAAACCCTTCAGAAAAGGAGAGTTAGAAGTGCCAAGAATCTTATGGCAGGTTGTGAGAAGCAACCACATGTAAGCATGGTAAATGCATGTGGGGTTGTTAAAATCCAAAGCCAACAGCAAACACACCAAGTCATATACTTCTCTTTGTGGCATGAGGAGGGAAACTAAAGTCCCTTGGAGCCAATTTTCATTTCACCTTGGATACTGCAGGGAATTACATTCAGACCTTTTTTATATGAGAAATATTAAGTGACATAGTGATATTTAGGAATATATGAAAAACAGGGTCACCCCTGATGGCTTTGATTGTTACCCAGAAAAAAAAAAGTGTCAGTGATTTAGAGGAATGGGATGGTAAAGAGACAGTTAAATAGTGAATAGTGGGATCTGTTTGAAAAGACACTTGCAAGACACCCGTCTGTAATTCAGCCAGCAAACATGCTTATTACACGCTAATAAGCTTGTCAATAATGGAAGTTGATGTGAGTAGAAGATCAACGGCTTTCCTTTTTAAACTCTGAATTCTAAAATGCAACTTCGACATTATTTTTAACCATACATTTTGTCAAGTGACATATAATTACAATTATTATAACATTAGTCTATGTCACTGTCCCCATTTACCATTTAGGGAATATGGATTACTTTTTGACCAGTCATTCTCTGAGACTATCAGTTCAATACCGGTTGACTTCCGGTGCATGGCGGTGCCTTTCAAACGATGTCCTTATGAAGAGGCCTCGTTTCAGAACCGAATGATTCAATGGCAACTCTTACCAACGGTTTATGAAACCAGGGTCTGGGAGTTGCTGAGGTGCGGTGCACCCATAGAATCCTTTGTGAAAAATGGACATCGTCTGTTCTGGCCTCACACGTTCTTGACAGTCAATTTTGTGCCTGATAAGCAAATGTAACACTTTATGTAAAGCAGTTCACCATAGATGTTACAAATCCTAATGAACTGCTTTACCTCCTGCCAGATTTTAGTGGGGAAGGCTTTCAAATGCGTTTCCATTTATACATGCCTGATTTTACCCAGCGCGCAATGAAATCCTGCTGAATAATGAAGTGCTCTATTTTTCTCTGTCCTTTCTCCGGGATGTATGTTCAAAGACAGAAAGTAGATTGGTGTTACAAATGCAAAGAGAGAGAAGCAATTAAGTCATAAAAAATTGGATAAGCTTAGCCTAATGTAGATGTATTCTAAACAAAAATAAAAAATATGTAGAAGTCTGTAGATTTGGGGATGTTGTTCTCCACGCCATTGGTTTCAGTTTTCTTCTATCAATAGTGAGATGGCAAGGATTCTATTTTCTTTTCTCCCAGTTCTTGATAGACCTCAAAAACAATGCATACAAGCTTGTAGTTCAGTGTTTTCAAGATCTCATTCTGTATTTTTTTCATCTTTCTGGCCCAGTTCCATCAGGAGCAGCAAAGTTCAGGCATCAAAGGAAAAGTGTTAAATATGATATATTTTTTTTAAAAATGATAAATTATGCCAACTAAACAAAATGTAGAAAAAAAATACAGGAAACACATTGAGACAAATCCACTTGTTTTGCTTTCAGACTACTCAGCACTGTTTATTAAAACAATTGTAGTTATAGGGAGATGGGTTCTGGTAAACTGACAATGAAGGCTCCATAATTATGTGCTTGGCTTCTATCTTTTGATACTTTTAAACTAAAACACATGGCATTTTGATTGATCATGAACATGATTCTGATTTAAATAACCATATTAAATCACTAAATTCATAATTGTTTTGTCACCTAATGATAGGGAAATTTAAAAGCATGCTAATAAACCATAGAATTTATCATTTATTCACTTTTATCATTGCTGGTATCATTTGAAAAATTGATGTCTTTCGCTTCTTTTGCTACAAGTATGATTAATGTGTAACAAAAAATGCTAAAGGTGCGTTTCAAAGCAATTCTATAAAGATTATAGCTTTTGTCCTCAAAAGCAATAATAAAATAATAACCCTATGGTGTCACGTTGTGCCAGGTGCTGCTCTAAATGCTTCCCCTATATCACGCTCAGTGATGCCATTTTACAGATAGGGGCTAAGGCCCAGAGAATGTAAGAAAATACTCAAGTGTCCCAACGTTGTACATCTAGTGAAAAATCCAAGCTGGGATTTGAATCCAGACATTGTGGCTTCAACATCGGGTGTTTAAGTGTTATAAACTACCATCACTCTAGTTCTCTCAAATCTCTCAGAATCCAAAGAATTCTGAATCCGATGTAAGAAGGAATAACAAACCTATAAACTGGGAGCCACTCATGCATTATTCTTTGGGTCATTGACTAACTTTGTAGCATGATGAATGAGTAAACAAGAATTATGATCATTTTTAATATTTATTAAATGTATTGGGGAAACATTGGTTAGTAAAATCATATAGTGTGCATCCCTATAATACATCATCTATTTATTGCATTGTATGTTCACCACCCAGAGTCAGTTCTCCTTCCAACACCCTATACCGGTATTTGACCCCCTTTACCTTCTTCTACCAACTCCTCTTTCTTTACCCTCTGGTAACCATTAAATGTTGTCTGTCTCTATGAATTTTTGTTAGTTTGGTTTGTCTTGATTGCTTGCTGCTTTCAGTTTTGCAGCCACTATGAAAAACAGTATGGAGGTTCCACAAAACATTAAGAATAAAATTACCATATGACCTAGAAATCCCTCCTCTGTGTATGTACCCCCAATATTTGAATACATTTATCCGTAAAGATATATATACCCCTATGTTCATTGCAGGTTTATTCATGGTGGCCAAGACATGGAAACAATCAAAGTGTCCTTCGATAGATGATTGGATAAAGAAGATGTGGTACATATACACAATGGAATACTATTCTGCCATAAGAAAAGATGAAATACTGCCATTTGTGACAACATGGATGGATCTGGGGATTATCACACTAAGTGAAATAAGTCAGACAGAAATTAGAGAACCATAAGGTTTCACTTATAAGTGGGAATATAAAACTAAAAGAATTATTTTTAAGAAAGCAATGGATTAACAACTCATGGTAAATCTCTATCAACTTCCCATTACAATGTCTGTACAGGCACAGACAAAAAATGTGAAAACACTAACAAATTTTTAAAAATTAGATTTGTAAGCCACTTATTGTCATATTCTGCAAGAAATTTTATCAGCTATAAAAAATGGAGTTGAGCACATATGGAGTTAATATCATAGCACTGGTGTACTGAAAGGAGGAGAGGGAAACAATATTCTCATGGGTGAAGTTCTGTGGACTCTTAATTATTTAGTCTGGGCCCTTTATGATATCAGACATTGTCAGCTTAGAGTCTCATCCTTTAAGATTTCAAGGGCCTACAAAATAATTAAGTACTAACTGTAAAAAAGAAGAGTATATTAACTATGAAATACAAAATTAAAAAAAAAATAAACGTACAAAGTTCAAAAATTACACAACCAAATTACTTATAAAATATTACATCACATGAACTAACTCATTGAAATTTAATTGAACTCATTTTACACACACACACACAAACAAATATGTGAGCTGTATTTAAGTAGGAAATGTGTATTGTAAGTAGGAAGAGTACTCTTATGGTACTGAAAGCATCTTTGCATTGAATAAGCTCTTGCCAGATTCTTAGCTCCTGACTTTGCCATCCATATTTCATTACACTTAGTTCTATTTAAGTCCTTTCCTGCAGGCTCCATACTACTGTTTCCCAGGCCAAACAGAACTCACAAAAACAGAAACAAAGGCAATTTCTGCCTTCCCCTTGAATTGAAAGTGATGTTCAATTATTCTGACATGGGGCAGGAATGACACACTGGTGTGTGTACCTATGGTTCTTATGAGGTCTGACAATTAAGTTTGCAAATCATTCTAGTAAAAATGCTATGTTACCTCATTGCTGAATATCACTGTGGTCACCTTCGAAGAAGTCCCCTTGGGAAGCTATGCACCAACACCAGCACCTAGTCCACCCTCCAAAGCAATTTTGGAACAGAACTTTTTTTCCGACATTTACTTTTTTTTTTTTTAGCTGAGCCATCCTGCCACCTGTTGACAGCTTAATGGCAGCTCATCTTGGGCTGGGCATCGAACTGCTGTTGCTCAGAGCTCAGCTTGCACTCTTGAGTGAGCTCTTAACCAACTGAGCCACTTGGCCAGCCCTAGAACTTTTTTTCTGGAATGGCCATCAGAGCTGTCATCAGATTACCCCTGATATCCTGAAGGTCATCAAAATATCTTCCTTTCAATGTTTCCTTTATAGTTGGGTAAAGAAAGAAATCATTGTGGGCCAGATCAGGTGAGTAAGGAGGGTGTTACAATACAGTTATTTGTTGACTGGCTAAAAAACTCCCTCACAGACAGTGTCACATGAGCTGGTGCATTGTCCTGAAGCAAGAACCATTAATTGTTGGTGAAAAATTCAAGTCTCTAACTTTTCAGCACTGCCAAATAGTAAACTTGGTTAAGTGTTTGTCTAGTTGGTACAAATTCATAATGAATAATCCCTCTTATATCAAAAAAGGTTAGCAACATGTTGCAACATAGTTCACAAATGTAATTGTCAGACCTCGTACTCTGCTGCCCAGGTCCAAATTTCCCTTTTTCATTCTTTACCCTTGGCTGCATCCATATGTCTAATACTTACCATTAAATCTCAGCTATGGTCCCCAATCTAATTTCTCTTTTATTAACTAGTCCTTAGTAATGCTAACTTTCGGAAAAGCTTTGGGGCTGACGTTCTATGAACTCTTGAGCTCCTAGTCCCACATTATGTCACGATTAGTAGTCAGGACTAAAATTTGTTGGTAACCTCCTTCTAAGCTACTATCTGAGTGGTCTACCTGCTGGCACTCCTCCATCTTATCTGGTCCTTGTTATCTCCAGCAGATTCAGAACCTTGCCTCTGGACCTCTGCTATCCCTGGGCTACATCTATCTATGGATGTCTCTAAAGCTCAGCTGTGGCTTCTTTGAACTTTGGAGATCTCCATTCATCTAACCTGTTGTGGGGGAAAATGACCATTTGTGCCCAGTTGAATCTCTAGTCAGTTTGGCCCAAATGCAATCCTGGAATAATACAAGGTCTCAAGCTTTCCTTATTGCTGGATATAACTTACCATAAATAAAAAGCATACTAACACTTTCTCTTCTATGTTTTGATACTTTTCTTTTACTTATTCCTTTTATCCCATTTTGGAAGCACATTAGTACTTTATCTGTGAGAAGAATATTTTTCCAATATTCCTGTGGGAAGAATCGTTCATGTCTTTGAAGTAAACTTGCAATGTGCACACTTAAGGTGCTTTGTTGTTTGTTTGTTAGTTGGTTGGTTTCCATAACATGGCATTGTATACAGTAATTCAAAGTCCATTAAAGTTTATCAGACTTGGAATTCTAGAATGACTTCCTAGAACAATGACTAGTAATTTTTATTTTATTTTTTTAAAGAGGAACATTAAATGTGATACACCACATCAACAAAATGAAGGATAAAGATCACATGGTCATTTCAATAGATGCAGAAAAAGCATTTGACAAAATCCAACAGCCATTTATGTTAAAAACCCTTAGCAAAGTGGGAATACAGGGATCATATCTCAACATAATAAAAGCCATATATGATAAACCTACAGCTAACATCATACTCAATGGAGAAAAGCTAAAACCATTCCCCTTAAGATCAGGAACAAGACAAGGCTGTCCACTTTCTCCTCTTTTATTCAACATAGTGCTGGAAGTTCTAGCCACAGCAATCAGACAACAAAAAGAAATAAAAGGCATCCAAATTGGCAAGGAAGAAGTAAAATTGTCATTATATGCAGATGACATGACACTGTATATAGAGAACCCCAAAGACTCCATCAAAAAACTATTGGAACTGATAGACGAATTCAGTAAAGTAGCAGGATATAAACTCAATATTCAGAAATCAGTGGCATTTGCATATACCAATAATAAACTAATGGAAAGAGAAATTAAGAAAACTGTCCCATTTACAATTGCATCAAGAACTATAAAATACCTAGGAATAAATTTAACCAAAGAAGTGAAAGATCTGTACTCAGAAAATTATAAGACACTGAAGAAAGAAATCATAGAAGATACAAATAAATGGAAACACCTACCATGCTCATGGATAGGAATAATTAATATAGTTAAAATGTCCATACTGCCTAAAGCAATATATAGATTCAATGCAATTCCTATCAAACTACCAAGGGCATTTTTCACAGAAATAGAAAATATAATCCTAAAATTTATATGGAATCATAAAAGACCCAGAATAGCCTCGGCAATTCTGAGAAATAAGAACAAAGTCGGGGGGATCACGCTACCAGACATCAAAACCTACTACAAGGCTACAGTAATCAAGACAGTTTGGTATTGGCATAAAAACAGGCACATCGATCAGTGGAACAGAACAAAGAGCCCAGAAATAAATCCAGGCATTTATGGACAGTTAATCCATGACAAGGGAAGCAAGAATTTACACTGGAGTAAAGATAGTCTATTCAATAAATGGTGCTGGGAAAATTGGACTGACACATGCAAAAAAATGAAACTGGACCACCTCCTTACGCCTTATACAAGAACAAATTCAAAATGGATTAAAGACTTAAATGTAAGACCTGAAACCATAAAAATCCTAAATGAAAATATAGGGAGTACATTTGCAGACATTACCTGGAGCAATATTTTTACTGATACATCCCTACGGGCAAGGGAAGTAAAAGAAAAAATGAACATATGGGATTATATCAGACTTAAAAGTTTTTTTCACAACAAAGGAAACCATTTATAAAACAAAAAGGAAGCCTACTGAATGGGAGAATATATATGCCAACGATATATCTGATAAGGGGTTAATATCCAAAATTTATAAAACACTCATGAAACTCAACACCAAAAAAACAAACAACCCAATTAAAAAATGGGCAGAAGATATGAAGAGACATTTCTCTAAAGAAGACATACAGATGGCCAACAGGCATATGAAAAAAAGTTCAACCTCATTGGTCATTAGGGAAATGCAAATAAAAACCACCATGAGATACCACCTCACTCCAGTCAGAATGGCTATCATCAATAAATCAACAAACAACAAGTGCTTGCGGGGCTGTGGGGAAAAGGGGACCCTGCTGCACTGGTGGGGGATTGCACATTGGTGCAGCCACTGTGGAAGTCAGTATGGAGGTATCTCAAAGAACTGGAAATAGAGCTACCGTTTGACGCAGCAATTCCACTCCTAGGTATTTATCCTGAAAAAAACAAGACACTTATTCAAAAAAAGTTATGCACCCCTATGTTCATAGCAGCACAATTTACAATAGCTAAGACTTGGAAACAACCAAAATGCCCATCAGTAGATGACTGGATTAAGAAACTGTGGTATATTTATACAATGGAGTATTACTCTGCTATAAAGAAGAATGAAATGGTACCATTTGCAATGATATGGATGGACCTAGAGACTATTATGTTAAGTGAAATAAGTCAGTCAGAGAAAGAAAAATACCAAAAGATCTCACTCATATGTGGAATCTGAAAAACTGTATGAATGAGCAAAGTAAACAGAAACTGTCTCATAGATATAGAGGAAAAATCAGGGTTGCTAATTGGGAGGGGAATGGGGATGAGGGAGAAGGGGAAGGGATTAGACAGCAAAAATAGGCAACTACAATATTGCCACTGGCATATGAAAAACAGTTTGGGGAATATAATTAATAATGTTGTAAATATTCTGTGGAATGTCAGATGATCATAGGTCTTGTTAGGGAGACCATTTCATGGATGGAGTAGAGGTTTGATCACTGCACTGTATTACTAAAGCAGAGGTGGTATACCTACTGTTATTGAATATATATAGTCATGGGATGTGGATTATACTGTGGAAGAGAGTCAGAGGAAGAGTAATAGATATATATGATATGGGGGGGAAGTGGGGTGGCGAATTGGGGGTGGGGGATTGTCACTTTGAGGGGTAAAATGTATAACTATTGCACTGTGTTGTACACCTGAAACTAATTTAAATAAATAAATAAATAAATAAATAAATAAATAAATAAATAAATTTTAAAAAAAAGAGGAGCATTAAAAAATCCTTGATGCTCTGAGTTACCACAGTTATAGAACATATAAAAAATGTTGTGGTCAAGGAATTTCCTTTCTTTTTTGAATTAAGATTTATTGGGGTGACAATGGTTAGTAAAACTACATCAGTTTCAAGCGTACAATTCTGTAATACATCATTTATATATCACATTGTGTGCTCACCACCCAGAGTCAGTTCTCCTTCCATCACCATTTATTTCAACCCCATTTACCCTCAAGGAAATTCAAAACAATAACTCATCAACTCATAGCATGGTGAAGTATGGACCTAGGATAGGAAATATATTTCTCTGATCTTTTCTCAACTGAATTTCTCCACCACTTTTCATTTGTTACCTGTGGTCATTAGATAATATACCCTTTGTCCTAGAGGCCAGCTACCTTGGCAGAAGGTAGCTAAGAGGGTTGTGGCTTTAGATAGCAAAGAATGGAATAGCCAATATACACAGACAAATTAGATACTTTATTATTCAGTTACCCATTTTGGTTTAGTATGTCAATTAAAATGAATAGGTCATAAAAATTGTATAGACTATCCAAGCACTGCAGAGTGCGTGTAGTTTGGTATACAGATGGGAGTAGCATTACAAGAACACTAACTTGGGGGCCTGTTTTCTTTCCTATAGTGTTCTTTTTTGGTTTCTTTAAAGCACAAAATATTATCAGTGGGTACTGATAGGAGGTACTCTGGCCTCTGGTATTTTCTACCTCAGCAAAGAGGATATTGCTGACACGGGCACAGTTGTAATAGCTATGTCCTACAGAAACACATTCAGCCTGTCTTACACATCTTTTTATGTTCTCAGGAAACTGGGTCGATCTTATGTGGCTTTTAATCTCATGTGTGTATGTGTTATATAAACTCCAAGGCCATTGATAAACTTAAGAATACCTATATATTTCTTCAAGGTAGTTTTATTTTCAAAATAACAGTAATGCTTTCTCTTTCTTCCTTTTTTTTTTTAATAAATAATCTAATGGCAGAAAAATTTCCTTTGCAAATGTTCTGAGACCTGAAATTCCAAATGAGTTTAGGATAAACAGAAGAAGCTGGTCAGAAATAAAGCAATAAGTGAACACTTAAAAAATACAAACACAATAGAATTTTATCTATACATTAACGAATCATTTAGCAATTTAAATATTTCATATAAGGAAAGTAGCATCTCTTTTTCTAATAAATATTTCCCATTTTTTTCTTTGGGGGACAATGTATATTTGCAAAAACTTTCTTTACGAATATAATAGAAAATGACTGCAGGAAACAAAACAGAACATTTCATGTGATTTAGAAATGTAGAAAATGCTTTATATTTATCATTAAGAGAATTTTATAAAAGCAACTTTGAAGCACATTTTCAGAGATGCTTTCGAGTAATTGTATATCATTTTAAAGTTTTATTTGCTATACCTCTAAAGCAGTTTCTAAATATTTGTGTCTAAGAAGAATGTGTAAAATATCTATTATTAGCCACATTTTGGAAACAAAATATAAAATTAGATTTTTATATCTAGGAGTAGAAATGTGAGTAACATAAATGACTCTAACTTTTCTCATTTTAAGAATAATGAAATATCACTCTGCCTTTCTGGTATATCTTTTCCTTTCAGCGTCTTTTCTACATTTTTTCTTTGTTATGTAATATTGACAGAAAATTTAAGAACGAAGAGATAGACCATTTAGAAACAAAATTGGCAGTAACAACTACTGAAAGAAGCACAATTTTTATAATTGGCTAAAGTTGATAATTAAGCAAAAAACTCTCAAAAACTTAAATGGAATTTTGAAGGCATTTACAGTTAGAGAGGAGACAGATTAGATTATTTTTGAAATTGAAATTCTTTAATAGAAAGATTTCCTTTTTTTAACCTTTTGTTTCTTTTTGGACCCTACGTTAATGTGTCCACATAAGAGCTATTGATGATATTCAGGAAATATTACCAATGTGTTCCTAGCTCAATGCGAGACTCAGTGACACTCACAATACTTATTAACTGATAGGGGTGAGCAGTGTTCTCTGATGAATGGAAAAAGAAATAATATTTTATTGATAGACATGTAGCCTGCTAATTTGGAGAGAGATAGAATGAGAATTACTCTATGAAGGGAGAAGAGTAATTAACTTAATGAATACTGGGAAAGAAGTTAGAGGAAGTGAAGGTAGAGAAAAGATAAAAACCTATGATAAGATAAAGGACAAATAGCATTATAAAAATGAGTCATGATCGGGATAAAAAAGAAGGCAGAGGATCCTGCTGTCTCTGTTGCAAAGTCCACAGGAAGGTGGTGGTATTCAGGTCTACTGTAACATGTAATTCCTATTTTGAAAAACACTATGGTATACAGGTTTGACCTGTGCAAATTCCAAAGACATCTTTGTATGAATGGATAGATGCACTTACGAGGTCAGACAATTAAGTTTGTGAACTTGTTGCAACGATATTGCTAACCTTTTTTGAAATCAGAGGGATTAGTCATTATGAATTTGTAACAACTGGACAAACAGTTAACCAACTTTATTATTTGGAAGTGCTGAAAGGGCTGTATGAAAAAGAGACAAAAATGACATGAGTTTTTCGCCAACAATTCATGGCCCTTGCATCACAATACACGGTACTGTCTGAGAGGGAGTTTTTCGCCAGTAAACAAATAACTATACTGGAACACCTTCCCTACTCACATGATCTGGCCTCCAATGACTTCTTTTTTTATCCAAAGATAAGGAAATATTGAAAGGAAGACATTTTGATGACATTCAGGACATCAAGGGTAATACAATAGCTCTGATGGCCATTACAGAAAAGGAGTTCCAAAATTGCTTTGAAGGGTGGACTAGGCACTGGTGTTGGTGCATAACTTCCCAAGGGGAGTACTTTGAAGGTGACCATAGTGATTATTCAGCTATGTGGCATGTAGGACTTTTTCTAGGACTAGTTCGTGAACCTAATATATGACCTCGTTTATGTATGTGTTTGTGTGTGTGTGAGAGAGTGAGAATAAAGTTTAACTTTGCACATCTAAGTATAGAATAACATCCTTATATAGTAAATATTTCAGAACTTTTGCTGACTTTAGTTTGCATCACTGAAAAAACAACTTTGGTCATTTAATTGAGTAAATTGGAATTTAAAAGAAAATATGTTGGGAACTCACATAGATTTATGTACAAATGTATATTAAATACTTAGAAGAGAGTGTGGGAGAAAACAAAAAATTATAAGAAAATCTAATACTGTATTACATTTACAAAGAAGGCAAACAACGCTATGCATTTCTATACAACTCCTTGTGCCTTTATTATTTTAAAATATTTTTTAATAAAGAAGGCAGAGAAGATCAACATTTTCTTCATACACACTCTGACTTGAAGGTGAGAGAATTCAATGACATCGTATGCCAAGTTCACAGTATTTATGATACATATTTACAGAAGAACAGTTCAAGTCACTACATTTTCCATGTAGAGAAGAAGGCTATAAATGGTGCAGAGAAATTATAGAAAAGCTAGTCATAGTTTCTGTTCATTGGTTCAAGAAGGAAAGTTGCTATGTTTATGAGTATTTCTGATAAGTTTTAAAAACTCATTAGGGGCCGGCCGAGTGGCTCAGTTGGTTAAGAGCTCGCTCAAGAGTGCGAGCTGAGCTCTGAGCAGCAGCTGTTCGAGGCCAGCCCGAGCTAAGTTGCTGTTGAGCTGCCAACAGGTGGCAGGATGGCTCAGCTAAAAAAACAACAACAACAAAAAAAACCTCATTAAAGGCTTTGGATCAAGGTAAGGAAATTCTCCCGGTATTAAGCCCACTAAATAATGATAATCCCAATACAAATATTTCAAAAAATTATGATATTATAAAGTCAGGCAACATAGCCTCAATAACAATAAAGTTTCCCAAGGACTATCAGTGCACAGAGGTAAATTGGGAATGGGGTGACCCAGCACTTGAGTAGCAGGCATTGAAACACCTATGAGTACCAGAGGTGTGCATCAAGACTGACCATTTGAACCAAAAAGGCTAAAAATCAGTGGGGAATGCTGCCTGAGGCTATGGCAGATATAAATCAGTGGACTTGTGGTTGCCGGAGAAATCATTGCAGATGGAGCCTTGGGCAGGTCATTCCCTGGTTGAATAACTAGAGCTGGAATATCAACATTATTAATGTGAGACAGAAAATTTTAGCCACTGATAGAATATCTGAGTCTGGCCTGGGAGTCCACTGGGAGTGTCCACAAAACCTGTGAAGAGCACTGGTTAACTGCAAAGATTGAAGGGAACATTTCACAAGAAAATCTTCCCACAGAATTAGACCCAATTAAACTTTCAAACCTCCTGAGGAAAACTAAGAAAGGGACCAACGCTTAACAGCAACTGTGAACATGAGACTTACAGAACAAACTCTAACTTTAAAATGAATTAAGCTCTGCAAACCATAAAATGAGAGAATAATGGTTATAAGAACAAAACAAGACATCAAAAACAGACCTGTATGAAGAAGAAATACAGACATAGGTTTATAATGCTTAGACCTACAGTGACCATAGCATGTTGAAAAGTATTGGTGCCTGTATAATATCCTTGATTTTCCTCTTGGCCTACAAAAACTAAAATAGTTTCTATCTGACTCGAGAAAAATTTTGCCAACCCAGGTCTACAAAATAATAAAGCATGTGTGACAACGTCAATTTAGAGGAAAAACAAAAACAAAAAACAATAAAAAAAACAAAAACAAAAACATCAAGTCTCTTGTTTAGCTAAATTTCCAACTGTTTCCAACAGTAAAATTAGTTACAGAATGTTGATCCAGGTGTTCTAAGTAAGCCAACAAGTAACTCATCCCTGAGTATCTGCACTCAGGAATTCTGCTACTTAAACTATGTTAAATAAAATAGATTGATTCCAATTTAGGGATATAAGAGCAACTGTATTTTGGGCAGGGGCATTCTTCCAGAAGCAAGGTAAACATCTGCTCTCTCTCACTTGATACAAAGTCTACATGCCTAGCAGTTTCAGATGATTATTTCTGCTAACACAGATATCATAGATCTTGACTCCAGATCTTATTGATTCTGTTTTACTTAATAAACATCTACAGGTCAGGACAATCATTCTAGACCTTACACTTAGGTGGCCATATAACTGGTTAATGGTTAATATCCAAATAATTATCAATGTAAAATGCTGGCCTGGAGAATGTAATAAGCATCATTTCTAAAGGGAAAACATCAAGTCTATTGGTAAAGTTTCTATGAGTGGAATCTGGATAAAATATAATTTGCTACATCTGCAAATATAACCAAAGCTGCGGGAGATGATATAGAACCATACTGTTCATTCAGTATGGCGGGGACTAGCTCCATGCAGCTATTTAAATTTAAATTTCACAACATTTTATCACAATTAAAAATTTAGTTCCTCAGTTACACCACCATATTTCAAATGCTCAATAGCACTGATGGTTAATGGCTATGGTTTTAAACAGTGCAGACTTAATAACATTTTCATCGTTGCATACATTTTTATTGGATAGAACATTATAGTAGATAAACTAAGATTCAGACTGAATTCAATCACATCTAGAAGCAGTAAAAAGGAACCAACAGAATAAAAACTTGTTTGACTTAACTGATAAAATACCTATGACATTGGGTGTGATGTTGTGAGTACAGTTTTGAATGAACTTAGTTTGAGAACCTTTGGTACATATCTATGTGGGAATGTCCCATAAACAAGTGGTAATACAGATTGAAGCTCAAATGTCTGTGGTCAAAAACAGAAGTAAATATTGGGTAGTTATTAACCTCTGGGTTTTAGCTGAAGTTGTGAAAAGGTTTCCCTGAGAACTGGAATACAGGGAAAAAAAGCATAGGTCCTGGGTAGATGATGATTGTAGTTGCTAACAGAAACCACAGTAGTTATTTAAAACAGAGGAGAAATTAAAGGTAATAGGGATCTCAAAGGATATTTATGACTGCTAGAGATTCAGGCTGGGGATGTATGTAGCCAAAAGGCTCCTGACCATATCATAAAAATGCACCAGCAAAGACCTAGACGCTATAACTGGTGTCATTGGCCACACTGGCCATGGACCATTAGATCCTGAGACTCATGCTGGTAGGCTCAGTGCTTCCATCTTCATCTCCATCCTCACCCAGTCTTGCTCCTCACTTCTCAGTTAAAGTTTCATATAGGTGCACTGGATGGACACAGCCTAATTTCCATACCTGCACCCTCTTAGCTTCAAGGAAAATCGAGACTAACCTTTAGGATTTCTACCTTAGGGATACACAACTCAAATTGTATGAAATGTCCTAAAACATGGGATGTGTTTTAAGAAACAGCCAGATATCTTCACTGAAGTTCAATATAATGTGGATATTTACACGTTTATTTTTGGTAAAAAAAGGACACACAGAAAAGATATAAAAAATATTCATAATAAATAGTGCTGTGATGGATTTTCAGAAATGAAGTGTGAACTGCAGTGTCAAATGCAATAAAATGACAGTTGAAGGCACAACTATTTTAAATTTAATTCTGTAAATGTTGAACTAGTTGATGTTAAATGATGCACTTCATTGGAAGAAAATGACAATTTCACATATAAATTAATCCTGGCAAAAGACTCATTTTACTTGTGTGCTGGGTTACCAGGTTAGCCAACCATCAACATCATGGTGGTGGTATGTTATATAAATTATCTAATTGTATCTTCACTTCAAACCATAAAGAGTATCTTTGCATAGATAATGCAAACTAAAGTTCAGAAACATTAAATAATTTGCCCAAAGTAACCAAGCTGGTAGTTCCTAGAACTGGGCCTCAAAAGACAGCACATTAACTTCAATGCTCATTATTATTCCATTATGTTATGTTACCTACTATTATTAGACTTTGAGCTCAGCAGGGTACATAAAAAGTGTAACAATTTCTGTTAGTTAAAAGGAAAAAAATATATATAGGCTGGATGTTAAAACAAGTTGATTGACAGGTGGATGAACAAGCAAATCTCAGAGAACATTAATCAAGTAACATCAATGAGAGATGACTAAAGACATACTGTTTGGTTTTCTGCATATATTGCTATGTTTTTGCAATAATGAAATTGACAAATTTAGAGACAGCAATCTTAATCTGGTTGTTGTTGTTTTCATTTTTATTTCTCATATGTTTCTAATTATGCTTTTTTCCTTTATTTTACTTTCTGTTTCTAGTGTGTTGAGTTAAATTACAGCTTTGGTTTAATTCTTAGCTTCATCATTCAACTACAAGTTAATTGAAAGTCTATTGATTCCATCAATGAACAGTCATTTACTGTACACCACATGTTAGGCCTTTTGATGGGTGTTGGGGATATATATATATATATATATATATATATATATATATATATATATAGAGAGAGAGAGAGAGAGAGAGAGAGAGCAAAATAGTTATGGACTCTGACCTCATGAAGTTTAGATCTCTAAACTAATGTTTCCTCATCTGGGAGGTAGAAATTGTACTCCACACCTAAAATTGTACTGTGATTTCATGAACAATTGTAAATTGATTTCATGAAACAAATGTAAAATGCTTAGCACAGTGATGACTGGCTTCTTTATTTACTCACTTACTGATTCATTTACCCTATCACTACCATTGTTTCCCTGTGCTTTTGCTTTATCTTGATAATTTCTCTTGAACTAACCTTCTCTGAGTACTGGAATTCTGTTCCTAAACTCCAGATTGTCCCAACTCCTGTGACTAAATATTTGGGATAACCTATCAGTCTAACGCTGTGGTTACAGTGTACCTGAGCTATCTAATTAAGTAGATCTGCTCACCTAGTGCACCTGCTCTTTATCCCTTGAATTTCTTTGAAGGATCAATATGTCTTCCTCTGTCCTAACAAATTCTTTTGATTCCTTTCATCCTCTGCCTCCCCAAATGCCACAGTTTTTCTCCCTGTTGGGTCCACTCTAGAAGTTCACAAATTTGGGGGTATACATTATTCACCTAAGGAACTAGTTCAATTGCATTTTTACCCCAATTGCTAGATTCTGATTACTGCGCCACATTCTTCCTATGAGTTAGAGATTCAAGAGACAGATGATCTATAGATTAAGGAGGAACGGTAGGAAGTGAGTTCTGTTGAAAGTCTACCATGAGACACCTTAGCTGACACTTTATATGTTTTGTTTCATTTAATGCACAGAAAAATTCTGAGATTTTGAATACTGTTATTGTGATTATGCAGAAATGGTATTATGGGCAGAAGTGTGTACACTTAAAATTCCTATGTTGAATCCAAAGCATCCAGTACTTCAAAATGTGTCTATACTTGGAGATAGAGCCCTTACAGAAGTGGTTGAATTAAAATGAGGCCATCAGGGTGGGCCCTAATCCAATCTGATCATTGTCCCTATAATAAGAGGACATCAGCATGCATACACACAAAGAAAAGTGGACATAGTGAAAGCTGGCCAAGGAAAGAGGCTTCGGTAGAAACCAAATTTGATGACACCTTAACCTTGGACTTCTAGCCCCCAGACTGGAGAAAATAAATTTCTGATGTTTTAAGTCAGAGTGTTTATGGCAGTTACAGCAAACTAATACATATGATAAATGAAGTTAAGAGTACATGTACTTTACCCAGAATCACCCATTTAGATAGACATGGGGAATATGATTCAAACATAGATTTGTTTAATCTAATTAAATGATATTTTGCATTACTCCATATTGGCTCACATAATAGGAACAGTAACATCTTCAGGTTATTATAAGTAACATTGCTAACAGTGAAGGTTGTTTTATATTTTCAAGGGAGATCCTGACATTTCCAATATAGAGTTAGTTGTATATGTCCAAGTTGAATAAGGATGAAGGGTTTCACAGCATGGCCCATTTTTCAAAGTTTATTCTTTTATTACTAGTCTGGTTCAGTGTTTCCCTTTAATGTCTGCTAGCCATATAGACTCATTTCTCTTTTATGTTCCAACTGATGGGGCTACTTGTCAGTGAATAAAGGGAGATGCTGATTTTCACCTATTACTATTTCTTTTCTTCATTTCATTAGAACATACATTAGAACTAATATCTTCTTTATGATATGTGCTTTAACTTTTACCAGACAGTTTTCAATCACTATCAGCAGTCAATCAGTCCACAGTCTAAGTTGAGAACTGCTTATCAACAGGTAATTTTTTATTATTGCTTATCTAAACTTTACTGTGAAGAAAAACTCAACTCTGATTTTACTTTTTTTTTTTTTGGCAATGTGTTTTGAGTTTGTAGAAAAGTCCTTGAGTCTTGCATATTTTTGTGGGTGTCAGCATTTCCAGAGACATAATTCACAGAAGAAAGAATAACTTTCAAGGAGTGTGAAATTCTGAGTCCACAGCCTTATAATGTGAAGGTGAAGAAAATGATAGGGAAAAAAATATCTTGTATCTACAATGAATTTCAACAAGGCAAATTATAAATAACTCAGAATTTTCACCCAGTTATTACACAAGCTTACATGTTGCTCTTCAAGTACATTATCAAAATAATGAAGTTGAAACCTTCTATTAGAAAATGATACATACTTTAGATTGAGACACTAAACTACACCCAACTGCAATAACAAAATGTCCTAACAAAGCTGAAGTTGTGAGATTAATTGCTCCCTTCTACTCATTTTTAATGAAGAGTAACAATTGACTTGACAGGCTAATTATTATAACATCCAAGGTCCATACTATGTAATAAGAGTCACAATGTACTAGTCAATCAAAATCTTTGACTTCTGTTACTGTGCTTGAAATCTTTGTCATATTAACTAGATGACATATGAAAATTACTAAAGGTGTTATCCTCAAAAGAGAATAGAAGCATCAAATATTTTGCTCGTATTTCTTCTGCAGTTGATGTTGTGAAATGGCTTTGGTTATATTGAGCATGAATTCAATCCAATTTTATAATAATTACTATAATACCATGGGGCATATTGAAATGAATATTTTGATAAGGTGTTCTAAAGGTTAGTGCATTCTATTGTTAGACAGCATAGATTCTTATTATTATTATTATTACTATTATACTTTATTGGGGAACAGTGTGTGTTTCCCAGGACCCATCAGCTTCAAGTCAAGTTCTTGTCCTTCAATCTTAGTTGTGGAGGGCACAGCTCAGCTCCAAGACCAGTCACCACTTTCAATCCAGTTGCAAGGTGCACAGCCCATCATCCCATGTGGGAGTCGAACTGGCAACTCTGTTGCTCAGAGCACGTGCTCTAACCAACTGAACCACCCGTCCACCCCAAGCATAGATTCTTATAGAATGAAGAGTGATTGGATAAACCCTACAATACAACCTCCTAATGAAAGGTATGTTGGAAGATACATAATATGATACGAGAACTTTATGTCTGTGTTTGTAGATTGGTTTGATGTAAATTTTCAGTAGCTCTGTGCTTTCTCTATAAATAGTAAAGATTTTTTGGGGGGAAATTCATTTTTTAAGAAAGTACTTTTAAAATTTATTGCCTAAAATTTTGTGATTCTTTTGTCCATTGCAATTCAACCTCTCTGTTGTACTACCAAATCCCATTTGCACAGTATCCTCACATTTATACTGAAAGCTCCTGCCATCAAAACACATAGAGGAAGCTCTAGTGAAAAGGAGGAATGTGAAGCAATCAGTACAGAAGTCAAGTATACAAGAGGATGGGAATTGACAATCCTGTTTAGCAACACAGTGTGAATAAGAATTCAAGAATGATTTTCAGATGTCAGCAAGATATTGCTATGATATAACAGTGCTGATGTACTTCTAAGAGATATCATTGCATAAGAAGTAGAATTTTGTATATCATCTAATCTATAATGCCATCAATTAATTGTAACAGTTACCACTACCAATTCATTGACTCAATACATTCTTATCACTTGGAAAATTTATTTTATAAGTATTTAAAGGGCTTTTTATACATATTTTGATAAAGATATTTATTATACCTCTCTTGGATATCTTTAAAAATAAAACTGTAAGAAAAAATTAATTGGTCAAATGATTCTGAAAATTTCTTCCCAGCTCAAGTTTCCTGAAATGTTCTTTGACTTGATGTAAGAAAACTCATAGACACAGACAATAGTTCAGTGGTTGCCAGAGGGTAACAGGGAAAGGTGGTGGTAGATGAGGGTAAAAGGGATCAAATATTTGGTGATGAAAGAACTGACTCTGGGTGGTGAGCACATAATGTGATATGTAGATGATGTATTACAGAACTGTACACCTGAAATCTATGTAACTTTGCTAACAATTGTCACCCCAATAAACTTTAATTTAAAAAATAAAAGAGATGTTTGTATTTTCTATACAATGTTGTCCCCTTGGATACCAAAAGTATTGCTAATGCTTTTAAACTTTTAAAACGTGCTCTCTATTGTCTTTAATGTCTTTTCCTAAGTTGCTAGCAATTCTTTGTATGCTGATGCTGTTCCTTTTCTTCTCTTTACCAAGAGATGTTAAAGGTTATCAAATAGCAATCAGACCTCCTACAGCTTCCATGTTTTTTTGTGTGTGTTTTTTTTGTTTGTTTGTTTTTTAACATGGAGGGGTTGTGTTTGCTCAGATGACCAAGTTTGTGCATGCACAGGGAATAATTACACCCCACTTAACATCAGACCAATAGTAACCATAGAATGCCATGAAATACTAAGATGCAGTTCAATTTTCCACATTAAAATATGAAAAACTATATCATTTAAAGTTGAACAAATATAATCAGATTATTTCCTCCTTCTAAACATTGCTAAAACACATCTTTAGTCTAGAAACGACTAAATGATAGAATTTCTAGTAATAATTCAATTTTACTTACTACTGAAATTTCTGCTGAAAACATAGAAATGAGCAAAAATGGGCTCTGTCCTGGGGTACAACATAAAATACCATTTACTGCAGCTCACAGAGTTCCTATCATTCTACTACATACAAAGGATCTGAATAGCCTTTTTCAAAATAGGGCTCTTTTCATTGGAAATCCAGATCCAATACAGTACTTGATATTGACCAAATCATATTACTGGATAGTGATATATGCACATCTACAAAATCAGTAAAGCAAATTTTTCAAATAAGAAAAAGGATAAGGGTTGGTTTGATTCTGGTTATGTACTCCTACTTCCTTCTTATCAAACTGCTGTTAAAAATACATTAGCAATGAATAAATGAGTAAATATCTCAGACTGATCTTTAACTTCAGTGTTTCAAATTTTGTCTATCCTTCACTTTCTTATATATGTTTCAGGGGATAATGGACTTACCATGCAATATAAACTCTTATCACAAAGGCCTTCACTGCACTAAATATAAAGAGGATTGCTTTACTCCTGCTCTTGATTCAGTTATTTGTTCTGATTTCAGAATTATATTAACTCCATTTTTTACTTCTCTTATTGTTTTATAATGCCTCTTCTCAGGACTTTGGGTAAGATGGTGGAATAGACAGACACTGTGACAACTGCCTCCCAGGATCACACCAAAATTAAAAATAATTTATACAACATTCAACCCTGGAAGTCCCCAGAACACTAGATGAACTGAACCTCTAAATGAAGAACTTAAAGAGGAGGCCACATCAGTCTGGTAGGAGGGGCGGAGACGAGAGAGGGCGAACCCCATGAGGGATGTCTCAGTGGTGGGGAGCTTCTCTGGTTGAGGGAGAGACCCTCCAGCCCCACATTGAGCTCCCAGCCCAGAGTTACTTTGCCAGGAAGAGGAGTTCCACCATAGCTGGCAATAGAAATTAGTGAGGATTCTCTTTGCCCAGCTCGGTGAGGCTGAGAGTGGCTAGAGAATCAGTGGGGCCGGTGCATGGGCTTGCTTGCCAGTGAGCACTCACCCGGTTCCTGGTGGAGGGAGTAGCTGTGTAAGTGGAGCCCAGGAGCCTGCGGGGATGGACTGAACTGAACACCTTTGGCATGGGAGCTAGAGGCTTTTGGGACCATTGTTCTCCCCGTGTGGAGTTTGCATGTGAGTGGTATACAGGAGGGCACCATTTTGTCAGGGTTGGGTCCTCCCACAGAGGGTCAGGTCCGGGACTGCATTGGTCTGGTGGAATTGGCACAGGAGTGCGTGTGCACAAATCCTGCCTTGGAACCCCACCCTCTGCAATGTTTCTGCTGCGTAGCCAGGAAAATGCCTGGTAGATGTGCTCAGGCTCCAACAGGCTGCTCATTGAGACACAGGAGTGTGCGAGCTGCCTCGGGTCCCTGCACTCTGCACTGCGAGTGCAGAGTTGCCAGGTTGGTGATTGGTTGTTGGGCTGCTCGGCCTGATCTACGAGCGGCTGATTGAGACAGGCTGAGGCTGGGAGTTTTCCTGGGAGTGTTGGGCCGTGAGCTGTGCGCATGCGTGATCCAGCCAGTGCTCTCCTGGTGATCTATCTAATACATCATAGCAATCCTAGAGCAACAGCCAGAATGAGGAAACAAAAAAACATGTCCCAAGTAAAAGACTGGAAGAAACCTCTAGAAATGGAACTACATGAAACAGAGGGATCCAACCTTCCAGAGGCAGAGTTTAGAACACTGATTATAAGAATGTTTAAGGAACTTAGAACACAAGCAAGGATTGAGAAATCATAATAAACAACCAGTTAGAACTAAGGAATACAATAACTGAAATGAAGAACACACTCGAAGGAATCACCAGTAAATTAGATGATGCAGAAGATCGGATCAGCAATTTAGAAGACAAAATGGCAGAAATCACCCAGTTGGAACAACAAAAAGACAAAAGAATAAAAAACAATGAAAATAGTTTAAGCGACCTGTGGGACAACATCAATCGCAACCACATTCGCAACATAGGGATACCAGAAGGGAAGAGAAAAAGCAAGGGGTCGAGAATGTATTTGAAAAAATAATGAATGAAAACTTCTCTACCCTGGTGAAGGAAATCGACACACAAGACCAGAAGTACAGAGAGTTCCAAACAAGCTGAACCCATACAGGTCCACACCAAGACACATCATAGTTAAAATGGCAAAGGTTAAAGACAAAGACAGAATCCTAAAAGCAGCAAGAGAAAGACAGCAGCTTACATACAAAGGAACTCCTATTAGACTAACAGCTGACTTGTCTACAGAAACTCTGCAGGCCAGAAGGAAGTGGCAGGAGATATTCAAAGTGACGCAAAATAAAGGCCTACAACCAACATTGCTCTACCCAGCACAGCTATCACTTAAAATTGAATGAGAAATAAAGAGCTTCTCAGAAAAGAATAAGCTTCAGGAATTCATTACCAGCAAGCCAGCATTGCAGGAAATGTTGAAAGGGTTTTTTTAAGCAGAAGAAAGGGGTGAACAAGCTAACCTAGGAAGACCAGGAATACAAATAACAAAATGGCAATACATATGCACCTATCAATAATCACTTTACATATGAATGGGCTAAATCCTCCAATCAAAATACAGAGAGTGGCTGAGTGCATAGGAAAACAGGACCCATGTATATGCTGTTTACAAGAGACTCATCTCAGAGCAAAAGACACACACAGACTGAAAGTAAAGGGATAGAATAAAATATTTCATGCAAATGGAAATGGGAACAAAAGCTGGAATAGCAATACTTATTTCTTTAAAATGAAGACTACAATAAAAAACAAAGAAGGGCACTACATAATAATAATAAAGAGATCCATTCAACAAGAGGACATAACCCTAATAAACATCTATGCACCCAACATAGAAGCTCCTAAATATATAAAACAGATTTCGACAGACATAAAGACAGAGATCAGCAGTTAACGCTATCTTAGTAGGTGACTTCAACATGCTACTGTCACCAATAGATAGATCCTCCAGACTAGAAAATCAAAATGGAAAGAGTGGCCTTAAATGGCACTTTAGACCAGGTGGATTTCATTGATATTTTTAGAGCATTTTACCCTGTAGCAATAGATATATATTCTTTTCAAGTGCACATGGAACATTTTCTAAGATAGACCACATCTTAGGCTACAAAACCAGTCTCAGTAAATTTAAGAAGATTGAAATTATATCAAGCAGATATAGAAGGAAAATTGATGGTTGCTAGCTGGGAGAGGGTGGGGATGAGGGATTTGGGAAGGGATTAGACAGTGTAAATAGGTAACTACCATATTTCCACAGGGATATAAAAGGCAGTTCTGGGAATATAATTAATATTGTTGTGAATATTTTGTAGGGTGTCAGGTGGTTGCATGTCTTATTGGGGAGACCACTTCAAGGATGGGGTAGAGGCTTGATTGCTGCACTGTATATCTGAAGCTGATGTTGTATAATATTGTATGTTAACTGTGATTGAATGTACATATGTAGTCATGGGATGTGGAGTACAGTGTGAGAGTGGAGTCAAGGTAATTGTAATAGATATGCATGATATGGGGGGGAAGTAGGATGGCAGATGGGGGGAGTTGTCACTTTGAGGGGTAAAAAGTATAACTATTGTGCTATATTGTAATAAATAAATAAATAAATAAATAAATAAATAAATAAATAAATACCAAAGAAAAACCAATGCCTTTTCTTTTCCCCTTAGCATTTCTTTTCCTGATAAATTCTACATGTCTTCACTCATGTATTTCATTTTTGGCTTCTTTTTCTTCAAGAACTAGTCTTAGTTTACCCTTCTTCTAAGTCAATGATTTCCAGACAATTTTTGGATTGTACATTTCTATCAGTAAAATAATTGTATATAAAGGTATAATCTGTGCATGTATATATGTGTGCACTACTCTGCTAATTTTTATGACTTTTCTTGCCCAACTTCTACTCAGATCTGATTAAATAGATAATCATTGTCAAACCTTTCACTTCATAATATTACCAATAACATGGCTGAGAATAGGAGTAAAGCTGTCAATTCCTCTATTGTATTATTATTTGCTTACACCTGTATTAGTTTAGTTTTCAATCTGTATCTTTAAATGAATATTTAAAACCATTTCTGTGAGGGTAAATGTAGATAAATTAGATAACATAGTCTATAAAACATTTATTTAGCATATGCAAATTATAATGTCCCAATAAACTGAAAGAAACTAGTGAGTGTGAGAGTTTGTGAAGCCCTGAGTTGTGTAGATTTTGCTTCCTTTACTCAGATTGTCTCTGTGGTATTGACATATTTGACACAGGGCCACCTGGGAAATTAATTGAGGGGATTTTCAGTGTTAATGCTTCTATTAATTATAAACGAATCTTAACTCCTTTAATTCACAGCTGGAGTTATATAGATATAGATATTTTGATGTTGCATTTTCTTTCTTCATTTCAGGGAATGATCTCACGTAGTCCCCAGAACACATTGATTTCCCTTGGAGATCACTGCTTTAAGGTAACATTGTTGACCTTGTCAGAAAGCCAATGGCTCTACTATTTACATAATTCTTCTACTCTTCTGGTCGTGTGTTCACTTCTGTGTCTGCATGGACTTTTCTGGTTGGGACAAAAATTTAGCATCCTGCAAAGAGCAAACCAAAAAGAAACAAAATAAAGTTTGTCTCCATATGCTTTCTTGTCTCTGTTTTTGAAAGTGTCCACTGTCAGTTATGGAGCAAAGGAAAAAAAAATGAACATACATCCAAATATGTCAACTCACTTACAATCTTGCAATTGCTAATGAAAAGTAATTCACCTTAGCTTGTTCTTATCCACTATGAATACATTATATAGCCAAACTTCTCTTTTTTTCTACTTTTCTTTGTTAATATGAGATAGATAATACTGGTGAAGGAAGATTAAATCACTCATTTTCCTCCTTTCCTACTTTCCTTTGCTGTTTTGCAATTTTTATGAGCCTCTGTAACATGACATATTTCCAAAATAATTCTGGCTCTCCTATTTTGATGAGAAATTGATAATTTCTATGTATTTCATTAAATGATCAGCTATGGGCCATGTATTCTTTGTGAGGCATTTGTTAAGGACTAGAAACAAAAAGTATATTTATGCTCAGTAAATGTTTAAAAATGAAAACTTAAAAAAAATGAATCAATAAAAAATAACACACTCAAAAATATGCTCACACAGTCCTCATGAAATTCGGTCCAGTGAGCAAATGCACATTATGCAATTCTAAAGTATCTTCTATTCAATTCCTGAATATAAACATTTAAGCAAGGGAATAATTAATTCTGCTTACAAAGAAAGAAGGAAGTTTGGCCTTGAATGATGAATCATCATTTTCCAGGAAGACAAGGAAGAGCAGAACTTTATAGGAAGAAGGAAAAGCTAGAGAAAATATATGGTGTCTAAAAACTGCTTGGTTCTATGTTATGTTTAATGAGAAAGAGAGAGTGACTAGACCTGCATCTTAATTTATTAAGATTAGCTTTGCTTAAATGCAAAAATCCTTATCAAACTGAGATACTTTATAAACTTTATTTCATGAGTAAATCATCTATTTTTATAATTTTGGGGATATAATCCATATATAAGCCAGAACAGTTTTTCTTGTAAACAGCAAAATAAATATTTCTGGCTAATTTTCCCCTAAAATAAATTTATTTTAAGACAATTGGGTAGCTGAGAAAATTACAATTAAAGTCACAATTAAAATTTAATAAAAGAGAGGAAACAGAGCAGGTTGAAGATGTGTGTAAAACTCACATATATTTTCTTGATTCTGTTTTTATAACCAGTTTTGAATATTTTATATCTTTATCTCTTTCTCATAAACATTCACTTTCAAATGAGAGTGTCTAATTTGACTAACTTGGGTCATGAGACCTGGGAGAGAAAGCAGCAGCCCACATAGAATTGGATGGGGTAGTTTTTTAAGAGGCATTATGACTGAAAGAGAGTGGAAGGAATGGCGTGCTTGCAAATATAACAGTTACTCATTCATTGCATCCCTTAGCTTCAGCATAAACATTTCATTTTGTTTCACAGTAACAATTTAACACACTCACTTAGCATTGTTTACTATCATATATATCACACTATCATATATATTACAGATATATAATATATAACTAGTTATACATTTAAATATATTATATATATATATGTGTATACACACACACACACACACACACACACACACACACACACCTATATATGAGTATCATCTATATATAGGCATATTCCCCATCTTCCCAAAAGAGAGGCAACCTGTAACTAAATTAACTGCGACATCCCCAGGATCTCAAAAATGATCTGCATTCTTGTTTTGTTTTTTTGTTTTTTTTTCTTTCTAGATAACTTATGATCTATGTCATATGTGACCATAATCACTAAGCTCTTATTTAGTAGTGTAGATTAAGAAGAGAAAAATATGATTTTGTTTTTTAAGTGTAACAAACAAACAATGAAATATTTGCTTCTGTAATTGTCCAATATATAACTTGTATTTATGGTGTCTTTTCTCTTATTTTTGCCTTCCTTCTGCCTAACAACTTAGCTATTGGAATACTTTACCTAAATCTTAATTTTAAATTCTCTCATTTTCTGTTGATTCTGCCTACATAACACTTCAGTGGTTTTCTTTTAAAATTTTCAATTGCTATATTAGTTTAAAATAGTGCCTCCCAAATACCTTATATTCTTCTCTATTCCCATTGTCTAACAGAAAACCTATTTATCAATGATTTAAATGATTTTTTTTTGGTCTACAGTTCTGGTTGTATAAGATGACTAAAATGGCCAGAAGACATTGTCAACCTCTTGTGTAATATAACCATTTTTTTATGCCCTGGTGGAAGCTGAACCTACAGTGGAAAAATGGGATTTATTTTAGAGACAATCAAAGAATGTACAGTCGTCATACCCACATCTACTTTGTTCCTGGATTTATGTATTTTGGCTCTTTAAGAGAAACAATATTATATATACATAAATGGTTTAGAAAATTGAGCTTATCCTCCAAATGGCACCTTCAACCAAACAGTGTTGGTATCATCATCTTATGTATCATGGTCATTTGTTAAATTTTTATCAGAGGCTGGTAGCACGTGAAGGGGTTCCTTTGGTAGTTAACCAAAAGGATCATAGCTTTTATCCTCCACCTTTGAATGCTGCTCTCCAGTTGTAAGCGCCATGCTTGCCAAAGGCTACATTCATTCTGTAAGGGACACTTGTAAATCATTGTATATGTTGCATCTTCAAACCAGTTGAAAAAACCATTGGCCTGGTATTGCTTTGTCTTGCTCCGGGACACACATAAGTTTCACAGTTTTTTATTTCAGTGGGTCACAGAAGGATATCTAAATGTTTTCAACATCCTATGTACCCTTCCAAATATTGTTTTTCCTTTTTAGTGGTAGAAGAACACAAATGAGCAGTATTTCATTTACTTTAGAGGTAAAATCCTGACATGCTTCCAGATTATTCCAAATCCAGAAACTTTCCTGAAGTGCAACATAGATAAAATTATTTTGCTATATTATCTTCCACTCCATGATACTCTTGTTTAAATGTCTATATACAGCACAAACACTCTTACTCTTTAGGCATTAATATCATATTCTCATTGTTACGTGATGGTCACTGTGATAGTGAGCTGGCCAATACCTGGAATCAAATTGTGACTCACACACAAAAAGTAAAAATGTGGTAGACTGAATAATGGCCCCTCAAAATGTCCACATCCTAATCCCCAGAACCTACACATATGATTCTTCACACATGGTGAAAAATCTTTCAGAGGTGATTAATACTAAGGGATTTGAGATAGAAGATTATCTTGGATTACACAGGAGAGTCAATGTAATCACAAGTGTTCTTATAAGAAGGATACAGGAAGATCAAAGTTAGACAAAATGTGATGTGGGAAGTAGAGGTTGGAGCAATTTGTGTCTCTAGGAGGTAGAGCAGGCAAGAAGACGATTCTCCCCAGAAGAAATGCAGTCCTGCTTACACATGATAGATTTCTGACCTCTAGGACTATATATAATACATTATTGTTTTTTTTTCATTTTTTGTTTTTTCAATTGGGGAATTGGGGAAGGGGAACAGACAAGTTGCTGTCTTTTTGTTCTTCAGTCTAGTTGCGGAGGACGTTGCTTCACTGGCCCATGTTGGTATAATCATTGCACTCTTCCCAGACAAGGCAGACCAGTCGCGGGCCTCTGGATGGTAGCTCACTGTGGCTATTGGCAGTTCACACTGGCTGCCAGTCGCTCAGGCTGGCTGCCAGCCACTCACTGTAGCCCATGGCAGCCCGCTGCAGCAAGGGTTGCAGCCTATACCGTCGCCGGGGCTTGCACAGCCCAGCTCCAGGTGGAGCTGTCACCAGCTGTAAAGGGCAGTGTCACTGGCCCTCATATGTGGGATCCGAACCGGGGCCGCAGGCATCCCAAAACCAGCTCTTAACCAATGCGCCACTCGGCCGGTCCTACATTATTGTTTTTTAAACAACAATATTTATGATAATCTGATACAGCAGGAGTAGAAAACTAATAAAAATAGTATAGGATATTGTTGGTTTCACTGGGAAAAATAAACTACTTCAAAAGCTGATAATACTAAGAGTTGCGTTAGTTAATCCCAGTAAGGGAACAGCATCAAGGTAGTGTGTATTTGGTTGGAGACATTTTTTTTAAAAATTAGTTTCAGGTGTACAACACAGTGCAATAGTTATACAGTTCACCCCTCAAAGTGACAACCCCCCACCCCCAATTCGCCACCCCACTCCCCCCATATCATATATATCTATTACTCTTCCTCTGACTCTCTTCCACAGTATAATCCACATCCCGTGACTATCTATATATATATTCAATTACAGTAGGTATACAACCTCCGCTTTAGTTAATACAGTGCAGTGATCAAACCTCTACTCCATCCATGAAATGGTCTCCCTAACAAGACCTATGACCATCTGACATTCCACAGAATATTTACAACATTATTAATTATATTACCCAAACTGTTTTTCCTATCCCAGTGGCAATATTGTAGTTGCCTATTTTTGCTGTCTAATCCCTTCCCCTTCTCCCTCATCCCCATCCCCCTCCCAATTAGCAACCCTGATTTTTCCTCTATATCTATGAGACAGTTTCTGTTTACTTTGCTCATTCATACAGTTTTTCAGATTCCACATATGAGTGAGATCATACGGTATTTGTCTTTCTCTGACTGACTTATTTCACTTAACATAATAGTCTCTAGGTCCATCGATATCATTGCAAACGGTACCATTTCATTCTTCTTTATAGCGGAGTAATACTCGGTTGTATAAATATACCACAGTTTCTTAATCCAGTCATCTATTGATGGGCATTTTGGTTGTTTCCAAGTCTTAGCTATTGTAAATTGTGCTTCTATGAACATAGGGGTGCATAACTTTTTTTGAATAAGTGTCTTGGTTTTTTCAGGATAAACACCTAGGAGTGGAATTGCTGGGTCAAACGGTAGCTCTATTTCCAGTTCTTTGAGATACCTCCATACTGACTTCCATAGTGGCTGCACCAATGTGCAATCCCACCAACAGTGCAGCAGGGTCCCCTTTTCCCCACAGCCCCGCAAGCACTTGTTGTTTGTTGATTTATTGATGATAGCCATTCTGACTGGAGTGAGGTGGTATCTCATGGTGATTTTTATTTGCATTTCCCTAGTGACCAGTGAGGTTGAACTTTTTTCCATATACCTGTTGGCCATCTGTATGTTCTCTTTAGAGAAATGTCTCTTCATATCTTCTGCCTATTTTTTAATTGGGTTGTTTGTTTTTTTGGTGTTGAGTTTCATGAGTGTTTTATAAATTTTGGATATTAACCCCTTATCAGATATATCGTTGGCAAATATATTCTCCCATTCAGTAGGCTTCCTTTTTGTTTTATTAATGGTTTCCTTTGTTGTGAAAAAACTTTTAAGTCTGATATAATCCCATATGTTCATTTTTTCTTTTACTTCCCTTGCCCGTAGGGATGTATCAGTAAAAATATTGCTCCAGGTAATGTCTACAAATGTACTCCCTATATTTTCTTTTAGGATTTTTATGGTTTTAGGTCTTACATTTAAGTTTTTAATCCATTTTAAATTTGTTCTTGTATAAGGTGTAAAGAGGTGGTCCAGTTTCATTTTTTTGCATGTGTCAGTCCAATTTTCCCAGCACCATTTATTGAATAGACTATCTTTACTCCAGTGTAAATTCTTGCTTCCCTTGTCATAGATTAACTGTCCGTAAATGCCTGGATTTATTTCTGGCTCTCTGTTCTGTTCCACTGATCCATGTGCCTGTTTTTATGCCAATACCAAACTGTCTTGATTACTGTATCCTTGTAGTAGGTTTTGATGTCTGGTAGTGTGATCCCCCCGACTTTGTTCTTATTTCTCAGAATTGCCGAGGCTATTCTGGGTCTTTTATGATTCCATATAAATTTTAGGATTATATTTTCTATTTCTGTGAAAAATGCCCTTGGTAGTTTGATAGGAATTGCATTGAATCTATATATTGCTTTAGGCAGTATGGACATTTTAACTATATTAATTATTCCTATCCATGAGCATGGTAGGTGTTTCCATTTATTTGTATCTTCTATGATTTCTTTCTTCAGTGTCTTATAATTTTCTGAGTACAGATCTTTCACTTCTTTGGTTAAATTTATTCCTAGGTATTTTATAGTTCTTGATGCAATTGTAAATGGGACAGTTTTCTTAATTTCTCTTTCCATTAGTTTATTATTGGTATATGCAAATGCCACTGATTTCTGAACATTGATTTTATATCCTGCTACTTTACTGAATTCGTCTATCAGTTCCAATAGTTTTTTGATGGAGTCTTTGGGGTTCTCTATATACAGTATCATGTTATCTGCATATAATGACAATTTTACTTCTTCCTTGCCAATTTGGATGCCTTTTATTTCTTTTTGTTGTCTGATTGCTGTGGCTAGAACTTCCAGCACTATGTTGAATAAAAGAGGAGAAAGTGGACAGCCTTGTCTTGTTCCTGATCTTAAGGGGAATGGTTTTAGCTTTTCCCCATTGAGTATGATGTTAGCTGATAGGTTTATCATATATGGCTTTTATTATGTTGAGATATGATCCCTGTATTCCCACTTTGCTAAGGGTTTTTAACATAAATGGCTGTTGGATTTTGTCAAATGCTTTTTCTGCATCTATTGAAATGACCATGTGATCTTTATCCTTCATTTTGTTGATGTGGTGTATCACATTGATTGATTTACGGATGTTGAACCAGCCTTGTGCACTAGGGATGAATCCCACTTGATCATGATGCATGATCTTCTTAATATATTGCTGAATTCTGTTTGCTAATATTTTTCTGAGAATTTTTGCATCTATATTCATCAGGGAGATTGGCCTGTAGTTTTCCTTTTTTGTGCTGTCTTTATCTGGTTTTGGAATCAGGGTGATAGTGCCTTCATAAAAAGAGTTTGGGAGCCTCCCTCCTTCTGGATTTTTTGGAATAGTTTGAGAAGAATAGGTGACAGTTCTTTTTTGAATGTTTGATAAAATTCACTTGTGAAGCCGTCTGGTCCAGGGCTTTTGTTTTTTGGGAGCTTGTCAATTACTGATTCAATTTCCTTGGTAGTAATCAGGGTATTTAGATTTTCTGTTTCTTCTTTCGTTAGCTTTGGAAGGTTGTATGCTTCTAGAAAATTATCCATTTCTTGGTTGGAAACATTTTTAAAAATTAAGCTTTGATAAACCCAAAATTTTCTGTCTAATCAGGAATTTTCACAGATCAAATTAAAGAGAATGAAGTAGAAATCTCCATGCCTGATTTGTTTTTCTTCTTTTCATTTTTAGGTCTTTGATGATGGCACTAATATCTTTGAATTTCCCAAGGATATGTCATGACTTTTATTGGGAGAAAAGTCTCCAAAACTTCCTTTTGACCACTCCTTCAATGACTCTTGCAATATAGTCAATGAAGGATTCTTCCATTTTCTGAGAATATCTAAATAGATTATTATGAGATTATAATTATGAGATTATTTTATAATTATGTTATAACAATATATAATTATTTATATATATAATATAATAACATTATTAGGAGATTGTAACTCTGAATATGAGAAGAAAAACAAAAAAAAAGGATGGGTATGAGGTCAGAACCAGGCCTCTGCTATTACCTGAACCCTATATGCCACTTTCACGGTACTACTTAACATTTTGCACCAGTGCTTTCCAAAATTTTCAGCTATTTCTTATTATTCAGTATAAAGTTGTTCTGGATATCAATCCAGGTCTCTTTAAGGAGAGCTAATGAAAGATTCACAATATACAGAGGATGCCAAAAACATGTATATACATTTTAAAAAAGGGAAAAACTGGATTAAAATTGTAATACTCCATATATACTGATAACAAAAGATGAATACAAGTCACGTGTACATATTTTTTGGCACCCCTGGTGTATTTATGGTTATAAAACATGTACAGAGTTCCCCTTTCTTTAAGAAACCACGATAATTGTATTTCATTTCTAGAAGGCTCCTAGCTCGTTGTCAGCTATTTGGGCTGATCATAACTTTCTATGTGATCTGGTTACCTTTCAATCCACCATGTTCAATACTATAACCATAATGAGTGAACAAGTGCACATAAAACATCCAATCCAGCATTCTGGTGTCTGAAACTCTGTGACAGCACTTCTAGATATGGACAGGGATTTTTGGTCTTTCAATGTCAGTTAGCAATTTGGACCAAAGTTTGCTTTATCTGAATCAGAGACAGCAGCTGGCTTCTTTAGCTAGCTCAACAAATACAGAAACTCTGTTGAGAATAACTATTTTGATAAATCCATCCTGCTCCAAAACTAGGTTCCCCAGCCCCCTCCTTGGCTAAATATTCTCAAAAACCAATCTTACAAATAATTTCTGGGCTTTGACTACACCAATTAGCAAACTCCTGAAAGTCCTCCTGGGACTAGCTTTATTGCTCTAATTCTGCATTTCAATTTCTGCATATAGTATTCACGATTATGACCAGTATTCTCTCTACCCTACAGGGATTTTTTTTGCATTCTTTTGCATGAGAAATGGATTCTTTCCATAAAAGAATGTTTCACAAGGATTTGAATGATCTGGGTTCTCTAACTGGTCTTATTCTCCCATACTGCACCCGAATTCTCCCAATTGTTGCAATATATTAATTCTGGAGCTGTGCTTGAACTTTACCTATGACAACTGAAAAGCCTTTAAATTCCCCTGATTTTTAATCCAGCAATCTAGGGAATTGATGTCTCAGGTTGTTTTGGTGATCTCAGCCCTAAGGCTGTAAGAGAGAAGAGATTCTTCCAGCATAGTCATAGAAAGACCTGGAGTTTCAGTCCATGCCATGGATTTTAAGATGTGAGCTGGTCATTCTTCTGCTTTTAAAATATTGAATGCTGTCAGAACAACTCTCCTTCCCCTTACTTGCAGAATAGTTCTGTGACAGTAGTTAATCGCCCAAAACTTTGTACTTGCTGGACACATGGTTCCAGGTGACCACAAGGAAATCCTTAATTAGCCGTTGTACTACTGATTACCTTGGGGCAGCTAGTTTCCTGTTCTGGAAAGTTGATGGAATCTCAGTGTCATTTCCTGAATCTCAATGCCATAATCCATCATAAGTACCTCACATTTCACTGAGGGCCTCTTGTATAAAATTCATTCTAAATCTTTATATCAGTTGCTCTATTGATACTTGTTCTGGATAAATTGGCCTTGGAAAGCTTAAACTTTCATAATCAAAGATAAAATTAAATAAATACACTTCATAAAGGACAAATATCAAGAGAACTCTTGGGATTTAGGCAGAAAAAATTAATAGGTATCTTCTTATTTTGCAGAATTTAAGATGTTTTCATATTTGCAGAGTATAAAATGTAAGAATTTTAGCAGATTTCCATCCTTAGGTAAAGGATGGAAATTAAAATTCAAAGATACATATGTGTTCTTCTAGTTTGTATTACTGTTCTTCACCTTGGCTAGTATTGATGGTGGAGGGCAGAATCTTGAATGATAATCCTACCAAGAACACACTGAGCGGAGTGTGCTATGGGAGGAAAAAAATAAAAAAGAAAGAGGAAGGGATACTCTCAGTTAAAAAACAACAGATGACTACCAGGGTACATGGGCACAGTTTTGTAACTTTAAATACAGATTTTTTTGTTTTTATTTTTTATTATTATTTTTTATTTAGCTATTAGAGTCAAGCCCTGGGGGGTGCCAAAAAAATGTACGGTTATACAAGTGGACACTGATCAACTTTGCTCAATCAGTAGTTCGTCGTAATCAAATTGTGGATGCTGATAGTAACCACTTTGAGCACGTCTTATAATTGCAGAAGTCAAACATGACTTGTATTCATCTTTATATTGGTATATATTGAGTATTACAATTTTAATAGCTTTTTCTTTTCTTAAAAGGTGTATACATTTTTTGGTACCATATGTATTAAATAGTTAAGTTTGCATATACTGTAACTAAATTGCAAATAGAACTCTGCATGTAATACATAAATTAAGGTGATATTTATGTGATATACTGGAATATAAATAATTAAGGTTCCTATAAGTCATAAGCTAGTTATTAGATGGTCTTTTGGCTTTTATGTAACATGAGTGCCATGTATAAGCTAATAGCCCAAAAATTAATAATGATTTTCCCATTATTTATGTATAAATATGTTATATATAACATATAATATACATATAATTATACATATAATGTGTATGTATATATGTACATATATATGTATGTGTACATACATATACACATATATTATATATACTATA
Source organism: Aselliscus stoliczkanus (assembly GCA_033961575.1). Taxonomy (NCBI): domain Eukaryota; kingdom Metazoa; phylum Chordata; class Mammalia; order Chiroptera; family Hipposideridae; genus Aselliscus; species Aselliscus stoliczkanus. The sequence continues at coordinate 188,303,222 of CM066728.1, forward strand.
TATACCACTGATCAAAAATTCTGTTTGCAATTTAGTTACAGTATATGCAAAATGAATTATTTAATTCACATGTTACAATTTAAGGTGAACAAAACATCCATTCTGAATGGTTATAACCTAAAATGTGCATGAAGACAGTGGATTGTAAGGAAAAGGAGAAAGAATCTAAAAACCGAAGACTTGAAATCAATACTTGGCTGCTTCACTTTTCATAAATACTTGTATGAATCTTTAAAATATGTTTTTAGGCTTAAATTAAATCATGCCTTGTAAATATGGCAAAACTAACACTAAAAACCAGTTAAAAGTGGCTAACAGCAATTGAGTGATACAATGGGAGGACAAGCAGAATATACCATCCCAAAGCATGTTACTTTGGTGTGTGGATTTTGAGAGCTAAAGACAATTGAGGTCCAACAGGCTCAGGAAGAGCTGTTTACCTTTTCCCTGTCTAAAAAATATAGATAGAGGGCATGTACCAGGAAGGGAGCTATTATTAGAGATAACTTTTTATGTCAGAAAGACCTATCTGCAAGGCATGGCAAACATTGGTTTACCAAACACCCGATCTTCTCATCTTCCTGTGACTTGCCTTCCTACCCTTTGAAAGCCCCTACCCCTGCTCCTTAGCTCAGGATAGTATATAAGCCTCAATTAGCTGACTGGTTTTGGGTTTCATGTCTTTGGTGCTCTCATCTGTACCAAACTTGTTTTTCTCCTGTTAATCTGTCCTACAACAATTTCATTATTAGATCAGCCAAAGAACCTAGAAGGGAAGAAGGAAAAAGTTTTTCATTCCTACAAATGCCAATGATTCAGTGGGTGGGTTAGCAAGTCAGGTTGAATGTTATCAAATGTTGACTCCACCATTTGCTGGCTATAAGAGCTCAGGAGAATCTCTCTCTAAATTTCAATTTTTTCATCTGTAAAATAGCAATTATAATATTATATATGGTAGTTGTGAGGATTAAATAAACTAATGCAGTTAGCATATAGGGATTAACCCAAGTTAAGTATAAAGTCTATTTATTGATTTATATTTATATGTGCATATACATATATACATCTATATGAAAATGAATAATATATAATTAGATGTGTGTTTTATACCATCATTCTAACACATGTTACCCTATAGTCTAGATATACAGAGGGTTCCATAAAAATGTATACACATTTTAAGAAAGGAAAAAACTATTAAAATTGTAATACTCAATATATACTGATAACAAAAGATAAATACAAGTCCCCTTTGACTTCTGCAATTACAAGAGATGCTCAAAGTGGTTACCATCAGTGTCCAGACACTTCTGATTACAGCGAACCATTGCTTGAGCAACATTGACCAAAGTGTCCACTTGTGTTCATTTTTGTGTCACCCCTTGTATTTAATCCATAAAATAGAATGAGAGGATGGGTAGTCTAAGAGAAAAATCAAAATCTCTTTTTCACTTTCTTATGACTTTATAACTTCCTAGAGGTGAAAAGGAGCATCTAGTAAGCTCAGCAATGTTCAATGGTGTGGAGAATTTTGAATAATTGTTTTCTTTCTTCTTTAATAGTTTCTCTCATATTAAACTGTGAGCAGATGAATGCATGAGTATTGAGTCTGGATCTATAAAGAATAAGCAGAATTTACCCTCTACCCTACCCTCCAGCATTTTTTCTGTAATGCCGTTAATAGTTGTTCTCATTTCTTTTTTCCCATAGGTAAAGAACCAGAGGAGCAATAGGAGTTGAGGAAATTCACATTGTTCTTTAAAAATCAGCACAATAGGGACAGAGCACATAGAGGCAAGCTATTCCAATTATTTCTTATCTTCCTCTCTACTCCATGACAAGGTGATTAGTTCCCACTTTTATGCTGAATTTTCTGACAAAATAATTTTTAAAAGGCTCAAACAAAGACTATCTTCCTGAAGAAAAGGAATGAAATGGTAAAAATCTCAGAGTCTGAAAATAGATAAGGTGTATTTCACCAACAGGACTAAGATGTTTAAATTTAGATTCTAACTTCTTTCTGAATTACCAAATCCAAGACTAGAAATAACTAGATGATAAATGAGAGGTCCCTTTAGTAATTACTTTACCACTTGAGCCATATGGGATGCTTTTAGCAGCTAGTAATAAAAAACCTGACTAGAAATGGATCCAAACATAAGGACTTTTATGACTCAGGACATTAGAAGGCAGGTGGTCCAATGTTTTGTTCAATGATTTGCAAAGGCCAGCACGGACCACAATTTGCTCATCCTTGTGTTAAATCACATTCAGTTTGATGATAATGTCCTTCAAACACCCTACATCTACAGAGCAGTGTAACAAAACCGGAAGAGAGATGAGGCTGGGGAGAGCAGGTAAAGATCATTCTCCTCCAGCCCCAGGTGATTCTATTTCATTGGCCACAGCTAGGCCAGGAACCTGTTCTCACTTGAGAAAGAAACTGGGAAATCTGGCATTTTCCACATCGAAAGTGGGAAAAATTAGGAGGCATCACTTAGATTACAGGAATAAGTGGACTAAAGAGAGTTAGTTGAATAAGAAATATACTGATACATCACACGCTTCATTGACAAGGAAAACAGACCATAATTATTGGAAGTTCGCTACACCATTTCCTGGTTTACTCAGTGCATCATGACCCTGTCAACCTGTGGTACATTTACCACTCAAAAGACATTTTGATACAGAGGAGCTTAAAAACATTCCAATGTCCCTTGGTCCCCCACTCACTAATGTTATATAGCCCAGTCATCTGCTTGCCATTAAAAGTTTTCGTTTCATCATATTTCATTCGACAACAGTAATGCTCCAAACAAGCAGTCTCTTCACAAGAAAGAGATGGGGAAGACACACACTCTGCTTCCAAAGCTAAAGTCTGATCAAATGAGAACACTTTTTTTTCCTTCTACTATTCATGTCATTTGTTATTCATTTCTTTAGTAGGTGAAGCAAGGAATACATATGGGGCACGTGCAGATGTGGTGAACCTCAGTGAAATGATCATTTGTATCCCATTTTCCTGATCCCAAATCTTTAGACCAGAAAAAGCCATCCCAGAATTGAATCCCTTGTTATCTTCCTTTCACACCAACCCCCAATTCTCCTCTTCCTTTCGTTTTCCAATTTTCCCATAAATCAGCAGGGTAGGTATTATAAACAATTATTCAAGTTTAAAGGGATATTGCAATAATATTATAAAAGGAAATGTTATTTTATTTTTCAGCAGAAATCTTTGTAACTTAATTTTTTAATTCAAGCATAAGTTTCTTTAGTTTGCACTTTATTATGCATTTTTATGACTTGAAAGTATACTAATATGATGCAGAGATTCTTTCGATTACACTATTAAAACATTTTCTCAATCTATCATGTATTACCTATGTTGCTACTTGGCAGGTTCTTGAAGTTTATAACTAGAATATGTGAAATGCTTAATAGAAATTCTAGCATCCTCGGGATCATTTGCATGGATGAATTTGAGAGGAAATAAATATTTCATATTTGAGCGAACCTTTGCAGTTTAGGATGATTCCCTGATTCACACGGTTGTTTCCTTTTTGACCCAGTTTCCTTTTAATAAAAATTGAAGCCACTAGCCCACCCACTGAAGTCTATCTTTTGTAAAAAGACTTGCTTCTGGAGTTTGGGTACATGAAACTCTCCATCTTGTTAAATCTTCCCCTGAAGGGGAAAACATTCAAAATGCCCCAAAATGTGTTATTAAATTATCTTTCAAAGGGATAGTTGAGGAAAATATAAAATGCCACATTTTCTTTTAGTACCTAGAGAGCCAATGCAGTATTCTCTTATTCTCCCCTAAGAACTCTAGATTTGTAATTGCTGAGGTGGGTGAGGCAAACAAGGTGTTAGCATGAAGATTTACAGTGGTCTAAGCTAGCAAGTGTCACAGTTAATCTGAGCACAGCAACTTTCTTTCTACCTCTAGCTTCAGGGCCCATCCTCATTTCTTTGATCCTTGGACAAATGCAACAATGACAGGTCAGAACAAGACATCTCAGGTGCAGAATGCCCAACTGAAGAGAACACACTTGAACCTTGCTAGGGTTTTATTTTAAAACCTCAAAGGATGTGTGTAAGAGAGAACATAGAAATTCCACCTGGGACTGTCCATGCTAAACTTCTATGCTTGAAGCATATTGAAGATGGGGCAAATCCCACACTAAAACCAGGCTGGACTTTTGGGGGTTTTCTCCTGACAGGGAATAGCAAAAGCACTTACCCGGTTTAACAATGTATGCTATATATTTATGCGTCCATGTGGACATACGGCCCATGGTAGGTATTCAAATGCTGAAGTATATTTCATGAATGAATGAATGAATGAATGAATGAAAGCTGACCTACACTTTCTATCCTATGTTCTATATTGTGACTATAGGAAATTTCCTTCTAAAGTTTATGTTTTTGTTTGGCTTGTCCAAGTAGTATCATAGGTATCTCAAAATGAGTTTATTCTAAAGTAACCCTTTATTTTATTTCTTTTTAAAAATATGTTTCTTATTCTCTGGTTCCTGTCTTGGTGAATGACAACAACATCTATGCAATCACCCAAAACAGAAATTGAGATCATTTTACTTTTTCCATTTATTCAGTAACTGAGTTCCTTGAATCTTTCTTTTCAATATGTTTGGTGTTCATCCCCTTTACTCCATCCTGTCTGTTCCTGCTGCAGTTCAGGGACTCATTACATTACACTTGGACAAGTGAAATAGTATCGTTAAAAGTTGTTTTTCTCCACCCTCACAGTTTTCCAACACTTTCTCTACCATGTCTAAAGACGACAAATAAAATGTGAATCTGATTCCATCTCTCCCTTGCTTAAATCTCCTTAATTTATTCTCACTGCAAAAGAGATAAAAATTTTAACTTGTTGGTATCATGAATATTTACCTATTTTTCAAGAATGTTGTCAAGCTCTCACTTCATTATGAATACATTTCCTGTCAATTCTGATTCACAAGAAACCCTGACACTGCTTTCCTCATAAAGTTCTTCCAGTGCATAAAAAAGACTTAGTAATTTACTGATAAATAAATAAATAAATAATACAGATTATATTGAACTGAAATCTCCTTACAACTTCTTTCCACTTCTAGATATTACCCTAGAACCTTAAAATTCTAATCTTTTTGTCCATGCAAAAAGTTTGCAATAATTAAGTACTCCTTCATAAATCTGTAAACCTTAGCTGAAAATCATCTCTTCTTAATTCTTTCTTCTCTTCTTGAATTGTGTTACATGTTTAATTTTATTAATTACACAACTATTAAAACATATGCAAAAGAAAAGAGAAAAAATATATTGAGGGCCAAATAGTTAGCTTCAAAAACTAACAAGGCATGGATTAAGTGGTTTCATCAATATCATTACCAGAAACTCCAAACAACTTTGTTTTTGTTTTTGTTTTTTGTGAGGCAAATTCCAGATTTAATATCATTTCATCAGTGTATATTTCAACTTGTACCTCTAGAAGATAAATTTCTTTCATTAACATGTTTTAATGGCCCGACATCATTCTGGTCAATCTCTTCTGAACATCTTGTAATCCCTACAGGTGATATCAGGAGCCATACCTGAAGTACCAGGATGAGATGGAATCAGTGGGGAATGCCAGAACCAGCAGAGAAAGATTATCATCACCACCCCGACTCCACATACACACTTCTAAATAATTCTGCTTTTATTTGCAAAATAAGCAATAAATTATTTGCTCCGTTAGTAGCTGTTTTTTAATGTTGATTCATTTTACTTTACCAAGCAGGATACTTCTGATGTTTTCTCATGTTCTGCATGGTCTCTGAGCCTGTGCATGCAAATTTTGATACACAATCTTAGAAAACAAAGGAGCTCAGTTCATTTTTTTATTATTTTTGGAGAACATTTAAGAAAACCCTGTAAAAGTGCAAATGGCTTTGGCATTGTAAACAGCTTATAAGTTACTCTGAATAGATAGTAAATTGGGGGGAACCTGAGGAAGGCGGATAATGAGGTAAGTGGGAGAGATAGTTAAAAGGGGAGAGTTAGTGCTTTCGAAATTCTTAAACACTCAGAAAGTACTGAAACCACTGGTTGCAAATTATTTGACTTAAAAATTGATATAAATTTCTTTGTATAGAGTACAATAGATCCATTTCAAAGTCCCTCCTCTATACAAAGGGACGACACAAGTGCTAACCTCCTAGGGGATCTGAGGTGTTTGCGAGTTTGCATCACCAAGGCACTGACTCCTACCTCGAAGCTCACCTTTGTCGATGCTCCACAGTAGCGGACAGCAAGCCTGTAAGCATCCTTGCTTCACAGTAGGCACGATGGTGAACTTCCCAAGTGTGGCGCACTGGAGGGTCCCTGCCGGGGGAAGGGCTTCTGCTGCACAGTGGGGGTCACTGGGGTGAGGGTGAGGAATCTGGTGGAGCCCCCCTCCCTGCCTCAGTCCCACTACCCTCCCCTGGCATGGCGATCGCTTTCCCTCGGCTCTCTCCACACGTAGACCAGCGTCCTGTCCACGCTGGTACCCTTGCTCCCTGACTCTGAGCCTCGGCTCTCCCTGCACACCCACCCCACCCCGTGCTGATGATATGTACCTGCGTGTCCTCCAGAGGGCTGCTTCCTGCTTGGCCAGTGAAGGCAAACCAGCGCTATGTGGGCCACGCCAGCCAATGCCCCTGCTGAACTGGATGGAGGCTGAGATCCACCTTGTGCAAAAGGTCTGAACCTCAGTCTTAGGGAGGAAAGTCCTTCGAGTTTGTCCTGCCTTTGGTATTCTTCCTAAGCCCTAGGGCACAGCATAGACTGTCTTTGTAGTTTATAGTTGATCTTTTATAAGAGTTTATTTTTTATATTAAACTTCTGTTTAAAAACAGAAACAAAAAACTAAGTCCCTCTATCAAATATTAAATTTATATATGTGGAGCATCTCAGTCTTGGTAACAATTTCATCAGAGAGGAACATTTATCTCAATCTAACAATGACATTGAGTCTATTAAATTAAATAAGCATTCATGATCACTTACTTAACTAGTTGACAAAGCCGGTTTTCAAACCAGGTCAATCTTTATTCTAAAACCATGTTTTTTGTTTTGTTTTGTTTTTTTCCCCCTCTATCTAAGCCATGAATAAATCCTCTGGTAAAGGTGATTATTAACAATGAAAAACAAACATGGTATATAGTATATTCACTTTAAAATTTTTAACCTTTTTTTTTTTTTTTTTTTTTTTTACTAATCATTCTAGCTCCAGAGAAGTTACATACATAAATTTGCCCCAGAAAGTCAATTTGATTCTTCTCTCCCAGTGTTGCAATCTTGCAAGGTCAAATCTATAATATTAATCATTTGACAATATTCTGATAATATAATATGCTTTAACTTCATTAAAATGAATGACCTGTTATATGACATATTTGGTACTCAAATTCCTGTCAGAATGGCCAAATATTCATAACAGTCACATCTTTATATTTAGTTTTGCTCTTGCAAAATCAATACAAGACACATTTTTAACATAGGACTTCTATTTAATATACAGAAAGAAGTGCTTTAAAAATCATAAAAAAATCTTAACCATTATCAGTTAATATGATTACTGGGACATCAAGGTTTCTATCTAACACAATTATAGACTAGTCCCTAGAGTGTGTGACAAAGAAAAATAAAAGCTGGAGAGGCCAATGAGTGAATCAGTAAGAAAGAAAAATTACTGAAAACATATCAAGATTAGTTCACTTAAGAGGAAATATACATTTTTATAAAAGGGTATATTATGTAGTTACATTAACAATAAGACAAGAAATAGAATCAGATGTATTATAGAATTGTACACTTGAAACCTATATAATTTTACTAACTACTGTCACCCAATAAATTTAATTTAGACAAAGAGAAATCAGGCAGATATGCATAGCTTGTCACACGAGTATACTGAATTATAAATTAAACTCCCTGAAATTGCACTTTCATTTTATGCACTATGGTTCTGTTACATTTACATGTATCAATAGAATATCTGAAAGATCCTTATTTAGTCCAGGTTTACATAGTTGATCAGCTTTCCCAGTTATAGGTTGGTTATTAAATATCGAATATGATAGAAAATAAAATTATCTCATAATAGCAGCCATAAAATCTGGTACATAGTTGGTGACAATTAGAAAAAAAAATGCTGAAAGTTAGATGCAATTAATTCAAATGATTAATATATTTGTCTAATTCAAATACAATGTAAAGATAAGACTTAATCAGTAAACAATTAAAGTCATTATATAGTGTCACTTAGGGTAACTTTCTTAATTTCTCTGGGCCTGAAATCCTTTCCAAAATAATGTGTTCGTATGGATTTTCTTAAAAAAAAAAGATTGATATATATTTTATTCCACACAACCACATACTGTATTATGTGCTAATAGAAAAACAAGAAAAAAACAAACAAAACAGTTTCTGCCTTATAAACAGATTTTTTGGTTTTTAGTTACTCCATGGGTTAATAAGAAAGTTTTATAGCAACATTGTTCATATCAAATGAAACAAATGAAAAAAAACCCTCTCATTTCTATAGATGGTCCTCAAAAACTACTACCAAAGAACAAAAATAATGTCACCCATCAGTTTTAAGGAATTATTAATATGCATTCCACAAAAAGCTCTGATTATATTGATGATAAAAAACATATTTTAGTGTGTATATGTATTTTGAGAGATGATATAACGTTTAAAATTCTTTCCTTCTCTAAGATTCTAAATTTGTATAATAATGCATTGAAAAGAAAAACATTATGTAGCATAATCATATAGGCTAAAATTGTTAGAGATATATGAGACACTAACTTGAGAAGTTAAGATAAACGTACAGAAAAACATCACAGGGTTTAATTGATTTATTTGATAGTATGATGAAGATTAATGACAACTCATCCTCATTGTCCTTGAAATACTTTAATATTATAGCTAACCCTGAAAATTTCTCCAATTTGTTTCTTAGGCTTTCTTGCTCTATGATTTTTTTATTTTTTTTTTTGAGGGCAGTGTCACTGGCCCTCACACATCTGATCCGAACCAGGGCCGCTGGCGTCCCAAGCCAGCTCTTAACCACCACGCCACTTGGCAGGCCCTCTATGTATTTTTATATGTAAGATAGTTTCTCCTGAATGTGCACACAAAATGAGCTCTTTATGGAAAGCTACAATCTTCTTCATTGAATGATCTAAGACTATATGCTCAGTTCCCATAGATCCTCATTTTCCTCTTTTAGCAGCTGAAATAAGATTGAGCATAATGCACCTGGATGAATTCATTGACTGCCTTATTCTGCACTGTAACTCTTGGGATAGCCTGATAAATTCAAGATGAACTACTGGGGAGACTCAAAGTTCCAATAAAACAAAACAAAACAAAAAATAAAACAGAAAGTAAAAATGTAACTTAAGATAGAGCCCCTACCTAAAAGAGATGAAACACAAATGCTTCCATTCAGTTTTGCCTCTTGAGACCTTCTAAATGGCAATAGGTTATCTTCATTCACCATCTGTGAGAGATTGGCTCCCTACCTGAACTCCTATCTTAGGTGCCAGGATGTTGACTACAAATGGCAGGCTTTTTTTTTTTTCCCTCCCTGGGTTGGAACCTTCTTTTTAAACAATATTAAAAAAGTAATATGCTAGAGATTTTATAATTTGACTAGTACAAAAGTATTCATTTAGTATGACTTCAAGCAAATTATGATATAAAGCAATATATAATTAACATATACACAAATATGCTACAACTCTATGTTTGAATTTGTAGAACCGTGCAGTATATTAGTAATTTGCTTCTGGTTATTAGCTCCCAAAGTATGCAACCACAGGAAAACATGGAAATTATGAGCTGCGGTTGATTGCTTGATATCAAAGAGAGAGTAAAAATATGAAACAGCTAATAGAGAAAAAGTCCATGCAGAACCAGGTTGCACCTAAACCACAGCTTGCAAATGTGCGACACCTCTGCTACCACTTCTCCCTTCCTGTATTTGTTGTGGATGTTAATAAAACACTATTTCTAAGCTTAGAGGAAGTTTAGAAAACTTTGTAAAGCAATAAACCACGGGCTGCTACCAATCATCTATAACATGCTATGAAATCAATTTTCCCTTCCCTAACTAAAGAACTAGGATGAAACAAGTTAAGAAATAAGACCAGGTATAGTACAACAGAGGTTACCAGAATAAGGTGGAAAGAAAGGCAGGTCCCATCTTCTGCTTCCCAGTGCTGTGCATACTGACCTCTAGGTGTATCTAAGCAGGTAAGGTAGATGCAGAAGGTTTTCCTGACCCTGACAGCAATAGAAGTGATTCTCATTTCATCTAAAGGCTGAAACCAAGAGTATTTCCAAAGTTAAATTACTATGAAAAGGAGGTTTTCTACCACACTAGATTCCAAATAATTCTGAAACTGATGAATAGGTAAATTTAGTGAGAAGCTAAGTTGAGACTAAATTTTAACACAAACTGACAAGAAAGGTTATATTAATAAGCAAAATAGGTGAGACAGAAAAAGTTGAGAACCATATGACTTCACTCATATGTTGGATGTAAAACTGAAATCAACAAATGAACAAGACTAACAAAAACTCCTAGACACAGACAACAGTTTAGTGGTTACCAGAGGCTAAGTGGGAAGGGAAAGGTAGGAGAGGGTAAAGGGGACCAAATATATGGTGATGGAAGAACTGACTCTGGGTGGTGAGCACACAATGCAATATACAGATGATGTGTTATTGAAATGTGCACTTGAAGCCTATATAATTTCATTAACCACTATCAACCCAATAAATTTAATAAATTAAAGAAATAAATACAAACAATCATAAAAAGTTGAGAACCATATGATTTCACTCATATGTGGGATAAAAAAGAGAAAGTGGCAAACAAACAAGCAAAAACTCATAGACACAGTCAACAGTTTAGTGGTTACCAGAGGGTAAGAGAGGAGGAGGGGGGTGGTAGGTGAGGGTAAAGGGGGTCAAATATATGGTGATGGAAGGAGATTTGACTTTGGGAGGTGAACACATATTGCTATAGATTATGTATTATAAAAATGTACATTTGAATTTTATTAACCAATGTCATCTCAATAAATTTAATTTAAAAACATTAAAAACATAAACAAAACAAATAAACAAACAAAAACAATAGGGCTGAAGAAAATGCCAAACCTGGTTCAACAAGCCAGCCTTGTGAATTACACGATTTACAATATCAAAGTTTCCTTCAGTGACCAGGCACTTTTATAAAGGATGACATCTATTCCTGAAAAATACCTTCATCCCTAGTAATTTAACAAATTTCTATCTAAATAATAACTTCAGATCAACTGTCACCTCTTCTATCGTCTACTCTCTCACTTGATGTCGGGTAGGCACCGCTCTGTTTCATTAGGACACATTGCATTGCATTAGTGCCCTGTTTGTTTATTTGAACACACACATTAGATTTTTTTTTTTAATTGGGGAATTGGGGAAAGGGAACATTGTGTTTTTCCAGGACCTATCAGCTTGAAGTGAAGTTATTGTCCTTCAATCTTATTTGTGGAGGGCGCAAGCTCAGCTCTAAGTCCAGTTGCCACTTTCAATCTAGCTGTAGGGCGGCTCCCATGTGGGAGTCAAGCCAGCAACCTTGTTGTTAAGAACACGCGCTTCACCAGCTCAGTGGCAGCTCAGCTCAGGCACAGCTCACTGACCCATGTGGGAATCGAACCGGCGACCCTGTTGCTCAGAACACGCGTTCTTAACCAACTGAGCCTCTTGGTTGGCCCCCACACATGTTAGATTCTGAACACAATAAGACCCAACATATTTTGTCATTTTTCTTTATATTTTCCATGCATAACATGAGAGCTGTTAAATAAACTATGTATGTTTTTGTATGTATAAAAAAATGAGTGATAAAATACACTAATTAGGTGACACTACTGCAAGATAACTTCTGTTAGATGATTATGAGTTATATCAGGTGTTTTATTTGGTGTAACTTTTAGAAAATCTATCTAAGTGGGCCAATCTGCCCAGCGCCTGTTTTGGTGCATAAAATTTTGGAACACAGCCATACCCATTCACTTACAAATTGTTTATTGCTGCTTTCATGCTACAACAGCAAAGTTGAGTAGTTGGGAAAAAGACAGCATAGCCTACAAAGCTGAAGATATTTACTATCTGACCCCTTGGAGAAAAAAATTGCTGAGCCCCCTTCAATATAAACATGTCACAGAGGTGTAAATACATTAGGGTATGTGTGAAATGGGACATTTGTCTAGAAGATATGTTTGAAGAGCAGGTTTACTACTTTTTTCTCACCTTACTTTCCATTTTTATTGGGGATGTTTTGTGGGATGTTTTATAGTTTTCTTGGCCTTTATCCAAAATCATCTCTTCTTCATGATTCACTGCCTCAAATTATATAACTTGCAGTTATTAAGACCCTTGTGTTTCTAGGTTCTAGACCTTTCTCTAAGCCTTATTATTGAAATGATCATTAATAAGCTAGTTCTCTTTGGACCTCACTTTTCTCACCTGAAATTGAGGTTTAGATGGAAAAACTTATATCCTCTTCCAGGCAAGACTGACTTTCTGAGAGTGTGACCTGTGCAGTTGCACAGCTTCATTAAAACTTCCATTAACATTGTCTCCTGGGCTGGAACAAGTTTTGTTTTATATCTGGGCTCTTAGAGGTGTCAGAGCATTGGGAAATAGATGAAGCTGAAATCTTCCTTGGGGGTTGTCTTTCCACCACTCAACTTCTTTCCATTGTCCATGTTTGTTCTCCAGACCATCCCTTCCCTATGTGCTCAGTGCCCCTATGTGTCCTGAGATCTCATCATCCATAGACAAGAGGTGGTTTAATGTTCTTTCCATCCTAGTAATATTTGTATCTTAAACAAATTTGGAAATTAGAAAATACTAAGCAAAAGAGATATGACATTATACAGAGACCCAGTTCTTTCATTTTATTATTGAAGAAACTGAGAACCAGAGAAGTCCTGGGCTTACCCAAAATAAAGACGAAGCCCAGACCAGAACAGGGGATCTGAATATCTCTCATCTGCTTGTTTCAGCACTTCAAGGGAGGGGAAAGGCATTTCCAATTTTTTCTACAAAGTCCTGCAAATAGCAGGGGAGTATCCTCTGGTTCCTTTAATAATTCAAGGGAGATGCAAGGTTTTTCAAAGGTTTTCAGCAAAGCACTGTCAATTGCAGCCTGATGTACAATTAGCACTTTACTTGAGGGTTTCAGTTTAAATAATAATAAAAATCACAATGATCAACATAGTAATGGTTTATTTTTTACTGTGTAAATACTATGTATCAAGCATTGAGCTCAGCACTTTGCATTACTCAAGGTACCCTGCACTAGCCTTGCTGTAAGACTTCTCATAAGTCACTTAACTTCTTTGCATCTCTGTTTCCTCATATGTAAATTGGTTAAGTACAGGTGGGACACAATCAAAGTGGAAACAAATGCTATACCTACAGCATAGTGAAGAGTTCTGGATAATGTTTTGCTGCATGTAAGTTAACCCAAAATGTATAAATGCAAAATACCAAATAGTGGGGTCACAGTTCTGTGGGTCAGGACTTCAGGAAGGGTGGAGGTGACTGCATCTCTCCTGTGGCAGTATTCAGATGTTGTCTGAAACTGCAGTCATCTAAGAGCTTGTTTAGACTGGATGCTCAAGGAAACATCCTCACATGGCTAGTTCATTTAGACTAGCTATTGCTTATAAATTTACCTGGTGATGTTGACAGGAGGGCCAACGCTGGGTTTTTTCCATTGTTCCTATCTCAGAACAATCAAACTTCAAAAAGAGCAGCAGTGTTTCCCAGCACCACCACCACCCCGCCCCGAGCAAGGACCTTGAGAAAACAAGGCAGAAGCTACACGGCCTTTTATGTCAGACTCTATTGCCATCACACTCTATTGTTCAAGGCAGTCACAAGCCCAGTCAGTGTCAAGGGCATGGGTATAGGCCACAGTTCTTGAAGGGAGAAATGTCAAAGAATTTTGGGGTCATCATTTAAAACCACCACATGATCCCTGGTAGAAAAAAAATATCGATTATACAGGGACAAAATGTTGATGACATTTAAGTAGCAGACTGTGTCATCCTCTCCAAAGCTAGCACTTCTTTTCTGCATCTTTCAATCTTGAACTTAAAAATCTTTACAGTAATCATCCAAGTCTCCTCTTTGTAAGAACTGACATAATGTTTGAGTTCTGCAAACATTAGATACTTACCAATATCTAATCCAATTTGTGATTCATGTAGAAAGTGCAAAATGGGCTGCAGTATAAGAAATTCCCATTAATTGCTTTTTGCCAAAAGGGAAGGAAAGGCCATATGAAGAGAATTTCATATACTCCCCACTCTTTGCTTAATTATATTAATGACAAAGTCTGCTAATAGATGGAGGAAAGATTAGTTGACAAATTTAACAATAAAATATGTAATTTGTAACTTGGTATATGTTACGATAGAAGCATAACCTTTGTAAAAGTTATGGCTGGGTTCATGTACACAGATTTGTGCTACCATTTGTTATTTTTTAAAGATTTTCATGTCAATCTATACTTAGTATGGCTCTTGGTACAAGTATGTTGTCCTGTGAATGTGAGTAGACACGTAGATTCATACTGAGGCAGGTGCTCAATATTTAAAAAAACAAGTTCACATCAATCAAACAATTGGTCAATCTACTAGAATTGATTAACTTGCTTTGAACACAATACTGCTGTTTAGAACTAACAGGGGTATGAAAATCACTAAGGCGTCTCTTCCCTTGAGTAGCTTCCATACTAGTTTTGTGGAAGGAACTGTAACAATAACTAAGAATATATGAAGGGCCGGCCGAGTGGCTCAGTTGGTTAAGAGCTCGCTCAAGAGTGCGAGCTGAGCTCTGAGCAACAGCTGTTCGAGGCCAGCCCCGGCTGAGTTGCCATTAAGCTGCCAACAGGTGGCAGGATGGCTCAGCTAAAAAAAAAAAAAAAAGGGCCGGCCGAGTGGCATGGTGGTTAAGTGCTGGCTTAGGAAGCCAGTGGCCCCGGTTCGGGTCCCACATACGAGGGCCAGTGACAATGCCCTCAAAAAAAAAAAAAAAAAAAAAGAAAGAAAGAATATATGGAGAAGGCAAGTGACCATCTGACACCCTCCAAAATCTTTACAGCATTAGGAATAGTCAATGTAATTGTAACAGCTATATACCATGTAAGAGGGGTATTACATTAAGGGAAGGGGATTTTCACTTTGTGAAGAGGGTAAATGTCTAACTATTGCATTGTTTTGTACACCTGAAACTAATAGAAAAAAAGCTGGAAAAAAAAGAATATATACAGAAGGGATAAAGCAGGTGACAGAGGCAATCATTTATCCAGTTGATCAGTGGAAAGAAAGTACTTTGTCGATCAAATCTGTGACGAGGGCTTATTTAAATCGCTGGCATCACATGCTGCAAATGTGCAGAAATGTTTTCATAGAGCTACATAGACTTGTTTTTACTTTCATGTGGAGAAGCCCTACATAACTCGTGACAAAGGGCAGCTGTTAAAACAGAGACACCTCTTTTATGATACAGCCAGGGCTTATAACCTGATCTGGGAGCTTTATGTGACCTTTGCAAGTGGCATATCATTCACCACAGCACTAACTTCTGCTTGGTGGTTGTGGGAGTGTAGTGAAGACAAAGGCTAGTTTGCCTCGCTGAATTTCAGGATGTTCCATTTGTATTGTGGCATAAGTTTGCATCAGGTCTAACTCAAAGAAATAGCAGTGTGGCGAGGCCTTCAGTTTTACAAAACTCTCAATCTCATCACCATAATAAACTTGAAGCTCATAATAAGCATTTATGACAATCAGCAACCCATTTCAATGCACTATCAATTATACACAATATTGTGACCTAGAGAATAACCATGGATTTTGTATCTAAGTGTATGAATATTCATATTGCCATTGATACCATGATCTTTGAATACCTATTGGGTGCGATGCTTCTCTCTGAGTCCTGGGGTTTCTCTGACATCTTTTGCTATCGTTACTTTTCACCTTACATTCTCCTGCAGTCTAAATATCTGCTACATCCTCTCTCAATCATGCAGTATCACTTTCTATTTCACTTTTTAAAACTTTTATTTGATTTTTATTAAGGCTGGGTCCTAAAAAGAAAACAAATAAACAAACAAACACCTGAGGAACAGAGCCATGGCCTGGAGCAGATACATAGTGAATAAGTTGCCTACGACATATCGCGCGAGAGTGGAATATTAGGTGGAGAAATCTACTGAGACTTATTTTTTTACTGCAGCAAAGATAACTACAGAATCTGATCGAACTATTTGCCACATGAACTTAACTTGCAGAGTTCAGGTAAGCAGGAGCTTGAAGTTTGTCCTTCATTGTCCTAAATGGTGAAGGGTGGCTGGGTATATATTTAGCACATTTTTTTTTTTTTACTCCAGCTACATTATTATTTCCATACTGCAGTTTTAGAATAAGCTCGTCAAGTTAAAAAACTTTGACTAGGACCATATGAACTAACTACAGTTATTGGAAGAAACAACATACTTTGTGTGCTGTGATGGGCCTGAAATTTTTCTGTTTTGTGACTTCACTAAGATTTCAGATGCTATGTTGTTCAGTTCTAGAATTTCCATTTTCAATAGCTTTTTTATTTGATCTTCTAAGATTTCCTATATTTTCATTTATTACAAGCAAATTCCCCATTATGATATTGAGCACAGTTATAGCAATTGCTTTAAATATCCTTGTTAGCTTATCCTAACATCAAGGTTATTGAAGGGTTGGTCTCCATTGATTGTCTGTTCTCTTGAGAATGAGCTATGCTTTCATGATTTTTTTTTTTCCTTTATGTTGGGTAGCTTTGTATGGTATCTTAGACATTGTCAATAATATATAGAAAATATAGGAAATCTGGATTCTATTGGTATTCTCAAGAATATTCATTTTTCAAGCAGGCTGAAGTCTGACTATAGAACTTGTCTGCCCTGTGATGGGTAGCAGCTCAAAGTTCTTTCTTTTTTTTTTAATATAGTTTTTTAGATTTTTGTAAATGTATTTTTCAATTATACAACATAGTGATTAGACATTTATATACCTTAAGAAACTATCACCCCAATAAATATAGTACCCACCTGACAACACACATAGTTATTACAATACTATTGACTGCATTCCCTATGCTATACTTTATATCTGGTGATAATCTCTTTGTTCAGGGCTGTTTGATTGTCAGTGTCACTAATGCATGTTTCAGGGCTAAGTAGGACTTGCACACAGGACTTGCTGCCCTCACTCTCTGGCTTTCTGGGATTTCCCCTTTCTGAGGTTTCCCTTTGATTTTCCTACAGCTTTAGTTTTTCTAAACTCTGTCCCTTGGTTCCTCAAATCAGCTTGAATATGGGCTGCCCATTAGAATTTTAAGTGTTTTGCATGATGAAGACTTGGGCCTGCTCTCAGGCTAAAAGTTATTTAAAAAATGAGAAACTTACCCAGTGTCATTCTCTTCTTTGAAGAGGTAACTCTCTTCCAGTTACTTTTCTTTCTTCTTCTTTTTTTTTTTTTTTTCCCCTCTCTGGTGCCTTCAAGTATGTCTTCTGTCCCCAAAATTTTAGTTGTTATCTTCACACAGTTTGTTTTAATAGGAGTTACTCAGCCAAACCAGAAGCAAAATTTTTAGATAATATTTGAAATGCAGATGGGTTTGTTATCTACAATTAATATCCATAATTGAATTAAAAGCCTATTTTTAATTATATTGAATATATTATTCTTCATATTCCAATCCTCCCACACTCTATTGATAGACTTTAAGTGATTATTTTTAAACAAAATACTCTTTATAAACTAATTTCTAGAACATTAATTAAAAGATAATGCTCATGGTTGTAATTTAAATGATTTATGATATGCTTCATTTGTAATATACTCAGTATAAAAGATTTAAAACCCTTCAAATATTATTTTAATTTAATAGGAATAGGATTTGAATTCTTTATTGGTACCTCTTGATATTGCCATTCCTTATAAAGAATTACATTTTAAGATGACTTTTCTTTAATTTAGCAAATAAAGACACATATACTAGAACTAAGTAAAGAGGAAAAGAAGTACAACATTTTAAAAGTATTTTTTATAAATTAACATATATGATACATATGAGTCTACTCCCATCGTTCACAAATTAAATTCTGATTATTTTATATTAGTTGACTTCTATGTTTTCCATGGTGAGGGAAATGATGGAAGAACATTTTATATTTCAGTGTTGGTCACAAATGATCAGAATAGTTAGAAGGTTTTCATTCTAAACTTAAATTCTGAAGAACATAGCTACTCTGCTTCTCTTCCAGGCTAATAAACTCTTTGAATAAACCAAGCATTTTCTGGTGAGTCAATATGACAAATAAATTGAATTCATGCCCAAACTAATAAATTGCATACATTTACCAACAGTGCATGTACTGTTTCATTTCTCTTGATACATAATCACTATAAATACAAGCTATTTGCAATACAAAGCATAAGTTATCTAGAAAACCATTACTTATTCATACTGATATCATTTATATGAAAAATATTCTGTATACTTTGAACAGACCAATTTATCCTTATATACTGAAAAGCAACTCATAAATCCTGTCTGTTTTTGCTTTCATATTAAATGTTGTATTTCTTGTACTCCCTAATTTGACTCTGGTTTCATTCAGAAAAAGTATTTTGCGGTATGTATCATCATCTTATTTACTATACTGGTGATATGAAATAAAACATGATTGTATCCTTGAATCAGCAAACATCACGTAGAACCAATATAAAAACAGTCACCAACAATACTTTCTCTATTTTTTTTGTTCCTGTGATCTCATTAAAGTATATGTATATTCATTCAGATGTTAAACTTATGTGCAAATTATACTGTGTATCATTTATCTGTAGGGGTACTTTTTAATATGTTTAGGTTTTAAGTCAATTTTGGTAAGATTTTCTTCCTTAAAAATGAGAGAAATGCCCATGGACAACAGACCGTTCTGGTTCCTGCTTTTAAATAAGGTGTTGGTGAATAGTTTGTTGCATTCTATTGAAAGCATTCCTAACTAAAATATTAAGCATAGATATGAAACAATGCTTTTTAGATATTATAAAAAAGGCATCAGCGGGACTATGATCCAGATAGTTAATAACAACCACAATAAAACAAAAACACAACTGGGGTGGGGTGAAACAAACAATTATCAGAGGTTTCTGCTGGAAGAGTGTTTTCAGACCAGAACAGAAAGAAGGGAAACCCAAAAATAAGCCAGGCATCTCACTGAGCTGAAAACTGGAAGCCAGAATTTGTGGAGGCCAAAAAGGCTAGAATTTGTGGGGCGGGGTATCAGAATATGAGGAGCCCTAGTCATAAAAATTGCATCCTAGACTCCCATGCAATTTTCATTCCCTGGGAGGGAACAACAACAGCATTAGAGAGTTTAAGAGCCACATATGTTCAGTGAAGAAGGTCCCAGTGGATTACTATCAAGAGAGGAATATAGATTTTTTTTTCTATTTCTTTTGGAGACACTATAGACTCGCCATTTTTGTGAGACACAATAGAGAGTGAACTTCACTGCACTCTTCCACCACTTTTGTAATGACTGAAATTGAATTTCCAGCAAGCCTATTATGATGGAGGCTAAGAGCATTATTTAATTCAAAAACAATAAAATAAAGAAATGTAAAATTCTCATAAATTTTTATATTCAAGAATGACATCAGTGCTCTTAATTTGGGAAATTGTGGATACACAAAATACAAGTTAATTGTGATAGCAGTAAATCAGATATTAAGGAAATCTGGGATCATGATAATGGGAAGAAATGAATAGAGTTGTGGAGGAAATACCCAACAAAGAATAATTAAGAAATAGTAGTTAGATAGATTAAAGTAGTTGGATGAGGAGATTAAGACTACAGAAAATATAATAGCTTCATATATGCATTAAGCCCAGATTGTGAAGATTAGAATGCATATGGTTTTGAGTGGGCAGTGGGGAGCCATTCAAGCTTTTAAGTCTAGAGAGAGTAAACAGCATCATGAATTTTACAATGATTTTCTTTCTGTGGGACAGACTATAGTGAAAATTATCATGAGGAGAAATTAGAAATGAGGAGTTCAGAGAAGCTTTCTATCTGTGATTACCAGAACCCAAGTTAGCATGAATATATGAAATATGGAAATGTTGACTGTCTGTGAGAAATATTTAGGAGATATTTCGACAATATAATTGACAGGACAGAATTTAGTGAGTTAATTGACTTAGAGGTAAGAAGAGGTTGATAATAACATGGTCAGGTGTACTGAGCCCAGAACATTAATAGTCATGCTACTAACAAAATTTAAGCTGCCAGAAATTGAATCAGTCAGTATGGATATAGAAGCCACACCTCTATGATAGCTTTTAATCACATCACTAATTCTTAATAAAAAATAAACTAAGGTAAATAATAGGAAATGTATGTCTGATTTTATTATAAAGAGACTAACATTTTATAAAATTGGGAGCATGAATATTTAAAAAGTTACATAAATTATATATTGGTATATATGTATATATGTGTGTATATGTATATACATGCATATGTAGTGTATATATAAATTATATATAAGATTATATATTTAAAAATTTGATTTGCATATATATGTATATATGTGTGTATATATGTATATATGTACACATATATGCAAATCAAAAATAATTTTTACATTAGTGCTAGAAGGGGCCTGGGTATGCAATGTATATTTCTATAGAAAAGAAGAATTCCTAGATGTTTCTAATGTATAACAATGGTTCAAGCATTATTTCCTAAATTTTCTTACTGTTCTAAAAAGATAAATCAGAGGCACAATATAAATAATAATATTGTCACTTGCCTAGAATTTTCTTTAAATATATATTCTTTGATAACAAAGATGACTATCAACTTCTATGTGGAATCATTAGTAGATCACTTGTGAATTATCAAAATTATCCCTATGCAGAGTGAACATGAAACTAGTGTATTTGTTGTCTTACAAGCCAATTCCAATCTATGTGCAACACTTTTTATTATGACCTCATCTACTGATTTTGTTCTTAAACAGTGACCCTTTGCAGGTAGATTCAGCTAGAGACTTGAGAACAAATATGTGAGACAGTTATTTATAATAATTAATAGTACTTTATTATTTCTAATAATTGAGAGTATCCTAATCACATACTATGTAATAATAAATGATTCAGTCGGGTTCAGCTCTTAAAAATTGCTGAGATACAGTTAACTGTGAAAAATAAAATTGGAGATTGTAATATGTGAATTACAAAAACAAAAAAAACAAAATATCTGTTATGTTACAAATTACTCATAAGAATTTCAATTTTCTCAGATAAAAAAAGTTGTTTTTATTTTTTATTCATTAGTTATCTCATGATATATATCTATATGTATATATATAGTCATTTCATTATAAATATATACATATAAATGTAAATATATACATATAAATGTAAATATATATATATATATATATATATATATAACTTACTGGGCTGACATGTTTAAAGTTATATAAGTTTCAAGTGTACAATTCCATAATACATTATCTATATATCACATTGTGTGCTCACCACCCAGAGTCAGTTCTCCTTCCATCACCATATATTTGACCCCCTTTACGTTCTTCTACCACCCCTCTTCCCACTGGCCCTCTGGTAACCACTAAACTATTGCCTGTGTCTATGAGTTTTTGTTTCTTTGTCTTGTTTGTTGCTTGTAGTTTTATATCCCACATATGAGTGATGACATATGGTTTCTGTCTGACTTATTTCACTTAGCATGATGAAGAAGTAGATGTTAAATGAACTATGACAAAAAGTGGGTCACATGGAAGGAAATGAACATGATCACTTCCAAGTACTAAAGAGGAACAGAGACTAAAGAGAAAGAGGGAAAGAGAAGGACACAATTCAGTGTTTCGGTAAAAAATTAAAAGTGAAGAAGTCTGACTTTACCAAAAGTAAAAATAATTTATGCTATAAGGAGAAGAAAAACAGAGTTTCTAATGTTTTCATTTAAACGCCAACTTCATATCCTTATATCACTTATAAAAAAAACCAAAACAATAATAAGCTCCCAGTTATAGAAGTATTTCCAAAGAGATAAATTAATATTCCTTTATCTTATGACTTAGAGGTTTTATTCATTTACAACTTTTACGATTGGCTTACTTTTTAAGAATCTGTAAGTATTTTACAAAAATTTCCATGTGAAATCTGGATGATGCTCACAGATATGTAAAATACCTACTCAAAGATTCAGATATTTTTGAAAAGAAACATACAGGCAAACAGGGAAAAAAGTGCAGCAAAGTGATTCTTAGACATATGCATTTACAATGAACAAATATGCAGTGAGAAAAGAGGTGTTTTTTCACTGTTATATTGCATCATTGTTCACACTGGAGATACCCTGGGCATAATAGGCAATCAGAGAATATTAGGTGAAATAATGAATTAGAGAAAAGATTGAAGTGGGGTTGATAAGGAAGTATTGCTGTTTTAATCCAGGTTTTGTAAAAAGTATTAGAAATAATGAATTAACCAAGAAATATATACACATAAAAGGCTACTTGCTCTCATCACTTCCATTAGCATTGTATTTTCAAACCTAGCTAGTGCAATAAGGCAAGGTAAAAAAGTAAATGTAAGTATTAAAGAAAAAAAACACAAGTCTTATTTAAAGATGAAATGGTTGCTTATGTAGAAAATCATAAGTAATCTACATAAAATGCCTACCAGATTTGTTGAATTTTTCAAGTTGGTAGAATAAAAAATCATTATACTGAAATCATTACACTATAAATTGTAAAATGACACTTAAAGAGAACATTTTACAATAGCTTTGTAAAATATTTAGAAATAAATTCAAAGAAAAATGTGCAAGATTTCTATTCTGAATATCTCAAAACATTGGAGAGATACATTTTAAAATACCAAAGATATGAGTAGATATATACTGCTATCATGAATTTGTAGTCCCAATATTAAGATGTCAATTGTTCCCCTTATAGACCTATGTATTGAGGCAAAGCCAATTAAAATCCCAGAAAACAAGATGATTTTAAAATGCATATAGGAAAGCAAGCGACCTAGAATAAACAAGGCAATATTTTATAAAGAACATGAGAAGACTTAAATTATCTGATTTTTAAGACCAAAAAGCAATTAAAATTGAGATAGCATGGAATTAGTGTAAAGATAGACATCTAAATCAATGGAACAGAATAGGAAGTTCAGAAGTAGATCCAAACATATATAGTCAATAAATTTTCAACAAGACCACAGAGGTTACTTAGAAGAAAGAACTATCTTTCAAGAAACAGAGGGAACAATTGAATATTTCAGTGAAAAAATGATGAATCCCAGTTTCTACCTTATACCAAACAAAAACATTTTGTTTAGATGAATCATTGACCTAAATGTGGAGGCTAAAGTAATAACAACTTCAGAAGAAAACATGTGAACATGTCTTCATGATCTTGGTATAGTTAAGGACTTCTTAAACACAAAGAAAGTACATACAAGAAAAAAATGGCAAATTAAAATTCATCAAAATTTAAAATTTGCTATCCAATGATACAATTAAGAAAATTAGGCAACCTTGGAGAAAGTAGAATCTATAACCGAACAATTAAAATATTTTAAAAAGCTTAAATGTGCAAATAACTTGAATAGAACCTTTACAATAGATGCTACACAAATGACCAACAAGCACATAAAATGATCCTTAATTTATTTAGTCATCAGGAAGGAAAACACAAATTATAATTACAACAAGATACCACTTCACACCAAAAGGATACCTTAAAACAAACAAACAAATGTAACAACACACAGTGACTGTGATGGTGTGATTGCTGGCTGGAAAGGAAAAGTCAAAACTACTCTGAGAAACAGTTTGGCAATTTCTTATAAAGTTAAGCACAAACCTACAGAAAGTGAAGTAATTCCCCTCTTATGTATTTACCCAAGAAATGAAAACATATGCTTACCAAAAAGCAAACAAAGAAAAATCCTTGTAAACTTGTATGTGAATGATTATATCAGGTTTCCTCTTAATAGCCTCCCAATAGGAACCATGCCAAATGTTCATCACTGGATAGTTGTTAAACTAATTTATTCATACAATGAACTACTGCTGAGATATAAGAATAAATGAACTGCTGACACACAGGCAATAATATTATATGTGAATCTCAAAATCATTATTTTAAGTAAAATAATCCTTGCACTAAAGGGTACATACTTTATAATTCAATGAAGATGAGGTTTTGAACATGCAAAACTATGCTATAGTGATAGAAATCTGATCAGTGATTACCATAGTGTGTGTGTGTGTGTGTGTGTGTGTGTGTGGTGTAACTTCCTGGAAAGGGATAGAAAGAAAGCTCTGTGGTAACAGACTTATTCTACATTCTGTTAGGCATTGCAATACAATCTATGTCCACACTAATGGGGGCTTTAATAATCTTAAATTCTCTGCTTAATATAAAAATGGGGCCATATTAAGGGCTTTAGAGCTACTAACAGCTTTCGCAAATAAATATTTAGCTGCTTATACATGTAAAGGGTGACAAAGTAGTAACTGAGTTGATGTTCCCATTACAATTTTTCAAAACCTGATGTCAGTATCTGAACTAGATACAACTACAACAGTGAGTCACTTTGTTGCTCTTATTCTTGTGACATGTGAAACAGAGCAAGAATGGCTCTTAAAGCTGCAGATTCACAATGAAATAATACATATACCATGTAAATATTCAGTGAGAGAAATTCAGAAATGATGTGGTAATATGCAAGACTAAGTAGGAATAAATTGCCTTAACTTTTTCTAATTTGATGAAAAATTTTGACATCTATACCCAAGAAACTTAATGCACCCTATGCAAAATAAATACAAAAATAATTACATCTAGGCAATCACAGTAGCATTGCTGAGAACCCAAGATAAACAGAAAATCTTCAAATCATCCATTGGGGGGGAAGGGTGAAGTACATTGCACAGAGCAAAAACAGTGATAAGTTTTTGACTTCTCATCAGAAACAAGGGTGATCAAAAAAGTGATAAACATTTTCAGAATGATAGAAAACAAAAAAAACTTACCTAAAATTCCAGAATGAGCAACAATACTTTTAAAATGATAATTATATAAATATAATTGTTGATGAACTAAAGCTGAGAAAATTCATTGTCTGCTGACCTGCAATTCAACCAGTGGTAAAGGGTGTTATTTGTGCTGAAAGGTAATGATATCAGATGGAAACTCAGATGTAACAGAGTGAAATGCTTGGTCTCTCTGACTGACTGCATCTTCTTCAAGCCTGCTTTGTTCCCAGGGCCTTCAGGCTAATAGCTCCTGCTTTGTCTTGCATGTCCATGTGCTAGTCATTAAAGTAATTCTGCTTGTGACTTAGGGAGATAAGGGGAGTATGTATTGTTTATCAAAGATTTGCAAGAACCTCCTGACCAGACTCATGGCAACTAGCACAATCTTCTCAGACCCCTGCTGGCACCCAGATGCCTGTGGTGGTCAAGCACCTCTTGCCCCTCACATTTCCCCTCTTCCCTTGACATAAAAGAAGCCTGAACTCTGTATTTTCTTAAGATGGATTTGAGATACCACCACAGTGCCCATCTCCTTGGTTGGTGCCTTCTTGAGCCATAAAACTTTCTTTACTCCAAACTCTGATTTTTTTTGAGTTTTGGCCTTTGAAAGTATCAAGCACAAAGACTTTGGACTGGTATCACAGACTAGTATTAAAAATAATCTAAAAAAGACAAGTATTCGCATTAAGAAACAATTTGTTTATCTCAGTTCCTTAAAATACAACTTGCTGCTTGAAGGACAATATGTGACCACACTGCTATTTCTACAATGTTTTCATCATCTAAACAGAAACTCTGCAATCATTAAGCAATAAGTCCTAATTCCCTCCTACTCCCAGCCCCTCATAATGTATAATCTAATTGCTGTCTATGAATTTTCTTGTCCTAGGTATTTTATATAAGTGGAGTTATGCAACATTTGCCCTTTTCTCTTGGCTTATTTCACTTAGCATAATGTTTTCAAGGTTCATTCATGTTGCAGTATGTATCGGAGCTCCATCCTTTCTCAGAGCTGAATAATATTCCATCCCATGCATATACCACATTTTGTTTATCCTTTCATCTGTTTATGAACACTTAGTTTGTTTCACTTTTTGACTACTGTGAATACTGTTGCAGTGAAGATTATTGTACAGTATCTGTTTGAGTTTCTGCTTTCAATTTCTTGGGGTGTATACCTAGGAGTGAAATTGGTGGGCCATATGATAATTCTATTTTAGCTGTTTGAGCAATTGCCAAATTTCCCATAATACCTGCACTATTTTACCTTCCCATTATCAGTGTTGAAGGGCTGCAATTTCCCCATATATACTCTAACACTTATTTTCCACTTTTTAAAATTATAACCATCCTAGTAGTTGTAAAGTAGTATCGAATTCTGGTTTTGATTTGCATTTCCCTAATGACTAATGAGGTTGAGCATATTTCATGTGCCTATTGGCCATTTGGATAAGTACTTTGGAGAAATTAAATGAGGTTTTCAATTCAGGTAGGAGTAAAAGATTTAACAAGCATAACACAAAGGTTGAAGGATCAGATACCATATTTTGCCTTGTTTAATGCACTCCCATATATAATGCGCACACACATTTTTGGCCCAAACTTTCAGGGGGAAAATCTTTCATTTTAATCTTTTTGTTTGTTTGTTTGTTTTTTAGCTGAGCCATCCTGCCACCTGTTGGCAGCTCAACGGCAACTCAGCTCGGGCTGGCATCGAACCGCCGTTGCTCGGAGCTCAGCTCGCACTCTTAAGCGAGCTCTTAACCAACTGACCCATTCGGCCGGCCCCCATTTTAATCTTTTAATTCAAATTTTTATCTGTTTACATTTAGGTACTTGGTTTTTGTATTATAAAGGAATTTTACCATTTATTTTTTAACATATTATGGTACATGAAATTTTACATAACAAATAATTACAAAACACAAGAACAGATACAAGGTATAGTGCAATAAATTGTATGTACCAGTAACAAATTTATGGTATTTATGCATCATAGAAAGCCAAGAACTCTTTGTCGCTGCAAGTTTGTTGTAAGTTCAGCAAAACCAATTATCGAATTCTAGGGCATTATTTTGCATACAGATATCTTTATTGATTTCTAGTGTTATACTTTTAACTCATAAGCATAAATAAAATAATTAAAAACATTTATATAGATACAGAATTAGTACTACTCATGTATCATGCACATCCTTACTTTTCCCTCATAAATTTTGGTAAAAAAAAGTGTGCATTATATACAGCAAAATACGGTAATTAGAATTATACTATTGTGAGAGTATACCATGTGTGAAGTGAGAAATGGATAGTGAGAAGTAGTGAAAATTGGTTGTGAAGTATGTAAAGTTCATGTAATATTAACATTAAGTAGTCTGGTAAGTTAAGGATTTATATTTTAAGTGCAAGAACATCAACCACAATTTAATGAAAATAGGTATAGCCAAAAGGCATTTAGAGAAAACAAAAAATAATATTAGAAGTATTTTACTAAACAAAAATTAAGAAAAAGGGAGCAAAAGAAGAATGAAATCAGAGAAAAAAATATTAAAAACAAATAGCAAGATGATACACTTAAATCCATCTATGTAAAGTACTATATTAAATTTAAGTAGATTAAACCTGATAACCCCAAATCAAATATCAGTCTATATAAAATCCAACTATATACTGACAAAGACACATTTTATATAAAAAGACACATAAAATTTGAAGGTAAAAAATAGAAAATTATATGCAATGAAATAGGAAGTATAAGAAACCTGAAAAAGATATATTAATATTGGGCAAAACAGAATTCAAGAGGAAAATTAGTACCTGATATAAAGTGAGAACCTTTATAATGATAAAAGGGTGAGTTCATCAGAAATACATACCAATCTAGGTGCACAAACAATTAATAATAGAACTTCAAAATCATGAAAAAGTAAAAATAAGTAAGGCAAAAACAAAAACATCCAAAACAAAGCAAAATCACTTTTGGTGATTTTAATTTCCCACTCTCAGTATTTGATTGAATAAGTAGGCCAAAAAGTTATTAAAAATATAGAAGATTTGAACAATTCTACCAACCAACTTGACCTACTAGATATGTATAAATGTCTAATCCACTACTGAAGAATAAACATTAGTTTCAACCACACAAGGAATGTTTACCAAGATGAACAGTATATGGGGCATAATAAAAGCCTCAAGTTTTAAGAGATTAAATTCTGATACAGTGCCTTCCATAATAATGGGAATGTAAGCTTATACATAAATTATCTTTTGTATTCTTTGAATTCCAATAAATGTCATGGCTGTTCGCATAATTGTGACCATGTCTCTAAGTAACACACTCAAACTATATGCTGTACAAAGCACAAAAAAAATGTTTCTGGATTTTTGGCCAATATTTGTCATGTATACCATTTTCTTTACCTACCATGTTAACACCATAATCATAAACTTGCCTCAACAATATTAAATCGATGCCTAAACTTGAAAAATCTTGTTATAGTCATTAAAGTAAAAACTTTTGTAATAACAATGTTAAAATAAAGAACATTTCTGTAAGTTGTGTTAAAATGAAGAACATTTTCATTGTTGTTGTTTTTCTGGTATATCAAAAATATGTATGATAAATGTTAGTTTTTCAGAATAACTTCTCTACCTAGTATAATTTGTCTGAATTTAGAATATTTACTTTTAAATTTTATTTATGGTATTTGCTTCTCTTTAGCACCTGCTAAGTTTATAACCTTATTTTGAATTCTCCATGCTGTATAATGATCATTTTCTTTTAATTTTTTTTTATTAACTCAGTTCTATAATTGTCTGTATTACATATTTGGTCATTCTAGAACCAAATCTCAGATTAGTATCACTAGCTTAGATATTATCTAAAAACGTCTATAAAATTATTATTAAAATTCCGTATTTTTTTTTCTGTAAAGGCATATTCTTAGTGCCAAACAGAACATTATCATTATTGGCTAAAAGCTAAACAAAATATTTTTTTTATGAACATCAAGCCAATTTCTATATTAGAATTACTTTGGCTTTGTTTATTATTCGTTTTTTGCTACTTATTCAGTATTTTTTTTATTCTCCATTTTTAGTAAGCGTATGTGTTTATCTGTGAATTTAGCCACTTTCTTTGTTCCCTATTATATTTTTGCACACATGTCAAACATTGTTATGAACTTATAAACATATGTTATATTTTGAACATATTATGTTCAACAATATAAGTGGATGACCTCTTGGATTATTTCTGTTTATTTTAAAATTTCAGGTTTTATTTTCCTGGGTTCTATTTTACCATTTATTATTTGGTTTATTCTCTGACCTTAACGGATTTATTGCTGAAGCACTTCTCATGATCTGATGCAGTGTCTGTCCACGTTGCAGTGGAAGAACACACAAAACTAAAGGCCATTAAAATGTAGACATCCTTAATTTTGAAGCTAAAGGTCAGAGATATGGAGAAGTGGTTCCCTGCTGCCTGAACTGTGCTCCTAAGAACAGATGTATAGGGCCAGTGTTTTCTCTGTATAAGTAGTGGCATATTCCAAATGATGAGGACACTCAGATATACCTTAATATGGGAAGTTTGCAAGTGTGTGATTTTGTATGTGACATATAGAGGCCTTTTGAAATATAGGACTATAGGAAGGGTAATTATTTCTCAAGACTAAGTATGATATTGTTTTTTGGACAGAAACATCTGGTGATAATCTGACTTTTGTTCCCTTTAAAATATTCTTAGACTCCTATTTATAATAGAGATATTGTTTAATGTCTGAGTGGGGAAATTCAGCATTGATAAAATGATTATAATAATTAGAAAATGGAGAGAGTCATTATGAATCTAATAGACATCGTTGTCATGAAGATATTGGGACTTCCAGAATACTTGGTGTATTTTCAGAGCAAATGAATTAATCCTTTATGTTACAAAGGTTCAATGTCTGTCAATAGGTGAGCAGGATCACTGGAGGGGACCTTGAGGTCAAGTGAATGTGGCAATTGCAGATTCCTCTCCCTAATAACCTCAAAATCTATTATGGGTGTGGACTGTTAAATGGACTGGAAAAGAAAAACTAATATCCTCTGAGACAAAAAAAAAATGCTAGCTAATATTATTTTTATTTAAGCCTTTTAATTCTATTTGATATCACAAGATGCAAGTAAACATATGCAGCAATGTCAGTGTGACAATATCTTCAAGAGAAGGTAGACAGAGAAGAACAATGCTCTTTTTCTTACTGGCAGAGTCACGTGCATAATTTTTAAAAATTATTAAGAAGTGATTCTGTGTAAGGATAAGTAGTTTATCCTGCATCATTTAGATTCCAGGAACAGCAAAAGAGGTTTGACATTTTTAAATAATATATTGTAGCAGAGATGAAAGGGGCTTTCAAACTTGCCCCACTGTAGGCCAGAGCTTCCTACTAGAGAATGAGTCAAAAAAGCTTCATAAGTGAATCAATGTGAGTTCTTTATGTTCTGGTTAGAAATGTCATTCAAAATTGATGACAAGATTTCTGAACAAGATCTATTTTGGGCTAGCTTTTGTCATAACATTCTCTGACCTCACACGTATGGCTTCTTGACCTATGTTACAGACATCTGAAATTAGAGATGAAATGTTAATGACTGTGTTACACACTGGCTATCTCTTCACTCAACAGTGAACCTAAAAGTAACTCCATAAAAAAAATTGGAGTTTCTTTTTGAGAAGCAACCCTGAAAAGTATAATCTCAGTGGGCATAATCCATTATTAAACTATGACTTATCTTGTCTAGTCTTCTGCTTCCCACATTCCTGATGGTAATCAGAAAGATATTAATTATAGTCAAAAGAACATTGATGATTGAGGTCAGCTCATCCTGTGTGAAAAGTGAAAACCTGGTCTTAATTTTTCTCCAACTTACAACTCAACAGAATGTGCACCACATGTTCATTATCTTGTTTTAATTGGAGAAAAAAACTTCTTTTGCATGCTTTGTCTTTTATTATTTCAGTAAGGAAAAATATAAGTGATTTACATAGATATCAGTAAAAGTATTAAAAGTACTATTGCTGCATTATATACAATTTGGTACACACACACACACACACACACACACACACACACACACACAAATATATGCAATCCAGGACAATTCTTGAATATATATGATCTCATGGAAGACAGATGACACATTACTAAATGACTTACTCAACTATCAAAGAACTTTATGTTTGAGTTATATGCTCAAATACACCAAAAATAGGTCATTATACACTCAATCAATAAAAATGAACTCACCTGATTTTAGTTTTATTTTCTTCAAGCACTTCTGTGTTAATCTCTTTATGTGAAATCCGAGTGATAACAGGAGTGAGTGAACAATATTTTTAATTTTCAGATCATCTTTATAATATTCCAGCCACAAATTGGTAACAGAATCCGTCTTACTTTTAGGATCTTGGCATCATGGAACTTTACTATCATGACTATTTTACTTGTCTTTGTTGTAGCCTCTGATGTTTGTTTGTTTGTTTGTTTGTTTTATCATTGGGACAGTCATAATCTTGGGGTATTAAAACCACATTCTTGGTTTCCTCTAGACTTAGACTTTGGCTCATTTTCTTTCTAGATCTTCACTGTACTGACATTTGAGTGTTTCTTAGAGATTTATTCTTTCTCTTCTTATGGCTTATGCTTATTACTACTTATGCTCCTTGGCCAATTTCAGCCCTTCCATTTTTGAACATCTTTTATACCCTTTGAGTCCTAAATCCATAATTGCAACATCCTATTAGCCTTTCCAAAACAGTTTCTCCAATGGTCCTCTTGATTGGTAACAGCAACAGCCATACAGTTTCTCAGTCCATTAAATGAGCACCTATCTGTTATTTCCTTTCACTGAGTTTTTATATCTAGCAAACTGATAATTAATTAGGAAAAAGTTCACTTAACATTGCTAGATAATTATTTTTCTAATATCGGAATTCATTAAAATTTCAATATACAAGAAAATGCTAAAATCTATTTCACTAGTTATTTTAAATGAGTTTGAAGACTAATCCATTATTTTGTTAAAGAAACATTAACTCAGTTAAAACAACAAATATATATGGAATTATGGCAATTCATCACATATGAACTGAATTACATTTAAGAAAGTTGCAAATAGAAATGGGAAAGAATCTTCCCTAAATTACCTTTCCATCACACACATAAAACCCATTGATTGTTGATGTGCTACTTGTTGGGAATGTTCCACTTGTTACCAAAGATTATTGGACTCTATTGTTTTACTTCTTGTTGATTCCATAGCTTACATATCTACTGACTGAACAATGATTTTGAATGTGTGAAGCAGGTTAGGTATAATTATGTCTAATGGTAAGGAATATACCTTTTCAGCCTCTTTGTTCTCATGCTAATCTCTGAGGATATTGATACAACTTGCTTTATGCCTCCCACCCCATAGGTCCACTCTGGATATATTCAAATATATTCTCCCTTTAACAACAGAGAAGTCTTTGCCTGCCCCTGCCTTGCACAGCATCCTGGATATTTCCTTAATCATTTTAGGGAGAACCTTCTTGTGATTCATTCATAGTAAATTAGTATGTCATAAGAGAAGACTTGTTAGGAAAAGTTTTTTTTTAAGTTAGAAAGAAAGACATTGACCATACATTCAAAATTGTCCATCTTACCCTCTGCTGTCTCCACCAAATCTTAGTCAGGCTTTTCTGCTCAATCTAGGTCACTGAACTCTACTTGCCCCTAATCCCTGAGCAAGCACTATAAAGAAGAGTGTGCCCCTTTATGATCTTACCCTGAGAACTGATTGACCACAGGAGACATTTCTCCTCTAAGGCCCTGAGGGCCATTTTCTCTGCTTATCTAACTTCCCCATAAAAGTTTTTGTTAAAACATTGCCTACCTCTCCCTAGCTATACAAGAAAAGCCTTTCCTTTTTGATTTTGAGACACTTGCATATTTCTAATGGAGCATTTCCTTATTAAAAGTCTTACTTTAAAATAAAGATTCTTCTTGTCTAAGTCCAGATTTGTATTTATTAAAGAGTATGAAATAAAAAAAAGGATGTAATAAAAAGAAAAGTATAAAATATATTTAAAATCTAAACAATTTTATAAGAACAGATTTAAGACACTTTCTATAAGTAATAAGAGTTTAGATAATTCATTCAATTCTATGAAAACATTTACAAAGTCTTAAAAAAAATCTTCTAAACACCTCAAATTTCCAATAAATAGTGAGGAACATTTCATGTTAGGAACAGAGAAATATTCCGTTTTCATATTCAGGAAGACTTAATAATGTAAAGCAATCAATTTTTTCTAAAATTCATGAAAATCTCAAAATGCTTTGTGTGTGTGTGTGTGTGTGTGTGTGTGTGAGAGAGAGAGAGAGAGAGAGAGAGAGAGAGAGAGAGAGAGAGAGAAAGAGAATATCTTGACTTACTGATTCTAAAGTTTATATTGAAATGTAAAGGGTAAAAAATACTAAAGACAATCTTCAAAATGTAAAAGGTAGGATAATTTCTTCTGCTGACTATCAAGACAGCATAAAATTATAGTAATTCAGACATTGCCCCAAGTGTTAAAAAAAATGATAAAAGGAACAGAAAATAGTTTCCAGAAACAAACCCACAGATATATGACACTTGGTTTGCCACAAAAGTTGGTGCTGCATGAGTGTGAGAAAACAGGTGTTTTTTTTCAATGAATGATAGAATAGGTCATTGTTTTTCCTTTTCATTTTAAAAGTATTATGACCATGTCTCTAAACACATAAAATTATTTCCATATGAATTACTATCCTAATGTGAAAGGTAAAACAAACAAAAAAAAGTTCCCAGATAAAAATATAAGGGAATATCTTCATAAGTGAAGAATTGGAACATATATCTTTAAACAAATCACAAAATGTATGGAAGGAAAATAATTAATAAATCTGACTATATTAAAATTAGAACTTCTGTTCAACTAAAGATAAATTCAGCCTTCTAAATTTGTAAATATATTTGAAACACATAAAACTCACAGAGAATTTATATCCAGAATATATAAATCGTATAATATGTCATCAATATGTAAGGCCTACAAATTAATGAAAGGATAGAAATACTAGAAGAAATATGGTCAAAAGACTTAAGCAGTGTTTTCAGAAAAGATGAAAGAGGATATCCAGAGTCATTAAATATATGAAAGGGTGTATCATTTCACTAGTAAATAGAAGTACGAAAATTAAAACCACAATTGGTACCCCTATGAATAAACAATAGTGGAAATTTTAAAAAAGAAAAGAAAAAGAAAACAAATTTTGGTATGTGAAAGGGTACAGACTCAAAAATTTTTGTGTGCATGTGTGGGTGATTTGCCTAACCACTTTCAATAATAGTTTGATCTTATTTACAAAATTTCCCAAGTGATAGGAGTGTCTTTATTATTGATGAATCTCTTGGATCATATCTGAGTTTATGCTAATACACTCATTTATTAGCATAATTAGCATAATTTAGAATGGGGCTGGTCACCAGAAAGACCAACCATATGGTTAGAGGGTAGGGGCTTTGAACAAACCCAACCTCCAGGGAAGTGGGGAGGGTGGATTTTCAACCATGTGGCCATTGATTCAAACAATGGTGTCTACATAACAAAATCCCAAATAAAAAGAATGAACACTAAAGTCCAGTGGGACTTACTGATTGGTGAAAACATCTGTGTGCTGGGAGAATGATTTATTCTGATTCTGTGGGGAGAGGGCATGGAAATTCTATGTTTGGGAATCTCCCATAATTTGTCCTATTTTTCTCTTCATTTGACTGATCCTGATTTGTATTCATTACTATAAAACTGTAATTGTAATTATAGAACTTTTTTGAGTTCTGTGATTTCTAGTGAATTTCTGAATCTGAGTGGGATTGTGAAAACCCCTCTGTATTTGTAGCTAGTTGGTCAGAAATAAGGAAGGCCCTGGGAACCCTAAATTTGTGACTAGCATCTGAAGTAGTAGCATTCTTATTGGATACCATGCCCTTAACATACAGTGTTTGCACTAACTTAGATGGCTAGAATCAAAATTCTACTGCAGTATGATGGACATACATGATGATTCTACAGTTATACTCCTAGGTGTATTCCCTAGAGAAATGTATTTATGTGTGCACCAGAAGTAATGTACAAATATATTGTTAGCAGTGATATTCATAAAGTCAAAATCTGCATAAGTCATAAATCCAACTATTAGCAATACAATAGATAAATGCTTTATATTTATAAAAGAAATGCTGGGCAATGAAAATTAATGAGCTATAACTACAACTACATGCAAAAACATGGCAGAGCCTTAAAAACATATCTTTGAATGACAGGAGCTTATAACAAAAGAATATATGCAGTACTATAACTCTCCTTATGTATAATACAAATAGAAGTGAACTAAACCATATCGTATATGAAAACACATACAGGTTGTTAAAATATATAGAAAGACAGGGAAGTAGTTACCATAAATTTTAGAATGGTGATATCTTTAGAGAAGAGAGAGAATGTTATTACTGGATGGGGCAAATGGAGAATTTCAGATGCTGACAAATATTCTATTTATTGTCCCAAGTAGTGGTTACATGGGTGCTCCTTTTTTGAAATGATTTTGCTCAATATTTGCTGTACACACATTTTTATATGTAGATTATATTTCACTATGCAAAAACAAATGAGAATGATTTCATAGTACTGAAAACTTGTGACAAAGTTTTATCAACGTCCTTTGACTTGCTTGATCAATATTGATAGTGAATGAATCGTGTTTATCACACAAATATTTGCAACTAAAATGATTGAAACCAGGTATTACATAAAGGAGAGTTTCACAATATTATTTTTATGATTTATGACAAGTAATTTGTTAGCAAAGTTGAATGAGGCATCAAACTTGTCAATGTAAATAAAATATTAAGGTACACTCCAAATAAATGAGATTTTAGAAATATTGGCTTTTCTATTATAGGTTGTATGATCTTGTGGTCACTTAAGCCAGGATCCAGAAATTAACTAATGTTTTAGAAATCATACTTAAACCTGCCAAGTAAGTGAATAATGTAAAAGTTTATGCCATTTGAAATCAGAGCAAATCAATATTTTGCTAAATAAAATGGAATAACTTTTAAAGTCAAACATTATTTTTGAGTCAGATATATATATATATATATATATATATATTCATTATGCATTATTTATCATAATTTTTAATGAAATACTTAAAACAGTCCAGTCAATGATAGGTTTTGAGCTTCATTTGTTTTCATTCCTCCAACCTCCCCGTTTATTTTTAAAAGTTTTTTCATAACATAACAATAATAGAAATATTGTTGCAAAGCTATCTTATTATTTTCATTTATTTTACAATTCTTTTCTTTAAGTTGTTGTAAAATGGATGCGTTAAAATGACTTTTTTGCATTCCTAAAGAGAGTAACAATTCATAATCTACAGCTGTCTTTCAAAAACTTGGTTGCACATATTTATTATGAGATAGAAATTTTGATTCTGTAGATTTGGGATGAGGCCCAAGTACCTGTGTTTTTGAAAAGCTCTATGAAAAAACCCATTATGCAATAAAATTTGAGAATCTATAGATTCTACAGAAACTCCTATTTATTACATTGTTCCCTTCTTTCAGAGGTGCTTGTAATTATCTCTAGTACAAAATAGTTTAATTCTTATGATATATGATTTCAACCTATTTTTTCTTAATTTTTAGGATCATTATAACTTCTTGCAGACTATAGAAATGATGATATTATAATTTTTCTTTTGATTCAAGGATAATTATTTCTGTTCTTTTCCCTACTCTTTACCTGTCTAGGATCAATTGAAAATTATGGCTGACTTTACTAAACCAGATCTACATTTTTATTAAAACATGAGCAACTAGTTGAACATATGTATCCATAATTTTTGAATCTTGATCTTCTAATTAATTTGAATCCATTACCCCTCCAAGTAAAGAGGATAAAATGATACATTTATCTGCCTTGGTTTCAATATGATTGTCTGAGAAAACGTAGGGCACTCTAGAAAAGGCTTTTTATGTAATAAGGTATTTGAGGACACAACATGACTCACTACATAGCCCAGGATGTTGGGCTGCCTGACAATACAGCTAACCCCATTCTTCAACCTTTCTGTTTTCTGTGGTGTTGGAATAGTAGAGCCTTTTGTAGCCATGTACTGATGGCTGTAGCAGTAACAAAAAGCACAATTTTCAAGTCAAATAGGCCCACATTCAAATTTACAAGTACACTTGACCTCTCAGAGCCTCATTTTTCTCATCCTTAAACAGGAAACATTGTGCCTTTTGCATGGAAAATATTAACCGCAGGAGGAATCTATTGTAGAAGAGGAAGAGAAAGACATGAAGAGTAGCTAGAAGAAATTGATTGTGTTAACTCAGAAGAGACTGATTTTGAGAAGAGCTTTTTTAAAAAGAACAGCAACAAAAAAAAACACAACCCGGAGAGAACCATGGAATGCTTTCATGCCATTAACCAAAATAATAAGGGAAGCCAGGACCACAGCAGGAGGAATGTAACCAGGTAGATTCTAAGATTACTGTCAAACCTGCCCTGCCAATTCTTAATGCAGGTGTTCACGGTATATCTGCATTATAGAACATTATACATTGGGAGGTAACGAATGTGTATCTAGATCCATCCTGCAGAACCACGTGGAGAGGATTTTGACGAAGGTCTATGCCACAGACTACCATCCATATTGTAATATCCAATACTCACTGAACTCTATGTCAGGTACTTGTTCACAGAGGTACGTGTGTGGACTCATTTAATTCTCATAATACTCCTATCAGATAAATATAATTATAATGCACTTCCTGCAGATAGGGAACCCGAGACAAAGAGAATTTAACATTTTCGCTGCGACGTTTATCTAAGTTGAATATTTCCATGCCATTAACTGTGGCGTTAGGCTTGACACCACGATCTCAGTGTTCTAGAAAGGAAGTTTAGGAAAGCAGATGTATATTTTTTTATATTTTTGTGTTTCTCAAGAATGAATAACAATAGGACATTTTTATACTTTAATAAAATGCAGCACCTTAACTGCATTTACTTAAAAATATAAATACTGTAATTATTTTCTGTGGATTTTTGACACAGTTTGGAGAACAAACTTGAAATCATTCAATGCAGTGAAAAGGTTAAGTAAATTGTTCAAGGTCATACAACCTGTGTGTAGATATACAAAAGTAATATCGATGATTATAGAAAATTAAAGATAATTTTGCTGCATTGTAAGTTTTCTAAATTTCCTATGTCATTTTCCTTTTGCATCCCTTAGAAAAAATAAAATCACTAAAGATTATGTCTGTGTAAAACTGAAGCTATCTTTTATGGAAAAAAAAATCTTTGATTATTGAATTTTGTAATACTTATATTGTAAAGGTGAATTCTTTATGTATTGACTGAAAATAGGTTTTTCAATCAACTTAAGAAAAATTACAGAAATTAGTAGAAAAGAAATTTATTTTCCCCCAATCATTAACATTTTACCATCTTACTAATCACTACCTTTGCAATTGATTTTTCCGCAGGTAGAACAAACCTTGAACTTTTTGACCCCAACTGCTTTGAAGTATCTGGCTTTTTGTTTCCTCCTTTCCTTTGTTTTCTTCCTAACTTCACAGACTAGTCTATGATAGGAATTATGGTAAACATGTTGATATTTTTATCAAAAAAAAACATAGATTGTAAGAGGAACAGACACTTATTTTTTCTTTTTCGAATTAGCTGAGATTTTAAAAGATTTTTCGACTACTCCAAGTATGTAAAAGACGAACTAACTTACTGAGATTTTGTTTACAGCATTTATATATCGGCACACTCTAGAACATCACTACACAAATATAGACACCCTATAGGTGGGGCCCATCTGTCAGCCTGATTTTGTTACATGCTTCTGAACAAAGCCCAGGCATCTACCTTTCGAATGGCCACTGCCTTAAACACTCACTGTATTTCTAATATATCACAAACTCTCCGTGTTTTCTTGCCTGGAGTATTGTTTTCTTCTGGCAAAAGACTTGTTTTGCTAAAACAATTGCCTCCACATACAAGGTGTTAATGTGGGCAGGTAGCTGTGGGCCAGTTACATCTTTGATATGAATTCTAAATGTAAATTTATTCATTAAAATGCCTCTTGTTTGCACTAAAATCCCCCCAAAATAGGTAAGGCACACCGCGTCCCATGCTTGTCTTGTGAAATGAATCTAGAGTCAGGATGGATGATTTCTAGGCTCCCTCTGCAATGTTTTCTATCTCCTTTCCATGTGATTAGAACAAGAAACACAAAACAAAACAAAAATGACAAAGAGGTGAAATTCAGAAATCCCTGCTACCTTTATCTCTACTAGGAGAAACGCGTGACTTCATAAACGAAATCTGAACGCCTGTGTCCCTCGTCGGTAGTAGTAAATCTACAACACAGCAGTTGCCTGTGGTGCAATAAAATACACTTTAGTGGAGGAGAGAGAGTTATAAGGACATGCTGTGTGTGGGTAGACAACTGTTTTGCATAGAATACAGTGTTAAGCTTTTCTAGATCAGGGCTTTCTTGCTTTGTGATTAATAATGCTGTAGGTTCACTTCCCGGCATCTAAGAACAGTCTGTTCTAAAGTCCTTTTTACCTGAAGGGATGAGAATTATAATCTCTGTGTCCTTCCCTCTTTATGTCTCAGTCCCTCTTTTAATCCAGGCTATTTCTCTTGGGAGTTCATAGAGAGATCCGTTTGAGTCACTTGCTGTGCCAAGGAACAATCCTTAGTTTGTTTGCTTTAATATTTCTGATGGTGGAAAGAGTATCACCTCCCGTGTCTCTCTCTCTCTCTCTCTCTCTCTCTCTCTCTCTCTCTCTCTCTCTCTCCCTCTCTCTCTCGCTCCCCCCCCCCCGCCACTGCCGCCAACAACAACAAAAACGTTCTTTTTGATCTGCCACCTAGCAGAAATTTCAGTGTGACTGAAGTCCCTTCCTTTTTCTCCTGCCAGGTATACTTGGAGATGGGAGCTTAACGGACTCAGTCAGGGGGATTTGATTTTGAGTGAGATAGCTGAATCTCTGTGGTTAGAGGAGCTGCCTGCCTAGAAACTGTAAAGAACCAGCATTACATGTGGTGATCTTATACCTCAGAAGTGGCAAGTGGACTTGGCACTGGCCTCTACAGGCACAAATCTCCCTAAGAGCTTGCCACTCCACAACTCCTGTCAAACAGTAAAGGGCAATGGAAACAGAATGAAGTCTGAAGCCACAGAATCCTGTTTTGCATCCTGGGCTTACCAAGTATTTCCTCTGTTTGTGTAGCATTCTTATCCAGTAAGCTCGTTTTTGCTCATGTGAAAATGAGTTTCCCTAACTTCTGCCGCATGCTTCCTATGGCTCTAGCACTTTCATTTTTAGTGTCCAAACTCCTATTCTCCATATATTTAGTATAAATGTAGTACATGCACAAACAGATGAGATTTTAAACAAATACAAAATTATGATCTAGTCACATTTAGAGGATTTTTACACTCTTTTCTTTTTTCCCTTTTTCTTCTATGCCTGGTTCTCATATTCAGAGTTCCTTTTTTTTTTTTTTTTGCTGGTATATTCATTAAACACTTCACATGTTCTAAAACAATTAAATGAACAAGTTTGCGATTTAGTAATTCCTGATATCTGGTGGCACTACTTCCAAAGTCTCTATTGTATTCTGCTGATATATGCTATTCCTTTATCAATAAAAATATGGTACATTTTATAGGATATCAGTTTAATGTGGAATAACAAATATAATATGATATTAAGCATTTCATCCAAATTTTTGAAAAAAAAATCATTTCATATTATAATATTGTAAATACATACTTTAATACTATATGTAATTGCATCAAACATACAAGGAAAATTGCTGGTAGAAATTAAGGAAAATTAAATAAATTATGAACAAAACTAACATTCTTATCAAGGTCTTTGACAGACCAAATACACACATACAAATAAGGGTGCTTTGGATTCTGCTCTGAATATACAGTTAAGTTGCACAATTATGTTTCTTCCAACCCTATCAAGAACTAGGTAGATGACTCATAAAATTACAGCTTTTATAGCTTTATTTAAATGTTTAAAAGCTCTAAGAATATAAGCAAACTTAAATGATTTAAAATGAAGAAAAATTTCCCCTTCCTGGTAGAGATCCACTGCTGCTTTTCTCCTTTATGGAGCAGTGAGAAAGGAGGAATATGCTATTATTAGGAATCAGGAGAAACCAGCTGGATATTTTTTACAACTTTTGATAGTTGAGAATGGACTAATGTGAGTTTTTAGAGCCCAAAAGGAGTTTGTGCTCACCCACCACCAATTTCCCAAAGGCCTCATTAAGTGCTCACTCAGAACATAAGGGGCCAGCAAGGTATGCAAGACATATGTATCTGAGAATTCCAGGTACTTGAATGGTAGGAAGAGCACACCTGTGCCAAAGAAAGAAATCTATCATTTATATAATTTATATAATTTATATAAACATATATATACAGAGATAGATGCTTCCATCCCTACTTCAGAGTGTGTGTGTGTGTGTGTGTGTGTGTGTGTGTGTGTAGAAAATAAGAAGGTAAAATTGTTTCTAATCACAATTCTTCACCATAAAACCTAAGGGATCTCCAAAAAGTATTTTAATTCTAGAAGGATTCATCGTTAGTAAGAGAGTTGATAAGGAATTAAGCAAAGTGGCAAGATACAAAGTCAATACCTAAAGTCATGTGCATTTCTATATATTGGTAATAAACAAATGGAAAATGATTTTTTAAAATTCCAGTTACAGTTAGCAAACATAAATTTTATATAAATAAATGAATTTAACACAAAATTGTGCAAATTCTGTCCTGTGACGACTACAATATATCGCTAAACATAATTTTAAAATACCTCAATAGCTGGAGAGACATGTTCATAAAGCAATACTCTCAACAATGTTAAGTTGTCAATTTCCTCAAATTTGTATTTTAATTGCATGAAATATGAATCAAAACAGAAGTGGACTTTGTTGAAGAAAAAAATGACCCAAAAATATATTTAGATATGCAAATATTTAAGAATACACCAAACAATTTTGAAAAAAAGTTTTGAAGTAAGAAAAAAAATTCAAAATATATTCTTGCTACACTGATTCACTAAGATATTCCACAATAAAGCAATATTTAGTAAACTGGCATGGGATGGCAGCATACTGTAGCCCCCTTTTATTAAAAACATGCACAATTCACACTAACACTGTCTTTAGGAGTAAAAGAGGCTACAGTGTTTAATCACTGTTGTCTAAACTTATTTCACTACAAAACCTCTTTTGTATTCACTGTAACTCTTATTAACACCTTTCCAAAATACAGATTACTGGAATGTTCTTTGAGGAATTCTGCTGTATATCCCTGTGACTGGGAAATAATAACATAATTTCTTGGGGAATGTGCATGTTAACATTTTTAAAATGGTGAAATAAACAACAAAAGTCTACAGCGTAGTTTTCTTTCAATGCTGTAGTTGCAGTATTTTGACCCCTGTGTATAAGTATATTTCATTAAATTTTATGAAACTATGATTGGCTAAATATTCACTTTTGACTTAGCAGTGACAAAACTAGACTGAAAAAGATGTAGTTCAATCACAAGTGTTGACCCTCAAGAATTATCTTCATAAAAAAAGAGTTTTGAAATGTCTAGAAAGAAATACCTTTAAAAAACTATGGTTAGTATATTTCTTGCTGTCCATTCATTAATGACCTTAATTAACAGATCAGAAATCTTTGTTACATATAAAGACCATTGTTTTCTAAAATTTTATTAAATATTGGGGTGACATTGGTTAGGAAAACTATACAGCTTTCAAGTGTATATTTCTATAATATATCATCTATATATTGTATTGTGTGTTCACCACCCAGAGTCTTCAGTTCTCCTTCCATCACCATATATTTGACCCCCACTTCCCTTCCTCTACTTGCCCCTTCCCTCTTACCCTGTAGTAACCAGTAAATTGTGCCTGTGTCTATGAGTTTTGGTGTCTGTATTTGACTTGTTCGTTTGTTCCTTTCAGTTTTAGATCCCACATATGAGTGAGTTATATGGCTTTCAACTTCCTCTATCTGACTTATTTCACTTAGCATGATAGTCTCAAGATACATCCAAGTTGTCTCAAAAGGCCAAATGATGGTTAATTTTATGTGTTAACTTGGTGGCTATGCTGCAGTACCCAGGCATTTGGTCAAATATATCTGGATGCTGTATAAAGGCATTTTTTTTAGATGAGATTAACATTTAAGCTAGTAGACTTTGAGTAAAGCAGCTCACCATCAATGTGGATGGGCTTATCCATTTTGTATAAGGCCTTAAGAAAAAGATTGACCTCCCCTGAGGAACAGTGGATTCTCCCAGCAGACTGCCTTTGGAGTCCAGCTGCAACATGTGCTCTTCCTGGGTGCCCCCTGCCTGACCACCCTGCAGATTTTGGACTTGCCAGCTTCTGCAATCAAGTGAGCAAATTCTTTAACATTCCCTTAATATTTATTTTTATATTTATCTGACATTCTTCTGTTTCTCTAGAAAACTGACTACCGTCCTATTCTTAATTCATGTATCTATTATTCCCTTTATTAAATCTATAAAACGTAAAATTCTTTTTCAAAGTATTACGTAAAGAAATCCTATTCATCACTCCACTGAAGCCATGTCATGCATCTGCTCCAAAACCCAAAATGACACATTTCTTAGGCACTAATGTAGATAGAAGAGGCATGCATGAAGTAATTTTCTAAATGTGACCATTCATAAAAGCTTGTCATTCTGATACTAAGAAATAGATATTTCAGCAAGCAACTGTATTTTGAAATTCATCTGATTTGGATAACATTTATCTGTGACCGTGAAAGAGAAACTAGCAGCATATATTAAAGAATTTTTCTCAGATAATGTAGCTCTGAAGCCTTTGAGTAAATGTTTTTGATGAATGAATTCAAAGTATTGAATATTATATTATACTCTCTAGTGTGTCAATACTTCTATGATACATTTTGACTCTGCAGTTGGTCAGGAACCCAAACCTTGGTAGCCATTTATTTGATTAGTTTTTCTGACTCACAAATAAGGTTTAGTGAAGAAAGAATGATCACATTCAGTTGCTATTCTTTATGTCCTAAACCCTTTAAATTTCAAATCCAACTTAAAGAAAAAAATTCCTGAGGAGAGGAGGAGTTCATTTTAGTAAAGATTAAAAAT
The DNA here is from genome assembly GCA_033961575.1 of Aselliscus stoliczkanus. Taxonomy (NCBI): domain Eukaryota; kingdom Metazoa; phylum Chordata; class Mammalia; order Chiroptera; family Hipposideridae; genus Aselliscus; species Aselliscus stoliczkanus. Next base: position 188,347,796 of record CM066728.1, read on the forward strand.
CTGTCTGGTGACTTAATTTTGTGACCAAAATAATGAATCTTGATATAAGAGAAGGATCTCTCACTTGTTTTTCATCCCCAAGGTTTGTCTTATTTTAATGTCTAATAATTCAGAAAGAAAGCTGTGGTGGTCTTTAAGAATAAATGTAGAAAGGTAAACTGCCTGATGATGAGATAATTCATGATTTTTAAAAGTAATTCACATTTAATGGGACATTTTAAACTTTAATTCAGTAGAGGTACAATAAAAAGAAGAAATAATACTTTGCTGGTCATACCCATGAGTTATAAGAACAACACTTTCTCTGAAATCTTTCCTGACTAGTTCAGAAAGTTCATGAGAGGGAAGGTCTCTTTAATGTACTACTGAGTGGGAATCTCATATTCTCTCTCTCTCTCTCTCTCTCTCTCTCTCTCTCTCTCTCTCTCTCTCTCTCTCTCTCTCTCTCCATCTCTATCTCTCTCTCCCTCTCCTAGCTTTGTCTACATTAATCCTTGAAATTCTCTGCAAGCCTGCTCTTCTGTGCTATTTGTTTCTATTCATAATAACAATGGATCTCCCAAGTCAGTGTTCTGATATTTCTCATTAATCTAAAGTAGGCTACACTGTTCAGGACCCCAAATAATTTTCAGTGCCCTATATTGAATCTATCAATATACCTTGATAATTCCTGCATATAAGACCACATAGAATCTTATATCCATCCTTTCTTACAAATTCCTATATCCGCACTTAATTCTCTGTTTCCATGTCCTTACATTAGCATGTCACAATAAGGGAAAAGTCTCCTCCTTCCACTTTTGAAATTATTGTTATTTCTATTTAGTAAACTCCACACATGCCTGGGCTGAGGAGAAAGGAAAGAATACCTACCATGACACACTCAATATAAGCCAGTCATATTTTTGACACTTACTTTTTTCCTGAAGAAATTCAAAGCAGTAAAAGAATAACAAAACAATGGACAAATATGAATCCCCCCATATAGCGAATTTGTCCTGCAAAACCAGCATGCTGGGATAAGTCTGCATTTATGATGAGTGCACAGCTCCACAGACTTAATGACTCAATTGTGCCCTGTGTCCCCACTACATACATAAAATGAGTGGGCAATGATTGGTCTGTTTGCAACTGACAGCTAAAATTTAGGAAATATATTATAAAGGACACTATTCAACTTTCCAATGTAGAAAGGATATCTTTTGAGGGGAGAAGGAAAGGAGCTATTTTCCTCCTTATAAAACACCTGTTTAAATATATATTAGAGTGGCTTTTCACTGAGATACTGTGATACCACTCACATCAACCCAATATCTGGGATAACGATGGGTTTTTTTTAAATTGAATTGTTAAAATTACTCCAACCACAGAAATTCCAAGTAGTCCTATGTTATGTTCCAATAAGATAGTTCCAAGCAAGTGGTAGAGAGTCCATTCTCAAATTAGAAAAGCATACTAAGTTACCCTTTGTTGAGCATCTTATATTCATATGTGCTAGCCTTACACTATATACATTATCCTTAAATGTTCTAGAAATCCAAAGATGTAAACTTTCAAAGTATTTACTTTGTGCCACGTCTTGAAATAGGTGGTATTTTTCTTTCTAGTGTATAGATGAGGAAATTGAAGTACAGAGAGGTGACGTAATTTACTAGCTAGGCTCCTGCCTAGAGGCAAAGGATAAAGTTAAAATAGAATTATTGGCAGCCATGCTTTCTAAAATATTTTAAAGCAAAAGCTTATCATATGTTCAATAAATATTGAACTAAACTGAACTGAATTTTATCTTATTTACAATTTTAAAATGTGGTTTTGATGATGTTACCTATATTTTAGCATGAAACAGAGAAAAATGAAATGGCACTGTGAAGTGCTAATATCAGGAAAGTCATTCAAACTCAGATCTCTGAAGATCAAAATTAAAAGCCTTTATGTGTATTCAGTAAGCAACACCACCACCAACAACAACAATAAAATTACAATATTAAGCTACTCATGCAATTATTTTAAAATATATTACAAAGAGAGCTATAAAGATTTCATCGGATATTTTTTAAAGAAAATAATTTATCTCATACCTAGCAATTTAGTTTAGTTTTTACATGATATTTTATAAACTATATAAAATATGAAATCACAGTTTCCTTCTACTAAATTCTAACTTCTACGTCATTCATGATGTTGGTTTAAGCATTATGACTGATGACACCAGTGGGATGGCAGATTGGTACAACCACTATGGAAAAGACTATGCAGGTACCTCAGAAAATTGACCCAGCAATTCCACTCCTGGATATCCAAAGCAATCCAAAACACTAATTAGAAAAAAAATATATGCAGCGCTATTCACAATAGCCAAGATATGGAAACAACTGAAATGCCCATTGATAGATGACTGGTAAAGAAGCTGTGGTACACTTATACAATGGAATATTACTCAGCCATAAAAAAGAATGAAATCTTACCATTTGCAGCAATATATATGGACCCAGAGGATATTATGCTAAGTGAAATAAGTCAGACTAAGAAAGACAAATACGATATAATCTCACTTATACGTGGAATTTAAAGAACAGACTAAACGAACAAACAAAACAGAAATAGACTCAGATATAGGGAAAAAACTGATGTTACTAGATGGGAGGGGTTGGGGATGGAGGAGAAGGTGAAGGGATTCGAAAGTACAAATTAGTAGTCACGATATAGTCACAGGGATATGAAATACAGTATGGGGAAAATAATCAATAATGTTTTAAAGAGTGATGACACCACACACTCACTAGGACGATAGGAAAAGGACCTTTTTCATATGGTAATTTTTATTTTGTTTTTCATTTTCCTTTCTTTTTTTTCTATTGAGGGTTGCTTTCCATTTTCAATTAATTCATGTGATCTCTTTATAGATGAAGGCAATTAAAACTTTGTGTTATCTCTGGCAAATATATTGCTCTCATTCTCTTTGTTTTTTGACTTTGCATTAATCATAGAGACATAAGACTGATGTTTATGTTTAAACCTATTAGCTTTTTCACCTATGGTCTGTGTCTTGGATTTATCTATACAGCCCTGTCTCTCCAAGTTCATAACTCACTGCTTATTTATTATGTCCATCTGAATGTTACATAGATATCCTCCAATATGTCACTTAGTATCATATTATCCTTACCTATATCCAAGGACTTGGCCAAATGTTTTCTCCAGTTTTGCCTCGATTACCAAGCAGCCAATGGCTGAGGACCAGGCTGCACATGGGAACAACCAGATAGTGCTTGGATACGTGCCCTTCATGATGTACCTTGTTCCTGAACTCCAGACCTTCTCTACTGTCACTGAGGCAGAAGCCAACATGGTCTTCCTGCCCAGAAACACCAAATTGGGACATGGACTATTGTCCTTGAAGGAAATCTGTGATGGGAGGTGCAGAATTCTCAGATACATTGTTTTCATTTCCTCCTCTTGGACTTCCCATAGGGGTTCTCTGTTCTCTATGACCTGTTGGAAGTCCTGTGAGATGGAGCTATTGTTTGTGCTTGATCCACTAAGTGGCCAACTCTATTATGCCCCTGATCCTTGTTCTTTTCTTTCCTATGTTACTTCCTCTTTTCCCTCACACTTGTCTCTCAATCATTGCACCATATTAAAACATACACTTCTGCTTCAGGCTCTGGTCCCTGGGCATCCCATCCTAAGACAGATGTCTAATAAAGAACTAGTTAATATGTCAAAAATTTAACTATCGATTCCTTAAGACCTGCTTTTCCCATTGTCTTCCCAAACCACATTTTTTAGTGCCCGAAACCCACAATTCTCAAGTAATTCTTGTCCTTTCTCTTTTTCTCACACTCTATGTCTAATCCATCATGAAATCCTCTTGTATGTATCGTCAACATACATCTGGAAAACAATCACATCTCTCCACCTGCAAGATAATCACTCAGGACCAAGTTACCATCTGCATTCGATAGGATTTTTTCAGTCCTTTTTACTGATACTCTTGTTTCTATACTTGGTGCCCACAATTTATTTTCCATGGAGCAGAGGGAAGATTCTTTTTTAAAAGAACATCATATCATGCTGCATGTCTTTATACAACCCTTCAAAGACTTTACGCTTGCTCAGAGTGAAGTGAAATCCTGACAGTGGCCTACAAAACCCTACTTGTTTTAAACCCTTGTTATTTCTCTTTCATTTCCCTGATACACATCGATTCTTCACTCCTAGTCACAGACCTCCTTGCTGGATGTCAATCAAATGTGCCAAACATGCTTCTCTATTGTGATGTTTTCCACTTGTTATATGTTACAGGCTTCTCAAAAGGACTTAAATAATTTAGTAAGCTCTTGAGCATAGTGCCTGTCACATAAGATAATGATAATTATCACTTCTTATGACATTTTAGAATACAAATTGCTGTTATTTTTAGTGCCACAGTCTTATCAATGACTACAACACCAATGATAAAGATAATAAGAATATATTCTTCTGAATTTAAGTGAGAACATATAAGGGATTAGCATGAGACAGTAGTCCATAACCTAGAGAGCACTACATAAATCTAGCAATTATTTAAATGCCTCATGTATTCATTGCACTAACAATCTGTTTTTTTTATATTTCCAAAAATTTATTATCAGGTGCTTGTATTACAGTGTCATGGTTATAGACTTTATGACATACTTATGTTAACGTGTCACCATACTCTTTCCTTCTCCTCTCCTTCTATTCCAGTCCCAGTATCTAATTACTACACATGGATCTGGTCCTGTTTCTTTCCTCTTTCCTTCTAGCAATTATTCTGTTGACTTTTTTGAAAAGTCTCTGTCACCATTCTTTTCCAAGTTCACTTTTATATTTCTCAGATTCTCTTCCATTTTCTATTTCTTCTTCTAATATAACTTTTGTGGTTTCTCAGCCAGTGTTGATGTCAGGGTTTGGAGTTGTCTGTTGCCATGGATACTGTTTCAGCTACTTGCCCACAGGAGGGAGCCCTCTACCTGTTAAAAGGTAGGCTGGTAGCAGTACTGTTTTTGTTCAGAAGAGGATAGTGGAGAAGGGATCAATTAAAAATAGAGACATAAGATGATCTGTTTTCTCATAGTGAGCATCTCTTACTGCAAGTGTGGCATTTGGCACATTCTTTGGACGTAAAAAAAGGAGCACAGAACACAGTTACTTATATGACACAATATGAAAGGCATCAAAAGGCATGAACAAATAGTTCTTCTCATATTCTTTTACCAGCCCCATCTCTTTGCTTTGAAATCTCAATATAAAATATCTAACAAAAATATGATGTAACTAGACATCAGCTAGGACAGTTCTCATAGGAGAGAAAAAAATATCAAAATGACTGGTCCTGAGAGAAGGTTAAGTCCAAATGTGACAAAGCAATAGAGTTCTCTAGAAAATTGTGTTTTGCAAGATCTGTTTAGAAGAATAGAGTCCTTGAAACAAAGAAAATTTTAAGACAATCTCTCCACAGTCATAGTTTCTTTTGGGACAATTATGCTGAGATAAAAATAATTTCATTCAGGGCCAAAGAGTGATTTCTAATCCAGGGGACCTGGAAATGTTTTTATAGATGTCCCACACTGTCAGCCCCACAGATACACCATGCTTGCTCTGAGACATTGAGAGGTTCCTGAAGGTAAAGCAGATCCTATGACATTCTTAGGTAGTAATTTCTGTTCACACATTTACCCCTGATGACTCAGATTGGGCTCATTGTAGGCTTACAGCCTAGAATTATTTTCCCTGACTATCCACCTTCAATTACAGGTGGGTTACAATGTACACTAGTCAGAAACAACACATTATGGTTATATCTTAAATAGCCACCGTGTACATACTGTCTTCTGTAGGCAAGCAAAAGAAAGGTGCTAAAAGTCCTAAAGAAACTGATTAAGGCCAAATATGAAGAAGAGAATAGTGAGTAGTCAAAGCTGATGGGCCAAGGAGCACATTTCTTTGAAAAAATATAAGACCTAGTAATCTATATTTCTTAAGGGACAAGATCAGTCTTTATCTGTCTAAATTAATTAGGAATAAAACTGGCATGAACATAGAATGGCAATTGAAACGACCTTGACATCTTGTGTTAATTTTGCATAGCTCCAACCACAAATCCTAATTTATCATAAAGAATACTAATTAAACTCAAATTATTTGATTATACTCACATAAATAAAATCTAAGTTTCATTATTGGAAAGAAATGTTATACTTTTTATGGAAAATAGAGATTTCAGGTAACCGAACCCTTCATCAACCCACATTGAGTACCAAATTTATAGAACATATACTAAGTGTAAGAAAAGGGGACCCTAATGTATAATTTGAAATATAAATGAAGCAAAGCAAATTTGATGGACTGTCTTTGTTTATTTTTCTTTTTATTCATTTTCTTTCCGCAGATTTCTCAGCCTTCACATTTCTTTCATATCTTGTAAATTCCAATTTCAAAATGCTTAACTTTTGTCTATGTGGATGATGGAAATCGCTTTTATTTGAATATCTGAAAGTAATTTAAAGGCCAGGAACTAATGATAAAATCAAAATTCCTCAAAAACTTGAAAGAGAAGGGACTCGTATTACCAAAAGAAATTTAAACATTTTTAAAAGAAAAAAAAAAGGTCACTTAATTTCTAGTATACTAGCAGAGTCTAAGGGAAGAATTCCTTCATAAAAGCAGAATTGTTGTGGCTTTTGCCATTACTTCCCAGATTAAACAAGGGATAAATGCATGTATGTATTTAGATGTGAAACATCTAAAATATATATGTGTTTTTTTTAAAGCTCTTATCTATTCTATAGCAGAATTTTTTTAAGCTTGTATCTATTCTATAGCAGAATTAAAGAGCACAAATGATTCCTTTTGATCTCTTTTGAAGAAATCAGCAGAAGAGAAAAGCAGAAATTTAAAAAATGATAATCATTACAGCATAAATTTAAATAACAAAACTAATTATGTCCAAAGTAATTCAACAAAAGAAAGATGTAGCTGAAATCTGCATGGAGTTATGGAAGGAAGGAGAGTGTGTCCTATCTGCAGCTGTTTTTTTGGTGGGAGGGATGAGGCATGGGGAAGGTTTATTAAAACCTCCCAATAATTTCCAAAAACATGCTAACCACAAGCAGTTAATGAATCCTAAAATGTTTCCTCTCAAATGCTGTACATGAGCTACCAAAGAAGGAAAACAAAAACAAACAACAAAAAAAGCAAATTATCTGATGAGAAATAGGCACTATATAATTCACCTACATCTCTGCATTAAAGAACAAAAGTACCACAAGCACTGTTACAACAAAAACTAATAACATATGCAGGTTTAATGAGGGCAGTTTTTTAAAAAATTCTCACTAAAATGTTAGTTTTTAGTGACCAAACCATCAGTTTACTGCTGTGAGCTGAATGAGCTCATGTCCACACACAATACCTATAAACCCAGCCTTGTTTTGAAGAAAAAAAAAAAAAAAACACGAAAAAACACATATGTATTTTAGATGTTTTACATATATACATACATGCATTTATCCCTTGTTCACTATCTATTTAATAGTATTTTTATTAGAAACTATTTAAATTATTAAGATTTTTGTCTAGCTACCTGTCTAGCATAAGAGCAAAAGATAATCTTAATAAGCTTTTTTGTGATAGTTGATCCAAACTACCAACAATATTTTTTAAGCCTAAAAAAATATTAAACAATCATTTACAAAGTCTGGGCCTTGGACAGTGAGGTATTGACTTGATCTTTTTCTCCTTTCCTACACTCCTCATCAATTACATATTTGGCTTTTAAAAATGAAGGTGAGAATCTAAATTAAAGCAGGTTGTCTCACTTGACCTCTCTTACTTTGCTTTCAGGCTTTTGAAAGATAATTACTCATTTCCATCAAAACCCTCTTGCTGGGTTATTTTAAAAACAAGTCTGTTTAGTTTTCTTTACAAGGTAAAAGGATCCAGGTTTGTTGGCCTACAAATAAATAAAATAAAATAACTAGAAATCTATTGACAAAAAGTGGAAATACAAAGGAACAAACAAAAGGAATGAAGTGCTGATCCATGCTACAACTTGGATGAACCTTAAAAACATGCTAATGAAAGAAGCCAGTCACAGAAAGCCACTTATGGTATGATTTCATTGACTATGAAATATTAAGAACAGGCACATCCACAGAGACAGAGAATAGATTAGTGATTGCCAAGGACTGGGGTTGGGAAGAATGCTGACTGCTAAAGTGAGTCATTGTTGACGGGGATGTAGGGTCTCTTTGTGGGGATTTAAAAGTTTTGGAATTAGATAATGATGATCAATGTACAACTTTATGAATATACTAAAAACTACTTGATTGTACATTTCAAAAAATTAAACCCTACATGAATAATACCTTGAAAAACCTGCTTTTAAAAAAATCACTGCAAATATTTGTGTTTCTAAAATAGGTTTGATGCTGGGCATTCTTGAACTCTTGGTACTTACAAATGTAATGACCAATATGATTACTTGAAAACTATGAGGCAGAACAATTTTTTTCTGTCATCAACCCTTATCAGATAATTAAATATATGAAAATTAATTTAAAAAATACTAAATGAACGAAGTTCATACAATACTTCTGCACTCTTGTCAATGTATGTGCCATGATCCAAAAGACTGGCCTAAACAAATAAGTTTGACATAAAAAATAATGACATTGAATTGTAAGACAGTCCAAAGTTTCCATTTGTTAAAAAAAAATAAAAAGCATCTTGAATCTTTCTTCCTCAGAGGCATAATTGTTGCACACTTGTTAATGGGAGCTTTATAGTGGGAATAATTTCCCATACAGGTTTCCTGACTTTCCACATGTTTATTACTTTCTTTCCTCTTAGAAATAGTTCAAGGTGTACATGTGTGGGAAGGGAGGGTGTTTCATACTCCAAACCTTGCCACTTGTTCTTAGCTGTCAACCCTTTGGTCCTCCTGTTTTTTGGCACCACCTTTGCTTTGGAGTACAATCTAAGCTTCTGCAGCCCTCTTTTTTCTCAGTCAGTCCTCACTTAAATCTTGGCATCAAGTCCTCTTTGTGGCCTCCTCCGCTCAGCCCCATGTTCTGGCCTGATTCCTGACAGTACAATATAAACATGAACCAAACTGAACTCTTTGAACTTTGAGGTGAAGTTGTACAATAAGAACATTAACTGCCCTTTAAAAGTACAGCTATGATTCAGCAGGTTTCTCACTGTAGCCTATTGAATCTTTGTCTGGTGGAAGATATGCTATTTTTTCTGTAGTTATTGAAAAGTAATTAATCCTTTACAGATACATGTATATCGATTACAGGTGCTATTAAATGTTAGTCCATGGATTTCTTTATGTGTGTCTTCCCTGCTGCTCTAGACTACAAATTCTTGGAGAATTTGTGGGGTTTTTTTTATGCCCATTAGCTAGAATTATACCAGGCATATAAGAGACTCTTAATAAATATTTATTGAATAAATAAACCCTCACAACAACCCAGGAATGTAGGTATCATTAACACATTTTAAATGAATAAACTCATGAATGAGAGATGTAATAACTGTCTCCAGTTCTCAATGTAGATAAATAGTAAAACAAAAACTGAAAACTCAGGTAACTATGAACCTACAACTTGTTCTTTTTAGCATCTCATTATACTCTGTATGACCTCAGATTGTACCTTCATATTCACAGAATGGGGTGTATATTGCCAGTGTTTTTGTTGTTGCTGTTTTCATTTTTATTCCACATGCAAATTCAAAATAGAAAATAATCATATTTGAATTAAATAAGAAAACTTAACTGAATCAGAATGATTTGCTTTGGATTTTTCTGAATGGGCAGGATGATGATTTGGATGAGATCAAATTAGATAAGTAATGGTAAATACTGTAAATGATAAATTAGAAATGAGATGTGCAACACTATTTAAAATCATGATCCTAATTACATTACTATTAAATAGAGGAGAAAAAGAGATGTTGAAGTTAGCCCAGTAGCCAGGATTATTATCCCTGGTAGAAATATTCCTAAGGCATTTACTGTGATTCAGAATCTGATGTTTGGCTTTGTTTTTATTGCTGTTCCTTTTCCCAACCCTTCAAAATGTGGCTATAGGGAAGTGTTATTACAACTTATTCAGTTTAGCTGGCCTTCATTAAAGGCTAATCAGCCCATGTAATCTATTTTATATGCTTCTGTACCATTTGCTGAATTGTATCTTCTCAAAATAACATTTTTAATATCTTTACCAATAATAACCACAAGTAAACTTGTGAACTTAATAAAAAACATTCAATGTTCATGTCCTCAAGCATTCATGAAAATAAGGGAAAATAACTTCCCAGGAACACCATATGGAGAGGAATTTTGTATATATTTTATGATAGTGGTAAGGGGTGGCAAGGTTGTCTGAAACAAACTGAATAGGATGCTGACACACAGAACTGTACTTTTGGAAATATTTTTTTCATTTTAGGCTTTCTTTTTATAAGCACATAAACCTTCTTCCTTACACTGGATACTTACTAGTATAACTCTTCCTTATGTGGACCTAGTATTTTAGAGAATATTGCTATTATAAAAACAATGTCCCAATATGCTTAGTGGTAAAGAAGCTAAGAGCAAAATAATTTTGACCCGAATCATAAAAAGTTGTGTAGAAATAAAGGTTTGTGCTTCACAATATCATCATTGAGTTCTAACAAAATTAATCTCTCTCTCTCCCTCCCCATCTCCTTCCTCCTCCCCCTCTTAGTCCCTCTCCCTCTCTATTTCCTTCCCTCTTTGCTTCAACCCCCTCTCCTCAACTTCTCTATAGATAATAGTTACTAGATATAGGTAAATTCACTAAATACATTTATAACTTTACACATGTTTCTGAAATCAGTAAGCCAAGAAGAAAAATTGTGGGTTATTGAATGTGTATATGGAATTAATCAGGTGGAGGAAGAAAGCGAAAAAAGAGCACAAGTGATAAGCAATTCCATTATATCAAAAAGAAAAGAAATGGGCCAGCCGAGTGGCTCAGTTGGTTAAGAGCTTGCTCAAGAGTGCGAGCTGAGCTCTGAGCAACAGCAGTTTGATGCCAGCCCGAGCTGAGTTGCCGCTGAGCTGCCAACAGGTGGCAGGATGGCTCAGCTAAAAAAAAAAAAGAAAAAAAAATTAAAAAAAAAAATCAGAAGTGGTAGATATAGATTTAAAATGCTAGTTTTCTTAAATATCAATTATGTTGGAAATTCATTTAGTCATAAACATTGCTTTCATAATATTGGGTTGTCAGAAAAGTCATGATGTATTTTGTCTATGTTTTTCAAAGGACATTTGTATAAAGAACAAAGATCAATCAATGATATATTGCCCATTTTGTTCAATAACCTTTTGCCATCTTTCAGTGAGCTTCATAATTCCTCATTAATAGAAGAATCTGTCTTTATTTGCAAAAAACTGAACAAGGTGTTGATTTACTGCCTCATCTGAATTGAACGTCATACCTCCCATAGAGTTTTGAAGAGAGAGAAACAAATGGAAGTCTGACAGCACAAGGTCAGGAAAGTATGGTCGGTGTGGCAACACATCTCATCCAAGCTCCAATAATTTTTGATGGTTGATCAAACTTGTGTGTGGTCTCGCGTTGTCATGATGGAACACAATACCTTTACAATTAATAAGCTCTGGACATTTCTGGATGATGGATTCATTCGAACTGTCCAATTGCAGACAGTACACATTCAAACTGATTGTTTGGTTCCTTGGTAGGAGATCGAAAAACAGGACACCTTTAAAATCCCATCACACTGAGTGTATAACCTTCCTCTGATGAAAGTCTGCTTTCAAAGTTGTTGGAGGCAAATAATCACGTTAGGACCAAGACCATTTGCACACCACATTGTTGTAAACAATCCACTTCTCATCACCAGTTATCAGTTGCTTTAAAAAAAGGATTATTTTCCTCATGTTTAATGAAGATATTGCAGATGTTTATACGTGCCTTCAAATGAACTTCTTTGTTCATGCAGAGCCCAAATATCGAGCTTGCTTACATATCCCAGCTTCTTCAGGTGGTTATGAACATTTGAATGATGGATGCTCAATGTTACTGCAATCTCTCATGTTGTGTAACATGGGTTTGACTCAATCAATGCCTTTATTTTGTCATCATCATCCTCGATGGGCCTCCCTGACCAAGGAGCGTCGTTGAGATCAAAATCACCAGCACGGACTTTCGTGAACTATTGTTGGTACTGCCGTTCTTGTAGAGCATTGTCACCGTAAACTTTATGCAACTTTTCACAAGCTTGATGCGTGTTCTTCCCTTTATGGAAGTAAAACAGTAAAATATGGCAAAAATGCACAGTTTGGTCTTCCATCTTCAACTTGTTGTAAAATCTCCAAAACTCAACCAAATCACTCATTTTTTTTTTTTTTTTTAGAATAAAGCTAGAACTGTCAGCCGTCAAATGACATGGCAATATCACAGATGCGAATGACTCTAGTACTTCCAAAAATGAACTAGTGCCATCTGTTGCAAACATGCTCATGACTTTTCCAACAGCCCAATATATAGTAAACTTTGTTTTTCTTTTCTAGTTTTTTATTTTTAATTAAGTTTATTGGGGTGACATTAGTTAATAAAATTATGCTGGTTTCAAGTGTACAGTTCTATAATACATCATCTGTAGATTGCATTGTGCTCATGTTGTACAACTTTCACATTGAAAGTGTTTTTCAAAGGTTTTAAATATTTTTCTTTGTTTTCCATCACAATATTGTGATAGACTTTCACCTCAAATAAGGCAATAGCTATTTAGCTAAAGACCTCCAAATTTTCAGTTGTTGAGACAAAAATTCTGCTATTTACTTAAAAAAATGACTTGTGGATTCAAATAAAAGAGAATTTTAGAGTTTTTTCTCTTAGCCCTGGAGTGAAATTTCTCTCCATGAAAAATTGATAGAGTCTGTCAATATATTCTTTATCATTTTTGGGATTTCTAAACAGTTCAGCAGGCATGAAATCATCTACTATCTCTACTTGCGAAGAAAGGAGTTACTTGAAATTTATGATGTATTTATGTTCACTTTTCAGTATCTTAAATAGCACTACAAGGAACACAATTAAATCTATATTTGGATTTAAATCAGATATATCTACAATGGAAAATATATGTAGACTTGATTATATATGCTAAGAAATATTAGCAGCAACCAACCAGAGCTGTATTGTGCCATGGTACTCTAAATGGCAGGTGCCCATCTTTATATTAGCATGTAGAGGCTGTGTGAATGCAAATAAAAGCATGAATGAAGAGCCTTAAATACACTCAAAAAAATAAAATGAAATTAAGGCAGTGATTTTGAATGTATCTGGTTGAAAAATCCTGTTTACCACTTTTAAATTATTTAAACTTATTTACTTTCAAAAGTAATAACATTTTAAGTAACTTGTCCTTTCTTCCTTAGGCACAGGGCAATAAGTATGTATCTGTTTGTGTATTTGACTTGATTTTGACACACAAAAATTTGAATCTAATTTTTCTCAGGATTGCAAGTCAGTCCTACATTTCAATTTGATGGTAGTTTAGACTTTTTGAAAAAGGTAATTTTTAAAAAATTAATCGACTTTATTTTTAGAGCAATTTCACATTTATAGAAACTGAACAAAAAATACAAAGTTTCCTTACTCCTCTTATTCCCACAATCCATTATTAAAATCTGACATCAGTGTGATGCATTTCCTACAATGTAATTCAAATTGGTGAGCCAATATTGCTATATCATCACTGACCAACTATACAGTCTGTTGGTGCACTTAACTGTTGTCCCACATTTCTCTCAGACTTTGTTGTGCATTTTATTTCATTCTTTTTTTCTCTCTGTTCTTTAGATTGCATAATCTCTTTCAATAAACCTTTGTGTAGTTCATCCTTTCTTCTGTCAGTTCAAAACTCTTCTTGAGTTCCTCTAGTGAATTTTTCATTTCAAGTTATTGCACTTTTCAAGTCCAGAATTTCTAGTTGGTTCTTTTTTCTCATTTCTATCTCTTTCGTATAGTCTGAAAGATGAGACGTCATCTTCATAACTTCCTTATTTCCTTCAGCATGGTTTCTTTTAGTGGTTTAAATGTGTTTTTAATGGCTCTTTGGAAATCTTTGTCTCTTAAGTCTGACATCTGCTCCTTCTCATGGGCAGTCCCTGTTTCCCATTTTTCCTGTGCATCACATTTCCCTTTCTTATAAAGTCTCATAATTTTCTGTTAAATTGGACATTTTAGTTCATTTAGAGCTCACTGTTGTTTACTTTTTTATTTTTGACTGGCAGGATTATTTTAGTGCAGTCTATCCACCAGGGCCCTGAGGGCATGAGGCTCTGATACTGCTCCTCAGTTGGCACAGCCTTTGGTGTGCATACAATCACCTGGGTAACAGTGGTTTTGCAACACTCTCTCTGTCTCATTTTTTAATCATACTCAAGGTTAGGGTCCATTAATTGCCAGCTGATTGCTGTAATGTTTTTGTTTTTGATAATACTCTGGATATAAATTGCTGCACAGTCTGATCCAATTAAATGTGGTCTCCTTTGCAGGAGTAGTTTTTGAGGAAGATGTGTTCTGAACCCAGGAAGGCTCTTAGCTATTTATTTCCCTTGTTCTCCTTTTTAAACTAGTGGACTATATGGTTTACTTATTTTGCTCTATGAAGCTCCTAGCCTCCACCTCGTCTTAATAATTTACCACCAGAATTTTCCCTCACTTTTTTTCTTTTTTTGAGAGTAGCTATGTTTAAACTTCCCTAAAACCAAATTTCAAAGTGAACTTCAAAGCTCATTATACTTAAGACTTCAATCTTCCTCTGGGGGAAAAACAGTCTCTGAGCCACGGCTCTGGAGCTGGAGGTATAAACCGTGGTTCACTTCTCTCCATGACACCCCTGCTGTAGGAACACAGCACTGGGCAGGGGCAGTGGCCTCTGGTATTCTTGGCTTGCTGCCTCCAACATGGAATCTTCTCTTTTTAAAAAAACTGGGGCAAGGGTGATTGGGTCCTAGTATTCTCAGCAAGATGTACCTGAAATAAAGACTGCGTCCTGTGACTGGAGACTGGATGCAAGAGGGAGTCTCCAATCTGTCAGATGCGCTCATCTGGAATTTAGCATCCAGGAATCAGAAATGCTGGCGCTGCCCTCCTAGGAACAAACCACAGCCCTTGGCTAGGGAGACAGAGAGCCTTGTGTTCTTGGCTGCTCCTACCTGGAGGGGAGTTTCTGTCATACTCTGTGGACAGGAGAGGAGGAGAGGGTTGTGATTCAAACACTGTTGTCTCTTGGTATTCTTACTAAGCGGTACTAGCTTTTCTTGAGTAAATGCTTCTTCGCTTGCTGTATGTCCTTAGGGCAATTTCAAAAGAAACTGTAATGTTTTCATACCTTTAACTAGTTATACTTATTTTGCTGGAAAGGGCTCCAAAGAGGCCTTCCTGTCCAATTCTAGAAGTAGATTCCACAGCTCACATAATTTAAGTGTTCAGAATGAAAGTTTATCTTGTATATTATTTAAATGTCATATGTTTCTTTTAATAGAATTAAGGCCCAAGGTTGCTTAATAATTGTCTAAACTTAAAACTAGCGGAAGAACAAGAACTATAATCCAAGTTGTTAATCCTCCAATGTTTTTCTTCATTACCCACTATTCTAAACTTAAAATTATACAAAATAAGGAATCATTCCATTTAAAAATTGTATATTTTAAGGGAAGATTCTACTGTTGTTGACTACAATAAAGAGTCTTCCTTCAGAGACTGATAGAGGCAATTCCAACAGACTAAATATTTTAAAGATTAAGAGGGGCATCATCTTTTTTGTTTAATTGATTGTTTAATACACTAATTCCCAACATATTATCATCTTGTTTAATTACTATCTTTTGTTTACATTACTATTTCACAATTGTTGTTTTTAGTAAAAGAATGACTCTAATTCTGTTATTCCAAAGAAAAATCTAAAGCTTTCTGAAATATAACAATTTATGAACAGGAATGTCACACAGGAATCTTATCCTACTTCTTTTCATTGAGGATCTCTAAGGAAGTCTCCAAATAGAACGAACAAAGACTACTGAAAGAGGCTAGATTAAATGTGAAGATTGAAAGATAACACCAACACTAGAAAAAGTCACAGCAATTGTGAACTCTTACCTTTGTAATTGGACTATGCACAAATGTAGATAAATAAAGATGTTGATGGAGATATATGATTAGTGCTTCTCAACTACGGGTGATTTTTTTCTACTAAGGGGACATTTGGCAAACAGGTAGAAATCAGGAGTACCACCCTACAGCCCACAGCACACAGAGCATCCTCTCACAACAAAAGCCATCTAGCCCCCGAAATCCTGTTATAGAAAATTATGACTACAAGCAGAGGCCTTATCACAATATTGTCACAATTTATTCCACTCATGTTTCTTTTGTTTTTACCATGTATCAAGTACTATTCTAGACTTGATCCAGCAGTGAATAAGAAGACACAGTCAATTCCCTCATGGAATTCATAGCTTCATAAAGAAAACTTCACACTAAAATATCCCTGGGCATCTCAGTAAGAACCTGAGAGTGCTGAACAAGGACTTCAAAGTATCAGGGCTTTTTTCTGCTGGAATTTCTATTCATTTTTATGACCACCTAGCTCAAGGAGTATGAACTTAAATTTCAATTTTTCATGACACAAGATATTAAAGTAAAGAAAGATGTCTTATTTTGGCACTTGTTTTGTTCACTCTGAAGATTGCAAAATTTGGATATATAAATGGTCAGAGGATCAAGCATGGCGGATTTAATTTCAACATTTGACAAATAATTTTAGTTTCACAATTAACAGAGAAACATCCCAGAGCACTTTATGACAGGCAGAGTGGGGTGAGAGGGAGAAATGGTGTATAGATTTTGGTTCAACAATAAAGAGCCAGAAGCAGTGTGATTGGCATAGCACAATGTTATCAATTGCCCTTAGACCTTTGATCCCATCCTTATGTATTTTTATTAAAAGCATAGAGTGAGAGGGGCTGAAATAAGAGTTTGTAAGAATATGTAAACTATTTCTCTGCAATGTTTTTGGATAACTTGGCAGCAATATGAATAACGGCAGCACCCTTGGTCTTAGACATTCAGTAGCAGAATGGGTAACAACAATGATTTTACTCAGGACTAAATTGTAACAATAGCGTTTTGTTGGTGCAGTTTCCACATTTTGCCTCCACATCTGATACGGACCTATAGCAGGTTAGAGAAGGAGAAAGCTCTCAGGTGATCTGCAATATCAAAGAATTCTGGTGACTCCAAGGATCTGAGAAGAAATGGAATTTCTGAAGAATAACTGAGGCAAACACCTGAAACACTTGTTTTAGTTATTATTGTATTCTTATTTTTCTTGACACGATGCAGTGTGAGAAACAGTTATTTAAAAACAGTTGTTTTCCAGGTCAGCTGAGTGGCGTTGTGGTTAAGAGCTGGCTTGGGATGCCAGTGGCCCCGGTTCGGATCCCACATATGAGGGCCAGTGACACAGCCCTCTAAAACAAACAAACAAACAAACAAAAAACAGTTGTTTTCCATATATATATATATATATATATATATATATATATATATACTCTTTGATATTGCTACCCTAGGACTAATGTTTTCATTTAAAATTATAAAGCCCCCCTGCCACATACACACACATCAAAATCAACATTCAATATTGTTATCATGAATCTTATCACTATGAGCAGTCATTTTGTAGTCTCTCAGGATGATAGAATTTAAACTATAGGCTCACTAGATGAAAGACAGTATGACAGACCATGTTGCATTAGATTTTACATTTTCCCTAAGAATCTAATAAAATAGAAATGAATAAAATAATTTGCTAAATGGCTAGCAGAAAAATAAACCCATAACACTAGAGCTCCATCACGTTGTCACTTGACTTAAACAAAAGACTTTTAAGAGACTTTCTGAAATTCAGATTTGAAATCATTCCCAACGTGCTATTTTATTACAACCATATGCAATCATGCATACTTATTGATTTTTTAAAAAAGTAGAATTCCAACTAAAGTTGTCCAAATTCATTATAACCTTAGAGAATTATGTTTTCTAAACATAAATGTTAGGGGAAAACCAACAAGCACTCTTCAAATCTTGTGTTTTGATATAACAATGGAAGAATAAAATTGAACACATTTTGGTTCTTATCCTTACTACTTATTATTCCACTAACTATTTCATATTTAAAAAGCACCATTACAATAAACAAACAAAAAAAACCATTTTGCATCATGAGTAGAATGCATTTAAACTAAACATTTAATATAAATAAAATTATCACTAGGAATAAAATTTACTTCTCTACTGTCTGGAAATAAATTTTAAAAAAATATAAATAAATAAAGGTATACTAAAATTTCATTCATGAATGAAAAGTTGCTAGTTCATCAAATATTTATCCACACTAAATTTTTAGCTAATTTATCTTGTGGATATTTATTTAAGTACTATTGGCTATTGGATAACTTGAATGATAATATCTTTCATAGATGTTGTATGAAAGATGAAGGCATGGTTTTAATGTAGCTATTTATTTTCTAACTTTTTTTTATAAATCCCAAGGATAAAGTTTGTTGTGTCAACCTCTGGTTTATGGAAGCTATTTCTAAAATGTACAAAAATGTATTTGAGGCATATACTTTCTGGTCCTCCATTCCCAAAGTAAATAAAGGATGAATTCAAGGTAAGTAATGAATCTGACATTATGAAATTTAGATAATTAGTATTGTGAGTAATTATTATGTCTTTTCAGGACTAAATACTCATAATATCAATTGCCTCAGTGAACTTTTTCGGGTCAAATTATGAAAACAAATTGAGATTAACATGTTTGTTAAGGGCTGGAGCAGAGATTCCTTATTAGTTGATGGAAAGCAGATCCACATATTTTGGGTGCAGGTCATTGGTATTTGTTTTAAGAATTTAAAAGTTTGGTTCCTAATTTTGCAGGAAATGCAAAGATTTTTCTACATGAACAGCTTTAGTTCTGCTCCAATATATATGCATTTGAACTAAACAATGTTTGAACTACATAACAGGGGTTAGATTAATTCATTTGGAAAGATTTCAAGGAATGTAGTCTTCCCTTGATTGCTTAGAATGGACACTGAGTGCCTGATTTTGAGCAGGACTATATTGTATTGCACCACTAAAGTGAGAGCGTGAGCTTGGATTCCCTTATAATAGATCCTGAAACAAGGACTGAGGTGCAAGAGTTAGAAAATATGACATGTGAGAGGAGGAAGTGGAAACATGCCAATACAAGGGCACATTCTCAGTAGGCTTTGACTCCAAATTCTCCCTAGACATTTGAAGAATCAGAATTTCTCTCAAAATGGTCCATCTAAAATAGGAAAAGCTGGAGTTCTCAATCAAAGCCTCTATTTCTCATTGCTTGAGGGTTGCCTCCCAAGCAATGTACAAGTGCTATCGCTCTTGTACTCTGGACTGCTCTTGTGACCAAATCAAGCCAGTGTACAATGCTGGTAGATGCAATGAGATGAGCATGAGTTACATGAAATAATGCACCACAACTGAAGCTGAAATCAGAGATAGGTCAAAAGAATGTGAGGCAAGCAACAAAGACAAGTTCTACAGTGAGTTTTGAGAGGAAAACCAATATATAAACTGACATGTTTTATGAGCCCATCTGAGTGCTGATCATTCAGCATTCTAAAAATGAAGATTTGTGGGCATTATTAACAGAGTATTGTATCTTCCAACAGTTGCAGTTGTTTTATTTTGTTTTGTTTTGTTTGAGGGCAGTGTCACTGGCCCTCATATGTGGGACCTGAACCGGGGCCACTGGCCTTCCAAGCCAGCACTTAACCACCGCGCCACTCAGCCGGTCCCAGTTGCAATTGTTTTTCAAGGTAATCCTAATGACACTAAGATGAAGTCACCAGCAAATACTGCCATTTTATTGGATATATATTATCATATCTGAAATATTTGCCAAACATTGATTAATTAAACAAAAAGAAAATTGAATCATTGACCAGTTTTACATCATTTAAAGTTATACTATGATCTAACAAGAGCAGGGCTTACCTAAGCTTAACTGTAGAGCACAATTCCTGAAGGAATTGTTTCTACATTAGATAAAGCAATATAGATAAAACTAACACTGAGAAAACATTGTCTACAGCTTGATTAGAAGCAGACTTAAGAAAAGGACTGAAACTTTAACATCAAAGAACAAATAAGAATATTTAGTTATTAGATACTTCTTCTACTCTTCAAAGACAAAAAGAAAAAAATAAATCTTAGACCTGGAGGATAATAGTTAAGTTGGGCATTGGGTAGGTGGGCAAATAGGTAAATTATCATAATTAAATGTGCTAACTGGTCTGATAGGTGAACGTGTAAGTTTCCATTGGCAGTCGAAGGAAGGGGCATGCAAATAAATGCAAGCAAATAGAACATGAAATACCACAAATCTTTCAGAAAACTCCAACCAGAATAGTATCTTATGTTTTCCCAGGACAGGCTGTCCTTTGCAGACCCTCACTTTTGGAACCATACCATAAGGATTTTGGTGGAAGGAATAATTAAGTCTAATTATTAGAATCACTAGAATAAAGCTGATTCAATTGATACATCATCATTTAATAAAAGCACCTGCTTTAAAAGAATTCTACTAATTCCTGATTATCAGTATTAATACTTGGAACACCAAAAAATGTACACATTTTAAGAGATGTTATCTATGTATTATTTTTCAAAGCTGAATTGAATTACGGTAGCAATGTGTAGTATGATGTTTGCTCAAAAGATGGCGTTAATCAAATGAATGCTAGCGTCATTCATTGTATTACAATTTAAATATAGTTTTTTCCTTTCTTAAAATGTGTATACATTTTTTTGGCACCCTCTATATATTATCTAGGTCTGGGAATATTGCTAAAGATTTTTGGTAAAGGAGTAGTAGTATTTATTCTTTCTTCTTTTCATATTTGCAAGTATATATTGAGTCTCTGTTGTATTATCATGATTGTTGCTATAAAATCAGCACCCAAGCTGGATTCAGAGAGCAGAGACAGAGCAATAGTTGGCACCCTTTTTTTGCATGGGTTCCACTGTCAGCTAAGTGGTTGTGAGTGCGGTTCTCAAGCCCTGGACATTTCTGCTGGAAGTGGACTCTCTTAAATACATGTTGCTTATGCTAAAGATGTATCTATATATCTTTCCTAATAAAATATGTGTCATAATCAAATAGGATAGTGAGTGAATAAATATATGAAAGTAAAAACAATTACATATTCCATAATTATAAACACAGCATAAAGGTGTCTAATCTAAATTTATGGTCCCTAATATTGTGGTGAGAACATAAAGTATAAAAGTAAACTTTAGTGTACTAAGGTATAAAAGTATGAAGTGTAAAAGCACAAAAGGGAAAAGTGTTAAAAGAAGCATGGATAAAGAAATCACTCTACCAGCTAATCATTTTCAGAAAGCAAAAGTAGCATATCTCTCTAAAAGGAACTCAGAAAAACATCCAGCCTGGCTATTTTTTAGTTTAAGACATTTAGGAGAAAATTTTGCCAAGAGAAAAAACTGACATGAGCATGATATATTGCTATTTCCATTAGAATACAAATATTATAATAGTCAATGAATTCATGAAAATAACATATCACAGTTTTAGTGGGAAAAGTCTTACTAAATACCGTCTACATATTTATTTGCTAAATCATTTGCAGATTTTATATCCAATTAGTTTACTTTTGCTCGTAGCTGTATGCTCTCTCTATATTCTTGAAGCTATACATTTTTAACAATGGCTATATGAATGTAAAATGTATCTTCATGTAACAGGAAATGGAATATTTTATTCAATATTCTCATCTTAATGATAAATTCTAGTATGAACACTTATCTGAGGTTTAGCTAGGTGACAGATTCAATTTGTCTGTCTTATAAAAACTGAGTAAAATTTTTCAACATGTTACATCAAAAATCAGTGAAAATTTTTTTCCAGACATTTTTTTCACCAAAAATAGTTCTATAAAGAAATTTGCTTTACTTAGTCCTATGAGCATGGGTTAGGGGGAGGTATCCTGGGTGATCAGATAAGCTGTCTTCTACTTTATGCACTAGGAACTGAACTCTTGACTCCTCTGCCCATACTACTGCTCAGATCCAGATCCTGGCTGCTGGTACAAAAAGCCAGCATAGAAAGGTGCTTAGTTGCTGGCATAAATTGAATTGGGGCACTGTATGTTAGATTTTCAAAGCCTAAAGAAACATAGGTGTATGTACTGAATCATACCAACACATTATAATTCTGTTTGTAATTTTAGTTTTTCAAAAAGTAAATGTACAATTATCAGATGAAAATAGAAGCTTCCCATGCTGCAAGAAAATTCAATTGTTCCTATACATAAACCATTATAGTGTTTTATTTGTTATGTAAGTTTTTTTTTCATTATCTTTCCCCTATCAACATGTTCTCAGGAAGGTGTTGACTTTTATGTAATCAGAGTACATGTATTGGAAACCATGTAGATTTTTAAATATACTAACCGTATTTCAAAACTCACTACTGGTCTTATTAAAGTAATTTCAGCTAATTATACTGCAACTATGCCAATCATTTAAAAAGTCATTATAGCTTAAATTTTAGCAATCATTAATTACCTGACACACACTAGCTGTCTAATTTTATTTAATTTACATGCTTATATGACTCACTAATATCTGATATACTGAAGTTGATTTTTTTATATAAAATGGAAAAGAAAGTGGTGAAATAAAAAGTCTTTAATAGTTTCAGGAACTGCTTGCACAATATCCTAGTAGTAAATAAAAGAAAGAAAGATATTTATTCTATACCTTTAATTTTCCATAGTATGTAATTTTAAATATAAAATTTATGTCTGAATATAACATGATGTTCCCTGAATATGTGCTGAAATATAACACGTATTTTGTGCACTGGTCTCCCTGATATTACATATTTGTGCTATTACATATTTTTACATGTGCCATTATTCTGTTGCATACTCTTTATATCCTAGGGTATGACAGATATTTGAAAGAAGTCTTCTAAATAATTTTAAGAATAACCTCTAGAATAGTATATGTAGAGGGAAATATTGAAATCTATTTTGGAGTGAAAAATCCTAATTTTACTAGCACCATTTCATTTGAATTTCTCCACAAAGACAATTGTGTCTGCTAAAATAATATTTTCTAGCTTAGGAGGAATTAAAATTTAATAAATTTTAGTTTATATGATGAGAAAGCAATATACTTTTACTTAAATAGAATATAAAATGTGTCTTTAAATTTCATTAAAAAGTCATATATTAAAACTACTTCAGATAACTTTCTGTACTAATAATTAAAGAGTTGATCTTGCAACATATAAGACACAATATTTCTTGGTTAGTTCTCAAAAGCTTTTCACAGAGGTTCTAGGTTCTAATAACTGAGTATTAACATTTCTTCTTCAGCCCTTGCATTTCTGTTCCTTTTTTTTAAACCATTATCTTTTTTCTTTTTTAATTAAAATATTTAATTACAGTTGACATTCAATATTATATTAGTTTCAGGTGTACAGCATAGTATTTAGACATACATAAAACTTCCGAAGTGATCCCCCCAATAAATCTAGTACCCACCTGGCACCATACATAGTTACTGACTATATTTTTATCCCTACTCAGCCATATCTACTGAGACAGTGATAGTTCCTGCTCCATCTGCCCATATTGAAGTCTGTTTCATTCAGGAAGTCCCATTGACTTGTAGAGCTGGAAGCCCACATAGCATAACTCATGGAATACTTAGCTTTACTGAATTCTTATGAAGGATAATCTTTGGAAATAAATATCAAGAATCATATTACTAGTATATATTTCAAAAGAATGAAATAAAAAGTAATATATTTGTCAAAAGCTTCATACGTATTGCCTTCTCTTTACCATGACAGCTATCCTTACCATCGTGAGGGTGGCCCTCACAATGTACGTTAAATATTAACTCCATTTGCTAAACAAACAAACAAACAAACAAACAAACACAAAACCTGAATCTAAGAGGTATAAAATGAATTAGCCATAATCACATGACCACCTTGAAACAGAGAATGAATTTAAATCCTAGGTCTGTCTGGTTCCAATGTTTGTGTTCTTTTGGAGATGCTATGCTACTTTTCAAAAAAATGAGACTAATTACTTAGCCCAAAGATGATATATCACATATATTTTACGCAATTACCACATTTTTGATGCTTGATTATTGACTTCTTTTTACTCTTCCACTTTTGTGTCTCTTTTGGCCCCACTATGAACAGGTTGATAAAAAAAATCTGCACTTACTTCTGCCGTAGGAACAGGTGGGAAATTTAACCTCATCAATCTCCAACCTGTGCATGAGAACTTTCCCCTAATTACTATCCTCTAACAACACTCCCTCTGCTTTGCCCAAGTCACCTCTTACTTGTTTGCAGAACTTGATCTCCCCAGGAGTCTCTTGTGTGAGGAGCAAACTTTCTGTTTTCTTGGTGTGTAGAATGTCATCAGTTACATCTGAATCAAGTTGTAGGTGGGTGTCCATCCTGCAACACGACCAAATATTTAAAATTTTACAAAGGAGTTTCTAGGTCAATTTTCAATCAAATTAATGATATTACTCACATATTCCAATAAAAATATTCAAAACATAATTGGTTTGTTAAAGGTAGCTGAAATCTAATTTATCAATATTCCACACAGGTAAAACCTTAAAAACTAAAAATTTGATCCTCAACCCATTTTCCTATTTCATAATTTTATTGGACATTTCTATGAACAAGATATTAGGCAGGGACTAAATACTATTTGATTTTTAAATACACTTTCTGTCTAATATATAACAAGCACCTAATAAATTCTGTTTGAATAAATGAACAAATAAAGATTATCAATATTCTGCTTACATTTATCCTTAATAAAATTGGTATATATTGTAAAGGTCTATTCAAGTAAGAGTCATCAAATCAGATTGACTTTGTTCATGTTATTTTGGGTTTTCAGAGTATAAAAAAATAATATTTTCTGAAAATGGCAGAATAAATGATGTATATATTAACAAACTAAAAATATTTATCCATGTGGAATTATCATTAAAATAAGGAAAAAATTCAAAAAAGAGTGTCAGAGTTTGGGGAAACAGAATTTTGATAATGATTGTCATGCTCTAAGATCAACATGGAGCTTAACCATGTCATTAAAAGGCTAAATAAGGTTATGGCTCTGCTGGTTAAGATAATTGGGTATCTTAATTAGTTATACTGTTAATGAACTTTGATCCTCTATTAAGGAACTGAGAATAAAGCATTTCATTTATATTCTAACTCTAAAGCAAACAAATGCACAAACTGAAAGAACTGATCATTTTCTGTCAGTTTTTTTGCCCCCCTCCCGATGAAAGTAAAAGAAAATAATCTGTTATAAGTCATCTTCTTAATGGATTTATTTGGAGTTTCATGCATTTGCAGAGTTCTTATCTTCAGGGGATAATGTGGTGTTTTTTTTTTATCTCTCTCTGCTATAAATGGTGCAGATGTTAGTCAGTATAATGCCCCTGTTAAATCATATTGAAATAAGATTAAATTTGTACAACATACTTTCAAATTCATATACCAACCATGAGATAACTGAAACACTTTTAAAACCATAATTTGGGTTGTTTTTTCATAGCTCTTATTCAAGACACGTGTTGTCTTCATGAAGAAATGAAACTGATCTCCCTTGCACTTTATTTATTATAATCCTTATTATGCTTATATGTAAAGTAGAGTTCTTGTACAATGATGGACATTAGAAATGTTTGGAGAACCAAAAAGTAAAGTATGATTTCCTAACATACTTATTTGATCACAAAAGAAATGTGGAAGACACTTAGTTTGAAAGTGAATTTGCTAATACAGAAGGAATGAAACTAACCACAGGTATTAGCTCAAAACCTCAAATTTATTTGAATGTTGCAAAATGAAAACAACTCAAGATAAATAAAATTTTAAATGAATAGAAAGGGAAAACAAAGTGGGGAGAAGGAGTATTTTTAAAGGTGTGGCAATCATTGGCTCCTAGAATTTGGGGGAACTGGTCCTAGAATATTTAACGTTGAGCTATTTCATTCGAGATTCTTGAGAATATTATTGGGGTTTCTTGTAGCATTGAAGTCCTGGAGTGCATATATGAGTTGTGATTGAACAATGGGTGAATGTTTAAATTTTTTTTAAAAAAGTGTGTGTGTGTGTGTGTGTGTATATTACAGTAAAAGACACATTGTCATTAATCACCTTCAAAATACTCCTCCTCACTTCGAACACACTTGTCCCATCATTCTTGTCACCTTCTGAAGCAGTTCTGGAAGCCCTCTTTCATGAGTAACTTTAGTTGCACAGTCAATGCTGCCTCGATGTCCTCAATGATTTTGACTTTGGGAAGAGACAGAAATTGCACGGTGCCAGATCTTGTGAATAAGGTGGATGAGGACACATTTTAATGTTGTTTGTTTTGTTTTTGGGGTTTTTTTTTTTTAGAAGAAATTTTTTATTTTAAGATGAATGGCTTTCATTAGTAGTTTGTACCAGATCTTGTTCATCATTGCATATAGTGTGTATTTGTCATTTTTCTGTAAAAACTTATAATCATGTCCCAAACACTGTCATAATATTTTTAAAAATTTATTATTATTATTATTATTATTATTATTATTTTCAGATGTACAAAACAATGCAATAGTTATCCTTTTCACCCCTTTCAAAGCGACAACCCCCTTCCATCCACTGCATCTCCACCCCAGATATCATACATATCTATTACAATTCCATTGACTCCATTCCCAGACTATACTCCATATCCCATGACTATATATGTATTAAATTATAGTTGACATATAACATTGTTCAGTGGCAGCTTCAGATGTACAGTGCAGAGATCAGGCCTCTACACTGTCCATGAAGCGATCTCTCTAACAAGACATGAGTCCATCTGGTCTACTAAAAAATATTTACAACATTATTGATTACATTTCCCAAACTGTCTCTTCTATCCCTGGGGCAATATTGTAGTTACTAATTTATGTTGCCTCGTCCTTTCCCCTTCTCTTTCATGCCCACCTCAGTCCCATCTGGCAATCATCAGTTTTTCCTCTGTGTCTCTAAACTATTTCTGTTTACCTTGCTCATTTATTCAGTTCTTCAGATTCCACATATAAGTGAGATCATAAGGTATTTGTCTTTCTCTGACTGACTTACTTCACTTAGCATAATGTACTCTAGGTCCATCCATATCATTGCAAATGGTATGATTTCTTTCTTCTTTATAGCTGCATAATACTCCATTGTGTAAATGTGCCACAGTTTCTTAATCCAGTCATCTACAGCTGGGCATTTCAATTGTTTCCAAGTCTTGGCTATTGTAAATAGTGCTGCAATGAACATAGGGGTGCATATATAAAGTGTGTCTTGGTTTTTTTCAGGATAAATACCTGGGAGTGGAATTGCTGGGTCATAAGGTAGTTCCATTTCCAGTTTTCTGAGGTACCTCCATACTGATTTCCATAGTGTCTGCACCAATCTGCAATCCCACCAACAGTGCAGCAGGGTTCCTTTTTCCCCCCACAGCCTTGCCAGCACTTGTTGTTTGTTGATTTATTAATGATAGTCATTCTGACTGGGGTAAGGTGGTATCTCATTGTGGTTTTTATTTGCATTTCCCTAATGATCAGTGAGGTTGAACCTTTTTTCATATGCCTGTTGGCCATCCATATGTCCTCTTTAGAGAAATGTCTCTTCATATCCTCTGCCCATTTTTTTAATTGGGTTGCTTGTTTTTTTGGTGTTGAGTTGCACAAGTGTTTTATAAATTTTGGATATTAACCCCTTATCAGGTATATCGTTGACAAATATTTTCTCCCATTCAGTAGGCTTCCTTTTTGTTTTATTGATGGTTTCCTTTTGTTGTGAAAAACTTTTAAGTTTGATGTAATCCCATATGTTCATTTTTTCTTTCACTTCCCTTGCCCATGGGGATGTATCAGGATAATGTCTGCAAATTTACTCCCTATATATTTTTCTAGGAGTTTTATGGTTTCAGGTCTTACATTTAAGTCTTTAATCCATTTTGAATTGGTTCTTGTATATGGTGTAAGGAGGTGGCCCAGTATCATATTTTTTGCATGTGTGAGTCCAATCTTCCCAGCACCATTTATTAAATAGACTATCTTTACCCCAGTGTAAATTCTTGCTTCCGTTGTCATAGAGTAGCTGTCTGTATATGCATGGATTTATTTATGGGATCACTATTCTGCTCCACTAATCTTTGTGCCTGTTTTTATGCCAGTACCATACTGTTTTGAGTACTGTAGCCTTGTAGTTTGTTTTGATGTTTGGTAGCGTGATACCCCCAACTTTGTTCTTATTTCTCAGGATTGCTGTGGCTATTCAGGGTCTTTTATGGTTCCATATAAATTTTAGGAGTATATTTTCTATTTCTGTGAAAAATGCCCTTGGTAGTTTGATAGGAATTGCATTGAGTTTATATATTGCTTTAGACAGTATGGACATTTTAACTATATTAATTCTTATCCATGAGCATGGTAGGTGTTTCCATTTATTTTTATCTTCTTTTATTTCTTTCTTCAGTGTCATAATTTTCTGAGCACAGGTCTTTTACTTCTTTGGTTAAATTTATTCCTAAGTATTTTATAGTTCTTGAAGCAATTGTAAATGGGACTGTTTTCTTAATTTCTCCTTCTGATAGATTATTATTGATATATGCAAATGCAACGGATTTCTGTATATTGATTTTGTATCCTGCTACTTTACTGAAATCATCTATCAGTTCCAATAGTTTTTTGATGGAGTGTTTGGGGTTCTTTATATATAGTATCATGTCATCTGCATATAATGACAGTTTTACTTCCTCCTTGCCAATTTGGATGTATTTTATTTCTTTTTCTTGTCTGATTGCTGTGGCTAGAACTTCCAGAATTATGTTGAATAAAAGAGGAGAAAGTAGACAACCTTGTCTTGTTCCTGATCTGAAGGGGAATGGCTTTAGCTTTTCCCCATTGAGTATGATGTTAGCTATGGGTTTATCATATATGGCCTTTATTATGTTGAGATGTGATCCCTCTATTCCCACTTTGCTAAGGGTTTTAATCACAAATCGCTGCTGGATTTTGTGAAATGCTTTTTCCACATCTATTGATATGACCATGTGGTTTTTATTCTTCATTTTGTTGATGTGGTGTATGTATCACATTAATTGAATTGCAGATGTTGAACCAGCCTTGCATACTAGGGATGAAACCCACTTGATCATGATGTATGATCTTCTTAATATATTGCTGAATTCTGTTTCCTAATATTTTGTTGAGGATTTTTGCATCTATGTTCATTAGGGATGTTGGCCTGTAGTTTTCCTTTTTTGTGCTGTCTTTATCTGGTTTTGGAATCAGGGTAATAGTGCCTTCATAGAAAGAGTTTGGGAGCCTTGCCTCCTGGATTTTTGGAACAGTTTCAGAAGAATAGGTGATAAAGGGCCGGCCAAGTGGCTCAGTTGTTTAAGAGCTCGCTCAAGAGTGCAAGCTGAGCTCTGAGCAACAGCAGTTCGATGTGCAGCCCGAGCTGAGCAGCCACTGAGCTGCCAAGAGGTAGCAGGATTGCTTAGCTAAAAAAAAAAGGGAAACAGAATAGGTGATAATTCTTATTTGAATGTTTGGTAAAATTCACTTGTGAAGCCGTTTGGTCCAGGGGTTTTGTTTGTTGGGAGCTTGTTGATTACCGATTCAATTCCTTGGTAGTAATCAGTCTATTCAGATTTTCCGTTTCTTCTCGAGTTAGCTTTGGAAGGTTGTATGCTACTAGAAAATTATCAATTTTTTCCAGATTGTCAAATTTGTTGGTATATAGTTGCTCACAGTAATTTCTTAAAATTTCTTGTATTTCTGTGGTGTCTGTTGTCACTTCACCTTTCTCAGAAATCTGATTTTGCTAATTTGAGTCCTCTCTCTTTTTTTTTTGATGAGTCTGGCTAGAGGTTTGTCAATTTTGTTTATCTTCTCAAAAAACCAGCTCCTGGTTTCGTTGATCTTTTGTATTTCTATTTCATTTATTTCTGCTCTGGTCTTTATTATCTCCTTCCTTGTACTACCTTTGGGTTTCTTTTGCTGCTCTTTTTCCAGTTCCCTGAGGTGTA
Organism: Aselliscus stoliczkanus; assembly: GCA_033961575.1. Classification (NCBI taxonomy): domain Eukaryota; kingdom Metazoa; phylum Chordata; class Mammalia; order Chiroptera; family Hipposideridae; genus Aselliscus; species Aselliscus stoliczkanus. Next base: position 188,378,082 of record CM066728.1, read on the forward strand.
AGGATAACCTGTTGATTTGAGATTTTTCTTCCTTTTTTAGGTAGGCCTGCATACCATGAACTTACCCTCTTAGGACTGCTTTCGCTGCATCCCAGAGGTTTGGGGTCATGGTGTTTTCATTTTATTTTGTCTTGAGGTATCTTCTGATTTCCTCCTTGATCTCATGTGTGACCCATTCACTATTTAGTAGCATGTTATTCAGCCTCGATATATTTGTGAGCTTTCCGGATTTCTTCTTATAATTGATTTCTAGTTTCATAGCATTGCGGTCAGAGAAGCCACTTGAAATGATTTCAATCTTCTTAAATTTATTGAGACTGGTTTTGTGGCCTAACATGTGCTCTATCTTGGGAAATGTTCCATGTGCCCTTGAGAAGAATGTATATTGTGTAGCTTTGGGATGAAATGCTCTGAAAATATCAATTAAATCCAGCTGGTCTAATATGTCATTTAAGGTCGCTGTTTCCACGGTGATTTTCTGTCTGGAGGATCTGTACCTAGTTGTCAGTGGGTGTTGAAATCCCCTACTATGATAGTGTTGCTTTTGATATCTGTCATTATATCTGTCAATATCTATTTTACATATTGAGGAGCTCCTATGTTAGATATGTTTGCTAAGGTTATGTCCTCCTATTGGATCAATACCTTTATTATTTTGAAGTGTCCTTCTTTGTCCTTTATTATGTTCTTCAATTTAAAGTCAATTTTATCTTATATAAGTGTTGCTACTCCAGCTTTTTTCTCAGTTCCATTTGCATGAAATATTTTACTCCATCCCTTTACTTTCAGCCTATATGAGTCTATTGATCTGAGCTGAGTCTCTTGTATACAGTAGATGCAAGGGTCTTGCTTTCTTATCCATTCAACCACCCTATGTCTTTTGATTGGAGCATTTAATCCATTTACATTTAATGTGATTATTGATAGGCACATAGTCTTTGCCGTTTTGTTATTTGTGTTCCTGGTCTTTGTTAGTTAGTTCTCTTCTGCTTAAAGAAGCCTTTTAACATTTCCTGCAATACTGGCTTGGTGGTAATGAATTCCTTTAGCTTATTCTTTTCTGGGAAACTCTTTATCTCTCCTTCAATTTTAAATGATAACCGTGCTGGATAAAGCAATCTAGGTTGTAGGCCTTTGTTTTTCACCATTTCTTTGTTTTTCATCACTTTGAAAACCTCATGCCAGCAGATCCATTGTGTAATGGTTAGCACTCTGGACTTTGAAAACATCCTGCCATTGCCTTCTGGCCTGCAAAGTTTCTGTAGAAAAGTCAGCTGATAATCTTACAGGGGTGCCCTTGTAAGTAACTTGCTGCCTTTCCCTTGCTGCTTTTAGGATTCTGTCTTTGTCTTTAAACCTTGCCATTTTCACTATAATGTGTCTTCGTGTGGGCCTGTTTGGGATCATCTTTATTGGAACTCTGTACTTCGTTGGCTTGTATTTCAATGTCCTTTGCCAGGTTAGGGAAGTTTCCTGACATTATTACTTCAAATATGTTCTTGATCCTTTGCTCCCTCTCTTCTCCTTCTGGTAGTCCTATAATGCACATGTTTTTCTTCTTGATGTTGTCACCCAGCTCTCTTAAACTATATTCAGTGTTTTTCATTCTTTTTTGTTGTTGTTGTTCCGCTTGAATAATCTCTGCTATCTTGTCTTCTAAGTCACTGATTCGATCCTCTGCTTCATCCAATCTGCTCGTCATTCTATCAAGTTTGTTTTTTAATTCCGTAATTGTGTTCTTTAGTTCTACCTGGTTGCTTTTCATGATTTCTCTATCCTTCTTCATATTCTCATTAATTTCCTTGAACATTCTAATAGTCAGTGTTCTGAACTCTGTCTCGGATAGGTTGTTTGCCTCTATTTCCTCTAGTTCCATTAATTCAAGAAGTTTCTTCTGTTCCTTTATTTGAGATGTATTTCTTTGTTTCTCCATTCTGGCTTACTGTTTGTGCTTGTTTCAATGTAATAGATAGATCCCTTAGGTCTCTCAGTCTTTTCTGGTTGGACTTAAGTGGTGTGTGTCCTTTATATTTGAATTACTCAGTATTCTTATTCTCCTGTGCATGTGTACCAGAGGTGTCCTTGTTTTGTGTGTCTTCTCCTGTTGAAGTTGAGCTTTGATTGCTTTTGTCTTGGCAGTAGGTGGGATTGACTCCCAGGCTGACTAGTTGTGAGGATTAGCAGTGTCCACAGTTTATGAGCTGCTGTGTGAGGGTTGACCCCTTCGATGTGGCATGGCCTCTTTGGGCTCTTGTGCCTGTATTAATTTCCCTTTGGGTGGCTCTTGTAGATCAAACCTGGCAATGCTCTGGTTTTATCTAAAGTTGACCTCTGGGTATTATGATTCTTTTGTCTCTTTCACTGGGCCCTGCTGCAGAGCAATTTTAGAGCAAAACAGATCAACAAACAGAACCACAACAGCCATCAAAGGAAACCAGATGCTGTCCTATGTAAAAAAAAAAAAAAACTACACACAACTTGTACAGAAATATCAAATGTACAAAAGAATAAAACAAACAAAAACAAAACAACAACAAAAAAGAACAAAAAACAAAACAAAATAAAATATAATAAAATAAAAAATAGAATAAACATAAGAAACAAAATAGTAATAACCAAAAAAAATTTTTTTTGTAGAAAAATGGAAAGAAGGAGGAAAAGTAGAGCAATGAAAGTAATGAAGAAAAAAAGGGGAGAGTTTGGGTGGAAAAGAAAGAAAGAAAAATATATATATATATTTTATATTTTATAAAATATAAATATAAATAAAATATAAAATTATAGGCCTTTGTTTTTCATCACTTCTTAGTTTTTCATCACTTTGAAAACCTCATGCCAGCAGATCCATTGTGTAATGGTTAGCACTCTGGACTTCGAAAACATCCTGCCATTCCCATATATATATGTGAATATATATATATATATTCACATATATACACCTATACATATGCCTGTATTAAAAGCTAAAAATGATAATGAAATAGAAAATACAAAACAACCAAAACAAACAACCAATTAAAAAAAAAAAAAAGCAAGAATGAAAAAAACAGTGCTGGTGTTTGGTAAAGTCCACCAAGATCTCTCCAGGTTGTCCCCTACTGTACAAACACTCCTCTGTGTCTTTTGGGGCAGAGCCGGCCACCTGGCGCCTAGAGTGACGCTGGTGATGCAGGTCTATTGTAGATGAGTGGGGTTATGAGGTGTGATTGGTAGTTTTTACAAAGTCACTGCCATTTCTGCTCTTGCCTGTCCCATGGCACACTTTACAACCAGAAACCTTGATGTGCATCTTCGCGCACTCTTTCTGCTGAAGGCTGTGGAGGGTGTGAGAGTTCAGTGCTACAACAAGCCACCTGCCAGGGGTCTGTTGGTACCTCAGCAGCTGAACCTGCCCTGCCTCCCAAGCCTGGAAGGAAATGTGGGGATGGGGTAAGCAGGCTCACACTTTGCAGCCTCTTCCCGGGGGCGGGGGCGGAGATTCTGGACCCCCTGCGGGTAAGAATACCTCTGTAATCTGACTGTAGTCCTCCATTCAGTGGTCAGCTTAAGACTCTGGCATGGTGGGAGGGTAAGGTTTCTGCGGGAGGGTGGGGATGGATTCTTATTTCTGCAGTTGTTTTTTGCCTTCTCTCCACTCAAGAAAACACACACACACACACACACACACACACACACACACACACACAGAAAAAAACAAAACAAAAAACTTCCCACTGCTCTTTCAAGCTGAGGCCTCTGCTGCATAAGCTCCAGAGGAGCTCCTGCTGTGGGGACTGAGCTCGCCCTGTCGCTGCTACACTCTCCGCTGTTTTTTGGGGTCCCGCTCTCCACTGCTGCGGGTGCGGCCTGCGTCTGCATGCCTCATGTTTCCCTCTTCCCCTGCTAGCCCCATTTGAGACTTCTGCCTCAGAGCCCCAGCGCCACTGTGCTAGTGCTGTGCTCCTGGCTGCACCGGGTGAGCACAGGGACTGATCTCCTGCCACTGCTCTTTCTCCTGGTGACCCGGGGTTCCGCAGCCGCAGGTGTGGATCTCACCTCTGCACGCTGTCTCCTCTCTCTTTCCCTCCACTTGCCTGGCCTGAAGCTTCTGTCTCAGACTGCAAAACAGTTGCGCTCTTGCTGTACTCTAAACGGGCTGCAGGGCACAGCGAGTCAGCAGCGAGAACACTCACCGATCTGCTCCCTGAAGCCCCATGCCTCAGCAGCTGTAATGTTTTTATTTGAGAGAAATTACTGTATACCAGAAGTGCTGTGTAACATGGAGCACTGTCATGATGGAAGATGATTTATGTCAAACTTTAAAACACACCTTCCTCAACCATAGCTCACACTCGACTGACTAACAAGTTGAAACATGTCACATAGTGTTACTAAGGCTCAATGTGCGCTTCCTGTATTGAAGATCCCTGCCTTTCTGTTGGATGGCACTCGGCAGCAGCATTCACCATATTTTGTGATCACAACAAAAGGCTCTGTGGCACGCATCACTTCTGGTATATGGCAATTTCCGTCAAATAAAAACATTACGGTGTGTCCTCATCCACCTTATTCACAAGATCTGGCACGTGACTTCTGGCTCTTCCTGAAAGTCAAAATGATTCAGGACATCAAGGCAGCCATGACAGCGCAACTAAAGACACTCACAAAAGAGGACTTCCAGAACTGTTTCAGAAAGTGGGAGAACTATGGAATAAGTGTGTTTGAAGTGAGGGGCAGTATTTTTAAGGGTGATTAATGAAATGTATCTTTTTACTGTAATACATTTTTTTAAATTTAAATGTTCACAGTAGTTTTTGATCACACCTCATATAATTTCTGTTTAACTAAGAGACATGAACCCAAAGGTCAGTTCTTCAGATTTTCAGTTCAGTGTTTGTGTTAACATTATCTAATGAGGTAGGTCCCTTCCAAGAAGGTTAAAGTGAAGTCTTAAATCCGAGTCATTTTCAATTCCTGGCTAGTGACCACAGAGTGGGTCTGTAGTTTATCCTTGTCCCAGTTAGTAATAAATTTGGCTACAGTGCATTAAAACTTTATAATATTACATTAGATAATTGTGAAACCTTTAAAGTGTTATTTGTTCTCTGTTTTCATTGTTGAGTATGGGCGATAAGGCCAACCATGTTTGCAGATGAGCAACGTTGGATAAGATATTAATACTATCTTTATTCACATTATTATGAAAGTAAACATGAGGTTTCCAGATTAAATCATACTTTTATTAATTATAGCAATAGTCATATCTGTTTTCCATACCCCACTCTCAGAAAGACATTATGAGAGGCAGATAATTATCCATGCTTTAAAAAGTGGTTTCCTTATTGTTGGGTCTGAGTGTGTCATTCAGGGACTGTTTTGGTGGTGAGATGCTCAAACAAAAAAAAGCACGTGACAGATATGCCATAAATGCAGCAACAGCTCTTTATTTGTCTGAGGCCGGGGCCAGAGAGGGCGATCAAAATGGTTTATATACACACATGAATAATATGGCATGGTGCCAACAACACATGGACACTAAGGAGAAACTGATATGAAACTTACAGGTACAGTAAACTTACAAGCAATCTTGCACCAGCCTGTCTGTCTTCTCTTTGTCCCGCCCAGAGGGGAAGGGCCAGGCAGGCCCACCTCCAAAGCTTGACAACAGCTTTCCATGCTAGTGGACCCTGATGTCTGAGTCCCCACACTTAAGCTATAGGAGAGGAGTCTAAAATTACAAACCTTGAGTTTATATAAGAACTGATATACAGCTGCACTCTACAGAGAAAGAGAGAGACAGAGAGAGAGAGAGAGAGAGAGAGAGAGAGAAAGAGAGAAAATCTTCCTAATGAGAACAAATTTTCTTTGAAACAAGAAGATAATAATACAAACCTATACCTCTGTGTAATACTCTTAAAATTGAAGACCCAATATTTCTGGAAGATAAAAGAAGACATTCTCTATCTTCAGAGCATGTCAATGTTCATTGCTCAGGAGCCAGAGCCCTGTAGGAACGCTGAGAAATCCAGGGAGAACTACTTTCCCTGTGTCTTGCAAAGCTTTCCCAAAATGTAAAAATATAAAATGAGTCCTTTTTGTATTGAATAATTCAGTTAGATAACCTAGGTTGGAAACACAGACTTAAATTTTTTAGTTTTATTTATTTAAGCTACAATTGAGGTAGTTGTCATTTGATAGAGCAGAGTGTCTAGCCATCTGGAAAACAAATAGTAATGTTAATTTGACTGATACAATTATATAAAATCCATTTGCCAATGTTCAATTACCTATGTCCCACATTTACAGGTTGTTGCCAGGAATGTGTGACCAGTATATGAGATAGGTACCAGAGAGAATCCTCAAAAATTTTGAGTTAAATTACCCAACATGCTAATTTAAGATTACAGTCAATTTTTTGCTCAGTTTCCCTTTGTGAGCAGCTGATTAAGCCCACACTCCCAACTACTTACCTTACTGGGCTCTCAGAATCCAGGGCATTATATATACATAAGCTATAAACACCCCATGGATCAGGTATCTGAAAACTAGGGACAGCCCTATGCCCCAGAGCTGTTCAAATTATTGGGTCATCGGGAAAGTCATGACATATTTTTCTATGTTTTTCAATGCAAAAATGCATCATGACTTTCTCAATGACCCAATATTTAAATCAGCACATGCACAGGGATCCCATGAAACCTAGCTAATGTAACCCTACTTGCCCCCTCAGCCCCAGCTCGTTGAGCTGTGTGAGACCCCCTGTGTGATCCTTCTTGACAGCCTTCTATTCTACCTTTCATTTCTCTTGTGTGTCAGTGTGTTTTGTCTCACCATCAAAAGAATCTTTAAATTTCATACAACAGAAGGTAGAATCCTAATCTTAGGAATGATATTAAATTGTTAGGATTTATTCACTGATTATTCTTGAATGAAACATTCAAGATTATTTATTAACACAATGTAATATTAGTCTAAGTTCTTAAATTTAACTAAGAATTTGGAAATTGCAATTAAAGCCAATACATTAATCCCTTATTACTCATAACATTAGAATATTTTGAGATTTTATATTTTAAGATGTATCCTATTATTACAAATTAATTTCTTTAAATAGCATTTTATATATTTTAAATCTTAAGCTGTCATGAGATTTACTATTTTAGGAGATATACTATTATTACAAATCAATTTCTTTAAATACATTTTATATATTTGAAATCTTAAACTATTGTGGGAACAAAGATAGCTTCTTTGTCTTACAAACCAATGTTGGACATTTTAAGAAGTATTAATCACTAGACATTTAGTTATAATATGGTATAAACTGGAATATTATGTCGACATTAATTTACATAGTAAAACATGGAAAAAGAGATGGATTTAACATGTGCAATTCACCTACATAGCTTCAATGTTACATGCACTTATATTTAATAAAATTTATAAGCTCATTTGTTTATAAAGCTAAATTTTAAAGGCTCCTTAAATAATATTTAAGCTTTCTTCCTCATTTTGTAGAACTAGTGGTCATTTATTTATCTTTTACATAGTGAGGAAAGCCATTACTCAATTACTTTCCCAAGCTGCCAGTTTTTTCAATTGTAACATATCTCACATATGTTAAGCAAAATAAGTTCAGCTTAATAATTTTTGTTCAGTTTTTTTTCCAGAAGGCAATTGTTTACTATCTATACTAGATATTGTTAGAGTAAATACATGACAACAATGTTTTTGATTAATTAATTTCCAAATTTTTCCAAAAAAGGAGATAAAGTGGAAGTGAAAAAAATAAATAAAAAGAAGTTTGAAGGAGGCATTTACAGAAAAATGTGAAATTATTGTCAAAAGTTCCTTATCTACCCTCTGCATGAATAACAAAAAGATTAGATAAAAGAACCTCTTCTAATAAACACACACACACTTTTATAGCTACTTTATATAAAGTGAATTCTTTTTTAGCCAAATCTAGATTATCACCTCCTTTTTGTTCAGAGATGTCTCTGAAAAATCTTCTTTATATCAAAATTCCTCAAAGTGACCATTGTAAATCCAGATTGTCCTTCTCAAAATCCTTTCAAAAATTAAAATAGTTTGTGCTATTGACATCCATACAAATAGGCAGATGGGAACTGACTTAGTAGCAAGTTTACAAATGATGGTTGCCCTTTGTCATTAATTTGTGGAAAACATTATTAGTAGGAGTCTTCAAAAAAATCTAAGTCAATGCTGCATTCTTATCAGGTTCATAAAAACTCTTAGCAATTATAAAACCAAATAGTGGAGTCTCAACTAAGGATATAATAATGGTAGCAACAATAATACAGGTGCCATCAGCAACCCTTTGAACAGAAGCACAGCATCCTGAGCAGTAGCAGAACTATTGCAGTTAGGTATCCAGCTATAAGCATGGTGAAGATGGGGACAGCAAAGGGTCTTCATGACATGCTATACCCATGGAAGCATTCTGTGCTGGGCAGAGGGGACTTGGGTACTAATATGATTGACACCACCAAAATGTGGAAGGAAATAAAAATGTACAAAGCAGTTAACTCAAGTCTCTATAAGTTTCCAAGTGAGATCTTAAGGAAGTAAGAGTTGGAAAGGGCAGGGGCAAGCAACAAAGATTTTATTGAATTGATGATGATAGTCAAACTTTTGTTTCAAGAATTATTAGTATTCAAAGCGTTGGAAGGTGTGGGGAAACAGGTTGTATTAATCATGGGTCAGTCTGTAGGCACAGCAAGAATGAATTAGGGTAGAACTCTCCATCAGACAATCTCAGTTTAGCAGAATTGGGCAGGAATATTTGGAGACTAAAGTCTTGCAACTCTTAGTTAAACAATAATAATAATAATAATAATAATAAAATAGTTGTACTTCATTCCATTTAGTTTGAGTATATAAATGGATTCATAGGATTATGTAACAATATTCATAATGAAGATAATACATTTAGTCAGTAATTGAAAATAATGAAAATTCTTTAATATGTTTCAAATAAATATAGTCTTGAGATATCGTTTTTTCCTCTATGCCTCATCATCACATTTATAGCGACATATAAATAAGTTGACAAGAGAGAAAGGGATCTGCTAATGTAGTATCTCTATTATTATCTTACATTAAATTAAATATTTACAGTCTTTTACACATAAAAATCATTGTTATTTGTCTCCACAATTAGAATATGTGTATCTGTAATGGCAGCTGTTGATCATTCCACTCTTTCCTTTGATAAATAAAATGGCATAGAGTAGTCCTTGGAGTTAGCAATAGTTTGTGAAATATGAAACTTTATTTTGTTTTCAGGAAAGGATACAAGAAATAGGAAATATTAGTGCTGACGATGAGAGTTCAGAAACATTTCTTCCTGTCTGGCTTATTTCCCTCAAGCTTTTAAATCAATAATAAGATTAAAAAAAATCTTGGAGGAGTTCCGGTAAGATGGCGGAATAGATGGACGCTCTCCGAACTGCCTCCCAGGATCACATCAAAATCACAAATAATTTATGCAACATTTAACCTCGGGAGTCCCCTGAACATTAGATGAACAGAATCTCTAAACGAAGGACCTAAAGAGGAGGCCATGTCAAGTCTGGTAGGAGGGGCGCTGACGAGAGCAGGCGAGCCTCGTGAGGGACGCCCCAGCTGTGTGGGGAGGCTTCTTCGGTTGGGGGAGAGACCCTCTGGCCCCACACTGAGCTCACTAGCCCAGAGTTGCTTTTCCAGGAAGAGGAATTCCATGATAGTGGGCAGTAGAAATTAGTGAGGACTCTCTTTGCTCGACTCGGTGAGGCTGGGGGCAGCTGGAGAACCAGTGGGGCCGGCGCACAGGTTCGCTCGCCGGCGAGCACTCAACCGGTTCTTGTCGGAGGGAGTGGCTGCATGAGCCGGGCCCAGAAGCCTGTCGGGAGGGACTGAACTGAGCACCTTTGGGGCAGAAGCTGGAGGTTTTGGGATTGTTGTTCCACTGGTGCGGAGCTTGCACACGAGCTGCGTACAGGAGGCCGCCATTTTTTTCAGGGTTGGGCCCTCCCACGGAGGGTCAGAGCCGGGATCCCATTGGTCTGGTGAACTTGGTGCAGGAGTGCGTGCGTGCGTGAGTGTGTGCGTGCGTGCACATGCGGCCTTGGATTCCCACCCTCCACCCTGCTTGTGTTGCGTTGCCAGGGAAACGCCTGGCGGGTGCCCTCTGGCTACATCAGGAAGCTCACTGAGACACAGGAGTGCTCCAGCGGCCTTGGGTCCCCACCCTCCGCCCTGCTTGTGCTGCATTTCCAAAGAAACACCGGGCGGGTGCCCTCCGGCTGCATCAGATTGCTCACTGAAATGTGCGTGAGCCACCTTGGGTCCCCACCCTCTGCCCTGTTTGTGCTGCCTTTCCAAGGAAACGCCGGGTGGGTGCCCTCCGGCTCCATCAGGCTGCTCACTGAGACGCAGGAGTGCATAAGCTGCCTTGGATCCCCACCCTCTGCCCTGCTTCAGCTGCGTTGCCAGGGAAACACAGGGTGGGTGTTCTCCAGCTGCATCACTCTGTTCACTGAGACTCAGGTAGCAGACAACCTGCAACAACCTGTGAAGATTTTTTTTTTTTTTGGGGGGGGAGTGAACATGATTCCAGAGCACATAGCAGCTAATTGTGGAAAGCTCACTGCAACCCTGAGAAAGTGGTCTGCCGATTAAAGAGGACAGAGAGCACCCCCACCTGTTTCCATTTTTTTTTTTCTTTCTTTTTTTTTTTTTCTTTTTTCTTCTCTCTTCTTTCTAGGTGATCTGTCTAATACATCGAAGCATTCACAGAATGAGAGCCAGAATGAAAAAACAAAGAAACATGTCCCAAGTAAAAGATCAGAAGAAAACTCTAGAAATGGAACTAAATGAAACAGAGGTATTCAAACTTTCAGAGACAGAGTTTAGAACACTGATGATAAGAATGTTTAAGGAACTTAGCGAGCACATAAAGCAAGATAGGCAAACCATAAAAACCAACCTGTTAGAACTAAAGAATACAATAACTGAAATGAAGAACACACTCGAAGGGATCACCAGTAGAGTAGATGAAGCAGAGGAGTGGATCAGTGAATTAGAAGACAAAATAGCAGAAATCACCCAGCTGGAACAACAAAAGAAAAAAGAATAAAAAAGAATGAAAATAGTTTAAGAGACCTCTGGAACATGAAATGCAGCAATCCTCACGTCATAGGAATACCAGAAGGAGAAGAGAAAAAGCAAGGGATTGAGAATGTATTTAAAGAAATAATGACTGAAAACTTCCCTACCATGGTGAAGGAAATCGACATACAAGCCCAGGACGTACAGAGAGTTCCTAACAGGCTGAATCCAAACAGGCCCACACCAAGACACATCATAGTAAAAATGGCAAAGGTTACAGACAGAGACAGAATCCTAAAAGCAGCAAGAGAAACACAGCAGGTTACATACAAAGGAACTCCTATCAGACTAACAGCTGACTTTTCTTCAGAAACTCTGCAGGCCAGAAGGGAATGGCAAGAGATATTCAAAGTGACACAAAATAAAGGTCTACAACCAAGATTGCTCTACCCAGCACGGCTATCACTTAAAATTGAAGGAGAGATAAAGAGCTTCTCAGAAAAGAATAAGCTTAAGGAGTTCATTACCACCAAGCCAGCATTGCAGGAAATGTTAAAAGGGCTTTTCTAAACAGAAGAAAGGGGAAAACAAGCTAACCCAGGAAGAAAAGAAATACAAATAACAAAATGGCAATAAATATACACCTATCAGTAATTACCTTAAATGTGAATGGGCTAAATGCTCCAATCAAAAGACACAGAGTGGCTGAGTGGATAAGAAAACAGGACCCATGTATATGCTGTCTACAAGAGACTCATCTCAGATAAAAGACACACATAGACTGAAAGTAAAGGGATGGAATAAGATATTTAATGCAAATGGAAATGAGAAAAAAGCTGGAGTAGCAATACTTATTTCGGACAAAATAGACTTTAAAATGAAGACTACAATAAAAGACAAAGAAGGGCACTACATAATAATAAAGGGATCAATTCAACAAGAGGACATACCCTAGTAAACATCTATGCACCCAATATAGGAGCTCCTAAATATATAAAACAGATTCTGACAGACATAAAGGCAGACATCAACAGTAACACTATCATAGTAGGGGATTTCAACACCCCGTTGTCACCAATGGACAGATCCTCCAGACAGAAAATGAACACGGACATAATGGCCTTAAATGACACTTTAGACCAGCTGGATTTAATTGATATTTTTAGAGCATTTCACCCCAATGCTACAGAATATACATTCTTCTCAAGTGCCCATGGAACATTCTCCAAGATAGACCACATGTTAGGCCACAAAACAAGTCTCAACAAATTTAAGAAGATTGAAATCATATCAAGTGTATTCTCTGACCACAATGCTATGAAACTAGAAATCAATCATAAGAAGAAATCTGGAAAGCTTACAAACACATGGAAGCTAAATAACATGCTTCTAAATAGTGAGTGGGTCAAAAATGAGATCAAGGAGGAAATCGAAAGATACCTCGAGACAAATGAAAATGAAAACACCACGACCCAAAATCTGTGGGATGCAGCGAAAGCAGTCCTAAGGGGGAAGTTCATAGCAGTGCAGGTCTACCTAAAGAAGGAAGAAAAATCTCAAATCAACAGACTCTCTCTACACCTAAGGTAACTTGAAAAAAAACAGCAAAACAAACCTAACGGGAGCATAAGGAAGGAAATAATAAAGACCAGAGCAGAAATAAATGAAATAGAAAAAAAAAAAAAAATACAAAAGATCAGTGAAACCAAGAGTTGGTTTTTTGAAAAGATAAACAAAATCGACAAACCCTTAGCACGACTAACCAAGAAAAAGAGAGAGAGGACCCAAATTAATAAAATCAGAAATGAAAGAGAAGTGACAACAGATACCACAGAAATACAGAAAATTTTAAGACAATACTATGGCAACTATATGCTAACAAATTCGACAATCTGGAAGAAATGGATAAATTTCTAGAAGCATACAATCTACCAAGTCTGAACCAAAAAGAAACAGAAACTCTGAACAGACTGATTACTGCCAAAGAAATTGAATCAGTAATCAACAATCTTCCAACAAACAAAAGCCCTGGACCAGATGGCTACACAGGTGAATTTTACAAAACATTCAAAAAAGAATTAGTACCTATTCTCCTCAAACTATTCCAAAAAATACAGAAGGAGGGAAGGCTCCCAAACTCTTTCTATGAAGCCACTATCACCCTGATTCCTAAGTCAGACAAAGATATTACAAAAAAGGAAAACTACAGGCCAATATCACTAATGAACATAGATGCAAAAATTCTCAACAAAATACTAGCAAACCGAATTCAGCATCTCATTAAAAAGATCATACACCACGATCAAGTGGGATTCATTCCTGGTATGCAAGCCTGGTTCAATATCCGCAAATCAATTAACGTAATACATCACATTAACAAAATGAAAAATAAAAATCATATGATCATATCAACAGATGCAGAAAAGGCATTTGACAAAATCCAGCAGCCATTTATGATAAAGACTCTTAACAAAGTGGGAATAGTGGGATCATACCTCAGCATAATAAAGGCCATATATGATAAGCCCACAGCAAACATCGTTCTCAATGGGGAAAGGCTGAAAGCTTTCCCCTTAAGATCAGGAACAAGACAAGGCTGCCCGCTTTCACCACTTCTATTTAACATAGTTCTGGAAGTTCTAGCCACAGCAATGAGACAAGAAAATGATATAAAAGGCATCCAAATTGGAAAAGAGGAAGTAAAATTGTCATTATATGCAGATGACATGATACTATATATAGAGAATCCCAAAGACTCCACCAAAAAACTGCTAGAACTGATACACGAATTTGGTAAGGTAGCAGGATACAAAATTAATATTCAGAAATCAGTGGCATTTCTATACACCAATAATAAACTATCAGAAGAAGAAATCAGGAAATCAATCCCTTTTACAATTGCTTCAAAAACAGTAAAATATCTAGGAATCAATTTAACTAAAAAAGTAAAAGACCTGTACTCACAAAATTATGAGACACTGAAGAGAGAAATCAAAGAAGATACAAATAAACGGAAATACATACCATGCTCGTGGATAGAAAGAATTAATATAGTTAAAATGTCAATACTTTCTAAAGCAATATATAGATTCAATGCAATTCCAATCAAACTACCAAGGACATTTTTCTCTGAAATAGAACATAGAATCCTAAAATTTATATGGAGTCACAAAAGACCCCGAATAGCTACAGCAATGTTGAGAAATAAGAACAAAGTGGGAGGCATCACACTACCTGACATCAAAACATACTACAAAGCTACAGTAATCAAAACAGTATGGTACTGGCATAAAAACAGACACATAGACCAATGGAATAGAATAGAGAGCCCAGGAATAAACCCATCTATATATGGTCATTTAATCTATGACAATGGAAGCAAGAATTTACACTGGAGTATAGATAGTCTATTTAATAAATGGTGCTGGGAAAATTGGACTGACACGTGCAAAAAAATGAAAATAGACCATCTACTTACACCATATACGAGAACAAACTCAAAATGGATTAAAGACTTAAATGTAAGACCTGAAACTATAAAACTCCTAGAAGAAAATATAGGGAGTAAGTTTGCAGACATTACCCTGAGTAATATTTTTACCGATATATCCCCTCGGGCAAGGGAAATGAAAGAAAAAATGAACATATGGGATTACATCAAACTGAAAAGTTTTTTCACAGCAAAGGAAATCATCAATAAAACAAAAAGGCAGCCTACTGAATGGGAGAAGATATTTGCCAATGATATATCTGATAAGGGGTTGATATCCAAAATTTATAAAACACTCTTGCAATTCAACACCAAAAAAAACAAACAACCCAATATGAAAATGGGCAGAAGATATGAAGAGACATTTCTCTAAAGAGGACATACAGATGGCCAACAGGCATATGAAAAAATGTTCAACCTCACTAATCATCAGAGAAATGCAAATACAAGCCACAATGAGATACCACCTCACTCTGGTCAGAATGTCTATCATCAACAAATCAACAAACAACAAGTGTTGGCGAGGGTGTGGAGAAAAGGGAACCCTGATGCACTGTTGGTGGGACTGCAAATTGGTGCAGCCATTATGGAAATCAGTATGGAGGTATCTCAAAACACTGGAAATGGAGCTGCCATATGACCCAGCAATTCCACTCTTGGGAATCTACCCAGAGGAATCCAAGACGCTAATTCGAAAAAATATATGCACCCCTATGTTTATTGCAGCGCTATTTACAATAGCCAAGACTTGGAAACAACCGAAATGCCCATCGGTAGATGACTGGCTTAAGAAACTGTGGTACATTTATACAATGGAGTATTACTCCGCTATAAAGAAGAATGAAATTGTACCATTTGCAACAATATGGATGGACCTAGAGACTATTATGTTGAGTGAAATAAGTCAGTCAGAGAAAGACAAATACCACATGATCTCACTTATATGTGGAATTTGAAAAACTGAATGAATGAGCATAAGAAACAGAAATAGTTTCATAGATATAGAGGAAAAACAGGGTTGCTAGTTGGGAGGGGGTGGGGATGAGGGAGAAGGGGAAAGGATTAGACAGCATAAATAGGTAACTACAGTATTGTCACAGGGATATGAAAGACAGTTCAGGGAATATAATGTTGTTAAAATTTTGTGGGGTGTCAGATGGTCACATGTTTTATTAAGGAGGCCACTTCATGGATGGAGTAGAGGCTTGATCACTGCACTGTATACCTGAAATTGATGTTGTATAATATTGTATGCCAACTGTAATTGAATATATAGACAGTCACGGGATGTGGATTATATGGTGGAAGGGAGTCAAAGGAATTGTAATAGATAGTATGATATGGGGGGGAGTGGGAGGGGAGAATTGGGGGAGGGGGCTTGTCACTTTTAGGGGTAAAAAGTATAACTATTGCACTTTGTTGTACACCTGAAGCTAATTACAAGTATATATAAAGAAATAAAAATTTTAAAAAAATCTTGCTGAATCACCACATAGACAAACATTGTGCTAGGCATTGTGAAGATTTTAAGAGGATATGAGGAACAAGGTGGTTACTTCAATAGAGCTTATCACATAATTTAAAAAAAAAAAAAATATATATATATATATATATATATACACACACACACATATATGCAAAGAAAAATAAATAATATTTAATAATACTGGGTGCAATCAAGTAAAAAGTACAACTTATTATATGATAAGCTTTCAAATAAAGAAAAGTTGATAATTTTAGGAAAATATTGGTGAATTGAAAAATAAAATTGCAACAAAACAAATGTAGCTCTCAAATAAAGGAAAGCTGAGGAGGAACAATGGAAAGAAAATGAGAAACAAAGATCCAAAATATATATATTATCTCAGCTTCTATGAGAGATAATGATCAAGTTAGTAGATATCCTTTTTCCCTCTCTAGTTGATGTAGTTTTTTTTTTATAAGAATATTGTTTACAGTAACAAAACTAGAATGAAAACAGATTATATAATTTCCAAATCACTAGAAAATTATACAGAGGGAGGGGAAATCCTCTTGTGAGCAATATATGTAAATGAAATACTCTTAAGCATTGAGAAAAATAACTAGTCAAAATGTAGTCATAATAAAAATACAACTCTTTCATCCTCAAAAGGTAAACTCCAATAGTCACTCAGAAAGGCTGATAGGGAAAGTGTAGAAAGTGCCAAAGTAGACACCAAAAAAAGTTTAATAGTCATAGTAATGATAACAGTGTTAAATAAAACAATCAGAAAATTTTTTTATATCATTATATGGAAGCAGTTATTTATTATTTATGAATAAAAGATAGACTGACAGAAATAACATAATTGCCTTAACCCATTTGGGCTGCTATAACAAAAATACCATATCCTGTGTGGTTTATATACCATTTATTTTTCATAGTTCAGGAGCTATGAAGGAAAGTCCAAGATCAAGGCACTTGCAGATTCAGTGTCTGGTGAGCGTTCACAGTCTGGACAGCCATGTTTTTACTGTAACCTCACATGGTGGAATGGAGGTGCTGGCTCCCTGAGAATAAATCCCAACCATGAGGGCTACGTTCTCTTGACCTAATCACCTCCCACCTTCAAAACCACCACTGTCACTTACAATTTCATCATATGAATTTTGGATTGACAACATTCTACCTGTAACAATAATAATGAAATTTGTTAACACTTTTCCCTAACACTGGCATTCAATGTGCATAATAATAATGTAGGCTATGGAATATAAATAACCCAATTAATGAGATTATATTTAAATATAGTATTTTAAATACATATTTAATAACCTAAACAATGCAAATTTCTATATGCCGACTCATATTAGCCATAGAAATTATACAATGTTTAGCAATATGTTGAGTAAAACAAAAACTATTAAATTCCAAAGATATGAAAATTGTAGAGAATTTCTCTAATCATACCATATTTAAAGCTATGAAGAAACTGCAAATGTGAAATAAAAAATAACTGGTGATATGAAATTGATTAAATTATTTTTTAATTCTTGGATGAATGATGTAATCAAAATTCAATTGTCAAATAATTAATATTATATATTTAAAACTATGAGATGTAATGACAATTGTACCGAAAGGAAATTAACCACCTTAAACACTTCATGACTCACAAAAGGAAAGAATGAACATAATACAGGACACATTCTACTTGATAACATAAAGAACAAATAGCAAAAATATAAGGATTCTAATTCACAAATATAAAAGCAGAAATTTTGAAATGGAAAAGAGAAACAAAATGAACTCTAATTCATCTAAGAAGTGATTCTTGGAAAAGAATAAACTAATAGCTGGTATAAAGAAAAAAGGAGAAATGTCAAAAAGATACTATCAAATTAAAAATTGCGCTGGCCAGGGTGACTTTATCCAAGGCTGTTGTAATACGGACAATAAACTGAATTCTGAACTCAATTCTGCTATAAGAAAGGGTTTTAAAGAGAGGAAGTGAGGAGATCTTAGGCCATTTCTGTTTGCTAATTGGCTTTCTCCAAAGCACAAGTAAACTTTCTTCTATCTTCATAACAGGAATTAGTTTTGCTGCTTGGGTTCAGGCACCTACTCTCCCATGGAGCCTGGGAGAAAGGGTGCAATCATCCTTGATGATTATATTTCACAGAAAAGACCACAGGTCCTTGAGTAAGACATTTCTGGGTTGTAAAACTGGCAAGAGGCTTTAAAAAGATTTATAGCTCAAGAGGCAGAGTAAGAATTTGCAATCACAAATTTTCTAAAGTACGTAAATGGTTTAAAGAAAGCGTGGTCAGAGCCCTAGAGTTAGGAAGAATCCTATGTAAAAGTGAGTCAAACTAAAGGGATATTAAGGCCATATTGATCAATATCCCAAGACCATGTGTCCCCACAAATAATTATTTTTAAACTTTAATATTGCATGTAAAAATAATGTTATCACATGACAAGTAAATTGTCTTATAGCAGAGAAAAGCAACAACACTTCCAACTTTTGAACTGCAGCATAACCCTTATACCTAAACATTATAAAGTAATATACGGAGGGGCAGAGGACATCCTACCTCAGACTGTGCCGCTTTGACACCCGGATATTCTGAGCTGAACACAATGGGGCCCAATAGACTCAGGAAGAGCTGTTTACCTTTCCATTAACTGCCTAAAAGAATTTAAATGGAGAGCCCGAACCAGGGATAGAACTATTAACAGACATAACTTATATGTCAGAATGACTTATCTGTAGGGCATGGCAAACATTTGTTTAACAAACATCTACTCTTCTCATCTTCCTGTGATTTAAAGCCCCAGATCCCTACCCCTGCATAAAAGCCTCCATTACCTGATTTATATTTTTATGGAACTCCTGCCTATATGAAATTTGTTTTTCTCCTATAATTTGGTCTTATGTCAGTTTAATTATTACACCAACCAGAGACTCCAGAAGGGGAGAAGGGAAAAGTTTTCCAGTTGTATAGTACCAAATGTAAACTATCATCAGCCAATCTTATTTCTGAGTATTTACACACACGCACACACACACAACTAAATTAATAGTAATAGATTAATTCCTGCTGATGTTAAGAGAATAACCCACTGTAAGAGTGGGGTTAGTTGGGGTTCTAGCAGGAAGAGAGGATACACTTAAAAGGATAACATTTAAAAGAGGTCAACGAAGGGATCACATACAAAGTTTTGAGCAGAGTTAAAGGCCAACAGGGATAGGGTATGAACAATAGGTAAAGGAACAGGGGAGGTGGAAACCAGTTAATGGAGTCCAGTGAAAACTAAGGCCATGGACCACTATATAAGCCCTGGGGACATAGGAAATGTAGCTTTTGTCAGATTTGCAGCAAAGTAAAAAAGGAGGTGCAGAAATCAATACCTCCCGTTCTCTCCTCCCACTCTAAAATCTTCTGAGTGTGCTTTCCCCTGATCAAACAAAACAGGCAGGCAGAAGGCAAAGGAGCCTTTCAGAACAGACAGCAGGGCAGAGCAAGGTGCTGTATCATAATTTCAAATGAGCCCCCAGATCAGGAGATATGTCATAGTTTATTAAATATGACTATTGTGGGGACAAGGGGGGTGTTCTACGGAAAGTGACCTCACAGAATTATCTGATCATAAATTCCTACCTGGGCAGGTCAAGGTGGGGAGTCATGCCCCAGACATACCTTCTTTACTAAAAGGCTTCTCTTCACTTTAAGCAAGCCCATTGTTTCTGCGCATCTAGGTCAGGGGTTGGCAAACTTTTGAGATGGATGATCCAATCCTGTCCCTCAAAGTTTTGCGAGATCTATAGAACAAATGAAATCATTGTTATGTGAATAAAATCCTTTAAAGGTTTTATAAATGAAACTATGACAGCTTTATTTTCATTTTCAATTTTACTTCAGAGCCACATGTACATACCCAAAGAACCACATATGGCTCGCGAGCCCAGTTTGCTGATCCCTGATCTAGCTTAACATACCTTTGAAATGCTTTTTCTTAGACCCCTCTTTCTCAGACATAACCTCCTTCAAAAGAGCAAGTAATCTTAAATATACTACAATCCTGTTCCTACCTTGCTTTCTCCTACCTTCATTTAATCTTCCTTACTTTCTCATCTTAACTTCAAATGCATAAAAGAAGCTGCAAAACTGTTATTCTGAAGAGCATTTGAGGTCTTGCTCCCCAGCATATGTCATCAGTTTGGATCAAAAAAGCTCTTATAAAAATTCTCTACAGGTTTGGACATTTCTTACAGTGACACTATACTGATTGGAAAATGCCATTTTATTTTGCACTAAGAAATAAAAAACTCTGACAATTAAATTATAACAATAGTTTCTAATCTGATATTAAAAAAAATTATACTGATTTAAAAGTTGTTTTAGATTAATTTAGAGAAGATAGGTTATCATACATCACTCTTTGCCTACATAAAAACAAAAATATAGTAATACCTTGGTTTATGAGCTTAATTCATTCCAAAAATAAACTACTCGTATTGCTGGACATGGCTTGTTTACCCCGTTAAAATGTACTTGGTTTGCGAGCATAATTTGTTCCAGAAACAAACTACTCATATTGCAGGACATCGCTCGTTTACCAAGTTAAAATGTCTTAGAAATGTTTGCTCATCTTGCAGAACACTTGCATACTACGTTACTCGCAATCCAAGGTTTTACTGTATATGCAAAAGACAGCTGAAAAATTCTTAAAATGCTACCATTCAATCTGATTATTCAAAATCATTTTGATTCAGGCTTCCTATGCTATACCATTTATACCATGGAGAATATTAACAACCTGACATTTTTAAAGAATACCTTACTATCTGTCGTTACCGGGGGGCTGCAGGGAATGTTTCAGCAGTGAGATGCCCAGCGCAAAAAAGGCATGAGGGGCCGACATGAGGGAGAACGCATTTTATTCAGCAACAGCACCCTTATATTATGGGTTGGGGGAGGGCTGCGCAAGGGAGTGCGCATGCTCCTTCCCGCAAGTGCAAGTCATGCTACATAAGGGCTTAAGTAACCGGAGCCAGGCGCCTGCGCAGCAGCCTTCAGGGTTATGTTCTGTACGTCAGCCTGCACACATATGGACATGCCTGGGCCACGTGTCCCGGGATTCCACTTGTGCGTGCCTGAACATGCCCGGGCCCTGTCAGTCCACCCTCTGTGGGGTGACGGTACGGGACTTGACCAAAAGAGTGTGTTCCTGTGCACAAAGGCCACAACAACAATACATAGAGCAACAGAGGACCACGAGGCTGGCGGCAATACCTGCCACAAGAAGGCCTTCCCACCTCCATGAAGGGCCAAGGGAGTTCCACCAACACATGATGGATCACCGAAACCTCGGCATCCATCTCCTTTAAGGCTTCCTGTACCTGTTGTTGGTGATCCAGGATATAAACACAGCATTCAATGTGCAAGAGGGTACATGTCGCCCCCTGCACAACTGTTAACAGGTCTAGGGCCATCCTGTTCTGCAGGACCACCTTTCTCACCTGGGTTGTCTCGTCAAGGAGTCAGGCTATGGACTCTCACGTGACGTTCAGAGGTTTCACGATGTGTTGGACTAGGGCTTCCATCTGTAGCTCTACATCTATCACTCCACCCCCTAGCAACAGGATGGCTAAGGGGGAAAACCACCAGGCCACCTGTTTTTCCTGGTGCCAATGATAGTAAACCAGATCCCAATTGTCAGGCCTTTAGGATAACGTGGGCAGGAGGCGAACTTGAATGAAGGGGCGCCCCCAAGCGCAGTGGCCTGTCCGGCCTGCAGATATGGCCAGTCCTAGCAACTACAAACTCAGATAGTATCACCTGGCAAGAAGTCAGTGGGTTTCATCCCCACTATGTGTCATCCATCCCACCAGCGGGTAGGATCTGTTACTATAGTAATGCTGAGACAGAGCTCCTCTGGGAACCAACCGATCGATCGAAAAGTTGGGGACCAGAGGGTGTCGCTGTTCAACACACAGAGGAGTGCGGTGAGGCAATGTTACATAAATCCTCACCAAGCACCCCCAACCATGGTCCACAGTCTTCCCAAGGAGAGGTGGGTTGTTGTGGTGCTGCTTCCACAAGAGGGCTTTGACACCGCGGCGGGCGGCAGGCATTTCCTTCCAGACTGTTCTGGTCCCAGCGTTGGAGATCTGTCCAGTTGGTACCAGGGGCGACTGGCCAGGGCAGTCCTTCAATGGTCTCTGCTGTCAGCTCTGTGCACACCCAGCAGTGCGAGGTGTTGTGCACCTGGGCAAAGGTGTACACCCAGGATACAATGCTGTTTCCTGTGACTAACCTGGGTGGTATGGCAGAGCAGATAAAGAGACCATCATGGATAAGTCACGGCCTTCTGGCAAAATACAGGCTACGAGCTCATCTTGTAATAGCACCGTAGCCAGCATGGGGGCAGCTCCTGGTCAGTGGTGCCACACCTGGGCTCTGTGGGTCATCGATAGAGGGCTGAGGGTGAGGTTCACCAAGTACAGGGGTATGAGCCAAAGGCATAACACAAGGGTCCCTCTTAAGTGGGACTTGCCTTGGCTGGTAAAGTTACTTGTACCATGAAGGGCCAGTGCCCAGGCAGGCCCTTCTCTAGACCCTGTGCTCAGGGCTCAAGCAGGGCAACCCACGGTTCTTGGGTGACTTGAGCCTGCCAAGGCCAGGTCTATTCCTGTGTCCAACTGGGGGCTACCGTGGATGGAACAGGTAGGATTACCATCTCTCCCTTTATCCTGGGCTGTACCTCCAGGTTCCCAGTCCCTATGACCCATAGAGGTCACGGGAGCCCCTCAGTTACCTTATCCAATGGGGCCTTACCAGTCTTTCATGGCTGTTCATTCAACAGGCAAAAAACTATCAGTACATGGTTTATCCAGTGTTTCCACCTGGAGGCCAATACCTTAACTTGTCCTTCAGCAACCCATTAAAGCATTCAACCATACTGGCAGCTTGGGGTCAGTAAGGAACGTGTAGTTGTCATTGGACATCATTGTCCTTCACTCAGGTTTGAATCTGTGAACCTGTAAAGTGGGTGCCTCAATCACTGGCAATAAGTAAGGGCCAGCCATAGGCAGCCGACAAGTGCTCCAAGCCTAGGAGCATGTCGTTGGTCTGCCTGGGCCACAGGGTTAACAAAGCCCAGTCTGGTGGCAGTGTCTACCACTGTCAGGGCGTAATGGGCTCCCTGGTCTGCAGGGAGCAGCCCAATATAGTCCACCTGTCATTCTTGCAGGGGCTGCATTCCCCGGGGTACAGACTCCAGGGAGGTGGACAGACGCCATTTTTGAGGGTAGTGCTTTGCACACCAAGGACACTGCTGGATAGCTTGTTGTGCCTCAGCTCTTGTTAGCTGTAAGCCCTAGCGGGTAGCCACTAGCCCCATAGTCAGGACACCCACATGACCCAGTTTCTTGTAGAGCCAAGAAGCTATGGCAGTGGACACTGGGGGCGCCACAAGCAAGCACACTCACACTAAGGCATCAGCCAAGTCATTGCTGGGTGCCTGCAATGGCCGATGGCCTGAGATGTGGTACACGGTGTTACCACCCATGCTCAGGCCCCATCTCCAAAGGTCCTCCCAGAGGTCCCTCCCAGCCCCATAGCGGGCGGTGGCCGATCAGCCACTCTTGGGCTACCCACTGGGGCAGCCACAGTGTGAGGCCTCGATACATGGCCCAGCTGTCAGTGCAAACATGTACCCGGCCAGGTTCCTTGGTCAAAACAATCCAGACCACCTGCTACACAGCCAATTGGCTAGAGAGTCCGGTACCTGTGTCATACCAAAAGGTGTCAGTGAGGAGTTATAGGGCTACAGCCACCCATATGAGGGGCTGCCCTGGGCAAAACCTGTCCATGTACCAGGTGTCAGCTGGCACTGGAGGCTTGCCCTCCTCAAAGGGGCTGGGAGTCTGCCCCATTTCCACAGGGTCCTCTGCATGCTCAGATCAGAAAGCGATGGGCTCCAAAAGAGCGTGTAGCTCCTGGGTCAGCTGACTAGTGGAGAACCGAGACTGTTGTTCTAAATAGATGCCCCATTTCGTTAATGTTGGCATTTATTCCACGCCACTTCATGGACTCGTTGCCCAAGACCAGAGCCAGCCTTCCACTGGGTAGGTTGTTTTGCACCATGATCGGGTGCGAACCTGTGATGCTTTTACAGGCCAACAGGGCAGCGTATACAGCCACTAATTGTTTTACCATCAGGGAGTAATGTTTCTCCGCTCCCTTCCAAAGCTGGGACCAAAACCTGATGGGAGTCTTCCGTGCATACTGTTTTTGCCAGAAACCCCATCTGAATCCAGAGTCCTCTACATGGATGGTCAGGAAGAAAGACAGGGCGGGGTCAATGATCCTTATGGTCTGGGCCTGTGCCACAGCACGTTTTGTTGCCTTGAATGCCTGCTTGGCTTTGGAAGACCAATCCCAGGGCTCCCCTTTGCAGAACAACTGGTGCAGGAGTTGCATTCGCAGCATGAAGTTTCACCAGAACCAATACCCAGTAGCCCTAGGTAGGTTTGTAACTGCTTCACCGTTTTCCGTCGAGGGTATGCTTGAATCTTATCTATGACCGCCTTGGGGATTACTTTTGTCTTACCCGACCAAAGAACTCCCAAGAACTTGACAGAGTAGCCAGGGCCCTGGACCTTATTCTCGTTGACCGCCCACCCCCAACCCATTAGGGCATCTCGGAGACTGTGGGTGGCAGTTTCCAAATCTGCAAGAGAATCAAAGGTTAACATTATATCATCTATATAGTGAAACAGGCACACAGTCGGGGGCTTGGTCCAAGTAGCTAAACCCTGCACTGCCAGCCCATGGCACAGCATTGGGCTGTGCAGGTAGCCTTGTGGCAACACCTGGAAGGTCTATTGTCTTCTCTCCCAGGTGAAGCCAAACATTCTTGGCTGGCAGTGTCATTGTAAATGGAAAAAAAAAAAAAAAAAAAAAAAACGTTGGCCAAGTCCACCATGTAGTGAAACGCTCCCAATTCCTGCGAGCAGTGGTCCATCGACTGATGTTTGGCACAGAGACGTGCAGCAGGGGTTCACCTTATTCAGCTCCCGGTAGTCTTCATTCATTCTCCAGGAACTGTCTGGTTTCCGTACTGGCCAGACCAGGGAATTAAAAGGGCTATGGATGGATCGTATGACACCTTCCTCTTCCAACTTCAGAATAGTATGCCCAATCTCCTCATGCCTCCCGGGCAAGCGATATTGTCTGATGTTAACCACTCACGTGGCCTGTGGCAGGTGGAGGGCTGCGTGCTGGGGACGTCCCCTAACCGCCGTTTTCACCACGTGCACTTGCAAGCAAAATTCCCCCACAGTCCTCATGATGGTCAGTCCCAGGAGCATGTCCATCCCAAGGATGTATTCAGCAATAGGAGAAATATAGATCTCATAGGCCCTGGAGGGAAGGCATCCAATGCCCAGGGTAATGGAGACCTTGTGGACTGTGATGTGCTGGCTTCCATACCCTTCAATAGTGGTTTGTGGGCCCTGAAAATGGTCCGTATTTCCGTAGATGAGGGTGCTGTCTGTCCCGGGAGCCAGCACCTCCTGCATATTCCGGGGACCAATATATGGTGAGCTCAATGGGCGGCCTCAGGTCATCAGGCTTATCTGTCACCAGGTTCCCCGGCCCATGCCCTAGTGTGGGAGGAAGTCAGCTGGGCGCAACTCCTGGGCGACCCCCTTCTGCTCCTTCAGGGGACGGTAGTGAACTTCTGTTCAGGCCGTAGCTTCCACCAAAGGGCCAGGATGACCTCGAGGGGCTGGCCGTCTAATTTTTCCTCTGCCAGCCCAGTGGCCACCAAGTCAAACCACATTTGCAGGCAACTCACCTTAACAGGGTCCTCCTCCTCGCCCTGGCCCTTGAGTGTGGCTTTCGTAGCCCGTTTCAGGGAGGATGGTGGCGACTCACGCCCTTTTTGGCCACAGCCTGCGCCTGCACAGTCCAGCCTTGCCGGCAGACTTCCATGTCCCCCAGTCTAGCCAAAGCCCCTGTGGCCTTATGGACAGGCCGGTCTGAATGAGGGGTTAATAAGGTGGCCATAGTCCCAAAGTGCCAGGCGGGCCCTTAGCAGGGATAAGGCCTTTCATGCAGGCTGTGAATATCTCCTCATCAGGACTGTTATACTGTAAGGCAAACATCATCTGCCGCATGCCCATCTCCTGTATGACTTGCACCAAGTCCAAGTAGGTAGTCCACTTACTCACATGGTCCACATTATCCCAGACCATGAGGGCAGCAGCCATGAGCCAGTAAATTAGGGCCTGATTATTAGCTTGGGGGTTGGTCTAGGGCACATTTTGCAAATGCTGCCTCAAGGAGGGCACCATGGTGAGGCTGGCCAGCTGTCCCATTTTGGTGGGGCTTAATTCTGTATTGTCCTCCCTGTCATCCCACAAGCGCAACCATCAAGCCGGGACCGACTCACCCAGACACTGCTTGCATTGCTTAGAGAGCTCTCGCAGCTCCAAGGCCATGTAGGTGATGTAGAAGATGTGGCGCATGAACTGCCGCGGTCCGGCGGTTCCATCCCCAGGAACCAGCAGCTTCTTGACTTCCACTTTTTGTTGCACCACCGGCTGGGCACACAGCACCGACCCCACTGGGCTGCTAGCCCGGGAGGGCACCCCCGACATGGGGGACCCGGCTAGCATGTCATAAGACTGCTAGGAACATCCAGGCCACCCGACCAGCTGCCTTCCGGTGCTCCAGCAGAACGTTCAGCTCTAGCGCCTCCAGGGCTTTCCCGACGTCCTCTGGTTGGGGGCACACAGTGTCCCAGTCCCCCAGTAGAGTCCAGGCCAGCAGGTACTCCGTGACCAGGTACCAAAAGGATGTTGGGGGCCACATTCCTTCTACCTGAGGCAGTTTCTCCAATGGGACAGAGGGGTCACTCACCTCATCCTGCCAACTATGCCATGTGTCATCACCAGGGAGCTGCAGGGAATGTTTCAGCAGTGAGATGCCCAACGTGGAAAAGGCACGAGGAGCCAACATGCAGAGGAACCCATTTTACTCAGCAATAGCACCCTTATATAATGGGTTGGGGTAGGACTGAGCAAGGGAGTGCACATGTTCCTTCTCACAAGTGCAAGTCATGCTACGTAAGGGCTTATGTAACTGGACCCAGGCGCCTGCGCAGCAGCCTCCAGGGTCATGTTCCATACATTGGCCTGCACACATCTGGACATGCCTGGGCCTCGTGTCCTGGGCTTCTGTTTGTGCGCACCTGAACGTGCCCGGGCCCTGTCACCATCATTTTTTTCCAAACCACAGACACTCATTTTTGAGTGTTAAAATTTAAGATTTGGTGCTGGTACTTGCTCCATTGTATCAAAAGGCACCAATGGTAAGTTTCCACACTGCTAACCAGTCAGGTTCATTTTTCATCTTCAAATGGTTCATGAATGAATTTTGAGAGAAAGGAGATAAAATTCCTTCTTTCTGAAGCCAATATTCTTTCGAGTCACTATTACATACAGATGAACGTATTCACATTACACCAAGATATCATGTTAGGATGGGTCACAATTAAGGATTATTCAAGACTCCTATTAATGAAATTATTCTTAAAAATGTACGAACAGATGTGATAGAAATTAGAAAACATTGAGAGAGACAACTTTTGTTCCTTCAATAAGAAAACTTAAAGAAAATGACTCTATATTTTTAAATCCATGTGTTTTTTGGTTTTGTTTTTTTAAATGAGGTTTATAATCTATGATTTATGGAGAAAGAAATTATGATCTTTGACTATTAATTCCAATTAATCTACAGGTTACCAAAAACAACCATTATGTGGCACATTTCTAGAGATTTAATAACGAAGATAGTGAATTTAGTGGACAGGGCAGCTGTGGAATTCCCTACTGAATGGGAAAAATCATGTAAAACCGAAGAAGCTTGTCACTGTGACAGTTTCTCTCTCTCTCTCTCTCTCTCTCTCTCTCTCTCTCTCTCTCTCTCTCTCTCTCTCCCCCATCCCTCCTTTCCTCCTTCCCTCCCACTCAGGCATGAAAACTGCTAGGAAGTCAGAGGGAGTGCTCAGAGTGTTAACTAGATGAATGAAAACACTTCTCAATGGCTTCTCTTTAGTTAAGTCCTAAATATGAAATTAAAGTCCTCTCTTCCTGGAGGAAGAAGATACTGAATCAAAACAACCTGCCAAGATAATGGGTGAGAACGTGCTCAGGATCACAGACATGTGGAATCTAGACTCAAATACTGCTCCAAAGGGCTTTTGACTCTAGCAGGGTATTCTGGCTGAGTTAAATGTCTGTTTCCTACTTATACTAGTATCAGGAGGAAAGTAACCCCGTGCTTTCATATACCCAAACTAGGTTCACAGAGCCTTTCTCCCACTGACTGACAACAGAGTTAACAAGGAAACACTCAAGTGAAATTAGGAGCTGTTTATTTCATTTCTTGCTCTGTATTATACTGTCTTTTTAAAATAGGACATATTAGTGTTAGGTAATGCTTCAAGATTGAGTTTTGGCAAGGAATACCCTTTCCATGGGAGGGGGAATGTACCCAGGTTAAAAGAAGAACAGAAATCTATGTTTTCAATGAACTTATTCTTAGAATTCTTAGCTGCTTCAGTTTAAAACACACACACACACAAACACACACACACACACTCTCTCTCTCTCTCTCACACACACACACAGAGTATGAGTGTATATATGTATGTGTATATAAATAGACAATAAATATATAACTTTGTATTTCATGTATCCCATGTAATAAGCTTTTTGCTAAGGGTATAAGTAGGAACCCAATGCAGCCCTCGGTCTTACACCAGAGTGGCATTAAAGTAACGGCTGCCTTAGTTACTAGGAAAGCAACACCTCTCTGCATGGCTAGCCTTGTGCAATGGAGAGGGCTATGGAACAGCAAGAACGGAAAATGTGAGTTCACTGTTATGCTTCCCTACACTTCCTTCCACGTTGGGCCTGATCCTGCTCACACTAAAGTATTCCCACACAATTTTTTTTTTCTTATTTAGACTTTATAATTGTTATTACCAAGAGGATTAATTCAGCATCAGTTAATTCATAACCATCAGAAATGGAAATTGCATTTTTAGTCTTCCCAGGTGCTTCTAGTGTGTACAGAAAACTCTGATTTAGCCAAACACTGAACCATTAGCTTATAATTGTAAACTTTGTTAACTGGATCACGAGTTGAGTTTTCACTGATAGTTTTATTAACATAATAAATAACATTAAAGTACCTCTTAAACATTTGTCCAAATTCCTACTTAATTGCTAATGTCTAGTACGTATGATAAATAAACTTCTTGACATGTTAGTATTTTTGGGCTTTAAACAATCTTCACAATTCTGTAGCTGCTTGCAGATTTCAGAAAAGTTTTATTCACCTTTGGATCGTTCATAAGGAGGTAGCACATTGTGGTATATTAGTGTATTTTCTTGGAGAGGCTGCAATTGCTTCTGGAATTTTAACCAGCAATCTTTATTCACAAAAGCAGGAGCTAATTCCCAATTCATTACACTGTTGGATGAGTTACCAGGCATTAATTGTCCATAAATATTTTAAATAAAATGGTGTAAATCTCTAATTTGATTAAAACCTAATATCATGGTTCTAACAAACCCTTATACTTTAAGGTTGTTTTGTGTAGAACTATACAAATTACAAATTGTATGTCCTTACTCTTCATATATTATATAATTCAATCAGTCAGATTCCTACATACCAGGCCAGGTATTTAAGTCAAAACTTTTTTTTTTTTTTTTTTAAGCGCTTGGACTCTGGAGCTGTATTTAAAGCATTATTTGTTGCTTTAAATGTAACCTTTAAAATTTCTCTGCTAATGTAAAAGACACTAGCAGTGGTGGTTAATTGGTGCTTTGCTGATGAAATAGGAATAGCTGAAGTGTAGCAATTCATATGTAAACAACATACATCACCATGGCTTAGTCAATTGCTTTCACATTTCAAAAACCCGTAACAAAACTGCACTGCAGAGAGCCAGTTCTCCTCCCTGAACATAAAGAAAATTCAGAAAACACTCTGAAGCATATCAAAGAGTCTGTAATTGGAAAATTATTTTGTAATCTCTAAAAGGACCAGTTTAGTGACAAAATTGTTTCCTAATTAGTGATCCCTATCATTTTGCTATTTGATAATAAAATTTAGCTTCTTAGTAAAGCAGATTATTTCTTTAAAACTTTTGAGGAAATTTTATAAAACTTGCTGTCTAGAGTATTACAGCTGATGTGCACTAATTATTTAGATCTGATTAGACTAGCCATGTTCCAAAGTGTCAAAAGTGTGAATGGTGAATCAGCCCTAAGGCGCTTTAATGCTCCTCCCCCACCCCACCTCATTCTGAAAGCTGAAACAAGTCTGGTGCAGAAAGTATTTTTTGTTTGTGGTTCTAAGGTAGTGAAATTTTGATTCAAGTTCTACATGTATCTTCTTATATTTAATGCTTAAAAATAGCATGAAACAAAGTAAAGCTGTGATGAACTAGTAGGTTTTGCTGAGCATGGGCCCTAAAGAGGTTATTTTAGATATTTTGGTACAGTTTGAATATAATGCTATAAATGAGGTAGGAAGTCCAAGTTCAAATCCTTGACTCTGATCTAAAAATGCTGTTTGTGCCAATCATTATATAAAATAATAGTGATGTTTCCAAATATTCTTATTAGTGAAAGAAAATAAATTTTGATGGGTCTCTTTTTAGCACATCTAATAGTCTAAGGTCAACTTTTTGCTTTAGAATGTGCTTGCTTCTGTTTTTATTTTCCTCGGCCTTCAGCATCTTAGGAGGAACAGAGTTTGCCACCCCAAAATATATCTTTTTTGGATATTGATTATTTTAAACTGTTTTTTTTCTTTTAAAAAAAACAAAGACACAAGAAGAACCTTTGACTTTCACCCTACCTAAAAGGCTTTACATGGAGAACCTGCTCCAAAAAGGGAGCTGTCATCATAGATAACTATAGTTTAATATGAACTAGGTGTGACAGACAAGGAGGAACCTAGCAAGGCCCATCTGACCAAAGTCCTCTGTGTCCCATTGTTAGAGATGGCCCAGCAAACATTTGCTTACCAAACATTTGCTTCTCCATCTCTATGTGAATTGCCTTCCTTCCCTCTGAAGTACAATTACTACCTCCTTTTCTCCTGAGTAAAATGGCATATAAACCTCAAAATGGCATAAAAACCAACTAGGCCCCGGGTTCTTTTAGAACCTCCGTACATACATACATAATTACATTTTGTTATTTTCTCCTGTTAATCTGTTTCATGTCAACTTAATTCTTAGACCAGCCAGAAGAACTAAGAGAAAAGAGGGGAAATTCCCCCACATACACACACATACTACTCATACATGTAACAAAAACATAGTGTAAAATGATAACTACATCTTAACCAGAAGCTGTTTGAAAAGCATAATAGTAAAGTATTTGTTGTTTGGGCAGAAGTGTGGCTTGATGGTGATTAGGTCACTGGAAATTTATCTTTATCACAATCATAGAAGAGAGTGAGGTGAGAAAATAGATGAACTACAATGTATATCTGAGGATGTGAACCAGCTTACGCTTATCTGGCTAAAGGAAAAAAAAAAACAAAAAACAGGATATTTCTCAAACTATTAAGACCTAACAAATCCTAATTTTTGTTTAATTCCCTCTTCTCTCCTCACACAAGTTCTAGGCATAAGTTGTGTATATCTTTTTGAGTCATTATTCTGTCTACCACACTCCATTATTCTGTCTACCACACTATTTATTATCTACTACTATGCTAATTGAAAATGATTCATTTTTATTAGCAGCTCTGGTAGATTAATATTCAATCAATTGGACACTATTATATACTCAAGATTATTAGATGCTACATGAAATAAAGAAGCATAGGAAAATCCCACTGCCTTTAAGAAACAGGATTTAGTTGACAAACGAAAAGTAAACCTCATTAAACCTCATTAAAGTGGAGTCAGGAAGCCCTGCAGGGGGAGCTCTCACATCCTGCCACTCTTATCTTGGCAAACCATAACAGAAAAAAAAAAGGTCTTTTATATTCCCCAGCAAAAGGAAGGAAGATTTTTCTCCTTGCCCAGCAATAACCCACCAATGAAAACTGCCACAACTCAGCCAAGAGAAGTCAACACCACCTTGAACTCTTGCTCTTGCTCCTCTCCAATTAACTTGTGTTCAAAATCACCCTGCTCCAATCCCTTCGGTCCTCTAGAAAGGGAAGCCTCACTCCTTTGTTCTCCAAGCTTGCCTACAGCTGCCATAGCTTGCTTGTCCCAAATTGCATATCTCTGCTATTCTCTAATAAACTCTCTGTTCCTATTTTGTTAACTATTTTATTTGAGGTTGACATTAATATGACACGTGGTCTAGTGAAAAATTATGCGATAGCTTTTAAAAACTGGTGTAGGATATAATCCCAAAGGAAAGTTACTAATTAAAAGTTTCACATGCTAATTAAATTTGAGCCTGTCCTTGAAGAATGGATAACATTTGCATGAGTAAAAATAAAAGAGCATATACAGGGTGGGGGAAACAACTAAGGAATGTAATAAGATAGGTTTAAAAAATGCTGGCATTGTAACAGAGCATGAGGAAAGAAAAGCAGTGGGAAATGAAGCTTGTGGCTATAATGAATAAAACTGTGTTTTATTTTTAGTATGTGTGAATGCATGTGTATGTGTGAGCTGGATATACTTTACAAAAGCTGTATCTGTAATACACTGAAACTATAAAAGAAAAAAATCATTTGATGTACCTTTTTCATTTGATAATTCTTTGTCATAAATCTTGTGAAATACACATTTCATTTAACTACTTCATACCTCCCATTTATTTATTGTTAGATGGGCACTATAGGTGGGATAACTAATATTCCAGTATTTGATTAGTCTTGGGGAGAAGGTAAGCACTTTCCTAATAGCCTTGCTTATTCACCAAACAGACTGAAAAGGAATGTCCTGCTGTACTAATGCTATTATATCTGGGAATGTGGCATAAACATCATTGAAAGGGTCTTTTTACAAATAACATTGAGTTATATAGGAACAATGTAGAAAACCATTGGGGGAAAAAAGTGGTGAAATATATTAAAAACAAAGCAAGAAATAATAAAGATGTAGATATTTGCAATGCATATGTCTGACATAAGACTCATATCCCAAATATACATAAGGATTTCTCCAAATTAATAAGCAAAGGACACAACAAGGAAAAATGAGAAAAAATAGTTGAAACAGTACCAAGAAGCATGCCTAAATAACCAATAAACATGTGAAATGGTATTAATTTAACTAATCATTAGGAAAATGCAAATTAAAGGCACAACGAGTTACTGGTCAACATTTATTTTAATGACACTAAAACTATAGACTGACACAAGCAGGCATTGCCATGGTATTCATTGGAATTGGTTAAACTTCTGGTGAGAATACAAAATGCAATACATAACTCATGGATCTTGAAAAATTTTGGTAATATCTATAAAGCCGAATCACCATTTCCTAAGATCCAGTCATTCATTTCCTACTTATATTTCCCAAAAGAATTTATACATGGTAGCTAAAAACTGGAAAATCCCTAATGTTGCTAACAGTAAAATGGGATAGTCATCATATAAAAAAACATACAGCACAAACAAGTACTGCTACATGAATTAGCAGGAGTGACTCACAACAGTGAAAGCTACAAACATGCTGTTGATACAAAATGTACATGCAATACCTTTCCTTTTATATAATGTTCAGAGAAGCAAAAGTAATCTATAGTATCTGAGGTCCAGATATAGTTATCTTTTGGTGGATGGTGGTAAACAGGGGCAGGGGTTTTGTTTGTTTGTTTGTTTGTTTATTTGTTTGTTTGTTTTTAAGATGTTGTTTGTAATAATCTTTTTTTTTTTAACCTGGGCAGTAGTTACAAGCATATGTTCACTCTAAAATTTCATTGAGCTATAACCTTATGATTTGTAAATATTTTTATATATGCATGTGACTATACATTTTTTAATAAAATAAAATAAGCAAATATAAGGGAGCACCTTTTAGGTTTCAGTTGTGGTCAGCTAAATTCAAATCGTGATTAAAATCGTAAGCCATTTTTCTGTCCATTTAACTGGAAACAATTAAAATACTAATAGTTGGAGACGATGTGAGTTAGTAACATAGCTTAATCTTTTGGCAGATTATAGAAGTTGGCAAACCACTTTGGGAAAATGGTACTATTTTATAAATTAAAGTGCAATATATAGATGATGTATTATAGAATTGTACACTTGAAAACTATATAATTTTATTAGCCAATGTCACTCCAATAAATTTAACTCAAAAATCACATTAAAGCAAAAAATTTTACTCTAATTATATTACAAAAAAAAGTCTTATAATGTATATCAGAATATAAGGATTTTAATTGAAGCATTATTTACAAAAATAAAATTTAGATACAACCAAATGTGCATCAACAGGAGAGTAGGTAACAACACACTTTGAAACAGTCACAAAATAGAAGTGTTCAGAATAAATGTACATGAACAACCTGAAAATATGTTTAACAAAATGGATGAATCTTAGCAATGTGATATAAAATTTTAAAACTTCTAGGAGATTTTATTCCATCATAACATTTTTAAAATAAACCATAATTAAAATTAAAATAAATACAAGGGAATAATGAACACAAAATCGTAGATTCTTTTAATTGGATGGGCAAAATCAAAAATGGATGATGTAAGTTTTAGTTAGTGTTTTAGATTTTGTGTCCAGTAATGGGTTTATAGATGTTTTTGAATTATTAAAAACAGGTATATGGTAGCTATATAGATCAATAAATAGACAGACTGATGGTCAGATAGATGACAGACGCCATCAGAGTCTCCTAAACAAAGCATGGATCCAAGTTTGTATTCCTTTGTACATAAAAAAGAAGGGAAATTAAGAAATAAGAAAAATAAAAGAAACATAGTCCTCAGATCAGTGAAATCCCACTTCTACTTAATACTTCTAATTTGGAAGTACAATTACAAAAATTTTATTGAAGGAAAAATTTACTTCTGAAGTTCATCCTTATTTATTGCCTTCACCAACAGAGAAACAGAGTTCTTTGAAGAGCAGTGCACTTAATCGTTATGTTACTATCCCATCTTTCATGTTGATGCATAAATTTAATAACGGTAGCTTTATTTTGAATGTCAATCTCATTTGTTCCTTCAAAAATCCAAAATATTAGCTTTCTATACACTTTTACCTAGCATCTAACAGAGCAGTTTACCATTTACTCTTTCAACTCAGTTATGCCTCTTGCATCCTTATAATACATTTGATGTTCAATTATCCTTCACCAGTCTTATTTTGCCTTGATTTCATGAGTGATAGATTACAAAAAAGTATCAATTTTGAGTAGGGATGGCCAGTGTATATAGAGATTAAGGAAGGAAAATTAGAAGGTGTTACAGAATATTTTTATGTTTTGCTAGGTTTTAGTATTTTTAAATATTAAAAAAACAAATGTCTACATAATAACTAATAGTGTATTTATATGAATAATCTTTTTGTAAAACTCATGTAATTTGAGAGTTTTCACGTAGAAATCCTAGAAAAATTATAGAATGCCTCTTTCTTTTTGGCACTGCATATTTTTCAAATTTTATATTATTTAAAAGCTTATCATAGTTAACATGGTAGAGCTGAGGAGAATTTTGTACTATTTCCAAATTGCAAAAATTTCACATCTGTAGCTGTTGAAAATATTTGTTTTTATTTTTCTTAGAATCTTATAACATTGTTTTCGAAAAGTTGCACATTTTATTTTGGTCTTTTCAAACCGAAATAAAATGTAATTGGTTAGTGTAACATTAGTTTTTCCTTATTTTGTGTTTTTCTATTTTACTTCTCTTTCATATATTGTTCAGTTAATTTAATTATCTGAGTATAGATTTATGAAAATATGTTATGAACCAACCAAATTTTTAAGGATTCACTTATGAAAATTAGAATTTTGGCCTTTGCTTTTGCTGATATATAACCTAAGAACTTTGAACATAATGGATACATATTCTGCTCTATAATGAGGACATTCATTTAAACTATATGTTAATAACAGTAGCTAAACTCTATCGAGTGCCAGATAATGTTATAAGTGCTTTAGTATATCATCTTATGTAGCCCTCACAACAAAACTATGAGTCTTGGCTTCCTCATTTGTATGAGGAGATTAAATACCTATCATTTTTCTTATCATTAAAATATATCATAACTTGTTGGCAAGAAGCAACTGCTAGCTACTTTATTCCTCACAAGGATTCATCATTTATGTCCTAATAAATTCATGCATTAAAAGTAATTAAGAAGAAAAGTTCTAGCTGAATCCTAACTTCTAATTATTCAGTGCTGTTGAAAGTTAATTTGAGGTGTGATATAAAGTGATTCAACAGAAACTATTCAATAGAATGATCACATCAAAGAATCAGATACTGTAAGAATTGGAAAAAATGTCACCATCTGTGTCAATAGCAGTGTGGTGTTATAAAAGGAATACAAGTTGATAGGCAATGACCAATTCAGAAGTTGTTATAAATTCCAAAGATGTCTGTGTTACTGGGTTACACTGCAAATCATGAAGCCCTATACAACGGCAATCATTTATTGTTCAGCTAAGTGAATAGCTCTGCTGAAATAAAAATAGGGTTGTTTTAATTGGCATATATATATATATATATATATATATATATATATATATATCATGGGAGAACAATATGAGTTGGATGATTTTTTTCTTTTTTTTAAAGAATTTGTTTAGGTTTTTAATAGATAGTTTCTCAAGTTCCATTGACCCTATGATTCTATAGAATATACCATTTACACTGATTATTTCCTTTACGTAGTTTTCCTTTATATCTATTTGTATATACTTAAGAGAAAACAATTTTGTGGCTTTAGTTCAGTTATTATAGGCTCTAACCATGCTGAAGAGTTCATTGTATAAATTCTACACAGAGAGGTATAAAACTTGCTAGATGAGAATAAATGGTATCCCTTTCCTTTGGATGGTTATATGTTCTTTTATTAAATTCTTTCTCTCCTTCCTTGGTCAATTATAAGAAAAGATACAGTAATACCTTTGTTTGCGAGCATAATTCGTTCCAGAAACAAACTACTCATATTGCAAGACATCACTCATTTACCAAGTTAGAATGTATTAGAAATGTTTGCTCGTCTTGCAAAACACCTGCAAACCAAGTTAGTCGCAATCCAAGGTTTTACTGTACTTTGAAAATATCATTTCCTTTGCTTTAATCACTTTTTGTGTTATTTAATACAATGCCATATAGAATTGCCAGATAGGTGAGAGGTAGGGGTAGACAAGGTAAAAAGGATGGATACCTGAGGACAGTAAGGCAGTATGGAATTAGACCTCCTTTCCCACCTCAATATCACTCCTTAACTAGCCAAATTATCCTAGATTGGGAAAAATGAATTCAGATAAAGGGGATATTAAACTGAAGAACAGACATCCTCCCTTTGGTGTATCATTAGAATCAACTAGGCCGGTGAATTTATTGGGTGAGAAGAATTAATAGTGGATGAAGGAAACAACACAAGATTAATAGGCTGCCTACAAGGTTTTAGAGGCACAGGTACACGTGTCTGCAATTTAAGGAGACATCAGAAGTAATGTTATGTTTATAAAGTAAAAGCAGCTTCTGCTGCAACCCAGTTTTTTGTGTGTTTTTTTAAAGGTTTTACTTATTTTCAAATTATTTTTATTGAGGTGAAATTTACATAACGTAAAATTAAACAAATTAAACAATTTAAGTTATGCAATTCAGTGGCACCTGGTACATTTGAAATGTCATGCAACTACACATATTACTTCGTTCCAAAACATTTTCTTCAACCCAAAAGAAAACCTGGTACCCGTCAAAAGTCACTCCACATTCCCTTTTTCTACCAGCCTCTGGCAATCACCATTCTGCTTCCTGTCCTATGTATTAACCTGTTTTGCAAATGCATTATAAACTGACTCAGTTTTTAACAACAGATCTTTATGCTTTTGTGTTTTATAGATGTTTGACACTTGCACATCTTAGAGGGTAGTAATACTCTTTCTAAGCATCATATCATAGTGTTATAATTTCATTGTATCAGATGTAGTGTGAACTTATCTCATATTTACACAGCTACTTTATTTTTAATTTTCTGATTGTTCCAGTCAGTATTCCTTAAGGATCTAGTTCATAATAAAAGTAAATCTCTTCTGGGATGGACCTAAGTGAGTGCCAAGATAATGATCCATTCAGCAATATGGGAGTGCTGCCTTGGGCTTTAGAGAAATTGTGTTTCACCCTTGTGAAATAATTCTTCTAATATCTCTTCAAGTGTGTGTGTGTGTGTGTGTGTGTGTAGATAAAATACTTGCACAGTTATTCATGTTGACCCTTTTATCCATATTTGTTGCTTACTTTGTGGAACATACTTCAGAAAAAAATCAATGGTGACTAATTGGACAAAAATTTGGTATTTATTTCTCACTGAAATAATAAACAAACAAACAAATTTGCATCAATTTCCTAGCCTATATCACCATGGTTATTTATTTACTGGTCTGCCTCTCCTGCCTACACCAAGGCTCCTAAGAGCAGGCAGTGTTCTTAATATATACAGTTCCTCTGCTGAGTACAGTGACAGGCACATGTTATACACACAATAATTATCTAATAAATAATAAATGTAAATATAATATTTTCAAACATATATTGTTCTACAACTTTTTGTTCAGAATTAGGAAGCACAGACCTTCTAGGGGGAAATAGATATATCTCATACAAAATAGCCAATTCCCAACCAGTTTTACATTCCAGGTCAATAATCAGTGACAGCAGTGATATCAGGAAAATTGATAGAGTAGGGGCCTCTAACGGCTTGTCCAACCTCAGAAACACTGAAAAATCCGACAAAAATGATCAGAATCAACTGTATAAGAACTCTGAAAAATAGTTAGGCAAATGTTTAAAAATCATATGAAATTTATGGGACCCTGTGTAGCCAAAACAATCAAAGTTAAGGAGAAAGTTGGAGGACTCACACTTTTTGATCTCAAAACTTACTACAAAGCTACAGTAATATAAAGAGTGTAATATTTGCATAAGATAGACATATAACAATGGAATAGAATTGACTGTCCAGAAATAAACATTTATTTTTAAGGTCAATTGATTTTTGACAAGGGAGACATGAAATTTCAATGGGGGAAGAATAGTCTTTTCAACAAATGGTTCTGGGGATCAACACATACATGAGCCTGCACACAAACACACACATACACACACATGCATACAAGTTGACCCCTAACACATCATATATAAAAATTATCTCAAAATAGATTAAACACTGAAATGTAAGAGCAAAAACTACAAAATTCTTATTGTAGAAGAAAACATAGGAGTAAAAGTTCATGGTCCTGAATTTGGTAATGATTTCTTAAATAAGATGTGAAAAACTACTAGATGAGATAACTACTAGATGTTAGACTTTATCCAAAATAAAAACTTTGTGCGTCAAAGGACACCATCAAGAGAATGAAAAGACAACCCATGGAAGGGCCTGTAGAGTGGCTCAGTTTGTTAAGAGCTCGCTCACGTGTGCGAGCTGAGCTCTGAGCAACAGCAGTTCGATGCCCAGCCTGAGCTGAGCTGCCGTTGAGCTGCCAACAGGTGGCAGGATGACTCAGCTAAAAAAAAAAAACAAAAAAACAAAAAAAAACCACCCCATGGAATGGAAGAAAATATTTGCAAATCATATATCTGAGGGGTAGCTAATATCCACAATATATAAAGAATACTTGCAACTCCACAAAGAAAAGAGAGACAACTCTATTTTTAAAAATGGGCAAAAGATTTGAATTGACATATCTCAAAGTTGATATACAAATATCTAACAAGCACATGAAAAGGTGATCAAAGTCACTAGTCATTCAGGAAATGGAAATCAAAACCACGATGAGCTACCACTTCATATCCACTAGGATAGCATAATCAAGAAACAGACAAAAACACGTTCTGATGAAAATGGGGCTAAATTGAAACCCCAATAAAATTAAAATGATAGAGTCACTTTGGAAAACATTTGGGAGTCCCCCAATTAGCTAAACAGTGAATTACCATTTGACCCAGCAATTCCATTTCCAAGTATATACCCCAAAGGATTGAAAAAAAGCATCTAAACAAATACTTGTACATGAATGTTCATAGCAGCACTCTTTACAATAGCTAAAAGGTAGAATGAATGGATAAACAAAGTATGTTATAACTATATAATGGAATATTACTAAGTCATAAAAAGGAATGAAATACTGATATATACTATAATATGTATGAACCCTGAAAACATTATACCAAGTGGAAGAAGGCAGACATAAAAGGCTGCATATTGTGTATGTCTACTTATATGAATTCACCAGAAAAGGCTAAACCAGAGAGATGGAAGGAAGATTTGTAGTTGCCAGAGGCTAGGGGCAGAGTGACTACTTAATGGTTTTGGGTTGAAGAAAAAGTTCTGGAACTATTGATAGATAGTAATGATAGTTGCTTGATATTGTGAATGAACTTAACGCTACTTAATGTTTCACTTTAAAATGGTTATATGGTAAATTTTATAATATATCTATATATCTATATCTATATATCTATCTATATATATATAACACATTTTTAGATTATAGCTGATATACAAGAATATATTAGTTTTAGGTGTACAACATATTGATTAGACATTTATATGTCTCATGAAGTGATTACTATGATAAATCTAGTACTGTATTTTAACACAATCAAAATAATTCAAAAATAAAAGGATAAGGTATTTTTCTCACTTATATCTCAAAACTAACTAACTCTAATAAGTTATAAGGTGATCTCTATTTAAAGGTAAATAAAGAATTTCTAAGGCTAAACATAACCTATTTCAAGGACTGTTTGAGAAAATAAATACATTAAACAAATTTGAATAGTAACTCAGACTTTTACAAAATGATATTTAATGTAGCTACACAGAACTCCTAAGAGAGAGAGAGAGAGAGAGAGAGAGAGAGAGAGAGAGAGAGAGAAAGTGATTGTTGCCTTACTTAAAATTCTTTTTCCAAAACCACTCATATAAAAAGAACAAAACAAATTTTTTTTAATAAATAAAATCAAGTCTGTGATATCTTAAATAAAAACAAGGATAATTATTTTTCCATTTTTTTTTATTTTTAAAGATTTTATTGGGGAATTGGGGGAGGGGAACAGTGTTGGGGAATTGGGGGAGGGGACCAGCCAAGTTGTTGTTCTTCAATATTCCTTGTGGAGGGTGCCAGTCGCTATCTGGCTTCCCCAAGGCAGCTTGTGGCCTCTAAGCTCAAGGTGCTGTGTTTAATCTTAGTTGAAGGTTGGCATAGCCACCATCCCATGCAGAAGTCAAGCCAGCAACCTTGTTGATAAGAGCGCACCGGCCCTATCCACTGAGCCATCCGGGTGGCAGCTCAACTCAAGGTGCAGAGTTCAATCTTTAGTTGCGGGTGGGCATAGCCCACCATTCAACAGGTAATCTTGTTGTTACACCAGCTGAGCTATCCTGCCACCTGTTGGCAGCTCATTGACAGCTCAGCTAGAGCACAGAGTTCACTGGCCCAGGTGGGAATCAAATCCTGTTGGCTCAGAGCACACGCTCTGAGCCGACTTTTAACCAACTGAGCCACTCGGCCAGCCTGAGAAGGATAATTATTTACTCAAGATCAATGGTCCTATAATCTCAGTTCAATAACTAACATGTTATTTATATGTTCTAAAATATTAAGAATACCCAGTTAATATTAGATCAAGTGAGAGAGATTCAGAATTATTAAAACAAAAGTTTTATCATTTGATTCACTGTATATTCTAGCACTTGCCTCTTGGTGTGGTGCATTCCAGCTTATGCTACCTCACCATAAACTGTCCTTTCCTCTACCCTCGCTGTAAGATAAATAATGTTTTACCTTACATACAGAGGGTGCCAAAAAAAATGTATATACATTTTAAGAAAGGAAAAAAAACTATTAAAATTGTAATAATATATACCGATAACAAAAGATAACTACAAGTCACATTTGACTTTTGCAATTACAAGAGGTGCTCAAAGTGGTTACCATCAGCATCCAGACACTTCTGATGATGGCAAACTACTGCTTGAGCAATGTTGACCAAAGTGTCTACTTGTGTACATTTTTTTGGCACCCCAAGTATATTTCAAATATTTAAAATTTTAAAAATTATCTTCTAGGCTT
Source organism: Aselliscus stoliczkanus (assembly GCA_033961575.1). NCBI lineage: Eukaryota > Metazoa > Chordata > Mammalia > Chiroptera > Hipposideridae > Aselliscus > Aselliscus stoliczkanus. Next base: position 188,420,472 of record CM066728.1, read on the forward strand.
CCTAGTATAAATAAAGTAGAATAAGTGATAGAATATTTGAACTAGATGAATCCTTATTGATTTATGGAATTTACTTATCATTTTAGAAATCTGATTTCCAGAGATTTTAAGTATGCAATCTTTTTTTACATAATGTAAAACAGCCATTGAGTAGCAGAGTTGGGTCATGGGGCACCAGATATCCGATTGAGCATTTCTTTTTTTCCCCTTGTATTTATCCCATTACTTCTACTACTGCCCATTAACAATCCTCCACTTCTTTAAGGTTAAAAAAAAAATCACTTCAATATAAAATACCTTAGGTAGCTCTTATGAGTAGTTTTATTCAGGGCCATCATAAGCCCTCTCTGAAGAGTTTAGTTCTGAACCATGAGAAAGAGACAGCTATTCAAATATTTGCGGGGGAAGGGAGTCCAAAGATGAAGGAAGAGTAAGTAACCACAGAGGGAATGAACTTGAAACAGCTCAGACTGAAGGTTATTGTAGGCACTGCATGGTGAAATGGCAGGAAACAAGAGAGAACCTGGACAGGCTGGCACAGTGTGCAGGCCTGGGGCCATGGTCAGTAGTTTCCTTTTACTTGTTTTTTATTTTTTTAAGATTTTTTATTAGGGAATCAGGGAAGCAACAGACAAGTTGCTGTCCTTTTGTTCTTCAGTCTCGTTGTGGAGGACGTTGCTTCACTGGCCCATGTTGGTATCATCATTGCTCTCTTTTTGGGTGAGGCAGATCGGTCATTGGCCTCTGGACAGCCACTCACAGTGGCTCTTGGCAGCTCACACCGGCTGCCAGCTGCTCACGCTGGCTGCTGGCCAGTCACTGTAGCCTATGGCAGCCCACTGCAGCAGGGGCTGCAGCTATGTCGTCCTGGGGACTCACAGCAGCCCAGCTCCAGGTGGAGCTGTTGTTCACCATCTTAGCTGTAGAGGGCAGTGTCACTGGCCCTCATATGTAGGATCTGAACTGGGGTCCCACTTCTCAGGCTGGCGTCCCAAGCCAGCTCCTAATCAACATGCCACTCGGCCAGCCCAGGAGTTTCCTTTTATTTTAATTGCAATAAAAAGACATGGAGGATTTTAAACACATTATATCTCTAATTAAAATTTAAATATTAATATGTAAATGTTTGTGACATGGAGCATGAAAGGAGGGCTGATAGCACCTTTGAACAGGATTATAGTGGTGGAGATGTATAGGGATAAAATAGTCCAAATCAGGTACATTTTGGAGGTGGTGCAAAAGCCCTTATTGAAAGACTGATATAGATAATAAAAGAGATAAATAAATGATGACTCCTTGATCTGTAGACCAAAAACGTAGATGGTTGTTTTTCACACAGATTAGGAAAAGGATGTCAATTGTTATGTTTTGGCCTTGTGCAATTGGAGCTATCAATTATATACCACATTGGAGATGCTGAGTAGTCAGCTGGACACACATCCTTTGAGCTCAGGACTGAAAACTGAGAGGAGATAAATATAAATGTTTGGACACTATAAGTGAGTTTCCTTAAACCTTATAATTAAATTAGATCACTTAAGTGACAAGGAGAATAGGAACTATTACCAGGGACTACTCCCTAACTACAAAAATATATTGCTGCTGAGAGGATGGGAGCTTTTAAAAATTCTACGTGTGATTTTGCTACCTTTTGGGTGTTATGAAGAACTATCAGAGTACAGGTGAGACACTGATGAAATAAAAACTGCCCTACCTGGTAACTGCACTGTTACCAATAGGTACCAGGCAATTTTCCTTACTGACTTTGAAAGAACAAGTTAAATGAAGGAAATATTCTTTTAAAAATAGAAATTGATAAAATTAAGTTTGTTTTTTTTACTATCTCTTTACTCTGTTGCTGATGTAATTTCATTTGTGCATATTAATCTTGACAAACTGGAAAGACAAATGGTTTAAATTACCCCTTTTAAAATATTAAAATATGTAGATGGTAGGTTTTTGCAAGGGGTAAGAGATACACAATAATATTGGAGATATAAATATGCAAATCTATGTGTAGAAAAAGATATACATATGTGCACATTTGTAACTGTTTTAGTAAATATATATATATATATATATATATATATATATATATATATATATATATATATCACCCAAACTTTACTGGGTTAATCATTTCTTTGTTAAGCTTCTTCATGTTGGGTCGAGGGGTCGAGCATATTTAAGTGGCCTTCTAATTCCCAGGTGTCCCACAAAAACAAACAATTAATGAAGTTCCTTGTCATTTAAAGTCAAATTCCCAGGGAACAAATGCTTCTGTTAAAGAAAAGTTTGTTTATTTATTTATGTAGGTATTTATTTATTTAATCTATTTACGTATTTCTTAAGTTACAACTGCTTGTTTTTCTTTTCTCCTTATGACCCAATATTAAAATTTCATACTCCGTGTGTCTTTACATTTTCTGTGCTTTATTTCCTTTGATTCTTTATTTTGCCTATCATCCCATGGCAAGATTATTTCAATATCCTTCTAATTTGTCTCTTTGCCTTTAGTCTTCATTAAGTTCAATGTATAGGCCACAGTATTGTCAAAGAGATTATTTAAAAATATATATCTTATTTGAGATACTTTTCTACATCAAAATCTGATTTAGATTCTCATTGTCAGGTGCATAAATTCAAATTGAACTGGGATACTTTACCTAGAGTTTTAAACACACTATTGAAAAGGCAGGGTTGACCCAAGGGAAATTTACAAGGGAGACTGAATCTCTACAGTCACTGTAGACTTCAACTCTATAGAAAAAAAATTGAGTTGCCTAATAGTCATTACATTAATTTCAGAAAGCCAGGAGAAACAGTTTTAATTAGAAAGACTCTGTGGAAAGATAAACAAGATAAAGGGAGAGAGAGAAAGAGAGAGAGAGAGAGAGAGAGAGAGAGAGAGAGAGAGAGAGAGAGAGAGAGAGAGAGAGATGCAGAATTAATAGAATCTTTTTATTCTTGCCACTATACCTGTGAGAATCACCAAAGATGCAAAATGATAACTACGAAGGAGAAAACAATCAGTAAAGATTGCACTGCAGATTACTCCTCTTCCCATTGTACTAGCTGCCACAATCTTTCCTTGCAGAGTCTCTCCTTAGGGTGAGAGTGAAAAAACACCTAGGAATTAGGTAAATCATAGTAAGAATTAAAGCCAAATATTCACCTAGCACTATTTGGGTAAGATCTGTAGAGGACTTTGGAAAAGGATGATGCCTCAAATAAGCAATGTCAAAAACGAAATAATTTTTAGTTTTGTGTGAAAAGGTTAATTTGAATCTTTCACCTCATAATATTTCTAGGCTCCCAAGACCATTTGCTTCTCCTGCTGAATTTAGTTAATTAAATGTAATGAATAGATTGTCTAGTTGCATATTTACATTGAACCAATTGTTCAATTTATCAACATTGCTGCCTGGAGGAAAAGTCAATAATCCAAGGACCAATACTAAACAGAAGCTTATTCTCCAAGATATCTTTGTAATTTGCGATGAGACTGAAGTAGCTGCACCCACCAGCTACTTACCTTGAATTCCTTGCTCTGCAATTTTCCAAAAGTATTGAATCTCCTCAGAGCATGATAGAAACAGAACAGGAAGGCAGAACATATCTGACTTCTAACATTTTTAAGAAAATTTCCTCCAATAGGAAAGATCCTTTCTATAATTTCCTCCTGTATGTTTAATTATCTGGAAGTTTAAGATCAGTACAAGATCATATCTGCTGTGAATTCTTAATTACTACTTAAAAGGAGTAATTATCTCCTTTACTGCTCTATAATGTTCTATATGCACCATGCTTCTATTATCACATTAGTGGTATGGTTTTATATCTGTTTACTTGTCTCCAGTGGGTTTCCATCTCAATCTGGATGAAATTCAAAGTCCTCATTATAGATGTTAAAGCGCTGCATGATCTGGCTCCCTGTTATTCCTCTGACCTCATTTATTTCCGTTTTCTTCATGTGTAGTCTTTTGCCAGAATACTGACCTTTTTCTGCTACTCCAGGACCTTTGCATTTACTGGTATCTTTGACTGGAAATATTTTCCTTTAGATATATGATTGATTCATTCCTTTATTTACCTCTTTATTTTAAAAAAAATAAATCTATTGGGGTGACATTGATTAGTAAAATTTACGTTTCAAGTGTGCAATTCTTAAATACATCAGCCATATATTGTATTGTGTGTTCATCACCCAGAGTCAGTTCTCCTTCCATCACTGTACATTTGACCCCCTTTAGCGTCTTCTACCATCCCTCTCTCCCCTTATGCTCTGGAAAGCAGTAAACTGTTGTCTGTGTTTATGAGTTTTTGTTTGTCTCATTCCTTTGTTGCTTGCAGTTTTATATCCCACATATGAGTGAAGCCATATGGTTCTTGACTTTTTTTGTCTGACTTATTTTACTTAGCATGAAAATCTCAAGATCCATCCATGCTGTTGCAAATGGCATTATTTCCTTTTTTTGCATGGCCAAGCAGTATTATATACCATATCTTTTTTATCCAATCATCTATTGAAGGACACTTTGGTTCTTCCATGTTTTGGCTACTTTTTCTGCCTTCACCTAAAATAACTTATTCCCAACCACATCATTTTCTCTCTGTTTACTATTTTTTATTTTTCCTCATACTAGTTCTCTCCACTGATTTAAAAATATATTTATTTCTTGATGCTATTGTCTATCTACCAATTAATCAATGATGCATTTTTCATCATTGTTTTAAATGATGGAATTTGTTTGTTTGTTTGTTTGTTGTGCTTGTTTACTGATAGCATTCAATACCAGGACATTTCCTGCAACACAATAGTTACTCAATAAATAGTTGCCAAACAAACACATAAGTCAGAGTTTCATATTGTAAATTATAGATTCCATAAGGGCAAGGATTATATTACATTTCCTCAATGATGGATGATTGGGCCACAATCATCCATAGTCAGAAACACATTATGAGTATTTCATAAGAGCTTATTAAAAGAATAAGATATTTTTTCTTAGACTGTAAAACAAATTTTACTCCTAAGTGTGATGTACATACACCACTGATTTAAAAGATTCACACTAGTGAAAATAAAGAATGAGCTAGTCGCCTCAGAGTTTGTGTTTTCATTTTTTGGTGCTTCTCCTCTCTTCCTGATCTGAGCTTCTCAAGCTGCAATGGACACTCTACACCCAAATATCCGTTTTTGTTTTAAATCCCTATGAGGTTACAAAATATCCTGCTGGTGTCTCTACCTCTTCATAGTCACCCTTCATAACTTTTATGTTCCTTGTCTTATGCTACTAAGAAAACAGCAAATTCACTGAAGGACATTGTGACACTTGGAATGTTTGCCGTATTCCAATGAGCACCGTTTCTTTCTGACATCTTCAATCAAAAGTCCCGTGATTCTTTCCTACAAGTATGATTTGCGTATATATTTTAAAGTTTTGCCTATATTGCTAGTTGTTTTAAGCAAGTACATCGGTCACTGCAAGCTATTACTTCATAACAAGAAATTGAATATAGGTATCATTTAAATATTTCAATTAAGCAAGGTGAATTCTAGGCATGCAATCTGTTATAGTTTCTTTCAGGATGGAATAATTGTCATATTATGACAATAAAATCATTAAAAAACATGGTTGATGATGACACCATAAGAATATACAACTTAAAAAAAAATTGGAAAGAAGACTCCAATGCATTTTTAACACAATGAATCACCTTTCTGTCTTGCAAATTTTCAAGTTGCAAATGTGGACCAATTGATCATTACTGGTGTATTAAACATCTTCACCTAAACAATTAAAAAATAATAAGAACTAAATGTACTGGAATGTGCAAAAATAAGCACCTAACATCTGACTATCAGACTAGAATTACAGTTACACTGACCTACCTACTTATTCTTCCTCTCTCTGCTTCTCCAAACTAGAAAAATTATACTATTAGAAGTATAATAATGTAATGTAAATGACTGATATAATAACTTATAGTTAGAAACTGTATAACATGTAGTGTGACATTAGATAAGAAATGAGTATGAGATATGACCAAGGGAGTAAACTGCAAAACGTGGGACAATAGTGCATATATTTGCACACACACAAATAGCAATCTGTCATGAACTGGCATCAGTCAAGTTGTGAGAAATCGATAGAATACAAGCTTCAGCATTTTTACAGATGTTTCATTCATGCATGCATTCATTTAGCCAATATTTGTTAAACTAGGGTAAGCATTCACGCAATGATTTAAAAGAGAACAGTTGCTTCTGTAGAAGCTAAGTGTTCAATGAAGAAAACACTGCACTCTTAGCTTTTGTTTTTACTTTTCCATCAGAGCTGTATTGTAGATCATTGGACAAACATACAAATTATTAATAATTTTAAACTATGATACCTGTTGCAAGGAGAGAAAAATATTATTGGAGAAAAGGGAACACTATTGTTGCCTATCCAACAGACATCTCCCCTTCTTCCATCACCACACTTTTATGTGGTAAAAGTCTTTTGCCACAGTTCTCTTCCTTCCTGCTGGGGTATCCTTGACTAAGAGTGTCAGCGTTGGGGCTCCAGCATGTATCTTAGCAAGGTGACCAAGCTAAGAACCTGGGAATGGCAAATAAGCTTTATTTTTTGACATTGTTGAGCCATTGAATTCATCTCCTATGTGAAACTGATAATATTAATACACCTATTTGGGTAGTACTCAGTTATTTGAAGCTAAACACATTCTACAGAGAGTCAAAAAAAAAAAATCAACTAATGTTTCAGGAAGGGTATCACAGATTGTTTTTCCACAAAGCTATTCTTCCACTTTGTAATATTAGCTATGAATTACTAACTAGGTACAGTGTACCAGAATCTCACATATAATTTCTAACTTTTATAAAATTTGAAGAAATTGATTGTATCTTTTTTTTAGAAATGGAAATTGAGATACAGAATAAAATAACAGTTTTATAGATTATACAGCTGCTGAATGATGGAACTAGAATTCTAATCCATGTCTCAATAACTCCAAAACCCAGGATTTTCCCAATAAGTCATGGTAAATACCATGCTGACATTTAATTGATTGAAATAATAATTTAGTATTTGGAGAACACAGAACCATGAGAATTATATAATTTTGGCCATAAAACTAGTGGGTGAGTAGAGAGACTCATATCACATACACATAGAGAGATTTATTATTGTCATGTTGGTTTCTTTTAAATTAGTGCATCTTTCAAATAAACTTTAGGATAAATCCAGATATAATTGTTCAGTGAACCTTATGAAATGAAGTGTGAATAGTAATTCTAAATACAGTCTGTAACTTAGGAATTTTTTCTGTTCCTGAATAGGCTAGAATTAACCATAAATTAATGTCTTCTCTAAATAATCATAGGAAATTTAATAGTATATAATGTGTACATTTAAATCTTAAAAGTTCTCATCACAAAAAAATATTCTAAAACGTGTATAATTATGTGTATACATATATGCATGTACATAAACACATGTGCATAGTCACTAGGAGCTGTTATCAATTACTTCCTTGTGATTGTTCACATTTTATAAGATTATATTATCCAATTATTTCATTTCAAAGAGTTAGGTGCATATGGAAAGAAGTATTTAAGAATTAAGGTTGACAGTATTATTATCCCCTGTATGTCTGAGTCAATTTTAATTTCATGTCGATCATCACCCATAAAAAAATAGGCTATTATTTTTAAAGGTTTTAACAACAATTTCTAATGAAATTTTAATTTAGCTGCCTCACTAATACAACCTGTTAGAACCAGTAAAAAATTGATAATTGTTTTGGAGTAAATGAGCTCAAGGGAACAATGTTTTCCAGGGAAATGATCATAGGATACAGAGACTTTCATTTCTGGGTCACCAGTTTGAAAGTAGTTTGTAAATGATGGAAAGTCATTACTGTTCGATGGCCTATGTGAAATTAGTTGGTGATTTCAGTCTAGTTTCTAGTGAATAGGTGTTCCTTCACATCCCAGTTGGCATTAATTGACATGCATATTGATAGTTTTATTATGAGGACCAAGGGCTATAGGCACTGAAAATCTAATTTTGGAGGATACCACAAATAATAGCATGACTGGGGGAAGGTATATTTCTAAGAATGTAGCCACAGAAAGAGTTTGAAAGTTGTTTTTCCTAAAGAGTCCCTTGGAAATGTTTCTTTGATTATCACAATTGCTAAATTGCAGAGGTATATTTATAATATTGATCTAGTGTATTTCCAACATTGTTCCACATTCTCAATATATATTTTTTTAATTCCTAATTACTGGAAACATCTATCCATCTAGAAACTAATTCTTAATTTTCTTAAACCAATTAAGTATTAATCTCCTGGCTAGATCCAGTAACCAAGATTATTTGTTTTTCTAGATGATGATGATGATGATGATGATGATGATGATGATGATAGTCAACCAACTTTGGAGGTGAAATAAAATGTACCTTGTAGAGGTTCAACAAAATTCTTTGACTCAAATAGTACTAAAATAGACTTTTACATAGGTATGTTTGCAGCTATCTATGCCTGATCTTTCTTAGTTACTTAGCAGATATATTGCCAATACTAGAAAGCCAATTAAATCAGAATCTCAGATAATCCCTCAAACAAAAAATATGTACTAAACATAGGCAATGCTTAATAAGTGTTTCATATGACAAAAATTAAATAGTAATGTCCATTAGACATAATTCTCTAAATGGGGTCTCTCTCTCTCTCTCTCTCTCTCTCTCTCTGTCTCTCTCTCTCTCTCTCTCTGTCTCTCTGTCTCTCTCTCTCACACACACACACACACACACACACACACACACACACACACACACACATCAATTAGAAAACAAGCCATGTGGTAACCACTTATTGAGTATATACTATTTTATTATTTTCCAGAAACATCAGGCTTCTTCAATACAATAGGTCATTTTTATTGACAAAGGTCATGAGGGTTGCCACTATTTCAGTTTCTTAAGTAAGGGAAAAGTCTTAGAGAAATAAAAGGGTTTAACTATGTTCTAAATGGCTAAACAATAGGGTCAAGTTTCACATTCTATGTTTTCTTTAATTCAAAATCCATGTTTATTCCACTCTACTAATATAGGAACCTTATTTCAAATTATGATATAAGAGTCGGTATGCAAGCCATTCCTATTATTTCAGATTTCTTAAATATAAATATAATTTAACAAGATGCATTGTCAAATCACTGTTAACTCAACTGTTATAAGATTCTGACAATGTTAATTGGATGATGCACACAATAATTAGAATGATTAAGGGAGGTGTTCTATCTATGGTGCATCTTAAGAGTAAATTCCGCACACAGTACAAAGGAAAAATAGAGCCCCTTGTTTAAATGCTAGGAAGCTTAATGACTACTTAGTATAAGCAAGTTTTATGTAAGAATATGTCAAAAATGGTAATGGATAAACATTCATTGTTAAGAGAGGAAACCAGTAAGCAAAACTCTAATAGGCAAATCAGAAAATTAAATCCAAAATATTAAGACCAAATGCAAGAATGGAAATAAATTTCACCATGTATGAAGTTCAAAATCATTCCTGGTTGGGATTTGTTGCTGTTACTTCCCATTTAGAAGGCTCTGGACCCGGAATTCCAAAATTTGATGTATTTTTTTTCCCTCTCTTGTCACACTGATAAAAGGCTATACTGTTGGATTCACATTTAAGGAAGATATGAATGTGGTAGAAATTGGTTTGGGTCTCAAAGAATAAGAGGAGCCACCAAAGGCATATAAAATAGTTTATCTGAGGATTCCTGGACTTGTGATTTCAGAGTTACTAAAATTCTTGGTGAAAAATGTCTTGGTTGACTATGTTTAGTAAATGGTGCTGAGTAAAAACCAGTGCTAGGAAATAGGAGAAATAAATGAACTGTTAAAAATCAGCTATATAGAATGAGAGGAAAATTTTCACATGACTGATCTGATGAGCCAAAATAAAGGCTGTTTACAACACAAAACCTATGATGCAAATTTTTATTAAGCATGTGGAAAACTACAAAACTATTAATTCTGTCCACTTTGATTTATTCACTTATAAGTAAATATGAAAACAATATTGGTACAGCTAGTAGGGAAAACAGTATGGAGAGTCCTCAAAAAATTATGAATGGAATTACAATATGACTCAGCAATCCCTCTTCTGGGTATCAACCCCCAATTCTGAAAACATTTATCCATAAAGGTTTAAACTGACAATTAAGTTGGAGAACTTGTTGCAATGATGTTGTTAACCTTTTTTGATATCAGAGGGGTTATTCATTATGCATTTGTACCAACTGGACAAACAGTTCACCAAGTTTACCATTTGGAAGTGCTGAAATGGCTGCATGAAAAAGTTAGACTAACTGAACATTTTGCCAACAATTGATGTTGTTGCATCACGACAATGCACCAGCTCACATGGCACTGTCTATGAGGGAGTTTTTAGCCAGTAAACAAACAACTATATTGGAACACCCTCCCTATTCACCTGATCTGGCTCTCAATGACTTCTTTCTTTACCCAAAGATAAGTGAAATATTGAAAAAAAGACATTTTGATGACATCCAGGACATCAAGAGTAATACGACAACAGCTCTGATGGCCATTCTAGAAAAAGAGTTCCAAAACTGCTTTGAAGGGTGGACTAGGTGCTGGCGTTGGTGCATAGCTTCCCAAGGGGAATGCTTTGAAGGTGACCATAGTGATATCCAGCAATGAGGTATGTTGTAGCACTTTTTCTAGGATGGGTTCAGGGACTTAATTAATTGTCAGACTTCATGTTGTTTATGCCTATTGATTAGTTCAGGGGGTTTGTTCTTGCTACTAAAAGAAAATATTAATAATTCATTATGTTTGATTTCCATAGTATTGGTAACCCAACAGTTGTGTAACTATATAAAGCTTATATCTTTTATGCACAAAAATACTCCTGCGTCTTTTTATATAAGGAAGAGCCTCCTCCTTTCCTACACCACAACAGCCATAGAGCTGCATTTAGACTCATGTTTTTATGTAGCTCTAATTTATTCTCTGTATTTAATTGATCAAGCCAGTTCTAACTCTCTCTCATGAGTTTTTAGAATAAATGCTAAGTGCAAAATTTGGTAAGTTTTGACAAATATTTAAGTTAAGTAAATGCCACATGGTCATGATATAAAATATTTTCATCTCTGCAAAGTGTTTCTTCATCCCTCCTTAGTCCCACCCCAGAACTCTGACCACCACTGTTCTACTTTCTGCCATTTTATTTTGCCATCTGTAGAATTATGCAATATTTGTGTTAGGCTTCTTTCATTTTCCATAATATTTATATGATTCAATTATGGTACTGCAAATTGTGCCTTTTAATTGCTGAGTATTGATGTACCATATGTGTTAATATCTTTATTGATTAATGGATATTTGTTATGAATGAAGTTACCTTGAATATTAAGGTTTACATTTTTTTGTGACTTATGCTTTCATTTCACTTGGGTAAATTCCTAGGAATGAGACTGCTGGATCAAAGGTTAAATATATGTTTACCTCTATAAGTAACTTCTCTTTAGTTGTCTAAGGTGTAACATTTGCATTCTTAGCCTCAATGTATGAGAGATCCAGTTATTTTTATGTGGCGTCATTGTCCAAATCATTTGCCCATTTTTATAGGACTACTTTCTTATTATTGAGGTGCAACATTTTTTTTAAATATGCAGGATAGAAGTCCTTTATTTTATATATATATATATATATATATATATATATATATATATATATATATATATATTTATTTATATATTATATATTTATATATTATATTATATTATATTTACTTATATAATATTATATATACACACATATGTATTTGAATATTTTCTCTTAGTCTGTGGCTTGCCTTTGTGTTTGTTTTCTTGACAGAATCTTTTGAAGAATGATGTTGTTATTTTTACTTTTATGGTTCAAGTTTGTTTTGTTTTGTTTTGTTTTGTTTTTTGTGTTGCTTCCAAAAAATTTACCTAACAAATGTCACAAATATTTTTTTCTTATCATATATGCTAGGACTTTCATAGTTTTAGTTCTTACATGTATCTATGATGTATCTTAAATCAATATTAGTTTATGGAGTCAGGGTTTAATTTTTATGTATGGATGTCCAATTTTTTCACCACCATATATTTAAAACAGTAGCTTGTCTTTATTGAATTTCCTTTACATTTTTGATGAAAATTAATTAACTTCATATATGGGAACTCTTTCTAGACCCTGTTCTTTTCCATCTTTTCATGACCACCAAACTATCTTGATTAGTGTAGATTTATGGTACATCTTGAAATTGAATAGTATAGCATCCAGCTTGTGTTCATTTTTCAAAATTGTAGAGCCATTTGCATTTCCATATAAATTTTGAATTACCTTCCAAATTTTAACAACAACACCAGCTTGATTTTGGGATTGTTGAATCTATAGATTAATTTGTGGAGGACTGATGTTTGACAGCATTTAATCTTTTGATTCATGATATGTTATATCTCTTCATTTATTTAAGTCTTTTTAAATGTCAACATTATAATTTTAGTGTACACATCTTGCACATATGTTAAATATTTTCCTAAACATTTCATGTATTTGATACTATTGTAAATGGTACTGATTTTTTAATTTAAAACCCATTTTTTCATTGATACTAAAAAAGGAACAACTGTATTTACCTTGTATTCTGAAAGCTTGCTAAACTAATTTATTATATTGAGTAGCTTTTTTACATTCCATTGGATAATCTACATAGACAAAATGCCATCTACAAGTAAAAATTCCTTCATTTCCAATATCTATGTCTTTTTAAATCTTTCCTTCCCTTACTGAAGTCTAGAACCTTTGGTACAATGTTGAATAAAAGTAGTGAGGGTGGAAATTCTTGCTTTCTTTTGGTATTATGGGTTAAAATCTTCATTATCCCACCATTAAATATAATGCTAATAGTAGATAATTTGTAGCTGTGCTTTCTCTGGTCAAAATATTCCTTTTAGTCTTAGATTGCTAAAAGTGCTGAATTATGTAGAGGGATTGAATTTTGTCAATGCATAATGTTCTTCATATAGTCAGATGATGATATTATTTTTTGTTTTTGTTCTAAAAATATAGTCAACTGCTCTTCCAATCAAAAGGCAGAGCAGTTAAATGCCATGCTTGCCTCCTCTCATGACCATATTAAAATTACAACTAAAGCACAGAACAACTATCACTGAGAATAGCCTGAAGTCTAGTTGAACAGAAATCCTATAACTAAGAATTTATAGAAGAAGCTTCCTTGAGACTGGTAGGAGGAGCAGAGACATAGAGTGGACTGATCCCACATCCACGTCTGGTGGTTAAAAATTGGGAAGGATATTTTGACTGTGGAGGTCCTTCTTGAAGAGTGAGGGGCCCTAGCTCCACATCACGAAATAGACATACAAGCTCAGGAAGTGCAGAGTCCCAAACAAGATGAACCAAAATTGGCCCATGCCAAGACACATCATAATTAAAATGTTCAAGTTAAATGCCAGAGAGGATCCTAAAATCATCAAGAGAAAAGCAACTATTTACTTACAAAGGAGCTCCAATAAGACTGTCAGCTGATTTCTCAACAGAAACTTTGCAGGTCAGAAGGGATTGGTGCAAAATATTTAAAGTGATGAAAATAAAGGACCTACAACCAAGACTACTCTATTCAGCAAGACTGTCATTTAAAATTGAAGGAGAGATAAAGAGCTTTCCAAACAAGAAAACACTAAACGAATTCATTATCACCAAGCCAGCATTACAAGAAATATTAAGGAGACCTCTTTAGAAATAAGTATAAAAAGAAAAGACAAAAAATATGAATAATAAATGGCAGTAACGACATATCTATCAACAATTACTTTCACTGCACATGGATTAAATGCTCCAATCAAAAGACATAGAGGGCTGAATGGATAAGAAAACAAGACCCTTACATTTGCTGCCTACAAGAGACTCACTTCAGATTGAAAGAAACACATAGACTGAAATTAAGGGATAGAAAAATATATTCCATGAAAATGGAAACAGCATGCTCTATACCTCTTGTTAAGCAGCAAAACAAAAAATAAAAGCTGGAATAACAGTACTTATACCAGAAAAAATAGACTTTAAAACATAGATGATAGCAAAAGACAAAGAAAGACCCAGTAATCCTACATTTGGGTATTTATCCAAAGAAATCCAAAGCACTACTTTGAAGGGATGTGTGCATCCATATGTTAATTAATTTCAGTATTATTTACAATAACCAAGATATGGAGGCAACTTGAAAGTCCATAAATGGATGAATGGATAAAGGGGAGGTGGTACATATATACAATGGAACATTACTCAGCCATAAAAAAGAATGAAATCTTGCTATATGCAACAATATGGATGGACCTAGAGGGTTTTGCACTGAGTGGAATAAGTCCAACAGAGAAAGACAAATGTCATATGATTTCACTTTATGTGGAATCTAAAGAACAAAATAAATGAATAAACAAAGCTGAAACATACTCATAGATACAGAGAACATTTTGATCATTTCCAGATGGGAGGGTGATTGGGAGTGTGTAAAAATGGGGAAAAGATTAAGAAGTACAAATTGGTAGTTACAAAATGTATAGTATAAGGAATATAGTCAATCATATTGTAATAAATATGTGTAGTGTCAGATGGGTACTGATGTATTGAGGGCATCGTTTCATAAGTTATGTCTAATAACTATGTTGTGCACCTGAAACTAATATAATATTGTATGTCAACTATGAAATGAAATACTTCCATTTTCAACAACATGGATAGATCTTGAGATTATTATGCTAAGCGAAATAAGTCAGACAGAAAGAGTCAAGAACCATATGATTTCACTCATATGTGGGATATAATACTGAAAGCAACGAAGGAACAAGACAAACAAAAAAACAAAACTCATAAACACAGACAATAGTTTAGTGGTTACCAGAGGGTAAAGTGAAAAGGAGGGTGATAGAAGAGGGAAAACGGAACCAAATATAGGGCAATGGAAGGAGAACTGACTCTGGGTGGTGAACATACAATGTGATATATAAATGATGTATTAGAGAAATGAACAGTTAATATGTATATAATTTTAATAACCATTGCCACTCCAATAAATTTAATAAAAAAGAGAAAAAAGAAAAGGAAAATTATTAAAATAATGAAAACAACAATATTAAATCATTTTGAAGAAATAATATAGTCAGCAACATTAAATTTCACAGGTCAAGCTTTTATCTCTGAGGTAAATTCCAGTTTGGGCACAAAGTAGTAAACTGTTTATACATTTTTGGATTCAATTTGCTAAGAGTTTGTTAAGGACATTTTATTGAAATTCAAAATGGCTATTAACCTATACTAATTCTTTTCTTTTTTCTATTTTCCCATCAAGTATTTTCTGTTAATGAAAATTCTAAATGAGTGTGAATCTAACAACTGAGCATCAAGAAAACAAAAGATGCAAAATTGATAAATCTAAAGGATAAATGGGAAAACCATTAAGTATAGTATTATATTTTAACTAGTCTCTTTCACTAACAGAAAAAAATAAGTAGAAATCAGTAGGATCATAGAAGACTTGAACAAACTTATCAACAATCTTGATCTGATATTTTTAAAGCACTCTACCAATCACTAGCACAGTACACATTATTTTGAAATGCTTCTAGAGCTATAGCAACATAGACCATATTCAGGGCCATAATATCAGTTTCAATAAATTTAAAAGGTTGAAATTATAATATTATATCACTTGACACTATGTAATTACATTGGAAACACCATAAAAGAAAGACACATGAAAAATCCCTAAATATTTGGAAATGCTTCTGAATAAGATATTTATCCAGAAGACATCACACAAAAGGTCATAATTTAAATATATGAAAAAATATATTTAATTACAAGAGAATAACAAAACACATGTCAATAATTATGGAATGGAGCTTCAAGAGTCATCAGAGAGGAATTTATCTTATTAAATTAGATAAAGTCTCAAATGAACGGCCTAAGTTTATGCCTAAAAAAGCAAAAACAAACACACAAAAGAAAAAAAAAAAAAAACTAATTTAAACCTGCAGCTAATAAAGGAGGAAAGTGGGCCGGCTGAGTGGCGCATTGATTAAGAGCTGGCTTGGGATGCCTGCAACCCTGGTTCGGATCCCACATATGAGGGCCAGTGACACTGCCCTCTACAGCTAACAGCCCCACCTGGAGCTGGGCTACGAGTCCTGGCGATGGTGTAGGCTGCATGCAGCCCCTGCTGCAGTGGGCTGCCATAGGCTACAGTGAGTGGCCGGCAGCCAGAGTGAGTGGCTGGCAGCTAGCATGAGCTGTCAATAGCCACGGTGAGCGACCATCCAGAGGCTGGTGACCAATCTGCCTCATCCGGGAAGAGTGCAATGATAATACCAACACGGGCCAGTGAAGCAATGTCCTCCGCAACTAGACTGAAGAACAAAAGGACAGCAATGTGTCTGTTCCCCTTCCCCGATTCCCCAACGTGTTCCCCTCCCCAAATTCCCCAATAAAATCTTAAAACAATAAAATAAATAAAGGACGGAAGTAAAGACAAGTGCAGAAATTAATGGAATTGAAAACAGAACCTAAGTGAAATCAAAGGGCAGTACTTTGAGGAGATCAAGAAAATAGCGTTAGAAAAGGAGAGAAAGAAAAAACGCAAAGTACTAGTATCTAGAATAAATGGGGATATCACAACAGTTCTTACAGGCATTTTAAGTATATTAAAGGAGTATTAGGAACAACTTTGTGCCAATACATTCTAAAAGTTAGATAAAATCATTGAAAGATAGCAATTGCCAAATTCATTTGAAGAGAAAGAATTAATCCAAATGCCCAACATCTGTAAAAGAAATTGAATTCATAGTTAAAACTTTCTTACAAATTTCTCAGTAGCACATATTTCATAAAAAATATTAGCTGTTATTGCTATTATTATTAAATTTCGTTCAGATTCTGTAAGTATTTATGTAGTATATTTTAATTCATAGACAACTAAGATTTACCTAGTCGGGCCAGCCGAGTGGTACAGTGGTTCGGAGCTGGCTTGGGAAGCCAGCGGCCCCGGTTCGGGTCCCACGTGTGAAGGGCCAGTGACAATACCCTCAAAAAAAAAAAAAAAGTTTTACCTAGTCAATGTTATTTTTAAGGTCATCATGACTTTATCAAATATTTCTCTAACTTTGTTCACTCCATCACAATAATAATATTTTATTCATTTAATATTCTTTAGATCATATTTATATCAATTATTTGTAATATTAGAGGTTCTTTTATATCATATCCTTACGTACTCATAATCCTAAATATTGCTCTTCCTTTAATTTTTTTCAGAGACAAGATTTTGTTACTTAATGTACTGTACTCATATACCATTGGGAAAAATAATGCACTTCCATATAAATTAACTTATCTGTATATGCCCATTGGCATATCTTTTTTTTTGCCCAAATTTATTCTTTTTCACTAGCATACTTTAAAAATTACATGAATAAAGATTTAACAGAGCAGTGTATATACTGTCAGAGAATGAATTTGGAATACAAAACATGACAAGTGCATGAGAACTTGTTTAAAATATGGCTATATATTGCTATAGGCATATTAGATAGTGTAATTCAATAACAATTCTGGAAAAGACATGTTTAAACTTTGCTAAGTAATGTTTTATAAAAGGAAACAAATCTGCCTTTAAATTTGATTGAAAAATGCTTAACTACTCAATTTCTTCAACTAGTTTTGTTTGCGTATAATTTGATTTCACTTCTTTGTGACTATACATTTGCATTTAAATAGATTCATCTTCAAATGAAGTGCAATATACAATACCAATGTGGGAGTATGAGGCCATTTTGTAGAAGAAATTTTTACTGACCTGATAGTCCAAAATGCTATAAAGCTCTCTTTGACATTTTAAAAATTGCACAATGAATTTTATCACATCAATAACTCACAATGAAATTACAATTTGGAATGATTTCTCATTGTGTGTCTTGAACCTGACTCTTCCCTTCATTCTTCACCTCATTCTAATGCAGATTGATGAAACAGAATGTCTCAGCCATTTATCTAACCTCAAATCTGGGTAGAGGACTATGCAATTTGAGATAACTCAAATGCCATTATGTACTTTTATTGATTTTTCCTTCTGAGTAGCAGTGTTTACTTGACTTCTAATATTGGAAAGCAAAACATGCTCATACCAAAAATGATGATGTTAAAGTTATACCCTGTAAAGTCATAATAATATTGTAGAATTGAAATATAGGTAATAATAAAATCTTTAGAATACACACTCATGTCTAAACCCTCATTCATTTCATATGCATGTGCCATAAATTACTTGCACCTGACTTATTTTCCTGACGCAAAACTAGTGTAAGAAGGGCTATTACATAATAAATTATATGAAGGATCTCTAGAATGATTTTAAGATGGCCAGTTCTGTTTTATTTTATTATTTTCTTTTAGGTATTACCTTAATTGCCCCTTCTATAACATTATTTTATTTAATACTTTGCTTAGTATTTCTCAGTTACTAATTTTTATAAATTTATTTTTGACCCTTTTTAATTTCCTCTATCACCCTTCACCCCCTTACCCTCTGGTAACCACTGAACTGTTGTCGATGGCTAAGAGTTTTTGTTTGTTTGTTTGTCTTGTTCCTTTGTTGCTTTCAGTTTTATATCACACATATCAGTGAAATCATATGGTTTTTTACTTTTTCTGTATAAGTTACTTCACTTAGCAAGATAATCTCAAGGTCCATCCATGATCAAATATATAGTGATGGAAGGAGAACTGACTCTGGGTGCTGAACACATAATGCAATAGATAGATGATGTATTATAGAAATGTACACTTGAGACCTATATAATTTTACTAACCAATATCACCCCAACAAATTTAATAAAAAAAGAGAAAACAATATTTTTTATTACTTGCCTCCCTCAGTAGAGTAGGAGCTATATGAATATAATTATTATATTTAATGTAGCTGAAGTTATTCATATGGTAATAATCTCTTCTAAAAAGTCTGTCTTTTAATGAAAAATTATAGAAAGTGAAATAGAACCCTGTAGTTGTACGGATGTTTCTAGAAGTCAGTTTTAAGAGGAAGATTTGACAAGATGACCTCATAAAAGATGAGAAATGAAAGAAGGTGATTTGATCTGGTTAATAACAAATTAATTAATGATAACCAACTTAACAGAGTTCTAGAAGAAACCAGATGCCAATGAGACAAGGAAGTAACAAGTGCTGTTTTGGAGGAAATAAAATGGAGCAACTCTCAAAATTTTTGGTTAAGATGTAGAACGTAATAGCTTCAAGTTGATCCATAAAGTTTAATCTTGATTTGAATATTCTACACATACACACATATACATATTCAAGAATAATCTATATAATTACCTTATATAATATATGTGCATATATAATTAATATAAATACTTTGTCTCTAGGTAAAAAAAGTGATACATTAGGACAATGTTGAAACTTTCACATTTAAGGGACTAAACACTTACAGATGAACTATATAAGTACTAATCTAATATTTGGACCTATATCTACCCTGTTAGCTTTTTACAAAAGTTTTTTGATACAATACATTAAGTTTGTTTGAAAAATATGAAAATTGAAAATGGAAATATTGAAACAAGTAGTAATTAAATAATTGCTAATTGTTCAATGAAAGAAATGTAGGACACAGTTTTAGAAAACCCTTGGCAAAGCTGAATTGACCTAAATACTCACGGACTTGGCCTAGGAAAATGTTTTATTCCCAAACAAAAGAATCACTTGGTTCTAATTTATTAGTGTCTATTTCTCCATCATAATCTAACCAAAAAATATTATCCCTTTTCTAGGTTTTCTTCACTCCAAATTTCTCTGCTTCTGAAAAAATGTTAAATACATTTTTGCCACATTTATGCAATATAAAATAAGAAGACTGTTTTGAAGCTATGAGCATTTTTCTTCATAAAGGATGTGACAAGAAACAGTTTTACTCAGCCTTATCTTCCACTATTACACTGCCAGCATATTTGGGATGGTACATTTATTATTATTCCCATTACAGTCACTGTCAGTTTGGGAAATACTAATTTTGTCTAAATACACAGCTTGCAGATTTCAAATCACCATTTCTGGAAATAACAGAACACACACTATCAGACTTAATGTTATGTTGCATTTTATCTGAAAATGTAGTACTCTACCAAGAGAATTCTCTTGGTTCTAAACTTTTTGAGAGTGGATAATTCTTTTTTTTTTCATAGTAAACAAAATATATCAAGACTTACAGGGATAAACTATAGAACATTGTTGGGACACTGAAGGAGCGAGAGGCCACAGAAGACACTAATAACACAGGAGGAATTTATTCTCTAGGGGACAAAATGAAAATCAGAAGATCAGAAGCTGTGACAACCCTATAAGTAGGAGGCTGTACTAAAAGTCTGGACATCAGTATCAGAGAAAACTTGATCGAGCTTGCATCATTCTTCTGTCACTGACAAATTATATAACTTCTGTAAATGAAGATAACAATAATGTTGTTTTCTAATTGCTTTATTGTTTATTGTGGAGATTAAATAAAATAATAATTATAAAAGAAATATTAACTCGCTGTTGTCTGAAGAAAAGGAGCTTTAGAGAAGATAAATGGATTCTAAGCCTGGGACAAAGAGGGGAAAAATGATTTATTCTAATATTCTACACTCCACTGTGAGATATCTAGAAATTTGGAAAGAAGACCTAATGCACAGTAGTGAGTACATTTATCTCTAAAATCCACTCAAAAACATTGATAAAGCCTACATAGTCATTGTTGAGGTAAATGAATGTTTACACTAAATTGTGCCTGGGATTTTTAGTGCTTATTTTTAGCCTATCCACTGGATGTTTGATATACTAACTGTATTTTTCTAATCCATTAAATTAAATCACTTTAGTCCACACATTTTGTGAGGATTTAAGGATGCCAAAGGATTGAATGTGAAATATGCTATAAGAGCTAGAATTTTTTAAATAACATCGATAATCACCAGAACTTAGGTCCTGTGCATATTCTTTGAAAATCAGTTTTGTGAAATATCTTGGATCCAAGAAATAGATGATCAACTGTAAACCACTATGTCAATATTTTCAAAGTAAAGGTCTCACTATGTAAGTGGTTTTTTTTTTTCTTTTTTCTATATTGACAAAAATGTAACTAAACCTGGTGATTTAGGCCGCCTATCAATTCATTTGAGACATAGATGATGACTAGAATAGGAGGACAATCACATTGTAAGGTATAAAAATGTCAAATCACCCTATTGTACACTTGAAACTAGTATAACTAATATAACAATGTATACCAACTACATTTATATATTTGTGAATTATTTTTTTAATTACAGCTGACATTCACTATTAATGTATATTAGTTTCAGGTGTATAGCATAGTGACTAAACACTTATATAATTTACAAAGTGATCTCCCTGATAAGCCCACCTGGCACTATGCATAGTTATCACAATATTATTGACTGTAATTCTTGTGCTATACTTTACGGCTCCAGGACTATTTTGTAACTACCAATTTGTATTACTTAATTCCATCACGTTTTGTAACCAGCCCCCCAACCCCTCCTATCTGGCAACCATCAGTTTGTTCTCTGGTATACTAACTATATTTAAATAAAAGCCCCAGCCAGAGCAATCAGGCAAGAGAAAGAAATAAAAAGCATCCAAATTGAAACTGAAGAATCCAAATCATCACTTTTTGCAGATGGCATGATTTTTTATACAGAAAACCCTAAAGACTCCACCAAAGTAAATATTAGAAACAATAAAAAAAATACAGTAAAGTTATAGAACACAAAATCAATAAGAATAGAATTGCCATATGACCCAACAATCCATCTTCTGGATATCTACCCCCAAAAATCTGAAAACATTTATCCATAAAGTTATATGTACCCCATTATCGCAGCATTATTCATGGTGGCCAAGGCATGGAGACAATCAACATGTCCTTTAATAGATGATTGGATAAAGATGTGGTACATGTATGCAATGGAACATTACTTGGCCACAAGAAAAGATGAAATAGTGCTATTTGCCACATGATGGATCTTGATATTGCCATGCTAAGCAAAATAAATCAGACAGCAAATATTGAGAACCATATAACTTTATTCACATGTGGGATATAAAACTGAAAGCGACAAACAAACAAGACAAACAGCAAAAACTCATGGACACATGTTGCGTCCAGCATGACAGAGCAGTGGGAGTGGAAAAGGGATGGTGAAAGGTTAAGAAAGAGAGAGACACTAAGAGAAAAAAATGCAGTTGGTGCCAGGGGACTCCAGCCTCATGGACTGAGACCCGAATCGGGCCTGACTGCTCCTTTTATTGTCTCACACATAAGAAAAGATCAATGTATCTTCCGCAGTCTCTGAGTCTCATACCAGAAGATGTAGCTCAGGGCCAGATCACCCATGCCTGCAGGCTGCCATTACCGAAGGTCCCATGATGTTATTGTCATGCACCTCCTAAGAGACAGAAACTTCCTCTGCTGGAACTTACTGATAAGAATGCACAGAGGACAGATATTATCACACCAATAGGTCATTTCATGGGCAGGCTGTCAGAACCTGAAACAAGGGGTCTATACCCTTTTTCCTCAACTCTGTGATTCCTCCTATGACTCCTATGAGACTGTGCCTGTCTTAGGTTGTTTCTCCCTTGAGGAATCCAACCTGTCATTGACTAACCAGCCGTCTTTTGGGGCCAAGTAGGAATACATAGAGTAGGCATAATATTGAAGTAGTGATCTGTCTTTATGGAAAGGTGCATGGGAGCAGACAGGCAATCGTGTGACAACAGACACAGACAACAGTTTAGTGGTTACCAGAGAGTAAGGAGAATGGGAGGGTAGTAGTAGAGGATAAAAGAGGTCAAATATATGGTGAAAGGCTTCTTTTGGGCTAACCTCAGTAGGCATGTAGGGTCACTTTGATTACTCTACTAAGTTTGTAAGTCCAGATTTAAGTGGTGGTAACTAGACCTGTCTTTATAGAGGAGTAGCAAGATCATATGGCAGAGAAGTATGTGGGATAAGAGATGCTATTAGAGTCATCTTTGGAAAATAAAACCTGTTATTGTATGCCAGCTGGCCACAATTCACCTCCCTCCACATGCAAACTATACTTATCTACTTCAGGAGAGGCAAAAAACCTTATCCCACATAATATTTGATTGAGGTCCAGGATTTCATCATCTAAATTTGGGCCAGGTACACCTGAGTCTCTTTTGGTTCAGTTGTTTTCTCATGTGGCTTATCGCCATTCAAAAGCCTTTAAATTAAGGAAGTCAGTTATCTTTCTCCTATAGAGCCAACATATAATCGTGAATCAAA
This sequence comes from Aselliscus stoliczkanus, assembly GCA_033961575.1. NCBI lineage: Eukaryota > Metazoa > Chordata > Mammalia > Chiroptera > Hipposideridae > Aselliscus > Aselliscus stoliczkanus. Next base: position 188,443,958 of record CM066728.1, read on the forward strand.
CATGGAACTATTAAAATAGACATTGCCATAGAAAAGGGGTAGATACTATTATAGATATACAGCAGACAATCCCCATAGCACTTTTACAGTCTAGCTGGGTATATATGTTGCCAGTTCCAAAGGCCTCTTCATTTTGCACTGCTTTGGTCACTTTTAATCCAAGCTGATAAAATCTTTTTTTAAGAAAAATATGTGGGGCCGGCCGAGTGGCACAGTGGTTAAGCGCTGGCTTGGGAAGCCAGCGGCCCCGGTTCAGGTCCCACATATGAGGGCCAGTGACACTGCCCTCAACAAAAAAAAAAAAAAAAGAAAAAGAAAAATATGTGTCTCTTATGTATCAATTTATAATATACTTCTCTAAAAGAAAGCCACATCCACAAATTTCCTTGTGATAAATTACTCAACCTTGGGCTTCCAATGAGAAGTTGTGGGATAACACCCTTAAGATTTAATAGAAGTCCACTTTTTAACAGAGTATCTCAGAGGCATATGATAAAGAAACTTAATAAATCTTTGCCTGTCTTAAAGAGTTCATGAGGCATCACTTTAAATTTTTTTGAGGGGTTAACAGGAGATTTGCAGTCAGATCCCTGGCTTTATCTTTGCTCTGAGACCACATTTTCCTGAAAACACTGAAGAGCTAATTATTTGCCAGAATCCCTTTACTATTTCAAAATTCTTTTGCATTTTGAAGAGGTTTGGAATGAAAAGTAGTATTTTGGTTTAAACTTCAGCAAGTTTTGTCTCATTTATTTTTCTAAAGTTTGCTAAATAATACTCTTTATATTTAAAGCTGATTTCTATTTGTATTTATCATATACAGATAAATTAAGTACCTGTTGGCACTTTGATAATTCAACATGGAAATATTCTTAGCAATTCAATTAGTTTGTTTGATACACTTTTCATGTTACCACAGGTGACAGTATTGCCCAACTTGTTGCAACTATATAACAAGGGTCTTCTTCTAGCTGAATACCAGTTATTTTTACTTTCCTTTAAGCCTTCCCTGATAGCTTATTCCCTGATAGCCATATCTGTGATCCAATTCCAAAGGCAATTAATTCTAAATGTTTTAGGTTTGGTTATATCATTACCATATTTTGAGATACCAAATTCTACTCCAGTTATCTCTTGCTGCCCACCAACTACACCATATTACTGGTGTAAAACAAAAAGTTATGTTATGCTGCTTCTGGGAATTAAAACCCTAGACAGGTATAGGAGGGATGGCTTTCCTCCATCACGTCTGGGGACTCAGCTGGGAAAAATCAAACAGACAGGGATGACTGACATGGCTGTGGGTTAGAATCTCCAAAGGCTTTTTCAGGCATGCATCTGGTGCATAGCTGGGATGACTAAAGGCTAGGCTCAGCTGAAGAGTATAGAGAGGAGCATCTGCACATGATCTCTCCATGGAGACTGAGTTTCTCACTGTATGGCAGCTGAATTTTCAGAGGAAAACCAGAGAATGAATAGAAAGAGAGCAAGTGTTTTTAAGAGACCAAGGCAGAAGATGCATGACTCCTGCTGACCTAGCCTCAGAAATCAGCCTGTTTCACTTCAGCCGCATTCTATTGATTATAATGAACATGAAAGTAACCTGGATAAATTATGCAAGGTAATGATAGGGGCAAGGATCTTATGGGACATCTTGTCTCATGGTGCTAAGCATAATTTCACATAACCAGCCTCAGGGTAATTTCACTCCTTAATGAGGTCAAAATACTCATTTGATGAAGACATTCATGTGATCCAGAAAGCCCTAAATGTTCACAATACCATGTGACCAGAACCCAGTCATATGACTCCTAAATTTTCAACTCACCTACTCCAATATCCTATTAAAACAATTGTTAAAATTTGCTGATATCACCAATCCATAGACTGCCATTCACTATCATCAACTCATGTCTCAACTACTCAGTTAATATTCCACGGATCTTTACTGTAACTCCTTAAGTCTTTATGAGTTTCCCCCACCTCTTTTACACTCCATTGTGCCCAGAAACACTCAATTGTGGTCAAAAGCAACTATTCTGTGTTTGCCACTAATCAGTTGAATGTTGATAGAGAAAAACAGATATTTGTGAAATAAAATTGTGTGCCCTGAGTTGATCTGATTTTGGCTTGATTATCATCATGGCTATAACTAGAAGCCACAGGTTTCAACCTTTAGTTAATGAAAACACCTAAAGGGAAATTAAGTTAATAGGAAGGTGACATAAGTACATTGATAATGTTGAATTTTGGGTTAGCTAGTAACTATTTTTAGAGAGATAAGGAAGGAAATATGTGAACATTCACATATCTGTTACCAAAAATTTTTAGTTAAAGCTTCACATGTTCTGTAACTTGTCACAATGAAGTTCAGGGTCTAAGTTTGTTGTTTTTTTTGTTTGTTTGTTTTGTTTTAATTAATTAATTTATTTAATTAGTTTCAGGTGTACAACACAGTGCAATAGTTACACATTTTACCCCTCAAAGTGACAATCCCCCACCCCCAATTCGCCACCCCACTCCTCCACCCCATATCATATATATCTATTACTCTTCCTCTGACTCTCTTCCACAGTATAATCCACATCCCGTGACTATCTATATATATATTCAATTACAGTTGATATACAACCTCCACTTCAGGTATACAGTGCTGTGATCAAACATCTACTCCATGCATGAAGTGGTCTCCTCAACAAGACATGTGCCCATCTGATGCCCCACAAAATATTTACAACATTATTAATTATATTCCCCGAACTGTCAATATTCCTGTGGCAATATTGTAGTTGCCAATTTTTCCTGTCTAATCCCTTCCCCTTCTCCCTCCTCCCCACCCCCTCTCCCAACTAGCAACCCTGTATTTCCTCTATATCTATGAGATAGTTTCTGTTTACATTGCTTATTCATTCAGGTTTTCAGATTCCACATATAAGTGAGATCATATGGTATTTGTCTTTCTCTGTCTGACTTATTTCACTTAACATAATAGTCTCTAGGTCCATCCACATCATTGCAAATGGAACGATTTCATTCTTCTTTATAGCGGAGTAATACTCCATTGTATAAATGTACCAAAGTTTCTTAATCCAGTCATCTACCGATGGGCATTTCTGTTGTTTCCAAGTCTTGGCTATTGTAAATAGCGCTGCAATGAACATAGGGGTGCATATATTTTTTTGAATCAGTGTCTTGGGTTTTTCGGGATAAATACCTAGGAGTGGAATTACTGGGTCAGAAGGTAGTTCCATTTCCAGATTTCTGAGATACCTCCATACTGACTTCCATAGTGGCTGCACCAATCTGCAATCCCACCAACAGTGCAGCAGGGACTCCTTTTCCCCACAGCCCTGCCAGCACTTGTTGTTTGTTGATTTATTGATGATAGCCATTCTGACTGGAGTGAGGTGGTATCTCATTGTGGGTTTTATTTGCATTTCCCTAATGACCAGAGAGGTTGAACATTTTTTCAAATGCCTGTTGGCCTTCTGTATGTCCTCTTTAGAGAAATGTCTCTGCATATCTTCTGCCCATTTTCATATTGGGTTGTTTGTTTTTTTGGTGTTGAGTTGCATAAGTGTTGTATAAATTTTGGATATTAACCCCTTATCAGATATATCGTTGGTGAATATATTCTCCAAATCAGTAGGCTTCCTTTTTGTTTTATTGATGGTTTCTTTTGTTGTGAAAAAACTTTTAAGTCTGATATAATCCCATATGTTCATTTTTTCTTTTACTTCCCTTGCCCGCAGGGATGTATCAGTAAAAATATTGCTCCAGGTAATGTCTGCAAATGTACTCCCTATGTTTTCTTTTAGAAGTTTTATGGTTTCAGGTCTTACATTTAAGTCTTTAATCCATTTTGAATTTGTTCTTGTATATGGTGTAAGGAGGTGGTCCAGTTTCATTTCTTTTGCATGTATCAGTCCAATTTTCCCAGCACCATTTATTGAATAGACTATCTTTATTCCAATGTAAATTCTTGCTTCCCTTGTCATAGATTAACTGTCTGTAAATGTATGGATTTATTTCTGGGCTCTCTGTTCTGTTCCACTGATCTATGTGCCTGTTTTTATGCCAATACCATACTGTTTTTATTACTGTAGCCTTGTAGTATGTTTTGATGTCTGGTAGTGTGATACCCCCGACTTTGTTCTTCTTTGTCAGGATTGCTGAGGCTATTCGGGGTCTTTTATGGTTCCATATAAATTTTAGGATTATATATTCTATTTCTGTGAAAAATGCCCTTGGTAGTTTGATAGGAATTGCATTGAATCTATATATTGCTTTAGGCAGTATGGATATTTTAACTATATTAATTCTTCCTATCCACGAGCATGGTAAGTGTTTTCATTTATTTGTATCTTCTTTGATTTCTTTCTTCAGTGTCTTATAATTTTCTGAGTACAGATCTTTTACTTCTTTAGTTAGATTTATTCCTAGGTATTTTATAGTTCGTGTAGCAATTGTAAATGGGACAGTTTTCTTGATTTCTCCTTCTGTCAGTTTATTATTGGTATATGCAAATGCCACTGATTTCTGAACATTGATTTTATATCCTGCTACTTTACTGAATATGTCTATCAGTTCCAATAGTTTTTTGATTGAGTCTTTGGGGTTCTCTATATACAGTATCATGTCATCTGCATATAATGACAATTTTACTTCTTCCTTGCCAATTTGGATGCCTTTTATTACTTTTTCTTGTCTGATTGCTGTGGCTAGAACTTCCAGCACTATGTTGAATAAAAGAGGAGAAAGTGGACAGCCTTGTCTTGTTCCTGATCTTAAGGGGAATGGTTTTAGCTTTTCCCCATTGAGTATGATGTTAGCTGTAGGTTTGTAATATATGGCCTTTATTATGTTGAGATATGATCCCTGTATTCCCGCTTTGCTAAGGGTTTTTAACATAAATGGCTGTTGGATTTTGTCAAATGCTTTTTCTGCATCTATTGAAATGACCATGTGATCTTTATTCTTCATTTTGTTGACGTGGTGTATCACATTAATTGATTTATGGATGTTGAACCAGCCTTGCATACTAGGGATGAAACCCACTTGATCATGATGTATGATCTTCTTAATATATTGCTGAATTCTGCTTGCTAATATTTTATTGAGAATTTTTGCATCTATATTCATCAGGGAGATTGGCCTGTAGTTTTCCTTTTTTGTGCTGTCTTTATCTGGTTTTGGAATCAGGATGATAGTGGCTTCATAAAAAGAGTTTGGGAGCCTTCCCTCCTTCTGGATTTTTTGGAATAGTTTGAGAAGAATAGGTGATAGTTCTTTTTTGAATGTTTGATAAAATTCACTTGCGAAGCCATCTGGTCCAGGGTTTGGGAGCTTGTCAATTACTGATTCAATTTCCTTGGTAGTAATCAGACTATTTAGAGTTTCTGTTTCTTCTTGAGTTAGCTTTGGAAGGTTATATGCTTCTAGAAAATTATCCATTTCTTCCAGATTGTCAAATTTTTTGGCATATAGATGCTCATACTAATTTATTAGAATAGTCGAAATTTTTTTTGTATTTCTGTGATGTCTGTAGTCATTTCCCCTATTTTGTTCCTGATTTTGCTAATTTGAGTCCTCTCTCTCTCTCTTTTTTTTTTTTTTTTTTGATGAGCCTGGCTAGAGGTTTGTCAATTTTGTTTATCTTCTCAAAAAACCAGCTCTTGGATTCATTGATCTTTTGTATTGTTTTTCTGTTCTCTATATTGTTTATTTCTGCTCTGGTCTTTATTATCTCCTTTCTTGTACTCCCCTTGGGCTTCTTTTGCTGTTCTTTTTCCAGTTCCCTTAGGTGTAAGGATAACCTGTTGATTTCAGATTTTTCTTCCTTCTTTAGGTAGGCTTGCCCTGCGATAAACTTCCCTCTTAGGACTGCTTTTGCAGCATCCCGGAGATTTTGGGTCGTGGTGTTTTCATTTTTGTTTGTCTCGAGGTATCTTTTGATTTCCTCCTTGATCTCATTTGTGACCCACTCACTATTTAGTAGCATGTTGTTTAGCCTCCATTTATTTGTCAGCTTCCCGGATTTCTTCTTATAATTGATTTCTAGCTTCATAGCATTGTGGTCAGAGAAAATAGTTGAAATGATTTCAATCTTCTTAAATTTATTGAGACTTGTTTTGTGGCCTAACACGTGGTCTATCTTAGAAAATGTTCCATGTGCACTTGAAAAGAACGTATATTCTGTAGCTTTGGGGCGAAATGCTGTGAATATTTCAATAAATTCCAGCTGTTCTAATGTGTCATTTAAGGTTGCTGTTTCCGCATTGATTTTTTGTCTGGAGGATCTGTCCATTGGTGACAGCGGAATATTGAAGTCCCCTACTATGATAGTGTTACTGTTGATCTCTGTCTTTATGTCTGACAATACCTGTTTTATATATTTAGGAGCTCCTATGTGAGGTGCATAGATGTTTACTAGTGTTATGTCCTCTTGTTGGATCGATCCCTTCATTACTATGAAGTGTCCTTCTTTGTCCTTTGTTATATTCTTCAATTTAAAGTCCATTTTTCTGATATAAGTATCGCTAGTCCAGCTTTTTTCTCAGTTCCATTTGCATGAAATGTTTTACTCCATCCCTTTACTTTCAGCCTGAATGAGTCTTTGGATCTGAGGTGAGTTTCTTGTATACAGCACATGCAGGGGTCTTGCTTTCTTATCCATTCAGCCACCCTATGTCTTTTTATTGGATCATTTAATCCATTTACATTTAATGTGATTATTGATAGGTGTGTATTTATTGCCATTTTGTTATTTGTGTTCAGTCTTTCTTAGTTAGGTTGTTTTTCTCTTCTATTTAAAGAAGCCCTTTTAACATTTCCTGCAAAACTGGCTTGGTGGTAATGAATTCCCTTAACTTATTCTTTTCTGCAAAGCTCCTTATCTCGCCTTCAATTTTAAATGATAACCTTGCTTGGTACAGCAATCTGGGCTGTAGGCCTTTATTTTTCATCACTTTGAAAACCTTCTGCCACTCCCTTCTGGCCTGCAAAGTTTCTGTAGAAAAGTCAGCTGATAATCTTATGGGGGTACCCTTGTAAGTAACTTGCTGCCTTTCCCTTGCTGCTTTAAGGATTCTGTCTTTGTCCTTAACCCTTGCCATTTTCACTATAATGTGTCTAGGTGTGGGCATGTTCGGAATCATCCTGGTTGGAACTCTCTGCACTTCCTGGGCTTGTATTTCAATGTCCTTTGCCAGGTTAGGGAAGTTTTCAGACATTATTACTTCAAATATGTTCTCAATCCCATGCTCCCTCTCTTCTCCTTCTGGTATTCCAATGATCAATTAAGTATTACATGTCATGTTGTCCCCCAGCTCTCTTAAACTATTTTCCATTTTTTTCATTCTTTTTTCTTTTTGTTGTTCCACATGGGTGATCTCTGCTATTTTGTCTTCTAAGTCACTGATTCGATTTTCTGCTTCATCCAATCTGCTAGTCATTCCATCAAGTTTGTTATTTAATTTGGTAATTGTGTTCTTAAGTTCTAGCAGGTTGTTTTTCATGATTTCTTTATCCTTCTTTATATTTTCATTAATTTCCTTGAACATTCTAATAATCAGTGTTCTGAACTCTGTCTCCGATAGGTTCTTTACCTCTGTTTCCTCTAGTTCCACTGATTCAGGAAGTTTCTTCTGTTCTTTTATTTGGGTTGTGTTTCTTTGTCTCCCCATTCTGGTTTACTCTGTTTGCTTCGATATAACAGATAGATCCCCCAGGTTTTTCAGTCTTTTCTAGGTAAACTTATACGGTGTGTGTCCTTCATATTTGAATTACTCAGTCTCCCTATTCTCCTGTGCTTGTATCTGAGGTGTTCCTTGTGTTGTGCGTCCTCACTTGTTGAAGTTTTAATTTTGATTACTTTTGGCTTGTCAGTAGGTGGGATTGACTCCCAGATTGATTAGCTGTGAGGATCAGCAGCGTCTTCAGTTTATGAGCTGCTGTGAGAGGATTGACCCCTCTGTTGAAACTTGGACCCTATGGGCCCTAGTACCTGTAGCAACTTCCTTTTGGCTGTGACTCTTGTATGTCAAACCCAGAAATGCTCTGGTTTTATCTAAAGTTGGTCTCTGGTTATGATGATTCTTGTGTCTGTTTGTTTGGGCCCACTGCTGCAGAGTGATTTTAGAGCATAACAGATCAACAAGAACAACCTCCGTAGCCACCAAAGGAAACCAAATGCTCGCACAAGTAAAAAAAGCCAACCATCTATTTACAGTCAACTTGTACAGAAATATCAAACACATTAATGAAGAAAACAAACAGAAACAAAACAATAACCACACATACAATAATAACAGAAGAGGAAACAAAATAAAATACAATATCCTAAAATAAAAAATAGAATAAATATGAGAAACCGAATAGCTATACCTAAAAGATAAAAATTAAAATTAAAAAAAAAAGAATAAAAATTTAAAAAATAAAATTTTCAGAAAAAAGAAAAGGAGGAAAAGTATAGCAGTGAGAAGAATGAATAAGAGAAGGGAGAAAATGAGGGTGGGGGGAAAAGAAAAAGAAAAGAAAGAAAAATAAAAAGAAAAAATATCTATATATGTATATATTTGTCTACACACCCATATATATGGACATATATTCACGTATATACACCTATATATATGCCTGTATTAAAAATTACATAATGACAAAAATGAAATAGAAATAAAAACCAAAAACAACCAAGATAAGCAACTAATAAAGGGAAAACAAAACAAAATAAAACAAAACAAACCAAAAATACCTTTGCCGGTCTTGGCTAAAGTCCACCAAGCTCTCTTCAGTTTGTCCTCTGCTGTACAAAAATTCCTGTGTGTCTTGTGGGAACAGAGTAGGCCACCTGATGCCTAGTGTGATCCTGGCACTGCAGGTTTGCTGTACTTGAGTGTGGTTGTGACGTGTGATTGGTGGTTTTTACAAAGTCACTGCCTTTTTGCTTTTGCCTGTCCCTAGGCAGGCTGCACCCCCAAAGGCTCAATGAGTGTCTCTGGGCACCCTTTTGGTTGACCGGAGCATTAAAGAATTCCTCACTACCAAAAGCCATCTGCTAAGAATCTGTCAATTAGTGCTTCAGCAGGTGAACCTGCCCTGCCTCCCAAGCCTTGCCTAAAGGTGGGGGCGGGGTAGGTAGTCTCACTCTGCAGCCTTTACTGGGTGGAAATTCTCAACCCCCTGCAGGTAAGGATATCTTCCTAGTCTGCCCCTATTGCTCCATTCAGGAGTCAGTTTAAGACTCTGTCTTGGCGGGGGCCAAAGTTTGTGCGAGTAGGTGGGTTATTGGTTTTCTTTTGCTTTCTGTTCAAGAGTAGAAAAAGGAAAAAGAAAATAAATAAATAAACAAAGATACAGTTCCAACACTGTTTTAAGCTAAGGTCTTTGCCTCTTATGCTCCAGCGGAGTTCCTGCTGCTCTCCCAAAGGGTCTGCCGGGATTTAGGGAATTGCGCGCACCCTACCGTGTGGCCAAGATCCCCACTCCGCGTCTCTCAGGGACCTGCGTCTCCACCCGGCACGCTGCTTGTCCAAGCGAGTCTTCTTTTTCCCCTGCTCCCGGGTTTCAGGCTTCTGCCTCGGAGCCGGTGCGCGCCCGCGCGGATCTCCTGCTACTCTCCCAAACGGTCTGCCGGGATTCAGGGGACTGCACGCACCGTGCCGCGTGGCTCCGATCCCCACTCCGTCTCTCCAGGACCTGTGACTCCAGCCGGCGCGCTGCGTCTCCGCGGGCGAGTCCTCTGTTTCCCCCTGCTCCTGGGTTTCAGGCTTCTGCCTCGGAGCCGGCGCGCGCCCACGTGGATCTCCTGCTGCGCTCCTGAAGGGACTGCCTCCGGGTTTTAGGGGACTGCGCGCACCTTTCCACGCGGCTCAGATTCCGGCTCTGTCTCTCCGGGACCTGTGTCTCCGGCTGGTGCGCTAGAATTCTTTTTACCCCTGCTCCTGTGTTTAAGGCTTCTGCCTCAGAGCCTATGCTCCGCGGGACCCGGTGGGCACAGAGACTGATCCCTGAACCAGGAGGGTGCAGGGATTGATCTTGCCCTGTCGCTGCCAGGCTCTGCACCCTGCTTCCTGGGGACCCAGCGAGCCGCGGGTGCAGCTCGTACCTCTGCACAGTCGTCTCCTCTCTCTCCTCCCGCACTTGCCCGGCCTGAGGCTTTTGCCTCAGACTGCAAACCAATGCCGCTCTTGCTGAACTCTAGGTGGGCCGCGGGCCGCAGGGAGCGAGCTGGGGGAACACTCACCGTGCCTTGGCAGCCACAGGTGTGGTCTGCACCTCATGCGTCTCGCCACCTTCTTCCCCTACTCGCCCGGCCTGCCCACCTTCCAGCAATCATGTGAAACTCTTAGTTGCTCTGTGTGATGAGTAGACCTCCCTTTGAAGTGTATTAAAAGTTCAAATTGTGGATATTTCTAGGGGAGATTTCATGGAGCCCTCCTCACAGCTGCCATCTTGCCCCAGCTCCAGCTAAGTTTGTTTACCAAAAGGAACAAAGAGATTTCTCCCTAAAAATTAAAACATTGTTAGAACTGCTGACTTCTAATGTAGAATGTTTAGAATAGGAACACCTGTTAGACAGGTTCAGAAAAATGTGTTCATACAAAGTTTTAAGTTATATTTGGTATAAGACTATTGTTTTCCTGATAATTATTGAGTGTGGCCATTGAGTATATGCTGTGGATGTCCTTTAAAAGATAGCATTTCTATGTAGGTTAGGATCATATCTAAAGGCAACCTTTCTAAAAAATAAAAAATGTTTGAATTTTAAATAATAAATCTAATAGTTGGCTTCTTAATCTACTTCTCAGCAGAATTCAAAGACTAATGTATCCTCCTATATTGAAATATTTTATTATTTTAGCTCCAATATCACTGCATTTTACTGGTGGTCATTATTTTTAATGTGTCTAGGTATATATACCATATCATTATATTCTACTCAACCTATCAATATAGTTTCTGTGTCTTGAGAAGATTATAGATTACTTACCTAAAATTAATTGAACGAGGATATAACAGATTCACTAAATGAGCTAGACTCAGTGGGTTAAGGCATAAAGCAATTTCACCCACTCTCATCTGTACACCTTCCATCTACTCTGTTGAATTGTTCTTCCTTATCTTTGTGTAAAACACTGAGTAAATCCCAAAGTTTTATAGTCACATTCTAGTATTTAAAAATCCAATTTAGTCTAATGACAAAACTTTATTCTCTCATTTCATCCAAAGGTACTCCCTTTCTAGGCAGCTTTAACCTGGATCTGTCAAAGCAGCATTCATATACTTGATGTTCAGCTGCTTTCTCCTGTTTGCTCAACCTCCTCTTTTGCAGCTCAGCTGGTGATTATGTCTATTTCCAGAGTTAGGGTTGTAGGTAATAAGAAACAAGTATAATGTTATGTGGCCATCATAACTGCAATATGACATCAGAACCACCTTTGTGTCAAATGTTGAAATAATGCAGTTCTATCAAAGGATATTTTGGGAGTTCTTTAGGATAATCATTGCTGGAGAGCTTGTAGTTCTCAGATGAAGATGAAGCTTCTTCCAGTTAGATTTTTATGATATACCCTCTCAGTCTCTAGCTTTTGGCTGTCTACCGCATGCATACTCTGTCTCTTGAGATCACTTTGCCCATGCTCATTTCCACAAGCTTCAACTCTGGTCCATAAGACACTGCCTTGCAGAAATTAAGTTCTGTCAATTCTCCATGCAACTTGCTTCACTCTGCTTCCACTGGTCATTCAAGCCTATAAACATTTCAATCCTCAATCAAAAATGACTTCTGTATCCCTAAAAATCCAAAGGAAACACATAACATCTCTGTGTGGTTCCCTATCTTCATTTCACATGGCTTGGTGGCAGGAAAGGAATGCTCATCACATTAGCATCTCTCTCGCCAAAGAAACTCCTAATTTGTAGTTCTTTTTTTATTTATATTAAATTTATTGAGGTGACATTGGTTAATTAAATTATATAGGTTTCAAGTGTATAATGCTGTATAATACATCATCTATATATGGATTGTATGTTCACCACCCAAAGTCAAATCTTTTTCTGTTACCATATGTTTCACCCCCTTTATTCTTTTCTACCTCCCACTTTCCCCCTTGTTCTCTGGTAACCACTAAACTGTTGTCTATGTCTATGAATTTTCATTTGTTTGTCTTGCTCATTTGTTGATTTTACTTTTATATGCCACATAGCAATGAAATCATATGGTTTTTGACATTTTCTGACTTATTTTGCTTACCCTGATAATCTCAAGATCCATCTATGTTGTTGTAAATGGCAGTATTTCACCTTTTCTTATGGCTGAGTAATATTCCATTGTCTTTATCCAATCATCTATTGAAGGACACTTTGGTTGTTTCCATGTCTTGACTGTGAATAATGTTGCAAAGAACATAGGGGTACACGTATCTTTACAGATAAAAGTTTGAGAACAAAGCCACAATGAGCTACCACCTCACATTTGTTAGAATGACTATCATGAACAAGAACAAGTGATAACAAGTGTTGGAAAGGTCGTGGGAGAAAAAAGCACCTTCATGCATTGCTGGTAGGAATGTAAATTGGTGCAGTCATCATGGAAGGCAGTGTGGAGGTCCCTCAAAAAATTAAGCATAGAATTACCATACAACCCAGCAATTCCTCTTCTGGGTATCTACCCCCAAATTTACAGTTCTTTCTATCATCACTATCTTCTCCCCTTCTATAAGCTGGAGTTGGATAAATAATTAGTTTTACTGTGTCTCAACATCATGATCTAGCAGCTATACTTTTTGCCCAGTGTAGCCACTCCCAGAAGCAAATAAATTCCAAGGCAATAGGAAAAGTTACTTTTAACATTGTGTTACAAAGAGTCAACTCCTAAAGAGAGACTGAGACCTTTATTTCTAATTCTATACATCCAAAGAGGCCATGGAAAAAGTCAATAACACTAAATAAGATTAAGGATGAATGTCCAACCTTACTTCAATGACTATCTTTACACATTTTATATTTTGTGGCACACTTTCTAGGAATCACATCTTATACTAATCACTTCTTAATTTACTTGCAGTGTGCATTATTAGGAGAGCAAATTAGACTCATTTATATTTAAGTATATATTTTAAGTGATATATTTTATACAAGTTTAAAATTATTAAAAGTAGGTTATAGTAAACCATTAAAAATAGGTTGCTTAGGATGCAAGTTTATATTCCTGAACTATTTAAAGTCTTGCTCATTAGAGAAGTCACCTGCAGGTATGACTATCACATTGGATTATATCATTCCTAAATGCATTCAATAACTCTCTTTTGCTTATGTCATTAAAATTAAACTCCCTAGTTCAATGTCAAAGGTGCTCCTTTTATATATGATCCCTATTTTCTACAAGAGACCTACCTCACACTACTTCCACATACAGTCTTTCTGCTCATTCATGTATGCCTCTTTTTTTTAATTTGTATTAAATTTATTGGGGTGACATTGGTTAGTAAAATTATATAGTTTTCAAGTGTACATTGGTATAATACATCAAAACTTATCATACAATTCCCCCAGATGTCTTCTTTCAGTCCCTCCAGTTAAAGTCCTGTGTCAATAATTGTACTAACTTATTCAGAATTTGATGCTTAGGCTCACTGCAAATATGTATTTGCAGGTTCACCTCGACTATGTTTTAAATTTTAAACAAAGTAAGTCAGACAGAAAAAAAATCAAGAACCATATGATTTTACTTACATGTGGGATATAAAACTGAAAGCAACTAATGAACAGGACAAACAAAGAAACAAAAACTCATAGACACAGACAACAGTTTAGTGGTTACCAGAGGGTAAGAGGGGTGGGATGGTAGAAGAGGTTAAATGGGGTCAAATATATGGTGATGGAAGGAGAACTGATTCTGGGTGGTGAGCACACAATATGATATAAAGATGATGTATTACAGAATTGTACACCTGAAACCCATATAATTTTACTAACCAATGTCACCCCAATAAATTTAATAATAAAAAAAAATGTGTATGAAGGAAAAAGAAAATTAAAAAAACCTTTCTCTACCCTCTTGGATCTGAGTTGGCCTTATGACTTGCTTAGACCAAGGGGAGAATAACAAGCATGATGCAAGTAGAAGCTTAAAAACACTTTTAAGATTCCTTCATACTCTGGAAATCTTTCTACCATCATATGAAGAAGCCTGAGCTAGCCTACTTAAAGATGAGACCAAGCTGAACCATATGAGGCCCCAGAGACCAATCAGACTCTAACATCAGTAATATGATGACATCCTAGACAACTGTGTCCCAGTCATGCCACCAACTACCTGCAGGGATCAGCTAAGCCAGCCCAGAACAAAGAGTTGCCAGGTCAACTTACAAAATCATGAGTTAAATAAATGGCTACCATTAAACCCCCAAATTTTGAGCTGGTTTGTTACACATGTTATAAAGTAGTAGATACAATTACATATTTATTGGGACTATAAAAATGAACTATGTTATAATGATGTAATACAGTAATACATGTGTTTTAATTAAAAGGAATTTAACTATAATCTTAATTGTACTAAATGTGCATGTGTCCCTTATGTCACTGGAAACTTGATTTTTTCTTCTTGCTTATGAAATAAGCCGTGGATTTGGGTGGGTAGGCATATTGAGAGTTTAGTGTATTCCACAGAGAATAGCTATAAGATTGGAAGGTGGTAAGTGCAGGTCTGCAAACACCATCCAGCAAAAAAACATTCAGTTAATAGAGTAAAAGAGAGCAAGAATGACAATATTTTGTGAAGAACTTTTCAGGAATCATATCTATATTAATTATTTCTTAAATTGCTTACAGTATATATTATGAGAGGAAACTATACTCTTTTATACTTAAGTATCTGGTGATACATTTTGTACAAGTCAAAATTATTAAAAGTAAATAGTACTTTTACATTCATTTTACTAAATATGTCCTCCAATAAAATGAGTTTGGTATGAGAGATAAATGAAATACTTTACTTGGAAAAAAATGTTTGAACTTTGTAATATTGCAATGCTAATTCACATTTTTTAAACCTTTTTGTGAAAACAAAATTAAAACCCCAAGATTCCTATCTGCAAAGTTATAACATGTTCAAATCAAGACACACACACACACACACACACACACACACACACACTAAAGTTCTCATTAATTTGTGTTCCGAACATCTGAATTTTTCTTAAATTATGAAAGGATATCAAGCTAAGGAAGTTGTATGTATGGAGATATAAATAGGGAGTAAAATACCATAAATGCATTTAATATTTATTAATATTATGTACTATTGTTTTTTCTCATTACATGTACATATTACATTTTCTTCATTCATCTTTGAAGGGCACTTGAGTTGGTCCAATATCTTGTCTACTATGAATAGTGCTGCAATGAACATGGGAGTGCAATTATTTTGGATATATGCCCAGATATAGGATTGCTGGATCATATAGTAATTTAATTTTTAATTTTTAAAGGAGTCTCCATGCCATTTTCCATAATGGCAGTACCATTTTACATTCCCACATATAGTGTACAAGGATTCTAATTTCTTCACAAACTCACAAACTCATATCTTTTAAAAAAAAATAGTCACTCTAACGGCTTTGAGATGGTATTTCATTGTAGTTTTCCTTTGAAATTCCCTGATAATTAATGATGTTGAACATCTTTTCATATGTCCATTGGCCACTTGTATGTCTTCTTTGGAGAAATGTCTATTCAAGTCTTTTGCTAATTTTTTAATTGGTTTACCACTGCAAAAATGGAGGGGAGGACCCAAAGAAACTCTGAGAAAACTTGGATATGTCTATCATGTCAATTGTGATGGTATTGTGTGCTTGTATATGTCCAAACTCATAAAATTGCACACATTAAATATGTGAAGTTCTTGTATGTGAATTATATCTCAATAAAGCTGTTAAAAAAGAGATGAGGCACTTAGCTTCATAGAATATACATAAGATCTAAGAAAAGAAACACAGTATTTACTACTTGTCATATATAGATCCTGCTGCCAAATGCTTTCCAAAACTGGAAATGAGGGGCATCTGGTTAGCTCAGGTGGTTAGATCGTAGGCTCATAACAGCAAGGTTGCTGGTTCGATTCCCACATGGGCCACTGAGATGCGCCGTACATAACTAGATTGAAACAGCTACTTGAATTGAAGCTGATAGGCCCTGGAAAAACACACTGTTCCCTAATAAAATTTCTAAAAAAAACCAAAACTGGAAATGAGATGCCAAAAATATGGTGTCTCATTTCCAGTTTTTAAAGGCAGCAGGCAGAAGCCAAAACATACCCCATCTCCTCAGCGAGATCATTACTACAACCCTGTCATGGGCTTGGATGTCATCCTTTTACAGCTAGGGAAATCAAAGCTCAAGGGTATAAACAATTTGCCACATGAGACCTACTGGTGAATAGATTTTCTTCCTCTGATTGCATTGCTCCTTCTCTTATTTTATGTATCTATTGTCTCAGCATATGAAACAATTAAAGAACCCCGTGCAGCGTTGGACCACTCAGCAAATCCCCAACCCCTCCTTTCCACATTTCTGCCCTGAGTTTAGAGACCTAGGTATATGACTCTTGTTTTCATGATTAACTGTATAACCATGGGCAACAGTACAAGGTATGACTTTCATGTAGAATACTGGTAAATAAATTTATGTGGATCTAAATGTCTCTTCTTCATTTATAGATTAAGCTACTTTCCTCTAAGCTATACTACCCCTAATTATACTAATAAGAGTGGTCAAATTAAATTCTTAGATATTACCACTGCAAATTGACTTTGTTGGCAATAAGTGAAGTCCATATAACTTATTTGGTCTTAATTCTCTGGGATTTCTTGAAAATAACCTCTAGCTCTTAGTATGAATTAATGCTGTAAAATGTGTTCACATTTGGGGAACAAGGTTGAGACCTCTAGTTCAAGGTCAAAAGAAAATGAAACTTTTAATGTTTCAGATTTTCTTTGTTTCCTGTAGTTATGAGAACTTATAAATAAATATACTTTTTTGTGAATAAGGCCTATATTGCATTTTTAAAAAGCAGTTTACTTTAAAATTGGCTCATGTGGATAACATAAAAGGAACACATAAAGAATGAATTAAAGTAAAGTTTAAGTGATGAAGCATAGTGGCACATCATTTCGAAATAGCAATGGCAGCAGTTTATATGCATGAATCTACAATTTAATCACCAGAGATTTAATGAGAACATACCTCTCAAAAACATGTAGGAAACAATTAACCATAGTGTAAGGCAATATTTGAAAGTGATACATGACAGATACAAAGTAAGTGAAACAGGGAGGAAAGAAACATGTTTTTGATAGAGGATTACAGAAAACTTCATGGAAGGAGAATTTGAGTTGAGGTGACAAATGGATTGGATGCCATGGAAAGAAAAATTAATTCAGGTAGAAGGAAGAGCATCAATATGGCACAAATAAAGCAAAGCTCTTTGTAGAATAGGACAATGTTTGATGTGGTTATATCTGAATTGAGATTTCTCAACAAATTCTCTCAGATATTTCCCAAATCTAGGAAATGAAATTGCTTTCAGTATAAATATGTCTAACATAGAAATCATGGCTGACCTCTAGAATTTCCCTCAGCCATAAAAAATCTAAAGATAGAAATATCAGCCTTGCTTTCTTCTGAATATGTAATTTGGGAGGGTGTGAGCAGATAAACCTTTTTATGCCGATTCTGAGCATTTTAGGACTTGATACTTAGCAGATGATAATTGTTCATTCATTTTTGTAATTTGAGTAAGGTCTAGGAGAAACTGAATTTTACTCTTAACCTAATTTTCAAGACAAATTTTAAGAAAAACCAAAACAAAACAGAAGCATAGGGTCAATGAGGCTTTGTTTAAAACATCTTTAAAAAATCTCAAATAGTAATTGCCACAATTTTATCCATTCATTAAAGTGTCATCACTAATGACTTATACTTGTAAGTTTCTCATTTGTCAGTTACAAATATTTATTTTTAAAACTTTGTGATGCAAATGATACATTTATTTCTTCATTTTGATTTTCCCACACTTAATCTGAAAAATGGAGACTTATTTAATGTGTTTTACTTAATCACTGTGTGTGACAGAAGATTTTATTGAACAATGGTATCAGAAAATAAGTTTTCCCCCTTTTCTATTTTAATGATGCTGTCACGTAATATTAATAGGATAAAAAATTTATAGATTTTTTTCTTTTTTTATTAGTTACAGATATACAAAACAATGCAATAGTTATTTTTTTCACCCCTTACAAAGTGACTCCCCTTTCCCCCTCTCTTGACCCCCAAACCCGATATCATACATATCTATTACAACTCCATTGACTCCATCCTCACACTATATTCCACATCCCATGACTATATATGTGTTAAATTATAGTTAACATATAATATTGTTCAGCGGCAGCTTCAGATGTACAGTGCAGTGCTAAGGCCACTACACTGTCCATGAAGTAGTCTCCCTAAAAGGACATGCATCCTTCTGTTCCCCTAAAAAAAAAGATATTTACAACCTTATTGATTATATTCCCTAAACTGTCTCTACTGTCTTTGCAGTAGTATTGTAGTCACCATTTTATGTTGCCTCGTCCCTTCCCCTTCTCCCTCATGCGAATCCTCATCCCATCTAGCCCTCATCAGTTTTTTCTTTGTGTCTCTAAGACTATTTCTGTTTATATTGCTCATTTACTCAGGTCTTTAGATTCCACATATAAGTGAGATTATATGGTATTTGACTTTCTCTGACTGACTTATTTCACTTAACATAATGTTCTCTAGGTCCATCCATATCGTTGCAAATGGTACAATTTCTTTCTTCTTTATAGCTGCATAATACTCCATTGTGTAAATGTACCAAAGTTTTTCTTTTTCTTTTTTTTTTTTTTGAGGGCAGTGTTACTGGCCCTCATATGTGGGACCCGAACCGGGGCCGCTGGTGTCCCAAGCCAGCGCTTAACCAATGCGCCACTCGGCTGGCCCATACCACAGTTTCTTAATCCACTCGCCTACCGATGGGCATTTCGATTGTTTCCAAGTCTTGGCTATCGTAAATAGCGCTGCAATGAACATAGCAGTGCATATATTTTTTTCGAATTAGTGTCTTGAATTTTTCAGGATAAATGCCTAGGAGTGGAATTGCTGGGTCAAAAGGTAGTTCCATTTCCAGTTTTTTGAGATACCTCCATACTGACTTCCATAGTAGCTGCACCAATCTACAATCCTACCAACAGTGCAGCAGGGTTCTCTTTTCCCCACAGCCCTACCAGCACTTGTTCTTTGTTGATTTATTGATGATAGCCATTCTGACTGGAGTGAGGTAGTATCTCATTGCGGTTTTTATTTTCATTTCCCTAATGATCAGTGAGGTTGAACATTTTTTCATATGCCTGTTGGCCATCTGTATGTCCTCTTTAGAGAAATGTGTCTTCATTTCCTCTGCCCGTTTTTTAATTGGGTTGTTTGTTTTTTTGGTTTTGAGTTGCATGAGTGTTGTATAAATTTTGGATATTAACCCCTTATCAGATATATCGTTGACAAATATATTCTCCCATTCAGTAGGCTTCCTTTTTGTTTTATTGATGGTTTCCTTTGTTGTGAAAAAACTTTTAAGTTTGATATAATCCCATATGTTCATTTTTTTCTTTTACTTCCCTTGCCCTTGGGGATGTATCAGTAAAAATATTGCTCAGATTAATGTCTGCAAATTTACTCCCTATATTTTCTTCTAGGAGTTTTATGGTTTCAAGTCTTACATTTAAGTCTTTAAACCATTTTGAATTTGTTCTTGTATATGGCGTAAGGAGGTGGTCCAGTTTCATTTTTTTGCTTATGTCAGACCAATTTTCCCAGCACCATTTATTAAATAGACTGTCTTTACTCCAGTGTAAATTCTTCCTTCCATTGTCATAGATTAACTGTCTGTATATATATGGGTTTATTTCTGGGCTCTCTGTTCTGTTCCATGGGTCTATGTGCCCGTTTTTATGCCAGTACCATACTGTTTTGATTACTGTAGCCTTGTAGTATGTTTTGATGTCTGGTAGCATGATACCCCAGACTTGTTCTTATTTCTCAGGATTGCCAAGTCTATTCAGGGTCTTTTATGGTTCCATATAAATTTTAGGATTATATTTTCTGTTTCTGTGAAAAATGCCCTTGGTAGTTTGATAGGAATTGCATTGAATCTATATATTGCTTTAGGCAGTATGGACATTTTAACTATACTAATTCTTCCTATCCATGAGCATGGTAGGTGTTTCCATTTATTTGTATCTTCTTTGATTCCTTTCTTCAGTGTCATAATTTTCTGAGTACAGATCTTTTACTTCTTTCGTTAAATTTATTCCTAGGTATTTTATAGTCCTTGAAGCAATTGTAAATAGGACAGTTTTCTTAATTTCTCCTTCTGTTATTTTATTATTGTTATAAGCAAATGCCACTGATTTCTGCACATTGATTTTATATCCTGCTACTTTACTGAATATGTCTATCAGTTCCAATAGTTTTTTGATTGAGTCTTTGGGGTTCTCTATATACAGTATCATGTCATCTGCATATAATGACAATTTTACTTCTTCCTTGCCAGTTTGGATGCCTTTTATTTCTTTTTCTTGTCTGATTGCTGTGGCTAGAACTTCCAGCACTATGTTGAATAAAAGAGGAGAAAGTGGACAGCCTTGTCTTGTTCCTGATCTTAAGGGGAATGGTTTTAGCTTTTCCCCATTGAGTATGATGTTAGCTGTAGGTTTATCATATATGGACATTATTATATTGAGATATGATCCCTGTATACCCACTTTGCTAAGGGTTTGTAATATAAATGGCTGTTGGATTTTGTCGAATGCTTTTTCTGTATCTATTGATATGACCATATGATTTTTTTTCTACATTTTGTTGATGTGGTGTATCACATTAATTGATTTACAGATGTTGAACCAGGTTTGCATACTAGAGATGAAACCCGCTTGATCATGATGTATGATCTTCTTAATATATTGCTGAATTCTGTTTGCCAATATTTTATTGAGAATTTTTGAATCTATGTTCATCAGTGATATTGGCCTATAGTTTTCCTTTTTGTGCTGTCTTTATCTGATTTTGGAATCAGGGTAATAGTGGCATCATAAAAAGAATTTGGGAGCCTTCCCTCCTTCTGGATTTATGGAATAGTTTGAGAAGAATAGGTGATACTTCTTTTTTGAATGTTTGATAAAATTCATTTGTGAAGACATCTGGACCAGAGCTTTTGTTTGTTGGAAGCTTGTCAATTACTGATTCAATTTCCTTGGTAGTAATCAGACTATTTAGATTTTCTGTTTCTTCTCAAGTTAGATTTGGAAGCTTGTATGCTTCTAAAAAATTATCCATTTCTTCCAGATTGTCAAATTTGTTGGCATATAGTTGCTCATAGTAATTTCTTAAATTTTTTTGTATTTCTGTGATGTCTTTAGTGATTTTACCAATTACATTCCTAATTTTACTCATTTGAGTCCTCTCTCTCTCTTTTTTTTTTTTTTTTTTTTTGAGGGCAGTGTCACTGGCCCTCATATATGGGACGCGAACCGGGGCTGCTGGATTCCCAAGCCAGCACTTAACCACCGCGCCACTCGGCTGGCCCTCTTTCCTTTTTTTGATGAGCCTGGCTAGAGGTTTGTCAATTTTGTTTACCTTCTCAAAAAACCAGCTCTTGGTTTCATTGATCTTTTGTTCTGTCTTTCTGTTCTTTATATTATTTACTTCTGCTCTAGTTTTTATTATCTCCTTCCTTGTAGTCCCCATTGGCTACTTTTGCTGTTCTTTTTCCAGTTCCCTGAGACGTAAGGATAACCTGTTGATTTGAGATTTTTCTTCCTTCTTTAGGTAGGCCTGCAGTGCTATGAACTTCCCTCTTAGGATTGCTTTCACTGCATCCCAGCAATTTTGGGTCGTGGTGTTTTCATTTTCGTTTGTTTCAAGATATCTTTTGATTTCCTCCTTGATCTCATGTGTGACCCACTCGCTATTTAGTAGCATGTTATTTAGCCTCCATTTATTTGTCAGCTTCCAGTATTTCTTCTTATAATTGATTTCTAGTTTCATATCATTGTGGTCAGAGAAGGCACTTGAAATGATTTCAATCTTCTTAAATTTATTGAGACTTGTTTTGTGACCTAACATGTCGTCTATCTTAGAAAACAGAACTTGAAAAGAATGTATGTTCTGTAGCTTTGTGTTGAAATGTTCTGAATATATCAGTTAAATCCAGCTGGTCTAATGAGTCGTTTAAGGTTGCTGTTTCCATATTGATTTTCTGTCTGGAGGATCTGTCCATTGGTGACAGTGTGGTGTTGAAGTCCCCAACTAAGATAGTGTTACTGTTGATCTTTATCTTTATGTCTGACAATATCTGTTTTATATATTTGGGAGCTCCTATGTTAGGTGCATAGATGTTTACTAGGGTTATGTGCTCTTGTTGGATCGATCCCTTTATTATTATAAAGTGTCCTTCTTTGTCCTTTGTTATATTCTTCAATTTTTTTTTTTTTTTTTTTTTTTTTTTTTTTATTCTTCAATTTAAAGACCATTTTATCTGATATAAGTATGGCTACTGCAGCTTTTTTCTCAGTTTCATTTGCATGAAATATTTTACTCTATCTCTTTACTTTCAGCCTGAATGAGTCTTTTGATCTTAAGTGAGTCTCTTGTATACAGCATATGCAGGGGTCTTGCTTTCTTATCCATTCAGCCACCCTATGGTTTTTTATTGGTGCATTTAATCCATTTACATTTAATGTGATTGTTGATAGATGCATATTTATTGCCATTTTGTTATTTGTGTTCCTGGTCTTTGTTAGTTAGGTTGCTTTTCTCTTCTGCTTAAAGAAGACTTTTAACATTTCCTGGAATGCTGGCTTGGTGTAATGAATTCCTTTAGCTTATTCTTTTCTGGGAAGCTCTTTATCTCTCCTTCAATTTTAAATGATAACTTTGCTGGATAAAGCAATCTGGGTTGTAGGCCTTTATTTTTCATCACTTTGAAAACCTTCTGTCACTCCCTTCTGGCCTGCAGAGTTTCTGTAGAAAACTTGCAGCCTTTCCCGTGCTGCTTTAAGTATTCTGTTTTTGTCCTTAATTTTGCCATTTTCATTATAATGTGTCTTGGTGTGGGCCTTTTTGGGATCATTTTGATTGGAACTCTCTGTACTTCCAGGGCTTGTATTTCAATGTCCTTTGCCTGGTTAGGGAAATTTTCAGACATTATTACTGCAAATATGTTCTCAATCCCATGCTCCCTCTCTTCTCCTTCTGGTATTCCAATGATTTGATGGTTGTTGTGTTTAATGTTGTCTCCCAGCTCTCTTAAAGTATTTTCAATGTTTTTCATTCTTTTTTCTTTTTGTTGTTCCACTTAGGTAATCTCTGCTATCTTGTCTTCTAAGTCACTGATTCAATTTTCCGCTTCATTCAAATTGCTAGTCATTCCATCAAGTTTGTTATTTAATTCAGTAATTGTGTTCTTAAGTTCTAGCTGGTTGTTTTTCATGATTTCTCTATCCTTCTTTATATTTTCATTAATTTCCTTGAACATTCTAATAATCAGTGTTTTGATCTCTGTCTCTGATAGGTTGTTTACCTCTATTTCCTCAAGTTCCATTGATTCAGGAAGTTTCTTCTGTTCTTTTATTTAGGTTGTGTTTCTTTGTCTCCCCATTCTGGCTTACTCTTTGTGTTTGCTTCAATATAACAGATCGATACCCCAGGTTTCTCAGTCTTTTCTGGGTGGACTTATGTGGTATGTGTCCTTTATATTTGAATTACTCAGTCTCCCTATTCTCTTGTGCATGTATTTATCTGATGTGTTCCATGTGTAAGTGTCCTCACCTATTGAAGTTTTAGTTTTGATTACTTTTGGCTTGTCAGTAGGTGGGATTAACTACCAGACTGATTAGCTGTGAGGATCAGCAGTGTCTGCAGTTTATGAGCTGCTGTGAGAGAGTTGACCTTTCTGATGAGGCTTGGAAGCTTTGGGCCCTAGTACCTGTAGCAACTTTCTTTTGGGTGTGACTCTTGTATGTCAAACCCAGAAATGCTCTGGTTTTATCTAAAGTTGGTCTCTGGGTATGATGATTCTTGTGTCTGTTTGTTTGGACCCAGTGCTGCAGAGAAATTTTAGAGCAAAACAGATCAACAAGAACAATCTCCACAGCCACCAAAGGAAATGAAATGCTCTCACATGTAAAAAAAAACAAAAAACGAACCATCAACCTACAGTCAACTTATACAGAAATATCAAATATACAAAAGAAGAAAACAAACAGAAACAAAACAATAACCACACACACAAAAAGAACAGAAGAGGAAACAAAATAAAATATAATATCATAAAATAAAAAATAGAATAAACACGAGGAACTGAATAGCTATACCAAAAAATTAAAATTAAAATTTAAAATTTAAAAAAAGTAAAAATAAAAATAAAAATAAATACAATAAAATTTGCAGAACAAAGGAAAGGAGGAAAAGTATAGCAGTGAGAAGAATGAATAAAAGAAAGGAGAATGTGAGGGTGGGGAAATAAAGAATAAGAAAAGAAAAAAAAAATATATATATATATCTATATTTGTCTACACACCCATATATATGGACATATATTCACCTATATACACATATATATGCCTATATTAAAAACTGCAAAATGATAAAAATGAAATAGAAATAAAACCCAAAAAACAACCAAGATAAGCAACCAATAAAGGGAAAAAAAACACAAACACAAACAAACAAAAATACCCGTGCGGGTCTTGGCTAAAGTCCACCAAGCTCTCTTCAGTTTGTCTGCTGTACAAGAATTCCTGTGCGTCTTGTGGGAACAGAGTAGGCCACCTGAAGCCTAGCGTGATCCTGGCACTGCAGGTTTGCTGTACTTGAGTGTGGTTGTGACGTGTGATTGGTAGTTTGTACAAAGTCACTGCCATTTTGCTTTCGCCTGTCCCAAGGCAGTCTGCACTCCCAAAGGCTCAATGAGTGTCTTTGGGCACCCTTGGAGAAAGAGAGTTCCTCTTTGCCAAAAGCCAGCTGCCAGGAGTCTGTTAATTATTGCCTCAGCAGGTAAACATGCCCTGCCTCCCAAGCCTTGCAGGAAAGGTGGGGGTGGGGTAGGTATTCTCACTCTGCAGCCTCTTCTGGGGTGGAAATTCTCGACCCGGTACGGGTAGGAATACCTCTGTAGTCTGCTCCTATTGCTCCATTCAGGGGTCAGTTTAAGACTTTGGCTTGGCGAGGGCAAAGTTTGTGGGGGTGAGTAGGTTGTTGGGTTTTTTTTGCTTTCTATTTAAGAGAGGAGAAAAAGAAAAAAAAAAAAAGATACAGTCCCAATACTGTTTTGAGCTAAGTCCTTCGCCTCATACGCTCCAAAGGAGTGCCTGCTGCTCTCCCAAAGGGGCTGCCGGGGTTTAGGGGACTGCGCGCACCCTGCTGCATGGCTCCGATCTCCTCTCTGTCTCTCGGGGACCTGAGTCTCCTCCCGGCACACACTGTGTCTCCGCGTAGGAGTATTTTTTCTTTCCTTGCTCGCCCTGTTTCAGGCTTCTGCCTCGGAGCCTGCGCTCCACAGGACGTGGTGGGCAGAGTCTAATCTCTGAACCGGGTGGATGCAGGGATTGATCTTGCCCTGTTGCTGCCAGGCTCTGCACCCTGCTTCCTGGGGACCTGGGGAGCCACGGGTGCAGCTCGTACCTCTGCACAGTCGTCTCCTCTCTCTCCTCCCCCACTTGCCCGGTCTAAGGCTTCTTCCTCAGACAGCAGACCATCACGGTGCTCTTGCTGTACTCTAGGCGGGCCACAGGGCGCAGGGAGCGAGCAATGGGAACACTCACCAATCTGCTCTCTGAAGCTCGGTGCCTCAGCAGCCACAGGTGCGGGCTGCACCTCACGTGTCTTGACGCCTTCTTCCCCTACTCGCCCTGCCTGCCCACCTTCCAGCAATCGTTGTGTTAAACTCTTAGTTGCTCTGTGTGATGAGTAGACGTCTCTTTGAAGCGTTACAGAAGTTCAAATTGTGGATATTTCCAGGGGAGATTTCAGGGAGCCCTCCTCACAACCTCCATCTTGCCCCCCTCTATAGATTTTTTATTTATACTATATATGACAATTGTAGCAGAAACTACTTTATAAGAGATACTTAATTTAAACCACCTTTATAACTAGGTTACCACAGTGCCCTGCCAGCTCAGTAGTAGATACTTCCCTGAGTACTCGCTATGTACCAAATCCTATGCTAAGCACATCATCTTAATACATATTCAAATTCTTGGCTTATTCTAATTTTATAAACTAGGAAACTGGTGATTTTAGGGATTATGTTAATTCTCCAATATCCTCTAATTAATTAGTGGCAGAATACTGAGAATGTGTCCTATATAGATCTACATGTCTAGGTCAAAGCTAGGAGTTGTGGGCCGGCCAAGTGGCGCATTGGTTAAGAGTTGGCTTGGGACACCAGCTCTGAGCAGCAGAGCCCTGGTTGGGATCCCAAATGAGGAACAGTGATGCTGTGCCCTCTACAGCTAAGATGGTGAACAACAGCTCAACCTGGAGCTGAGCTGCTGTGAGTCACTGGTGATGGTATAAGTTGCAGTGGGGTTGGCCCGCAGCTGGTGTGTGCTTTCGTGAGCTGCCCTGTGCTGCTATGAGCAGCCATCCAGTGGCCTTTGAGTGACTGCCTCATCTGGGAAAATTGCAATGATGGTACCAACATGGGCAAGTGAAGCAATGTCCTCCACAACCAGACTGAAGAACAGAAGGACAGCAACTTGTCTGTTCCCCCTCCTCGGTTCCCCAGTGCTGTCTCCTCCCTCAATTCTCCAATAAAATCTTTAAAAAAAAAACTAGGAGTTGTGTCCTGCTTGTGTCATTTCTGAAAAACTATGATTCTTTGGGGAGTTTATTTCTATAACCCTCAAACCTGATTATTATTTAGAATTACTCTTTACTGCTGCTCTTATATATTTTAATTTTCTTGCACTTTAAAAATTATTTTTTCTGAGGGATAATTTGCATGTAGTAAAATATACACATGTTGTTTATATCACACACACACACACACACACACACACACACACACACACTCCATTCTAAACCTCTATCAAGACAGAATATTCAAACCAAGAAATATTCTTCTTGCCACTTCCCAGACAATTCCTTGCCAAACCCATGAATTACTTTTATTATTCCTACCCCCATAGATTATTTTTGTCTATTTCAAAGCTTGATTTAAATGAGATTAAACAGTATATACTATTTTATGTCTAGTTTTTCTTGCATAGAACAATGATTTTGAGGTTTACCCATGTTGTTGTTTGCATTTATAGAATGTTCCTATTTATTGCTAAGCAGTATTCCAATGTATTAATAAATCCTAATATTTTAATCCATGTTCCTGTTGATAGTTTTGTTGTTTCCAATATTTGGTTATTATGAATAAAGCAGCTGTGAATAATCATGTATGTCTTCTTTTTTTTTTTTTAAGATTTTATTAGAGAATTGGGGGAGGGTAACAGCATTGGGGAACTGGGGAAGGGGAACAGACAAGTTGCTGTCCTTTTGTTCTTCAGTCTAGTTGTGGAGGATATTGCTTCACTGGCTCATGTTGGTATCATCATTGCACTCTTTTTGGGTGAGGCAGATTGGTCACCGGCCTCCGGAGGGCCGCTCACATGGCTCTTGGCAGCTCACAAGGGCTGCCAGCCGCTTCCACTGGCTGCCGGCCACTCACTGTAGCCTATGGCAGCCCACTGCAGCAGGGGCTGCAGCTGTGCCGTCCTGGGGACTCTTCAGCCCAGCTCCAGGTGGAACTGTTGTTCACCATCTTAGCTGCAGAGGGCAGTGTCACTGGCCCTCATATGTGGGATCTGAACTGGGGTTGCTGGCATCCCAAGCCAGCTCTTAACCAATGCGCCACTCGGCCAGCCCTCATGAATATCTTTTGATAGACAAAAATTTCCATATCTCTTGGGGAATATCAAAAAGTAAAATTGCTGGTTCACAGCATAGGAGTATTCTGAACTCTTAATAGAAATTGTCACACCAATTTCTGATGTTATGTTATCACTTTATACTTCAATATTCAGATTGTTCTTTGTATTTGTCAATATTTGGTATAGTCAGCCTTTCTTATTTTAACTGCCTAATAGATGGATAGTGCTATCTCAGTTTGATTTTAGTTGTAATTTCCTTGATGAGTGGTGATAATGAGTGTTCATGAAACTATTAGCCATTTGTGTATTTCCCTATGATAAATGACTATTATTATTTTGCCCACTTTAATTGTGTAATTTGTCTCCTTAATATTAATTTGTAACAGTTGTTTATATAATTTGAACAAAACTTCATCAAGTGTATGTATTATGAATATTTCCTCCCTTTCAATGCTTATATATTTATTTTATTAAAGGTATATTTTTTTGATAGACTTCACTTTTTAAAGCATATTTAGATTTATAGAAAAATTACTAATAAATTATACAGAGTTACTATACATCCACACTCCCACACAATTTCCCTCTATTAATATCTTATATTAGTAGTTATTGTTGTGGTACATGTATTACAATTGGTGAACTGATTCTGACACATTGTTATTAACTAAAGTCTGTAGTTTATATTAGGGTTTACTTTTTGTGTTGTACAGTTCCATGAGTTTTAACAAATAAATAATATCAGATATCAACCTTTACAGAGTAGTTTCACAACCCTAAAAATGCCATGTTCCACCTATTCCTGGCAACCACTGATTTTTTTTTTTTAATTGTCTCTATACTTTTACCTTTAGATTCAGTTTGTTAATCGCTGCAAAGTAACTTGCCAGGATTTTGAGTGGGATTGAGTGTGACATAAATCAAGTTTGGAAGAACCACCATCTTAAAAACACTGGGTCCTATATCTATGAGCATGGAGTCTCTTTCCATTTAGTTTGAATTTCTTTGATTTCTTTCATCATAGTCTTATAGTTTTCCTCATATAGGTCTTGAACATATTTTGTTAGTTGTATAGCTAAGTATTTCATTTTTCCTTGGTGGTAATGTTTATGGTGGTATGTCTTGAGCTGTACATTCAAGGCAAGGGTGATCATAGCAAACTGATACTTTATGAAGCTCAAACGTTTAAAATAATAACTTTATATTTAGAAGATATTTCTAAATATTGTAACAGAGTTAAAATACCTAAAAATTGCAAAATTTTAGAGTGTAAATAGCATCATAGCTGACAATTGCTTGAATTCCATGTATCATAAAAATCCAAATTTCTGTACTATAATCAAGCCATGAAAAGATTGAGCTATTTTGAACTAAAGTAAATAGGTTTATTGAATCACTCTTCTTTATAGCTTCTGCCCTTGAATTTTATTAGTCAAACTTTCATAAAATACCCCTACCATAAATGATAAGACAATTATTGATAGAACAACAAATTATATGAATAATCACAAATGCTAGATGAATAAGATGCTTAATATCAAGGGCGTAAAAGGGCACTTGGATGTAAATATCAAAAATTATTGCTTCAATGATTGGGTTTCCTGAGGCTATGTTTTAAAAGTGGTAGTAGGCCTGTCTATAACTGCAAGGGTCAAATCCAGACGGAACGTGGAAAACACCAGAGGGGAGTTTTCTTCTCATGGTTTTCATTATGCCCTATTTTCATAAAACCAAATCTACTCTTATTTTACTTTATTTAAAATTTGATGTTGCTTATTTTGCCTTTATTTAAACTTCATTATATTATGTGCAAAGTTCTTCCTTCTGTGTGAATTTGACGCTATACTTATTTGCAGGCCAAGATCAACATTACTGTGCTTTCACCAGAGACAGAAAAGGCCCTCCCTCTAAAGTACTGCTGTAATTAGAGATAAGTGTTATAATTGCGACTTATGCAAGGTGTAAATGGAATACTATGTAGAGCTAGCTGCCAGAGGCATTCAAGTAAGGCACCATCTACCAAGGGAGTCACATTTGAAGGAAAGGAGGAGAAGGAAGGATGGCTGTATTTCACCATTAAGAAATATAAAGGCACAGAAGCATGGACAGTCATTGGGAAAAGCAAACAGCTTGGGGCACCAGAATACACTGTATTTGGAGGAGTAATTGGGAAATAAAAGATTTACAGAGAATGGAGAAAGACAGAACTATGCTAAGAAGATTTTAGTTTGTCATAAATACTTTTGAACACAGTATTAACAAACAGCAGGTTTTTCTTAATAAAAATTGTGTTAGCATAAGTTTGGGATATTTAATTTGGGAGCCAAGAGGAGGGATACTTGGAGAAAAAGCAGACCAAAAAGGCAGTTAGGAAAATATTGTGGATCTGGGTAGGAAGAGCAACTGAGGTTATACATTCTCAAGCTCCCTCTTTTACATCAAATATTGAAATGCTGATTATTTACCACAATGATTAAATCAGGCTTCCTTTTTTATCTGTATTAAATTTATTGGGGTGACATTGGTTAGTAAAATTATATAGATTTCAGGTGTACATCTCTGTAATACATCATCTATATGTCACATTGTGTTTTCACCACCCGGAGTCAGTTCTCCTTCCATCACTATATATTTGACCCCCTTTAACCTCATCTACCACCTCCCTCCTCCCTTACCCTCTGGTAACCACTAAACTATTGTTTGTAGACTATAGTTTACAAACTATTGTTTGTAAAGTAGAGTTTTTGTTTTTTGTTTATCTTGTTCATTTGTTGCTTTCAGATTTATATGACACATATAAATGAAGTCCTATGGTTCTTGACCTTGTCTGTCAGCACATATATTAAATTCAGACTTCTTTATATGAGCCTTATATCCAATAATTCAAGTGCCTACCCTGTGTTCAATTGTGGAAAAACAAAGCAATAAGGACATAGCCCATGACCTAGTAGGGCTCATGGTATCATAGGATACAAATAGGAACAGACATGGCTACTATAAAAAGTCTGGAGTTATACCAAAGAAAAGATCCAACACAAGAAATAATCAACGTGCAGGATTAAAGAACTATAAGCAATATTTAAGACATACCTGAAATTTTGAGATCTACATCTTGAAATATAACTGTTCACCCACAGTATATACTTCTGTCTAATTCTGGATAGCATTCCCCTTTGCTTCAACTAATTTAATTAGTGGCATTAATCATTATATAAACTTATGTTAATTAATTATGCAAATCAAGTGATGTGTATTAGACTGCATTTAATCAAAGGAAAATATTGTTCTGTTTGGGGGTTTTTAGAAAAATTATTTTCCGATTTCTAATCATTGATGTTTTGATTTAAATACACACTATCTCTGGTTATATTAAGAGAAACATAAAATAAATATGTATACATTTAATTTATTATTGTAGCAATATAAAGTCAAAAAGGAGGAGAGATAATATCAAAAGACAAAGAGAGAAATAAAATTTATTAAGAGAAGAGTATAACAAAGGCCACTCCTGTGCCTGACTCAAATAGGTGCTTAATAAATGATAAATGACTTAAAAACAGATTGTTTTTAAATTGATTTTTAAAAGTAATGTTTCAATTTATTTATTTATTATTTACTTTACATTTAAATTCTGATTTTAATTTAGTTTAAAACACTTAATTTAATTTTTAGTTTTTTTAACTTGCATTTTTTTTCTCATTTATCCTTTACTTTCTCGAAAAGCTTATTGCTTTCCAAATTAAATTGTAGTCCTTATTAGAATAATATATATAAGCAAAGTTTAAGATTAAGAACCAAATATGTGAGTTTAAATTTTTCAGAATTATTTCCAAATGGATATTCAATGGAATTTGAGAAATTTTCTAATTTGTCTTAAAAGTGAGTAATTAATAAAAGGAGGATATGTTGCTATATTCATCTACTATATTTATTTCTTAATAGTTAATGAGCCTTATTGTAGTTTATTTTTATTGCAATATGCACATGAAGAATGGCCACTGGATTCTATCAGTTAAAAATGATATAAAAATGACAAAATAAAGAAATTTCACTCTTTAAACTTCACCACATGTGAGTTAGTTCTAGATTATGCGTTTCTGTTCCAAGAACTTCATAAAAATTATTGGGACTATAAAACACATGCTTTTGAAGCTTATAATTTCTATATTATTCATTTGAATAATTTGTCAAATGGGAGAATACAAGGAGGGAAAAATGAAATGGTAACATCTCTCTCCTCCTACAGTTTTCCATTCTTTTGCTTCTTTTCTGTCTATGTATAATCCTACTCTCCTGTTCTGGATCAATCTGCATTCAGAAAATACATACACATGATATGTATTTGAAATGATATGAAATATATATATTTCAAATGAATGTATATATTTAAATGAAGAAGCTCTTTTATTACTCCTCCCTCAGAAATGCTATAAAAGTTCAAGGCCCCAGGAGGATTCACTGGCTAGTCTGTGTCTCTGAGATGTTTCTTCTCATTTAACCTATCGGATCATGAAGCAAATCTAGAGGCATCTTCACTTCAATATACTGTCTGACAGAGGGAGTCACTACTCCAACATTCATTTTGGAGATATACTTTTTACTATAATTTGTGTAAAAATAGAAAATTATTTTTTGAAAGTTTCTTTCAAAGATAAGAAATAAAATTTGCTGTACCAGGAACAAAGTAAGTAATCACATTTTGAACAAGGATTGGTTAAATTTATTGTAAAGGGATTTAATGTTTGACTATTGTAGTCATTTCTGATTTTAAAAGAAAAACAACAAGCAAAACTTAATCAGTTGGAGGGGACTTACACTGCAAGTCAGTAAAACCATGTAAAATATCCTTTATGGAAACAATAGATCATTGACACAGAAATGAATTTTCAGAAATACATCCAAATACACATCAGGATTTAATTTATGATAAAAGTGGCATTTATCTTCTATGAGATGGGGATTATTTTATAAGTGAAATTGGAAAAAAACCAGCTAAGCCTCTAAATGCAAACTAAATTATACTCTCTCTCACTTCATATAGAAAAAAAAATTCCTGGTGGATTTAAAATCTAGCTAACAAAGATTTTAAAAAATGAGGTTATCACTTTAGGTTAGAGGATAATGTAAGCAGGATTTAAAGTGTGAGAGAGAATTGACTCATTGAGGCTGAAGGAGCCACATGGATAGCCTGAGAAGGAACACAAACAGTCTTTAGGAGGTCAGGTCTGGGATGGCAGCCAGAAAGGAAATGGGGACCTCAATTCAAATACAAGGAACTAAATTTGACCAACAACCTGTGTGAGTTTGGATCTTTACAGATGCATAGATAGAGAACAAAGTGTCTCCAGATGGAAGGAGAGTTGGGTGAAAAAGGTGAAGGGATGAAGAAGGACAAATTGGTAGTTACAAAATAGTATGGTGATGTAAAGTACAGCATAGGAGATAAGGTCAATAAAATTGTAATAACTATGTATAGTTCCTGAAGATTTCTACCTTCAGATAAGATTCAAGCTCAGTCAACACCTTGATTTCAGCCTAGTGAAATCCTGAGCAAAAGACATAGCTTAGTCACTCTGTGCCTATACTTCTGACACACAGAACGGCGAGATAATAAATGGCTGTTTTTGTTTTAAGGTACTGTGTTTCTGGTAATTTGTTACATAGCAATAAAAAAAAAAACTAAAAAAATCTGATAAAATCACTTTGCTACACAAGAATTATTAACTGACTTAGAAAATTTACCACTAAAATTAACTGTAATTGTTAGTTGGTTAGTATCATCTAAATTAAAAATAAAAAATTAGGCTAAATTTATTTGCATCAGAGTATTTACATCTTTGTGAAACTGTATTTGTATGTATTAGAATATACCCAGATTATATTCATGAGGAGAATCTTGGCCATATTTATAGGTATTTCATCAGTCCACTTCCAAGCAGGAATGGTAGATGTAAAGATACCTACGATTCTTCCATTTGACAAGGAATAGCTCACTAAGGAGACAATTAGAGTTATATAACTTCAGATTATTTCCTCTATTTTCTTATTTCCTCTATTTTCTTATTCATTAAAAATTATTGCTTCAGTGTATTTGAAGGGAAAAAGAAAACAAGTTTATCAGGTTTTATCCAGATAATCTTAGGTCATCCACTAACAACCCAGATGACTATTCATGCATTAATTGAATATTATTTTTAAAATTTCTATGGACAGAATTTGGCCAAATACATTTTATCATGGGATTTATATAATTTATTGTTTTATTTCAGCAATCACTTAAAAAACCAGAGAGAAAATTGGAGGAGATTCTTCAAGTCTGGTTAATCAACTTGACATAAAATCTCCTGAGGATTTAACTTTCCATTAGTGTTTTATACTTTAATTCCTGGTTTACTTATGTTAGCAGCAGCTTTAAAATTTAGCCCAAATGTACATTTAATCATTCTTTTGAAGCCCATTGCAAAGCTGTGATAACTGGTGTTTATAACATGCTAAATCCCAAGCCTTATTTAATAGACAGTCAACATCATGATGACATTACAATATAATAGCACTCCATATGTTATTGTATTTATACACAAAATATACATATACAGACAAATGTGGCTATTGAGATGGGGAAGTTTGTTCAATTGGAGCCTAATATTAATTCTTCAGAGTTAAAATATTAATTTTACCTCCAAACTTATGGGACAGTCGATGACCAAAATTATCCTAAAGGAAAACGTCAATACTGCCACACCATTACTCAGTTGAAGTGATTCTGCTTTAACCAATGGTCATCAGTGTAAATATGCTGAACATTGCAAGGGAAAAAATAATACAGGAAGAAAAATTTCAAAGCCCAAAATCAAAGTAGAAAAAAAAAAAATCTAACCTTTTTGGTAGACCTAAGGTTTGTGCCTTGAGTTACTCCTTTCAATTATTAAATAGAGGCATTATAGCATATATATATATATATATATATATATATATATATATATATTAAAAAATGATAGTATGAAAAAATATGTTGTTTTAGTGCCAAAAGTCAGAGATATGCTTTGAAATATTGGTATGCATATGCATTTATAGGAAATAAAAGCAGTAAGTATCTCTCCAAGTCTATAGGTAAAACAGTACAGCTAAGTTGCATCTCCTGATTAAGTTGAACACCTTGGAAAAATCAAACTCAATACAACATAAAAATATTTTCATTGATAGAAGCATTACGTTTTTGCTCTCTTCTCTGCATGCTGCATAATTTATAAATGTGCCTTTATGTTTGCGGTCAATATCATCTGCTTGAAGGATTGGTAGGTGTACTATTCTATAAAGCAGCTACACAGTTTTGTGAAAAATCAATGCCACTGGTATTGAGGTCAAGCTGGATCACAGAGTTCAAGCTTTGATCACCCTCTCTGTTCTAAACACATCGTCATGATTGATAAAATATTAAAGAAGAAAACCTAAAGGCACTGCTGGGCTCAAATACAAGATAAAAGTCTCTGTGTGCCAGAAATAGAATAAAAAGAGAAGTAATAAGCTGGGCTGAAGCTGGAGGCTCACTGAGCTCTCGGTACAAAAGAAAGCAGTGTTGGCCAGAAGTGCAGCTTCTGCAGGGTAAATGGTACTAAAATTGCAACATGTAAAATGGAGACTCTGAACTATACTGACTGCATGAAGTCAGGAAATAAAACTACCAATAACTTTGTAAATGAAGACAAAAACTAAAATATAATAAAATAAATGATATCAATCACTACCTGGGCCTTTAAATTCTGGAAGCTTCAAACATAGGGAGATGAATAGATGGACATTCAAACCAAGAGTTGAGCCAAATCACTAGCTGTGTCTGCATCTCAATCTGCCATATTCCTAATATAACCATAGAACAGAAAATCAAAACTTTATTAAAGATTTGGTTCTTTACTGTGGGCCTGTAGGGTTGAGTGGAGGTAACTGACATATTTCTACAAAGCAAGACATGAGGAGAGAATGGTGGGGAAAAATAATCAATATTCTAAAATCCAAACATTTCAAACCAACCACACAAGATAACAAAACATTTGAAAATAATCTAATGCCAAAATTTTATAAATAAGATTACAGAAACTTTCTACTTGAAATGAATTTTATAACAGATTCTTACAAAAATTTTAATTACATGAAAATATTCAAAGAGAAATATGGGTATATAGATTCCAGTTTTAAAAAGAAGTATTTTTTAAAGAAAAGCAAAAACAAATAAAAATAAATAAATATAGAGTAATAAGTGTCTAAAGGAATTAATTACTGAAATGCAATATATAAGAAAAATTCTAGACTGAACACATTTGATGAATGGAACAATAAATGAATGGCAAAATAGTATTGAGGAACTCACACAGAATTCAACAGAGAGGACAAAAGGTAATTTAAATACACATATGAACAAGTAGTTAGAAAAGCTGCAAATATATTTAAAAATCCTACTTTTGAATAATATAGAGGGTGCCAAAAAATGCATATACATTTTACAAAAGGAAAAAACGGACCGGCTTAGTGGTTCAGTTGGTTAAGAGTTAGCTTAAGAGCTCTAGCTCTGAGCAACAGGGCTGCCAGTTCAACTCCCACATGGGCTAGTGACACTGAGTCCGAGCTGAGCTGCCATTGAGCTGCCAACAGGTGACAGGATGGCTCAGCTGGTGAGAGCACATGCTCCTAACAACAAGACTCCCTGTTTGATGGTAGGCTATGCCCACCAGCAACTAAGACGGACTCGGCACCTTGAGCTGAGCTGCTACCCAGATGGCTCAGCTCAGTAGATAGAGCATGCGTTCTTATCGACAAGGCTGCTGGTTTGACTCCCTCATGGGAAGGTGGCTACGCCCACCTGCAACTGAGACTCTAACACAGCACCTTGAGCTTAGAGGCCACAAGCTGCTGATGGGCAGCCAGATGGCGACTGGTGCCCTCCACAACTAAGACTGAAGAACAATAACTCAGCTTGTCCCCTTCCCCAATTTCCCAGCACTGTTCCTCTCCCCCAATTCCCCAATTAAAAAAGAAGGAAAAAAAGAAAGAGAGAGAGAGAGAGAGAGAGAGAGAGAGAGAGAGAGAGAGAGAGAAACTGTATTAAAATTGTAATACTCAATATATAATGATAACAAAAGATGACTACAAGTCTTGTGTACAAGTCATGTAAAAAGTCACTTTTTGGCACCCAAGGTAGTTGTTACAGAAGAAAAATAGGTAATAGCAGAAAGTTAATATTTAAAGTAATAACAGCTGGAATTTTTTTCAGAACTGAAATAGATATAAGCTCTTATTTTGAAAAAGCACTCAGGTTAATTAATAATACAAATAAAAGAAAATCTAAATCCCTTGAGATTTTATTGAAACGGCAGACCATCACGAAAAAAGAAACAATTATAAAGCTCCAAGATGAAAATATTTATGAAGGAACAGTTATTAAATTGCCCTTAGATGTCTACATGCAACAATCAATGACAGAGAACAGTGTGATGATATCTTCAGAGTGCTCTTGAAATACAATTAACAACTCAGAAGTTTATACTGAGCTAAACACTCATGGAGTAGCAAGAACAAAGTTAAGATAACTCAGAAAACAAAAACTATTCATGAATATTCATTAATATTGAAATATTAGTGAGTAAGACTTAAGACCAAAACACCCTTACTAAAATGACTCTTAAATGTCAATCTTTGGCAGAAAGAAGTAAACTGAGAGATACTAGAAAAATGAGACCATCGGGTAAAAGAAATAGGAGTAAATCCATAAAATAAACATGTCATGTTCATTTGCTGCTTTCAGTTTTATATCCTGCATATGAGTGAAATTATATGGGTCTCTACTTTTTCTGTCTGACTTATTTCACTTAGCATGGTAATCTCAAGACAAACAAGCAAAATCAGACACAGACAACAGTTTAGTGGTTTACCTGAGGGTAAGGGGAGGGGGGTAGTAGAAGAGAATGAAGGGGGTCAAATATATGTGACAGAAGGAGATTTCACTTTGGGTGATGCAATATATAAATGATATATTATAGAATTGTACTGTTAAAACCTAAATAATTTTATTAACCAATGCCACCCCAATAAATTTAATAAAAAACAAAATAAAATAAATAAAACAAAATACAAAGAGGAAAAAGTAATTAAACATGTAAGTAAATTATATTAACATGGTTGTAAAAACAGGAATTATGTTATTGTGTGAAATATAAAAGAACCTAATATTTTAAACAGAAAATTATAGCCTGTGGGTAAATATTCAATGGGAATTTAATTAAGGACCTTGTCATACTCAGGAGAAATACATAAATACTGAATGTGAAGAGAAATATTAGACTCAGAGATCCCTAAAAATTTGATACTTAAAGCTCCTTGCATTATAAAATTAAGCAACAATTTCTAGGAGCTTCTTATCTACAGAAGATACAAAATAAATACAAACATAGCCAAGGGCCATATATGAGACTAGGCATCTTTAAACTTACCCAGTGCTGTATGTCAATCATATCTCAATAAAAAATATTTTAAAGCGGAAATTCAAAGGGTAACCTCTCAGAATAATGTGAATCAGAAGTAAAACAGTTCTTCCATGAGACTGCATTCTAAATTAGCATCGCCTCAGTGGTCCTAAGCATCTCGGGACTTGAACTTGGAGTAAGTAGTTTCTGACTTGTAAATTCTCTCTGAAGAATTGTGACATTATTCTAGGCTCCAAATATTCCCTCTATTTTAAAAATACAATTTGCAGGAAAAAGGCAAGAATTGTCAAGCACATAGATAAAAGTAAATAAATGAATAAAATAATTAGTGAGGAAGACCAGAATCAGATAACTGAAAGTCTCAGAGACCTTGATATTGCTTTGTTTAAAAATATACTAAGAAAATCATTTAGCAACTATGTTGAAAAAGACAAAAGATAGGTGGAAATGTTCAGGAGGAACTGGAAGTATAAAATGTGGCAGAACAAATTTGAAAATAAAATAAAAAATCTGAAACTATAAAAATTAAGAACTTGGTAGATGAGTTTGACATAGTATTAGATATGTTAGAAAAGAGAATTCACATACTGTGAGATATAGGTCAGAAGATGATTACCTGGAGATTAACAAAACAAACAAACAAACAAAAAAACCACCAAAAATGTACAATTGATAATGAGAGACATAAAGGGTCAAGTGAGAAAGAGTAACACAATCCAGCCAGAAGGAAAAGAAAAAGAGAAAAGTGACAGGAGATAGAAAAGGGGCAGAAGCAATATTGGAGGAAAAAAATGTCAAAATTTTTAAAACAGATAAAATATTTCTAATCACAGATTCAAGAATCCCTACAAATTCTTATTAGGATCATTTTTTTAAAAGATTCATACCAAGACACAGCAGAGATAAACTATAGAAATAAAAGTATAAAAAGAAAATTTAAAATAGGACTGAGGGTGAGACTGGTTACCTTTATAGAAGTAACAATCATATCACAGAGATCTCTCTGTGCAAGATGCAAGGCAGAAAATGACAAAAAGATATTTTCACTCTGATAAAAGAAAATATCTGATTTGTAGAAGTCTATACTCAGCAAAATATATCTTTTAAAAATGAAAGCAAAATTCAGATGAACAAAATGAAGTGCTTGCCACTAACTGATGGGCAAATAATGAAAATCTAAAGAATGTACTTTAGTTAGGAAAACTTTTGTAATGGAAATTTACAAATGGAAAGAGAAATTAATAGGAAAAATAATTTATATGTATATATTAATTTTATAATACATTAATAATATATATTAATAGCATGTATTACATATTATATATCATAAATTATTTAAAAATTAACTATATAATGATGTTTTGTGAAGTTTCAGAAAATATTTGCTGTTGTATGTTTTTATGTATACCAATATATTAAAAATAATAATGTAGGGCCGGCCGAGTGGCGCATTGGTTAAGCGCTGGTTTTGGGATGCCAGCGGCCCCGGTTCGGATCCCACATGAGGGCCAGTGACACTGCCCTCTACAGCTAACAACAGCTCCACCTGGAGCTGGGCTGTGCGAGCCCCGGTGATGGTGTGGGCTGCAGCCCCTGCTGCAGTGGGCTGCCATAGTCTACAGTGAGTGGCCCGCAGCCAGCGTGAGTGGCTGGCAGCCAAGAGTGAGCTGCCAATAGCCGCGATGAGCGACATCCAGAGGCCAGCGACCGATCTGCCTCATCCGGGAAGAGCGCAATGACGATACCAACAGTGAAGCAACATCCTCCA
This sequence comes from Aselliscus stoliczkanus, assembly GCA_033961575.1. NCBI lineage: Eukaryota > Metazoa > Chordata > Mammalia > Chiroptera > Hipposideridae > Aselliscus > Aselliscus stoliczkanus. Next base: position 188,484,202 of record CM066728.1, read on the forward strand.
CAACTAGACTGAAGAGCAAAAGGACAGCAACTTGTCTGATCCCCTTCCCCGATTCCCCAACGCTGTTCCCCTCCACCAATTCCCCAATAAAATCTTAACAAAAAAAAAAAAAAAAAAAATACTGTATAAGTTAGTTAAAAATGGAATCAATGTGCTCTAAGTTCTATTATATTCTGAGAGGACCAGATTATTTATCATTTTTAGCTCATTTAAGGCAGTATGATGTAATTTGGAAAGTAACTATTGCAAAAATAGTAACAATAATAAACTGTATATGTTCTGCCATGGTAAAGAGAAACATAGGTTGATAAAAAATATAGAATGCAACCAAAAGAAGAAAAAAAATGAGAAAACAATAGAACAGAGAGAATATGTAGAAAACATGCAATAAGTTGTTAAATTTGAACTCAAATATAGTAGTGTTAAAGTGAATTTAAGCAGATAAACTGCTCTCTATTATTTTCTATCAAAAAGAGATAACATTAAAATGTGAGTACACATAAAGAATAAAAATTAAGAAATAGAAAAATATCGAACATTCAAACTATTAGAAATTTTGTGAAATTACCTTAACATCAGACAAAGAGGAATTTAAAAATGAAGCTTTTCTAGATATAGAAAAATACTTCACAGCGATTAAAAAAAAAACTTTTAATTTTCCTGGAAGATATCATAAATTTAAATTGGTATAAATGTAATTATATGGCATTGCTGTCCAATAGCACTTTCTGGTATGATAGAAATTTCTATATCTACACAGACAATGTAAAAATCACTGTCCAATATGTAGCTATTGAGCCTTTGAAATCCAACTATTGTGAATGAATAACTGAGTTTAAATTTTATGTAATTTTATGCAATTTTAATTAAAATACATATATATGGTTAGTGGTTACCGTACTGGACAGAACAGTTACGTATCATCTAAATATATAAAGCAAAAATTCAGAGAAGTAAAAAAAAAGTAGAAAAATATAGAATTATAATTGGAGATTTTAACATACCTCCTTTGGTAACAGATGAAACAAGCAGAAAATTAAAATACTGAGTAAGATTTAAACACAACAAATATCAAATTTGACAAAGTTGATATGTAGAGACTACTGCATCTAAATTGAAGAACATACGTTATTTTCAAATGCAATTTTTATGAAAACTCACCTTGAGCTGAACCATAAGCAAATCTCAGCCAATGTAAAAGAAACAAAATCATACAGAATATGCATGAGAAACTGCAGACCAAGATAGATTTAAGGTAGCCATTAATAACAATCAGATAATTCCTATTTATAAAATTAAACTCTTAAATAACACATGTCCAACATGAAACAATCGATTTTAGAAACCATTTTAAAAGGATGTGCAGTACAATGAAAGTGAAATATATTAAAATATATTAAAATATATATATATATTTTAAAATATATTTAATATATTTAGAAACTTATTTTAAGTCTGCTCCAGCTAAATTTTGCTTACAATGAAATTTTTAGTCTTTAAAGCATATACTAGAGAATAATCAAGGGTATAAATCAACGAGCCAAGAATTCATTAAATGCAATTTGAAAAGACTAACATAACAATAGTATGTGGAGACTTGTTAAAGAAGAAAAAGCACAAATAAACCAATTTCATGAATATAAAAGGGAATAGCATTACAGACCTTAGTACCATTCAGAAGGATGTAAGAGAATATCATGAACAACTTTATACCTGTAACTTAGAACATTTGAATAAAATGGATGAATTCCTAGAAAATTTTAAATTAAAAGGACACAAGAAGAAATTGACTTTCTTAGTTGTCCTATATTATTATCTAAAAATGTAAAATCCATAATTAAATATTATGGTAAAAATATCAGACCTAGACATGTTTATGAGTGTATTCTATTAATATTTAAGATTCTTACATAAAATCCTCCAGAGAATAGACGAAAAGGAAAAATTTTCCAACTTGTGTACTGAGGGCAACATAACCTTGATAACCAAAATCAGCAAAAATGAAAATATATGCCAATATTACTCATGAACACAGATACCAAAATTCTCAACAAAATATCGAGAAAGCCCAATGCAGCAATGCATAAAACCTAAAGGACATCATGAACAAGTGGAGCATAACATGGTAATAGAAGTTTGGTTTATAAATTTCCAAACTATATATTGAATCAATGCTTTTAAAAATAAATACTGGGAATAATGTCTATATAAGTTAAAAGAAATTAGAAATATAAATAAATACATTATTTTAGGTTAATGTATTAAAACGACCATTTATAAATATGGATACATCTCAAAATATAATGACAGTCATAAAAATAATTATTATATAATGCCATTTATCTAAATTTTAAATTCCAGAAAACTATTTTCATTTAATATTTAGAGGTACATAAATAAGTTGTAAGTATGCATAAAAATTCTGCTAGGGGAAAGAAAAATGACTGAGAAATGCTTACTTGTTTCACACATATTCTGCCCCCTCCCTTAAATAAAAAGTGTGGCTTAATGTTAAAGAAAAATGGGGAAATTATGTTCTTATATTTCTTAAGGTATCCAGTAGGCAGGAGAAGGCAGGTGTTCAATCCTGCTCATACATCCCTTCATAAAGTTACATTTCATTGACCTTTTGCCTAGTTTTTACTAGAGAGTCCTTCAATTCCATTTCTAATGAAAATCAAATTTGTGTCTGGAGGAGCATACAGATAAAATTCTTTAGTGACTAAAATTATCGGGAGGAGTTACCATCCTTTTCTTTTTTCCCCTATTAGATTTGCCAAGTTAGGTTTCACTCATCTAATTTTTCTAAGACTGTGCATTTTATCGCTCCAAAACAGGCAGGAAAGTATTGTCATATCTTGTCTTAAATGTACTGAATACTGATCCATGAGCTTCCTTATTGCTATTAGGATACACAGATAGAGGTAGGAGAGTGAACCTTGAGCTGACATAAGAAATTACACAGGCAGTGTATATTCCAAGTATTTGCATGACAGGGACATAAAAGTTTCCAATGGGCCCTCAAGGGTTAAACTGTCTTCTAGGTGCCCTATAAAGGCTGACCTTTTGGGCAACAGATATATGAAATGGATTTTTTTGTGAACAAAGCTGATGAAGGGAGAATAGAGTTGAGACTGAATCAATCTTGCATGCCAGAGACTGCACGGTTAAAATCCCTGCAGAACCAAACTTTCAGCAAAAGTTCAAGGGACCCCTATGTGGATTTGTAGAACCCTTTTTCTCTGCAGACCTCATTCCTTCCTGAAACTCTACTTCGCAATGGCCAGTGACCTCAGATATGCTGAGCTCCTTTCCCCTCTGTATCTGTTTCACAACTCAGCCATGTTGCTGTGGGATGCTGGCCCCTGTCAATGGTTGGAATGTGCCTCCAGACAGCAAGCCTTGCCTTTATTGTCTTTGTCTTAGAGACTGCAATCAAAAGTCAGAAAACGGTTGCTCCATATATTTTATCATGTATCTAGTTGATTAAGATGACTAAATCCAGTAGTTATTACTACATCATGGCCAAAAGCAAAAGCCAACATCATTTCTACACTCTAATAGTAATAATAATAAATAATTTTATACTGGTGAATTTTTAACTGACAAAGTTATAGAAAAGATGTTTTAAAAATGTTTTTCTTTGAGATGATGAATTTCTTTTTCATTATTTTGTTAGATGTCATAAAGAAATTATATTAGAATGTATACATAAAGCTAAATGGAATGAATAAAATACAGAGGGTGCCAAAAATGTATACACATTTTAAGAAAGGAAAAAACTGTATTAAAATTGTAATAATATATATCAATAACAAAAAATGAATACAAGTCATGTGTATACATTTTTTCAGCACCCTCTGTATATTAACTTTGAATGTTATTTTATTACTAAAAAGCAATTTATAGTTTGAAATAATATTTGATTTATCATTGTGCATTGAATTGAAGTATTTGAAGAAAATATTGCTTTTCACAAGCAAAAATAATTACATTAATTAAAAATTATTGATATGTATTCAAGAATACATGACTTACTAAACAGCCTATTTCCTCCAACATACTTGGAAATGAAAGAAAAAAATGCAAACTGTTTTTCAGAAAAATGTATTTTATGGTGTTGATAGCTCCAAAGGATAATTTTAATGAGCTTCAGGTGTAATGCTGCTGCTGATAATGTTCTGTTTTACAATGCTTTTGCTTTCATATTTTTTCTATCTTTTTTTATTATTATTCTTAAAGGAGAATCAATGTTAAAGATTTGAACAAAATATCTTTAAAAATCATCTACAGGAAAAATGTTAAGCATGACAAATATCCAAATAGTTGTTTGGAAATATTCAAGCTATTCGTGCTGATATAAGGAAAGAAAATAGTATTAATAGCAATATTGAAACCAACAAGCCTAAACATCGATTCCTTTGTATTTCTTAATGTTTATATAAATTCATGTTGATATAACTTTTATGACTATAATATGTAAGAAATTTGTATTTCTTCTGAGAAAGTTGGCAGAAGCTCATTAGTTTTAAGGTTTATATCATTATTAAAAAGAAAGTAATTTCAGTTTATCTAAACAAATATAAAAATGGAATACATGGCTGATAAAAATGTCACAGTTCTCTAAGCAAGTAATTTGGCTCATTTTCTTTTTATTGCTTTCATTTTCTGTATTTTCAGAGAATGAAAAACTAGTTTTCCCTTGATGATATGTATATGTGGACCATCCTTCAAGAAGGCTTAACTGCCTAAAGTTAATATTCTTTTCATAGAATGTATCTTTTTACAGAGTTGTTAAGAACAAATATTTTTCTGGATAAAGATATATTTATTATTTGTCAAATTCCTGAAGTACAGTGTTAGACAGGACTGCTTTTCCTCATTACTGATCGCACTTGAGAGCTTTTTCATATGTACCCCCCCAGGGCTTTCCCCAACTTGCTTTGCATCTGAGGAAGGGCTATCCCAGTAAAATCTTTGATTGGCCTGAAGTGGTGTCTCTCCCTCTCTGCTTTGCCAGTGGATTATGGGGGAGGCTCTGCGCTGGCCCTGCATTGCCTGTGACTGAGCATTTCAGTCAAGGTGAGGCTGGGGTTCCGCTAGCCAGGGGTTGTGTCTCTCCTGGTAAACTACGGCTTCCATCCATGCATTTTTCTGTGGTAAAGGTGGTATGCTAACCCTCATATTCATTCCTTGTTTATCTCTCAATGTATTTAGAATTAGGCTGGGGAAAACAGACAGTGCTTAATGAAGACAACTTTTAAAGGTTCAACATGAATAATAGTTAAAAATGTAGAAAACCAAGCCGTGTAGAGAGCTGAGTTTGAATCTCACTTCATTATCAGGTATATTGAGTAAGGTGCTTTCTCTAAACTTCAGTTTTCTTATCTGTAAATAATGCTAACATAATTTATTGTAAGGATATAGTGAACTATTGTTTTGTTTATATACCTATCTTCTAAGTATATTTAATAATAAAGAATATAAAAATTATTTATATATTGTTGTTATAAAGATTAAGTGATCTATTTTTACATAGGCATATAAAATACTTAACAGAAAGTATATGAGAGGTATTTAAAGTTATTGTATTTTTATGACACATACAATAGGCAGAAAATCTTTGTACAATAATTTGTGTGTATAAAAGAGTCCCATGGAATATCAAGTTTCAATCACTGAAGGGAATACTGGAAAAAATGTTTTAGGATGGAAGAGAAAAAAAAGGTTCTTTAATACTATGAGTCTTACGTTTTTGCTGAAAACGTTTCTTCAACATTCCAGTTGACAGTAAAAAAGAGATAAACAAGCACAGAAGGAAGGGTACACTTATCTTTTTATTCATAATACTACTTTCTCTTATTGCTTCTTACAGTTGCCTGTTTTCTTTTTCTCTTTTTTTAGAAGGCAAAACTTTATATTGCAAATAATTGTTTATTTAGTTCCATTGCTATAGATTAATTTTTTTCACTATAGTGTGATCATTAGCTATGAATATTAGTAGTGGGATAATTAATTAATAGCCTATGTAACTTCTTATTTATCCAAACTGATATGAAGCTTCTATGTTTAGGTGGTCTTGAGAAATTAGAATTTTGTCTACAGAACTGAAGGAGTAGTGGAGATATCCTCTCCCAATTTCAGAAGTAAGTAAAAAAGAGATATCTAGCTGCAAGTACTATAATAAGAAACTATAAGATGGAACTCAAAACAGTTTAGAAACAGCCACCCTACTTAAAAAGATAAATTCTGTATGTAATGGATGACATAAATAAAATAATGAACAACATTTTATGAATCACAAGGTAGTTCCTTGAATATCATGTAATTGTGACGTGTCACTAGCCAGTAAGTAGCAAATTAATATGTGCCGGCTGTTATCTATCTGATTTTTGGTGTACAGAGTCACAAGTTTCCTGAACGCTATTCCTCTAGGGTAAATTGGTGCAATGATTGGTAATCACCACCTTTTGTACTCTCCGAATTATCTACCCAATTACTACATTAATTTTTTGCTTCTATCATACCACACTCCAGTGGTAGGGCTGTGACTAGCAAAAAAATGATAATTTATTGTAAAAGAGGTGACAAATAAAAATACAATTTCACATAAGTGAAGAAAATACTTTATAAAAGTTAAGATACCTACCAAAGCATGTAGGTTTTTCAGTTAGTTATACATAGTGCCCCATGAAATAAAGAACACTCTGATTATTATAATTAAAGAAAACATGACTAAATATATACAAGTCCTTACCATCCAAAACATTTAAAGAAGTAAAATATAAAAATCATGAAAACAAAACAATCAGGTTGTGTTTTTCAAATACTATTGGGTGGTAAATTAAATAAGCGAGATTCATATGTAGAATGTTTTTTAAAGATGACAAACATATATCTCAAGCATACTTTATGAATATAGCACATTATTTTTAAAATATGAAATTCTCTAAGATAAAAAGGAAAGTCTAAATTTCCTAATATGAAAATTGGCTATGCCATATGTATAGTATTTTATTATTGCCCAAATATGGCACAATTCTCACTTGCTTGAATCATATATGATGGGTTTAAATTATATATACATATACAGAAGGTGCCAAAAATATACCGATAACAAAAGATGAATACGAGTTATGTGTATACATTTTTTTGGCACCCCGTATATGTGATGGCGTTCAGGGCCGACTGCCACAGAATGTGCACTTTAGTACATGAATTGTTTTGAACTGAAGACATCCAAGGTCCAAAAAACTCAGGCCCAAATAACCCTTGATACCCTAAAAAAAAAAAAGAAAAAAAGTAGATAAGAGGGCCAGTCCAGAAAGCAAATTATCACCAGAAAAAACTACAAAGAGTAGGCGCTACCTGGGGGTGATCTCCACAGGGTTTGGAGATCAAATTTCTCTCTGTGATCCATTGTCCCTGCACAGAATAGCAAATACGTATTTGTTTGTTTACCAAACATTTGCTCTTTCTATCTTCCTGTAAATTTTCTTCCTCCCTTTTGAAGTTTCAGACCCTTACCTGGTTTCCTCAACTCAGGATGGCATATAAACCTGAGTTGCCTGACTGCCTGTGGCTTAAATATGCTAATGGACTCCCCTATGTATATAATTAAATTTGTTTTTCTCTTGTTAAACTGTTCTATGTCAATTTTATTTTTAGACTACCAAAAAAATTGGAAGGGAAAAATGGAACATTTTTCTGCATATATACAGAACTATCTCTCTATTCATAAGCAATAAGGAAGTATTTAATGTGTGTGTGTGTGTGTGTGTGTGTGTGTGTGTGTGTGTGTGAGAAATGCTATATCTATTTCACATCCAATAAGGATGTAATATAAAGGTATAAGGATTTATATGTACATATATGTGTGTGTAGGTATATATAATATACATAAATATATGTGCATATTTACTTGCATATGTATATGTATGTAAACACACACACACATACAAAGAGAAAGAGAAAAAAACGTAAATGTGCTTGGGAGAAATTACCCCGTGAAACTTCCTCTGAATTAGTCACTTTTAGTCATTTTATTATAGTTTCTATGCTATTCCAAATTACATCCTATTTTTTTATAAATATGAGGCAAGATCTAATTACAACAAATCCTTTCTTATTAGGGTAAACAACAGTTAATTGTGATATGCTGCTAATTCAGTATGATGGAAAGCATGTAATGAAATAAGATTTTCAAATCATATTAGTGTACACATACTCTGTCTCGTGATCATTTGCAGCAGCATTGCAGGCAGTGGCTAATGGTATGCATGTCCTGGAGAGAGAGAGCAGCTTTTATTTCATCAGGTAGGTTAAGAACTGACAAAACGGTGCAGTCATGAGCCTCTTGTTTGTGGAGCGCATTATTGTTACTTGCTGGTTATTTAAAGAGAACCTTACTGATTTCTTTAAAGAGACTAATTGGAAATGAATGAGCTCTCAGAGTTTATCAATTTAAAAGGCAGCATAAATCATCCTAGTCCGTATACTCTTCACAATGCCAGTGGGTGGTAGTGTAGGGGTGGAATTGAACTGACTCATTTCATAATCACAGTCAAACACATTGTGTTGTTTGATGGTGCTGAATGTTAAATGGAGGAGCTGGTTGTTTGGATTAGAGTCTGCACTATTTCTGCAAGGTGTTTTTGTTGTTGTTTGTTTTATTTTGTAAATTATAACACTTATTCAAATAAAAAATAGAACTGGAGATCCTATTGTTTAAGACAAAGGAGATATTCTTTTTAAAAGGTTTAAAGGATCAGTATTTTCAGCAACATCTGCCCAGGATTCCTGAAGGGGCAGCACCTCCAAAGTAACACTAAAACTCCTTAAAGAAGCTGATAATTTGCACTTCTGAATGCTGTATGTTCAGTGTCTTAAATATGACATTTATGTATTTAATCACACCTATTTTGTTGAGTGTGAATTTTCTACATTGGTTCAGAATTTTTAAAGTTACTTTTATCTGTTACTGTCTGTGTGCTTTGTGTGAAGTGAATTCAGTTTTTATAAACAGCAAATACATAGTTTGAGAAGTAAAAAAAATGTTTCTGTGATGGGTTTTTGTTTTATTTTAAACAGGGCTTCAGGGTTTGTGTTAATATCTGACTCTACATGTAGAAAATTACATTTATATGCATTTTTCTGAAAATGGTTTATATAGCTTTCATAAAGTTGTTAGACAAGTTTTTCATCCCCAAATATAAAAAAAACCCTTATCTTTAGAATCTTTAAGTATGTCACAGGTTAATGGGTCAATTTTGATGGTAAAAGTACACTAGTCCTTTCTTACTTAGGGCAATATGTTCTAAGATACCCAGTGGGTGACTGAAACTGCACATAATACTGAATCCTTTATATGCTGTGGTTTTTACTATACATACATACATACATACCTATGATAAAGTTTAATTTATACATAAGGCACAGTGAGAGATTAACAACAAAAAGCTAATAATGAAACAGAACAATGATAATATACTGTAATAAAAGTTACGTGAGTGTAGTCTCTCTCTCTCTCATAAAATATGTTATTGTACTGTGCTCACTCTTTTTGTGAAGTGAGAGGATACAGTGCCTACATGATGAGATGAAGTGAGATGAACGACATAGGCTTTGTGAGATAGGGTGAGGCTACCATAAGGGGCACTTGAACACAAACACTGCAAAACCAGGACAGTTGATCTGATCACAGAGATGATTCCTGAAGTGAGTAACCAGCAGGCAGGTAGCTCATATAGCATGGATACTTTGGACAAAGGGATGATTCAAATCCTGGGTGGGATTGAGCAGGATGGCGTGAGGTTACATCATTCTATTTAGAATGGTGCACAATTTAAAACTTATAAATTGTTTATTTATGGAATTTTCCATTTAATATTTTCAGACCATGGTTGACCACGGCTAAAGGAAACCATGGATAAGAGGAAACTACTGTATCTGTAAATTGAGAACATGCCCATTTATTGGATACATGCATAGAGTCTCTTTAATGACAGCATTGTCAACATCCTGACAATCAGCTATTTCTTCCATAACTACATTTATGTTCAATCCAAAATATATTTCAAACATTGTATCTTTTTGTTTATTTGCTGCACTTTCATCTTTGTTGACCAATTCCCTTTCTTTTGTAGAATGTTATATGAGTTTATCACCAACAGACAAGAAAATAACACATTGATATGCTTTTCTCCATTTACTTACTGAATAACAGATGTGTAATAAGCACTTTGGATGACTTTGAAAGTAATAATGTGATTGGTCACTAATCAAGTATACATCTGTTACTTATATGATGATTTGTAGACTGAAGAGATAGCAACAAAGTTTATACTTCATGCAATTACTCACAGTTAATATGCTGTAGTAATTGGAATTTGAACTGTGTCATGAGGGATTGGTATTATTTAACTAACCAGGGTAATTGAAACTCATACATATCAGGATCATAAAAGCAAGAACTACCTGTATTCAATATTTGTGAAAATATCATTCAAGTACTAAGGCAAAATGCTTTTTTTCAGATCAAAACACAAGTTGAAAAGAGTTGTAACCACCATATCTGAACTATATAGAAATATGGAGTAACTTCTTCAGGCTAAAGGGGTATGAAGGCAGTCTGAGCTGAGGGAAGCATGTGTCTATAGGAAAGAAAGAATCACACTACAAGGAAGATCTACCTGAGTAACTTTAAAGAGCATATAAAATTTTCTTCTTTTCATTTCTCTAAAAGTTAGTTAACAAATGCAAAAATCTATTGTGATATTTATAATACAGGTAGATGTAATATATACAAAAACAGTATTCCCAAGAATGTGGTAGTATAAAGGTAATTGAAGTATGCAATGTTCTTATATTTTACATGAAGCATGATATGATCTATACGTAGATTCTGATAAAAGACAAAGTATTGTAACACCTACATTAATAATTTTTTAAAATATATATGTAGTTAAAAACACCAATAGATGAATTAAAATAGAATACTAAAAAATTTAGATTAATCAAAAGTAGGCAGGATAAAAGAAAGAGTACAAAAGAGAAAAATTAAACAATGGAAGCTCCAAATCCAATTATATCAGTAATTCCACTAAATGTAAATTGACTAAATACCAGTATTCCCATTAACAGTAGATACCATACTAGAAAAAACATATAATCCCAATTACATATTATCCCAATTACATATTATCCCAATTACATATTATCCCAAAAACATATAATCCCAATTACAAATTAATTTGAAATACAAAGACATAGTTAGCTTTGATAAAAGGATAAAAAAAAGTAAACCATTCAAAAAGTAAACATAAGAGGCTGTTTGGTCTATATTAATATCAATGTAGATATTAAAATAACGAGTCTTAGGAGAAAGAAAGTAAAATTTGTAATAAATAAAGGCCTATTCATCAGGAATATATAATGATCGTGTGTGTGTGTGCTTAAAGAGCATCAAAACAATTTTTAAAACAGAAAAATAAAGGTAGAAATGGGTAAATCCATTACTATAGTTGGAGATTTTAACACTTCCTATACTTGTAACCTTAATGACATTACTTCATCACTTAAAGCTAGTCTCCTGGTTTATTAAATAACCATAATTTTTATATTAAATTTGGTAATATATGCAATGTGTTTAGTTCAGGGCTGTAGTGCACATAAAAATCTCTGTAAAGAGTAGAAGCTAATGTTATCATTTATAATATTACAACATATAAAGAAGAAAAGTACATCCTAAAACCTTGGCATTAGCTATAATGCCCTCTAATTTCAAATATAACTTTCTTGAGCATTGCCATATTTTATTTCTTGTGATTGTGAAAATCTTCCATTTTTTCAATACACCTTCTACCTTAATACTGTGCTCTTTAGATTCTGGCCCTTCCATTCTACAGAAATTGATCTCTCACAGGTTGTGTCACCCTCTTCTAGACAAACTAGATTGCAGCTTCTTAGCCCTTGTGCTCTTTGATGTGCTGTTCACAGCTGCAAAACCTGAACAACTTTTCCTCTTCATTCTGGTTCCATATCATGCAACTCTTTGAATTGCTCTCATGTGTTTTATTCTTTACTCTCCCTACCATTTTATTGTTCCTTTTTCTTCGTGCCTTGGGATGATATCTTTCAAAGGTCTGATGATTTTTATGCACACTCTTTTTTAAGATATATACTTGTGGGACTTATTTCTCATTCTGAGCTATGCCTCATCATTGATGATTATAAGCTACAGTTTCATCCCCCAAATGATAATTTGTTCATTCATCTTAAATTTAAAATAATGAGTTGCTGGTCCTATGATTCACTATGTAAGAAACTGTCTTTCCCTTTGGGCATTTTAGCAAATTTGAATGTCAGGTTAGTTTTTCTTTTACAATTTGTCTGGAATGTGTCAGCACTGACTCTCTTATTGCTACCCTCATCACCAAGATTCTAAATTATGAGAGTAGCTCCTTTACTGCACTCTATTTCATTCTCCTCCTTTTACTTCCAGCTCATCCTGAAACCAGTAACCATGTCAGGCTTTCTTAAGCAGTAATATCTACCTGATAGTACTAGCCTTCCTTACAGACTCCAATGGCTGCATAGTAAATGTTTATCCAAATTACTCTGATGTTCTCATAATCTGACACTCTTCATTAACCCAACCAGTTTTATCTGTCTCTTTTCAAATATATGTTCCCATCATATTCCTGGCAAGTCATGCATCTTGTTTCTCCTTCTTGTGAGCCACACCTCTCCATGATTCATTATCCTGGATCATAACAAATTTCTTACCACACTGCAGAAAACTTGCTCACCTTCTCATCTTCAGCTTAACATTCCCTCTTTTATGAAATTTTTGCTTATTTTACTGCCCTAATTTTCCTGTCTTTACGTGCTGTGCCAGTTGCTCAACTATTGCTTCTCAGATTACAATTCAGTCTCCTGTGCTTGGGAAGGAGTCTGTAAATGATATTTTAGTTTGTTGGCTGGCTCTCTATTAGCTTCTGCCATTGGAGGGATTGGAGGGGACTAGAGAATCAGAGGAGGGTTAGGTTCTTCTTGTTTTGCTTCCAGTTTCAGGCTTGCTTTTTGTTCCTGTCAGCATCACAACAAAAGTGCACCTTGACTTTGGAGGTTGCAATTAATGTCCTAATAGCAGCTGATCTTGGTGTCCAGTTTTTGCAGCACTTCCAGAATCAGCCTTATCATGATCCCTTGGAGATACCAGAACCATTCTCCTGGCAGCCCTCCTTCAGGGTCTGAGACCCTGCTCCATGAGGTCCTTCCTCTGAGGTCCCAAGCAGTCTATAGGAGGCGTGGAGTGAGTGCCCCCTTCCTTATAAGTCAAAGTTCCAGCTCCACAGAGACCTTCCTCTGGGCTTTTAAACTTAAATAATTTCAACCACTTTTCCGTTAGCTCAGTCCAATAAGTTTTCACTGCTTCCTGCGTTAACTACCACTGTGATCATTTAATGTTCCTCTGTTTGCCATAACAGTTCTCCAACAATATTGACAATTGTTTTTACTAAAATATCCCCATTAAAATAACTGAAGTGGTTATAACTGGAGATGCGTTCTTGACTGGACACTTTTTGGTAGACCTCCCTTCTAAGCTGTCTCTCCTTCTTGTGTGCTTCATTATGACATCCGTGAATGTATTGATTTTGTATTTGTTTATTTCCAAAGTAGGGGAAGTTCCTTGAAGGTAGGATGCTCTTCTTTTTGCACTCTCTGAACTCAGCACACAGCCTGATGCATCATATATATTTGTTAAATGAACAGAAGAGTGAATGACAGCATTAAATTTTCCCAGATCTCTATTTCTGTCATGTGGTGATGAAGCATCCTGGAAGCCTGGCTTTGTAAGCTGCCTGTCAGAGCAGAGCAGGAAGCTGGAGGCTGTGAGGAGCACCAGCCTCCCAATCAATGACTCGTCACCTACTCAGGTTTTCATCACTGTCTAGGAAAGGACAGTATGTCATTTTTCTCTCCTCACTGAGAGTGTGTGCTATAGCCTTCATTCTGAGGAAGAGACCGCACATCACAATTTCTTTCAAATTAGACATGTTTCTAAATGCTTTCCTATGACTACAAAAATATAAAGATGAAAAGTGCTATATTGCTATTTAAATGATATAAATTAAACTCACTCAATTGGTATTCTTCAATAAACATTAATCACGTAATAAAATCAATGATACTATGCATCGTTGTTGTGTTTTTTTTTTTTTTTTTTTGAGGGCAGTGTCACTGGCCCTCATATGTGGGACCCGAACCGGGGCCGCTGGCTTCCCAAGCCAGTGCTCAACCACCGCGCCACTCGGCCGGCCTGATACTATGCATCATTGTAATGAATATTTTCTGTAATTGTCATTTTCCTTTCTTGTGATTGATTGTTGAATAGAATACCACCCTACTCACTGAGAAAATTCAGTCTGCATTTATTTTAAACATATTACTAGCTATTGATTAAAATCCTGTTCTCTAAAAAAATATAAAACCTATTCTTTTCATATTTATTTAATATTTGTTTGAATTTTCCCTTGAATTATAATAAAATGAAAAATATTTGTTAGATATTTTCACCACATGGCCTGCCTGAATAAAACACTTATGTACTATTTTCACCAAGCATATCTCATTTTAATAGTAGAGATTCTAAAAGAAAAAAAAACTAAAAGCATGATTTAAACCATGTATTTAATATATGCACACAATTGTGTGAATAGAATGAGTTCATACGTCTCTAGTCACATTAATCCAAAGAGGACACCAAGATATATATATATATATATATATATATATGGCACTTACCACAATTATTTTACTTATATTATGTCACTACATTTTCTATGTGTATTTTTTTTAAGATGTCTCCTCCTATCTTCTTTTTCATGATCCCTGCGGTGAACAATCAACCTAAAATTATTTGTCAATCTCTTGTTTAAATCAGTCTCACACAGAGAAAGATGGTGTCTTTCGTATATGTAGAAAATGAATTTTGTTTACACATTGTCAATTTTAAAAAGTTTTTCTTAGATAACATGTAAAACTTAATGTATACTCTTCATTCAACAATGAAATGATTCATCATGGTCCCTTTCACAAGGGATGCTAGCTTTTATAATTCATCCTGTTTTCTGTTCGTTTGTTTTTTGTTTTTAATGTGTACAACATTACCTTCCTTAGGAGGAAGGTCTCAATCAATGTTATGACTCAAAAGCATTCAGATGTCATTCCCCTGGAAGTAATTGACTATAGTTATATTTAATCTGTCCTCTTTTCCCACTATTGTGATCTCTTTCTTCCAACAAGTAGCCTTCACGCAGTTGGATCCAGCAAGGTTAATAATTAAATATCTTAAATTCATCTATTTGTCTACAGGATCATGACTTGACTAAACAATAAGGCACAAAACACACATTAAGAGTCTAGAGAGGTGCAGAGTATAAAAAGGAAAGACACAAATTATAAAACCTGTGCAAGTCAATGAGACTGTTTTTAAAAATCAGTAGTAGGCAGCATGGTGGCTAGGAAAATGACCCTCTTCTCCAGGGATTGATAGGTGTAGTTTAATGAGTACAATTGTTACAGCCAGAAATCAGTCTGCTATGAAATGCCTTTGGCAGAAAACTGAATTGCCAACAAGTTCCATTCTGATCAAAAAGCCATATATACTGTTAATGAACAACCTGTATCTGTTTTGTTCTTAGTGCCTTTACAAATTCAAGAGAAGCACAGGTTGAATGATGTAAAAATAGGAAGAAATGTTGCCTCTACTTGGAGCAAGGGAGAAAAGTCAGTTGGTTGTAGATATATTGCTAAATTGTTTTAATAGATGTTTAAACTCTTATGTTTTCTGATATGTTCAGTTCATGAGAAAATGTTTTGAAAATTTAAAAGTAAACATATATCTGAATCTAAAAGTTAAATGTTTATGATATCTTTCTGTACCAATCATTTCTTTTCTTTTAATTAAAATTAATTGGGGTGACAATGGCTAGTAAAATTACATAGATTTCAGGTGTACAATTCTGTAAAACATCATCTATATATCAAGTCGTGTTCACCACCCAGAGTCAGTTCTCCTTCCATCACCATATATTTGATCCCTTTTACCCTCCTCTATTACCCCCCGCCCCTTACCCTCTGGTAACCACTAAACTATTGTCTGTGTCTATGAGTTTTTGTTTATTTGTTTGTCTTGTTCCTTTGTTGCGTTCAGTTTTACACAGAAAATATCAAGAACCATATGACTTCAATGATATGTGGGATATACCAATCATTTCTAAACCAGATCTCTCTTCTTCGCAAGCAAAAACAGCCTAAATCACAATCTGAAAAGGAACAAATATGCCTCTTTTATGTACTTTTCTTCCTTCTATGTTTCCTTTATATTACAGATACCAGTTTTGTCCCCTAACCTGATAGAATGAGCTGCAAAAAGGAAACCAAATTCATTCACATTGTAATTCCAACAGGCAGTAATGCATGGTAATGCCATGAGCTTTATTTTTGTAAGTTTTGCAAGCATCGTTCAATTTTTTTCTAGAATGTTCACCCTTTTCTTATGTACTTGGAAAAAACACTCATCCTTCACGTCTCAGCTCAAAGTTTCAGACTTCTGTGTGGCACCTGTCCAAGTTCCATGTACAGAGAGGAGCTTCCATCAACACCTTCAGAATGCTCTGCTTCCATTTTAACACTTATTACCTTCAGATTTTGAGTTGTTCTCTTATTAATTGTTTTGTCTTTGTATCCACTGGGATAACATAGTGCCTGGTGCACAGTAAGCACTTAATAAAAGCCAGTCAATGGTCGCATATGTTAATTATCAATTAATATTTTTTGTAAAATTACTTCATCATTTGCCATTTCACAAGAGACAGAGATTTTAGAATTTTAGCCAGCCAAACCCGTGACTGCAAAAATCTATTTGAGTACACAAGAATTCTTTGAAACATCTCTGAAATTTAAGCTTGCACAAGTGCTTATTCTTGTTTGAGTCATCCTTTCCTGCAAACCCTAAGTTGTAACATTGTGTCATTGCCATGCTATTGCTAATGCCCTTAGTTACCTTCTCCAGGACTACACAGTTCTCATGCTTGCGATGAACTCAGCAAACCCTCTGACCTCCCAGATCTCCATCTTTTTATTGTCCCCTTTTCATGCTCTGGGCTTCTGCCTACTCCAGCGTCTTATAAGTAAGGGGAGTCGTTCTTTACTACTACTTGTTCTCTCCCTAGAGCTATACTTATGAATTTTTGAACAGTGATTTGATTTTTACTGTTATGAACAGTAAAACAGGCTTCCCTGTTATGTTATTTCTATCTGGGGAGATGTCCTCCCTCTAGTAATCACAATATTTAGCTTTTGAAATTATGAAGCCTGATATTTGCAAATTGTCAGGATCAGGCCTTGCTCAACATAAATTTCTGCAGTCAGTTTGTCTGTGTATTATCCCCATCTGGAATGGGCAAATCTAATGACAAGTCCTGGAACTCTACTCTCATCTAGGCCCTGGGACAGGCCTTGGCCACTTCAATCAGAAGAAGCTAAGAATAATTAGGGTGAAAAATATGGTAGCATAGAGGGGAAAAATTCAGTTAGGAAACAAATCAAAGTTTTTCTTCCTTAGATGATAAAACCTATAGAAACGCAGAACATATTAATTGCCTTTGCAGCTCCTATTCTAATAAATATCTGACAGTGTCGGTGTATTTAAATGAAACTAAAATTTTGACTCTACATTGAAATAATCTATAATTCAGTATTTTTTAATCTTTCGTTGTTTCAGGATTTTCAGTGTTCTTCTATTTGATAATAATCTTTAATATATACCAGAATCTAATTTTAAACAAGTATAGATTGTTTACTAAGCACATGCAATATATATTATAATGAAAAATTTAATACACTATCTATGAAAATTTACTAGTATCATGATAATCATCATTTTGTAATAATTTCTATTTTCTTTTCACCAATTCAGATATTATTCTAGGTGGATCACAGATACTCAAGGAATTCACATCTTGAATCCATGGGAAGAAAAAAAAAATCACGCTGTCATTTTAAGTAACATTTAATTAATTTACGCATTTTTTTAAATTTCTTATGATTATAGGAAACAAAGTATAGGGTATTGATAATAACTGATTTGGGCACCAAAGATATTCCACATCAGAGTTGTTATTTTGTTTTGTAATCCTATTAATTACAAAAATGTATTTAAAAGTATTATCCTAGTAAATGGATCCATAGGCTTCAAAAGCCATCCAAAAGAATACATGGAAAAACAGTTTAAGAACATATTCTCTAATGCTTTTGTTTTTAGTGAGTTTACCTAGTAAATAACCCCTGTATAGTAAAATTTCTCACAGATACCTTAAATGTTTCCTCCTAGAAAACTCTCAAGAACCAGATAAATACAATTTGATGCTGGTTTCTTTATGCTTTCTGGATGTTTTAGTGAAGCAAAATATATTGTGAGGTTATAAACAGAATGAGATTTTACGAGATTATACTCATTATATCAAAATCAAACATTTACATAGGATAAAAGGCATCTAATTATTTAAATCACACGTCTTGAACACTACAAAGTGTTAATAATCAAAACAGCATGGTACACCTTAAACTAAAGAAAAACAAATAAAACAGCATGGTATTGGCAGAAAAACAGATACACATACCAATGCAACAGATGTGAGAATCCAGAAATAAACACATTTGTATATATATGAAAAGATAATTTTTGTACAAAGGAGGTAAAAGCATATGAGTACAATGAAGAAAAGAAAGCCTGTTCAATATATTGTGCTGTGCTGGGCAAATTAGAAAGCCACTTGCAAAAGAACGAAAGACTGCTATCTGTCACTATATGCCAAAATTAACTAAAAATACAGAATTTTATAAATATTGATGTATTTGGGGTCATAATAATACGTGTTTCATGTTAGATTGAGGAACTGGGCTAAGCTAAAAATTAAAATCAGCTTTTATTTTGTAGAACTTCTTTTGGTCAACTCTAAGCTGTAACATGTAGGTTTTAACCAAATTAATTTAGCCCATATTTTAAGAAGATATTTTTGCTCATATCTATACTTAAAAATGTAAAAAGCAATATGAAAATATTTTTTAAACAGCCACAATTTTCTTCATGCTTTATCCAATTGTATATAATTATAATTTTTCCAGTTGTTTTTGGTTGTCTAGCAGCTATTTTCATTCCACTATCCGTAAGTCCTTAGTTCAGTTAAATATATATTTTTATTTAAGTATAGTTGGTATAAAATCATATATTGGTCATATTAGTTTCATGTGTATAATATAGTGATTTGACATGTTTATACTTTAAGTGATCACCCACTAATTCTAGTAATCAT
The DNA here is from genome assembly GCA_033961575.1 of Aselliscus stoliczkanus. NCBI lineage: Eukaryota > Metazoa > Chordata > Mammalia > Chiroptera > Hipposideridae > Aselliscus > Aselliscus stoliczkanus. The sequence goes on from CM066728.1 coordinate 188,503,584, forward strand.
CTGTTACCATGAAAATATATTATAAAGTATATCGACTATGTACCCCTTCTCCTTTTCACCCATTCCCCCACCCCATCCCTTCTGTTAACCATTCCTTTGGTCTCTGTTACTATGAGTGTGTTTTTTGTTTCAGTGTGGTTTGTTTTTAGATTCCACATTAAATGAAACTGTATGGTATTTGGTTTTCTCAGTCTGACTTATTTTATTAGCATAATAACTTCTAGATCCATTCATATTGTTGCGAATGGCAAGAATTCCTTCTTTCTCATTGCTGAATAATATTCCATTGTGCGTGCGTGTGTGTGTGTGTGTGTGTGTGTGTGTGTATCAATCACACCTTTTTTATGCATTCATCTACTGACGTGTACACCTACCTTGCTTCCATATCTTGGAAATTGTAAATAATGCTGCAATGAAGATAGTGGTGTATATATCTTTTCTAATTAGTGTTTTTGTTTTCTTTGGATAAATACCCAGGATTTGTATTGCTGGGTTGTATGTTATATTCATTTTTATTTTTTTGAGGAATCTCCATATTTTTTTTTTCCATAATGTCTTCACCAATTTACAATCCCACTAACAATGTACAAGGGTTCCCTTTTCTTTACATCCTCACCAATACATGCTATTTGTTGACTTCTTGATAATAGCCATTCTGATTGGTATGAGGTGGTATCTCATTGTGGTTTTGATTAGCATTTCCTTGATGATTACTGATTTTGAGCATCTTTTCAATGTCTGTTGGCCATCTGTATATCTTCTTTGGAGAAATGCCTCTTCATGTCCTTTTCCCATGTTTTGATTGCATTATTTATTTATTTTTTATTATTGAGTTGTAAGAGTTTCTTGTATATTTTGGATATCAATACTTTATCAAATATATTATGCCAAAAAAAAATCAACATTCTAGAAGAAATTGATAAATTTTTAGAAACATACACCATTTGAAGACTAAACCAGGAAGAAACAGAGAATCTGTACACACAAGCAATGAAATAGAAGCAATAATAAAAAATCTCCCAATAATCAAATCCCAGGACCAGACAGCTTCACAGGTGAATTCTACCAAACATTTAAAAAATAGTTAGTACCTATCCTTCTAAAAACAATTCCAAACATTGAAGGGGAGAAATACTTCCAAACTCATTCAATAAGGCCACCGTTACCCTGATACCAAAACCAGACAAAAGCGCTACAAAGACAGAGAATTACAGGCCAACATCATTGATGAACATAGACACCAAAATTCTCAACAAAATACTAATAAACTGAATTCAACAGTACATTAAAAGGATTACACCATGATTAAGTGGGACTTATACCAGGAATCCAAGGGTGGTTCAACATCTGCCAAATAACTACTGTGATTCATCACATCAACCAAACCAAGGATAAAAATAGTACAATTATCTCAATAGATACAGAAAATACAATGGACAAAAATCAACATCCTTTTATGATAAAAACTCTCAACAAAGTGTGTATAGAAGGATCTTACCTAAACTTGATAAAGGCTATATATGACAAGCCCACAGCTAACATTATACCCTGTAGTGAAAAACTGAAAACTTGTGCTCTGAGATCAGGAACAAGACAAAGATGCTCACTCTCACCATTATTATTAAACGTAGTACTGGAAGTCTTAGCCACAGCAATCAGACAAGAAAGAAGAAAAAAAAAGGCATCCAACTAGGAAAGGAAGAAGTAAAACTGTCATTATTTGCAGATGACATGATAATATATATAGAACACCCTAAAGAATCCATGAAAAAATAAAGGAATTAATAAAAGAATTCAGTAAAGTATTAGGATACAAAATTAATGTACAGAAATCTGTTGGGTTCCTATACACTAATAATGAACAATCAGAAGGAGAAATGAAGAAAACAATCTCATTTACAATTGTACCCAAAAGAATAAAATACCTAAGAATAAACTTATCCAAAGAGTTGAAAGACCTGAACTCTGAAAGCTATAAAACGTTGAAGAAAGAAATTGAAGAGGACACAAAGAACCTGAAGGGTATACCATGCTTATGAATTGGAAGGATTGATATTGTTAAACTGACAATACTACTCAAATCAGTGTAATTCCTATCAAAATATCAATGCCACTCTTTTCAGAATTAGAACAAATAATCCTAAAATTTATATAGAACCACAAAAGACCTCGAATAGCTGGAGCAATCTTGAGAAAGAAGAACAAAGTTGGAGGTATCATGCCGTTGATCTCAATCTATACTGTAAAGCTATAATAATCAACACACTATAGTACTGGCACAGAAACATACATAGATCAATGGAACAGAATAGAGAGCCCGGAAATAAACCCTTGCTTATATGGTTGACTAATCTATGACAAAGGAGGTAAAAATATATACTAGAGTAATGACAGTCTCCTCAACAAGTGGTGTTGGAAAATCTAGTTAGATGCATGCAAAAAAAAAAAAAAAGAAAAGGAAAACAGAAAAAAGAAATTGGACCACTCGCTTACACCATCCATTTACAAAAATAAACTCAAAATGGGTAAAGACTTAAATGTAAGGCCTGAAACCATAAAATTTCTAGAATAAAACATAGGAAATAAATTATTTGATCTCAATCTAAGTAATATAGTTTTGGATATGTCTCCTCAAGTAAGGGAAACAAAAGAAAACAAATACATGGGACTGTATCAGATTAAAAAGCTCCTGCATAGAGAAGGAAACCTTCAACAAAACAAAAAGGCAACCCACTGAATGAGAGACTATACTTCAAGTGGTATATCTGATAAAGGGTTGATATGAGTATCCAGTTACAATAAATATTTGAAGAAGTCTGTTCATGATATTGAAGTCAGATTTTACTGGGAATGATCTCCTCATCAATCTTTCTTGCATTACCAATAGTACAGAAGTAGTATAGTACTTTATTGAAATTATTATTCTTTTACTTATTTTTCCCCTTCTATTCTGTAGCTTTTAGAAAAGGACCTCAGGCTAACATGAAACAAAAAGAAAAAACACTTTTTGATAATACTAAGTGGTTATAAATAATTTATTTCAGCAGTCAATAATATAAGAATGGAGGCAAATGGAATCCTCTTTTTTATATATGACATACATGGAAGATTATCCATAGGCCAAAAACACATTATGGGTAGTAGGACACTGAAAGAACTCCAGGCTCATTCACTCATTCACAAAATATGTGTTAACAGTCAAAGATAATGAGGATAGCTTAATCTAGGATTGAAATCTCATTAAATTATTAATTTATTGAAAATTAGAATGTTACTCTATCCATTAATATGAGTATGCTTCTATCTATAATAAAACAAGTGGTTAGAAACATTTTCCTGAAGTAATTTACATCAATAATATTTTGCCTGTACACAACTCATCTAGGAGAGGTTTGGCCTCTATTTTTAAATTGACAGCTGTTTCTTTCTTGTGAGCTTGATAAATAGGGCAACTTTTACAAAGGCATAATCTAATTAATATATGAAGAAACTACATGCATACTTATTCCTATTAATTCTCCTTTAATAAGGGAGGGAATAAACCTTGGAACTAGTTAGTGGCCATCTAGGAAATACTAAACATAGTTTTCATGGAAAAGCTAAACCAACAGTTTTATTCTGAACTTGGGCCTAAATTTGAGAAAGGCAGTAAGTGATGGAAGGAGGACTGACTTTGGGTGGTGAACACACAACGTGATATATAGATGATGTATTACAGAGTTGTACACCTGAAACCTATGTAACTTTACTAATAATTTTCAAAAAAGAAAGGAAGTATCAAATAGAGTTGTGAGAAGACATTGTCCATTACATAAATACATACACATAATATATAGGTGTATGTATCTTGAGAAATGATTATAAACTAGATTTAGAAGGGCAATAATTAAAATAAAAACAAAATTAAGGAAAAGAATTCTTAGGAAATTTAGCTTTTTAAGAATAACTCTTTGTGAAAAATTATTCAGGATCATGCCCATGTAAAAAATTTAGCCAGGCCTTAGCAAGTACTATTGCATGTGGACAAATATAAATGTAAACAACAACATTTTATTGCTTCTTCTGAACAGACTAGATATTCAAGGATAAATTTTCTTCTGAGTATTGTGTTTTTCATCTTTATAATTTATTATTATTTCTTTAATAATGTTAATAGATTTTAATGTAAATATGTGCTAATAGATTCAGGTAACAGTATGTTAACTTTATCAGTATGTTATATGAAATAATCCCTTGTGCTTTTTTCTTAATAGGAATGTTACAAAAGAGTACAAGAGGATTATCCAGACAGGACAGATAAATAAAAGTAGGTTTGGTCAGTTTTAAATTTTCTTATAAATTATAATCGTCATAGAAATTACATAGGTAACCAAAGTCTTCAGGTACCCCCAAATGACTCATTTATTATCTTTACTCAGCCTGAATCTAAAATTCTAAAAGCATTCAGGGATGATAATTACAGAGAAACACAGTCACAGGAAAAATTTGTCTGAGAGATGACAAACATTCTGAGACAGTTTATATGGAATAACTAAGTGTATGTACAACGTTGCCTCAGGTTTACAAGGGATAAGTCTTTTAAAAAGCCATTTTAGCTACAAATGTTTGCATTTGCATCATCACACATAAAATTCAATACTACATTTCCATTATATTTCACACAGTGAAGAGATCAGAGATAAGATATATAGCTGTTTTTAGCCAAGTTATCAAACCGTTTTAATTTGTCCAAGAACTTACTTCATTAGAGGTACAAAATGAACATTCTATTCTTTAAAATTCTCTGTGTTTATTTGCGAACTTAAAAGGTTTCAGAAATTTCTATTGCAATTTTATGACCATTAGACTAATAATCATTTGCATTAGTTTGTTTTCACCTAACAATCAGCTATCATTATCTTAACTTGACATTTCCTGAGCTGATAGCCACAATACATTAATCATTAGAAATTCAAGTATTTCCTTCTTTAGAATTCTCTAGAACATTCATCTGAAATTTAAATAAGTGTTTAATAGTATCTATAGTCCTATCAGGAAAAAAACCTCCACATATTTGGGATATTTTTTATCTAATTTATTAATTCCTCCTTGAAGTAGGAAACTTATGACAGCATGTTTTCTTAAAAGATATTCCATCCCCACATGATTAAAGAATCTTATCAGACTCCCAGAAAAGCCTGGAAATTTTGAAGCTGCTTTTCTCTGTGTGATAAAAGACATTTCCCTGGGCTGAGACTAGAGATTAGTGTTGTAGAGAATTGTAACCTAGAGAATCATTGTAAGGAGTATGTGGTTAGATGGTGAGCTGTGCTAAAGGCTTAACTCAAAATGTCAATGCCTTGTTATTGGCACACAAAGCTTTATTTCAAATCTTGATTTAGCTGATGTGTATATGGGACTTTACACTTACAAGAAAAAGAGCTAAAGCTTCGATATAAGTAACAAGAGGTAATGAAGTCCAAGACAAGCCAAACATAGGTGGACATGTCCCTTCTAGCACCAACAGCTCGATATTTGAGTCGTATATTCAAGCCCATTCCCACAGTTGTCATAGAAATCAACTAATGCAGAGAAAGCAGCGCTCTTTGATCATGAATCATGCAAAACCAATTTTGATTTATTTAAATATTTGTTTATATTTTCTTCTTAGATGGTAGAATTGTCTGTGTAATTCAGACATCCCTATAGAAGAAGCAAAGCCAGGTCTGGGTGATCAGTTGATCTCCAAGAGGGTCCCCAGTAAGCCATCCTTAATGCTCAGAATCACCATTATAAAAATACCCTCATAATTGGATAATTATTTTGTTTCAGGAGGAATAAAGATTTTCTTGTTTAAATATATGCAGTCTCACCATTCCCCTTAAGATCAGGAACAAGACAAGGCTGTCCACTTTCTCCTCTTTTATTCAACATAGTTCTGGAAGTTCTAGCCACAGCAATCAGACAAGAAAAAGGAATAAAAGGCATCCAAATTGGCAAGAAAGAAGTAAAATTGTCATTATATGCAGATGACATGATACTGTATATAGAGAACCCCAAAGACTCCATCAAGAAACTATTGGAACTGATAGCGAATTCAGTAAAGTAGCAGGATATAAAATCAATGTGCAGAAATCAGTGGCATTTGCATATACCAATAATAAACTAATAGAAGGAGAAATTAAGAAAACTGTCCCATTTACAATTGCTACACAAACTATAAAATACCTAGGAATAAATCTAACTAAAGAAGTAAAAGATCTGTATTCAGAAAATTATAAGATACTGAAGAAAGAAATCAAAGAAGATACAAATAAATGAAAACACCATGCTCATGGATAGGAAGAATTAATATAGTTAAAATGTCCATACTGCCTAAAGCAATATATAGATTCAATGCAATTCCTATCAAACTACCAAGGGCATTTTTCACAGAAACAGAAAATATAATCCTAAAATTTATATGGAACCATAAAAGACCCCGAATAGCCTCAGCAATCCTGAGAAATAAGAACAAAGTCGGGAGTATCATGCTACCAGATGTCAAAACATACTACAAGACTACAGTAATCAAAACAGTATGATATTGGCATAAAAACAGGCACATAGATCATAACAGAACGGAGAGCCCAGAAATAAATCCAGACATTCACAGACAGTTAATCTATGACAAGGGAAGCAAGAATTTACATTGGAGTAAAGATAGTTTATTCAATAAATGGTGCTGGGAAAATTGGACTGATACATGCAAAAAAATTAAACTGGACCACCTCCTTATGCCATATACAAGAACAAATTCAAAATGGATTAAAGACTTAAATGTAAGACCTGAAACCATAAAACTTCTAAAAGAAAATATAGGGAGTACATTTGCAGACATTACCTGGAGCAATATTTTTACTGATACATCCCTGTGGGCAAGGGAAGTAAAAGAGAAAATGAACATATGGGATTATATCAGACTTAAAAGTTTTTTCACAACAAAGAAAACCATCAATAAAACAAAAAGGAAGCCTACTGATTGGGAGAATATATTCGCCAACGATATATCTGATAAGGGGTTAATATCCAAAATTTATACAACACTCATGCAACTCAACACCAAAAAAAAAACATAACTCAGTAAGAAAATGGGCAGAAGATATGAAGAGACATTTCTCTAAAGAGGACATACAGAAGGCCAATAGGCATGTGAAAAAATGTTCAACCTCACTGGTCATTAGGGAAATGCAAATAAAACCCACAATGAGATACCACCTCACTCCAGTCAGAATGGCTATCATCAATAAATCAACAAACAACAAGTGCTGGCGGGGCTGTGGGGAAAAGGGAACCCTGCTGCACTGTTGGTGGGATTGCAGATTGGTGTAGCCACTATGGAAGTCAGTATGGAGGTATCTCAAAAATCTGGAAATGGAACTACCTTTTGACCCAGCAATTCCACTCCTAGGAATTTATCCCAAAAAACCTAAGACACTGATTCAAAAAAATATATGCACCCCTATGTTCATTGCAGCGCTATTTACAATAGCCAAGACTTGGAAACAACCGAAATGCCCATCGGTAGATGACTGGATTAAGAAACTGTGGTACATTTATACAATGGAGTATTACTCCGCTATAAAGAAGAATGAAATCGTTCCATTTGCAATGATGTGGATGTATCTAGAGACTATTATGTTAAGTGAAATAAGTCAGACAGAGAAAGACAAATACCATATGATCTCACTTATATGTGGAATCTGAAAACCTGAATGAATAAGCAATGTAAACAGAAACTATCTCATAGATATAGAGGAAATACAGGGTTGCTAGTTGGGAGGGGGGTGGGGATGAGGGAGAAGGGGAAGGGATTAGACAGCAAAAATTGGCTACTACAGTATTGCCACAGGGATATGAAAGACAGTTCGGGGAATATAATTAATAATGTTGTAAATATTTTGTGGGGCATCAGATGGTCACATGTCTTGTTGGGGAGACCATTTCATGCATGGAGTAGAGGTTTGATCACTGCACTGTATATCTGAAGCGGGGGTTGTATACCAACTGTAATTGAATATATATAGATCGTCACGGGATGTGGATTATGCTGTGGAAGAGAGTCAGAGAAAGAGTAATAGATATATATGATATGGGAGGGAGGAGTGGAGTGGCGAATTGGGGTTGGGGGGTTGTCACTTTGAGGGGTAAAATGTATAACTATTGCACTGTGTTGTACACCTGAATCTAATTTAATAAATAAATAAATAAATAAATAAATGAATAAATAAATAAATAAAATATATGCAGTCTCATAGGGATTACACACTTCAATTCTATATTTTAAGTTATGGATTTAAAGCAAATATTAATATATATTTTAAAACTCCCACATCATAGACTACACCAACAGGAGAATTTGAGGAGTCTATCTGGATCCAAATTAAAATACTATCCATTTTGTAGGATGTGATATGGGGCAACTTTCTCAACCATGCACTTGAGTCTGGCCTAGAATGTTTTTAATTTTCAATAATAAATCTACGCTGATGGAGGGAGAACTGACTGGGTGGTGAACACACAATGCAATAAATAGATGATGTATTATAGAATTGTACACTGGAAACCTATATAATTTTACTAACAAATGTCACCCCAGTAAATTTAATGAAAAAAAAAAAACTAATAAAAGTCATAATTGTAAGGACCCCAGAGTTCGTAAAATGAAATTCCCAGAAGAAAGAGGGAAAACTGTGCTTATAAGTCAAATTTTCATAGACATTTAACAATTCTGATTGAATAAGATTGGTAAGTGTTGAATTTTAAAAAACTAAAGAAATTTCTTTGATAGCAAACATTTCTCAGTCTACCATGAAATGTAAAACTCTGTAATCTACAGCATATATTTTAGAAAGCAAGGCCTTTAGAAATGTAAATCAGTTCCGTGCCATAATAGTTTCATGTTTTGTTTCCCACAAGGGACTGGACCAAGATAAGCATTAATTTCTTACATTTAATGGCATTCATCTTATCATCAATAGGACCATAAATGTTTAATATCCATTAGTTTAAAGGATTTAGGGTTTTTAATGACACAGAGTTGTGCAATTCCAGGTTTATGATTTCTTTCTTTTTTTTTCAAGAATGTAAACCTCTAGCACCCTTTGGATACTTTTTTAACCCCTAATCTAAGGATGCAAGCATTTCTTTTCCACAGACTCCAGCTGGATAAATTGTTTCAATAAATTCCACCATGAATGCATTTTCTAATCACTTTGTTGAGTTAGAATTCACAAGATATGAAAAACTTTGATTTCTTCTTCGCATATTCCCTCTTCATTTATATTCCAAAAGGGTTTCTATTTGTTCTTCTGCTAGAGTCACATTACCAAGTCTTTCAAATTATTATTGACATTGCTTTTTTGTTGTGTTTCAGAAGTGGAGCAAGAGGGGAAGATGAAAATTCTTATCATGTTATATAGTTCAGCTGAAGTCAGTTCTGCTGTAATGGTTGTTTTGAAACAAATTTGTTCCAATGAGACTGATATAGTAGGAAACAATTTGAGTACAACTCAAATTTCATATCTACTTATATTCAATTTTGTCCAAAGAAACCCAAGAATACCACAGTATTCTGAACCCAACTGAGCCAGGCTGTGTAGAAATATACAAACTGCGCACATCTAAGATATCTGTTAACTTTTTCAATTCACCTTTATCTGTTATGAGTTATACCTATATACACTCGATGTTACAAACTTCCATCTGATTTCAGACAACCCTCTCTCCGATTCGCAGTGATTCACAAGCTCATAGATGAAGAATACACTTAACACTTTTAGGCTTGTAATTTATCAGTACAGTCAATTTTATTCTTACTAGAGAGAAATCATTTTTCACAACTTATCAGAAACATGAATACACATGCATTTACTCTCAGTTATAATTAACCTTTGTAAAAAGACAACTGCAACTAGGCAACCCATTTTCATTAAGTTCCAAGAGGTTAACCTGTGTCTCGCTGTTATGAAACCCATGAGTTTTGGCAACCATGCCCAAACAAGCACGACTGTTGTAAACTTTAGAGTAGGTCAAATGACTATGCTACACTGGCTACAAATAGCATTATGATGATTTTATAAATAGATTTGAATTACCATTATCTATCCTTTCAAAGAGACCTTTTGAAAAATTCAGGCTTTGGAGGACAGCTAAGTGAGTATACTTTTGAAATATATATATTAAAGGCTACTCTTTTTCCAAAAATAAGTCTGAGCCTTTTACTACTTTGAAAGGGAAAGGGAACTCTCAAGATTGGCCCTTAAGATTATGGATCAAGAGCTATTGCTTAGCCTGTACAGTCTTCTTTAACATCCATTTTGCTTATTCAGTGTTTTTTCAAATGATCATCTTTTGGTTTAATTAAAGTGGAGGAATAAAAACATTGTAATTTCTGTCTGCTGGGAAATCCCAGTGTTCCAGTATATCAAATAGGATAGTTCAATGATATACCTCTAAAATATGCCATGCTTTTTACCATGAAAAATCTCATTTTTTAATTAAATTTTATTGGGGTGACCAAAATGGTTAGTAAAGTTACCTAGATTTCAGATGTACAATTCTGTAATACAATCTCTATATATCACATTGTGTGTTCACCACTCCAGCGTCAGTTCTTCCATCACCATATATTTGATCCCTTTTACCCTCATCTACCATTCCCCTTCCCCACTACCCTCTAGTAACCACTAAACTATTGTCTGTATCTATGAATTTTTGTTTCTTCATTTGTTTGTCTTGTTCCTTTATTATTTTCAGTTTTATATACCATATATCATTGAAATCATATGGTTCTCAACTTTTTCTGTTTGACTTTTTGTCTTAGTATAATCTCAAGATCCATCCATGTTGTTGCAAACAACATATCACCTCACACCAGTTAGAATGCCTATCATCAACAAGACAAATAATAACAAGAGTTGGAGAGGCTGTGGAGAAAAAGGAACCTCATATACTGTTGGTGAAAATACAGATTGGTGCAGCTGCTATGTAACGCAGTGTGGGGGTTCCTCAAAAAAATAAAAATAGAATTACTATATGACATAGAAAGCCCTCTCTTGGGTATCTACCGGAAAAATCTAAAAACATTTATCTGTAATAATATATGAGCTCCAATGTTCATTGCAGCTTTATTTATGGTGCCGAAGACATGGAAACAACCAGTGTCCTTAAATAGATGATTGGATAAAGAAAATGTGGTATATATACAAAATGAAATACTATTCTGCCATAAGAAAATCTCATTGAATCCTCACATTATGTGTTCTGCATTATGCTCTTTATTTTACATGAAGAGGTATTTAAATTCACCTTTTTAGTACCTGTGATAACAATAAGGCCTATATTGCCTTCTTTTGACCAGTACACTTGCCTCAGAAATGTACAGAACTTTGATGTAAATGGGAAATGTATGTTGTCATTACTTTATAAATTCAAGAAATCTATTAGACATCTAGTAATTCTAATAACATCATTAGCCAAAAAGTAGGATGTAGAATTTCCTTTAGGCTTGGAAAGGTATGTGACTTAGGTATTTAAAAATATGTATAGAGAAGAAGGTGGCGAGACGCGTGAGGTGCAGCCCGCACCCGGGGCTGCAGAGGCACCGAGCTCCAGAGAGCAGATTGGTGAGTGTTCCCACTGCTGGCTCCCTGTGTCCCAGGCCCACCCAGAATACAGCAAGAGCACAACTTTCCCGCAGTCTGAGGAAGAAGACTCAGGCCAGACGAGTGGGGCAGGAGAAAGCGGAGACATGCAGCTGCATCCGTGGCTCTGCGGGTCCCCAGGAAGTAGGGTACAAGAGCGGCAGTGACAGGGCAAGATCAATCCCTGCACCCACCTGGTTCAGGGATTAGTCTCTGCATCCACCAGTTCCCGTGGAGTGCAGCAAGAGCACCTCGGCATGCAAATGCTGAGGCAGAAGGCTGAAACGAGGCAAGCAGGGGAAGAAGAATACTCTGCAGGTGGAGATGCAGAGCGGGCTGGGCAGAGACGCAGGTCCCCAGTAGACAGACTGGAGATTTGAGCCACTGCAGGGTGCGCACAGACTCTAAACCCCGTCAGTCTCTTTGGGGGAGAAGCAGGAACTCCTCTGCAGCTTCTGAGGCAAAGGCCTTAGATCAAAACAGTGTTGGGACTGTGTTTTTTTTGTTGCTGGTTTTTGGGGTTTTTTTTTTTGCTTGTTTGTTTGTTTATTTTTCCTCCTCTCTTGGACAGAAAGCAAAAAAAAAAAAAAAACAACTACAGAAATAAAAACCCATCCACCCCCTCACACACAAACCTTGGCCCCCGCCAAGTCAGAGTCATAAACTGACCCCTGAATGGAGCAGTAGAGGAAGACTACAGAGGTATTCCTACCTGCAGAGGGTCAAGAATTTCCGCCCCAGTAAAGGCTGCAGAGTGAGACTACCTACCCCGCCCCCACCTTTATGCAAGGCTTGGGAGGCAGGGCAGGTTCACCTGCTGAGGCATTAATGAACAGATTGCTGGTAGCTGGCTTTTGGCAACAAGGAACTCTCTCATTCTCCACAGCTGTCAGCAGAAAGGGTGCCCAAAGGCACTCATTGAGCCTTCGGGGGTGCAGCCTGCCTTGGGACAGTCGAAAGCAAAATGGCAGTGACTTTATAAAAACTATCAATCATATGTCACAACCACACTCATGTACAGCAAACCTGCAGTGACAGGATCACGCTAGGCGTCAGGTAGCCGTATTTGTTCCCACAAAACACAGAGGAATTTTTGTACAGCAGAGGACAACCTGAAGAGAACTTGGTGGACTTTAGCCAAGACCAGCACTGGTTTTGTTTTTGTTTTTGTTTTTTTCTTTTTCTTTTCCCCTTTCTTGGTTGCTTGTTTTGGTTGTTATTTCTATTTCATTATTATCATTTTCTAGTTTTTAATATAGGCATATGTATGGGTATATAGGTGAATATATGTCCACATATATGGGTGTGTAGACAAATATATATATATATATATATATATATATATATATATATATATATATATATATACAATTTTTTTTTCATTCTTTTTCTTTCTTTTCAACCCTCACTTTCTGCCTTCTTTTGTTCATGCTTCTCACCACTATACTTTTCCTCCTTTCCTTTTTTCTGCAAATTTTATTTTATTTTATTTTTATATTCTTTTCTTTGGTATAGCTATTTGGGTTCTTGTGTTTATTCTATTTTTTATTTTATGATATTTTATTTTATTTTGTTTCCTCTTCTGTTCTTTTTGTGTGTGTGGTTATTGTTTTGTTTCTGTTTGTTTTCTTCTTTTGTATGTTTGCAACTTCTGTACAACTTGATTGTAGATTGTTGGTTATTTTTTTTTTACATGTGAGAGCATTTGGATTCCTTTGGTGGCTACAGTGGTTGGACTTGTTGATCTGTTTTGCTCTAAAATCACTGTGCAACTGGGCCCACAAAGAGACACAAGAATCACCATACCCAGAGGCCAACTTTAGATAAAACCAGAGCATGTCTGGGTTTCACATACAAGAGTCACACCCAAAAGGAAGTTGCTGCAGGTGCAAGGGCCCAAAGGGTCCAAGCCTCATCAGAGGGGTCAACTCTCTCACAGCAGCTCATAAACTGCGGACACTGCTGTTCCTCACAGTTAATCAGTTGGGAGTCCATCCCACCTACTGACAAGCCAAAAGTAATCAAAGTTAAAACTTCAACAGGTGAGTACACACAACATATGGAACACCTCAGATAAATACACACACAAGAGAAAAGGGAGACTGAGTAATTCAAATATAAAGGACAAGGACTGTGTAAGATTACCTAGAAAAGACTGAGAGACCTAGGGGATCTATCTGTTATATCGAAGCAAGCACAAAGAGTAAACCAGAATGGGGAGACAAAGAAAAACAACCCAAATAAAGAACAGAAAAAACCTCCTGAATCAGTGGATCTAGAGGAAATAGATGTAAACAACCTATCCGAGACAGAGTTCAGAACATTGATTATTAGAATGTTCAAGGAAATTATGAAAATATAAAGAAGGATAGAGAAATCATGAAAAGCAACCAGCTAGCACTTAAGAATGCAATTACTGACTTAAATAACAAATTCGATATAATTACTAGTAGATTGCATGAAGCAGAAAATTGAATCAGTGACTTAGAAGACAAGATAGCAGAGATCACCCAAGTGGAACAACAAAAAGAAAAAAGAACGAAAAACATTGAAAATAGTTTAAGAGAGTTGGGAGAAAACATCTAACACAACAACTTCGGATCACTGGAATACCAGCAGGAGAAGAGAGGGAGCAAGGTATTGAGAACATATTTGAAGTAATAATATCTGAAAAATTCCCTAACCTGGCAAAGGACATTGAAATACAAGCCCAGGAAGTGCAGAAAGTTCCAACCAGGATGATCCCAAAGAGGCCCATACCAAGACACCTGATAGTGAAAATGGCAAGGGTTAAGGACAAAAGCAGAATCCTTAAAGCAGCAAGGGAAAGGATGCAAGTTACTTACAAGGACACACCCAAAAGATTTCAGCCAACTTTTCTACAGAAACTTTCCAGGCCAGAAGGGAGTGGTAGGAGGATTTTTAAAGTGATGAAAAATAAAGGCGTACAGCCCAGATTGCTGTATCCAGCAAGGTTAACATTTAAAATTGAAGGAGAGATAAAGAGCTTCCCAGTAAAGATTAAGTTAAGGGGATTCATTACCACCAAGCCAACTTTGCAGGAAATGTTAAAACGGCTTCTTTAAGCAGAAGAAAAAAACTACCTAACCAAGGAAGACTAGGAACACAAATAACAAAATGGCAATAACTATGCACCTATCAATAATCACATTAAATGTAAATGGATTAAATGCTCCAATCAAAAGACATAGGGTGTCTGAATGGATAAGAAAGCAAGACCCCTGCATATGCAGTATACAAGAGACACAACTCAGATCAAAAGACACATATAGGCTGAAAGTAAAAGGATGGAGTAAAGTATTTCATGCAAATGGAACTGAGGAAAAAGCTGAAGTAGCGATATTTATATCAGATAAAATGTACTTTAAATTGAAGAATAAATAAAGGACAAAGAAAGATACTTCATAATAATAAAGGGATCGATCCAACAAGAGGACATAAACCTAGCAAACATCTACGCACCTAACATAGGAGCTCCTAAATATATAAAACAGAAATTGTCCAACACAAAGACAGAGATCAACAGTAACACTATCATAGTAGGGGACTTCAACACCCGACTGTCACCAATAGACAGATCCTACAGACAGAAAATCAGTGTGGAAACAGTGACCTTAAATGATACATTAGACCAGCTGGATTTAACAGATATTTTCAGAGCATTTCACCCCAAAGCTACAGAATATACATTCTTCTAAAGTGCGCATAGACCATTTTCTAAGATAGACCACATGTTAGGCCACAAAACAAGTCTCAATAAATTTAAGAAGATTGAAATCATTTCAAGTGCCTTCTCTGACCACAATGATATGAAACTTGAAATCAATTATAAGAAGAAACCCAGAAGCTGTCAAATAAATGGAGGCTAAATAACATGCTACTAAATTGCGAGTGGGTCACACATGAGATCAAGGAGGAAATCAAAAGATACCTCGAGACAAATGAAAATGAGAAAACCATGACCCAAAATCTCTGGGATGCTGTGAAAGCAGTCCTAGGAGGGAAGTTCATAGCACTGCAGGCCTACCCAAAGAAGGAAGAAAAATCTCAAATCAACAAGTTATCCTTACACCTCAGGGAACTGGAAAAAGAACAGCAAAAGAAGCCCATGGGAAATACAAGAAAGGAGATAATAAAGACCGGAGCGGAAATAAATGATATAGAAAACAGAAAATCAATACAAAAGATCAATGAAACCAAGAGCTGGTTTTTTTGAGAAGATAAACAAAATTGACAAACCTCTAGCCAGGCTCATCAAAAAAAAAAAAAAAAAAGGAAAAAAGAGAGCAGCCTCAAATTAGTAAAATCAGGAATGAAAAAGGGGAAATGACTACAAAATTTCTAAGAAATTACTATGAACAACTATGTGCCAATGTATTTGACAATCTGGAAGAAATGGATAATTTTCTAGAAGCATACAACCTTCCAATGCTAACTCGAGAAGAAACAGAAAATCTAAATAGCCTGATTACTACCAAGGAAATTGATCAGTAATCGACAAGCTCCCAACAAACAAAAGCCCTGAACCAGATGGCTTCAAAAGTGAATTTTATCAAACATTCAAAAAAGAACTATTACCTGTTCTTCTCAAACTATTCCAAAAAATCCAGAAAGAGGGAAGTCTCCCAAACTCTTTTTATGAAGCCACTATCACCCTGATTCCAAAACCAGATAAAGATAGCACAAAAAGGAAAACTACAGGCCAATGTCCCTGATGAATATAGATGCAAAAATTCTCAATAAAATATTAGCAAACAGAATTCGGCAATATATTAAGAAGATCATACATCATGATCAAGTGGGTTTCATCCCTACTACGCAAGGCTGGTTCAACATCCATAAATCAATTAATGTGATACACCACATCAAAAAAACCGAAGACTAAAAATCACATGGTCATATCAATAGATGCAGAAAAAGCATTTGACATAATCCAGCAGCCATCTATGTTAAAAACTCTAAGTTAAAAACTCTTAGAGATCATATCTCAACATAATAAAGGCCATATATGATAAACCTACAGCTAACATCATACTCAATGGGGAAAAGCTAAAACAATTCCCCTAAAGATCAGGAACAAGACAAGGCTGTCCACTTTCTCCTCTTTTACTCAACATAGTCTGGAAGTTTGAGCCACAGCAATCAGACAAGAATAAGAAATAATAAGCATCCACATTGGCAAGGAAGCAGTAAAATTGTCATTATATGCAGATGACATGATATTGTATATGAGAACCCCAAAAACTCCATCAAAAAACTCTTGGAGCTGATAGACTAATTCAATAATGTGGCAGGATACAAAAATCAATGTTCAGAAATGAATTGCACATGCTTATACCAATAATAAACTAACAGAAGGAGAAATTAGGAAAACTGTCCCATGTACAACTGCTTCAAAAACTATAAAGTACCTAGGAATAAATTTAACCAAAGAAGTAAAAGAGTTGTACTCAGAAAATTATGACACTAAAGAAAAAAATCAAAGAAGATACAAATAAATGGAAACACCTACCATGCTCATGGATAGGAAGAATTAATACAGTTAAAATATCCATACTGCCTAAAGCAATATATAGATTCAATGTAATTCCTATCAAACTACCAAGGGCATTTTTCACAGAAATAGAAAATATAATCCTAAAATTTATATGGAACCATAAAAGATCCCGAATAACCACTGCAATCCTGATAAATAAGAACAAAGTCGGCAGTATCACACTACCACACATCAAAACATAGTACAAGGCTACAGTAATCAAAACAGTATGGTACTGGCATAAAAACAGGCTCAAAGATCAGTGGAACAGAACAGAGAGCCCAGAAATAAACCTATGTATATACGGACAGATAATCTATGACAAGGGAATCAAGAATTTACACTGGGGTAAAGATAGTCTATTTAATAAATGGTGCTGGGAAAATTTGACTGACACATGCAAAAAAATGAAACTGGACCACTCCTTACGCCATATACAAGAACAAATTCAAAATGGATTAAAGACTTAAATGTAAGACTTGAAACCATAAAACTCCTAGAAGAAAATATAGGGAGTAAATTTGCAGACATTACTCTGAGCAATATTTTTACTGATACATCCCCAAGAGCATGGGAAGTAAAAGAAAAAATGAACATATGGGATTATATCAAACTTAAAAGTTTTTTCACAACAAAGGAAACCATCAATAAAACAACAAGGAAGCCTACTGAATGGGAGAATATATTTGTCAATGATATATCTGATAAGGGGTTAATATCCAAAATTTATAAAACACTCATGCAACTCAACATCAAAAACACAAACAATTCAGTTAAAAATGGGCAGAGGATATGAAGAGACATTTCTCTAAAGAGGACATACAGATGGCCAACAGGCATACGAAAAAATGTTCAACCTTGGGCCGGCCGAGTGGCACAGTGGTTAAACGCTGTCTTAAGAAGTCAGCGGCCCTGGTTCTGGTCCCACATATGAGGGCCAGTGAAATTGCCCTCAAAAAAAAAAAAAATCCTCAACCTCACTGGTAATTAGGGAAATGCAAATAAAACCCACAATGAGATACCACCTCACTCCAGTCAGAATGGCTATCATCAATAAATCAACAAACAACAAGTGCTGGCGGGGCTGTGGGGAAAAGGGGACCCTGCTGCGCTGTTGGTGGGATTGCAGATTGGTGCAGCCACTATGGAAGTCAGTATGGAAGTATCTAAAAAAAACTTGAAATGGAACTACTTTTTGACCCAGCAGTTCCACTCCTAGGCATTTATCCTGAAAATCCCAAGACACTAATTTGAAAATATATATGCACCCTATGTTCATTGCAGCTCTATTTACAATAGCCAAGACTTGGAAACAATTGAAATGCCCATCAGTTGATGACTGGATTAAGAAACTGTGATACATTTACACAATGGAGTATTACGCATCTATAAAGAAGAAAGAAATCGTACCATTTGCAGCGATATAGATGGACCTAGAGACTATTATGCTAAGTGAAATAAGTCAGTCAGAGGAAGACAAATACCATATGATCTCACTTATATGTGGAATCTAATAAACAGAATAAATGAGCAATGTAAACAGAAATAGTCTTAGAGACACAAAGGAAAAACTGATGAGGGCTAGATGGGATGGGGGTGGGCACGAGGGAGAAGGGGAAGGGACAAGGCAATATAAATTGGTAATACAATACTACCGCAGGGACAGAAGAGACAGTTTAGGGAATATAATCAATAATGTTGTAAATATGTTTTTAGGGGAACAGATGGACTCATGTCTTGTCAGGGAGACCACTTCATTGATGGTGTAGTGGCCTGACTACTGCACTGTACATCTGAAGCTGCCACTGATTAATATTAGATGTTGACTATAATTTAACACATATATAGTCATGGGATGTGGAATATAGTGTGGGGATGTAGTCAATGGAATTGTAATAGATATGTATGATATCGGAGGTGAGGAGACAGGGGAGGGGGAGAGGGGAGTTACTTTGTAAGGAGTGAAAAATATAATTATTGCACAGTTTTATACATCTGTAACTGTTAATAATAAAAAATAATACTTTAAATTTTTTTTAAATGTATAGAATTTGAATATCAAAGGAAATAAGTGAATTTAATAAAATATTAGCCAATCTGATAAATTTATATCACTATTTCATATTTAATTACATTTCCATTTTTTCCTGTTATGTACAGACATATAATTTTACTTAATAAAGAAGTCAGCTGAAAGATGACAATTAAGTCTTTGTAGCAAACAAAACTACGAATTGATAACTTCACATTTATTAGCAACAGTGCAAAATCATTTCAGAGAGTGTCATTTAGCATGTTTATATATTATAGCTAAATGTAAAAAGTATAAATGAAAAATTGCAAAATTTGTGAATGATGGTACTAAGAAAAGATTGGAATTAGAATCAGGATCTCTCTCAATTTCAAATTCCTGATCCTTCATTGATTATGAAATATTTATCAAGTTATTTAACCACTGTACTCACTTTAATTTTTTCCCTTTTCTTTTAACACCTGCCTGTTGCAGTATTGTAGGAATATAAAATTTAATGTGAAATGTTTTTCTTTAAGCTCTGTATAATGTAAAGTATTATTATTTCAAATAAAGCAAAATAGAAAGTGTCACTGAGTCCATTTTGCATTCATTTCCTTGATGTAATTATAAGAAGTATGAAATTAATAATTTGGGGAAATTCAAAATGTAATAATTTACTAATGGATCTTAATGGCTATATTTACACTTTAAAAGGCAACAAATTGTTAGTAGGCATCACTTAAAATTTTTTTAGAAAATATATTCACTGCTATAGGCACACTGATATATTAATATGTATCCATTTATTATATGGTATATTGTATTTGAAACATTGGCAGTATTGGCTTGGACAGATTTGAGAGGTTCACCATCTTATGAAAATCTCACTGGATCAATTCTGAGTGTTTCCTTTAAATATTTAGGAGACACTATTTCTTTATTTTTCTTTTCTTCTCTTTCCTTTCTTTTCTTTTTTTTTTTTTAACATACCTTTTTGGTTTTACCTTTCCTGTCATCTGATGTGCAATGTACAGAGGATAATATTTTGCTTCCAGACCTTGGGAGGGAAGGAAATGAAGGTTACCTAAGAATGTTGCTGGCCTTGACAAAAGGGCCAACTCATACTCATTTTATATACCAGTACACTCATCTAGAATGGGTAAGCCAGGATATAACTCCAGCTATCTCCCAAAACAAAGCTACTCTACACCACAGTGTTTCTTCACTTCCTAAAAGGAGAATCATTGTTGGATTGTCCAAAAAAATCAAATTAATTAATATAAAAAGTGTTGATTTTTAGTATAGTACACATCTTAATAATTTATGGCTCTGGTACAGGGGGTAAAAATTAGGCAACCAATTTATAAAACAGAAACATATATACGTTTAGATATATTAAAAACTTTGAATTTGTGCTGTGCAAAATAGAAAATAGAGCCTTTATCAATCTTTGTTTCATGCTAGTCTTCTTAGTTCTTAAAAATTAAACATATAAGGATGTTTTGATTTTTACAAAGAAAAATTATTTCTCTTTAAGTTGGCTCACATGAAATGTTGCTCAAGTAATTTATTTTGATCAATGTATACATTTTAGGAGAAGTGTAAATTTTTTCAGAACCTGTTTTAGCTAAACAGACATTATAAAGCATAACAGATAACAAATATATAATACTTTTAGATTATCAGGAGATCACTCTAGGAGAGTTAGTCTCTTGATAAGAGGCTCTTTGAGTTAAACTAAAGTGTCAGCACTTAAAATCTTAACCATGAAAATAGTTTTCAAAGATATGTATATTCCACTAACTCTTTACATTATTCCAATATCATGAAAAAAAATTCACAAATGGGCTAATTTACAATGTATGTGTATTTTATCAAAAAAATAAGTTACATATTGGTTTTAGAATGGCACTCTACATGTATACACATACACATTTAGAAATAAATGGGTTTTTAGGAGGAAATCAAACAATTGATGTTATCATATCCATTTATTACAGAAGAATACAAAGAATGATGTAGGTCATAGTTTCATAGTTTCCCTGTAGAAATGCCAGTGAAATATGTTTCCCTGGTACTTCTGCTGGGCACCAAGCCTGTGCCACTTCGATGTTGTTTATTCTGACAGTCCCTTAAAGTCACCAAAAAAACAACAGAAAACCTGGAAGTCTTGGTACTGAGCTCCTCTCTCAACCTGGGCAATGACATATATCATGTTTTCTTGATAACCAGAGGCTTCAATAGAGAAGTGTCATTGTGGTGATAGAGACCTCAGAGAAGATATATACATCAGATACGTACCTGTTCTAACACCTCTATTCTCACCCCACTACACAAAGCTTCACAGGTTTAGAATTTGGCACAGAGATAGTGCATGCAATAGCCTGGATTCTCTTTGTACCACCTTGAATACTGGACTACACTGGGGCTTACAAGTTTTCCTTAGTGAAGCCAAAAACTGCAGGATTTGCAAGAAATGAAACAGATAGGACTTGTAATCATTATATGACATTTGATTTGATTTTATTTCTTCATTCCCTTTTAAATGAACAGTCTCTTATTTTGTATTTGTAATTTTTTTTTTCATATTCATCATAGAAATTGTTCACAAGATTTAGAAACCATTTTTATCCTTGCCCAGAAAAATCATTTGAATACATTTACTTGCTATAGGATTTTCTAGGTCATCAGTATATAATGACTGATTTATATTTTGCAAATAATTCTCAATGCACACACACACATATATAGGATACTTCACTATTTTGACTTCATTAAAAAACACCAAGGCAGGCTACAACTACTACACTGCCACTGAGGCAAAGCTGGAGAAAAAAATAACATATATAAATTTATATATCACAAGCATTTTAGTTAGCCTCTGATATTACAAGTATGTTGGTACACTGCCAAGCAGTTGTGGATTTTCCAACAGGTGACTGAACATTTTCATTAATCATGAGTGAAAATAGATTACTTTTTCTAATTTTCATAAGCTTATCTATGATTCTCATATATACTTACATATATGTATATAAACCTATACAACCCTCTGAGCAGGATTTGGCCATGTGGATTACAAAAACAGAGGAAGGGAAAAAATTATGAATTGAAAAAATCAAATAATATTTAGTATATGTTAAATTGATTAAGAACTCATGACAAAATCAGTATTTAGAAAATGGAGTAATTACCTTAGCAGGATAGCATAACTTTTTTGGTACCAACAATGTTTGATCTATCCTAACTTTTTGGCAGGTACTCATGTTGACATCACACAAAATAATATGAAACTCTTAGACATTCAAAAAATGCATTAAGATACAAATTATATTGTGAGTTCTAATGAAATCATAGCTGTAGTCTTCTTCAATCTTAAAACATGATGCATCAATGAAAACAATATAAGGAAATGATGCTCAGTGGCAACTATAATAATTTTGCTATTTACCCTTCCATATTCCAAAATATACTTCTTAAGAAACAGTTTACTCATCACTTCACCTTTTATACTTTTCCAGACATGGTTAAATGGTTGAAAAATCAGTGATCTGAGTTGTAGAAGTGATTGATAAAGTTTTAGGACTACAGTTTACATAAGGTGGTTTTTATGGAGCTGAAGTGGGTTTTTATTTTAAGGTTTCTTCTCTGAAATTCACTTACTAGCATGTTAAAATTTTTGTTGAATGTTCATGTAAGTTAAACTATATTGCAGTAATGTCCCAAAGATGTATTATACTCTTTCTTTTAGGAATATAAGCCAAAGGATTGATACTTGATGTCTCTCATAGACAAAAATGTACTGTTGATTCCAAGGACTTCTGAATTTCATAGACTATCTTTGAAAAATTGAAATTATAATACTAATGGCCTGTTTCCAGGGTTATAAAAGAAACCTAAACAGAAATGTTAATAAATACTTCTATATATTATAGATCAATTTTAAAAAGTGAAGACGGACCAACAGTAAGCTCTGAAAGTATTCATCTTTAAAAGGTTGCTGGAGAGTAAATTGTAACAATAACTTAATCATAAATGCAAATTCTAGAATTAGCCTCATACTTGAGTGCTGCTAATAGGGTGAGATTTCCAGTTGGCCCTTCTTTTTATATTACTTTCCTGTCTTGTTTTGTTTTGTTGTTAAATATTACAAAATTTTCTGTTTTTGAATACTTTCTATAAACTAGTCCATTAATGTAACCAAAATTACATTACATGCAATCGTCTTAGCAAGGACAATTATGGGAATGAAAATGAAAAGAACGAGGAAAAATATGACTTTCCAGAGAGAAGCTGTACAGAGAATAATTTGAGTGATCTATTTAACTGAATCAAAGTGTTTTTCCTTTTACTGAAAGCACTTTTTTTTTTTTTGGACTCCAATAAATGCTTTTAAGACTTTCTTTGGAAAACCTGTCATTTTCAAAATACCCTTAAGAGCACATAATCCCTACATAATTTGAAAAAATTGCACTTTTCTTAAATAATGGCAATTTTCTAGATAACTAGTTTATACAATAAGGAAATGCCTCAGACATGCTTCAAAAATGAGAGAGCATTACAGATGGACACTTGTGCAATACTTTGGATGGAGTATATCACCTACAAACAGAAATACACAGATTAATGTGCACTAGATGGTAATCTAGACTTTTTTTCAGGGAAAAATATGCAGCTCAGAAAACACCCAGGCATTTCTGGGTGAGAAGGGGTGGTGTTATAAACCAATGCTACTTGAAATCATGTAAGAAGAAAACAGAAGCTATTTGGAAATAATACAGGTACACTAGTATTTTTAAAGGTTACTTTACATGCTATATAAGGTGAGCTACAAAAGAGAAAGAGATGCAGGTTGATCCTGACTTACCTTGACAAATTATACCTATCACTTTTGCAATATGATTCTGAGGTTATTCTTATGCTACACAAGATAGAGAAGAACAATTATAATATGATAGTAAGCAAGAGAGGAAAATAAATAAATTCTCCTTCAGATGGGATTAAAATCCACTTCCCTAACAAATAGAGACTAATTTTTTTTCATACTTCCAACCATCAAAATTTTGGTATCATATGCTCTGCTGCAGGGTGATCTTATTTAATTTTTTTTTAAATTATACATCATCATCATCATCATCATCAAGCCATAGAAAATGAGGACCACTTCATTCCTACAATATCTATACTCCTACAATATCTAGCCTAGAAGATTATCTGAACTTTCTGCAGTGGATGTTGCCTACAAGAGGATAAAATCTTTGATTATTATCAACTTTTTACTTATAGAAATGATTAAACTTTTTTTTTTAAACCATTCCCTGGGAACCAAAAATTATTTTATGAGAAAAGAGCCAAATATTAGATCTCTTACATAAAGGCAGACAGTGGTGGTTGTCAAACCTTGAAAATATATCATTGTCATTCATACTCACAATGAGTTGAATCCAATAGGAGCATTGAACATAAACCCTTTCCTTCGGGTTATATATTGTAAAATACTTTACACAGGCCCAAACCTGTGTGTAGTGGTTGAGAATCAGGAGGGATATCTCAGCCATGGGGATTCCCCACAAAGGAGCAAGAGATCCCAGCCCCACACCAGGATTCCCAGCCCCACACCAGGATCCCCAGCCCAGAGTACTGGTGCTGGGAAGAGGAGCAACTACAACATCTGACTATGAAAAACAATGGGGATTTAGGCCAATTGGGTGGGCTGGAAGGCTGTGGGAAACCCAGATGTCCTCTTAAAGGGCCCATGCACAGACTGACTCACAGGCACTCACCCTGGACTCTGGTGGAAAGATGTTTACTCTGGGATGAGGTGGGTGATGTCAGAGGCATATGGGATGGAGACTGAGGTGTGTGGCCTTAGGGTGAGTGCTGGAGGACACTCACCACTTTCCCTGTGAAGGTTTTTTTTCTGCAGTGCAGCTGGTAGGCAGGTACCATCTTTCCTTTGCTAAACCCTTCCTCCAGTCACCAAATCTAAATCTGATTGGTCTGGTGAGCTATGCTGGGACCTTGCCCCACCCAACTCCACCAACACTACCCAACTCCCCCAACACCAGAGGTACTTTCTCCATGAATAGCCAGCCCTGCCCACACTGCACTCTTTCTTGGAAAAACTACTGGAGTCCTGCAGGCCCCAGGCCTTAGTGAGCTCCAAGATTTTTGCTGAGTAGCTCCAGGCTCAGCACTGACACCAAGGCAGAATTTACATTAACCTGGTGACACAACTCTTCCCACTCTAGTGATTCCCTGAGGTTCTGCCTGATTCAACTTGCATACAGCACTAGGCTCTATCAGGAGCTGAAACTTAAGGGAGCCAACAGGGACAGCAGGCCCCTGGGTGTCCTGGCTTTTTGTGGAGCTGCCCCAGGCACAGTACTGGTGGCAGACATTCTCAGTTTGTAGCATGGCCTTTCTCAAATGCCTCCAGGTTTAGCGCAGGCAGTGAATAATATGGATCACTTTGGAGCTCCTTCCAGGAAGCCCCCCGCTGGTCCCAGGCAGTGGATGACCTGGGCCTGCACCAGAAAGCCCCCCTAAGAATCCTGGAACCAACATACTTGAAGGTTGATTTCAGACCACAGCAGAGCACCATCCAATTAGCCCACAAGTGGTACATACAAAAGGCAGTCTCAACAGGCACCAAACCAGCTGGAGCAAATCCCACTCAGTGGGGTAACCCCCTGCAGCCCATAAGCTGTGGATGTGGTCTAACCCCACGGCCAATCAGACTGAAGGTCAATCCCACTCACGGACATGCAAATAGCAATTACAACTCAACTATAACAGGAGGGTGCATAGGACACACACAATGGACACTCATGGATCATCTGGAGCAGGTGACCAAGGAAACTGTGCTAGGGCCCCACAGGACACCTACTACAAAAGTGCACCCAACCAAGACTGGGAGACACAGCAGATCTACCTAATACATAGAAACAAACACACAGAAGCATCCAGAATGAGGAAACAAAGAAATGTGTCCCAAATGAAAGAACAGGAGAAAAGTGCAGAAAAAGAACTAAACAAAATGGATGGATCTCAAGGATATTGTGCTGAGTGGAGTATGTCAGACAAAGGAAAACAGATGCAATGTGATTTCACTTTTATCTGGAATCTAAAGAACAAAATAAACCAAATAGAAACAAACTCATAGATACACAGAACATTTTGATGGTTGACAGATAGTAAGGGTGGGTGAAAAAGGCAAAGGGAGTAAGAAGTACAAATAGATAGTTACAAAATAGTCATGGGGATGTAAAGTATAGCATAAGGAATATAGACAATAATATTGTAACAACTACATATAGTATCAGATGAGTACTAGGTTTGTTGGGATGATAGATGAGAGGGGTTGGGGGACAGGGTGAAAAAGGTGAAGGGATTAAAAAGTACAAATTGGTAGTTACAAAACAGTCATGGGGATATAAAGTAAAGCACAGGGAATATAGTCAATAATATGTTACTAACTATGTATAGCACTAGGTAGGTACTAGACTAGTCAGGGGATCACTTTTTAAATTATATAAATGTCTAACCACTATGCTGTATACCTGAAATTAATATATAATAATATTGAATGTCAACTGTAATTGAAACATTTTTTAAAGGGGGGAAATATGAAGGGAATAAGAGGCCCAAATCCAGGTATAAAAAAAGTAAGTCATGGGGATGTAATGTACAGTATGAGGAATATATTCAATAATATTGTGATAGCATGGTATGATGTCAGGTGGTTGCTGGACTTATCATGGTGATCACTTTAGGTATATAAATGTTGAATACCTTGGTGTAACCCTGAAACAAATACAATGTTGTATGTTAGCTATATTTTTATAGAAATCTTAAAAGAATAAACTTATGCTATATGGTTATGGAGCTAGAGTACAAACTGAGAAAAAAGGGTTAAACATTGCAGGTTATACAACTGTAATAAATTATCAAATTATTAAATTTTTAAAAATAAAGGAAACATGAAGACTCTCAGTTTATCCTCATTTTCTTACAGATAACAAGATGTAGTTAACCTGGCAGTAGCTTGTACTGTTTCTCTCACTACAAGCTAGAGTTTGAGTACTTACTAAAACTTAGGCACTCTGCTAATACAGTAAAAGTATTTTCTCTTTGAATTCTAATCATTATTCTGTGAAGTTGGTACAGTGGGCAGAGTGGAATTATTTCTTCTATAGGGATTAGTTTGTAATTAGGTGAAAATTTAATGAAGTCAAAAGTTCTTTACATAAAGCCTTAGATGAAGGTACATGTGAGAGATTAATACAAAATTTTTTCATAAATCCTTACAGCTGTGTTTTGCTCTGTTAATAAGCAGATTGTCATCTCATGAGTGTCACATAAAGTAGTTGATTTCCTTTGTATGAAAGTAGATATCTTTAAACAATTGGTATTGATAATATTTTGTATTCAGTATGTATTCTACTGTTGTGACTGAGCAGTTATTAAAATTATTTGCAAAAAGGGAATTATAAGTCACACACCTAAAGAATCATTTTCCTGAAAACAAATTAAAAAACATGAGAAAAGAAGCATGATATTCACTATTTAGTATAAGCCAAGTCTTAGTCTTAAGATTTTAATAAATGAGAAAATTCACTCTCTTTATGATAGTGCTTATAATAATTCCAATGTGCTTATTGATATTATTTCTTGTGTACAGTTGAGTTATCATGTAAGGAGCACAGATTTATCTGAGGTTGAAAGACTTCATTTCTAATTTGATTTGGCTTGTATTTGTTAGTTGACTAGAATGTTTTATCTAAGCTTTAGCTTTAATGTGTGGCAAATGTAAAAAATAATTTCAAACTCATAAGATGGTTGTTGTTTTGGATCAAGAACGTAACCTACATAGAGCACCCTTAGAGTGTCCTCGGTACTAGTGGATGCCCTCAAATTATTAATTTCACCCATATTATTACTAATTTCTTCTAGAAAAAGTGTATTGACATAAATTGGGAAATGATGCTACAATATGAATTTCCACCATTTCTATCATCACTCTAGACATGATTGGTCAAATTCTTTTTTTTTTAATTAAAGTTTATTGGGGGGCCGGCTGAGTGGCGCGGTGGTTAAGAGCTGGCTTGGGATGCCGGTGGCCCCGGTTTGGATCCCACATGTGAGGGCCAGTGATACTGCTCTCAAAAAAAATAATAATAAAGTTTATTGGGGTGACAACTGTTAGTAAAGTTACATAGGTTTCAGGTGTACAGTTCTATAATACATCCTCTATATATCACATTGTATATTCACCACCCAGAGTCAGTTCTCTTTCCATCACCGTGTATTTGATCCCTTTTACCCTCATCTTCCACCCTCCCTCCCCTCTTACTCTCTGGTAACCACTAAACTATTGTCTGTGTCTATGGGTTTTTGTTTCTTCATTTGTTTGTCTTGTTCCTTTGTTGTTTTCCCACGAATCAGTGAAATCATATGGTTCTCGACTTTTTCTGTCTGACTTATTTCACTTAGTATAATAATCTCAAGATCCATCCATGTTGTCACAAATGGTACTATTTCATCTTTTCTTATGACAGAATAGTGTTCTATTGTGTATATACACCACATCTTCTTTATCAAATTCTATAAGCTCTCTCTACTTTGATTCATTATCTATAATAATATCTTTTGTTCTCTCTTGTCACTATCTTATTCCTGCTGTAATAGTCCAATCTGCTACTTGGGTTATGGAAAGTCTTAGAGACATGAAATGGCAAAAAAGGAAAAAAAAAAAAGATCTATGTGACCTTTGTTTAACTCTTTTATGTCTCATAGTAAGGATACCATTCTGAAGCGCGTAGGAGTGTTCCTCAATGCACAAGGTTCCTTATATTGGGACTGTGTCTGCTTTTTCTGCCACTATTTTTCCTGTTCCTATTATAAAGGCTGATGTTTACTATTAATTCAATAAATATTGGTGGAATGAGCAGAGATGAATTAAAACCTCTCCAATACACAAAGGATGTTTCTTTAGTACCACTAATGATATTTACTTTATGAATAAGCTACACAGTGTTCATTATATGCCTTTCCACCATCTACTAATTATTTCCATTATCTGCTAATTATTTCTTAAGTAGAATAAAAAGCATGTGTTATGTCTACTCAGTAGAGATATAGGATTGTTTAAATCAGAGGTTGGCAAACTATGGACCATGATGCCTTTTTTTTTGTAAATAAAATTTTATTGGAACACAGTCATTCCAATTTGTTTACTTATTATCTATACATGCTTTCTGGTTACCATCATAGAGTTGAGTCATTGCTAGAGACAATATTGCCCACAGAGTCTAGAATATTTACTATCTGGCTTTTTACAGAAAAAAAAATCTGCTAACCCTTAGTTTAGTGGAATAACAGATTTTCATAGCAATATTTAGTAATCTCTGCAGTATTTAGAAAACTTCTTGGGGGAAATATCACATGTATCATATTCAGCTTGCTATGAAAGAAATATGATTTTCAAGCTATGTAAAACATTTTATGAAAATCATTTAAGGAATTATACATCCAAATGACTGCTGTCTCCTGTGGCAATTCTATTTAAATCCTCTCAATGGTGAAAACACATTTGCCCTTTAATGGTAGATGTAAATTTTAGAAGCATCCAAAGATTTTTCAGGAGTAATGTGACTGAATATAGTTTGACAACTGGCAGTATAGTTTTGGTTTGAAAATTTGAAACAATAGTACCTATTTCCTTGTGGAACCTGTAATCTGACTCTGAAGACAACTCAAAAGTAGGGTTACAAAATATTTTATACAAAAGATGCATCAGGGGATTTGTTTCCAAGGTTAAAAAAGTCTATAAGTTGCAACACCCAGAATTTTAGAATCACAGCTTATGGTATGACATAAACCTGAGGCCAGTGTCATCTGCAATATCAGTTACTTTTGTACATCAAAGCTTTATCCTGTTTCCATTCTTTCTGATGGACATTTTGGATCAAACAGAAAAAAAAACAAAAACCAAAAAGCCAGTAATCAAAATAACACATTGAATGGTCAAATAAATTAGCTAAAATGCAGTTTTGTCCAAAATAAATTTCAGAGCATCAGACAACATTCCTATTTGTTTAGTAAACTGATTCTTACTCAGTTCAGGCTAAATGACATTTACACATTTTCACTACATTGGTTGTGAAAATATGTGTTAACTGGAGCATGATTTCATAGGAATTTGAGGGTATTAAATGTTGCCTTGAGGATGCTTACAAAATATGTACCCATTTTTGCCATATGGGAAAGACAAATGAAAATCTTCAAGGATCAACAAGAGAAAAAAATAAAGCAATCCATATGCAGATTAAGCTAAGTACCAAATTGGGATAAAATCTACTTTTGAAGAGTGAGAAATGATGAGAGCTGTAAAATGTGATCTATAAATATATAATGGTACAAACAATAGAAAACAAAATCTTAAAATGGATAGACAATCTATATTTATATTTTTGAAAAATACTGAGACATAATGCATGGGATACCATGGTGATTGTCTATGTTTCCATTTTAAGAAGAATGTAGGGGGGGAAAAAACAATATAATATTCCAGTATGCTTTGTTTTCATTATCAGAAACTATTAAACACCCAAAAAAACTATTAAATGCTTCCAGTCCTCTGCAAATGACTGTGAGATACACAAGAATAGCTAATGTTTTATTTACTGTTTTGCTATCAATTAGAAACTAGTATGTCTTCTTTTCATGTCTTCTAAATTGGCTTCCTTTCCTCTATTTAATATCTAAATAATTGGCACTACCATGAACTGAGTTGGCCCCTTAAATCATTCAGACTCCCTTCTCACTCCCCACAGCTAATCAACAAACGTTATCAGTGGTGCCTGATCACTATCTCTCATACTTCCCCTTTTCTCTGTTCTCACTGCATCTATTTCCCTCAAGATTATCAACACAGCTAATATAGTCTACTTTTCATGATTACAAGTCCCCACATAATTTTTTCCTCCTTCATTCGACCTGGGTTACCCAGAATTAAAGGAATAATAATACTCTTATCATAGCACACTCATCCTTTTTCCATAAAATCAGTGATGCTATGGATACCTGTATGGATGAGATGGGACTTGGATAAATGGTAAAGGGATTAAGAAGTACAAATTAGTTGTTACAAAATAGTATGGAGAGGTAAAGTAAAGCATATGGAAAATAGTAATGTAATAACTATGTATAGTGCCATATGAGTGCTAAAATAGTTGGGGGGGGCACTTTGTAAGTTATATAAATGTCTAACAACTATACTGTATACCTGAAACTAATATAAAACAATATTGATTATTCACTGTCAGTGAAAGCAGATTTTAAAAAATCAAATAAAGGAATAAATAAAAAATAAATTCTCAGTAAGGAGTAATTTCAGTAAATAATCAAACTCTGCAAAAAAAAAACCCAAAAACTGTATTTGTCTACCAGTACATAATTTTCTTTTTGGTGGGGCTACGTACCTAATATTAAAATTATTGGGATATACTATATGAGTATGTTCAATGACAAAGCAATCTTAGTTTCCTGAAATTGCTGTATTAATTTACATCTCTACCAGCATAATATATAAGTGACACTCTTGATTGACATTTGCTACAACACTAGACATTGTCAAACTATTTAACTTGTGCCAATAAAATGTATGAAAAGTATTTTTATCTTCATTTTTCTGATCCCTAATGAGATGGGATGCCTCCTATCATATTAAGCTCTAAATTTGCCTCATCCTTGTCCCAATGTATCCCCAATACTCACATATGCATATGCACACATACACACATGCACACAGAGAAACTCACACTTGCACATCCATTACTTTCATAGTTTTAACTAATCTGTGTCAGCCTATCATCACCATCTCTTGGAATGTTTTCCTGACTTCTTAAATGGTTTAGTTAGACACCTATGCTCACCCTACAACATTATTTATTTGCTTTATCATAGTACTGAACTATTCCATATTCAAATGAATGTTTACTTGTTTGAATATCCAAACAGAAGTCCATAAAATCAATGACTATCTCACATAACTAGTGTATTCTCAATGCATTAAGAACACTAAAGCTTCTTAAGTGTTTCTTTATCTAATCTGAAAATACATTTGTGCTGAATCAAGTAAACTAAAAATATGAAAAAGTGTTTTACACCTAATAGTATCAATTACTTTGGGTACTAATGTCCCTTATTTTGTTGTCTTAGCTGTCAGTATTTTTAAAGTGTGTGTGTGTGTGTGTCTGTTGTATGTGCATGCAAGAGAGACAGAGAGAGACAGACAGAGAGACATAGAGAAAAAGAGAGAGAGCACCTAGAGAGAGAGATCCAAATAATATAGATTTACACATGTAAGTACATAAATTTATCACATATATTTAATCCGACATTATATACTTAAGACTTTATCAGCATAATCACCAGAATATTAAACATCCTGTGAATCCCAAATACACCAAATGATTCCTGGTTACTTCTAAATATGTGTTGCACAAAAAATCAAAACTATCTTATGTTTATTGCACACCACTTATTGCAC
This sequence comes from Aselliscus stoliczkanus, assembly GCA_033961575.1. Lineage (NCBI taxonomy): Eukaryota > Metazoa > Chordata > Mammalia > Chiroptera > Hipposideridae > Aselliscus > Aselliscus stoliczkanus. The sequence continues at coordinate 188,536,373 of CM066728.1, forward strand.
ACCTAACAATTTATTGCACACCACTGCCACATTTATCCTCCTTTAATCCAGCTCCCTGGATTATTTATTCAATCATTCCACAAATACTTTGGAACTCCTGAATATTCTAGGCATCTCTTTTGACTGAAGATTCAGGTGTGATCAATGCAGTCAATCTCCAGTCCTTAAAGAATGTCCATTCAAGAAGGAGCAATCAATGTTATACAAGCAAACAAATGAGTACAAATTATAACTTCAGGGAGAGATAAGAGTTACGAAGAAATGCAATCAGAATACTTTGCTAGAGCAATTGGGCAATGGTAGCTATTTCAGAAACAGCAATAAAGAAAGGTCTTTGATGAAGTGATAGTTGAGCTTAGAATTTAATGGTGAGAAACTGGGCTCAGGTTTATTTCTTTGAAAGTTTATTAAAGAAAGCTCTTTGTTGCTAGATTTTTTAGTGCTCTTGATAAGATAGCCAATGTTGCACCAAGGATGCCACCTTCAGACACTCTCAAATGCTACGACACCCTACACATTGCCAGTGGTGCTGGATTCTGTGCATGAGAAAAGGGGCCCTCTTCTTTGCTCTCCCCCACCACATATGCCCCAAACACACCAAGGCTTTACAAAAGACTTTAGCTACTCTGCTCATTATCTCCTGCAGGCAATTTTCAAAACTTCAACAACAATAAACTCTCTCCACAGGAAAAGTTTCTGTGTAACTTAGATTCTCTGTTTGCAAACCTGAGACCCTAACATCCCTGACACCCCCACTCCCACCCCTCAAATAGCTTTCAAAGTAAAGCTCTGCCACAGTGAAGAAAGTGCTTAGACTTTGAAATTAGGAGGATCCAGATACAAAGCCTTACTTCATTTCCATCTATTGTGTTTAAAAAGAGAGATACCATTTAATGGTGTATTTTGGTTTGAATTACCTGCTAACCTTCCAAGAAATATAAGGTTTCAGTTTGCTAGACACAAATAAAAAGTATTCATCCATTCAGTTGTACCAGAAGGGAGCTGATGCCCAGTACCCTTAAAGATTCTTTTGATAGAGAGTGAAGTTTAGAAATCACGGTACATACAACCAATGAGATCATGGTACGTACACCAATGTTTGAGAATGGCTGTTCTCTGTGACAAGAAGATGAGAGCGGCACTTGTGCTTACTCAAGACAAACATGAATGGATGTACTACAAACCCAGTGATTTAAAACAACATAAACTTCTTTTCTTACTGTTTTGGAAGCTTGAAGTCCAAAATCAAGCTATTGGTTAGTTCCTTTAGAGGGCTCTGAGGAAGAACCGGTTCCAGGCCTCTTTCCTAGCTTCTGAGGACAGCCAGCTGTCCTTAGTATGTCTTGGCTTGTCAATCCATCATACCATTTTCTGCCTCCATCTTCCCCTGGTATTCTCCTCATGTCTCTCTCTCTCTTCCTCTTCTTATAAAAATGAGTTACAATGGATTAAAGGTCCACCCTATTCCAGGATTACCTCATTTTAGCTAGTTACATCTATAGCTATCCTATTTCCAATTAAAGCGACATTCTGAGGTACTGGGGGTTAAACTTTAACATATCTTTTGGAGGGAACAAATTTCAACCTATAACAAAGAATATATTCAGCCAAGGGCTCTCCTGATAATATAAACCAGAATTTTCTGGGGAGCAGGGATGCAGATTCCTAAACCACACCTCAGAACCCCTGAATCAGGATTTTCAAGGTAATTGACCCCACATTGGGGATTTTAAAGAAACCTACAAACTTGTTTTAAAATCATTATTGTAAACAGATGTATAATGTTTTTGTGATAATTGTTTGTGCTAGTCATAAAATTGTAGAACAATTTTTGACATGGAAACGAAGTAAAATACTGAATTTTAAGTTAACTAAGCAGCGTTAAGTATTGCTTGTATGAGGCTGCTATGCTACAACAGGAAATAAATGCCTTGATATTGATATCATCTGAAAGTGACGTATCTTAGTTATAATGACTTTTCTGTTTCTATCACATTTTTTATACACCTGTGTTTCTGTTTTGAATTAACCTTAATTCTTTCATTTCTCTATAAGTTTACATGTCTTTTATGTTTCCTGTGTAGCAGCAAGTACTCTTTTACAAATATGCTTTTAATTTAACACATTCCTAGTATTTACTATATACTTGTTTTTGTGATGTAACCTGAGGAAATCATCTTTAAAGAATAGCTACTGTGAAATATTGAAAGAAGTACTTGTAAAACATTAATGTGTATAAGAATCAAATTTGGATCTTGTTAAAAACAGATTCTGTTTCAGTAAATTTGGGGTAGAGACTGAGATTCATTTTTTTTTTTACACTTATAAAAGAATGTATTTGGATTCACAGCTCTGTGCTCGAGTCACATATACTTTATACAAGGGACCCTGTCACTCCCCACATGCAAAGGACAGGCCTACAGAGATTTAGGGCAGGGGACAAACAGAACGAAACAAGCATGGCTTTTGTCCCCCGATGCCACCACAAAATCACGAACGACAGTGGGAATGAGCCAGGAGCACACTTCCAATCATTGATCCTGTTTTTCTTGCTGTGACCTGAGCACTTCTAGTCTTTCTACGTGTGGCCCACTGTTGGTGTGGGAAATACAAGCTCTTCCCTTTTCTCTCCTCCTGACGAATCTGCGAGGAGGCAGAGCGTGCAACTCACTCCCTGCCGGGAACCGCAGCGGCGAAGGTCCTGGGGCCCTGGTGGGTGAGCTGGTGTCCCATCCCTGCCAGGAGGGGTGTGCTCCGGGATGAGGGTGCCGGTACCTGGGTGACCACAGTCTGCCAGCCACCGCAGGGAGCACTCAGCCTGCCAGACTGTGCAAGCTGAGATTCATTTCTAACAAGCTCCCAAGGAGATGAAGCTTCTAGTTTTTGATCTATGCTTTGAGTACTTAGTGGATAAGAAATAAAATGGAGGTACATGCAAAATGCTTATGGAACACACAAATGAGGAAAAAATATTACAGAGAAAAAAGAGGTAGATTTTGGATTTCAAATATTACTAGGATTTAATGGTCCAAGAAGATAAAGAATATTCTTAACTGTGGGAATGGAATAAGTAAGGGTTCAGAAGTGAAGAATAATGACCAATAATGAGTGTGATTAAACTAGTACTTTTCAAAATGCACTTGTAAAAAAAACCAATTCTTAGAACACAGCCCAGAAACAATGATTTTGAATTTATGAGACTAACGGCATGGGATTTTCACTCATAAGTAAATTCTCATCTCCTCTATACTTGCCCCCTCACATCTGACTGCCCTGGGCTTGGGTTGTGGCTCTGGGCTCCAGGCCATATACCTGGAGGAGGGAAGGAAATAGTATCCTGAGGATATCCTTGAACATAGTTAAGGGCTAAGTGGTGAAGGACATTCTGGCTCTTGTCCAGGAGTTTGGATTTTATTTTTCAAAAGTGGTATTCAGACTTTTTTAATGCTTTGTTATTATTAGAAAAAAAAATTGAGCACACCCCTCATATATGTGCATTATTTAGTTAATATATAAGCAGATATAGTAATGTGTGTATACTATTTCATTTTAAATCACAACTCTCTAACTGATATAGGTCTTGGACATCAATCAGCCTTATAAGTAATCTTACAGTGACCCATTTTTATGGTCTGATTTTAAATGATGTTGACAGATTGATTACTTTTAAGTGTCTTGAAATTTTTTGTCAATATAAGCATTGTCTTCATCATACATCCTAATTGCCATGGAGCTTAAATGGAAGAAAGCCAAAGGTGCTAAAAGCTGCATTAGAAGCAGCACTTCTCTTTGTGTTCTCCCTCTCCCTCTCCTCTCTTTCCCTCTTTCTCTCTCTCCAGCTGAAATAGGAAAAAACTGAGCTCCTGGATTCTATGACTCCCCCAAGCACTCTATACACCTTTTTATATTAGAGTAGGAAGTGTTTATATCCTATTGGCTTACACAGTAAAATTATTTATAGTTGTCATTGTTTGTCAGTTTTATGATAATTTTAATGAAATGTTCTCCAGTCCCTCCAAATATAAAGGATGTTTAAAGTGGAAGAAAATGCTCAACGATTGAGAACATATAACCAACAGGGGAGAACTGATACAGTAATAACCAAGCTGAAGTGTTGTACTGTGACTGTTCTCTTCCAACAGCCTCTTCTTTTTATACTCTGGATAAATATCTTACATGGTAGTGAATAAGTAATAATGAATCGTATCCCAGCTGTGAGCAGTTTTGTGGTTAGTAAAATAGGGAGCAACCAGGGACTTCCAATCACAAATATCATTGTGTATGACAAGCCAAACTTTAGTAATTTTAAATGAATAATTCTATACAAGAAGAACAGAAAATGATGGCTCTGTGGCTCAGTCCTTTAATATAATTGGATCTTTGTGTAGAACTTGAGAATTGGGAACTTAATAAATTAGGGAATTCATACTAGTTACTTCAGTTTTGATACTAGGCAAGTTGTTTAAGTTCCCCAAGTTGTTTATCCCCATCTGTAAAATGGAAAATTGAATGAGATTTCACATAGAACATACTGGTAGATAAAATTTGGTTACAACCTCCTCCACAAATACTGGTTCCTTCTCTTCTTCTCATGTTCTCAGCGTTGGAAAGCCTTGGGACTCAGTTATAGGGTTTTCCTCCCCCCTTTCTGCACTGTCTCCCTAAAAAAAACTTTTTTGCCCATGGTTTTAAATACAGACATGCCTCGGAGATATTGTGTGTTCAGTTCGAGAACACCACAATAAAACAAGTATCATGACAAAGGGAGTCACAATATTTTTGTTGGTTGAGGGTCTTGCCTTCAATTTGTTAATAAATAAATTATTTAATTAATTTAATTTAAAAAAACTATTAAGTGCAATAAAGCAAAACACAATGAGATATGTGTGTACTACAGATATGATGATGGCTCCCAGTATTTTATCTCCAACCCAGACCATTCTCTTCCTTGAACTCTGTCTTTGCTTATGGAACAATGGAAACTGCCTACTAACAACTCCCCTTAGACATCTGATGAATATCTTTAACATCATACATTCAAAATTGAGATATAATTTACCTGCTCCATAACCACTCATCTTCTGTTGCCCTAGTTTACCCCACATCAGCAAATAAGATGAACCCTATTCTCATCAACCCATATCCAATTCATTAGCAAATCCTGTCTTCTCAACTTTCAAGATACTCCTGACCACACATGTGCACTACCATTACTGTTTTCATCCTGATCCAGACAAGCATCATCTTTTACCTGAACTGTTGCACTAGTCTTCCAACTGGATTTCTTGCTTTTGTTCTTGCCCAGCTGCAGTCTATTCTGTTTAGCAGCAAGAGTGCTCATTTTAAAATATAAGTCAGATGACGCCACTTGGGGCTTCCACTATCTTTCTGAGCATAACCCATGTCATGTCACAGCATCCATGGCCCTACTATCTCTCCGCCTTCATCCCTTGCTATTTGTCCTTTCCTCACTCTGTTGTATTGAAACTGGTTAAATTGAACAGGCTTCCATCTCAAGCCTTTTGGAATTTCTAGGTTTTTCCATGAATTTGGGACATGGCTGGCTGGGACAACCGGCATAGTTACAAACTCTATCTATTTGTTTTCTTTTGTCCTCAAAAAGGCCAGTTTGAGATTTTTCACAGGGTAGCAGAATGTTTCCCAGCAGCAAGACAGGGCAAGCCTTAATTGTTAGATGCAAGCTTCTGGTTGTGTTATGTTTGGCAATGTATCATTGATCACAGTAAATTTCATGATGAAACCCAAGAATAATGTGGAAGGGTATTATAAAGATCATGGATATGCAGATGTATAATCTAATAATAGCATTACTGTAACAATTATATGTTTCCTACTGTTGCTGTAATAAGTTACCACAAACTTAGCCACTTAAAACAACACAAAAACAAAACTTATTATCTTGTAGCTTTAGAGATCTAAAATGAGTCTTACAGGATTAAAATCAAATCAAGTCTTATAGAGCTTCTTTCTGGAGGAAAAATCTATGTCCTTCCTTTTCTAGCATCTGGAAGCTATCTACATTCACAAGCTTGTGACCCCCTTCTTCCACCTTCAAAGCACAGCACTCCAACCTTTACTTCTAACATCACAGCTCATCTTTTGACTTTGATCCTCCTTTTTCTCTTTTGTGAGAACCCGTGTAATCACACTGAGTTCATGTAGATAATCCAGAACATTTGCCTCATCTCAAAATCCTTCACTTAATCTCATTGGCAAAATCACTTTTTCTATATAAAGTAACATACTAAAAAAGATCCAGAGATTAGGAAATAAATAACTTCGGAGTTCATTATTCAACATATGGCACTTATCATATAATGTATTCTCATGGCCTAGAAAGAAATTCTGGCACAGACTGAATGTTGAATGATTAACAAGTTATTGGAGCAAATTTCTCTAAAGACCTCTTTACACTATAAGATACTCTAAACAGAAATGGTGTATGCAACATAATTCTACAAATACACTGATCTTATATGATGTGTATGAGCCAGTCACTATTTTCAGTGTTATGAATTGACAGAAAAATCAGAAAGGCAATTTCTATGGTTTAGTACATTTGTTTAATTGTGTTTGCAGGTATATGTATTATATATGTGGGGCACAGGATAAATTTGGTGGTTAATACTGCTAGTGATATTAATTACAATAAAAGTTTTGAGCTTTATGCAGCAACAATATAAAAACAATTAGAAAATATTGTATATTTTTATCTATTGTGCAGTGAATTATTCTAAGTATCTTACTTCTATTAACTCATTTGATCTTTGCAACAAGCCAATGAGGTAGATACTATTACTATCCATCATTTGCTGATGAATATACTAAAAAACAAATTTGTTAAGTGATTTGCTCCATATTTCATAGCTACTAAGTAGGAGAGCCATGAATGAAACCCAAGCAGCTGGTTTTAGAATTGGCTATCTTAATCATTAATCAATAGCACCTTTCTGAAAACAAGGATTTCTGGAAGATAAAGAAAGAAAGAAAAATAACAGCTTACTGGAATTATTAGAAAAAGCTCTTTAGATTAGTGTCATTTATATTTAGACATATTTTCCAGAGAAAGAAACATTCCAAGTTAAAAAAAAAAATTGCCTAGGGTGGATAACTCGGAGTCAGGGAGGCTTGGTGTCTTTATGAGAAAGAGTAAATATTCTTGCTTGACTGCAGCATCTGGAATATGTTCCCCATTGGACAAATTAGGCTACAAATGTAGATTGAGGATATGTTATGGGAGAACTTGATGAGGTGATACATCTGCCTTAAATTTAGCAAACAATGGGAAGACTTACTAGGGGGATACTCTGATTAAATTGGCTTTTCAAAGCCTGATCTCACAATGACATAGGATAGCCTACAATAGTTACAGTGTGAAGGGAGAAAAGTGAAGCACTTTGCACAATTCCAGGTAAAAACATTTACTTCACTCTTTGCAAAGAAGTTGTAATGTTTCTACTTCATTTTCACCCTCATATTTCTTCAGGAGGAAAATACCAAGGCAGGGTAAAGAAACATAGTAGAACTGGTTTTGATCATATAGCTAACTGTCTAAAGTTTAGTAACCTCTAAGCCCATCACCACCTTTATCCTTCCTGTTGTTCTGCTATTTACTTCACTTGGTTCTCCACTTCCACTTGATCTAGTTCAAAATGATTTTCTGCCCTTTGAAATGAATGCTAACATACTTCTAGATTTTGGGGGAATGAGTTCTATTCTGCAAAGTTTCTTCAAGGGTAAAGGAAGTTCAGGAAGAGGGAAAACTACTAGAAATTAAAGGCTTAAAATAAAACATGTGAACAAGAATAAATGTTTACATATTTCTGAAGAGTATGGAGGAACAGCAGTCCGCAGTGGATGCTCCATTTTCTTACATTTCAAATAAAAGACCATTTTTGTCTCATGTTTTAGGAAAAAAGGTCTTTTCTTCCTTTTGCACTGAAGTGCTTATGATTTCAATGTGATTATGATATTTGTCATAATGACTTCATATGACTATATTACTTCATGAGTCTTGATATATACCTAAGATAACAGATTTGAGGAAGTCTTTTTCATTATTGTAAGAAAACTACTTGGTGATTTCCAAGTACTAACATGTATATATATATATATATATATATATATATATATATATATATACACAAATACTTACTTTATTAATTAATTTTCAAATTGTGGTGTTGCTCAATGGTGATCCCATTGTTCTTTAAAGTAGTTAATTGCCAATGGGTTGGCTTTTCTAACATTGTAAAACATGATAATTAATGTGAAAATTTGCTTCTCAAATTAGCTAAGGATTTTGTTGTTATTTTAATGAGAATCTCCTATACGTTCAAAGAAGGTTATCCGCACTAGAATTGTAATTATATTTTTAGAAAATTGATTCAATTTTCTAGAAAGTAATTTGACAATATTTTCAAACAACTTGAAAATTTTTAAGGACTTTGACCCAACAATTCCTCTTGTACAGCCTACAGAGAAACATAATACAAAATAGTGGAGCAAGGCAGAAAAAAAGATTTATGTATAAAAGTGTACATTGCAAAAATCATTATGTTAAAATCTTTGAAATAATCCATAAAGTGGAATTGGTCTAAAACATGCTATATACATAAAACAAATATTATTTAACAATAAAATGATATTTAGAAATTTTGTAGCAAGAAAAATGCATACGCAAAATTTCAAGTTTAAAAAGTTACCAAAATGATATGCATATTAAAATATTGTTATGTTAAAATATATATTAATAAAAGAATAAGACAAAATTGTTTATTTTTTTCCTTAAAAAATAAATAGCTCTCATGCATATTATTCAACATATAATGTAATCAAATGCCCTTATACCTGCAGGATTGTTGCAATGGTTCAGAGAGTAATATTGAATGTAACTGGAGAATCACTTGGGAAACAACAAATTTGAGGAAAAAAATCTGTTTGTTAATGGAGTTATTTCCCCAGTTGATGATACAAAAATGAAATGAATTTTCCAACTTCAGCATGGTTGAATAAACTGAACATCAGCAAACCTCAAGGATGGAAACAGCCCTGGAAATATCACTCATTTTGTCCCTGCTATCTAAAAACTGCCCCCAGAAAAATAAGAGTGTATCCTGTATTTTATTATAATTCTCTAGAGCTGGAATTGCTATAATACCCTATTTTAACTAAACTTATTCAACTTTTCAAACTTCTTTTAGGGAAAAACTCCTTTCTTAAAAACCCAAGGCAAAATATAAACAACCTTTTTAATGGAAACTAAAAAATTTTAATTATCACCTTGAAGTCTTTACAGTCTGGTTGATCACTATTTGGTCTTTTTCCACTTTAGTTTATATAGTTTTACATCCTTGAATTTTCCCCAATATATGTTATTTTTCAGTCCATTAATTACTATTGAGCTCTTTTCTGATGTCTCCAGTTTCTCTGCACGCCAGTTAATTTGTGTAGCAAAGAATTAGTCAGATACTAATTCCTTCAGATACTAATTAGTATCTGAATTAGTCAGATACTAATTTACTTCATAAATCCTAGTAATCACTTTAATGTTTTAAGGTCCTGCTCAAACTAAAATTTTTGTGAGTGAATTATAACCATGGCCAATATTTTGTCAATTAAAAGTTTGCTATTTGGGGACCGGCAGAGTGGCACGGTGGTTAAGCGCTGGCTTGGGAAGCCAACGGCCCGGTTTGGGTCCCACATATGAGGGCCAGTGACACTGCCCTCAAAAAAAAAAAAAAGTTTGCTATTTGGGAGAATAGTACACTCAGTCATTGCCATGATAAAGCTGTAACCAGTTTTTCTTGATTATTATTTCAGAGAAATACATAATTTCAGTTTTAATTTTAATATCAAGCCTTTAACTTTTAGTTGGATTCCTACCTTAGCATACCAATCTCCTGAAGGAACACCTACTTATATTGCACATTCTTTCGACAATGAAGTTCACAAAAGTAACGTTCTTTTTACAATGAAGATGTAATTTTAAAATACTCTCCTCAAAATCTCATAATAACAGATTGCTTATTAGATTATATATGTGTTTGCATACATTTGCTTGTGTGTCTTTAGGTGTGTTTGTGTGTGTTAAGAATACCTGGGCCGGTCGAGTGGCACATTGGTTAAAAGCTGGCTTGGAACTCCAGTGGCCCTGATTCGGATCCCACATATGAGGGCCAGTAACACTGCCCTCTACAGCTAAGATGGTGAACAACAGTTCCACCTGGAGCTGGGCTGCTGTGAGTCCCTGGGATGGCATAGCTGCAGCCCCTGCTGCAGTGGGCTGTCATAGGCTACAGTGAGTGGCCTGCAGTCAGCGTGAGTGGCTTGCAGCTGGTGTGAGCTGCCAAGAGCCATTGTGAGTGGCCGTCCAGAGGCTGGCGATTGATCTGCCTCACCCAAGAGGAGCGCAATGACAATACCAACATGGGCCGTGAAGCAAGGTCCTCCACAACTAGACTGAAGAACAAAAGCACAGCAATTTGTCTGTTCCCCTTCCCCCGTTCCCCAATGTTGTTTCCCTCCCCCAATTCCCCAATAAAATCTTAAAAAAAAAAAAAAAACTTAATATGTGGTCTACTCTATTAACAAATATTTATATGTCCAGCATAGTATTAACTATAGGCAAAATGTTGTAAAGCAAATCTCTAGAATTTACTCATCTTACATAACTGAAATTGTATATGTGTTGAATAGCATCTCTCCATTTCCTCCTTCCCCAACCCTAGCAGCCACCATTCTGCTCTAGGCTTCTATGAGTTTGCCTATTTTAGGTACATTATATAAGTGAAGTAATGCACATTTGCCTTTGTTACTGGCTTACTTTACTTACAGTATTGTTGTCCGGGTTCATCCATATTGTCACGTATGACAGGATTTCCTTCTTTGTTAAGGTTGAGTAATATTCCACTGTAGGTATATGCTGCATTCGCTTTACCCATTCATCAATCTATAGATGTTTTGGTTGTTTCTATATTTTGGCTACTGTGAATAATGCTGCAATGAACTTGGGAATTCAGCTATCTCTTTGAGTTCCTGATTTCAATTCTTTTGGATAAATTCCCAAAAGAAGGATTGCTAGATCATATTGTAGTTCTATTTTTAATTTTTTGAGATAACCCCATACTTTTTCCTATAATGACTACAGCATTTTATAATGACTACAGCATTTTACCAGTGAAGGTGTGTTCCAATTTTTCCACATCCTCACTAATTTTCTTGATGTATATATGTATAGCCATTCCAAATAGATGTGAAGTGATATCTCATTACAGATTTGATCTGCATTTCCCTGGTGATTAATGATGGTGAGCATCTTTCTATACCAGTTGGCCATTTGTATGTCTTCTTTGTAGAAATGTGTGTTCAAGTCCTTTTCCTTTTTTACATCAGATTATTTTTGTTGTTGTTGATTTTTAGAAGTTCCTTACTTATTTTGGAAACTTATCCCTTATCTGGTGATACATGGATGCAAATATTTTCTCCCATTCAGTGGCCTGCTTTTTGGATCTCTTGATTGTTTCCTTTGCTGTGCAGAGGTTATTTACTTTGATGCAGTGCCACTTGTCTATTTTTGATTTTGCTGCTTGTGTTTTGGTGTCAAATTCAGTAAATCATTGCCAAAAGAGATGTCATGAAGCTTTCCCCATAATTTCCTCCAAGAATTTACAGTTCCAGATCTATATTTAAATCTTCAACCCATTTCAAGTTAATTTTTGTAACTGGTGTAAGACAGAAGTCCAATTTCATTATTTATTTATTTATTTATTTATTTCCCATGTGAATATCGAGTTATCTCAACCCAGTTTGTTGAAGAGACTATTCTTTCCCCAGTGCACGTTCTTGACTTCTTTGTTGAAGACAGTTGACAATACATGTGTGAGCTTATTTTCTGGGCTCTCTATTCTTCCTCTTCCACTGGTCTATATTTCTGTGTCTATGCCAGTACCATACTATATTAATTACTCTAAATTTATAATATTTGAAATCAGAAGAGTTATGTCTCTCCCTCTTTGTTCTTCTTTCTCATAATTGCTTTGGATATTCAGGATCTTTTCTGTTTCCATATGAATTTTAGGACTTTTCTTTTCTTTTCTTTTTTTTTTTTTTTTAGCTATTTTTCTTGAACAAAATTCATTGGGATTTTGATACGGATTGCCATGAGTATGAAGATCACTTTGGATAGAATGAACTTTTAACAATATAAATTTTTCCAATGCATGAACCAAGGAATCTTTTTCTTTATTTGTGTCTTCTTTCATTTCTTTCAGCAATATTTTGTAGTTTTCAGTATTTAAATATTTCACTTCCTTGATTAAGTTTATTACAAAACAATTCTTTTTGATGCTAGTGAAAATGGCATTGTTTGTTAATTTATTTTTTGGATAATTTGTTGTTCTGTATAGAAACATAACTTATTTTTGCATATTTATTTTGTATCTGGCAACTTTACTGAATTTGAATCCATCCCCTGCCCCCAACAAAGAAAAGCCTAAAACCAGACAGCTTCACTAGTGAATTTCACCATGCATTTACAGAAGAATAAACCAATCCTCTTCAAATCTACAAAAATTGAAGAACATCTCCATACTCACTTTTATGTATTAACATTACCCTGATACCAAAGCCAGATAAAGATATACAATAAAAATAAATTACAGACCAATACCGTTCATGAATATGCATGTGAAATTCTCCACAAACTATAAGCAAACCAAATTCAACAGCATATTAAAAGCATCATACACCAAGTGGGATTTATGCCCTAGAATACAAGGATGGTTCAACATATGCAAATCTGTTAATGTGTTACACCATATTAACAGAATGAAGGATAAACTATTAGATTAGTGTAAAAATTTTAGCTTAGCAGAGTTTCTTGTGCACAGAGGGTGCTCGGCAAATCTTTGATTTGGGGTAGGCAATTCTTAGAACAAAACATTTTTATAATTTATATTACTAGATTTTTATTAACAAACAAATTCTAAACAACAGTGAGCTTAGAGGAATAAAACCAGACTCTATCCTCAAAACTAAAACAGATTATGGGGTAGATATTTGAGAAAATGTTGGGGAGAGAAGTATAGGAGAAGTAAGAAGAGATAACAAGTTTTGATTACTTAGCTGTAGACCAAATGCTATGTGTAATGTTTTGCTTTATTCCTCTTATTTTTTCCTTTTTCTGAACATTAGAGGTCTAATTAAAATATAATAACTGTATATATTTTAAGTGTACAATTTGATGGCCACCAGCACAATCAAGACAATGAACATATCAATCACACTCAAAATTTCATCATACTTTTGGTAATTTCTTAATTACACCCCTTCCTAACCCCAGTCTCCCAAGCATCAATTACATGGTATTCTATTATTACAGTAGTCTGAATTTCATAAAAGTTAAGATAAATGGAATCATACATCATGTATTTTTTTATTTACCATTTTGTATTCAACACATTATTTTGAGATCTATCCATGTTGTCATATATATCAGTAGTGTGATACTTATTATTGGATGGTACTGAATTGGGTGTAGATACCATAATTTGTTTACCCACTTACTTACCAACTGATGTTTAGATTGTTTTCAGCTTTGTGGCTATTACCAAAAGCTTCTATGAACATTTATGTACAAATCTTTGTATAGATATATGATTTTTATCGTAGGTAAATATCTAGGAGTGGAATAAACTAAGCAGTGTACTTACATTTTTAACAAACCTGCTAAACCTGATTTCCAAAATATGTATAATTTTACATTCCCATCAGCAATGTATCAGAGTTTCAGTAGCTCCAAATCCTCAACAACACAAGAGATTATTTTTTATTGAAGCCATTTTAGTGGGTGTGTAGTGGCATCCCATTGGGGTTTCAATAGCTACATTTGTCTAATAGCTAACAAGGCTGAGTGTGTTGCGTGCTTATTTGCCATCCACATGTCATTTTTAGAAAAATATCTACAAAAATCTTTGTCCATTATTAGTTGGGTTATCTTCTAGTAATTGAGTTAAAAGAAATCTTTACATATTTAAGATAATATATGTATACACACATGCACACACAGGTGAGGATGTGGAAAAACTAGATCCTTTATACATTTCTGTAGAAAAGCTTTGCTATTTCTTAAAAACCTCAACACATAACCTAGCAATTGCACTCCTGGGTGTTTATCCCAGAGAAATAAGGACTTATCTTCACACAAAAATATGATGCATTATAACAGCTTTATTCATAATAGACAAAACTGGAAAAAAACCCAGTGTTTTTTAAGAGATAAGTGGTTTAAACTGTGGTGTATCCATATAATTTAATATTACTCAGCAATTAGAAGGTGTGAACTATTGATTAGTTCACGACTTGGATGAATCTCAAGGGAATGGTATTAATTGATAAAAGCCACCACCAAAATGTTAATCTGTTATTCCAATTATGTCATATCTTGGAAATAACAAAGTCATATAAATGGGGAGAAGATTAATGATTTATAGAATGCAGAACTGCAGGCAGGAAGAAGGACTCTGGGTGGGAAGGAGGTGGGTACGTTTATAAAAGGGCAACATCAGAGATCTGTGTGGTGATATACAGTGGGGAGGATATATGAACCCACACTTTTTATAAAATTATATAGAACACACACTCATGAGTACAAGTAAAATTGGTGAAACCTGAATAATATTGATGGATTTTATCATGTTACTATCTAGGTTGTAATGCTGTACTATAGTTTTTCATGATATTACCATTGGGGACAACTGTGTTAAGAATAATCATGATTTCTCTCTATTATTTATTTCCTACACCTGCTACAGAAACTACAATTCTACTAATAAAACCTTTAATTAAAAATAAGTATTTTAAAGCCAAGTGTAGCACCCAGCTCTAATATAAACATGTCCTAGTATGTCTAGTTATTAACAAAGTACTTCCAGTTTTCATATTTGGTATAATCACCTTGGATGATTAGTAAAAAATGGCCAAAGCCACAAAAGACTGCACAGCATTGTCACTGTGATACTGTTATCTGTATGCAAGAAATGAGAGAATTTAAAAGCCTTTTCTCTCCTGAAAAACTACATACTTGACAAGAATTAATATTTTGAGCTCAGATATATGGATTTTGATATATTGGGTTGCTGGAAAAGTCATGATGTATTTTTCCTATGTTTTTTGTCGCAAAAATGCGTCATGACTTTTCTGACAACCCAGTAGCTAGAGTCCTCTTTATATTGAGAGACTGAGGAAAAGGATAAATGTTCTATGAATCTTTATTCATTGAAACTGAAGTTTTTGACATTATAAAGACTTCCTTTTTGAGCAAATTGAGATTATGTAACAGTAAAAATGCTATAAATTTAGCCTACCATAATCTAGGTGAGAATACATTTGTTACTTATTTGAACATCTACTTCAAAAATGAATTTGGACACAGACCTTATTCCTTCAGAAAACTGAACTCAAAATGGATCATAGATGTAATTGAAAAACACAAAACTATAAAATTCCTAGAACATAACATAGAAGAAAATCTACAAAAAGTTGGATATAGTGATGACTTTTTAGATACAACACCAAAAGCATATTCCATGAAAGAACTATTGATAAACTGGACTTCATTAAAATTAAAATCTTCTACTGTACACAAAACAAGGTAAAAAGAATGACAAGACAGTCACAGACTGGGAGAAAACATTTTTTCAAAAGTCACATCTGATAAAGGACTATTAACCAGAATAGACCAATGACTCTTAAAACTCAATAAGGAAATCAAAATATGGGACAATGCCTTAACACCAAATAAGATCTACAGAAATTACGCATATGACAAGATGCTGCACATCGTATGTCACCAGCTGTCACATTATAGCCTGCCTGTCTGCCCCCATGCACCTCTCCATAAAGACAGATCATAATTTCAATATTATGCTTACTGTATATATCACTGTTTGGCACCAAAGGATGGCCAGTTAGTCAATGACGGGTAAGACCCCACGAGAGGGACAACCCAAGCCAGACATGGTCACATGGGTGCCTGTGAGTGCCAATGGGTACCAGTGGGTGCAATAGGAGTTGACAGAAATAGGGCGTGAATCCCTTGCTTCAGGGTCTGACAGTGTGCCTGTGAAATGACCTATTGATATGATAACATCTGTCCTCCATGTAATCCTATCAGTGAGTTTCAGCATTAGAGGCTTCTATCTCTTAGGGAGGTGCATGTAAGCAGATCATGGGACTTTCAGTAATGGCAGCCTGCAAGCATGGGTGATTTGGCCCAGAGATTAATTCTTGGGTGTGAGACCCACAGATCTTGGAAGACATATTGATCCTTTCATGTATAAGAGAATAAAAGGAACAGTCAGGCCCGATTTGGGGCTCTTTGTCCTAGAGGAACTGAGTTCCCTGGCTAGCACTGCTTTTGAACTATCCTTTGTCTCTTGTCTATATTTTTCTGTTTCTCAACCCCTGCCATCCCTTCTGAACTCCTACGGCCCTGTCTTGCGGGATGCGACAACCAGCAAAACGCAAATTAAAACATCAATGAGACACATACCTATTAGAATGGCCAAAACACAGAACACTGACAACACGAAATGCCAGAGAGGATGTGGAGCAACAGGAACTCTCATTCATTGCTGTGGAAATATAAAAGGATACAGCTGCTTTGGAAAACAATTTCGCAGTTTCTTGCAAATCTACATAGTCCCACAATACGATTCAGCAATCAAACTCTTTAGTTTTAACCCAAAGGAACTAAAACCTTATGTATAAACAAAACCCTGTACAGAGAGTTTATTGCAGCTGTATTCATAATTATCCATCCTGGGAGCAACAAAGATGTCCTCCAATAGGTAAATGGATAAATAAAATGTGATAAATCTAGACAATGGAATAGTATTCAGTGCTAAAAAGAAATTAGCAATTAAGCTATGAGAAGACATGGAGGAACCTTAAATGCATATTATTAAGTGAAAGATGCCAATCTGAAAAAGGTTATATACCATATGATTCCAACTATATGACAATCTGGAAAAGGTAAAATTATGCAAATAGTAAAATGATCAGTGGTTGCCAGGGTTGGTGTGGGGTAAGGGGTGATAAAATACGGAGATTTTTAGGGTAGTAAAAATACTCAGTATAATATCATAATGATGGATACATGTAATAATACATTTGTTAAAACGCATAGAATGAACAACACTATGAGTGACCTGTAGTGTAAACTATGGACTCTGAGTGATTATGGTGTGTCAATGGAGGATTATCAATTGTAACAAATGTTCCATTCTGGTTGGGGATATTGAAAATTTGGGAGATTATGCATGTGTACGGGCTAAGGTTATATGGAAAATTTTTTTACATTCCCCCCCAATTTTGCTGTGAAGTTTAAACTGCTCTGAAAAAAAAAAGTCAATAAAAATGGTTTTAATAAAATATAACATCTGACTTGGATATATGTTTCCTTCTGAATGAGGATAAACTGTGCTTATTTTAGTTCACTCCAGTTAAAACTGAGAATTTCTAAAGGTTCATTGTGAATTACCACTACTAAGTAGGAACTGAGAACTGTGCTATTCCTGTGGTTACATTTCCATGGCTACTTCCCTTGTAAAGTATTTATTTATTCACACTTTTCAACTAACTTATTCCAGCTGCTTGCCTCTTATTCCTTCAACCAGTTCTGAGCATGACTTGTTTTATAAAACCTCTTTAATTTCATCGCTTCCACTTTAAAACCTGTTGCCTATAAAATAAAGACTTTCAGCTTTTTATGACATTCTTTTTTGAGGGCAGTGTCACTGGCCCTCATATGTGGGACCCAAACCAGGGCCGCTGGCTTCCCAAGCCAGCGCTTAATCACTGTGCCACTTGGCCGGCCCCTTATGACATTCTTAACTGCTCTAACTTCCCTTGTTGTAGACCAATCTTGAGTAAAACCATCAAACATATTGTTTTGCTATTGGCCTTTACACATTTATACCTTAATACATTTGCCTTGGTCAATCTCTGTTGCTTTTATAGCCACCTTATCCCAAGCCCCAAATTGTGTACATTTTTTTAAATTAAAGTTTATTGGGGTGACAATTGTTAGTAAAATTACATAGATTTCAGGTGTACAATTCCATAATGCATTGTCTATATATCACATTGTGTGTTCACCACCCAGAGTCAGTTCTCCTTCCATCACCATACATTTGACCCCCTTTACCCTCATCTATCATCCCCCACTTACCCTCTGGTAACAACTAAACTGTTGCCTGTATCTATGAGTTTTTGTTTATTCATTTGTCTTGTTCCTTTGTTGCTTATAGTTTAATATCCCACATATCAGTGAAATCATATATACAGTTGTCTGCTCATTTTTTTAAAGGCTGGATCATATATAAAGACTGGCACCTTCTCTATGTAGCTTCTTATTAGCTCTCTATGTGAAAATGGCTTCTTGCTCTTTTTTAGTTTGTAAACTTGTAAGTATTCTAATAGGTCATGGACATAATATATACTTATTTTCTTATAATTATTTGAGATCATGATTTTCCTCCCCCGGATAGAGAATTTCTTCAGGATAGACACCACGTTGTAAGTTCCTTAAAGATTCCTTATAGATAGAAACTAGGGATATGATATCTATAATGATGGTTTAAATATAATGACTATATTTTTACTTGTTCCATGAATATCTCTAAAATTATGATCTATTAAATAATGGTAGTTAGTAACAATTCAATTCACACTTTATTTTGACCCAAGACCTGAACAAGGCACAAAAACTACAGAAGTGATTTTAATATTTAATATTTGTTTTTTTCAAGGATTCTGGCAAGAATCAAAATTAAATTAACAATAAAATGAGATGCAATTTGTATTGATAAATTGTGTGTGCATAGACAAAATGAGTTTCTACTAAGTCTTGGGATTATAGATGTTGATAATTGATTTCAGTCAAAAGTTGAAGACAATAAGGAAAATATAACATACAAAATATGCCAAGAAGAGGGTAAATAAAGAAACATAAGATTATGCATTCACCAGCAAAGTACAATGTTCATGTGCAGAAAGAGCTGAAAATGAGACATCTGGAGAACAAGTGGTAGCCCAAAATCATAGAATCTGGTCCCGAATTATGGATTTGAAAGGCTCTGGCCTGGATACCCAGCTCTTCTTGCCCACTCTAACATCAGTGCACAGGTAGATCCTTGTGTCTGACATTAGAGGTCATGATTCTTTCCCTTTTGTATGTTTTCTCAACCATGTTTCTCATTGACTGGGAAACTATAATCAAAGCTTTATAGTAAATCTTTATGTCAATAACTTTGTCAAGTATTCAAACCTAGTCATAGCATTAATATACAAACTTAATATTTATTAATCAATAAAGCAAGCGGGGGAAATGAAAGAGGCCTAGACCTGGGCACTTGGAGAATATTTAAGAGCATTTATAATAGAATAAAATGTGGTTTGACTAAGAACACTGCTGTTTGGGGCAAAGCAAAGATGTTAGGTGAAGGATCATGCTTCACAGGTTAGGATGCTCTTCTTCCTTATAATTTTGTAGACTTTTTTTTTTTCCCCATTAAAAACTGCATGTAGAAGAGATGCTAGAACAATTTCAGGACATTTCACAAAAATGAGTCATAGAAGTTGGTATGGTGAACATTAAAGCCTCCCGATTAAGCAGACATAATTTTTCTCTTTTTGGAAGTTAAATTGACAAATAATATTTTAAGATATTTAAGGTGTATAATGCGATGATTTGATGTATATATACATTGTAAAAAATTTCCTTTACTGAGTTGATTAGAACATCCACTGCCTCATATCTACCTTTTTTAGTTTGTTTTGGTGAGAACATATAAGTTCTACTTTCTTAACAAATTACATTTACAATAAAGAAGTATTAATCCTGTTAAACATTAGATCCTACCTCATTTATCATGTAAGTATAAGTTTGTGACTTTTACTGACCTCTCACTATTTCACCAAATCCCAGACCCTCACAACCACTTGTATATTCTGTTTTCACGAATTCAACTTTTTTTTTTTTAGATTCCACATACAAGTGATACCATGCTTTGTTTGTGTGGCTTATTTCAATTAGCATAATGTCCTCCAGGTTCAATCAGCCAGGTTGCCATGAACTGCAGGGCTTCCTTCTTTCTCAAGGCTAAGTAATATTCCACTGTGCGTGTGTGTGTGTGTGTGTGTGTGTGTGTGTGTGTGTGTGTAACATGTTCTTTATCCATTCATTTTCTGACAGAGGTTGTTTCCATAAATTGGGTATCATGAATACTGCTGCAATGAACATAGGCGACCATATATCTCCTCTAGATAATGGATCTTCAGATTATCATGCTAAGCGAAATAAGTCAGACAGAAATAGTGAGAACCATATTACTTCACTCATATGTGGGATATAAAACTGAAAACAACAAAGGAGCAAGATGAACAAACAAACAAAAACTCACATTGTAGTGGTTACCAGATAGTAATGGAGGTGAGGGGTGGCAGAAGAGAGTAAAGAAGGTCAAATATATGGTGATAAAACAATTATTGACTTTGGGTAGTGAACATACAATACAATATATAGATGATGTATTACAGAATTGCATATTTGAAACCTATATAATTTTATTAACCAATGTCACCCTAACAAAATAAATTAAAAAGTAAATAAATAAGAGATAAAATGGAAAAAAGATAAAAAAGTGAAGAAAGAAAAAAAGACATTCCAAAATATACAAAAATTGAGGAAATATGTTACCAGTAAACTTCAAAGTTAAAAATGTTAAAATAAGTTGTTTAGAGAGAAGAAAAATGACATAGGGCAGCAACTTGGATCTACATTTAAAAAAAAAAAATAGGGCTGGACTAGTGGCACATTGGTTAAGAGCTGGCTTGAGACGCAGTGGCCCCGGTTCGGATCCCACATATGTGGGCCAGTGACACTGCCCTTTACAGCTAAGATGGTGAACAACAGCTCCACCCAGAGATGGGCTGCTGTGAGTCCCTGGGGATGGCATAGCTATAGCCCCTGCTGCAGTGGGCTGCCATAGGTTATAGTGAATGGCCGGCAGCCAGCTTGAGCAGCTGGCAGCTGGTGTGAGCTTCCAAGAGCCGCTGTGAGCAGCCATCCAGAGGCTGGCAACCAATCTGCCTCACCTGAGATGAGCTCAATGATGATACCAACATGGGCCGTGAAGCAATGTCCTCCACAACCTGACTGAAGAACAAAAGGACAGCAATTTGTCTGTTGCCCTATTCCCGGTTCCCCAATGCTGTTCCCTCCCCACAATTCCACAATAAAATCTTTAAAAAAAAATTTGTCACTCTTAATTCATCTAACAGATAAGTTTGTTCAAAATACCAATACTAACAATGTATTTCACTATGTATGGTTATATATAATGATATATGTATAAACATATATATGTATACTATATACATACATTATACATTAATACATATATAATATATGTATAGCATTATATATACATTTATGTATGCATACACATATGCTTGTTTATGTGTAATTATATATAAGTAAAAAAATAATAACAAGGATACAAGGGGTGGAAGGGAAAAATTAAAATTATTTTGTAATTTTAAGTTTCTAGGCTACCCATGAAGTAGTATATTGTTATTTGACAGTGGACTTGGATTAGCTATAAATGTATATTTCAAATTCAAGGGCTAAACCAGTTGGAAAAGTTAAATTAAGGAAAAAAACAAAACATATACTAAGATGAGAGAGAAAATATAATCATATAAAATGCTCAATTAAAACCACAAAAAGCAAAAAGACAAACAGTAACGAATATGACAGATATTAATTCAACTATATCAATAATGTTTTTGAATTTCAATGGTCTAAATGTACCAGTTAAAAGACAGAGTATTTTGGACTCAGTTACAAAACAAGACCCAATTATATGTTGTCTACAAAACCTACTTTAAATATAAAGACAGCAGAGATTAAAAGTGAGTAGATAGAGAAAAATATGTTATGCTAATACTAATTTTAAAAAGCAGCAGTTTCAAAGCAAGGTAAGTTATCTGTGATAAAGGAGGGCATTACATAATGATAATGGGGTCAATTCTCTAAGAAGACATGATGCTCCTTAATGTATATGCATTTAATTACTGAGTGTCAAAGTGTATGATGCAAAAATCAATAGAATTGCAAAAAGTAAGAGATTAATCAGCTGTGTAGATTAAAACCTCTCTATCAGAAATGGATATATCCAACAGGCAGAAAATCAGTAAGGATATAGTTGAACTCAGTAACATGATCAATCAACATTATATAATTGACATCCGTAGACAACTTCATCCAACAAAAGCACAACACACATGCTTCTCAAGCTCACAAGAAACATTCACCAAGGTGGACCACAGTCTGGGCCACAGAACACACTCAACTAATTTAAATGAAAATAAATCACACAATGTCTGCTCTCAGAACACAATAGAATTAAATAGAGAATAATAACAAAAAGAACTGGAAATTTCCAAAAATTATAGAGACTAAATACACTGCTAAATACCACATGGATCAAGAAAAACTCACAAGATCAATTTAAAAATATTTTAGATTAAATGAAAATGAAAATACAAATTAAGATTTGTGGAATGAAGAGAAAGCAGTGCTTAGAGGGAAATATATAGTATTAAATGAAATATTAGAAAAAAATGACAATGTCAAGAGAATAAGAAGATAAGCCACAGGCCGGGAGAAAATTTTACAAAGACACATCTGATAAAGGACAATTATCTAAAATACATAAAGAACTCTTAAAATTAAAAAATGAGAAACAAACAAACAAATTGGCTAAAGATCCTAACACACACCTCACTGAAGAAGATCTACAGATGGCAAATAAGAGTATCAAAAAATGTTCTACATCATATGTCATCAGGGAAATTATTGAAAACATCAATGAGGTACTGCTATACACCTACTTGAATGGCCAAAATCTACAACACTGACAACACCAGATGCTAGCATAGATGAAGAACAAGGGGAACTCCTGTTCATTCCTGGTGGAAACGCAAAATGATACAGCCACTTTGGAAGAAAGTTGGTGTCTTCTTAAGAAAAACCCAACATACCCTTACCATATAATCTAGCAATCACACTACTTTCCCAAAGGAGTTGAAAACTTACGTCCACACAAAAACCTGCACAAAAATATTTATAACAAGCTTTATTTATCATTGCCAAATTATAAAGAACATCTTGGTTGCTTCCAAGATGTCCCCTAGTAGGTGAATAAATAAAATGTTGTATATCCAAACAATGGAAGACTATTCAGCACTAAACAGAAATTAGCTAGGATGCCATGAAAAGACATGGAGGGATCTTAAATATGTATTACAGGTAAAAGAATCTAAACTGAAAAGGCTACATACTATATGATATCAACTACTATATGACATTTTAGAAAATGAAAACTATGGAGACATAAAAAGCTCATTGGTTGGCAGGAGATAAGAAGGGAGGGGCATGAATAAGCAGAACACACAGGAGTTTTCAGGACAGTGAAAATTCTCTGTATGATGGATACATGTCATTATACATTTGCTCAAACCCATAAAATGTACAACACCAGAAGCAAAACCTAAGGTAAACTATGGACTGTGGGTGATGATGATGTGTCAATGTACGTTCATCCTCGCTAAAATAATAATAATAATAATAATAATAATAATAATAATAATAAATTGAAAAATATACAATTTTGGTGAATGTTGTTGATGATAGGGGAGACTATACATGCATGAGGGCAGAGTGTATATGAAATACCTCTGTACCTTTCTCTCAATTTTGCTGTGAATCTAAAACTGCTCTAGAAATATAAAGTTTTAAACAAAAAGAAATGAGCTAATAAGCCATGAAATGACATGGATAAAAATTTAATGTATTTCACTAATTGAAAGGAGCCAACCTGAAAAGCTTACAAAATGTATGATTCCATTTATATGACATTCAGAAAAAAGAAAAAAAAATAGAATTATAAAAAAATATTTAGTAGTTGCCAGGGACTTTTAAGGAGAGGAGGATGTTTGAAGAGACAAAGCATGAGGGATATTTTAGGGTGATGAGACTTTTCTGTCATTGTAATGGTGTTGTGTGACTATATTTTTCAAAATCCATAGACCTTAAGAGTACAAAAAGTAAACTTAATGTATGCAAATCAAAAACTGTTATGAGATTGGGAGAACCCTATGGTAGAATGTATAATGTGACAAAACAATCTAACTGTATTTCCTCACTGTGGAGGGTAGGGGAAAAGGTACTACCTAAGTAACCTTGAAATGAATGGAGTCTATAAAACTATATATATGAATTTAAAAATCAAAGAAATAAGTGGCAGATACTAGGAGCCAAGTTTCTCACCATTGGAGGGGGAGGTTACAGATGAGCAAGAAGAAGCTCGAATTATTCATCTGTTAATGGGTTAGAGTTGAAGATACCAATGTAAACTCATGCTTAACTTAATATTTACACTTAGAAGTAATTATACCTACAAGTGCATATACACATTAGTACACACACACACACACACACACACACACACACACACGTTTCCCTGCTCTGTTAGTGAGAGGACCTAGAAACAAAATTATCCCAGTGAAGCAAGCACATTCAACACTGAGATCTTGGTTTCTGATATACTCCAATAAAAGCACCAAGGTTCCTTAGAGAAATGGCCCTTTTTGGAAGAGGACAGAAATTATACAATGTTCCTGGACATTTTGTTCTGCCAAAATGTAAAGGAATTATTTTTAAAATTCCACAATGATGAACTCCCTCAGCTTTTTACAGAAATAGAAAAAATATACTAAAATTCATATGGAACCACAAAGGACCCCCAAATAGTGAAAACATGCTTCCAGAAGAATAAAGCTGGAGGAATCACACATTCTGATTTCAAAATACATTACAAAGTCTCGGCTCCCACATATGAGGGCCAGTGACACTGCCCTCAAAAAAAAAAAAGATCACTTACAAAATACATTACAAAGTCATAGGAATTAAGACAGTATTATACTGGCATAAAAAATATATATATTCAATTGATTAAGGAGCCCACCCCCAAAATAAACCCACACATTTATGGCAAGTGATCTTGATGACGATGCCAAGAATATACAATGGAAAAATAGTAGTCTCTTCTACAAAAGGTGCTGGGAAAACTGGATACCCACATTTGGAGGAGTGAAATTGGAATTCTATATACCACACACAAAATATCAACTTAAAGTGGATTAAAGATTTAACTGTAAGACCTGGAACTTTAAAACTCATAGAAAAAAACTTGAGGGAAAAGCTTGAAAACATTGATCTTGGCAATAATTTTTTGGCAATACAAGCACAAGCAACAAGTGTAAAAAATAGGCAAGTGGAACTACATCAAACTCAAAAGCTTTTGTTCAGCAAAGTAAAGAAAAAAAAAAGTAAAAAGGCAACGACAGAATGGGAGTAAATATTTGCAAACCATATATCAGCTAAGGGATTAATTTTCAAAATGCATAAAGAACTCCTACAGTTCAATAGCCAATAAACTAATAACCCGATTGAAATAAAGACTAAAGATTTGAATGGACATTTTTCCAAAGAAGACATACAAGTGGACAACAGGTATATGAAAGATGTTCAGCATAACTAATCATGAGGGAAATGCAAATCAAAACCACAGTGAGATATTACCTCACATCTTTTATCAAAAAAATAAAATAAATAAATAAATAAATAAATAAATAAATAAATAAACAATAAGGTGAGGATGTGGGAAAATCAGAACTCTTGCATGCTGTTGGTGGAAATACAAAATAGTCCAATTACTATAGCATGGGGATTCCTTAAAAACATGAAAATAGAACTTCCTATGATCCAGCAATCCCATTTATCCAGATCTAAAATCAAGACCTGGAAGTGATGAAGCGATGTTAGAATTCCAGTGTTTACTGCAAAAATATCCACAATAACCAAGATGTAGAAAAAAATCTAAATGTCCGTTGACAGATAAATATACAAAGAAAATATTGTACATACACACAGTGACATATTAATCAGCCTTTAAAAAAAGAAGGAAGTTCTGCAGTATGCGACAACATGTATGGACCTTAAATATATTAAACTGAGTGAAATAAGCCAGTCGTGGAAGGACAAATACTGCATGATTCCACTTTTATTTTATATATATAATATATATAAAGTCAAAATCATAAAATCAGAGAGCAAAATGGTGGTTGCCAGAGTCTGGCAGCAGGGGAAAATGGTGAGTTGCTATCTGACTTGGATAACGTCTTAATTATGCAAGATGAATAAGTTCTAGGGATCTGTAATATAACATTGTCCCTATTGTTAATAATAGTTTATTTTACACTTAAAATTTTGGTAAATTTAGATCTCATGCTGTCTTCTTCATAATGAAATAAAGTTAAAAAATAAGAAACTAAGTAGGACTGCAAAGTAAAAGAAATAAGTAGATCATAGTAGTTTTGTTTAAAATATAATTTATAGAAGTTTAAGCTCAGAATAACAATATTGTAAAATATAAAGTCATTATCAATAAAATAATAAAGATATAAAATCCACAATGAAAAAAAAATTCCACAGATATTGAGGTACGTCAAAAGAATAGTTCTTTCAGTGTGAATTCTGAAAGAAATCTCAATGGCCAAAGCTAAAATAATATTAGCAAGGAAATACAGTGTTATTGAATTTTAATTCAACATATAAAGTACACTGTTATCATTGCTATTATTGATAAATAATTGAATAAATATATAAATAAGGGAGAATAGATGAATCCCCTCTTTCAGGTGATTTCCAAATAATTTATGTAGATACTCCACCTGAAAAGCATGGAGCTTACCTTCCCAAGTTTTAAACATGGGCTGTACATACCTCATTCTAAAGTGAATAGCATGGAAAGGGGTAAATAATAACCTTGCAGTGGAGAAACCTGGAAAAATGCCTCAGCCTGGTGATCAAGGTTAATATCGACAGCAATAAATTATGTCAATAGAATGTATCCTAGATATGATGCTATAGAAATGGTGGTCTTCTTTCCAAAAACACATAACTTTTGCTTATTCATCAGAAAAGTATTAAGTATATCCCAACTGAGGAACACTCTACAAAATATCTGACCAGTATATTTCAAAACTCTCAAGATCATCAAAAACAAGGAAAGTCTGAGAAACTGACATAGCCAAAAGGAGCCCAAGAGATGTGTACTTAAATATGATTGTCTTATTGTTTCAAAGAGCTAGAAACTAAATTCTAGATCATAGTTACAGCTTCCAGAAGCTCCTGTTAGCTTTATGAGTATCATGACTTGAAACCATCTCATAAGGCAAAAAAAAAAAAAAAAAAAAAATTTAGATTTGAGTTCCAGTTTAAACACCTCCATACTTTTTATATTTTCTTAACTCAGTTCTTTAAAGGGTCATTGTTCTTGAAGTTACTAGAGAAAAGAACACATAAAGGCCATCCTGAAAAAAAGAGACTAAAATAGGTAGTGTCTGGTTAACTATAAGCACACATTAAATTACTAAAAGTCAACTGATCACCATAACTTTTTTTTTTTTTTTGAAGGCAGTGTCACTGGCCCTCATTCGTGGGACCCAAACTGGGGCCTCTGGCGTCCCAAGCCAGCACCCAACCACCGTGCCACTCGGCTGGCTCCACCATAACTTTTTAACTTTTATTTTCTCCAGGAAAATATGTGCCAGGTGAGTTAGACAGCATATCTTGGAAATGCATTTAAAATATTCCAGAGATGTGTTTTGTTGTGACAGTTAATAGTTGAACTCATTTCACATGTATATTTAGTGCAGACTAACTGATGGGCTGATTGGTTCACACTGCTACCTGCTTACAAACAGCTTCTGGGGAAAATTAGGAATAGAAAACACCGTACCACAACAGAAACTACAGAATGATAGTCTCATAGTTTTGACTTTTGTCTACAGGTAGGGAAATATACGCTTTAATGTCACAACATAGCAAACACAAATTATTGATGGAGAGAATTAACTCAATCAGTAGAATTGATTGTAAATTTTGTCATTCTGGTGTTTTTATTTTTCTTCTTATTATTAATTATTTATAAATTAGTGACCTGGAATCTCTCAGTCATGTGTGGAGTTTTTCTTTACTACATTTTTTTTTTACTTTAATCTTTTAAAATTTTCTGAATTCAAACATTAACTTAACTTTAAATTTATTATGTTACCAGAAATAGAATTCTTGCAGCAATGAAATATTACAGGTATTAAAAAAGAAAAGCCAGGGGTCCACACAATGTAAATGATCTTATATTTATAATGATAAATAAAAGAATATAGATGTAAAAAAAAATGGGTGATTTATAATTTCATTTATATGAAGTGCAAAAAAGGGCAAAAGCAATTGATAATGATAGGAGACAGAATCATAAATACTTCTGGGTGGAAGTAAGGGGAGAAAGAGAGTCCTCTGCAGATGGAGTTATTCTATAGCTTGATGAAGGAGGTGTTCACATACATACATACACACACACACACACACACTTTATATATGATGAATATATGTATATTTATATATATATTAAATTCCACATCAGCACCTCAATTTTATATTGAGAAAACTGAAGATTAAAGAGCTTATCTAAATGCCATGACCTGACTGTGAGCAAGTGGCAGAATGGGATCAAACAATTGTTAATATTAAGAAGTGTTTGAAAATGTCATTTAAAAAGTCGCATTCTTTCATGTTTCAGAAAAAATTATTTTAATGCTTTATTCCAAATTTAAAATTCAATTTGAACTTTATCTAAATTTGTAAGTATAGTAACATTGTCACCTTGTTTTGCAGTTTATTACGGACATTTAGAGAGGTTTGTCCAACTAAGTTATAGTGGAGTTTCTTTGACACATACATTTGTATCAATTCAGAACAATTTGCTCTAAAAGTGAACTTTGATATTTCCTAGTTATAGCATTTTAAATAACTGAATCCTGTTAAATGTAAAGATTATATTCTTATAGTCCTTTGAATTTATTTTTACAACACCTTTATACATATTCTTTTTCCTTCAATTGCATTCATACTGTCAATACACATTCAACTTTATTTTTATCAAACTGTAGGGAAGCATATTTTTAAAATGGTATAAACACATGGTTTGTTTTTTATTTCCCTATTGTTTATGTATCAAGTGTTTTACCAAGGAAAGTATTTTTGCATTGTATATTTATAACACATCATTAAAAAATTAAGTAGAGTGAACTTGAGGACCCATATAGTTGAATAGAAAAGATTGTATATAAATTCAATATTTGACCTCCTTTAGCACTGGATGAATGTTATTAGATGTCTCCTAAGCTGTGTTGTCAGCTCATGTTCTAAGTGCAGGAGCCTCATTAAACATGGTTCAGGCGGCCGTAACAAAATACCATAAACTGGTATTTTAACAACATAAATGTATTTTCTCATGTTTCTAGAGGCTAGAAGTCCAAGATCAAGGTGCCAGCATGATCGATTTCTGGGAAGAGTATTCTTCCTGGGATGTAGGTGGCCACTAAAAGGGAAAAACAGTGAGCTCTCTGGTGTTTCTTCTTATAAGGGCATTAATCTTATAAGGACCCAACCCTGATGACCTCATTTAAACCTAATTGTTTCCCAAAGATCCATCTCCAAATACTACCACTTTGAGGGTTAGGGTTTTAATATACAAATTTTGGGGTGATACAATTCAGTCCATAGCAATGGTTATTACAGAATTTTTGGCACGTGGTGGTGTAAAAGGCTTTTGCTGCTCTCCTTTTATACCTCATGTGGTAATTTTTTAAAAAAATAATACTTTAAGTTTTTTTCATTATCAGTTTTCAGTTTTATTACTAAAGTACTCCAGGTTTATACAAAAAACAATTTGATACTATATAAATTATCAAGAACTTTTACTTCATATTCTCATTTAAATTGGTGTGAGTGTATCAAGGTATACAAATTATTGATAAACTGCAATGGGTCTATCAATAAATCTCCAAAAGAACAATAAAGTTCCTATTATGCAAATAATTATGTGCAAGAAGCTAAATATTGTTCATATTTTAAGTTCTTCTGATTTTTTTAAACTGACCTCAATTTTTCATTATAAATGCTTGGACTTCCAGTAAATATGCTAATGAATTTATAAATATATACACAAAAGACACAAATATAGAATGCAAACACTGAAATAAACTTTCTTAAACATGCTTTTTTTTTTAGAGTTAAAAAAAAAATTAGAGTTAAATTTAGAGATAATCCAGAGTTTGTCACTGGAATTTCAATTTTTTTTTTTTTTTTTTTTTTTTTTTTTTTGTGGCGGGAAGGCTGCCTGCCTTAGTGCACTGGCCCTAAGAAATGCATGAGAAGAGTAATATTCCATTGGATATATGTATAAAGTCCCACCATTTGCAACAATGTGGATGGACCCAGAGGGTACTATGCTAAGTGAAATAAGTCAAACTGAGAAAGACAAATACCATGTGATCTTACTTAAATATGGAATATAAAGAACAAAATAAACATCCAAACAAAACAGAAACAGACTAATAGATACAGAGAACAAACTGATGGTTACCAGAAAGGAGGGAGGTTAGGGGGCTGAGCGAAAAAGGAGAAGAGATTAAGAAGGACCAATTGGTAGTTACAATATAATCTGAGATGTAAAGTACAGCATAGAGAACATAGTCAATAATATTGTAATAACTATGCATAGTGCCTGTGAACTTATCAGGGGGACTGCTTCATAAATTATATCAACGACTAGCCACTATGCTGTACAATTGAAACTAATAAAAATGATATTGAATGTCAACTGTAATTGAAAAATTAAAAAATATATAAACAAAAAATTATAAGTAGGAGTTTGCAGTATAGAAAGAAAAAAATAGTTTAATTGGCCAATACAGAGTCAGGAAGTAATACTCAAAACCCAACTCCCTGGTCCGGCCGAGTGGCGCATTCGTTAATAGCTGGTTTTGGGATGCCAGCGCCCCGGTTCAGATCCCACATATGAGGGCCATTGACACTGCCCTCTACAACTAACAACAGCTCCACCTGGAGCTGGGCTGTGCGAGCCCCGGCGACGGTGTAGGCTGCAGCCCCTGCTGCAGTGGGCTGCCATGGGCTACAGTGAGCGGCCAGCAGCCAGCGTGAGCTGCCAAGAGCCGCGGTGACATCCAGAGGCCGGCGACCGATCTGCCTCATCCGGGAAGAGCGCAATGACGGTACCAACATGGGCCAGTGAAGCAAAGTCCTTCGCAGTTAGACTGAAGAACAAAAGGACAGCAACTTGTCTGTTCCCCTTCCCCAATTCCCCAATAAAATCTTTAAAAAAACAAAACAAAAAAACCCAACTCCCTGATGGCATGTAGGTTACAGATTACATAGGGCAAAATCGCAAGACACTGGAAGTTAGGAGTTTGGGGTTGTGCTGGGAGCTGATTGGTTGGAGGTGAGGTGAAGGTAATAAACAATTTCTTCAGGTCTTGAGACAGTTTGAGGATAGTCCTGAGGTGAGTTCCAGTGTCCTTCTGCCCGGTCTCATAGGAAAGTAGCCAGGGGGTTGTTCCACCCCTTTGCTCAGGAGCTGAAACATAACTTACATCAAGATGGTCTCTTTAGCCTGTCAGAGGTCAGGACCTGTAAGCATTAGTCAGGACCTGCGAGGCTACTGTCTTCTGCTACGTTGGGGGGTTGCTGATCAGGTGTCCAAGGAGGGAGGGGGGAAAGGAGACAGTGGCAGGGGGAGAGGGAGACAGATGATTTGTAGAGCTAGGATTTAAAACTAAATTTAATCGAAGTCATAGGGAATCTCGGTTTCAAGCTCAATTATATAATTGGATGTTAATCACACGACATTAAAATTTTCTTAGTAAACTGAACACCAAAAGCTCTTTTTTAAATTTTATTTTGTTGAAAGCTAGAACAAATACATACACATATATTTATCCTGAATAATTTTTAGGAAAACACAATCTGACATAAAAGCATTAATTTGATAAACAGACAAGTTAAAAATAAAGTTCCGGAATTGGTATGTGGTGATGTTGCTAAGGTTCATTTGATTCCTACAAAAATCAGTCATAAAAGAGGAAAATATCTCCCCAAGATAATAGAATCCAAAGTGAAGAGTCAGAAAATGGCAGAATAAAAATATTCTATATGCCAGGGTAGCCTTCAGATAACCTTTAAGGAATCTATGTTTTTAAAATATATTTTTTCCACTCTTTTCAAGTTAAGCATTATTACTTAAATATTGCAGAATATGCAAAAAAGTATGTTTTCTATTCATAAGGTTTCTATAAGTTCTTCAAAAATAAGACTAAAGAAAAATATTTGCGAAATGCAGTTTAATAATAAATTCCTGTATGTTCTTTACATTTAAATATTATGTAATATGTAACAATTCTCAATGCAATTAAAAGTAAACATTATCCAACCAGAATAATTTGTATGTAATACTGCTTCACAACATCTTTGAGGGTTTTCAACAGCCTCCCAAATTCATTGTAGGCATTTTCACCTTTGTGATTCAGCACATGTATTGTTATTCCTGTCTGGAACATTCTTCTGTTCTTGTCTGCCCAGTAAGTTCTATTACTTGTTTTTCTTTAAGAGTGAAGTCTCCTTTTGATTAATTTTGGGTGTGTCTTAGGTAACTGTTTACAGAGATAAAGAGGTGAGTGCCTTTGCCTCAACAGAGCATGAATCTGTGAAGCAGTTTATGCTACATTTTACCCAGGAACACAATTTTGTTCTATATTTTTCCTTTCTCTATTCTGCTGTAATTCCTCAATAGATCAAAACCTGAATTCTTGTCTCAGGCCGTTTTACTAGGAAACCTGACTCATTATAGCTTAACTTACTTTGCACAAGAATTAAACAACCTTCTTTCTCCTAGCCCTTTAGCACGTACCTCAACCTCAGATGCAGTTTATGTGATCTGTTTT
This sequence comes from Aselliscus stoliczkanus, assembly GCA_033961575.1. Lineage (NCBI taxonomy): Eukaryota > Metazoa > Chordata > Mammalia > Chiroptera > Hipposideridae > Aselliscus > Aselliscus stoliczkanus. The sequence continues at coordinate 188,569,388 of CM066728.1, forward strand.
AGAAATTAAGGTGGCTCCTTGTTTTCTCCTTTGCCAGAGAAAGGTTTGTGTTTATGGATCTTTTTAGTCCATCTGCTTTGTAGTTTCCAAAAGGTCACTGTTGTCAATTTCCTTGTTTCCAATGTCTTTGTGGCATAATACCTTAAAAATTACCTCCCTGTTATGTTAGTGTCCAAAGGCAACAAAAGTGGATGTGTGTGTTCAGTTTGACATTTTTTTTGTCCAGTTACTTCTTTTTAAACGTAAAAATGTTGTATTGAACTTTGCTATTTATAATGTGAATGCATAAAGTTGAGGTTAATTAGGGAAGGGAAAGTTTCCACCTGAAATTCAGCCTATCTTAAGTCTAAGAATTTTATTAATTATTATAGGTAGGGTTAGGAATATCTTTGTCATGACATTTGAATAATAATTAAACTGACAATAGAATTTGGGTTAACAGTTTTTAGCTCCTCAGCCTCCCATATTTCTCATATTTATAGCTGATACTGAGAAGTTTCCTGCAGCCAAATTGTCCTTGTTTGTAAGCTGTATGTATATGGGGAGGCAGGGTGGGAAGGTATCAGGTATGTGTGACAAGTATAGTTTAAAGCTTTTATCTTTTTACCTAATTATGGTAGATAGAATGGTCTCCAAAATTCTGAACACATGATAGACATTCCAATTTTTAGACATAACCAGATTTTACGAGTTATTCAATCAAATGCAAATCTAGGTATGAATGTAGAGAGATTTTACAGATGTAATTAAGGTCACAATTCAGTTGACTTTAAAATGAGGAAATTGGGCTGGCAGAGTGGCACCTTGGTTGAGAGTTGGCTTGGGATGCCAACTCTGAGCAGCAGGCCCCGGTTCAGAGGACCAGTGACTCTGTGCCCTCTACAGCTAAGATGGTGAAGAGCAGCTTGATCTGGAGCTGGGCTGCCGTGAGTAGCAAACAATGGCATAGGCTGCAGTGGGGCTCGCCAGCAACTGGCGAGCATTATGTGAGCTGCTGTGAGCCACCGAGAGTGGCAGTCCAATGGCCAGCAAGCAACTGCCTCACCCAGGAAGAACTCAATGATCACAATACCAATATGGTCCAGTGAAGGGATGTCCTACAAAACTAGACTGAAGAAAAAAATGGGCAGCAACTTGTCTGTTCCCCTCCCCCAACTCCCCAATAAATTCTTCAAAAAAAGTAAATAAATAATAAATAAATAAATAAATAAATAAATAAATAAATAAATAAGGAAATTATCTGGGTGTACTTGACCTAGTGACACAAGCCTTTTAAATATGGGTCCAGAGTTCAGAGATGGGTAAGTCCAATATTCAAAGCACAGGAAGGACTTGATACACCATTGTTGGCTTAAAGATGGAGGGGAACATATAACAAGGGTTGCAGGTAGCTTTTGGAATCTATTAACAGTCAACAAGAAAACAGAATTCATCTTACAACCCCAAGGAATTTGATTCTGTCAATAACAAGAAAGAGCCTGGAAGCAAACGTTGCCACAGAGCCTCCAGATAAGAACTCCACCCAGTCAACACCTTGATTTCACACTTGTGATGTCCTGACACAGAACCCGATCACACTGAGCTGGATTCTGACTTAAATAAATGTGAGCAAATGAGTGAGTGTTTTTGATTTAAGTTGCTACATGTATGGTAATCTGTTGCAAAGTAATAGAAAACTAATATACTGATATCCTGTAGGTTTGTTATACTCTTTCTATTGTGACTTCATTTGTATTTATCCTTCTTGTTACTTTATGTGGACTTTCAATGTGAAAGCTGTATCTTTATTAGTTAATTAAGGAAACGTATTAGCTAGAATTTTCTAAATCAAAGAAACAAAACATTATAACATACACAGAACTAATTCAACAATGACTCACTCCTTAGGAAATGGAAATAAATGGACAAACCTTGAAGAGGATTTTAAAATAATACTTAAAAATGATCAGTGATAAAGAAATTAATAACATCAAGAAAACAAAAATAAGTTATAAATATAGTTGTCAGATATGAAAAAGAACAAATGGAGGAAAGGAACTAAATAGAAATGCCTAACATTAACTATATATAACTCATTAGGATAAATGCTAGATTAAACTCAAATGAAAAGAGAATACAGTAAGATTGATCCAGATTGTAAAACAAGAATCTAAATAAATGGATATATGAAGAAATTGAGTCATTTATATCTAATAGGAATTCTAAGATTCGAAAATAGAGCAACAAATAGCCAATCATCTTCTGTGCGTGTCTGTGGTATAATCCAAACAAAAATACACAATTAAATTTTGGTTCCACTCTCTTTACTAATGCATCCCATCCTCCTCATGTTTTTGTACGGTACCTCCTGTCAATCCACTATATATGATTGTTCCTACCTCTTCTGACCCTTCACATAATGACTTATGTTCCATTCTGACCTAATGGAGACTAGGCTTTCTCCTGGGGCCCTTATTTCCTATGTCCAAAAAGACCAGTAATGCCTTCTCTCTCACTTCCTATATCAGAGCTTAGATATTGTACTGATATGAGGATCTCAAGTCTTTTATATATATACTTCCATCCAGATCATTAAATTCTGGAAACTGACCATCTGTGTTTCTGATTATTCTCATAATTGGCTTCTTGGTTTTTACTGATATCCTTATTTGGTTTGCTTTTCCCATTTCTATATAGACTCATGCTCTTATCTCTCCCTTATTAAAGTGATGATGTGGAGGATAATTGCTTTTTAATTATTTTTATTAGTTTCAAGCATACAAAGCAACATAATGATTAGACATTTTCACCCCTCAGAAAGTGATAACACCCCAAGTCTACTACCTCTCTGACATCATATATAGCTGTTACAATACCATTGACTATATTCCCTAAGCTGATCGTGATAATTTGACTCTACAACTCCTTTTAAGTACTTTTTTTCTCATCAATGTTCCTACTTGCCCTACTCATGCCTCAGGCTAGTAGGCCACTTCCTTGTTGTTTTATAATCTACTGCAAATTTTATTCTTGCATATCTCAGAATTGCCATTATTGTTTTACATGTTAGTAGATCTGAAATGCCCTGCTATAGTAGGAACACGTGTAACTCCTCAGTGCACCTGATCCTGTTGGCAAGTGCTATCTGCTTCTGTCTTACAAACACCATTCACATAGAAGCTGAAATTTTATTTCCTTAACATATTCTAGTGCATACTCAATGACTAGCACTTTTCTTGGACCATTTTGAATGTCAATTTTTATTTAGTCAAGACACACTGGTAGAAGACTTCACTGAGAATTCTATATGAGTATATATAAATCAATGCCACAAATTATCATCTAACAAATAAAAAAAAACAAAAAACAAAAAACAAAAACTATGTTGAAACCAATTTTAAAATTCTATACTATAATAGCCTAAATACTTGTGTATTCTTTTATGACTCATCATTTCTTTTGACAAACAACATAACGTTTTATCCTATCAACAGACTTGTGAAGATAGTATGTTAGATGTCATTTGCAATTTACTGATAAGGACACTAGGCCTGAGAGAGGTTCCTGATTTCTCTAAGGTATTACAGATATTGTAAATATTGAAGCTTGGACTCTAGAATATTATGCATTCTCCTAACCTCGGAGCTCTCATTTAATTAAATAATACTTTATATAACTACTGATAAGATATTATCTAATTAGCAATTTCAAAATTCCTAAATACTATATGGAATGTAAAAGGACAGAATCTGCTTGGACCGCAAGTTCACAGTAGCACACCACAATTCAATGCATGCACTTATCAGTGTGCAACCAATCAATAGAGTTTGACTGAATATTCAATAAAAGAATCATGGCATATGCATATTATGAATCTACTTAATATCAAATACTGATAAATAACCATGGAAATTTCATTATTGGTTTAAGATTTAGATTCCATAAACACATTGAGTGCTTCCTATAAGCCAGTTTATTCAAATATTCAGCATCACATTCAATCCATACATCAAACTATGAAGAGTTGTTGCTATTTCAACTTTGCAGATGAAGAAAGTAAACCTTCAGAAAGATAAAAACAGCCCCATATTATCTAGATTTCAAATGTGCAAATCAAATGTGCATATTCTGATTCTTCTATATGCTACAAAATGTCAAACAAGTCCATGCTAATTCCTGAGTTCTGTGAGGCCATGGAACAAAAGCTTTTTAATTGAGTAAGTGGTTTATCCTTTTACACTTTTCCCTATGGCAAGACTATTGAATCTGATGCTCCATTGTGTGTAAACAACCTAAACTTTTCTATTATACATTTAAAAAATACTTAGTGTAATTTATTTTAGAAATAACTTTCTTTTTTTTCTATGAAGTTAAAACCAGTAGAACTGAAACTTGCCATGCCATAAATGTGCAGTACATTGGGTTTAAAACAGCACAGATCCTTTTTATTTAACAGAAGAATCAATCTTATTTTTCTTTCTTTCTAAAGAGCTGCTTGTGATAGTCTTTGGATAGTGGTAGACTAAAGAAGGTCAGTGTTTTTACCAGACTTTTTGAAACCAGTGTCTTAAACCACTGAGAAGCAATTTTGGTAAACATGACATCTTAATGCTGTATCCCTTGTTGGCTCAATACAGGAAAGATTCACAGATTGAAACAATAGAAAGCAGCAAGCTAGTCAGCAGCTAATGCCCACCCTCCTTACAAGCCCAGATAAAGGCTTGCATCAGCAATGAAAGTCATGACAACAGAAAAATCAAAACTAAAATTGCATCTTCTACTTTTAAAGTATCTGAAGCCACTTAATGACCTGGTTATGTATCTCCAGACTCCACAGAGTTTTTGGTTATTCCTTTCGAGGTTTAGGGGCTATTTTTCATTTTATCCAGTGATCTGACATTGACTTATATTGATAGAGCATCTCCTAATCCAGATTCCATTTCATACTATCATCTACCCTTTTTTCAAAAGAGTCTAAAAACATCCTAGCATCACACTAAGATAAAACAGGACAGAGTGGGCTCTGGTCTGGGAACAAGACTCAGCTCTCACATTCAGAAAGAAAACCATGGTTACACCTGTGATGAATAAAGAAAGGGCTGGGCAGTGATTCACTAAGTGGTATATAACTAGAGTATTATGCTTGCCAAAACTACTGCAATGATAATGAAACATAATGTATTTCTTGTTATTCCCACTGTTTAAATTTTCATTTGCAATTCAGTGGGTTGTAGTATCTCCATGAAGATACAATATGGAAAAGGTATCATTTTCCCTTCTGGCCTGTCACACAGAAAGCTGTGAGACTGGAAAAGGAAAATGCAGTAAACATTAATTATGGGGCATTAACTTGTACCAGGTAGTGCTCTAGACACTTCAGTTATGCCACCTAAGCAATCCTCACAGCTTCCGTAAGTACTAGGTAGTAACATCATCCCCAATTTATAGGTGAGGAGAGAAAGTCTGGATGACTAAGCACATGGGTCCATTTACCCAGCAGCAAGAACTTGTCACTCCTCTGACTTTCATTTGTTCATCTGAGTAAGTTTGACTAGATTGTTGTTAATAATTTCTTTAATTTAAATCACTTTCCTGTATAGGGGGGAAAGACACTCATTGGCACATATATGGATCTAGAGAATTCAGTGAATATATCAGCGTATAATTTGTGTCATTGGTTACATGAGCATACCAATAATCTTATCTGCCTGACAGTTCATTGGAGAAAATATCTAATCCAATGATGTGTGGTTTCCTCTGACTAGAATAAACGTTGTAGGAAATGTGAAGTTACATCTTCTGTTTTTATAGCTGTATGTTATTTTTTCCATGCCATTGTATAAAATTGTATTACTATACAATTTCTATAAAATAAATACTATATTTCACTAAGTATGAGTTCATACTTAGGTCTTCAACTCTAATCCAGTCCTTCGTGATTCATTCTAGACTTTCCGCATTGTTGACCTGTATCTTCCCACTCCAATGATAAGAAACCTAGCTTCTACCATCTGCCAAATATTTTCTTAATAGTTCCATCCCACTCTACAGATACAGTAATTTCAGCCTTTTTAACTCATACCCTCGTGAGAAATAGCTTTTCAAAGTAGAGCACGGTGCTGCGTACAGTTTCCTTTGACGTTAGTCTTACAGTCTCCACTTATTTCAATTTTACATAGATTAACACTCACCCCCCCCATTCCCTTCAGTAAGGATGTGTGACACAATAGAAAAAAATATAAATTGGTCACTGCCCCTGGATCCTGGCACAGAGTTCCTAAAACCCTTGGAATGTCCTGGGTGACAGGAATGTCTTTCGTTCTAATGCAGTAATTCTTGGTGAGCTCCAGTACAGCTTCAGGGTGAGGGCTGGGCAAGGAAGACCAAGCCATGATTAAAAGCGCAGAGCTTTCCACTCCATCCACTTCTTTCCAGGGAGGGGAGAGGAACTGGAGATTGAGTTAATGACCCATCATGCCTACATGATGAAACTTCCATAAAAATTCCAGAAGTGCAGGGTTCGGAGAGCTTTTGGGTTGCTGAATACATGGCAGTGCTGGATGGGTGGCACACCTTTGTGAAGGCATGGAAGCTGTGTACCCCTTCCCCAAACCTCACCCTGTGCATCTCTGCCATCTGAATGTTCATCTGTATCCTTTAATATATCCTTTTTAATAAAACAGTAAAATGAAGTAAGTGTTTTCCCGAGTTTTGTGCGCCTTTCTGGTCAATCATCAAAACCAAGGAAGGGGTCATGGGAACCCCAATTTAGAACCAGTCAGTCAGGAGTCCTTGTGACATCTGGACTTATGATTGGCATTTTAAATGTGTGTGTGTGTGTGGGGGGGCGCTGTCTCATGGTACTGAGACCTTAACTTGTAGGACCTGACACTATGTCCTTGTAGATAGTATCAGAATTGCAATAAATAGGGCACTCATCTGAGTGGCAAAGAACCACTTAGTGTGCAGAAAAACCCACACATTTGGTGTCAGATGTATTGTGTGTGAGTAAAGGAGAAACACATGGGAGTATGCTTTTTGCTACACAGGTTGATTTACGCGTTTGTAATATAATTAGATTCTCTTGTCATAGTCTGCACTGGTATTCACAGTCTGCTCTGAGAAACTGGGATTCCCATGACTTCCTGCATAAGCATGAGATTTTTTGTTTCGTTTTGTTTTTTAATTTGTATACAATAAAGCTCACTTTTTGTGTTGTAGAAGTCCATAGATTTTGACAAATGTAGAGTATCATGTATCCACCATTAAAATATCATATGTTATAAACTCACTACTCTAAAATACTCCCTGTGCTAAATCTATCCAATCTGTTACTTCTTCCCTGGCAACTACTACTTAAATTTTTAAACCATCTCTGAAACTTTTTCCAATATCATATAAATGAAATCATATAGTATGAAGCCTTATGACAACTGGCTTCTTTTTCAATTAGCATATGCATTTAAGGTTCATCCGTGCAGTTGTATATTTTGATAACTCATTCTTTTTTTTTTTAATCTCTGAGTAATAGTCTATGAAATGTATGTACTAGAGTTTGTTTATTCATTCATTTATTGAAGTCACTTCTAGATATTGGCAATTATAAATAAAAGTGTTATAACCATTCATGGTCAGTTTTTGTGTGGATATAACTTTTCCAATTATGTGGGTAAATGAGGATGAATGTTAGCTAGATCATAAGGTGAGAGTATTTTGTTTTATAAGAAGATGCTAAACTGTGTTTGTTTTCTGTTTATTGTACCTGACTACTCTGAGGCAAAGCATCACTATACTTTTCTTGTATATTCTGTAACTCTCTGCAATAAGAAGAAACCTGTGAAGTCCCTTATACAAAATAAATTATTCCCTAAATTTACTTCTGGTATTCAGTGGTGATGGCTGAGTCTTTTGCTCAGTTATAATCATGAAATAAAGAAGGAAGACACTTAGAAACATTATTTAAGTGAATGCCATTCTTCAGTGTTTTGTTCAGTTCACAGGGTTTTATGTCCTAATATTTGTTATTCCACAAAATAGTTGTCACTGCTCATGCTCAGAGCCATTTCTAAACATAATACATCCCCAGAACCATTATGACCAAGAGCCTCCTTTTCCCTTTATTCCTTATAATAAAAGTTCCCATACACCAAAATGTAAAATCTTTTGAAACTTCTAACAATACACAAATTATTTCAACATTCTCTTTTCAAAACAATGGGGAAAACTCTCCAGAAGTAATTTTTAAGAACAAAGAAATTTTGTCTCAAGGTAATTTTATTTTCATGATGATATTGTAAAAAAAAATGGGCAATTTCTATATAAAAGAAGAAAAACATACATCAGTTTGATTTATGGATGGCACCCCTTTACCAGTCAATGTTCAAAATTACATAATCATAGTTTTGACCTGTATTCAAATACTACTAAACTTTATGTTTTTTAATAATTTCAGAATAATTATTTCCATCCATGAAAAACATAAATTAGAGATTTAAAACAAAACAAAACATGTTTTAAATAAAAGTGCCTGGGCCTCTGAGATCCTCCCCCTACAATTATGGCATAAAGAAAATTGTTCTGTAAATATACTTATGAATGTATGCTTACTAATTTAGCATGACTTACAGTAATGACAACATTAGGATAATATGAAGCTGTTTTATTTAATTTCATATTTTTCTGTAGCATTTAAAAATGTAAATTATAAAACACAGTAAATATATTTCAATAAAATTATATTTAGAGAAGCAGATGTATCCCGAAGAGAACTGTTCATGATAGATGCCACAACTTCCCCTGGAGGGGAAATATCGTATATAGGAAATTCCATTATCTCTTCCACATTCTAGCAGCTGGCAGTGGCAGATATTTGCCCTTCCTTCCTCCTTCCCTCCATCCTTCCTATCCTCCTTCCTTCCTTCCCTCCCTCCCTCCTTCCTACCCTCCCTCCTTCCATCTTTCTTTTCTTCTTTCTTTCTTTCTTTCTTTCTTTCTTTCTTTCTTTCTTTCTTTCTTTCTTTCTTTCTTTCTTTCTTCCTTCCTTCCTTCCTTCCTTCCTTCCTTCCTTCCTTCCTTCCTTCCTTCTTTCTTTCTTTCTTTCTTTCTTTCTTTCTTTCTTTCTTTCTTTCTTTCTTTCTTTCTTTCTTTCTTTCCTTGGCAGTTAATGGAAAGGAACAATAAGTCTGTAGTTCAATCGGAAACCTGTGCTTTCTTTCATTTGCTTAACTGCATGTAGAGAGATAAGAAATGGAAATCTTAAATTTACAACTAAAAATCAAAATACCAGATAGTTATGTAATTGGATTTTTTTCCTCCCAGAGTAAACCAGATTTTCTAAAAGGTAAAGATATGAGCTAAAACTATGTGTGCATGTAATATTCAATCTTTTTACTTTAAAGGAAAAAAATAAAAAATAAAGAAAACACAAGAAACAAACACCTTCTTTTACTAAGTAGGATTCTAGAAAATTTGACCAAACTAAAGGTCATAATAAATTATATATGTATGAGCCATTGGGTACTGAATTGTTCTCAGTCATTTTTTAGTATTTTAAACACCATAAAAAAATCATAATTCTTGAAATGAAAAGAAAAACTATATATAAAATTAAATCTTATAGAGTTTCAGGTTACATTTGAGACAAAAATAACGAAATTAGAAATTTTAGTGAGCTTACTTTCACGAACAATACAAATAATAAAAATTTGAATCAAATAAAATATGATTTCAAATTAACACTAATTATCATCTCAGCTGTAGGAAAAGTTCAATAAGAACTTAACCACAAATATCTTATATTAGGGTTATCAATTTTGTCTTTTGTGATATGCTCAAAATGCCCCCAAAAGGTCTCCAGATCCTCATCCTTGGAATCTATTAATGTTACCCTACATGACAAAAAATATTTGGTAGATGTGATTAATTTTAGGACCTTGGGATGGGAATATTAGCTTGGTTTATCTGAGTGTGCCTAGATGTAATCACAAAATTTATAAGGAGAAATATACTATTATATAAATTTTATGTATTAAAATAAAATTTCATTTGACTAGCCATACTAAATGAAGTTGAATAAAATTAAATGAATCCATGCATATTTTTTCAACTTTTTTGAAAATATTGTTTTATTTTTACCAGAAAATGAGGTATAAACATAAAGCAATAATGTCAGCCAAATTTTAGAGAGTTTCATTACCAATACCTTATGATTAATGAAAACATTATATAGCAAAAACGATAAAGCTCTGCACTGTTATAAAATTTCAAATAATTTATATTTTGTAAAACTTTTTCTAACACTTCCTTTCTTTTTTTTTTTAATTTTTACTTTATTTTATTTTAAATTAGTTTCAGGTGTACAACACAGTGCAATAGTTATACATTTTACCCCTCAAAGTGACAACCCTCCAACCCCAATTCGCCACCCCACTCCCCCCCATATCATATATGTCTATTACTCTTCCTCTGACTCTCTTCCACAGTATAATCCACATCCCGTGACTATCTATATATATTCAATTACAGTAGGTATACCACCTCCGCTTTAGTAATACAGTGCAGTGATCAAACCTCTACTCCATCCATGAAATGGTCTCCCTAACAAGACCTATGATCATCTGACATTCCACAGAATATTTACAACATTATTAATTATATTTCCCCACACTGTTTTTCCTATCCCAGTGGCAATATTATAGTTGCCTATTTTTGCTGTCTAATCCCTTCCCCTTCTCCCTTATCCCCATTCCTCTCCCAATTAGCAACCCTGATTTTTCGTCTATATCTATGAGACAGTTTCTGTTTACTTTGCTCATTCATACAGTTTTTCAGATTCCACATATGAGTGAGATCATATAGTATTTTTCCTTCTCTGACTGACTTATTTCACTCAACATTATAGTCTCTAGGTCCATCCATATCATTGCAAATGTCACGATTTCATTCTTCCTTATAGCGGAGTAATACTCCATTGTATAAATATACCACAGTTTCTTAATCCAGTCATCTACTGATGGGCATTTTGGTTGTTTCCAAGTCTTAGCTATTGTAAATTGTGCTGCTATGAACATAGGGGTGCATAACTTTTTTTGAATAAGTGTCTTGGTTTTTTCAGTATAAATACCTAGGAGTGGAATTGCTGGGTCAAACGGTAGCTCTATTTCCAGTTCTTTGAGATACCTCCATACTGACTTCCATAGTGGCTGCACCAATCTGCAGTCCCACCAACAGTGCAGCAGGGTCCCCTTTTCCCCACAGCCCCGCCAGCACTTGTTGTTTGTTGATTTGTTGATGATAGCCATTCTGACTGGAGTCAGGTGGTATCTCATGGTGGTTTTTATTTGCATTTCCCTAATGACCAGTGAGGTTGAACTTTTTTTCATATGCCTGTTGGCCATCTGTATGTCCTCTTTAGAGAAATGTCTCTTCATATCTTCTGCCCATTTTTTAATTGGGTTGTTTGTGTTTTTGGTGTTGAGTTTCATGAGTGTTTTATAAATTTTGGATATTAACCCCTTATCAGATATATCGTTGGCAAATATATTCTCCCATTCAGTAGGCTTCCTTTTTGTTTTATTAATGGTTTCCTTTGTTGTGAAAAAACTTTTAAGTCTGATATAATCCCATATGTTCATTTTTTCTTTTACTTCCCTTGCCCGTAGGGATGTATCAGTAAAAATATTGCTCCGGGTAATGTCTGCAAATGTACTCCCTATATTTTCTTTTAGGATTTTTATGGTTTCAGGTCTTACATTTAAGTCTTTAATCCATTTTGAATTTGTTCTTGTATAAGGCGTAAGGAAATGATCCAGTTTCATTTTTTTGCATGTGTCAGTCCAATTTTCCCAGCACCATTTATTGAATAGACTATCTTTACTCCAGTGTAAATTCTTGCTTCCCTTGTCATAGATTAACTGTCCGTAAATGCTTGGATTTATTTCTGGGCTCTCTGTTCTGTTCCACTGATCGATGTCTAACACTTCCTTTCTGAAATGCACTAAATAACTATTTTGTATGTATAAAAGCCTGCAAATTTCTTAAGTTGAATATATTCATACCTCCACTCAAGTTTATTTTTTCTAGTTATTCAATGATGATATTAAAAATATGTACACATTAAAAATAATTTAAGAACGAATACCATTCATTGGTTATAGTGTCCCAGAGTTACCTGAGAATTGTAAAGTTTGGCCTTGTTTTTTGCACTGCCTAGCTCATTCAAGGTAGCTACCAAGCCATTTAAACTGAATATCTGAATACTGAATATTGAATGTTTGAATATTGCCAAATGTTTACTTGAAAATAACATATATAGAGAGATATATAGATGATAGATAGATAGATACAGATATATAGAGATAAATAGATAGATAGCTATTTCTATTTTCAACCAGAGACTTTTCTCATTATTCCTTACAATCTATTGTTGTCAGAGTAGGTATTTTTTGAACTTCTGTTATAATTTTCTGAAAACTAGTTTGACCATCACTTTATTGCCTAATCAGTAGAGACCACACCTTCATGAAGATAGCCAATGTAGATCAGTTTGGAAAAATGTTAGACTAACGGCAGATGAGTGACTCCCAAAAAAGATAGTGAATATCCCTCCAGATATGGATTAATTCATTTAATGAAGATTCAATAAGTGTGTGTTTACTATACAATGATGAACAAATCATTCAAAAATACCCACATATCTAGAACTTACATTCTATTGTGTATAGACAGAAATAAATAACATATAAATATACGTAAATAAATTATATATTATATTTGAACACAAGTGCTTTAGATAAAACTGGACTAGGAGAAGAATAATAAAAAATGTTAGGGGGGGCACTGTTTAAATTTTCAAATAAATGGTTACCCTCATTTAAGAGGCAACATTTGTGCAGGGAAGTAAATTGTATTTTAAAAATGTTGCTCTTACTCTTAGGTTGAAGATACAATAGATTTCCTTGGAGAGAATGGGGAGGAAGGGAGAGAAAGACAAGTTTGGGATCTGTGAGTCTAGTTAGAAAAGCAGTGCTAAAACAATATTGAAAATTGTGTTTGGACCAGGCTTGTAGCAGTGAAGACGATGATGAGGATTAAGATTCAGGTTTTATTCAAAAGGAAGAACCCGGAAAACTTTCTTGGAAAAATGTGGTGTATGAGAGAAAAAGGAGTATCAACAATAATTTAATGTCGCGATCTGACAATTAAGTTTGCGAACTCATCTTAGGCAAAGCGCTACATACTTCATTGCTGAAAATCACTGTGGTCACCTTCGAAGTACACCCCTTGGGAAGCTATACTCTGACACCAATGCCTAGTTCACCCTTTGAAGCAATTTTGGAACTCTTTTTCTGGAATGGCCACCAGAGCTCTCATTGTATTACCCGTTATGTCCCGAATGCCATCAAAATGTCTACCTCTCAATATTTCCTTTATCTTCTGGTAAAGAAAGAAGTCATTGGGGCCAGATCAGGTGAGTAGGGAGGGAGTTCCAATACAGTTATGTGTTTACTGGCAAAAAACTCCCTCACAGACAGCGCCATGTGAGTTGCTGCATTGTCATGATGCAAGGGCCATGAATTCTTAACGAAAAGTTCAGTTCTATCTTTTTCACATAGCTTTTCAGCACTTCCAAATAGTAAACTTGGTTAACTGTTTGTCCAGTTGGTACAAATTCATAATGAATAATCCCTCTGGTACCAAAAAAAAGTTAGCAACATCACTGCAACAAGTTTGTAAACTTAAGTGTCAGACCTCATATTTGTTTTGAGCAAGAGGAAGGATGAAATTATTATTGACTGAAAAAGGAAAAAGTTGGAGTGTAGATCAAGTATTTGAGGGAGGTTTGAATGTTAAGTTTGAGATGTCTATTCAAAGTTCAGGGGAAAATGTGAGAAGGTATTTAGACACAATTGTTAATCAGAGAAGAAATCTGGGGTGAAAATATATGTTGTGTATTTTTCACCATATATGAGATATTTAAAGCCATGAGACTGGAAGGAGTTGAGTAAGAATAGGTAGAGATTCAAAAATTGAGATTTAAAATCTACAGGGTTAAAAAAGACTGGGGAAAAAAAACAAACTAAGATGACAATAGAGGTGCTCGCTTGTTGGGAGTATAACCATAAGGTTTGGTACCCTGGACATCAAATAAAGTATATCAAGGAGAAAAGTACATTCAATTGTATGAAATGCTCCATACAAAGTTAGAGATCACTGGTGGCATTGACAAAAATGGCTGAATGAATTATGCTTGTTTATCCATCACATAAGAGTTTTAATCTCATACCTGTAATCACCTTTATATTCTCTTCTGAACTGTTTTCCATTGGATGAAATATGTTCCTGAAGGAAATTAGCTAGCCTGTGGCATATTCTTAGTACTTAAAGTTTGATACAGAGTAATCATGTAATTGACCAAGTACTCATCCACTGATAAGACCACAGTAAAAGCTGATTCATCCTGATTCTAAACTTAATGTCATAGGCCCCCTCTCTGTCTAAACTCATTCTTTGATCATATCCTCTAGTTGCATGCATAGTGTTAATTATGTTGTACAAGGTGAAAAATACCCAATTTATATTTTCAGCCCAGACTTCTCCCCTAAATGCCAGAAATACATATGTAAGTACCCACTTAATCTTTATTTGAACTTTAAATAGGTATCTCAGATTGTTCATAAATATCTGGTCTACTAATTGAAAGGAGTTAAAAATATTATTCTAATACAATTAAGTTGAAGCATTCACTGGAATGCATCAGGATTTTATTGATTTTTAAATGATTTCTAGTTGGAAAACAGTGACATCATCTTGGTATTAAATTTATGAATATAGCATAATATAAGGTAGAGAATTCAGGATGAAGAGTTTAGTTGCTTATGTTTTGGAATAAGTCCTATGTTCTAATGTAAAGTATAATAGAATCATTTGCTTAGGTCTGCAGCAGAATTTTAGGCTCAATTTAGATTTTAGAATGAGACTACTGTACTTGAGTAAAATAGAAAATAAACTTGAAGAAATTTCCATGACCGAAGAAAACTACTACAAAAAGGCTGAAATAAGGAGAAATAATAACAAGAGAATGAAAAGAAAGGGAATGGCTCTATCTCTCTATCATCATCTGTCTGTTATCTCCTAGATTGAGGCCTCTGCATCATGAGTTGGAGGCACTACAGAAACTATAGACGTTTAGAAGACTAGAGTCATCCTAATCCAATAAAGCCAAGGAGAAATATGACAAGGAAATTGAGAGTTTACATATTCAATGTCAGACAGTAGAATACATTAGCTTGCTTTCAACAGTAAGCAAACCTGTATGCTCAAAATATAGTGAAGCTTAACCAAGATGAAAGTTAACATTTTTTTACTGTGAAATGAGATTTTATAAGAAAAAAAGGCAGACTTTATAGTGTTTCTTCTTTGCTTTTGCCTTAAAAAGTCTAAGGTTAACTTTTAATGTGTTTATAGAACCTGAAAAAATGAATGGTTCTTTTGGTCAGCGTAGTTGATCACTGTAGAACCCTGGCCAACCACTATATCTCTATTAATGTCAGGAATCATTATGTGGTTCACATCAGCAAAAAGCGTACCAGGCAGTGCTAGGAGCAACTCATTTAACCTTCACTTAACTTCACTGAACTACTTTTGCCATTCATTTTTCCCCGTCCCATTATAGCTCGCCAAGGAGTTGTGTGTCTGCTATCGGGAAATCTGATTTTATCTTATGTCAGAAAGGAGAAACAAATAATTGACACCAACATAACCTTTTGATTCAGAAGATCCAAGACACTGAACTTCGATAGCAAATGTATGAGACATACTCAGCTTGGCAGCTAGCAAATATTGTACTTCAGAGCAGCTTAAAAATTTAAACAAAGGATAGATAATGCCATGTTTTTCAGTAACCATTAAAAATGTCAGTTTATTGACACGGGGATATGAAAGGCAGTTTGGGAAATATAATCAATAATGTTGTAAAGATTTTGTAGGGTGTCAGATGGGCACTTGTCTTATTAGGGAGATCACTTCATGGATGATGTAGATGCCTGGCCACTGAACTGTACACCTGAGGCTGAATAATATTGAATGTCAATGTCACCATATATATATGGTCATGGGATGTGGAGTACAGCATAGGGAATAGAGTCAATGGAATTGTAACAGCTATATATGAAGTAGATTGTGGGAGGCAAGTTACCACTTTGTGAGGGGTGTAAATATCTAACTGTTATATTGTTTTGTACACCTGAAACTAATAAAAAAAAGTAGTTTATTGACTACAATTTACTCCTTTTTAATATATGAAAGAAACAAAAAGGAACATGGCTTGTAGAGTAGTTCAATAAACTAGCATTAGTCAGAGTGAAATGGTAGATATTCCCTACAGCTTTCAAAAAAATTTGAAATTCAGAAAAGACTTTTTCCCTTTTTAATTGGATTGATTTATTAAAAACACCAATTCATTATTTTCTTGCATGTATTTGTGAACTATTATTGAGAATCCAGAGGGTTTTTGTGAAAGGTAGAAAATGTTGTCACTTTTATATTTTGGTCATACTATACTGAAACAAGCAAAAAGGGTGGCAATGTGTAGTGTAATCTTTGGAAGGAAAATGGGGCTGAAATGCATTAACTATAGTTAGTGAATTTAGCTGACACCACACACACGCACACACACACACACACACACACACACACACACACACACCTTTTTAATTACAACTCTGTCATGATATATATTTAAATACCAGAGGCTTTCTGAAGTGATGGGAAAAAAAACAGTTGCAGGTGAGCTTTTCTCTGTAAATATAAAAACAAATGTGTTGAAATGTGTTAAAATAGAGTATATCTGTATAGAAATCTGTGAAAATTGAACAACCCCGGAGGTTGGAAGGGACCTACCATCTGCAGATATCATCTGTTTGCCATGAAGGCATCAGTGCTCATTAGCATTGTTCCCTATCCTCACAGATGTCCACCCCACTTGCCTAGAGCAAACTATATCCAAAAGGAAGAGCAGGAATGAAATAATTGCCAGCAAATAAAAAAAATGTGGTTTCTCAGTGTTTATACTGTTAGGTTGCTACATATACCAGGTCTCTGCTATACTACATCACAATGATTACAACTTGGGAAAATAGGTGTCTGGAAAACAGTTAACATCAGCTCTAATTAGTTATGCCTGATTAACATGTATCTGACAGTTAATCAGTACAACATAAATACCTCATTTCTGCCAGTTGCTCTAAAGTGCAAACAATTGAATCTGTTGATTGACAAGTTAATAATCTCCCTGTGTTCCACAGTGTTTTAGTTTTCTCAAGAGAATCATATTTTTCTTCTATCACTCAGGTAGGGAAGGCATGTACCAGTATTATTGTTGTTTTCTCTCTTTTTAAAAGATATATGAGGATATAAATGCACAGAGGTTTATGATCACACATATAACAAGCAGTAGGAGTAGGATCCCAGTGCAAATGGTAAGGTCTTATCTAGTTTCTGTCTGCTTTATTTCTAACTAATAAGTTACTAAAGTATTAGTATCCAGAGTTGAAAAATCACTGACCTAATGGAATCTGACCTAATGATTTTCTTTTAATCCATATAAAAAACTAGTCAGTGCTGCCGAAAGATGCTCATAAATTTTTTTTGTTTTTTAAAAATCACTTTATGTAAAATATTTTAGGAATATAAACTTGCACCGGATTGGAAAAGGTTTTCCTAGCAATTTACCAATAAGACGTAATGCATAAAGGCAAGCTAGGGAAATAGCATAAGTGAAATTTATTTGTTCGTAAACATAGGCATCAATATAAAAATGAGTAAAGAAAATTGAGCAGGGAACACTTACAAAATAAATTTTCTAAAAAAATCACCTACCACCCAGTCACAAAAGTAATTGGAATTTCAAGTTCAATTTTAGGTTTAGTAGACATTGTTAATGTATTAAACAAGAAAAAAAAAAGACTGTATGAGTACAGAGTAATTGTAATTCTTTTTGGAATACACACTACAATAAAAACATCCAATTACTAAGCATATTTACATGCTGAATAATGCCGTTAGTTAATTATTTGTAACTGATTGGATTGTATAAACTCTGAAGATGGGATCATTAGATGGATAAAGTCAATATAAATTGAGTTCAGTGAAGAAAAAGTCATTACCATATATGAGCCAATCTGAATTCAAAACCTCCAATGGGCATTAATAATATTTACAAATAAAATAAGATCTTAGCTTATACCAATATTAAGATATTGGCAGTCATAAGAATTAGCTGTTTGTTGAGAAATTATTTTTGTTTAGGACATTATAGTGTTCTTCAGTAATAAGACTGGAAAATTCAAAGAGGAGAAATGTGATCTTGTGGTGCACATGTAATTCGTACTATATCCAAGTAACCATATTTCTATAGCATAGTCTGCCACCCAAGGAAACATAATCTAATCTGTAAGATTCTAGAGGATTCTACCTGGCTTAGATATCTAACTTATGATTATAGCTACCTATAGTAATTATTTTAGGAGTTTATGAAGATAATGCAAGGGTTCATTCAGAAATGTCAAATAAATACTATAGAATAATAGCGATATACCCCAAATATACAGTTGGCATGCACAGCTTTACATATAAATCTATAAGTAATAGGATATTAACTTATCATATAAGCTTTCAGTTCTTCCAGTTTTGAAACTGAGTATAGCCTTCAGCAATGAGTGAATAAAATAATTATATATTTTCTGGTCCAGATAGGATTTGTCTTGCACACTGCTTTCCTCACCTTCAGGTCATGTTTCTCCACTGGAAGACCTTTATAATTAACTATAGAAACTTTTTTTCAATATGCATTTGTTCAAATTATACGTAAAATAAAATGTTGATGGTATTCTTAAGCAGACCTTATTTTTATACATATTTTCTGCCCCTCATGGCCCATGACAGTTTTGTTTTGTCAGTAATCAACCTTATATATTTTTGTTTCCTTCAAAATTATTATGTTCTAATATATCTGTGGTTTGCTACCAATATTCTACATCAGTAAGGTAACAGGGCATGGGGTATGGAGACACAGGGTCATAATATTAACTAAAGTCTAATGAAAAGATTCAATGAAATCCAAAGTACTAATATCCATCTTTAGTATTAAAAACAAAACAGAAAGTAAAAACAGGAAAAACATGGTTACCAATAATCATTTTCTAGACAACAATAGTCACGACCCTAATTGGTTGTAGTATTTTGGAATGATATTATTTTAGTATCATGTCCACTAGTGGACATCGTGCTAGCACTTCTTCCCCAAATTATCCTAATTAAAAATCAAAGCATGTTATATCTTGTATCAAAGGTAACAAATGTACTTGTAATTAATGCAAGATGTTTATAAATGGGGAAACTGGTTGAAATGGGTATGGGGAGATAAATAGGAAGTCTCTGTTCTTTCCACTCATTTTCCTGTAAGCCTAAAACTGCTCTAAAAAATAATGTCCATTAATTTAAATTTTAAAAATTAATGTACAGGGGTGGCCAGTTAGCTCAGGTGGTTAGAGCACAGGCTTATAACACTAAAGTTGCCAGCTCAATTCCCACATGGGCCAAGAAATAGCACCCTCCACAACTAGATTGAAGACTGCTCGACTTGGAGCTGATGGGTCCTGGAAAAATGCCCTCCACAACTACACAGAAACAACTACTGGACTTGAAGCTGATGGGTCCTGGAAAAACACACTGTTCTCCAATAAAATTTATTTAAAAAAAAAATTAATGCACAGTATCTCCCATACAAAAACCTGCAAAATTCTCAGCATATTTAGGATTTTCAAGAATGAGACAAATTTGTTATAATATTAATAATCACTTTACAACTAATGGATATTTTATTATTTTATACCATTTTTAGATATTTACAGAATATTCTATGGGACTTTATAATTTACCTACTCAAAAATACCAAAAATTTTGATGGTGTCATTTATTATTTGAAAGTTCACAAATGTAGAAAAAACTGTTTCATGCAAAGTCGAACAATCAAGTTCGTGAACTCATCCTGGAAAAAGTGCTGCATACCTCATCACTGAATATCACCACAGTCACCTTCTATATACTCCCCTTGGGAAGCTATGCACTGACCTCAGTGCCTAGTCCACCCTTCAAAGCAATTTCAGAACTCCTTTTCTGGAATGGCCATCAGAGCTGTCTTCGTATTACCCTTAATGTCCTGACTGTCATCAAAATGTCTTCCTTTCAATATTTCCTTTATCTTTGGGTAAAGAAAGAAGTCATTGGGGGCCAGATCAGGTGAGTAGGGAGGGTGTTCCAATACAGATATTTATTTCCTAGCTAAAAACTCCCTCACAGACAGTGCCGTGTGAGCTGGTGCATTGTCATGATGCAAGAGCCATGAATTGTTGGCAAAAAGTTCAGGTCGTCTAACTTTTTCACACAGCCTTTTCAGGACTTCCAAATAGTAAACTTGGTTAGCTGTTTGTCCAGTTGGTACAAATTCATATTGAATAACTCCCTGATATCAAAAAAGGTTAGCAACATCCTTGCAACAAGTTCATGAACTTAATTGTCTAATCTCGTATTACAACTTTCCTTCATTTAACACATCTAAAAATGGAAAATATAACAGAATTACTGGAAATGATATTCAGTTTAAGTGTGGGTTTTACTGAAAATATGAACTAAAATGTTTTCATTGATTGCAGATCCAGAGGATTAGGTATAGATACATTTCTTTTCCTGGAAACAATCATCCCCAGTTTTGCTTTATTTTGTTTTTCCGAGTCTTCCTTACCCAATGTATGCCAAATTAGCAGAAAGTTTCCTTAAAGTTGTATTGGAAATGTTTATTGATTTTATAATTAGATATAAAAGAAACAATGGTTACTAAAATGATTTGTAAATCATATGTACATTATATTAAACAAGTCTTCAATGATTGCTTTCTAAAAATGTAATCTAAAATTACACTTGATTTGACAGCAGCCATTCTAGTCAGTCAAAATATTGAAATGTCAGCCTCTCAGTTATTACAGGAAACTTCAGGTTCATTAACATATTTATTGAAGAAAAAAGGACACTTAAGTAGAATTCCTATGTCAAAATGTTTCATTTTTAGTAAGGATTAATCTGAGGCACCTTTGGCAGTACTAAAAAAATTACCAATTATTCTTGTCACTAAAATAATGACATTGCATAATAAATGTTCATACTCCATGTGGTCATCTGAAACAATTTCAATCAATAGTTTTCTATTTTCATTTTCCTTTCCCACTTTCCTAGAGAGATTTAACTGTCTGCCCCTAGTAGTTTTCCATAGATAGTGTTGCCATCTGTGGAACCAAAAAGATTTGGCTTTCACTCTTTTTATCACATGCATATTCAAACTGGTTGTAAAGCTTTTGGATGTTTTTGTCCTCATAGATACCCAAATGCCACTAAGTTATCTTTCTTTTTCTTTTCTTCCTTTTTTCTTTTTTCTGCTCAAATACAAATGTGGAATCACAGCTGTCTAGATGCCTGTAAGAAATCATTTTGTGGAAAGAATTCAGTTGGCTTTAACTCACCTCAGGAATATTGGAATTGAAAACAGATAAATAGGGAAGAGATCAGAAATACAGTGGCAAAAGAAATGAGAACCAGTTATTGGTACAATATGTAATACTTTATTCCATTTAATTAAATTGATGTTTATTGATCTCCTATTATGCACTGTGCTTGACATAGTGGGTGATCCAAAGATTAATTGGACATGACTACCATGTTCAGAAATCAATCTACTGAGAGAGAGATTAAAAAAAAAGAAGTATAGAAAACAAAGTCAATTCTCATAAACACTGTAATTGAGCTATAGACAAAGAGTAAATTAAACAAAGGGATGTGTGAGGTTGCATGTAATTGGATAATTCAAGAATAATTTACTGAGAATAGATCATGAAAGATGAATGGAAATTTTAAAGGTAGGGAAAGGCAATTGAAGTAGAATGAACACCTTGAGCAAAATACAGTCAGCCCTCCATATTTGCAGGTTTCACACCCACAGATTCTACCAAGGGTGGGTTAAAAATATGCTGGGTAAAATGTTATGTTGTTGCTGATATGTACTCTGTTGTTAGGTCTACATTGGTTTTGTGTGTACTGAACATGTACAGACATTTTTGTTCTTGTCATTATTTCCTAAACAATACAGTACAATAGCTATTTGTTACATATTGTAAGTTATCCAGACATGTAAATAACTTACATACAAGCACAGTAGTATGTCATTTTATAAAGGAATTCAGCATCCCATGATTTTGGTAAACTCCAAAGTTTAAACCAATCCCCCTCAGATACTGAGGGGCAATAGTATTTAAATAGAAATAGCCAGGTTTATTAGATAAATCTAAAAAAGCCCATTATAGTTAAAGGTTATTCCTAATATGTTTCTTTTCCATCAGAACAGTTTACTAAAAACACTGCTAGCCATACATCTTTGAAAAGTAAATGAATTTGCTTTGAGAATTATAATCATATTACTCTTAAATTATTTACCAATTTACTCAATAAGCATTTATTGAGTTTCTGGGCCTACTCACTAGTTCCATAAATATAGTAAATGTATAAACTTGAACACATAAATTGAATTTGATGTGTTCCCTATAGAAAAAGTATGACAGGGCAAGAACTTATGCAACTGATGATGGATAAATTCATTTGCAAATATAATAGTTGTTTAGAAAAGTGAATATTTGAGATCTTAGCCTATTTCTAAGCTAATATGATAGCCTGTTACAATTTTATTGATGCTATCAGAAGACTAAAATAAACCCTAGGTCAGAGATAAAGGACAGTTTATTACTCATATCAATAACAGTAGCTAGAATATCCACATTTTCTTGCACCAATTTACCAAGCCCTAATTGTCCCACAGTGACACCAATTAAGCCATGTGACAGTTGTGTATATGGTAGGTTACATTACAGTGGAAGAAACCTGAGATTAGGGAACACAAATATTAATATTTTATAATGTACAGTAAGCATGCCTGCCCTTTTGTTGCAAAGGAAGAAACTATTTTGGTTTAACAGGGCTGTTGGCTAAACATCCTTAAAAAAATAATCCTGAGCAAAGAAAGTCAGGGGCTCTGTTTGTAAGATGTGTAGAAATGTGAGGAATCCATGGAGAATGATCTCCCAGCAGTGCTGGAATGAAGAAAAGGGAGAATAGACTCTGAAAGGAGCAATATATCATGGGAACATTAACACAAGCTGACTCTTGACAGTTAAGTAGATAAAATCATAGAGAATACTGTAGACAGAAAGACTATAGCCAAAGGAATGGTGATGAAAATATCAACAACATCTTTAGTGATATTTCTGCAGGATAAGTGGATAGAGAAGGAATAGGAGGGGTATTAGTTTGGACAAAATGTGAGTTAGTGCAAGGTTATGGAAATAATTGAATATTCTGCTCAATAATTTTTTCTTTCTACAAAAATAGTAGAGAGGCATCAGATTGTTTAAGTTAGTCAGGAATAAAATAGCATTATCTGACTTACAGGGGTAATATGGATAGCCTTACAAAGGAAGCCAAGATACAATTGAGACTAGAGTCAGAAAAGAAAAGGAGTAAGGGGGTGATTGTGGTAAGAGATAAAGGCTTGTATATAAAAACTGAGAAGATTGATGATGTATACTGGAACTTTAATTGATAGAAATTCTTGATTAACTGGATTAATGTCATGAGAATAAAACTGAAGATGCCTTTCAGGATATTAGCTGGGTGAGAGAGAATATGATCGTATTATCAACCAAAAGGGGAAAAGGAAAACAAAGACAAACAAAAAACCCACAAGAGAACTCTATGTTAAAGGGAAAAATCTAAGCTCTGTTTTTAGAAACATTTAAGTTCATGTGCTTGGGAAACATCTATACATAGACATCAAAGACACAGTTTCCAATTTAATTTTATTTTGAGTTTAGGGGATAGTGGAGGCCAAGCTTTCCAAGAAGGCATCCTGTGCAATGTACAGGGTCTCAGGCATAAAAGGGATTCCCTCCAGCTCTGTCTGCCATTGCCGTCTTGACATTCTTAACAATATCTGAACATGAAGCTCTGCTTTCTTTTTATTTCGTACCGGTCCTGAAAAGTATGTAGCCAGCCCTGATTGTAGATTTTAACTTGGAAGTCAACTTGAAGGCTTGGTGTAAATAGCCATACTATTGGGTTGTCGGAAAAGTCATGACGTATTTTTTCTAGGTTTTTCGTTGCAAAAATGCGTCATGACTTTTCTGACAACCCAATATTTCAATGTAAGAATATCAGTGAAGAAATGGCATAAAGTCCATTTATGGTCCACTGGCAAAACCAATTTAAAACCAGCTCTACCATATTATAGGCCTTGAATAGATTTATTTCAGCTTCCATTAAAATATGCTTCCTGTGCATATGCAGATTTTTTTCCCTTTTTTGTGGTCTTTGGATTATATTCATGTGGTAAATAAACGTTAAATTTCTAATTGAAATTATTTTAAATACATTTTCTCATGTATTAAGGATCTAGGCAATTAAGGACAGAGAAAAATCCCGTAATCACTATATCGTAGTGTGAGAAGGAGAACTTTTGAGTGAGGATATTTGGTGCTACACGCTTGCATTATAGCATAAGAAAGTGGAAAGAGGATGTGGGTAACTAATATCAAAAATAGGAAATCTAGACAAATGGCTGCTGAATACCTCCCTTTATTTCCACATTGATCAGGGTTTCTGTCAGTATTAGTCACTTTCATTTCCCAGCATGGCCTAATTTATTACAAATGAACAAAGCAATATATTGTAGTTGCATAGTGGTTAATTATATTTCTAATTTTCTTCCTTTCTATAGTAACTGATAGTTCCAGGATTCCACAAGGATGGTCCAGGGAAGATACTATAAATGCAGTGGTGATATTTTTTGAATTACTTATATCCTACTTTCCTGTACTAACAAAAAAGTTTGAGAGAAATGATCCCAGTACAATTTTCAAATCATGTGATCAAATATACTAATTACACTATTAAATTGGATACTTAAGGTTAATTCAAATATTTTGCTTGTAGTTTGTAATTTCTTTGAAAGTATAAACATTGCACTGGATAATATTTTTTACCAGGAATTCCGCAATAAGAATGCAAAACAAATGGATGGAGTGCTTACTAGATGCAAGGCCACTGCTTTGGAGAAAAAAATAAAATGGGTGCAGTATTGTATCTGCAGCATTACTGTGCAGAAATAAAGAGACATAACCCCATGAGGATTTGATGTGTATATCTACATATGTATATGAACATTTCAATATATCTTTATTGTGATTGTATATACATTTTTATAAAAATGTAAAGTTGACTTTAATCTTGGTTAATCTGAGTCTATCTCTGAAGATGGATCCACTTTCAAGGTGCTAATGTAAATAAACTTCTAATATTATAAAGAACATCTTAATATATGAAAGTAAAGTCATCTTCTACAAACTTTTTTTTTTTTTTTACTGTTAACTCCTGGCAACTCCTGATAACTCCTGTCCAGGCTCAGCTGCATCCCATATGTTTCACTAGTCTTCAATTTCAAAGTTGAAAAAATTATGTTTGGAATGAAGCCCTGTAATGGCCTATCCAGATCAAAACTCTAGGTTTGCATGTTTTCACAATACTAATTATCACCAGATTAAAAACTAAAATCCACTTCACCAAAGTATATTCTCTTTCAATTAACCTTTAGTCTCTCAAAAATCCCTTTTCAGAGAAGACTATGACTGATGGCTCTGAATTTAATTTGTCATTACTCTGTAATCTACTCTAATCTCATTATCGCCTTTCTTCTTTCTGTTTCTCCCTGGTACACCCTTAGCTGAGTAATCCCAGGCCCATCTTCTCATATGCATGTGGCACATTTTTTGTAACCTTTCCATTATAATTTCAATAAAGAAGTATAACAGATCGTTGGCAGAGTATGAAATAATGACGAACATACAAAATCATACATACGAAGTCAGGGAACATACATTTTAGGGATATTAAATACTAAAATTATAAGACACAATTTTTTAAAATGTTCTTTACTATATTTTGTACTTCTATATTAATGTTTAGGAAGATAATTTTTTTTATATTTCTAAAACACAATGATTAAACAACAGGGTAATTAATGAACTCTAAACCTAATTTTCTTGATGAATTCTGACAAATAAATAAATTATTTTGTTGAAATTTAATGGATGTAATAGCAAATAGGTATTCAAAACACTGATTTTCTGCTTCCTAGCCGAATGCTTTTTCTGCAATACCAGAAAGTTTATACCATAGCAGTAATATATCAAGTAAGCAGTCCATTTGATGTTAAACTTGATATTATACATATAAAATAAGTATCTTTACCTTCACAACATTTCCTTTTGCCAATGTCTTTCTTTAAATTAGGAGTGTGTGTGTGTGTGTGTGTGTGTGTGTGTGTGTGTGTGTCCCCAATTACAAGAAGGAACCAAGATAGAAACATATGAAAGTTGTATAGATTTGAAAATAATGATCCTGAAGAGAGGAAGGAAAGAAGAAAGGAGAAACTGTCCCGTTAATCGTGAAATATATTAGACGTGCATTATGAAATGTTTAAATAAACAAATACATCTATATATTTATATTCTTTGAAAACACTAATTTTGAGTGAAATTTTGCTGAGAAAGAGAAGAAAGTCCGCTTGTGGACATCTTTGGCCTGTACCTGTGGAGTTCCATCTGCCCGTGATTTTTCCTGTTTGAATGCCTATCCTACACGTTTTGAATTTGCTGACCAACCCCATTTTGACAAATGTCTTTAATTTTTATACCAGTCCTATCAGGGATACATTTTTAAGCTTCTTTTTTTATATCTTAGTAGATGGAGGCTGAAAAAAATTAAATGACTAGGCTAAGGTCACACAACTAGTAAGCGGCAGACCTGGATATGCAATCTAGGCAATATTCAAGTCCACCGTCTTAACTGCTATTGTATTGAGTAATAAGGTGAGAAAAAAATAGCCAAACCATGAAATACCAAGATTAAGGAAACATATCACAATATGACTTCCAATTTTAATTATTAAACATTTACAGAAAAAAACACAACAAATCAAATTTTCAAATTTTTAAAAAGCAACTTTGTTGTTTCGCTATTTGAAGTATTTGTTGAAATTTAAACACTTCTACAATTTCAGCGTAAGCTAATAGAACATTCAAAGAGTATTTTTAGATGTAGTAAGGCAGTGTTGTATTAAGCTTGGGCAATTCCCAATGTGCTCTATTGTTTCTATGAATCATGAATTTAGAATGTAAAAGGATGAGAGAATTTAGAATGTAAAAGAAAAAGAGAGAGAGCAGTGAGCAAGGAGATACAACTATAACCGCAAAGATGGCCTGAACATTTTTCTAAAATCCTAAATTGGCTGTGCTTCACAGACTCTTATTTCCTCTGCCTACTGCTTTCCTTTCTTTCCTATATTAATCCTGCTCCTTAAGCTCATTTTCATATGTGCACCTTTGAGGGCTCTGTAGAAAGTTCTATTATAATGATTTTAATAGGCTTATTTGAAAAATATATATATTTATTTGTAAGTTTTAGTTGAATGAAATGGTCATGTTACTCAGTTTATATCCATTGCCTTTTAATGCTTCCCTTAGCAAATCTAATATGTTCACTTTATAATGTGCTCTACAGTTTTGCAGTTCAAATGTTTGGCCTTCTGTTACTTCCTTGGGAAATAAAGCTCTCAGGACATGTAATATCTATGATTTAGATAGTGCTGTCATTATTATAATGATAGAGTAGGAACCAATGAAAATATCAGAACACTTAGAAAGTAATTTTATATACATAATATCACTGAAAGGACATCATGGGGAAAGAGCCTAAAATATAAAAGTCTCCAGTGTGGCAAGGCTAATATTTTCTGCCCTGTATCTATCTGGATGAAGCAAGTCATTTATCATCTGTGATGGCTCCAGAAATATTTCAGAACCATGAAAAACTCAAGTAATAGTGATTTTATATATCCATAAAGAGAACAGGGAAACAACTCTATACCTTAAAAATAATATTATATTATAAATAATATATGACTCAATCTGGGAATGAGACAAAACAAAACATATATATTTTAATTTTACATACAAAGGTATATATATATATATATATATATATATATATAATTGGTGAAATCAGGTTGTTGAGTTAAGGCACTGCAAATTTAGAGCCCATTTTAACATTTTACTTTCAGTCTTTTAGCAAGAAGTAGGGCTGGTGGTTGTGCCTAGAAGGCTTCACTGAACCTGGTCAGTAGGGTCCTCCTAGGGTCCTGTTACTCCTTTTAATATAATATATATTTTTTAAATCCCCCCAAATTCACTAGAACAATACTTTTGCTATCTATATTTCCAAAAGTCATACAAATACAGAGGCTATCTATCATTTATCTATCTATATCTATCTATCTATCTATCTATCTATCTATCTATCTATCTATCTATCTATCTATCTATCTATCTATCTCTTCCAACAGAGCTATCATTTCCTATGAGCTAAATGTTTGACACTTGGAGAAGCTGTACTAACCAAGATGAAATTCCATTTATTAAAATTTCATTTCAATAAAAATGCACGTGTCTGTCTTTTTTTGCATGTACATGTGCAATAAGTGCTTTACCCACTTATTCTATTATTCACTCATTCACTGTGCCATTGAATAAGTGTTTATGAAGGGAATCCTATGTTCCTGGCACTAGTTTAGACATTAGGGAAATGATAAAAACAAAGATTGACATGATCTCAGTCTCTAGAAGTTTATAAACTACCCTCTGTTTTTGCAAATATTTAAATATTTCTTTAAAACTTTCAGAAGTTTTCAGCAAATATTTCCTGAGCACTTATTACACTAGTATGCCAGGGATAGGAGAAAGATACATGTGTCATTTTTCTCTTTTCCTTACTGAGTTTACAGAATTTTCTTTTACTATGGATAACAAAAAGAAGAGAACAGTATGAAGGGGAATAGCATGGAATGAACAAAGAGATAGAAAGTAAATAGTATTAGAATTGACTATTATTCATACATAGCTACTTTTCACAGGATTTTCAGAGCAGGTGAGTAAATATATTTTTTTAAAAGTAGAAGTTCATTAAAGGGTTTAGTTTGGCTTGGATGCTCATAAAACAGACACAATGAGTAGTGTATCAATATTTAGAAATCAAAATATTGTATACAACAATCTATATTTCCAGCTTATCTTGAAAACTTGGAATGTAGCTGTGACCAGACCTATGCCCACAGGCAGTCACCTCACTCACCCTATTTCACCCACTTAAATCACCTGCTTAGTTTCTATCAACTAGTGTTTCTCAAAACTGCCAGATCAGGAAAACAAACAAACAAACAAAAAATCTGGCTGTTGGCTAACCATCCAGCTCATCCTCTGAAGATTATGGTTCAGTAGATCTAGAATGGTAGCAGATAGTGTATTTTAACAAGCATCCCAAGTGATTCTTTGTAACCGAAGTAGTTGTGGAAAACGCTGTTGTAGGCATTTCAATTTGCAACCCCCAAATAATTAAAAACGTGCTATTAACCTCACATATGAAGAGTCATTGTTCTCAACACAGTAGTAATTTATGGGAATTTTATAAGTGCATGAGCAGAAATCAATAATCTCATATATTTTGTTATGTGTGTAGATGGATGCACACACATATACACACACACAAACACACATACACACACACACCGGGGGTACCAATAAAATGTATAAACATTTTAAAAAAGAAAAAGAACTATATTAAAATTGTAATACAATGTATGACACTAACATTCATTTGGTTAATGCCACCTTTTAGCGAATTCATATTACACATTGTTACATGATACAATTCAACTTCGAAAAGTAATATATATTATAGATAACATCTCTTAAAATGTGTATACACATTTTTGGCACCGCCATATATATTATTCATTTTCCATGTGAAAACAATTATTGATGTGCTTAACCTCAGTGCCTTAGATTGATGTAACAGTGTTTTATGCATTATTATAGCACCCCCTGTAATATATATATATATATATATTTTGAATTTCTGAACTAGGTCAATCTCAATCATGGCCACACATTGCTATTATATTGACTGGGGTGGGGCCCAAGCACTCTCCAAAAAAACATTACAAAATTTCCAGATAATTCTAATATGCAAACTGGGCTATGAGTCACTGTTATTGCTATAGAGACTCAGTTTCATATCAATATTGATAAACATTTTTATCAGGGATATGCTACTAAATGGTTAACAGTCTGCTCTGTAGCATAGGAAAAACCCTCATTTGTAGCATTTATCAAGTTCTATGATATAAATAGTCCCATCATGGCTAATATCAAGCTAACAACATGCTGTCACAGAACAAGAGGTTGTGAATGGGAAGAGATATTCCCAGTCAGCGCTGACATTGTTGAAGCTGAATTCAGCACATCATATGATTTAATGATCATCGCCTATGTTGTGTTCAGAGAATTAAGAGACTTGCTTTCAAGATTTTTACTATTAAAACTTATATCACTCAAGTTTTATATTATACACACACAAAATACAAAAATAAACATTGCCTTCTTCAGTATCAAATGAGGAAGTAACGATAATAGTAATGATAAACACTATCATTTACTGAACGTCTCTCTTCTGAGCATTATGTTAATAGCTAAGTACATACATTTATACATATATATTAAATTTATACATATATGATATATAATTAACTGAATCTTTACTATGTGCTGAACATTATTTCTTACATTTTATTATTTCAATGAAGTGCATACCATTTTCTCTCATTCAGAAAAGGAAAGCAAGGCCCCAAAACAATATACAAATCTTGTAGTGTCCTAAAACTGTAACTATTAATATGAATCTGAATCCAGGTAATCAGACTTCAGAGCCTACATCTCTACCATTAGTTCCATTGTCCTACAAGGACAGGGAATATGTGTCATCAGAGGTTGGAAAAGGGAATAGATACGGAGGCATACTGGTCAAAGGTAGATCATGCTTAAATGACCTATGAGCTTCTGCTCTCTTCAGTTTATAATCAGTAATACTGTCATATCACTGTGAAATCAGGATAAATAATTGTAGTATAGCATCTGTTGCATTAAAATCTATAAGAAATCTATTCATTATGACAAAACAAAGGTATTAAGCTACTAGACTGATAAATTTATAGGGAATCTATGATTTGATATTTTGCATAAATTCAAAAACTATAGTGATTATGGTGTCCTGAGAGTTTTATTATAATAAAGTGATTTTTTCTTCCAATTGTTTCCAAATGTGCAAAACAACTGGACTTGGGTCGGCCGAGTGGCACGGTGGTTAAGCGCTGGCTTGGGAAACCAGCGGCCCTGGTTCGGTCCCACATATGAGAGCCAGTGACATTGTCCTCAAAATAAAACAAAAAACAACTGGACTCATTGCCAAATTATTGAGTTATTTGTTTAAAAATCAAGTGCACCTTTCTGTTTTCTTCTGGTATTTAGTATTGCAGGGGTCGCTAGTAGAAGCCTTATTTTCCTCTCCCTAGTGTTAACCTCTCTCACTGTCTCTCTTCTTCTCCCTCTTTTTTCTACCCTTGTCTGGAGGCAGGGACATTTCTTTATACTTTAATTTTAAAAAAAAAGGTGTCTAGAGTCTAGACTCTAATAAGTTGTGGATCACATTTATGGATCTTTCCATGAATATATTGTGTGCATTAAATCTGTACATTAAATTGTTTTCCTTGATTGCTTTCTGGTATTTTACTCTAAGAATAGATCTAGAAAAAAAGGGACTAATAGGATGGGAAGCAATGGGAAGCATTGTGCTCCCCCACCAAATCAGGTAGCCACATAATAGGAGTGCTCACTGCTCCCATTTTGCATTGATACTGAGCTGGCGTTTCCTGACCAGCAAGAGAGGATATTGGGGTGGGGGAACAAAGTGACTCTCTTCTACTCCCCCGTAGGCTGTCCCACTCTGCTCTTGCGTAGGCAGTGTACTGTTTGCTCTCAGTAAAGACATTCTACTGGTTTTAAAAAGATCATTTTGTCCAGGTTCTAGAATTTCTATTAGTATTCCTATATTTCTCTTTGATTTTATACTCCCTTATATACTCATATGTCTTTATAGTTATTTTAGTGAGAAGTTGAGAAAGTCTATACCAATTGTTTCAAGGTAAATATCATTTAAAAATGTCTGAGGGGTTTTTAAGCCATTTGGTTCTGTGGACTATTTCTAAGATACTAGTTCTATTCTAAGGTTTTCATTTTGTGGAACCTCCAGGATTGTTTCTTGGAGTTTTTGGGGGGTTTTTTTGAGGGCAGTATCACTGGCCCTCATATGTGGGACTCGAACTGGGGTCGCTGGCTTCCCAGCTCTCAACCACCGTGCCATTCGGCCGGCCCCAGTATTGTTTCTTAACTGTGAACCAGTCTTAGTCACGCAGGTCAGGATTTGCCTAAGAATTTCTGCTCTGGTCCTTTGAACAGCCATAGCATAGTGCTCTCTGCCTTAGCCCATCATATAGGATTAGAAACAAATTTTGGAAACAATAACTATGGAGCAAATACCCAGTGCTCTTCTAAAGAGTACACCTAATGATTTTATTTAATCCTCATAACAATTTTAACAGTATGAGCTACTATAATTATCTCTGTTTAAAGATGAGAATGCTGTGGCTTTGGGAGTTTATGTAACCTATCCAGGTTACTAAAAGACACAAAGTCAAACTTAGAACTCAGTCTTCTCAAACTTCAAGAACTGAACTGTAATTTACATATGTAAATGATGAGCCTGTGCCACTTTACACTACAATAATAAATGAGAAACAATAAAGAGTGTTTGTATTTTATTTTGGGTAATTGGAAAATGCAAGCCATCATTGAGAAAGGCCCATCATAGTCAATCCTACCAATAATAGATTAAAAATTATTTTAGGAAAAATGCAAAGCTTTTGACAACGCAGGTTACTTTTAAATTTTTATTTAAGAATCATTTGCTTATTTTTTATTAGGCATATATTTCATAAAAGGTCAGAGGAGAGAAATTTTAGAGCTCAAATTCTATTAAAATCCTTAAATACACAAAAATCAACTTCAATTGTACACCACACCTTGGTTGCATATTATGATCATAGAAAATATTCATAGATATAAAAATATATCATGATAACATAGTTTGTTTTTTTTAGAGATCAGATTTATGACAGCTCTCATTGCTCATGATGGAAAAATCTAATTTCACAGCCAGTTTCCAAATCCTGCTGTTTCAGTGGACTTTGCAGAGATATGTGAATGAGCATGGTAAACCCCTATGGTAGAAAAACTATGAAATCTGTAATTTCAGAATCCTTCATGGGCTGGCCGAGTGGCACAGTGGTTAAGCGCTGGCTTGGGAAGCCAGCGGCCCCGGTTCGGTCCCACATATGAGGGCCAGTGACACTGCCCTCAAAAAAAAAAAAGAATCCTTCATATGAAATTTATATTACTAATATTGTATTTCTTAAAAAGAATGGGGTTTCTATGGTATGGGTCCCCCAAAACTAGTAAGATACTATAATTATGTTACATATCTGCAGTGGCTAATGCCTCTACCCATGTGATCATCATGAATATACTGAATTAAAATATTTTAATTCTATACAGAGCCTTCATGCAAATAGAATGAAAATCAGGAGGAAGAGGACAATATAAGCTGAATTATACTAACATTTTATTTAAGAAGACTGGAAACTAAAATTATAAACTTTTGTATTAAAAAATTGAGTTAGAAACTTTGTCTTTAATGTATTTATTCTAAACAGCAAAAATTTGCAGTAAGTAACGTTGTTTCCTTAGAGGTACAAGGGACATATGTCCTCAGATGCCTACAAAATAAAAATTCAAAAATGTAAATCCTTATCATTTTGCTTTTCAATAACTGAAAAGGAAAACAGATAATGTATGAACTTCTCACTAACTGATAATTTTAAATGGTCAGAATTAATTTTTGTCTACTGGCTTAAAAATAATGTTAAATTACATTTCTAATGGGCACAGCTTAAAGATTTATGATTCAGCACAAATAATACAGTGCCAAAATAGATAATATTCATAGATTCATAGATCCAACTAGTAAATAGTTAAATTACACTAGCATAAACTATACTTATTCTCTAAAAACTTCTGTTATTTCAAATAAAGTTGACATGCAAAGCTAATTCTTAAACTCAGAACTCAGAAAGTATTTATATTGCTAAATACTTATAAAATTTGGGTTTAAAGTGTTTTTCCCTAACATTAAGCATATTCTCTATTCTTTATTAATTTATCAGTAAATCAATCAATCAGTCAATCATAGAAAAATAAGTTATTACAATTTTTAAGTTTACCTTATGTGGGAAGTGACACTGATGTGACTTAACAAAAATTATTTAAATTGCAACACTAAAAATTGTGTGTAAGGTCAGTGTTTCCAGGACCCACATCTATGGGCCACATATAGAAATTAGAAGAGTTCAACAAGTAAAAGAGGTGTGTATTACATGTCATATTGTAATTTCTACATATAGTCACAGATGACTAAAAAGAGAGTAAATTACATTAATCAATCTAATCTAGCCTGAGCTCATTGGAAAGGAGATCCACCAATTATCTATAGTTGTATTTTTCATACTATCTCTACCAGTATCTTCCATACAGTGAAAGTTCATACATGTTTATTAAGTATTTATTAAACATTTTTTGTTTTTTCAGAACTGTATCATATTAGTCTATTATATACATTATATATTATGTGTAATATTATATATATATATTTCACAATACTCTATTAATAGTAGTCTAACATTATACCATTTTAAAATTCATTTTATACATGACACTGGAGCATTTTATTCAGTATAATTGAACAATAATTTCAGCAAATTAAGCCCTTTTTAAGGCATTATATAGTCACTATCATAGGACAGCTTAGTCACAAAATAACTATTCATACTCATTATACTACTATAATCCTCAAGAAAGAGGAAATAATAAAGATGAGTTTACAATACCCCTGCCTTTCTGCATAGAGGCATTTTTCAGGTCATGACATAGGTAGGAGAAACCCAAGCACAGCATGGCAGTCTTATTGAATCAAGAGGACAGATATTGAAGTGTGGGGAGGCCAAAGTAGGTCGATTTTTGGAAGCAAAATATGAGGGAAGAAAGGTATACAGAAAAGAGCTTCAGAAATCTGCATAGGGGTTTCCTTGGATGAATTCTAAAAGACACACAAATGTGATTTAACTCCATTAGACCAGGCAAAAAGGTGTCTTGGGACCTATCTTTATGTAAAGAATTGGCAAAGCTCCTACTTGCCAGAAAGATGTTGAGTTCCACCAGGGTGGGGAGTATTTCAGGCACACAGTAGAGGCCAAAGAAAGTCATGCCTTGGGAGTAGGGATAAACAAACTCTTGAGTAAGACTATTATAACATCCTATTATGAAGTATACATACACATTTTAAAGGATGTAGTAACTGAACTGCCTTTCAGAATAAAGTCAAGTATCGTGTAAAGGGAGAGAAAAACTCCAGACACACATGAACATACAATAGAATTCCCAATGTTTAGGGATACAAATTATGTTCAAAGAAATGATAAAAAAAAAAATCCCACTTTCATTCAAATATTAATCACAGGTCTGGGAAATTCAACAAAACAAAGCAGAATAAAATAAAGAAAACCAAGGCATATCATGATTGCTGATTATTAAAAATAGCAACAAACAGAAAATCTTAAAACTATCTAAGAAGAAAAAAAGGCACATTATATAGAGAGAAACAAAAAATGACTACCAATTTTCTTCAGAAACTATGCAAGCCACCTTGGAAGTGTTAAAATAAAAAAAGTCCACCTAAAATTTTTGAACAAAATATTTTTCAAAAATAAATGTGAAATAAAAACTAGTTTAGGCAAACCAAAGCTGAGAACATGTTTCTTTCTTTTCTTTTTTTGAATTAGACCTTCAGTACTAAAAATGCTGGAGGAAATTATTCAACTGAAGAATAGTATATGGAAATTTGGATCTATAAAAGAAATAAAAGGCACTGACAACAGAAAATTGTGGTAATATATAAACTTTACTTCATTTATTTATTGTATTTTTTAAAAAGTTAATTCAGTAGCTTGTTATATATAAAGCTAAGTATTTATAACATATTTAAATACTTGTGATTTATAACATAGGTACAGGTAAAATATATTATAGCAATAGCACACATGACAGGGGGCTAAATAGAAGTATATAGTTGTAAGGATCTTACATTACATATGACACAGTAAGTCTCATGTGTATATCACCAGATGGTAGAACGTGTTAAGTTTAGGGTGCATCTTTTAACACAAGGGCAATCGGTAAGAGAGTAAATCAAAGAGGATACCTAAAAGAACCAACAATAGACATACAATGGAATATAAAATATATTCAATACAAAAGAAGAGTAAAGAAAAGAGAAAAAAATGGACAAATACAAAACAAATAGCAAAATGGTAGATGTAAACCAACCATATTAATATATTCACTAAATCGGTATGGTCTAAAACGTTAGTTAAAAGACAGTGATTGTCAAACTAGATTTTTAAAAATCAATGTTACAACTCAGCAATAAAAATGAAAGACTACTACTGGTATATGCAAAACCATGGATAAACCTTAAAAGCATTATACTCAGTGAAAGAAGCCAAGGATACAAGGCTAGATACCCTAGGATTCTATTACGTTGTCAGAAAAGTCATGATGTATGTTTTCTGTTTTCCTTTTCAAAAATGTGTCATGAATTTTCCAACAACCCAATAGGTATATGAAATTCTAGAATATACAAAATAATAAGAACAGAAATTAGATCAGTGGTTTCCAGAGACAAGGGGTGGAAGGATATGATTAACTACAAAAGAATATTAGGGACTTTTTGAGGTGATGGAAATTTTTGGATTCTTAATTATGTTTGTGATTACATGATTGCATAATTTAATAAAACTCAGTGAACTGTACACATAAAAAGGGTGAGATATATTACATATAAATTATACCCCAATAAATCTAACTTTAAAATAATGAAAAATACCAACATCCAAGTATAAGATTTATATAAGAAAAATTTTAATATAAAAACAATGATAGGTAAAAAATGAAAGTATGAAAAAATATATACCATTTAAAAATAAAGATGAGACAGATGGCTGCATTAATATCATAAGGATCAAGGATAAAATAGTAATTATTTAATAAAAAAAGTTTACAAGCCATCAAAAAGACATAAGAATCCTGAATGTGTGTGTATACAAAAACAGAGCTTCAAAATAAATGAAGCAAAACCTTCCAACACAGGAAGTATATATACACATATCCATAATTAGAGTAGAAGTTTTCAGAACTCCTCTCCCAAAATTGATAGAAATTTAGACAAAAGATTAGTAAGAATATACAAGGCTTGAACAACACTATCAAAGTGGGCCTAGTTGACATTTATAGAATGCTCTTTAAGTCAACAGAATACCACAGTGCTTTCAAGTCATCTAAATAAATTATTAAAATCATATAGAGACACAGAGTATGTCTATGATCAGGAGCAGATTATATTAGAAAGCAATTATGTAAAAGAATATAGAAAATTTCCAAATATCTGGAAATTAAGCAATTCACTTCTACAAAACCCATGTGTCAAAGAAAAATCTCAAAGTACAGTAGAAAATATTTTGAGAAAAAAACCACAATACGTCATGGAGGATGACTTGGCTCCATCCATCAGATATTCAGAAGACAGGTCACATTTCACATTTTTGTCCAGGGTTGAGGAAGCTGGGAGAATTATACTACCATATCAGCCAACCTTGGGTCAAGAGCGACCCAGATCTGTAAATCCTCAGACAAGCCCAGTTTATTGTGCTTGAAGACTAAGAGAGTTTGTGTAACCTGGGAAGACAAACCCTAATTAAGCACAAGAGCCTGGTGGATAAGGAAGGAGTACTGTACATAAGGTGTATGGAAAGAGCACTGGTAACATGAAGCGAAACCCAGATTGCCATTGGAAAAGAAAGAAGAGCAATTACAATACAATGATAGATATATGGAAAGAGAATCAAGGAGAATGAATAAGCCAGGACAAACTTGAGCACCTCCATTTCTGTCTTATGGGAGCATGTGTAGAATGTTTAGAATGAGAGTGTGAAGATACAGGAAAAAGATTTTAACATCATTGGAAAACTGAAGTCTAAAGCACAAAAGACAATATTACGGTGAGATTGACTCAGATAAAAAGTGAACTGAAGGACTCAGGCAGCTGGAAGGAAAATGGTGACAATGAAATAAAAAGAAACAATCAAGTTAATTATTGGGTATTTACTATATAGTACCCATCATTCCAAGCACTATGTATGTATAAAAATTGTTAATCCCAAACCCTTTAAGATAGATATTATTATTTCTATTTTCTAGGTTGAAAACTTAAAAATAAATAAAACAGAGCACAAGGAGTTAAAGAAATTGGTCTTTGGGGTCCAGATCAAAGGTATTAACGACTCCCTATGCTGCTTCCCTTCAGTGAATTATATTCTATGTTAATGCTTCACATAGGGACCCATTCCTAATGAGGAAAGGCCCCTGGGGAGCCATGGGGTTGAGCCAGCTGAGTAAGTGCTGCAGTGATGAGAGGGTGAAAGTCCTGCTGAGTAAGGGTGTCAGAGGAGTGTAAGGCCAAGCTAAATTTTCCAAAGTGGGGCAGTTGCTTCGAAACCGATAGGAAAAAGAAAGTGAGTTTGAGAAAGAACTGAAAAATAAGGATTTTTACTAGAGCTTGAAGCATGTGATGCTCAATATCAAAAGAATACTAATCTCATTTCTGAGTTGAGTGACACATGGTTTTTAGGAGGATGGAGACTTGGTATTATACAGTAAAGGATCCTGAACATACTAGGAGATAATTAGTATTGCTTGAATGAAAGAAGGAAATGTAAAATGTATGAACAAAGTGGAAAAGAATACTTGAGGACAGGAAGTGTCCACAGTTTCTATGGAAGTTACCATGAGGCTTCCATAATCCCTGAAACCAGCTAACCACCTACTAAATCATGCTGTCAACCTTGCCTACAAGCACCTTTTCAGGACTATCCTCTCAGGAGGGTTTTTAAGACTAATACAGAAGCAATTCCCTTAAATATTATGATTGCAGGCAAAATCTTGTTTTTTCATTGAGACGGACTGCTCATTTGTATAGGACACTTCATTCTCTCATTCCCCTCTTTTTGTCCGACTCCAAATCTCCTTCAATAGTTTTGTTTCCTTGCACTGTGACCATAATCTGTTTATTTGTGTTTTACTTAAAATCCAAGTTTCTAGTGCTAACTAGTCTTTCCCAGTCCAGTTTGTTTGAATCTCCTAATGCCAAACTTAAATGATTACATGGATTTTATTCCTTGTGTTCCCCTTTCCCACTGCTATGGAACATCCCAACTGGGAAAATGGCTTTCCCTAAATATTTGCTTGCTTACCATCAATGCTTCTCACCATGTATGAACTGCTAGGAGCTTCTGAAAAGATAAATACCATTCTCTTTCTTGGAACACCTCACTCAGCAGTTAAGCATCATGACATATTCTAGATACTTGAATTATTAATACTATTTTTTTTGTACATAAAAATGAGCATGTGAATACTAAGGAGCTATAAAGTTAGGGAAAGTAATTTATTGAAATCCAAGGCCATCCATAATGGGAAAAGGGGTATGAAGAAAACACATTCATTTATAATACTTTTCTTTTTTTCCACTTCTAGGAATAAAATTGAATAAGGGAGTCAGTAAAACACTTATAATTACAAATAAGTAACATTCAGCTGCAGGGTAAGAAAACACCAAAGGGAGATTAATGGTACCATAAGAATACTAGACTGCTAAAACGGATGAGTAATAAAATGCCCATGCATACACTTTATACTTGTCTTTTTGAAAGTTCAAAAACAAAAAGCAAAATACTAAGCACTGGTATTAAACAATTTAAAATTACTTTAAATTTTAATGAAATACAACAAGGTAAAATTCAAAGGTATTTTTCTTATAGTTAAATTTAAGCACCAATATGATTTAATATCATAATATTTAAAAATTACATGCATTAGGAGTAATTTTGAAATTTATAGGCATGAGTCAGTCTGGAGATATATCACATTTTAGTTAAAAACTTGAAAAAATGTTGAATTAGTGGAAGCTGTAAGGGAAGAAGATAACATGTGGGTGTCCTGAAACATAGATTTCAGGGTTTCAAGAAAAGGGAAGAAACACAAATCTAAAGAAAAATCTGGTTTATAAGTGAGTTTTAACTATTTTAGAGATACGTTTGCAGACTACGTATATCCAGTGTATTCAACTGAGATCCATTTAATAATGTGTATCCAGGGAAAGAAAACATGGCTGATTAACAATGAATCAAATAAAGGACATTTGTCCAAATAACTAAAGATTTCTAAGAATAAAAAACTAAATGGGTTTTGTGTATCACACAATGTCCCAAGACTATAATCTATAGAAAATCTAACTCTGATGTTTAAGTTTAGTCAAATAAAAGATATTTAATTTAATTAACCCACCTTCTGGGCAATCCAGTATATGTGGGTGACTCAATCCAGAATTTTCTTTTCTTCCAGAAAATAAATTTATATTTTGGTATCTACATCTCCTTATTTTTGGCATCAATTGTACCCATTTCATTTATGCACACATCTCAGCTGGGTTCTACTCAAAACCTGAGCCTGTGACATTAACAGGAGCAGGTTTAAAAATCCATTCCTAAACCGAAAGTGTCCTGGAAATCATCCTTGCTGTGTGTCATAGATACCGCTGTTTTCAAGACAGGGCTGATAGGTGGAGACTTCTGAAAAATAAGTCTATTGGCTGCATTTTGTATTTTTTTCATAGAAATACCAAAACCCAACATGACTTACGTGGTAAGTAAATTATATCCCCAAAGATATGCTGATGTCTTAACCCCTGGTGCCTGTAAAAATGATCTTATTTAGAAATAGGGTGTTTGCAGATGTAATCACGTTAATATGAGGACACACTGGATTAGGACATACTGGACATACAAATTGAATGGTTGGTGTCCTTATCAGGACACGGAAATACAGAGACACAGACACAGAGTGAAGACAGCCATTTGAAAACAGGCAGAAGTTGCCGTGATGCAGCTGAGAGCAAAGGA
The DNA here is from genome assembly GCA_033961575.1 of Aselliscus stoliczkanus. Taxonomy (NCBI): domain Eukaryota; kingdom Metazoa; phylum Chordata; class Mammalia; order Chiroptera; family Hipposideridae; genus Aselliscus; species Aselliscus stoliczkanus. Next base: position 188,610,648 of record CM066728.1, read on the forward strand.
ATGCCAGCAATTACTGGAAGCTAACTAAATGCAAGGGAATATTTTCCTGAGAAACTATGGGGGAAGCATGATCCTGCTGAAAACTTAATTTCCAACATGTGGCCCCCAGAACTATGGGGAAATAAATTTCTGTATTTTTGAGTCACCTAACTTGTGGTAATTTGTTATGGCAACCCTAGGGAACAAATACACTTGAGGACAGACATCTTTGTATTTCTTTGAATTTTCACCAAAAAGTCTGATTAGGTCAGAAGTTTAATGGTCTTTAAATATGAGGGAGGTGATAACACCATTTTCTTGGACATTTAGCTTAGTAGAAAAAGCATAAACCCTGGAATTTGACAACCTAAATTTGGTAAGTCTTAGCTTGAATAGCAATTTGTGTGCTTTCTCGTTTTTTAAATCATTGATACCATGCAGTTCAATTTCTCTATGTAAATAAATAAATAAATGGGATTAATAGAATTTTTTTCATAAGACTGTTGTAATATCACTATTTGTGACAATATATGACATGTAACTCGTTCTTATCTCCTACCCTGCTTTGCCTTTAATGGGTTATCTTCTCCCTTAAAATATACCATTATCTAGATAAGTATACAGGAGTATATGAAAATGAGGCAGAATTCAACATTGATCTAGAGGGCAGGATAAATTGCCAAAATCATTTCACTTTTATTTTCTTGTTCACTAGACTCTGTGGCAGCTCAGTTTGATACTCAATTGAAGACTCTTATTCCTATCTTTAATTATTGAAAGATATAAAACCCCCTAATTATTTTAAAAACTCATTCTCATTTGGCCTTCCTACACAGCCTTTGAACAGAAGTATAAGGCCTTCCTACACAGCCTTTGAACAGAAGTATAAGAGTCTCTGAATTCTAAAAGGAATATATAAATCACATACGCATATGAGCAGTGATTCTCATCTATGGATTTAGAATATACAACAAGAAGTTATCCAGTTATCTTATCAATATTGTAAAGTCTCAAAAATGACTGAGAATAAAAACATGTCTAAGAACAAAGCTATAAATATGTACATATACAAAAATATGCATATACACATATGTATAAATTTTAATCCAAGAATTTTTTTCTTAAATTCTACTTAATATAGGAATTACTTCTCCAACAGCAATTCTGTTAAATTTAGGTAATATAGGTAGCACAGACTAACTTTGTGCATATGTCTGTGTGTGTGTGTGGATGGTTACATCTGTTTTCTCCAAAAATAATTTAAGAAATCCCTACTCATGCTTTTCCCACACTGGCCTATTAGAGGCCAGATAAATAGAGGAGATTTAGGCAACAGTAATGCATTATTAGAAATGCTTCACAATCAGTTCATTGAAAAGCGAGGAAAAAAGAAATGGAAGGAAAGAATTTGAGAGCAATTGAATTTAACCCACATGGAAATAGGTATGTACATACTTTGAACACTGCTTTTACAATATTCATGGAATATAAATACAAAGCACAAATTAACTCTAATAAATTTATCTAACATGATATTTATTAATAGACCAAGAAAAATAATAAAGTTTGTTATGTATCTTGTATGAGAGAACACAGTTCATAAGAGTTCAATTCAAACTCGCATTGCTACAGCAATTTTGTTTTGGGCAGTATATCCTTTGAATACTTTTACTCTCACAATATATCCTTTCAATACTTTTACTTTATATCCTTGCAATACTTTTACTCTCTGTGTTCCTATGTTATAGATAAGTCTCTAGTAAGCAGTTTATATTTGAGCTTTTAAAAAGTTGTCTAAAATCTCAGTCTTTAGAAGTTTTTTACTCTTTGGAATTTTTAGTTCACATACATTAATGTGATTATTTCCATATTGGAGTCTATGCCTAATTGTTCACACTTTGAATAGTTTTCCCCACCTTTTCCCTTTTTTGGGATTATTCAAATTTGAAAAAATATATTTTCAATCTATTAGCTTGATAATTTACATTCTGTTTTTGTATCTATTAAAATCGTCTTATAATTAAAAGCATTCATTTTTGTTTGAAGTATAATACAAAATATTACTTGTATTATGTTCCTGTAAAAATATGACCTTGAAACCCATTAAATCCATGCAAGCTCTCTTAGCATTGTGTTACTATTGCCAAGCATTTTAACTCTACCTTTTAAACAATAAAAAATGATTTTGCGTAGTAAATATTGACTTATATTTACCTATACATAGGCTTTTTATAGCTCTTAATTATCTATGCTTCTGTCAGATACTTCTGTCTATATTTTACTTTAGTCAGAAGAACTTTAAACATTTTTAAGTATACATGTGTTGGCAAAATATTTTCATATTTGTTTATTTGTAGATATATTTTTTACATAAATAATTGAAAGATATTTTACCTCAGTATCTAAATCTATGCCATCTTTTTTTTTCTTTTTAGCCCTCTATAGATTTTATTTCATTTTCCTCAAGCTTTCATAGTTTATATTAAAATGACAATCTAATTGTTGCAACTCTGAAGGTAGTATGTCTATTTTCTCTGGCTGCTTTTAATGTGTATTCTTTGATTTGATGCTCTTATTAACATTCTCCAAAGAGTGTTCTATCTAGAACGGGCATGTGTTTTGTTAGGGGAAATGTAACTGTAGAATGTGATTCTCTTCTTGTCGGCATCCCCCTTTTTTTGGGTTGTGTTTCTTCAAGTCTTATTATACTATCATATAATTATAGGCATACTTCAATTTATTGCACTCAGCTTTATTACACTTTACAAGTGTTTCATTTTTTATAAATGGAATGCAAGATACTTCGCCAGTAAAGATAATGACTTGCTTTATTGCAATACTCATTTTATTATGGTGGGCTGGAAACAACACTTCAATATCTCTGCGGTATGCCTTGGAGAGACATTTTATACTTTTGTTATTTCATCTTCTTTTCAACAAGATTTTTGCTCAACCCAAAGATTCTTCATTATTCTCAGAAATAAGAGTCACATGGAGAGTTGACTTAGAGTCACACAAATTATTTGGGAGGGAGGTGAACAATGGGGATTTGTATAGTGGAGAGATGAATTGTAGAAAAATAGAGGTAAAGTGATAACTAAGAATACACAAAGAGTTATAGTTTTGTATTTGCTGAGATTAACTGTTCTCAAAGCTTCTGTTGGATATAAAATTAGAATTTCGATATCCTATGACTTACGTGGGCTTCCAAGAGGATAGTGGCGCCCATAGTTAACACTAATCCAAAGACTTTCCAATTACAATTTTGTAACTCATTACAATTTTCAAATACTTTTCTAATACCTTCCCCTTTAGTCATTTCAAAAATGACTTTTTCTGAAGAGAGGTTTTCCTTCTTCAAAACTCATTGGATTAATGATTGCATTAGAAAGGTTAGGCTAGGCTGTAATAACAATTGCATCAATATAACATGTACAAGTTTGTTTTCTCAATCGTTTAGCTGTCTGAGTCAAGTGTTCCTCAGTGGCAGGTGGCCTTCCTCTATATGACAATTCATTTAGTGAGGCTCCTTCCTTCATATGGTTTTAGCACCCCTTAGAGTTTTATAATCATAAGGCTCTGGTCAGTTGATGGAGAAAGAGAATGTAAGGACAGTAAACACATGTCTTAAAAGCCCTGTCTAGCCCACATCAGTTCCTCTAATTCCCTTTAGCTAGAACTCAGTTCATACAGTCATCTAGCCTTACATGAGCAACTGTAGTCTATGTCCATGCTCAGAAACAAGAAGAAATAGTTTCTTGGTGAACAGTAAACAATCTCTGCCACAATGGTGAAGACAAATAGCTCAAAAAGCTAAGTGAAATTGGAAACATGATGTGGTGTTTCTTATATACACAAAATTCTAAATAATATGTATTAAAACATATATTGAGTTTTGGAATGATTATGAATTCAGAGCCAGCAGTAGCCGAAAAGAGAACCCAAACATGATATTTTGCATTATTTGCTTCATATTTAATAGTATGTTTTTATTATATCAGTAAAAGTGATGATATTCAGATTACAAAAGTAATATTTGTGTTTATTTTAGAAATGTGGATATTACACAAAGTGAAAATATTTTTCAAAGTTATCCTTCATTTCACAATACAACTATTACTGATATTCTTTCAAATTACTTTCCAATTCTTATGCACATTGTATATACTGTTTAAGTTTTGCGACATTGAAGTTGACATAATAAGAGATGCTATGCTAAACCATAAGAAAATGCTGATATTCAGCATTTTTGAATTAATACAATGGAAATTTCATAAGGTTTAAAGTAACAAACAGTAAACATAAAGAATAAAATATGTTTTATCAGTCAGAAAATTAAACTATTATTGTTGGATTCTGTGAGGTTGCATTTAAAACATGTGTGGTAGAAATGATTAAATTAGCCTTTGATAATTCATATTTTTATATAAACAAGATTTCTGAGATCATTCTTTATATGATTTCAATAAAAGTATGCAATGAAGGAATTAATTAGTGAACACGCTTCTATATATTTTCTTCAATTATTTAAAGTTCTTGGAAATATATGTAGTAATTGTTAATGCTTGGTAAACAATATTCATATGGGAACACCATACAGAAATAAGAATTTTTTTTTTAAATATCAAAGCTATTTATAATAAAAATAGCATTTTTATTGAAAAGTAGTGAATAAGCCCTCAAAAAATAGCTATTTTACAGGTAATGATATTTTGATGCAATGAACATGTTGAAATGTCAACTGTATGACAGATGAGCTAATATCTATATCATTAAAATTGTAGCTTAACCCAAAAGTTAATGATCTTTAAGGCTGACACAGGTAGATATTTCATTAAGTACTTAATGTTTTTTCTAACTTTATAAGATATTGTAGAACCATATGAGATAAGTTATTTCCTATTATGAGCCAAAACATCCAGAAATTATTATCTTAAATAGCCTTAATATTGTACCCGATTCACTGAATTAATTTTATTTCATTTGACAAGACTAATGATGATTCAAGTAGAAATATGCTCTATTAAAATTTTATTGGACTTCCAGTAAAATGGCAGAATAGACAGACGCTGAGCTAACTACCTCCCAGGATCACACCAAAATTACAAACAAATTATACAGCGTTCAACCCCAGAGGTACCCAGAACACTAGATGAACACAACCACTAAACGAAGAACTTAAAGAGGAGGCCACGTCAGGTCTGGTAGGAGGGGCGGAGACGAGAGAGGGCAAACCCCGTGAGGGAAGCCCCAACTGTGGGGAGGCTTCTCCGGTTGGGGGAGAAACCCTCCGGCCACACACCCAGCTCACTAGCCCAGAGTTCCTTTGCCAGGAAGAGAAGTTCCAAGGCAACTGGCAGTAAATTAGTGAGGACTCTCTTTGCTCAGCTCAGTGAGGCTAAGAGCGGCTAGAGAATCAGTGGGGTCGGTGCATGGGCTTGCTCACCAGTGAGCTCTTACCTGGCTCCTGGTGGAGGGAGTAGCTATGTGAGCCAAGCCCAGGAGCCTGCAGGGACGGACTGAGCTGAGCACCTTTGGTGCAAAGTTGGAGGTTTTTGGACTATTGTTCCCCTGGTATGGAGCCTGCAAGCGAGTGGTGTAGGGAGGGTGCCATTTTGTCAGGGTTGGGCCCTACCACAGAGGATCAGGTCCAGGACCTCATTGGTCTGGTGGAATTGGAGCAGAAGTGCATGTGTGCGTTCATGCGCATGCGGGCTTGGATCCCAACCCTCTGCCCGGCTTATAGTGCGTCGCCAGGCAAATGCTGGGCGGGTGCCCTCTGGCTTCAACAGGCTGCTCACTGAGACCTGGGAGTGCGCGAGCTGCCTCGGATCCCCACCCTCCACATGGCTTGTGCTGCACTGCCAGGGAAATGCCTGGTGGGCATGCTCCGGCTCCAACAGGCTGCTCACTGAGACACAGGAGTGCACAAGCCGCCTGGGGTCCCTGCTCTCCACACTGTGCTTGCCAGGCTGGTGATAGGTTGTTGGGCTGCGCAGCCTGATCTGCGAGCGGCTGATTGGGACAGGTTGAGACTGGGAGTTTTCCTGGGAGTGTTGGGCCATGAGCTGTGTGCCTGTATGATCCAGCCAGGGCTCTCCTGGTGATCTGTCTAATACATCAAAGCAATCCCAGAGTGACAGCCAGAATGGGGAAACAAAGAAACATGTCACAAGTAAAAGATCAGAAGAAACCTCTAGAAATGGAACCAAATGAAACAGAGGGATCCAACCTTTCAGAGACAGAATTTAGAACACTGATGATAAGAATGTTTAACAAACTTAGTGAGGACATAAGGAAGGATAGAGAAATCATATAAAACAACCAGTTAGAACTAAAGAATACAATAACTGAAATGAAGAACACACTCGAAAGAATCACCAGTAGAGTAGATGAAGCAGAGGAGCAGATCACCGATTTGGAAGACAAAATAGCAGAAATCACCCAGTTGGCACAACAAAAAGACCAAAGAATAAAAAACAATGAAAATAGTTTAAGAGCCCTATGGGACAAGATGCAGCGTGACACCTTTCAACTCATAGGAATACCAGAAGGAGAAGAGAAGAAGCAAGGGGTCGAGAATGTATTTGAAAAAATAATGACTGAAAACTTCCCTACCCTGATGAAGGAAATCAACATACATGCCCAGGAAGTGCAGAGGGCTCCAAACAAGCTGAACCCAAACAGGTCCACACCAAGACACATCATAGTTAAAATGGCAAAGCTTAAAGACAGAAACAGAATCCTAGAGGCAGCAAGAGAAAGAGAGCAGGTTACATACAAAGGAACTCCTGTTACACTAACAGCTGACTTGTCTACAGAAACTATGCAGGCCAGAAGGGAGTGGCAGGAGATATTCAAAGTGACACAAAATAAAGGCCTACAACCAAGATTGCTCTACCCACCATGGCTATCACTTAAAATTGAAGGAGAAATAAAGAGCTTCTCAGAAAAGAATAAGCTTAAGGAATTCATTACCACCAAGCCAGCATTGCAGGAAATGTTAAAAGGGCTTTTTTAAACAAAAGAAAGGGGTAAAGAAGCTAATCCATGAAGACCAGGAATACAAATAACAAAATGGCAATACATAGGCCATTTTAAATGTAAATGGGCTAATCATTTTAAATGTGAATGGGCTAAATGCTGCAAGCAAAAGACATGGAGTGGCTGAGTGGATAAGAAAATAGGACAGATGTATATGCTGTTTACAGATGGAAGAAGATATTTCATGCAAATGGCAATGAGGGAAAAAAAAAAGAGCTGGAGTACCAATCTTGTTTTGGACAAAATAGACTTTAGAATGACTATGGTAAAATACAAAGAAGGGCACTATAACCCTAATAAACATCTCTACATCCAACATAGGAGCTCCTAATTACATGTAAGAGATTGTGACAGACATAAAGACAGAGATCAACAGTAACACTATCATAGTAGGGGACTTTAGCACCCCATTGTTACCAGTGGACAGACCCTTTAGACCAAAAATCAACACAGAAAGAGGGGCCTTAAATGACACTAGACCAGGTGGACTTCGTTGATATTTTTGGAGCATTTCACCCTGAAAAAACAGAGTGTGCATTCTTCTCAAGTACATATGAGACATTTTCCAAGATAGACCACGTTGGGCCACAAAACAAGTCTCAGTAAATTTAAGAAGATTGAAGTCATATCAAGCAGATTTAAAGGAAAAACTGCTGGTTGCTGGCTGGGCGGGAGTGGGGCTGGAGGAGAGGGGGAAGGTTTTGGACAGGTAGGTGGGTGACTACAATGTTGCCACAGGGATATAGGGGCAGTTCTGGGAATGTAATTGATAATGTTGTGATGAGACTTATGTTAAGTGAAACAAGTCAGTCAGAGAAAGACAAGCACCATATGATCTCACTTATATGTGGAATCTGGAAAACTGAATGAATGATCAAAGTAAACAGACTTGTAGATGTAGAGGAAAAACTCAGGGTTGCTAGTTGGGAGGAGGGTGGGGATAAGGGGGAAGAGGAAGAGATTAGATAGCATAAATAGACAACTACAATATTACCACAGGAATATGAATCAGTTTGGGGAATATAATAATGTTGTAAAAATTTTGTGGCATGTCAGATAGTCACATGTCTTATTAGGGAGACCACTTCATGGATGGAGTAGTGGCTTGATCACTGCACTGTACACCTGAAGCTGATGTTGTATAATGTTGTATACCAACTGTAACTGAATATATAGATAGTCATGGGATATGGAGTATACTGTGGAAGGGAGTCAAAGGAATTGTAATAGCTATGTATGATATGGGGTGGGGTGGGGTGGCGAACTGGAGGAGGAGGATTGTCACTTTGGGGGGTAAAGAGTATAACTATTGCATTGTGTTGTACACCTGAAACTAATAAAAAAAAAGGAAAAAGGAAAATTTTATTGAGCCTGATTCTCTTTCTTAAGTTTATTTTTATTTCACTTATTGAAGTGAAAATTTCACATCTTTTTTAAAAAAGTATTTTCAGGTGTACAAAACAATGTAATGATTAGACATTTACACTCATCAAAAGGTGATAACATCAGCAAGTCTCCTACCAATCTGATACCTTGTATAGCTATTTCAATACCATTGATTATGTTGTCTATTCTGTATTTACATCCCATGACCATATATACGAAGTCTGACAATTAGGTACATGGTTTTGCCACCATGTGCTTACATTGTCATCAGTGTACAAACGTCTCGTGAGGTTTTATAACCTTGGTATATCAGTGTCTCACAACTGTGTTTGTGTCAACATGTGGTGGTCTTGCTGAGTGGTGTTCATTATTGTTGCGTGTTTTTGTGTGCTGTTGTAAGAATGTGTGAGCTTGAAATAGAGCAACGAACAACATTAAATTCTAGTTAAACTTGGCAAGAGTAGAAGTGAAATCAGGAACATGTTAGTTCACGTTTATGGGGTAATGCCTTGAAGAAAATATCAGTGTACAAATGGGTGAAATGTTTTTCTGAGGGGAGAGAATGTGTCACTGAAGAAGAGAAGTCAGGGTGGCCAGTAATGAGCAGAACTGACAAAAACATTGAGAAATTCGTCAAACGGTGCATCCAGATTGTTGGCTGACTATAGAAGCATAGCAGACCCAACTAAACTTCGATTGAGAAACAGTTAGGAAAATCTGAACTGAAAATCTTGGCATGAGAAAGATGTGTGCAAAAACGGTCCTGAAGGAGCTCACAGATGAAAAAAAGCAAAGGAGAATCGCAGTTTGCCAACACCTGTTGGAGAGGCGAGATGATGTTTTGGGCCATGTTATCACTAGTGACGAAACATGGATATACCAATATGACTCTGAAACAAAGTGTCAAAATGCACAATGGAAATCAGCTAATTCTCCACAACAAAAAAGTTCCATCAGTCCAAATCAAGAGTCAAAACGATGTTGCTAACCTTTTTTTTTGATACCAGAGGGATTATTCATTATGAATTTGGACCAACTGTACAAAGAGTTAACCAAGTTTATTATTTGTAAGTGCTGAAAAGGCTGAATGAAAAAGTTAGACGACCTAAAATTTTCGCCAATAATTCATGGCTCTTTATCAGGACGATGCACAAGCTCACACAGCGCTGTCTGTGAGTGAGTTTAAGCCAGTAAACAAATAACTTTATTGGAACATCCTCCCTACTCACCTGATCTGGCCCCCAATAACTTCTTTCTTTACCCAAAGATAAAGGAAATATTGAAATGAGACATTTTGATGATGTTCAGGAAATCAAAGGTAATATGACAACAGCTCTGGTGACCATTTCAGAAAGAGTTCCAAATTGCTTTGAAGTGTGGGCTGGGTGCTGGTGTTGGTGCATAGCTTCCCAAGGGCAGTACTTTTAAGGTGACTGTAGTGATAGTCAGCAATGAGATATGTAGCATTTTTTTTAGGATGAGTGGGTGAACTTAATTGTCAGACCGTGTGTGTGTGTGTGTGTGTGTGTGTGTGTGTGTGTGTGTGTGTGTGGTGTGTATTATAGTTGACACTCAATATTGTTTTATATTAGCTTCAGGTGTACAGCACAGCGGTTAGGCAATTGTAGTACCCATCTCACACTATACATAGTTTCTCCATTATTTATTATATTCTCTGTACTATATTTCACCTCCGTAATGACTATTGTGTGACTACCAATTTGTAGTTCCTAATCCCTTTGAAAATTTCATATCTTAATTGGTGGTTTCTGGAAAGGCTATTCTAGTTTATCATTTCCTATTTTAAAAAATAATGCTTTTCAAATTATTCAACTGACAGCAATGAAATATAACACATACATCTGTCAATACTTGAAGTTTTTTGATTCTTATCATAAGCATTTATAAATTATAGTTTAGGCTATAAAGAAAAATACACTAGAATACATATTTGATCAAATAACTTTTAAATAATTTATTTAATAATTTATTAAAATGTCATGTTATTTTATTTTTTAAATTAAATTTATTGAGGTGACAATGGTTAGTAAAAGTACATGGGTTTAAAGTGTACAATTCTGTAATACATCATCTATATATCATACTGTGTGTTCACCACCCAGAGTCAGTTCTCCTTCCATCACCATATATTTGAATAAAATGTCATTTTAAATTGGTAGTAACATAGCTATGTCTTTTAAAAACAAAGCAAAATATTTACAACTCTGTGACTCTTCTGTAATATATAGAATATAGTTGATAATATTGTAATAACTATGTATAGTGTCAAGAGGATACTAGATTTATTGGGGGGATCACTTCATAAATTATGTACATTATACTGTACACTTGAATGTTAAACATAATTGAAAAATAAAAACAATAAATGATCTAGAAAAATAGAAACAAAACCTTATTTTAACATAAAACAGTTCTACTAATCAAGAAATAACTAATATTTACATTTTGATATATTTTCAATATGCAAAATATATGCTTTTAGACGTTTTAGAGACCTAATGAAGTCTAACTTTTCATTTAACAGATGAAAATATTATATACCATGGAGTTTAGTGGTCTGATTGCTTTCTATCCCTTTGTACTAGTTTTCCCTGTCCTTTCTTGGCTTCCCATCTTCCCATTTCGGAAATGGGAAGCCAAGAAAGGACATTTCTCTATGTCTCCAGCTTTCTGACAGGCATAGTTTTAAAATTATTATTTTTGTAAATCCAGTTTGTTCTTGTTATTAATCCGGGGAAGACAGTACTTTGTGTTTTTCTACAATTTCCCTAGACATGGAAGCCTTATTCAAATTGTATTTTAGTTTTCATCAAAAGGGTTAATCTGATATCAACTATGTCATCATAGTCAGAAACAAAAGTCCTTGTTTATTTTTTAATAGCAAATATATGATCACACATTGAGAAAGTGCAAACAATACAATAAGATGCAAATTGCAAATGTTACTTTAAATTCTGGAATTTGTGTTGTTATTGAGATATTTGAATCAAGCCTCATTCTTTGTCACTATTGTAAGGAATTTTTTTAATCTCTCTAGATGAATTTTCTTTACCTTCGAAATTTCATAATTCAATTACAGTTTGTTAATTATTTTGTATTAATTTCTCCAGTGCAATGGTGCTTTACAATCTGCATGATCTGTTGTTATTACTTAATTGGATTTTGCCTTCTAATATAATCTTTGGATACGTTGTCAATGTCATATGTTGATATTACTTCTTTTTTTTTTTTTTTTTTTTTAAAGATTTTATTGGGGAATTGGCGGAGGGGAACAGCGTTGGGGAATCGGGGAAGGGGAACAGACAAGTTGCTGTCTTTTTGTTCTTCAGTTTAGTTGCGGAGGATGTTGCTTCACTGTTGGTATCGTCATTGCGCTCTTCCCGGATGAGGCAGATCGGTCGCTGGCCTCTGGATGTCGCTCACCGCGGCTATTGGCAGCTCACGCTTGGCTGCCAGCCGCTCACGCTGGCTGCGGGCCACTCACTGTAGCCTATGGCAGCCCACTGCAGCAGGGGCTGCAGCCCACACCATCACCGGGGCTCGCACAGCCCAGCTCCAGGTGGAGCTGTTGTTAGCTGTAGAGGGCATTGTCACTGGCCCTCATGTGGGATCCGAACCGGGGCCGCTGGCATCCCAAAACCAGCGCTTAACCAATGCGCCACTCGGCCGGCCCGATATTACTTCTTTATGAACATCATTTCAGCTATGTTGAATACTGTTTTCCTCCATATAATCTTGCTTAATTACTTTATTGTCCTTTTCCATTGATTTGACTGTATCTTAAGGTATTTTTGTGCCTTCAATATAGTTTTCAGTCCTCCATTTGATTTCTTGCTGTTCCATAAGAATTTTCTTTTAGCTGTGTAAGGATGTTTTTGTCCTACATCTATTACATGAGCTCTCGTAATCTTGATTTAATATTTTATCTGTGATGTTATTATAGATTAAATTATTGGCACCAATCCTCTACCCATCTGTATCAAGCCCTTTTTTATTATTTAACTGCATTCTTTACCTCACAGACCTCACAGACCTACAGTGTGTGAACCCCTTGATATTTTCTGGTCATGTGAACTTGATTTTTAAAATGGAATGTTAGTAGATATGATGTCAAGAAAGGGTTAGAGATTTGCTTGCACATATGGGCTTTCTCTCTTGTGTTTCTCATGGTCATGAAGCAAGCATGCACTGGGGTGCAAGCAAGCCTGCTTGTTCCAGTAGAAGAGATATTGAGAGCGGCCAGAACTCATCCTTAGGCTAGAACTCTCTATCCAATGTCAATTTCTTTCAACAAAGCCACTGCAGGTCATCTGTAGACACTGAATGTGTGTGTGTGTGTGTGTGTGTGTGTGTGTGTGTGTGTGTGTGTGTGTCTGGTAGTAAACACTAATTTTTACAAACTGATTGCACATATATACTCAATGAACTCGTTCTCATTATTGTCAGCTACAGCATGGGACAGACATATGTAAATTTTCTTTCTTGATTATTATTTGTACTTATGTTTTTCTTACTTTTTCTTTTGTTTTGTACAGATTATCTTTTAATGTTGCTATATTTCTTTTCTTCATCTGCTTTGCTCAATAAGGAAATCCTGTCAAATATTGCTTCATTTTGGGTGACTTTCTTTAACTTTGGGTGATTCTCCCACTATTGTGAGAGCTGTTCATCTTCTCCATAGAACTACCGCTTAAAGGTTGAATGAAGAGTATACATTGCATTTATTTTAGGTAGTGTGAGAGCATAGTTAGAATAGGAAAGCCCAGCTGAAGCAATGCTCAGTTTTAGCTGGCGGACTTGGGATGTATTTTTCAGGATCTGATTTTATCAAATTGACTGTATAGAGTTTACTGAACCTAATAAGAAGTGCTATTTGTTCTCATAGAGAAGCCTGTTAGACTTTGGAGCCCAAGAACATGTCGGCTTTGGGTGTCTCTTGAATTTTAAACATCATTCATGAAGCAGCAGTCATTCTCATTAATAAACTCAAAATAAGAGCACAAATAACATCTGTAGTTTCGTGTCCCTGATTTTTTGTTTAACATTGGAGGAGAGGGGCCTAGATGAAGGACACTGTCATTGTCCCTCTTCCTTCTAAATTTCTCCTTTTAAAGTCCTCTCCTATTTTCTGTTTTATTCTTCCATTGGTTCATGTTGCTTAGGTTCTGTTTTCTGTATTGCTATGAGTAGTCTGATTTTTTTCCTATCACTTTTCCTTGCAATTATTATCGGTCCAAATAGCATTAGTCTGATGAGATCCTAAACTAACTGGTGGAAAAATCTATTTTTGGGGTTTTTATTATTTTTATATTGAGCTGCTTTCTTATCCCTTAGTCTGCTTCTTTTAAATATACATATGTTCACATTAGCTTTCAGGATTCTGTCTCTTCACAATGCATTTGGGTGGCGACATGGAGGATGGTGTGGATAGAGCAGCTTTCTTACTCGGCTAGTTTTAGGAAATGATTGTATAAAAGTGTGCCTCTTCATTGTTTTCTATTGTTGAAAATTTGCTAGGCTTTTATGTGTTTGTTTGCATTAGTTAACTATTGTAAAAATATGCTAATATTTAACTTTACTATCTTACCTTGAAATTATGCATATTACTTTGAGCTTTCAATTACTTTTGCAATTAAAACTGGCATTCCAATAATATATTAAATCTAACTTATTTCCTTAAAATTATTTATAGGTTTACTTACCAACATTTCTAATTATGGCTCTACTATTAAATTTGGGCTCTTTCTACAGCTGAGTTATTTGATACAGTCATTAGTGTATATCTCAATTTTCACTAGTCTTTTATTGCACATGATGTTTCTTCTTGTGTTTTTTACTTACTAAGTTAATGGATAGTCTTATCTTTATAAGGATGCTTTGGTAAAATCATTTTTCATAAATGGTAAGTGCTTTATACAATATTTAATTTATTTCCTGTGGGGGCAGGTCAAAATAGAAGTAAACATATTTGTATTTCATTTTCTGTCACTCTTAAGTTATGTGTCCTTTAAAATTCAAACTATATTTGATTCTGTCTCTTTATGATTCTTTCTTTAATTTGTAATAGTATGCATTCTCTTCTGAATTCTAGTTAAAGCAGTTGGTTAATTTTTCAGATTGAAGGTTTCAAATCTCCAGAGAAGAGCATTAGAAAGCTTCAGACGCATAGCTAATTGAATAATTGAACCAACTCTACAAATTGCTAAACCCCAGCATTTGCATCTGTTGAAAATTCTCACAAGTGCCCATTAGATGGAAAATGCAGACTCTGCATAAATACAAAAGAATCCTGGTCCCTAATGTACCTTTGACTCTCTATAGTAAGAACATAAGTGCATTTGAAAATAATCCTTTCAAACTAATTGATTTATTATTAAACACATACGACTCTCTTCCAAACAATGGATAACATAAATGATATATTGGGAATCACAATCACACCAAAACAATTCTTTACTTGCAAACACATTAGGATTTTCTTACCTATTAAAATATTCTAACTGATTTTATATCAGGTGTGAAATCCATATGCAAAATATACACATTTAAAAAAATAAAGCTTGTAAAATAATTATAAAAAAACAATGCCAAATGGTTGTAAATCATAAAATAAAATTAACACTGACTACTCAATATTCTGATTACAGAGATTTAATTTATATTATTACAGGAGAAATAGGAAGCATGATGCGTTTTTAATATTTGTATATAAAATTAATATTTCATGTTTGTATTACTCTAAAACTATACCCCATTAATAGAAGTGACATATGACTTGAGATATATAGAAAAGAATATTTTTGTAATGTTTCAAGGGTACCATGGATAGAATAATACTTCTAATTTTCTAAAGGATACATGACAAATAGCTCCAGGTATTTAATAGGACCACACTAATATTTCTTTCTCTAGAAATGTATAGGGTGACATAACTGTGAGGAAAATAAAAGAATATTTTACTTAAAAGCCTACATGATACTGAATTAATTAGTTATTTGCTTAGTTACAAACCACCTTCTTATACTTCAGTTTGTTTATTGGGAATAGGACAACATATCTGTTTAGTCAACTGGCATCCTGTTAGGTAAGTTATTAGACATACCCTTATTTTTATATAATAATAAAAGACTTTAACAAAAAGAATAGTTGATGGTCTACCAAGGAGACCACTCTGGTTTCTTGGTTGGTCAGGGCTCTTATTTACATAAATGCTACCCCAGGAGGACAGAAAATAGAAGATAATGTGACATGTAAATTCTATGAGATGCTTGAAAACACATAATAATTTCAATGGTTGTAAGTGGATGAAATTGTTCTATGATGTTACCTTCCTATCATTCTTCCAATCCCCCCTTTGATCCTCATAAGGAGGATTTGAGTCTTATATGTCTAGGGCCAATTAAGAAGCAGAAATTGCATTTTAAGGAATTGCTCAACATTAAGAGAATGATATAATTAGTATCAGATAATACACCAGTTACTCGCTCACTGAAAACAACCCATAGTAATTTCACGAGACTCTTTGTTGCTGTTTATCAATTCACTCATTTCTGTAAGAAGACTTGCAAAACTCAAAACTTTAATTCAATTTACTCCTATTTTTCGAATTTAAAAAAGGTCCTATCACTGTCTCAAGGTATCATTATTTTTTCCTTAATATTTTTCTTTACTCTTTCTTTTTCATAGAAGCTCAAGATCCCCTATACTTTATTGAAGTATTATCATACTTAAATAACAATCTTTATTTTTATTTCATGTGATGCTATGCAAGAAAAAGGAGTTCAGTTTAACAAAACTAAAGTAGATTATTCTAGTGAAATATTCATTTTCCACCAGGCATTTATTGAGATGCCTATTTATACCAGGTGCCATGTTAAGATAACCTTATCAAGATAAATTATATACATTCCTTCTACCTGATAACTCAAAATTTTGATGGAAGTCTGCTGTCTTAGCACACAAATATGATACATACAACAGTTTTGCTATATTTAAAACATATCATCATATTATCAAAAGTCAAAGGGACTTCAGAATTTGAGATTAAACTTTCTGAAATTATTACCAAAAGGATCTGATGAACATTACTTTAATAATTTAAGATGCTTAAGTAGTGAACTAGTTTAGATAATTAATAGAGCTCTATAGCAAGTTTTCCTAGGCTAAAATTCTTGTTTGCCAATTCCCGAGCTATATCGCCACATTATTTGTCTCTTTAAGAATATTTCTCTACCTGTGAATTCAAAGTGATTATGGAACCATATAGCTGGTACTTTTATAAATAACAACTTCTTCTTGCCACAATTTAAAACTAAAATCCGATACCATAGCTTTATACCCCTCTGATAAAATGTTTAGTAAGAGTTAAACAAATGTCATGTTATTATTATACTTTTAACACTTTTTCTAGTTGAAATTCTGCAATTTGTTTTTTTACATCAAATTCTCCCATTATACTAGAAGCCTCTAATTAGCAAATGCAACAGCCTCCTAACATTACAAGGATGCATCTGGAATGTATTAGGTATTATACAAATATTTGCTGAATGGTATTTGATATCAGAGAGATTACTGCACATTATTAAACCACTACATTTTTCATATTCTGGACTTTCTTTGGTAAACATTTCCAAAAAAAATACACTGTTAGAGATATAAAAGAAAGAAAAAAAGAAGAAGAAAAAAAAAGCCCTGCTCTCCTTATTCTTAATAAAGAAATCTTTGAAAAATTATCATGGTATAAAAATGGTATACCTAAAAAAGATCAGTATTATCACTTTGGGGTATGATGAAATTGGGTCTCTCCCTCCTTTCTGAATCAGAATAAATTTTGATTAAAAAAAATTACTGAAGGAAACAAATAGTGAGACAACAAGAGAATGAAATTAGTATTTTTTTAATCTTCTTTATTCCATTTAGTCTATAATAGTCTTTTGTTTGAGGGAGAACGCTTGATTTCTCAACAGTCCAGAACTTTAGATTTGGCACAGTTTCCTCAGTGAAAAGGGCAAAAAAGATGTCTTATCTTTCATACCCTATAAAGTGACTCAGGCATTGTTGTTAGGGGTTACCGGTGAGGCTAGGTCAGGGGTTGAGTTTTCACACATTTTACTGTTTCATTCAGGTTAGAATTTAAAGTAACATGATCATACACATGTTTATATTTTCAGATGCTTATATATAGGTTTTTCTTTAATTTACTGTCAAAAGGGAAGTTAGTACAATTTTCAAAGAAAAACTTGGAATAAATAGCTTTTGACATGACATAATAGTTACACAAAAATAAGTTCCTAATTACAGACTTATAGATACTGACCATTCATACTGCCCACTAAAGAGGGGCAAACTTTCTTTAAGCTGGAGCTCAGCATATTTGGCTAAACACAACAGCAACAATCAAGCAGTCCTGTTTGCTTTCAAGGGAAAGATAATATAACATGGCAGTATTGAGAGTATCAGATACCATGCAGACTCATTTCCCAAGGATATTCCATAACATGCTGGCAGATCTAAAAATAGAAAATACTTATCATAATACCCTCTAGGACTGTCAATGTTGTTTTTTGTTTTGTTTTGTTTTTAAAGATTTTATTGGGGAATTGGGGGAGGAGAACAGTGTTGGGAAATCAGGGAAGGGGAACAGACAAGTTGCTGTCTTTTTGTTCTTCTGTCTAGTTGCGGAGGATGTTGCCTCACTGTTGGTATCGTCATTGCGCTCTACCTGGATGAGGTAGATGGGTCGCCGGCCTCTGGATGTCGCTCACCGCAATGATTGGCAGCTCGCGCTGGCTGCCAGCCACTCACGCTGGCTGCTGGCTCCTCACTGTAGCCTATGGTAGCCCACTGCAGCAGGGGCTGCAGCCTACACAGTCACCCGGGCTCACACAGCCCAGATCCAGGTGGAGCCGTTGTTCACCACCTTAGTTGTAGAGGGCAGCGTCACCGGCCCTCACATGTGGGATCCCAACCGGGGTGCTGGCATCCCAAAACCAGCACTTAACCAATGCGCCACTCGGCCGGCCCCTGTCCATGTTGTTTTAGCCTTTTTTTTTTTTTATTGCTTTGCAGTATTCCCTTATATATATCTATGTGCCACATCTTGTTTAACCATTCATCTATGGATGGGCACCTAGGTTGCTTCCATATCTTGGCTATCATAAATAATGCTGCAATAAACATAGGGATGCATATATGCTAACTGAAATACGTGAAACAGAGGAAAACAAATATTATATATTTCACCTATACGTAGAATGTAAAAAAAAAAAATGAACAATCAAAAAAACAAAATAAACTCACAGAAACAGAGATTAAAGGGATGGCTGCCAGAGGAGAGGGCATGGAGGATGGGTGAAAACCAAGAAGGGGGGTATAGTCAATATCATGAGGAATTATATGGTGACAGATTATTAGTGGTGTGATCACATTGTAAGGTATAACAATGTTAAATCACTACATTGTACACCTGAAATTAATATAACCAATATAATATTGTATACTGTTGATGTAAGAAATGTCTGAACCTATAGAGAATTTTTATGAGTTTATTTGAGCCAAATTGACAATTGTTGGGAAGCAAAGTCTCAATGGATTAAGAAAATGCTCTCGAGAATGGCAGTTTTGCAACTTATTTTATATATTAGAATCAAATAAGGAGATGTGAGGAGGGTTATATAAAATCCATTAGTGGTAGATTAAGGGGGTGGGGGAAAGCAAAGTGGGGAAATCTCTGGGATTAGATAAAAAGTAAAATGGAAAGACACATACCTCTTTTACATTGGTGGGTACAGGGCAGTTAATAATTAACATTTACAGCACACAGAGATGGTATTTGGGGAACAAGATAATAATGAGGGGTTCTGTGATCTGCTCTGGAAAAGTGGGTTTTGCCCTGGAAAAAGAGATTACTCTGACATTCCAAGGGTATCTTATTATTTTAGATGCAAAAATGACAACAAACAGGCTCACTTAAGTTACAGATTGACCTTTGTCAAGGAAGCGACAGACCAAGGATGTGACTGCCCTCCCGGCTTGCTTTGATTAGGAATTTTTATGTTCAGACCATCCTATGTGACTAATTTCAGCCTGAGTTTCACCATGCTGGTCACCATGCTGAGCTTGCCAGATTTAGTATGTGCCCCCTTTTTCATCTACAGTACCAACTGTATATAAATACAAAAATAAAATAAAAAACACATTCTCCTTAATAAAGAAAACCAAATATAAATTTAAATTATATGACTTCTGCTGCAAGATCAAATATTCTTTCATTCTCTTATTCAAAAAATATTTACTTAGCGGCTACTGAAACAGGACCCTGTTGGCAACCCCATAGTACTGGCCTCTCCAAGTCCTGGGCCTCACTTTACCTTGACCTATAGTTTAACAATAGATCATCCCTCTGTGGCTTGAGCTCTGAATGTCCCCTATCCCACCCAGTTCCCTGAACCTAAAGATGAATAATACCCTTAGGCTTATTGATCACCATCTCAATGGTACCAAGCTGATCCGATCATTGTTCCTGGGTTGCTTCTGGAGAACACCCAGGTTTTCCCTTAAATATTCCAAGCAGGTCTGAAAATGTTAAGGCAGGTTTTGGAGATATTAACTTTCTGCCTTCTCAGACCACTTATTCTATGACCCAATTCTGGCATCTGTCTATTGGCTGAGCGGCGCAGGCAGCATGAGCCCTGGACTCATTTGACTTTTGGTTTAATTACCATTTCCTAAATAGCAACTATTTACTAAAACTATACAGTATCCTAGTTTTGTGGGTAAGCAAAAAAGAACAAGGAAATCATGGTCCTAATATCATAGAGCTAATAGTCTATTTTACAGTTGACACACAAAGCAATAGTTCTACTATGGTATACTACATCTAAGACATAGGTGACACATAGATGGTACAGTCTACTAAAGCAAGGAACACAAGTATTGCAGACAGGAATAGCACATAAGCAATACTGCAAACTTGAGAGAAAGTGCAATGCATTTAGAGATTGGAAAAACATTTAGTATCACTCCATTTTGTAGAAGAGATAGTGATTAGAGGTAAACTGGAAAAACAAAAAGCTAGAGAAAACCTTACAAACTGTTTTAGGATTTATGGCTTTTACCTAAGGCACAGTGGGGAATCATTTCAAAGGCTTTATGGAGCAGGGTGACATAGTTACATTTGCATTACAAAGAGAATTCTGATCTCAGTGTGAAGTGTGGATTAAAGACAAGCCAAACTGGACATAGTGGGATTATTTAGAAAGCTATTGTGTTAGTCAAAGGAATTAAATGAGTATCCTGTTTCAGAAAAAATATGTGGGAGTTGAGTAAATGAATAAGTGGTATTTTGTAATGGGTTGTGATAGAAAGAGTGGGTTGTCGGAAATGTCATGAAGCATGTTTGCAACAGATGTCACTAGTTCATTTTTGGAAATATTGGCGTCATTTGCATTTGTGTTATTGTTACGTAATTTGACAGTTCTAGATTCATTCTAAAAAAAAAAAATCAGCGATTTGGTTGAGTTTTGGAGATTTTACAACAAATTGAAGATGAAAGACCAAACTGTATTTTTGCCATATTTTACTGTTTTACTTTCATAAAGGGAAGAATGTGTGTCAAGCATGCGAAAACTTGCATAAAGTTTATGGTGACAATACTCTACAAGAACGTCAGTGCCAACGATAGTTCATGAAATTCCATGCTGGTGATTCTGATCTCAACGACGCTCCTCTGTCAGAGAGGCCCACCGAGGTTGATGATGACAAAATAAAGGCATTGATCAAATCAAACCCACCTTACATGACATGAGAGATTGCACAAACATTGAACATCCATCATTCAGGCATTGACAACAACCTTAAGAAGCTGGGATATGTAAGCAAGCTCGATATTTGGGTTCCTCATGAACTCAAAGAAGTTCACTTGACAGTGCATATAAACATCTGCAATATGCTCATTAAACATGAGGAAAACAATCCTTTTTTGAAGTGACTGATAACTGATGATGAGAAGTGGATTGTTTATAACAATGTGGTGTGCAAACTGTCTTGGTCCTGATGTGACAATTCACCTCAAATGTCAGCGAAAGTAGACATTCATCAGAAGAAGGTTATGCTCTCAATGTGGTGGGATTTTAAACGTGTGTTTTTCAAGCTCCTCCCAAAGAACCAAACAGTCAATTTGAATGTGTGCTGTCAGCAATTGGGCAGTTTGAATGAATCCATCATCCAGAAATGTCCACAGCCTGTTAATTGTAAAGGAGTTGTGTTCCATCATGACAATGAGAGACCACACACAAGTTTGATCACCCATCAAAAATTATTGGAGCTTGGATGGGATGTGTTGCCACACCCACCATACTCGCCTGACCTTGTAGTGTTAGATTTCCACTTGTTTTGCTCTCTTCAAAACTCCTTGCATGGTATAATGTTCAATTCAGATGAGGCTGTAAATCAGCACCTTATTCAGTTTTTTGAAAATAAAGACAGACCCTTCTATGAATGAGGAATTATGAAGCTCACTGAAAGATGGCAAAGGGTTATTGAACAAAATGGACAATATATCATTAATTGATCTTTGTTCTTTATCTAAATAAATGACCTTTGAAAAACATAGACAAAATACGTCATTACTTTTCCAACAACACAATAGAAAGATGGGAGCACCTTTAAAAGAGAAAAGTGCATGCATTTTTGTAATTATGATTCATGGAGTTTGTAAAACATAAAACTGCCCAAGGCAAAAAGTTGCCAGATTTGTGGGTTTGAACATTAGCACTGATATTACAGCTCTTTGATTTGAAGTCATCGGGATACAGATGATTACTAAGGCCACCATGATAATGAATGACTGTACTGAGGAAATGTAAGATGAAAACAGATCTTGGAAAAAGCTCTGAAGATCAATATTTAACATATATGTTTAGGAAGTAAAGCCTATGAAAGGACATTAAAAAACAAAAGATAAAACAACAACAAAAAAGAGATAGCCAGAATTACAGAATCAGTCATGGCAGTGAAAAAGAAAGTTTTGAAAAAGGAATAGTAAGGGAATTAGATGTTAGATCAGGTAGGAGAAGTAGTGCAAAAGTTTATTGGATATAATAATCAAGAGGATATTGATGGTCTTAGAGCAATTTGAGTTAAGTGCTATAAATCAGATTATAATAGTTTAAGAGGTGAGTGAGAAGTGCAGACTTAAGGATAGCATACCTGTACATAGTAAATTCTGTCATGATTACTGTGACAAACAGGAGCTAATGAATGCAGTAGTTGTGAACAATAGGCTGTTTAAAGAAGGCTTCCTTTAAGGTGAGAGAGAGTTGAGTATGTTTAAATGATTACAGGATGGGTTTTCCAGAGAGGGAAAGATAAATACAGAAGGGTGAGTGGGGTTCCAGAGAATGCCCATGTCTAGGGCATACATACAGAGAACAGGTGGAAGGAGTTGCTCTGAATGGGTTTAAGAACCTCTATTTTAACCAAAAGGAAGGAGAGAATAATAAATAGAAGTAGAGATATGTTTCAGATTTAAGATAAATTTGAGGTTCTCATCCCATGATTTTGTTATTCTGTAAAAGTAGAGGTAAGATAGTCTCATGAAATTTGTATCTGGATTTTAACCTAACTTTTTTTCTGAAATATAAATAAAACACAATTTATTGAACACTCTAGGTATATATGTCCTGCCATTGAGCTGAGGAAAAAAGGAATCTCAAAAGTAAAAGATTGAGATTTACATACTATAGTACAAAATTGATTTACTTCAACTCATTGTTAAAGGAAAGAATATTTTCCATTCCATTAATATCTTAAAAAGTGAGAAAGACTGCAGCGTGCGTTCAGAAAAAAAAATAGAAAAAAGGGTGTAACAAGATATGTTTTTTTAAATTTCTTTCATGTCCAAGGGTCAGGAAACTAAAAAGTTATTCTTTCAAAGTGTGTTTTATATTGGTAGTGTTCTACTGGGAAATATCATAGCTTGGCATAAAGTTAAAGTCCTTGATTAGTAAGTATTCCATAACTCCTGGATGGCCAATCATCTTGATAGTAGGTGTCTTACTCTATTCAGATAATACTGAGGATCACCTCTAGATATATTTGTTTCAGAAAATATGTTTTGAAGACAAAAAATATAAAACAAGTAAATGAGCAAAGGGAAGAAAGTCTAAATGTCAGTAACTTTATTAATTTTTAGTTGTATTACATTATTTGAGATGGTCTAGTTCACTTCAGTATTACTAGACAAGTGGATTTTCTCCAATGCTTTAATCATGGTCATATATACACAGTTTTGGTTCATTTACAAGTGACTAGCATAATGTAAATGTAAATCTGAATGGAGTTCAGAAGAAAAAACAGGTTGACTTGAAAGACATTAGGGAAGAAATACCAAGAACCTGTCCAGCCCTGTCCTGGCTCCTGCCTCCTCATGCCTGCAAGGCCATTATCAGCACATCCCCTGTCTGAGCAGAAGTCAGCCTGTTCCCTCCTGAAGCAACCCCTCCTGCAGCTATCCTTAAAGATTTCCTTGGGATTGCTCTGCTCCATTGTAGTAGGTTTGGGGAGAAGAAAAACTACTCTTATGTTACTGAAAACATTGAGACAAGAAAAATTCAGTCCCTCCTCTTCCCATTATGTTGATAACTTTTGATCCTAAGGATTTCTTCTCACTCTTCTGTTTGTATAAAGGATAAAGGGCCTGTGTTGGACTGTTAGGGAGAGAACACTATTAGAGCAATTGCTTGGGTTTGCACAGCCATTTCATATGCTTCCTCAACAATCCTCAAAAAAGCTGAGTATGCACAGCTTTTCTCTTTTTCCTCAGTTCTAGAATCTACACAGAAATAACTAGATGACAAGAAGAGTCCTCAATATATTATGTTTTATATAAAAAGTATACATCCACAAAAATCAAATGCTACTAATTTCATATTAAAAGTGAGAAACACAAATATTCAAATTCCTATTATATCAAGTACAGATTCATGTTAGAACTTGCAGTACATTATAAATATTCTAAAAAGTATTTTGTTTCACCAATGAGAAAATTTAGAAATTATTTTATAGTTTAGTGTATTTAAAATTCTATTACCAAAAATAGCAATCAAATAACACCAGGTTTTTAAGTTCTGCAAGCAAGTTTTTCATTCCTTTCTGTCTCCATTTTCTGCCTACATGTGCATGCTCACTTAATTAAATTTACAACACTGTTTTGTATTTAGTTTTGCATTTTCTTCTCACTTAGTAAAATGAATTGCAAGTACTGGACACTGCATTTTCTTAAAGATATAAATAAAAACCAGCATTAATTGCTCTAATGGTTAACATTTTTAAACATTTAACAGAAGGCTATTTACCTATCTTGAATTATATTTTTAATGTCTGACACTAAAATGGATGTGAATGTTAAAGGCATACATTTTTAGCAGAAAAAAAATGTTGAAAAGTAAATGCTAAGACTATTATGTTTACATTCCTAAATTAGTCAGAGGAAACAAACTAATTCACAATATGATATGTACCTAAACACATAAATGCAGATTTGTCATCTTTAAAATCATGTTTTACATGTCATCCTGACATTAAAACCAAGTGCTTGTAGATACATCCTCCTTGCTCATCTTGATTTTGTGAATTTGTGAAGTTGAGAAGGGCTCTCTCAACAGCTGGTAATGTATTCCTGTTGAGGAATGCTCTAAATAGGTTGCCTTGGGAAGTACTTAGTTTTATTGAGTAATATGTCAGTGCCAGATATCTCTTATAAGAAATTTGATTTCTCTGGGAAATGTGTTCATTTGTGTGGCTTTTAGATAAATCAGTTTGGAGAAAGGTCAGGAGGCATTTCAGCTCTTTTTTCATTGCTTTTGTTAAAAGTAATATGGGCACTGTCACAATTTCACTGGGAACTCTAGATGAATCAGAAAGTTGAAAAGGTTTCTGAAAATATACCTAAACCCCTTAGGAGAAACACTGGAAAACTATAAAATATTTGGAAAAATATAAAATATTAAACAAATTTCTAAAATGAATTAACTAATACTAAACAGGGAGTAACTACAACTAAAATATACAAATAAAGTGCTCAAGGAATCCAGAAAACATACTTGTCAAACATTCATCCTTAACTACCTCCTCCCAACAGAGTTAGAAAAAAAACCCATATCTGCCTGGAAGCAGTGTGAGAGCATAGGAGATTTTATGCACAATTAATAGAACACCAGAAATCCACCTTAAATGAATCTGTAGTCATGTGCCACATAAAGACAACATGTAGGTCAATGACAGATTGCATACAAACAGTGTTCCATAAGATTATAATGAAGCTGAAAAATTCCTATAACCTAGTGATGTCACAGCTGTCATAAAATAAGTGTAAGGTATTACTCCCATCATTGTGGTCATGCTGGTGTAAATGTTACCTAGGAGAAAGGCCCCAGGGTCTGGGAGGCTCTTACTAAATGCTATGTCTGCTAAATGCTATTTAAAATGTGGCACGGTATTTTGCAGTTGAGCTTTACCAGAAACACAACCAGATAAGTTTAGCCACTGCAAAGAAGAAATCAATATGTAATTAACCAAATAATGTATTTAAGCAATGGCTAAGCCTCCCTCTAGGGAGGCATAGCTTTGGAAACAATTCCCCTGTGTCCTGTACTTGTCACAAGTAAAAATAAAGACTTGTCTTCCATAAGACCTGTGTTCCTTTGTCTCAGACACTCCACGCATCGAACACATTGTGTTCAGTTACATGAACAAATCTACTGTGCTGCCCATATAAAAATGTAGCATATACAACTATATACAATACATAATACTTGATAAAGATAATAAATGACTATGTTACTGGTTTATGTATTTACTATACTATACATTTTTATCATTACTTTACAGTATATTTACATTAAAAAGTTTGCTGAAAACAATATTCTGTGTTAAGCCAGCAGCAGCCTCATACATTTCATGCTTACCACATGTCTTGATTGCATCATTTTCTCTTATACTTGATTGGATCT
Organism: Aselliscus stoliczkanus; assembly: GCA_033961575.1. Classification (NCBI taxonomy): domain Eukaryota; kingdom Metazoa; phylum Chordata; class Mammalia; order Chiroptera; family Hipposideridae; genus Aselliscus; species Aselliscus stoliczkanus. Next base: position 188,637,089 of record CM066728.1, read on the forward strand.
TGTGTGGTGTTGTAGAGTATCATGCTGTAAAGGATTATAGCCTAGGAGCAATAGGCTACACCATATAGCCTAGGTGTGTAGTCAGCTATACCATCTAGGTATTAACCATACTACAGTATTAACATAATGACAAAACCTCCTAATGACATATTTTTCAGAACATATCTTTGTTACTATGTAGACATGACTGTATAAAAGACATGCATTCAATTAAAAGATCCATATCAAAATAAAAAGATTAATACAACTAATAAAGTTAGCAAATTATTAATAATGCATACAATATTGAGAATATCATTGATATATAAATATTGGACTTCTGGTTTTGACACAGCTAATAGTTGGAAGAGAAGAAAGAAAAAATATAATAATATAAAAGATTATGATTTAGGGGAATCAATCTACAGATAAATAGAAAGATTTATTTATTTATTTATTTATTTATTTATTTTATTTATTTATTTTTTTTTTTTTGAGGGCAGTGTCACTGGCCCTCATATGTGGGACCGAACCAGGGCCACTGGCTTTCCCAAGCCAGCGCTTAACCACCGCGCCACTTGGCCGGCCCTAGAAAGATTTATTTAATAGTTAGGGAATCAATTAAGAAATTGAGTAGAAGAATGGATAATAAATAGGAAATCTCCTTTTTGTGTAAGAATACAATGTAGATATCAAAATAAAAGACTGAATATGTCCCCAAATTAAATATGCTACAGATAACACATAATTTCTCATATAATTAGAATAAAAACATTTCTTACTTTTCCAATTTTTGAAGTACCTAAGGAAAAAAGATATTTGTGATTGGAGATTCTGATTGCCACCTCATAGTAAAATATTAGAACACAGAGAACAAAAAGAAAATATTATAATACATTAGCATAATCTACTATGGATCAATGCTATAGGGAAGAGGCATAAACCAACCAGTTCATCGAGTCTCTGGAAAACAGTATATAACACAATTCACCCAACTGCTAAGTCCATTATAAAACCAATTGATTTGGATCTGTTTTTTTGTCGTTTGTTGGTCTGTTTCACTTTTTTGGTAAATAAATGCAATTACCATGAAAATAGAAACAAAATATAATTATTGTTGAAGCAACCTGTGTATGGACAGATAAATGGATAAACAAAATGCTTATATACTCTCAGTGGAATATTATTTAGTCTTAAAAAGGTAGAAAGTTCTGTCACATGTTATTACATGGATGAACCGTGAAGATGCTATATTAAGTGAAGTGAGCCAAAAAGGATAAATACTGTATAATTACACTTATAAGGGATAACTAAAACAGTCAAATTCAGAGATATAAAGAAGGATGATGATTTCCAGGGCCTAGGGAAAAGGGAGGATAAAGAGTTACTATTTAATGGGCATAAAGTTTCAGTTTCACAAGATGAAAGTTATTGAGATGAATGCTGGTAATGGTTACATAACAATAAGAATGTATTTAATGCTTCAGGTGTACAGTGCAGTGATCAAGCCTCTACTCCATCCATGTTGTATAATACTGTATACCAACTGTAATTGAATATATAGATAGTCACGGGATGTGGATTATAATGTGGAAGGGAGTCAGAGGAAGTGTAATAGATATATATGATATGGGGGGAGGAGTGGGGTAGCGAATTGGGGGAGGGGAGTTGTCACTTTGAGGGGTAAAAAGTATAACTATTGCACTGTGTTGTACATCTGAAACTAATTAAAAATAAATAAATAAAATAATAATAATAATTAAAAAATAAAATAAAATAAAGGATATAAGGTCTGAAAAAAAGAAGAATGTATTTAATGCAACTAACTATACACTTAAAATCATTAAAATGGTAAATGTTATGTAATGTATATTTTCTGTGATTAAATAAAATAATTATAGCCATTAAAATAAAAGCAACATCACAACAGAAACCATCTCTTAGATACAGAGAATAAACTGATAGTTTCCAGAGGGGAAGGGGGCTGGCCGGGGTGCTGGTTGAAACAGGTGAAGGGATTAGGAAATGCAAACCAGTAGTTACAAAATAATCATGGGGGTGTAAAGTATAGCATAGAGTATATAGTCAATAAAATTTCAAAAACTATTTATAGTGCAGGTGGGTACTAGACTAATCAGGGAATCACTACACAAATTACATAAATGTTTAACCACTATAGTGTACATCTGAAACTAATATAAAATAATAGTGAATATCAGCTGTAACAGAAAATTAGTATTAAAAAAGAAAAATAAGGGCCGGCCGAGTGGCGCAGTGGTTGAGTGCTGGTTTGGGAAGCCAGCGGCCCCCGGTTCGGGTCCCACATATGAGGGCCAGTGACACTGCCCTCAAAACAAAAAAAAACAAAAAAAAAACAAAAAAAAAAAACAAAAAAAGAAAAATAAGAAAAAATAAAAGCAACACCATAATTCTTGAAATAACATATATTAAAATAACAATTTAATTTAGTTAAACACAAATTTACATTTCCTATGCTCAAACATTTTTTAGAAGTAACGACAGCTTATTCAATCAGTAAACCAATGTGAGTTTTGGAAGAACATACACAGGTAGAAAAATAAATCTATGTGTATGTTATATTTAGCACTGATAAATCAGAGAAGACTATTTTATTAAACCCAAATTAGTTGTTCTGTTTGCAAAGAAACAACTAAATTATGTGAACTTAAATTCTTAAGGTGTTTCTGAGTTAGTTTCCCTATTAATAATACGTCTTGTTTCACACATTAAAAGTGAATTTCAATTTCCATAATTTCTGGAAATTTTAGGAATATTCGATTTATACATGCACTTGCCTATTTCTAAGCCCATCATAATAGACACCCTTTAAGAAATTTTATTATCTAATTTGGAAATTCCATCTTGGAAAATATTACAAGCTCACATAATTTGTGTTAAAGACCTTTCTGCATTGTAGACATTTAAATAAACAAAAGGGGAATGGTTGTAGCTTCAGTTCTAAAATTACAGCCATGAGTCAAGCATAAACACAGAAATACAGAAATTCTTAGTCTACATATTCATTTTCTAGAGGGCATGACATTCTTCACTGATTTGAGATTGAAATAGACGAACATAAAACACTACAAATATAAACATAAAAAACATAAACAAAATAAAAATACAAACATAAAATACCATGTAATCATCATCTTTCAATCAACAGAAACAAAGTCTCCATAACTCATTAATCCGTTAACAGGGACCACCACATGATTAGACCATAAATCTAAAAGAAGTAGGTACTGGAAATCATGTGACAATTCAAGTGGATCAATTCCTTATCCTGCAACTACTATTATGCTACAAGAAGAAGTACTGACATATGGTACAACTCAGAGATCCCTGAGGACATTATGCTGAGTGAAAGAAGCCTGTCACAAAATACCACACATCATATGGTTACATTTGTACGAAATGTCCAGAATAAAGATATCTGTAGAGATAGAAAGCAGATTGGCTGGAGGTAGAAGGAAGTGGGAAATGACTGCTAATAGGTATATTTTTTTTTTGAGGGGGAGGTGATATAAATGTTCTAAAATCAGATTGTGATGTTTGCACAATTTGTATATACTAAATATTATGAAGTTGTATATATTTTTACTTATAAATTTCTTCAAGCTTTATTGAGGTGTTTTTGGTTAATAAAAATTGTGTCTATTTATGGTGTACAAGATGATATTTTGATATATTGATGCATTGCAAAATGATTACCATAATCAAACTAGTTAACATTTCCATCACCTCACAGTTCTTTTTTTGTGTGATTCATAAGAATATTTAAAATCTACTCACTTAGCAAATTTCAAGTATTCAATACAGTAATATTAACTACAGTCACCATGTTGTACACTGAATGGCATACCTTATAGGTGAATTTCATAGACGATGAATGCAATTCAGGAAAAACTCTTAAAGATATCGCACACAAACCATATTCCCTTCCTTTCCGCCCTGTTTAAGTTGATTTTTTAATGTGTTCCTAAAATTTTGTTTATTTTGCTTGATACCTGTCTCCCACTGCTAGTATAAGCTACTTGGGGCAGAAGTTTCTATGTATATATTATTCATTGATTTACCTGTAATGTATAAAAATGTGTCTGGCATATTGCAGTGTACAATAAATGTGTTAGATGTGCAAAGTAGAGTAAAAAAAGAGAAAAGAAAAAAGAACACTATAAAAACATCAACAAACCACCTAAAAGAAAACTATAACTAAGAGTGAAAAGCTGAGTTAATATATACTTTAAAAATGCAGAAAAATAAGATATAAGCCTCTTTAATAAATGGTGCTGGGAAAATTGGAAAGCCACATCAAAAATGAATGAAACTAGGCTGCTATCTGTCACCATGTACCAAAATTAACACAATGGATCAAAGCCCTAAACATAAGACCTGAAACAATAAACTGCATAGAAGAAAGCATAGATACTAACCTTATGGATCTTGGGTTCAAAGAGGATTTTATGAATTTGACCTCAAAGTCAAGGGAAGTAAAAGCAAAAATAAATGAATGGGACTATATCAAACTAAAAAGTTTCTACAGAGTAGAAGAAACCATCAACAAAACAAAGAGGCAAACAACCAAATGGGAGAAGATATTTGCAAACAACACCTCCAATTAAGGCTAATATACAAAAAATATAAACAACTCATACAACTCAACAACAAAACAAGCAATCTAATTAAAAAATGGGCAGAAGACCTGAACAGACACTTCTCCCAAGAAGACATACAAATAAATGAACCAACAGGTATATGAAAAGATGATCAGCTTCACTAACTATTAGGGAAATGAAAATCAAACCTCAAAGAGATATCACCTCACACCAGTTAGAATGGCTATTGTCAACAAGAAAAATAATAACAAGTGTTGGACAGGCTGTGGAGGAAAAGGAAGCTTCATACACTGCTGGTGTGAATGTAAATTGGTACAGGTATTATATAAAACAGTACTGCGATTCCTCAAAGCATTAAGGATAGAATTACCATATGATCCAGCAATCCTTCTTCTGGGTATCTACCCCCAAAATCTGAAAACATTTATCTGTAAAGATATATGTACCCCAATGTTCATTGCAGTTTTATTTACGGTGGTCAAGATATGGAAACAACCAAAATCCTTTGATAGATGATTGGAAAAAAAGATGTGGTATATATACACAATGGAATACTACTGGCCCATAAGAAAAGATAAAACACTGCATTTGTGACAACATGAATGGATCTTAGATTATTATGCTAAGCAAAATAATTCAGACAGAAAAAGGACCATATGACTTGCACTCATATGTGGGATATATATCTGAGAGCAACAATGAAACAAGACAAACAACAAAGAAACAAAACTCATAGGCACAGACAGTAGGTTGGTGTTTACCAGGGAGTAAGGGAGGTGGTAAAAGAGGAAAAAAGGGGGTCAAATAAGTGGCGATGGAAGGAGAATTGACTCTAGGTGGTGAACTCACAATGGAATATAATAGATAACGTATTATAGAATTGTACACTTGAAACTTACATAACTTTACTAACCATTGTCGCCAATAAATTTAATAAAAACAAAAATATGATATGATAATTTTATCATGTGATAAAACAATTGCAGCTAGAAGTAACTAAAAGGAAAGGGGACATTATATAACAATAAAAAACAAATTATATAATGTAATGTAACAATATTCACTACAAATACTCTAATTACAATATTTCCAAAATTAAATTAAAAAAAACTATTTTCAAAGCAAAAATTCCACAGAGGTCCAGATGAGTTCACTGGTGAATTCCACCAATATTTAATGAAAAATTATACCAACTCTCTACAATCTCTTTCAGAACACAGAAGCAGAGGGAATACTTCCTAATCAATTCTATGAAGGCACTATTACCCCAATACTAAAACTAAGTAAAAATATTATAAGAAAAGAAAATTTACATGATTATCTCTCAAGAACATAAATGTAAAACTCATCAACAAAATATTAACAAACTAAGTCCAAAAAAGCATTGATAGAATTATACACTATGAATAAGTGGGATTTGTTCTAGGTATGCAAGACTGATTCAACATTTGAAAATCAATTAATATAATCCATCACATCAGCAGGCTAAAAAGGAAGTTGCATAATCATATCAATTGATACCAAAAAAAACAGTTGACAAAATCCAGCACCCACTCATGATAAGCACTCTCAGTAAACTAGAAATACAAGGGAACTTACTCAACATGGTGAATACTATCTAACAAAAACCTACAGCTAATATTATACTTAATATTGAGAAACTTGAAGCTTTCCCACTAAGATCAAGTGCAAGTAGTATATCCCCTCTCGCCACTACTTTCAATGTTGTACTAGATGTCCCTGTTAATGTGTTAACACAGGAAGAAAAAATAAAGGTATACAGATTAGGAAAGAAAAAATAAATCTTTCTTTGTTCACAGAAAACATGATTATCTTTATATAAAATCCAAAAGAATTTCCTAAAGCATTCCTGGAATTAATAAGTGATTATAGCAATGTTCCAGAATACAAGGTTATTATGTAAAAGTCAGTCATTTTATATACAGTAGCAAAGGATAAGTGGAATTTGAAATTTTAAACAAAATACCATTCAAATTAGCGCCTCCAAAATGAAATATTTATGTATAAATTTAACAATGCATGTACAAGATCTACATAAGGAATCTACAAAACTCTGATGAACAAGTCAAATAATTAAATAAATAGAGAGATAGTCTATATTCAGGGATAGGAAAGCTCAATATTGTCAAGATTTCAGGTCTTCCCAATTTAATCTATTGGTTTAATGCTATCCCAATTGAAATCCCAGCAAGTTAAGTTGTAGACATTATCTGATCCTAAGGTTTATATGGAGAGACAAAAGACCCAGAATAGCAAAGACAATATTGAAGGAGGAGAATGAAGTTGGAGATTGATACTACCTGATTTCAAGACTAGTATAAAGCTATAATAACCAAGATTGTTACTGGCAAAATAATAGACAAATAAATCAATAGAATACAATAGAGAGCCCAGAATTAGATCCATATAAATATAGTCAACTGATCTTTGACAAAGAAGCAAAGTTAATACAATAAAGCTAAGTTATCTCTTCCATAAATGCTGCTGAAACATAAAAACAAACAAACAAAAAACTGGACGTAGACCTTAGACCTTTCACAAAAATAAACTCAAATTAGATCACATATCTAAATGGAAAACACAAAATTATAAAACCCTTAGAAGACCACAAAGGAGAAAACCAACATGATCTTAAGTATGTCAATGTCTTTGAGATACAATACCAAAAACACATTCCATGAAATGAATCACTAATAAGATGGACTTGGTTAAAATTAAAATTTTCTGCTTTGGGTAAGGCAATATCAAGAGATTAAGAAGGCAAGCTACAAACTGGTAGAAAAGATTTGCAAAAGACACATGTGGTAAAGTACAGTTATCTAAAATATACAAAGTACTCCTAAAATCTGAACAACAAGAAAACAAACAACCTGATTTAAAAATGGGCTACAGTTCTTAACAGATACCTCACAAAGAAGAAATTCACAAGATGGCATGTAAGCATATGAAAAGATATGCTTAATCATATGTCATCAGGAAATGCAAATTAAAACTTTAGTGAGATACCTCTACACACCTATTAAAATGACCAATATCTGTAATACTAACACCAAATTCTGGTGAGGATGTGGTGCAATGTGAACTCTCATATTGCTGGTGGGAATGCATAATGGTACAGCCTCTTTGAAAGACCATTTGGCAGTTGCATAAAAACTGAACATACTCTTACACACAAATCAGCAACTCCATGCCTTAGTATTTACCCAAAGGAGTTAAATATTTACATCCACACAAAAACCTAGACATGGATACTAGTACTAGCTGTTTTCATAATTGCTCACATTGGAAAGCAACCAAGACATTCTTCAGTAGATGACTGGCTAAATAAATGAATTATGGTACATCCAGACAATGGAATGTTATCAGCTCTATAAAAGAAATGAGCTATGAAGTCATGAAAAGGCATGTGCATATTACTAAGTGAAAGAAGCCAAACAGAACAGCATGAAGTTGTATGATCCCAGGTACGCAAGATATGCATTCTGGAAAAGGCAAAATTATAGAGACAGTAAAAAGATGAGTGGTAGCCTGTGGTTGGGGTACAGGGGGAGAGATGAATACACAGAGCAGGATTTTTAGGGCTGTGAAAATACTCTGTTTGATACCCTGATGGTGGATACCTGTCATTATACATTTTCCCAAACTCATATAATGTACATCAAGAGTGACCTGTAATGTAAACTATGGATTTTGGGTGATTATGATGTAAGTTTATCAGTTGTAACAAATGTACCACTCTGCTGGGGGACATTGGTAATGGGGAAGCATGTAGGAATGCAGGAGTATATGGAAAACCATGATTTTGCTGTGAACCGAAAACTACTTTGAAAAATAAAGGCAATAAAACCCCACAAAACCCAAAATAGATGCACATGCTAGCTATTAGATACAAAGACAATTAGAACCCTATTATCAGTCTATATTAATCAAAGAAAACAATATAGTTTACTTAAATTATACTATTTATGAGATAAGTAAGATTAATACTTTATGAAGTTGAATAATATAAAATTGAATAAATTAAAATACTCTCCTTAAAATCATTGTTCTCAGTGTATGTCATCTTTATAACTTGAGTGCCAACTTCAAAAATAATAAAAACTCCCATTGTTTAATACGAATTCTTTGACAGGCACAAATATATACTTTACATGTGTCTTTTATCATGATAGCAAGTTAGAGAATGGCATTTTGCGTATTTTATTGTAACTTGTGAAGCCTCTGAGCTGGCCAGAGGCAGAGACAGAGGATCACCTGGTTTAAGCAACTCCCAATCCCACACTATTCACCACCACCGACTTGTTCTATAGCATCAGAAGGTTATAATATCTGTATTCAGTGCAATAAAAAAACAAGTAGGAAACAAAAATTCTTGAAAATGGTCTACTATGTAATAGCTAGCTCACCAATAATTAGCGGTACAGTATAATTCAAAACCTTAAAATCAAATGACAAAAGCTTTATTGAAAAAAACTATATATAGACATAAATTTTCTATTTAGTAAAAAAGAAGAAAAAGGTATGTGTACTAAAATACATTTTAACAGTATAGAACAAAATAAAAAATCAAAAGTTAAAGAGGAAATGATGTTATAGAATAAATTGGAAAATGAAATGATCATTGCAAATGGCTAAATTGCTAGGTAAATTTTCCAAGGTTTCAGAAAGAAAAATACAAGATAGTAATTGAATAATAATTTACTAGTAATATATGAAAGAATATTATATGCCACTATTTGGAAATATATTTGCTCATCATAAAAAAATTAAGATGATTAAATAATCTAGGGTTCATAAACAGAAGGAGGGTCCATTTTAACCTGCAGGAACATAAAATAAAAACTCAAAAACCATCTAAGACTATTTTATTTGATCATAGAATTTCTATTATAAAAGATTACTATTTAAATATGCTGCATAGATTCACAGTTTTAGACAATTTCCACATATGACTTGGGGAAAATTGTTTAGAGGGGACAATATCAATTTAACTTCAGCTATGACAAAGCTCTCAAATAGATGGTGTACATTATATTAAAAATGCTAATAGATGTTTGAAATCAATTCTATTTTCTATCACTACATTTTAGGGTAGAATTCAGAAAGTTTCAATACTAAGGACTGTATGTTTTTGCTGAAGATGTGTTAGATGTATGCACTGAAGGAAAAATATCGTTCTGATCTCCACTACACAATAAACCACAGATACAACTTTCATGAGAATGGTTAAGTGACAGTAGTACAGGGGCTGGTGTGGTACGAATGAGTAAAATCCTTTATAGTGGTGACTGGTAGAGCATCGATACCGTGATGTACTCAGGTTTAAAGACAAAAGAGCCCCTAGCGGCATGTTTTGTAAGAGGAAATAAGAAATCAATGGCAAATTAATTTAATCTAAACTTTAAACAAAAGGGAAGACCTTAGAGATCAGCAGTATAAAGCTGATTGTCAAATAATAAAGCATGAAATTGAATAGATGGATGCTTTGTCCTTATTCTTTGATGTTCGTCTCTGAACAGCAAGGTGCTGTGCTGGAGAAGGTGATAATTGCATCTAAGAATTATTAGATTCTAGCTTCTCACTAATAAATATGAAAGAAAAGATCAAGTTTTGAAGTATCAGGGATTTGTCAGTTGAAAACAAGTATCACTTACTTAGATGAACTCCAAAGATCTTTCTAATAAACATTCTACAAATCATAGAGTCAAAGAATTCTTAATGGGAAGAGAGAATGCAGTAGTCAAGCCTAAGCTGGTTATTTTCCATGTAATAATAATAATAAGGATACAACATGTGGCTTCAGTTTGTCGCATCCATGAATTACCAGCAATTTAAGTAAACTTGTGTCAGAAAATGGTAATGAGAGATTACAATGAGAATTGATGGTTCTTGCTGTATCTATATGTTTCAGGTGATACTAAAGTCCTATACAATTCCCATCCCCAAATCGTATCCCATTAAAACATATATTCAAACAACTTTATTTTTGGTAATTTTAATTAAATCACCATTCATTATCAATTTTCATGTAAATAAAACAATGTGCTAAGAGACTTTGAGAGTTTTAATAAGGCTTTTATATTAGGGTAAGATATAATGGAGAAGTACTGGGCTCTGAGTTGGAAAATATTAAGTTGAAAGGTATCATTCTAGTCTGGGTTGTGTGACTATAGCAAAATACTTCTGTTTTACTTTGAGAGATTGCACAGCCCCTATTTCAATATTTCCTAGCACATTCATTTGTTTCAATATTGAGTAAAATTTTGTAATGGTATTTATGATTTACTTCCAGATCCCAGAATTTCTGTCCAGCTAGTTTTGCAGACTCACCTTGGTTATTTCATTAGCCTCAATATAGCATGACTTCTCATTTCATATAGTAGTATTTCAGTTTTGCATCCTACTGTTTTGGTTATCTACTGGTATATAACAAATTATCACAGAAGTTTGAAACAACAAATCTTTCATTATCTCTCATGGTTTTATGTATTGATTGGACTTGGCTAACCAAGTCTACTATTTTACTTGGGGACCCCTACAAGGTTGCAGTCAGGTGGCCTCGGGTGGCTAGCATCATGTGGAGGCTGGGGTAGGATACTTCAGTGTTTGTGCCTCCATCTCTCTTCTTTCCATGTAGTCAAAGGGGTTCTCTCCCCACATGATCTTTGCACATGGTTCCTGCATATAGTCTCTCCAGTGTAGCCAGGTTTCTTATATGGTCAATCAGGTATCCCCAAAGTGAGAATTCTCATAGCAGAAGTTGACAGCTCTCATAAAGGCTTGTTTGGAATGGAGTCATCATCCCTCTGGCACATTCTATGATTACAGGGTCAGCCTAGGTTCAGTTCAGGGGGGACTGTACAAGGACATAAGTAATGGGAGATGTGGCTCATGGTAGGGTGATATTTGGAGGCTAACCACCACACCTACATTAGAGTTAAAATGAGAATTACTCTATTCTTTATAAATAACTGAAAATACTGTGTACTGCATAATAAAGAGGGAAATAACCCTGAAAGGAAAAGCCTAACAACTGGTTTCTGACTTTTCCTCTAGTCTCAGAAATATCTGAGGAATAAATGTTTATAAACTGTCCCTGAAACACTCACTCAAATATGTAGGAGCATACCAATTCCAATATCAATAACTATGAGAATTCAATATCAATAATTATGTACTAAAACAAGCACCTATAGCTTAATGTAAAATACATTTATTGAGTAATGAGTAACTAACTAGTATTGATAAGATTCATTGACCCAAGACTGGAAGCTAATCATGTACTCATAGGGGCCTTCATAAATAGAAAGTTATAAAAGCCAACAATACCCTAGAGCTGATGACTTCCCTGAATTGACGGCATCGCTGCCCACCCAGTCTTATTTCTTATTGCCACGTGCGTCCCAAGTAAGGAGTGACTGGGACATTCGGAAACTACCTAGAAATTATGAATTTTGACTATGCTATTACTTTCTTTCTGTGTCGCTGTGTTTTGTCAGTCCCACATGCATTTTCAAATCAAGTAAAATTGATTCTGGATGAAGCCTATTGTAATTTGTAGCTTTGTTTTCAATGTGACTCGAAGACCACCATGCTAGTTGAGTAGAGCGTGTGATTGTGAAATTCCAACTACTTTCACCCTTCTCCTCATTTTATTTTCCTTCTCTTGGACACAAGGCAGGTAACTAACGCATTACGTGGAATACTTTTCCTTGAGATAAATATAATTGATAGATTCAGTGTCACTAAATCCTCTTGGATAATGACATGGCTGCACTCCTTTCAGAAAGTGTGTGTATTGAAGGCGAAAGAAGTGAATTTCTACACCATTCACTGTTCCTGTCACAAAGAATCAGGTCTACATCTCATCAGAAGCAGGCCAACTAATCTGGAACTTATTGAGTTTCTATTCTGGAAGTAATCAGCGCTGTAAGGCATCTAATTACTCCCAACTCAACTACTTTAGTAAGCTTAGAAAGAAAAGGTATTGCTGTGCTTTGACAAACCAGGCTATTTCTCCCAGCTTTTTTGCTTCTATGTTGATGTAAGTGACAACATAGGTTAAGAATGGAAATAATGTTTCACTTTTAGAGTGAAACGGTTAAAAGTGGACATACATTTTCCACAGTCTCATTCCTTATTCCCTGGGCTGTACAACTCTAGGTCTAATTCTAGGTTAATATGGAAATTGTAGGTTGAAGTTTGAGAGAACATTGGGCCCTGAATCAACATTTGCAGAAGACCTCCCTTCACACCTACAACACATATACTAACCTACATTGAACAGTCTGCAAAATATAGCATTATATACCTTAACTAATATAGAAATTGGTAAAGTAACTGGAGTTCTGGTATAACAAAAAAATTTAGTATTTGGCTTTGGATTAGGAGTTGGGTAGTGAGGAATAAGGTATTGAAATTAAAGGTTAGAAAGTTGATGATACATGTCATTTAGGTGTAAATGTTTAGGAAAAAATGTTGTCTATGATAACATAGGAGGGAAACCTCAAGATTTTAGATCTAGCATCTTCTGGCAAAGTAGTTAGAAATAAGTTTTAATGTATATGGGATAATTTTTAGCCATTTGACAGGGTCCTAAAAGAATTAGATGAGCTCAGAAGTAGAATGGTTAGTTTCTAAGGTGTTAAAATACATTCATAGAGTTTAGGAATTTGAGGCTTTGAATGCCTAGAAAACTCCAAAAAGTAGGAAATAAAAGATTGTCCATTGGGAGAAAACTCTAAAAAGTAGGAAATAAAACATTGTCCATTGGGAGAAATTTGCAGAGGTGAGAACACAAGGAGGTGAATAACTACCAATTACATTCTGCATAGGGGTAGCATGATATTAATATTGGGTATAACTGAGTGTCAGATACTATGAGATGACCCCTTGACTCTGGGCAATGTGGTAAACAAGATAAATAATTTGGGAAACACCAGTTCCTTCCTTAATGTGATAACTAGGTTCCAAGACTATTTGCAACGTCTGCTGTGAAATGGTACCAGCTTTGTCTTCCAGACTTGTTCCTCCTCTTCAGCATTAATGTTTGGTGGAACATCAGCCCCTCTCCTGGAGTGATTGGGCCTAGGGTCCAAGATTTCTAACTGTCGCTTTATGACTTGTCAAACTAGTAACATGTATCCCTAATTTGTCAGTTCAGCATTCAACAAAGATTACTGCTTCAAGTATTCATCTCTAGCTCATTTCCTTGAAGCAAGTTTAATTTCTTTTGAGGTGACAGTGGTTAGTAAAATTACATAGGTTTCAAGTGTATAATTCTATAATACATTATCTATATATCACATTGTGTGCTCACCATCCAGAGTCAGTTCTCTTCCATCACCATATCTTTGATCTTCTTTTACCATCTTCTACCACCCCCTCCCTGCTTACATTCCCATAGCCACTAAATTATTGTCTGTGTCTATGAGTTTTTGTTTCTTTGTTTGTTTGTCTTGTTCTTTTTTTGTGTTCAGTTTTATATCCCATATATCAGTGAAGTCATATAGTTCTCAACTTTTTCTGTCTGACTTATCCAAAACCTTCCCAAAATCAAAAATCCAGGACCAGATGGCCTCACTAGTGAATTCTACCAAACATTCAGTGGCTCTAACACTTGTCCTCATCAAACTCTTCCAAAAAATTGAAGAAGAGGCACTACTTCCTAACTCATTTTATGAGGCCAACATTACCCTGATACTTAAACCTGGTAAGGATAACACAATAGCAGAAAAGTACAGACTACTATCTCTGATGAATACATATTCAAAAATCCTAAACAAGACTCTAGCAAATCGAATGCAACAATACATTAAAAAGATTATATATCACGATCAAGTGGGATTCATCCCAGGGGCACAAGGATGATTCAACATATGCAAATAGATCAATGTGATACACCACATAAACAAAATAAAGGACAAAAATCATATGATAATATCAAACGATCTTGTTCTTCAGAAAGTCTAATTCTTCTTTGTAGGCTAGTCTGGAGGGCACTGATTTTGGACATGTTAATTTTATCTTTCATCAGGGCTTAAAACAACCTGAAGTGCACAGGAAGTGAACTGTAAATATTGCACAACCCCCAAGAAAAAAACTCTCTCAGATACCCCCAAAAATATGTCCATGAAAGATAATAAACAAATCCCTTGAAGGTAGAGCCAGGGACCATGGGGTGAAGGGCTAATAAAAAAACAGACCCAGTGTAACAAGGAAACATACTTCATGGCCAAGTCTGAGAAATTGTGTAGTGTTTGTCTGACAATGTTCTAACATTACCTGAAATGTAACATTCTATGAATCAGTAATGGCTGGGCTTGTTGAACTTTTGCTAAGTGAGAGATTTCATGAAAGTTACCCTGTCCCTGATTCAATATTGTACACTGGGTTTGGAACATGCAGAAGAACTATCCTCTTTATTTCAAAGTTTTCCAGAAAACAACCACTGCATCTGACTCTTATGGATAGAACTACATGTCACCTGAAGATCCTGGACTTTGACCTTGAAGTAATGATTGCACAGTGCTTTGAGCCTTCTGCCTCCAGGTGGGTAATAGGATTTTACTTCCAGAGGCCCACAAAAATGTTTTGTTTACTTTTTTTTTTTTTTTTTGAGGGCAGTGTCACTGGCCTTCATATGTGGGACCCGAACTGGGCTACTGGCTTCCCAAGCCAGCGCTTAACTACCGCGCCACTCGGCTGGTCCTGCTTTGCTTACTTTTAAAACCCTAAGAGAGGGGCCAGCCGAGTGGCGCAGTGATTAAGAGCTGGCCTGGGACGCCAGCGCCCCCGATTCGGATCCCACATATGAGGGCCAGTGACACTGCCCTTTAAAAAAAAAAAAATGTCTAAAACCCTAAAACAAAATCACTTATTAGGTCAAAGAGAATACTTAGTTTATAATATTAATATATTACCTTTATACTAATGCAAATGTAAAATCTAAGTTTAACCATTTGGAAAACGAAGTGTGCCATCAAGGCAAAACTCTCAAAAGTCACAATGTTCCCCTGGTGGAAATGAAAGTGCAATGAATATTTGATGACAGAATGACAAACTGAGGTAGGAACAATGGTATGTGTTCAATAAATATTTTATTAGTAGTATTAATTATTTTTAATATTGTTATTTTTATTATTAATTATCTTCATGGGCAGAGTTAAACTCTATTGGGCAACTTTCTTGCATCCAGCCACTATGTGATTATGCTCCCAAGGGAGAGTGAGAGGAAGTAAATTGTCAGCTTCAGGCATGGAGAATTAAGATCTCGTATGTCTTCTCCATGTTCACTTTCCTTCTCCATTCATCAGCTAAATGATGCAAATTGACTTGGAATCTTATGAGAAAGGAGCCTGGGTCCCTGAAAGAATGTATCAAAGATCCCTGATGGGCCACTTTGTGCTTTGATGTGAACAAGATAGAATGTTTTGTTAAGTCAATAAGATTTGGGAGTTATGTGTTACAGTAGCTAGTGTTATAAACCCTAAATAATACATCAGAATATTCTTTGAGCCAATCTTCTCAACATACAGTATTATTATTTAGGATACATTTTATGAGAAAAAGATACTCACTTTTGGAATCAAAAGTATACTACAATAAGTAAATATTTGTATATTTCAAAAGTAGAAAAGCTATACTCTTTTTATGCCAAACACAGGGTGATACCTGATTCATTTAGTTTCAATCCAACCCTTATAATAGATAATCTTAAACACATACATACATTAAAGAAATTCCCTATGTCATATAGTTCACCAAGTAAGAAAGGCCATTTTTTTTCTACCATAAGATAATCCTTGATATAACTTTTTATTCCAACTTCTCCACCCATATTAGATTATCTCAAACACATACACACTCGTTAAATTCCCTACTTTGAGAGCTTTAGAATCTCACTTAACTCTTTTATACAGTGAAAATAACATTATTCATCGTGATTGTCACTGTGAATTATAATAGGTTTTGATTTAGATACTACAGGTAAAAATGTTTTGTAAATTGTAAAGCACTCAATTAATGTAATTGATGACTATTACATTGAAGAATAAAGATAAGAAAACTTGGTGCCTATTAAAAAGGCAGACCAATTTCTAAATTTGAAGTTTTCTAAGGGATAAAGAAAAGATGAAGTGGAAAGGAATCAAAGACATACGTTCAGTTAACATTTTTGTTTTGTTTGGAGATTTATATTATAAAACTTGAAAACCAAATCAAAAGTCCATTTGCTACATTGAAAAGCAAGGCCTATTATTAAAATCTCTGCAACAGAGCATTGTCTATCATAAAAAACATAAGGCCCAGGAAAGACCATGGAACTTCATAATTTACTTAATTAGTAGAATCAGAACATATTTTCTGTTTTCTTTAAATCTAAGACATTAGACACAGTCACATATTAAGGTAGCAGGACAACCAAATAACACTGCTTCATGTCCTGCTTATTCTCCATTTTTATAGAGTAACTAATTGAAATTCAGAAGGAATTATTGCCTTTTCCCCAAATTTTTCCTTGGTACATTCAAGGATACGAATGTGCCAACCCTGCTCAAATACAACGTTGAGTAACCAATGAACTTCAAACAACAGTGTCACACTCAGGATAATCCAATGAGAGTGAGTGTGAGGGTATATTTTGTACAGGCTGTCTGCTAAAAAATAATCTCCCAAAATATTATACCATGAAATAAAGAAGGATTTATTTAAACCTATGAAACTTACATGTGTTTCTATTTGAAAGCTTCAGATTCCATATCCTTTATTATTTCAGTGTTTGACTAATGTTAGGAAATATAGAAGATTTTTATCTTGTTCAAATGTGTCTGTGTACTTCTTTGTTTCTTTTTCTTCTTTTTTTTTGTAGTTCAAATTTAACTTCTAAGCCAGATGACCAAGCAAGCTGGGAATAAGTTTTTCTGATTCACAATAAAATATAAAATATATTCTAATTTTTCCTGACCCCATCACCAGCAGAGTTTGTTCTCTGAGTAAAAACAAAATTTATTAAGTGGCTTAATATTATTTTTTTGTTTAAAGACTCCAGATAATTTTAAAAAGAAATATATGATTCAAGAGTCTACTTTGAATTCTGGTCATGATGACAAAGTAGTTAAAAGCTGTGCTTACCTTCTCCCATGACCACATCAATTACAACTAGACTATAAAATAACCATCATTTAGAATTGCCTGAAACTTTGCTGAACTGAAGACCTACAGCTAGGACGTGCAGAAGAAGCCACCTGGAGACTGGTAGGAGGGAGAGAAAAATGGAACTGGTTGGTCTGACACCTGCATGTAACCATTAAAAATCTGCTGTGGAGGTCCCCCCTGAAGAAAGAAGCAAGAGGTTCCAGTACCACATCGGCCTCCCCAGCCTAGGGTTCCTGTTCCAGGGAGAGAAGTCCCCACAATGTCTGGCTTTGAAAACCAGTGGAGATTGTGGCTGAATGAGACGGAGGGCAGCTACACTCCCAGGTGGTAATCTTAAAGGGACTGCATACAGACTTATTCACCAACAGAATCACGGGCTCTGAGCTCCAGCGCTGGCGCAGCAGCAGGAGGCAGCAGGGACATATAAGGGGAACTGAGTTGTCTGGCTTCAGAAGGAGGGTGGAGGGGCAGCTCACTCTTGGATGGAGAATCTGGCAGAAGCCATTATTTCTTTGTTGAGCCCTCCCCCTTCCTGGCATGCAGAGGCAGGTGCAGGCAGCTGCTATATCTGAGTCTCCATCAAGCTGGCTGACATCATTAGTTTGCCACACCCTGGGATTCGAGGCCCCACCCAGCTTTCCAGCACACCTAACCTGCTTCCAGTGGTTTTTTTCATGCAAACAACTTGTCTTAGCTCATGCTGCAGACTTTCCTAGGGTCTCTCAAAGGTACGCAGATTCCAGACAAGCAGCATCTAGCTTAACCATGTCTTGCACCTCTGGCTGAGCAGCTGTAACTCCAGCACTAGCCACAGCCAGCCTTGGTTCACAGCTTGACCTCTCGTTGAAGCACTTCCAAGCATGGCATGGGTGGCAGCTCTGGATTGCTTTCTGGCTCCTGCCAGGTGGCCCTGGTTGAGGCATGGGCTGCAGCTGAACTTGACCTGCAGCAGGTCCCATCCCAGGTGGCCCTGGGGCTGGTCCCTGAGCGGCTGAAGCATCAGCCACTTCTACAAATGACACACCTAAGGGGCAGATTAGGCAGACACCAGAGCCCTGCTGAGGCAGATCCTGTTCTATATGGTCAGCCCCTGCACCACAACTCCTCCACTGTAGTCACTGCCAGTTCTCACAGCCAATTAGCCTGAAGGTCAATCTGTACCCCTGATGAGAAAAGAGCAATGAAGGCTCAACTATAAGAGAAGGACACACCTACACTCACAGGGACACACCTGGAGTGTGTGGCTCAGGTGACCAGGAAGACTGGACCACTGTGTCCTATGGCATACTTACTACATAAAGCCACTCTACTAAGACTGGGAGGCATAGCAGCCCTACCTAGTACATAGAGTCAAACACAGGGAGGCAGCCAAAATGGGGAGACAAAGAAACATGTCCCAAATAAAACAACAGAACAAAGCTCAAGAAAAAAACAACAACTAAATAAAATGGAGATGAGCAACCTAACAGATGCAGAGTTCCAAAACAAACACTGGTTATAGGATGCTCAAGAATCTCAGGGAGGGCCAGCCGAGTGGCGCAGTAGTTAAGAGCTGGCTTGGGATGCCAACAGCCCTGGTTCGGATCCCACATGAGTGCCAGTGACAGTGCCCTCTTTAAAAAAAAAAAAAAAATCTCAGGGAGAACTTCCATAAAGAGATAGGAAACATAAAAAAAGAACCAGTCAGAAATAAAGAATACAATAACATATAATGAAGGATACATTACTGGGAATCAAAGGTAGTTTAGATGAAGCAAAGGACTGAATCAGCAATTTAGAAGATAAGGTAATAGAAAACACCTAATCAGAACAGCAAAAAGAAAAAATAATCCAAAAAACATGGAGAATTAAGGGGCCTCTGGGACAACATCAACATACCAACATCCACATTATAGGAGCACCAGAAGGAGAAGAGAGAGGGCAAGGAATTGAAAACTTATTTGAAGGAATAATGACTGAACGCTTACCTAACCTAGTGAAGGAAATAGATATACAAGCTCAGGTAGCACAGGGCATCCCAATCAAGATGAATCCAAAGAGGCCCACACCAAGACACATCATAATTCAAATGCTTAAGGTTAAAGACAAACAGAGAATCATAAAAGCAGCAAGAGAAAAGCAGTCTTACCTACAAGGTAAGACTGTCAGCTGATATCTCAACAGAAATTTTTCAAGGCTAGAAGAAACTGGCATGAAATATTCAAAGTGATGAAAAGCAAGGACCTACACCCACAATTACTCTACCTAGCAAAACTATAATTTACAGGGCCGGCCGAGTGGCGCATTGGTTAAGCGCTGGTTTTGGGATGCCAGCGGCCCCGGTTCGGATCCCACATGAGGGCCAGTGACACTGCCCTCTACAGCTAACAACAGCTCCACCTGGAGCTGGGCTGTGCCAGCTCCGGTGATAGTGTGGGCTGCAGCCCCTGCTGCAGTGGGCTGCCATAGGCTACAGTGAGTGGCCCGCAGCCAGCGTGAGCGGCTGGCAGCCAAGCGTGAGCTGCCAATAGCCGCGGTGAGCGACATCCAGAGGCCAGCGACCGATCTGCCTCATCCGGGAAGAGCGCAATGACGATACCAACAGTGAAGCAACATCCTCCGCAACTAAACTGAAGAACAAAAAGACAGCAACTTGTCTGTTCCCCTTCCCCGATTCCCCAACGCTGTTCCCCTCTGCCAATTCCCCAATAAAATCTTTAAAAAAAACCAAAAACTATAATTTACAATGGAAAGACAGATAAAGAACTTCCTAGAGAAGAAATTGTGAATGGAGTTTAAAAATACAAATAATAAAATAGCAATAACTACATATCTATAAACAATTACTTTCAATGAAAATGGATTGAATTCTTCAATCAAAAGATAGGATTGCTAAATGAATAAGAAAACAAGACCTTACATATGCTGCCTACAGGAGATTCACTTCATATCAAAAGACACACACAGTCTGAAAGTAAAGGGATAGAAAAAGATATTTCATGAAAATGGAAACAAACAAATAAAAAAAATCTGGGGGCTTGCCGAGTGGCGCGGTGGTTAAGCGCTGGCTTGGGAAGCCAGTGGCCACGGTTTGGGCACACATGTGAGGGCCAGTGACACTGCCCTCTAAAACAAACAAACAAACAAACAAAAAAGCTGGGATAGCAATACTTATACCAAGTGAAATAGGCTTTAAAACAAGACTATAAAAAGAAACAAAGAAGGACCATTTGTTGGTATTTATGTGAAGAAACCTAAAATGTCACTTTGAGGGGACATGTGCTTCCATATATTCATTATAACATTATTTACAATAGCAAAGATATGAAAGTAACCCAGGTGTGCCTGAATGGGTGAATGGATAAAGAAGAGGTAGTACGTATGTACAATGAAATATTATTCAACCAGAAAAAAAGAATGAAATCCTGCCATCTGCGACAACATGGTTGGACCTAAAGGGTATTATGTTGTGTGTAGTAAGTCAGATGGTAAAGAAAAATGTTATATGATTTCACTTACAAGTGGAATCTAAAGAATAAAATAAATAAACAAAACAGAAACTCACAGATACAGAGAACATTTTGATGGTTGCTAGATGGGAGGGGTGTTGCGGTGGGGCAAAAAGGGAAAGAAGATTAAGAATCACAAATTTGTTGTTACACAGTAATCAAGGGGATGTAGGGCATAGCATAAGGAATATAGTCAATAATATTGTAATAACTATGTATGGTGTCAGATGGATACTAGATCTATCGGGGTGATAGACAGGAGGGGGATTGGGGAGTGGATTAAAATGGTGAAGGATTAAGGAATACAAATTGTTAGTTATAAAATAGTCATGGGGGTGTAAAGTAAAGCATAGGGAATATAATCAATGATATGGTAATAATTATATATATTGACAGGTTAATACTAGCCAGAGGGATCACTTCTCAAATTACATAAATGTCTAACTACTATGCTGTGCACCTGAAATTAACATAAAATAATATTTAATGTCAACTGTAAATGAAAATTTGAAAAGGGGGAAAAGATAAAGGAGAATAAGAGGTTCAAAGTTCCAGGTATAAAACAAATAAGTCATGCGGATGTAATGTACTGCATTACATAGTCAATAAGAAATATAGTGAATAATATTGTGATAGCGAGGTACAGTGTCAGATTGTTGCTGGACTCATAGTGACCACTTTATCATAGGGAATATAATCAATAGTAATAACTATGTAATACCAAGTGGGTACTGTTGAATAACTACTATGTATACCTGAAACTAATATAATAAGTTAGCTATATTTTAATAAAAATCTTTTAAAAAACCTACTTGGGAATCATTTTAGATATTTTCCAATATTGTGTGCATGTACACACCAAAATATATTTAAATATCTGATTATTGGATACATATTAAGCAGTGAACATAAAAAATACTTGAATTTTTTCACAAAATAATAGAAAATGTATGGTATTTTTCAAAAGCTTATTAATTCGATACATACTTATCTCCAAGTTCAAAGCTCAAATCAATTAAAAGTTTTTCTTGGTGAATTTTAGTGATCAACGCTATTCTAAAACTATAAAATTAGTATTTTGAGAAGACTTGCTTTCAGCAAATAAAATTTGAAGACATGAAATTTTATTTATTCTTTAAATGGATGTTTCTGTTCGGTTTCTCACTTTTAATCTTTCTCAGTATGGGTATGGTTCTGGTTGCTAACTTTCGTTTCGCCCCACTTATCACCAACACCAACATTGTGCACTCTTACTCTTTCATATATTCTGAATTGGAACCAGGAGATGATGAATACCTTAGCGTAATGTCTTCCTCCTCTCCTTCAGTCATGCACCACTTCCTTCTCACTACAAGAGCTAAATGTGAGAGGACAGGACCCAGCCATGTGTGAAGAGGTTTAGAAGACTTTGAAGTGATTGTTAATGCTCTGAAGTGGGACAAAATTAAAACCCTGTGAAATAAAATAAATGCCATTCCACCTTTCAGGATTTTTTTCTCACTTAGAATGCTTGCTTTCAATATTTCCAAATATTGATTCTTCTTAAATTCTCTGCTCCCCACCCCAATAACCAATCACACTTTTGACCTTCTGGTTTTAAAAAAGAATTCTGTCAAAACCTCTTATAATGTGTGCATACTGAATTCAAAAAATTCCTGTTAAAATTCTACACTAACTCTCCACAGAATTTCAATTTGGTTTATATGTCTCTTATTTAATTAGAAAGATAGACTCCATGTAACTTCAATATTGCTTTAATAAAAAAAGGGAACAGTAAATAATGCGTACTTTTTAACCAACAGCTTTCAAAATGGTGAAAGATATCAGTTGTCCAAAAAACCTTTACAGCACATTTCCCATTTTACCAGTTTTTCTGGTAACATGTTTTGTATAATACTAGTTGAGAAACCCCTGCACTACCATATAACCTTTATTAGTTCATTGACATTAACTGAGTACCTCTTCTGGCCCAGTCTGAAGTGAGCAATGCTTAATGTTAATCTACTTGTACCCACTCCTCATTGTTTAAAAGATAGTGTTGGTGTGCTTTATTTCTTTAATTTCTAAATGTATTTTTAGAAAATGTTGCAAAAACTGTGCCCTTACAAATAAAATGTAAAACCTCAATTGGATACATATACTACATTTTTTTTTTAAACCACTTGAGATGTAAAGCATTTGTCTTCAACTTAAACTTCATGAATGTTAATGGAATAAGATAGTCAAAAGAATATTTTATTCATTCTCTGTTGAAAATCTTGTCCCAACTGACAATATAGCTATTAAGAATACAGGTAAATTTAGAGCATGAGAGCTGTACAAGTGGTTTACTGCCTCTAAGCTCACCCCTAAGAGAACCTGTCCAGCCTCCAGTATTTTACACCTAATGACCATTTTTTGTTTGACACAAACTTAGCATGGCAGTGAAGTCAACTAGGGGTGGGAATATTTCTCAAGGGTAGCCCAACCAAAATCAATTTGTGCTGATACATAAAGAGCTGAAGTGGAAGAGTCATGATTCAGCCAGGAAGGAGTTCTTGCAATTTCCTATAAAGGTCTAAAGTAGAATATTGAATAATGTCACTAACATTTATTCAAAACAATGCATATTTTAAAACTATTTTCCTCATGAAAAAAATTAAAACTAGAAAATGCTGAAATGTTTATCCATTAGGTTGAGTTCAAATATTTTTCATTCTTTTAAATTTGATACTAAGTGTCCATATATTATATTACACATATAAAAAGTATACATGTAATAACAGACATAAAACTACCACACATAAGTTGGTACAAGTTATATATCATCAGTAGTCTGAAAAGAAAATATATAGATATATGCATTGTAACAATATAGCCATACACTTTTGAGACTCTTTTATCTAGCACACAAATTTTATCTGTTCCAGAAGATATTATCAGTTTATCTAGAATAGTACTCATTATTTTATTAAGGGCTGGTTTCTCAAGTGTTTTCTTTTCTTTCAAGTTATTTTCTTTTGTGGATTTTTTTCTTTCAATTTACTTTTTCAACATAGTATTTACTTTTTCCTTAGTCAAAGCATGAAGATTGTTGAGATAAACATAATTGCGTAGTTTTACAGTCTTTCTCTTTCCATGTCTTAAATCATATGCAGTATGTTATGACTCTGATAGCTCGTAAATTTGAAAGCAAAATGACCAGTCCATCAATAGTTTTTGAAGTATGTCTGTAGGACAGAATTCTAGTGGATATGAGAATTCTTAGACTGAAAGAAACAAGTGTTTGGTATATGATTGAAATGATGCCATTATTGGTAGAATGAAACAAAATATTCACATTATTCTACAGTGCACTTTTAAAAGCAAAATTTATTGTGCATGTATAAAAGCCTTCCTTGTTGTGAGTGTATACTGACAAATCATAGTTTATATAAGCAATCCTCTATTGGTGAATTTTTAGATGGGGTTCATTTAAATTCAAGTGTTACAATAAATTACTGTGTACTTATATCTATGCTTATATCTATAACTATAAATGTCTGTACTTATGTGCATATTACAGTAGGAGGGTATACATAACCCATGTTACATTATTCAAATTTTCTTCCTGCCCTTTATTTTCTATACTGTGATTTTGGGATTCATATGTCTGCCTCTTTCTCTAAGGAATCCTTTTCTAGTACTTAGCCTTAAAATTGCTGCCCTTTCTACCATATAGTCAAAGAAATATTAGCAAGACAAAAACTTGAAAAATTCTCTATTTCATAAGGCTGCTGAAAAGCAGACACTATTCTTCTGAATAAAATTGTTTTTAGAAAAAAAACAAAAACCATGAAAATGGAGAATAAGACATCCTGCCTTAAGAAATTATTATCCTGTGTAAAAATAACCTTTAATCTCCAGAAATCTATAATTCCCACTAATTTGTTTCTGTGGCAATAATATTTAAATTGCCATCTATGTTTACTGAAAGTATCATTAGTTGCAAGGTTTTTTTTGCTAGGCCAGAGAAGGCCATTGTCATTTCCCTCTTTTTCAGATGCATGGCAGCTGTTAAGAACAGGCTAATGGAAATTAGTAATAGATACCAGAAGACATGCAGTTTAGTAAGAACAGTAAATATACTTAAATCACATATATTGGAAAGTTTTCCACATAACGACTTAAACCATTGGCACTCCTACTAATAGCACTTGACAGCACCATTCTCCACATTCTTGACAACTTTAGATAATATCAATATTTTCAGTATTTCAAAGATGAAAACTCATAAATCATCATCATAGTTTTGACTTGCTTTTTAGTTGACTCTTAGAGATGTGGAACACTAACATTTCTTTCTCTATAATATGTGCCTACTTGTATCTTTATATATTATTGCTTTGCTATGTTAAATTTATATCACATTACTGTTTTTAAATGTATATTGCAATGCATAGTGTAATATGACTTGTATTGTTGCAAATGTAGTTATACACATATTATAATAAAAATTATTATTTACGATTTACAAACATTTAAATGTGCAAAATCTTTTTTTTTTTTTTTTTTTTACCATTTGATCCTCTTCACCCATTTCTCTTAAATTTTGGTTAATTTTCTCTCAACACACTTAACAATGTATAAACTTTGTCCCCGTAAATATCATTATTAAAATCTAAAAGATAGTATTAGTTCTAAATATAAAAAGAATGCATACCTGTCATCATAACAAAATAAAGTAATAGCATTGGTAACAATTAGAATATGTTACAATATAGCTATTAGTGATGGTATAAGACCATTCATTATAGAATAAAAGTTTTATTTGATGGTTTAGTCATTTCATGAATATGGTTGCATAGGATAATAATATCTTCCTCATCACAAGGTAATCGAAGAAAGCCTTTTCATTGACATTAAGGTTTTTATTTGAACTTGAACAACTCTCTTGGTAATATTTTATTAGATATTAGAAAACAGTCATTAAAATATTATAGAACAGCTAATATAAGTACAAATTTATTTATTTCTATAATTATGCATGCAGTTTATATACATAGATACAGATTTATTACATAAGAATTTACCTATTACTTTTCATTTCTCATCAAAATCTATCCAAATATCCAATTTTACAACAATAGGAGAGAATGAAGATTATTCTCAGTGGAGAAATTGAGGGAGATTTTTGTGGAAAATAGGAGTGTGTTTATCTTTGTGGATGGCTTTAAAAATAGATGTTTTATCTGAAATAAAGAAGTGATAAGACATAAACCAGTAAAACATAATGTGATAGAAGCCAAGAGAGGAGAAAAGTATAAGAAGCGAAATGCATTTGACGATACAGTGGAAGAGATAAGTGGATGACATATAGATTTAGAAAACTTCACTGAATTTAGCAATTTTTAGGCTGTTCATGAATTTCAAGAGGAGTAATACCTCTATTCTAGCGAGCTAGACACTCGACAGAAAGAGATTAAGGACAAATTCAAAAGCTACATGCGCACACACACACACACACACACACACCTCAGAAAACTTTTAATTGAATAATAACTTATATAGAGAGAACTGCAGTGAGTGCCCACCTCAGTAAGTTATCCCAAAGTGAACACACATGTGAATCAATTACCCAGTTAAAGAAGTGTATTACCAGTATAATCAGGTAGAAAGACACTCTTGTATCCCCTCCTAATCATTACCAGTCTTTCTTCCCAAAATTTAACCACTATCCTGACTTTTAACACCACTGACTAGTTTTCCCCATTTTTGAACTTCATATAGATTGAAATGGGCTGTGTATTATTATTTGATGTTTGGTTTCTGTTGTTCAACATTATGTTTGTGAGATCCATCAATATTCTTGCAGGTAGCAGTAGATTGTTTATTTTTATTCCTGTATCATTTTCCATTATATGAATGTTTTATATTTTCTTGTTCTATTATTGATGGATATTTAGGTTGTTGAACAGTATAAGCCTCCTCTACTTCCCCTTAGGCCATCTCAGTTTTCATATGAATAGTTCCCTGTTCCATAAAGACTCATTAATTTGAGCTCCTAGAATTTGTCTCTCTTCTCTACCAGAGGCTTTCTCTGACCCTGAGGAACCTTGCGTGTCTATGTGCAGGCACAGCCCTAAAGTTGTCACATTACACCCTGCCCGTCTGCCTCCATGCACCTCTCCAGATCAAAGACAGATCATAACTTCAATATTATACTTACTATATATATCCCCACTTGGCACCAAAGGATGGCCAGCTAGTCAAAGACGAGGAAGATCCCATGAGAGGGACAACCCAAGTCAGACATGGTAGTGTGGGTGCCAGTGGGTACCTGTGGGTGCAAGTGAGTGCCATGGGAGAAATCAGGGAGAGGAGAAAAGGGGCATAAACCCCTTGCTTCAGGTTCTGGCAGCCTGCCTGTGAAATGACCTATTGATAGGATAATACCTGTCCTCCCTGCATTCTTATCAGTAAGCCTTGGCAAAGGAAGCTTCTGTCTCTTAAGAGGTGCGTGACAATAACCTCATGGGGCCACTGGTAATGGCAATCTGCAGGCTTGGGAAATTAGGCCTGGAGGTTAATTCTTGGGTGTGAGACTCACAGACAGCAGAAGCTACATTGACCCTTGATTATGTGTAAGATAATAAATGGATCAGTCTGGCCTGATTTGGGGCTCCAGTCCACGAGGCTGAAGTCCCCTTGCCCCGAACTGTTTTCTCTCCTATTTTGTGTCTCTCCTTCTTTTCCTTAACCTTTTGCTGTCCCTTCTCCACTCCTACCTGCTCTGTCGTGCAGGAACATGACATAAAGTGTGGGGACATTTATGCTCCTGTGGCAATTCTCAGCCCAAGGAGAATAGAAAGAAGCTAGTAGATAGAAGCCAATTCTTGTTGTCCTGAAGAACCATTCTGAATTGTGTTACACATACATCTCAAAGCATCCCCAGAAGATTGGACTATTGTTGCTCACTGTTCTAAAGTTTTTCTCTTTCTTCCCACTTTCACTTTTACCATTTTCTCATTTGTATTTTACAAGTAATCTACCTCATGCAAGTGTTTGTGTGTGTCTGGTCTGAGGCAAGCAGGGGAACCAAGACTAAAGCATTTAGCTCCAGACTTATGTAGTCTTAGAAAGAGGACCTCAATATTTTATTCTGCAATTTTGATGATCAGAAGTTAACAAAACCCATACTGGTGGTAGAAGTTAGGTTGACAACATGCTGTCACATTACAACCACTAAGACTTTCACTTTTAGTAGATTGTGAAAGTGGAACAGCAAATACTCCTTCTACAAAAGTTCTGGCATTTAAAGATGTAAGACCAAAAGTGATTTTAAGGGTTGTAGATTTGGCTAGCTTTTGTTAACTTTTCTAGAAACCTTGAAGGAGGAAAAAGACACAACATTTTTATCTTATATTATTTTCTATGTTTTTGTGTCTCTTTACTTCAATATAAATATTTTTTTCTGAAATATATTTCAGAAGAATAATTCTCTCTCTAGCAGTGCCAAAAGAACTATTAAACATATTTTACATAGTTTAAGTTATTTTTTAGTTCCCAAGTTTCCATTTGATTTATCTTTACTTTGCTATTTTACTCCTGAAATTCTCCATCTATCTTGTATTTCCTGGAACCTGTTAATGACAAGTATTTTAAAGTCTATATCCCATAGTTTGATTAGCTTTATTTCCTATGAGTCTCTTTCTAATTACTTTAATTTTCTTGATTTCAGTTTAAGTCTTTTTTGTGTATCTCATGATTTTTGACTGATTGTTAAACATGGTATATGAAGAATTTCACACATTATTTTAGGTCATGGAATGATATTCTTTTATATTTTGTTACGAAGTTAGGATAAGTGAAAATCCTCTTAAACCAATCAGGGATCAAAATGATCATTAGCTGATTTACAGTTCTTGTGAGAAACGGTCCATTTCACAAAAAATGTAGCCTATGCCTGCTCCTTGACAGGTCCTGCTTCCATTCACTATTTGTTTCCCCATCTGTATGAGAGTGCAGAAATATATGCTCAAGGTCTCAGTCTCTGAACAGGACTTTGAAATCTGGCACTGTTTTATAGTGGAGACATGGTGTCAAACACTACCCTTACCTATATTATCGTTAGTCACCTCCTGCTCCAAGGTATGATGTTATGTTTCTGATACCATGAAACAGATTTTTTTTTACCTGTTTTCCCATCTGTTCTATTTATTATCTTAAAATGTTAATTTGAAACAACCTAGGTATCATTGCCAGAAACAAAACTCCCAACAAATGTTTTTTACAGTAAGTATCTTCAATACTCCTTTTTTAATACTTTAGGTCTTTTATTATGTCTCATGTGAAAAATTTTTATACATAAAGATATTTGTACATAAATAATACTTCCCCTACTTTTACTGCAGATTTTTAAAGGCTGGTGATTACAGAAGATGTTACTCATATTCATAAATTGTCTTATATGTTGAGTCTCCCAAGTCTAATTGCCATATTGAATAAAATATGAAAAGCTATCTTCCTTTCTTTCTTTTTTTTTTTTTTTTTGATGCTCCTCAACTAATTCTTAAATTGCCTCTATCCCAATTTACCTATTTTTTTCTTGGTGATAAAAAAGATTTGTTTTCATTTATTCATCTTTTTTTTAAAAAAAATTAGTTTCAGGTGTACAACACAGTGCAATAGTTATACATTTTACCCCTCAAAATGACAACCCCCCAACCCCAATTTGCCACCCCACTCCCCCCCATATCATATATATCTATTACTCTTCCTCTGACTCTCTTCCACAGTATAATCCACATCCCGTGACTATCTATATATACTCAATTACAGTAGGTATACAACCTCTGCTTTAGTTATACAGTGCAGTGATCAAACCTCTACTCCATCCATGAAATGGTCTCCCTAACAAGACCTATGACCATCTGACATTCCACAGAATATTTACTACATTATTAATTATATTCCCCAAACTGTTTTTCATATCCCAGTGGCAAAATTGTAGTTGCCTATTTTTGCTGTCTAATCCCTTGCCCTTTCTCCCTCATCCACATCCCCCTCCCAATTAGCAACCCTGATTTTTCCTCTATATCTATGAGACAGTTTCTGTTTACTTTGCTCATTCATACAGTTTTTCAGATTCCACATATGAGTGAAATCATATGGTATTTTTCCTTCTCTGACTGACTTATTTCACTTAACATAATAGTGTCTAGGTCCATCCATATCATTGCAAATGGTACGATTTCATTCTTCTTTATAGCGGCGTAATACTCCAATGTATAAATATACCACAGTTTCTTAATCCAGTCATCTACTGATGGGCATTTTGGTTGTTTCCAAGTCTTAACTATTGTAAATTGTGCTGCTATGAACATAGGGGTGCATAACTTTTTTTGAATAAGTGTCTTGGTTTTTTCAGGATAAATACCTAGGAGTGGAATTGCTGGGTCAAATGGTAGCTCTATTTCCATTTCTTTGAGCTGCACTATTCATCATTTTTAATTTCCCTGATTTGCAGTGGTACAACCACCTGTTAGTTACTTTATCAAATTAGCAAATGGTTTTAGATGGTTGTGGTATCTTCTAATAACACCCTACCTTGATACCTATTTGACTAATGTTAATATTGTTTTTCTTATTGGAACTATTATTTTATTGGAAAGACTAGTGTACAAGTAAATTTAAGGGTAATTGTTATGTTTCCTGAGAGGTAAAATTAAGATTCCAGCTAGTGCCAGATATAATTACATGGAAATTTATTACCTATTGGGTTTTATTACTGAAAAAGTGAATGCATTTCTTAAATATTTGGAAAAATGTAAATGTAACAATGTTAGTAATGATAATGTTCTAAGGTCATCAAACTTCTGTTACCTGCCAAAACATTAATGCATCTGTTAGGATGATATAGTGAAACAACATTAAAATAAAGCTAAAAATACCCTATAAAAGATATGGTATTATATATATAAATGTTTTTAAGAATAACTCAATAACTTTGATTTCATATCTGTTTCTTTGTCAGAAAAATATTTTTGAAACAAAGATTCTTTTAATATCAATTCAAGAAAATACTTTTCATGCCAATTTATTATACTTTAAATATCAACTTAAACCTTTTTTCTGCCTTAAGGCATGAACTCTAAATTTTATACACATTCATGTTATTGAGGTTAGACGTAGGTGACTTTTTTCTCTTAGATGACCCACTTTACAGGTAACAATTAATTACTAATTATTTAATTATAGCAACTCCTTCAAAAATGAAAACAAGCTAAATTGTTTTGATATAGTTTTAAATAAACTTTTTCAGTATAATTTACATATAATAAAATGTAACCATTTTAAATGTATAGCACAATTAATGTTGATAAACATATTCACCTGTTTACTACAACTCTAATCATACTATGACATCACTCCAGTACTTTCCCTTGCCCACCACTGATTTGTTTTTTGTCATGATAAATTAGTTATGTCTTCACTAGAATTTTATAAAACATTAAATCATATAATATGCACTCTTTTGTGTCTGCTGTCTTTTTTTTTTCAACTAAATGTTTTTGAGTTTTACAATCTGTTTTACGCTAACTGGAAAAGATATCAGCATGTTCATAGCAGCATTATTTAAAATAGCCAAGAAATGGAAATAACCTAAGGGTCCATCGATGAATGAATAAAAAGTTGTGGTGTGTGTGTGCACACACACACACACAGACACATATATACACAAACACACACACACATACACACACACACATACACACAATGAAATATTAGTCAACCATAAAAAATGAGGTAATCTTACCATTCATAACAACATGAAGGTACAATGAAGGCATTATTCTAAATGAAAGAAATCAGACAGAGAAAGACAAATACTCTCTGACCTCATTTATGTGTGGAACCTAAAAAACAACAACAGACTCATAGTAAAAGAGATCAGACTTGTGGTTACCAGAGGTGGGAGGTGGAGGTGGAGACTGAGGAAGGTGGTCAAAAGGAACAAACTTATAGTTATACGATCAATAAGTCCTGGGATGGGATATCTGCATGATACATAAAAAGTTTAGAGTAAATCCTGAGTCTCATGCCAAGAACTTTTTCTCCCTTATTCTTTTCTTCTTTCTCTTCTTTATATTGTATCTATATGAGAACCTATTGTAATCATTTCATAATATGTGCAAATCAAACCATCATGCTGTATGCCTTAAGCTTACATAGTATGTACATTATTTCTCAATAAAACTAGAAAATCTTTTAAATGTTTAACTATTTATAAATACTATTCTCAAAAATTTGTTAAATATAGTCATTATTAATGTATTTCTTTCTATACTTAAAATACAAATTATGGTATTCATTTATCTAGAAACCAGTTTTGCCAAGAATAGAATGAAAGCAGTGATAAAACACTATGTTCCGGAGGACAAACTGGCACTAGTGGCAAGAAGTTACAGGAAATACGATGTTAGCTCAATAGACAAAAGTAGTATCTGTTAGTTGGAGTTGTCTAGCCATTGAGTGAGATTTATCTACCATGGTGAACTTCCACTTAATGCAAATACAGATGTCATCTTTCCAGGGAGGAAGGAAGAACTTTTCCCTTTCAGGAAAGCAAGCAAATGCTTTTGAACAACCAAAACTCTTCCACACTTTCAATGAATTTTAAATCTAGTGAGAAAAAGAAAACAGAAGCACAAGCTGAATTTCAATACAGAAAGTAACACGTATATGAAGGAAAGTAAAGAGGGAGCATGGGGAATTTCACAAAAGAAGATTCCTCTTTGATATAGAAATAGGGCCTTCAGATTATTATGCTAAGCGAAATAAGACAAAAAGTCGAGAACCATATGACTTCACTCATATGTAGGATATAAAACTGAAAGCAACAAAGGAATAAGACAAACAAACAAACAAAAACTCATAGACACAGACAACAGTTTAGTGGTTACCAGAGAGTAAGGGGGGATGGAGGTGGTAGAAGAGGATAAAGGGGATCAAGTAGATGGTGATGGCAGGAGAGCTGACTCTGGGTGGTGAACACACAATGTGATATATAGATGATGTATTATAGAATTGTACAATTGAAACCTATGTAATTTTACTAACCACTGTCTCCCCAATAAATTTTAATTAAAAAAGAAAAGAAATAGTGTCTTGACATACTAGCAGGATTTCATCACATAGAGACTAAAGCTGAAGAAGTGATTTTAGACAAAGGACACAATATGAACAGAGACAAAAGGGCAGAGTTCAGGATGTTAAAATATTCCTGTTTGGGGAATGTGAAAGGAAGTAATTAAAACTTTGGCTAAAATATAAGTAGATCGAAGACGACCATGGAAGTTTTCAGGTACTTAATGAATATGTTTCTTTAAGCATTAGGGAGATATTGAAGGTTGGAGTTTTTGGATGAGATGTTTTCTGTTATCTAAGAACATTGGTCAGTTCCCACCGTATAATGTTATGTAGATTTGGAGAATTCTGGTTTATATTTTATTTTAATGGAAAACCTTTAGTGGCTTCTTGTTATGAAATACGCTGGCCCACAGGCTGCTGTAACTCTGTGTATGAATGAATGTATGCATATGTGTATGTGTTGTGTATATATTAAGGACATTATGATAATTTTTATATCTTGAAAATTGTATAGCATTTATGGATGTTGAACAATGTCAAACACCTGTTAGATAACTGAAAATTATCACACGATATTTTTCTTTGGGTTTAGTAATGGGATGGATTATATTAATGTGTTTACTTATATTGAGCCACATTTGCTTTCCTGGTATAAATTCCATTTAGTTTTAGCAAGCTATTTGTTTTTTTAGTATGCTGTTGGTCTGTTTGTAAATATTTTATATGTAATTTCACATCAATATGCATAAGTGAGTTTGCTTGTAGTCTTCTTTTATGGTACAATTTATTCATGTTTTAGGATCAATGTGTACTAGCATCATAAAACAAATGTGGAAGTTTTCATTTCATGTCTATGCTCTGGAATAGTTTAAGTTGCTTTATGACTATCTTCTTAAAATACTCCTGTGAAATTATCTGAGCCTGCTGCTTTCTGTTGAGTATGCTTTTTTCTAAAACTTGAATTCTACTACAGTATTATGTTCATTTTGATTTTTTATTTATTAAGTAGTCTGTTTTTTAGTATGGTATTTAGTTACTTTAGATTTGTCTCTCTACAGAAGTAAATTTTGGAGAGTTTAATCTTTCTTAAAAATGCACTTTTTGGCTAGAATTGTGAAGGGTAAACTTACATGATCATTCCTTGTTTATTATT
This sequence comes from Aselliscus stoliczkanus, assembly GCA_033961575.1. NCBI lineage: Eukaryota > Metazoa > Chordata > Mammalia > Chiroptera > Hipposideridae > Aselliscus > Aselliscus stoliczkanus. The sequence continues at coordinate 188,671,636 of CM066728.1, forward strand.
CATCATTGCCATTTTCAATTATTGTATTTGTAGTTTTTCTGTTTATTTTTCCTTTTGGTTGAATTTCTTAGTGATTATTTAGTTCACAGATTTTTTACAAGTTATATTTTGAATTTATTTAGGTTTATAAGATAAATTAAAGGTTGCCCAAATTTGAATATCAAAAAAACATATTTTAAGAAATAGTCTGTGTTTATTCTGAAATTGAGAAAATGAGTAAATATATTGCGGATAATGAGAAATAGGATTTCACCACTGAAGTAGGGAGTTATAAATGTGGAAAGGGGGAAGGCTAGAATAAACCTCATCATGTTTGATTGGAATTAGATATATAATTATAAATTTATTAGTTTAATGTAAATATATAGTAGAAATATATTTATATACATGTGTTTCTATACACATAAAATCACATACATGTGCATATTTATGTATCAATGAATACATATGTAAATGTACACATATATACACACAGACATATATTTGATTACGAATATACGTGTGCAGTAAGTCCCCGAGTTACGAACAAGTTCCATTTCGGGAGAACATTCGTAAATCGGATTCGTTCGTAAGTCTGACAAAATTAGCCTTATACACTTTGACACAGATATACAATGTAAAGCCAATGGTTGAACGATTCATGTTATAAGAATGAGTGACATCTACCATCTTTTCGCCTCTGTCCAATCTCTCAATTATTTTCACTTTTGTTTCCATGGTTATTGCTTTGCTCTTCCTAGCAGTTCCCTCCACATCAGCACTGCTTTTCCTCTTGCTTCCAGATTTCCTGGACTCTGACTGAGCACTGTACTACTGTCCACTATCGCACTGTACAGTAAGCACACAGCAGCACAACTATGACAATGTCCGACAGACACCTGAGCTACTTTTGCGATTTGTTTGTATCTATGAATGTTCGTAATGCGAGGTCCATACGTATCTGTGCAAGTTCGCAACTAGAATGTTCGTAAGTTGGGGACTTACTGTATATATGGACATAAGAACAAAAAGTATCTGGAAATTATGTCTTAAATGTTCTACAGCTAAAAGCATTTTAAATGAAAAGGCTTAAAAATATGCTCTTCGACTGACTTTATCTTAAAACCTTCCCCACATTCTTTTTAAAAATAATTTTGATGCAGTAACTTAAGTTCAATTAAAACATAAATTCTGGGGCGACTGGTTAGCTCAGTTGGTTAGAGCACAGTGCTCTTAAAACCAAGGTTGCCGGTTCGATCCCCACATGGGCCACTGAGTAGCACCCTCCACAACTAGATTTCAACTACTTGACTTGGAGCTGATGGGTCCTGGAAAAACACACTCCACAAAAACAAACAAAGAAACAAACACTGTGTGACAAAGCATTCCCAGTATTTTCTCATAGTTTTTTTTCTTTCTTTACAACTGAACACATTTGATGAATTTATGCAAGATGAGTGATTGAAGCTAGAAAAATTATGAGTTTTGACACAATAATTTTCATCTATTTATCAACTGAATTACTATTTGCACCTCCAGACACATTTTGCTATACAATTTACTCATTAAATTTGATCCATGTCATAGTGTGACCTTAAAGTGAAGTATACTTGATGTCATTCATAGATGATAATGACTTTAGAATTCTAATTTTTTCAAGTCAGTTAGTTACTACAAAAGTGACAAGACTAAAGATGCATTGTGAATACTACATTTTTCTTCCTGATACAGAGCTCTACAATTAATAAATACAATCTTAGTTGTTTGTCACTAATAATGATAGCACTTATCCTACAGTTTTATTTATTGAAAATGTCAATAGTTGCTCAATTCTGTACACAGAATTGTGCAATATTCTCATCTGCATTTATAGAAGTTTATTATAGATACTGGGCATATGTATGATGGTGTGTTGGAGCTGGCTCATACTGGCTCTCAAGAGCTGATTGGGTAAACCTCTTCCCACTTCCAGTTCAGTGATATCATACTGCTGGAGTGAAATCATCATAGTGGGCATATTTTACAATGTGAGAACTGGTAAATGGTATCAATCAGTCCTTTCCCTTTTGTTTCCTCCAGGGAGCTGTTTACTAAATATTTACTAGCACTCTACTGCTTTAATATTTCCTGGGAATATGGTGCTTTCCACATTGATAAAACTAAGTGGGAACTTAGAAGTTTACTCCTTTTCCCTCATGCAGCTTCAGCCACAGTATTCTTGTTACTTTCCTAAGGAAAGTAAGCTCTAAAAGCAGAGCTTTTGCATTTGCTCTTTCTTGTCCCTGGAATCCTAGTTGCCCAGATAGCTGCACAGCTTTTTCCTTTATTCCTTTTAGTTATGCTTAAAAAGCAATTAATCAGTGGAGATTTCCCTGGTCACACTATGTACACGTCTAGTAATCCTCTTCCCAAACAACATATAGATGTTTTTCACTCAGTAGCATGCATCACTATCTAAAGTATTCCTCATTGACTCGCCATAGGATTCCTGCCCATTTACCACCAATAAGATGTGATCTGCACAACAGCAGGTGCCTTGCCAATTTTGCTCAAATTTCTATCTATAAGGTCTAAAAAGTGGCACATAATTGACACTCAAAATATATGTTGAATGAATAACAATAATGAAAATGTAACTGTAAGTAGTATTTTTTAAATATAAATTGCTTATTTTTTTATAAAAGTAGTTTAAAACTATGTTGTTAAAAACTGGTGCTTTAATAAAATAACTTGTTTTATACCTCTTTTTTAATTCATCAATTTCAACATATAAATATCTTTAAACACTCCTTTAGTATGCTTTTTTATTCATATTGCTAGATGTTTATTATATAGATATTATAAATATCACATTGAAGAACTGCTTCTTCATACAACACTTTTGTTTTATACATAACTATTTCAATGTGTAAAAACATGTTTATGTGTAAAACAGTGTTCACATTTCCCAATATATGTTTATTAATATTAAAAATATGTAGATTTTTTGCTAATGTTATTAATGGAATTATATAACATACTTTATGTGATTAATGTTCATTAATTCTTTCAATTAAATCTTATCATTTTATATCTTAAACATAATTTCTCTGGGCTATGAACGTGTTGATACTTTTTATTAACAGCAAGGTTTACAGAATTAAATTGTATAAGCTTATTGTTTCATAACTTACACATATTAATGCATATACCATTTCAAGAATAGAAAGTGATCGGGCCAGCCAAGTAGCACAGTGGTTAAGCACTGACTTGGGAAGCTAGTGGCCCTGGTTCGGGTCCCACATATGAGGGCCAGTGACACTGCCCTCAAAAAAAAAAAAAGAGTAGAAAGTGATTTGATAATTATTGTCTCAACATATCCCTACAGTGAGACTTATTGTCCCCAATTTATAGATGATGACACTGAACAGCTTTTTGGCATATAAGTCTGTTTTTCTATTGAGAATCAAATTGATTTTTGCATTCCCAGAAAAATAGCATCAAAGCGGTTAGATAATAGGTGAGAGTCACTATGAATGAATACATGAATGAGTGAATAAATTCTCAGGATATTTGCTTATAATACCCCAGAAAGTAACTTGTATAAGGTACAATGTCTGAACTCAAATCAAGGACTTCGGGCATCAAGCCTACTGTTCTTTCTTCAAAAATAAATGTAATCAAAGAAGCACTTTGATTTCTTGTTTAGTTAAACCATTTTCATGAAGACTATTTTTTTAGAGCAGTTTTTGATTCATGGCAAAATAAAGTGAAGGTGCACTGATTTACCATATACTCTTCCTCTTGCCCCCATGTACCGCACCAGGGTGGTACATTTATTACAACTGAACCTACAATGACACATCATAATCACCCCAATCCATAGTTTACATCACTGTTCGCTCTTGGTGTTGTACACTTTCTGGGATTGGGCAAATGGCATGTTTCCATCACTGTAATATCATACAGAGTATTTTCATTGCCCTAACACTTACATGTGTTCATCCCTGCCACTCATGCCCCAAACCCTGGCAGCCACTGCTCTTTCTAATGTTTCTACAGTTTTGCTTTTTCCATACTGTCATATAGTCAGGATCATTCAGAAGACAGCCCTTTTGTATTGGTTTCTTTCACTTAGTTACATGCATTTAAGTTTCCCCACGTCTTTTCATGGCTTGATAGCTATTTTCTTTTTAGTGCTGAATAATATTCCAGTATCTGGATGTGCCACAGTTTATTTACCCATTTCAACTGAAGAACATCTTGGTTGCTTCCAAGTTTGGCCGATCAGAACAAAGCTTCTATAAACATCTGAGTGTGGGCTTATGTTTTTATGAAAACATAAGTTTTCAACTACTCTAGGTAAACACCAAGGAATGTTGATTGCTAGATTATATAGTAAGACTACATAGAGTTTTTTAAGTAACCATTAACTGTCTTTCTAAGTGGCTATATTTTGCATTACCACCAGCAATGAATGAAAGTTATTGTTGCTCCACCTCCTTGAAAACATTTGCAAAATATTGTCAGTGTCCAGAATCTAAGCCATTTTAGCAGGTATATACTGGCATCTCATTGAAGTGTGACTTTGAATATTGCTGATGAAATATAATGTGGAGTATTTTTTCATACACTTATTTGCCATCTGTATAGCTTCTTCAGTGAGGTTTCTGTTAAAGTCTTTGACCCATTTCTTCAGTTGGGTTGTTTTCTTATTGTTGAACTTTATGATTTCACTGATATGTGGTATCTAAAACTGGAAACAACAAAGGAACAAGACAAAGAAATGAAGAAACAAAAACTCATAGACACAAACAATAGTTTGTGGTTACCAGAGGGTAAGGGGGAGGGAGGTGGTAAATGATCAAAAAGGAAGTCGAACATATGGTGATGGAAACAGAACTGACTCTGGGTGGGAAACACACAATGTGATATATAGATGATGTATTACAGATTTGTATACCTGAAACCTATGTAACTTTACTAACAATTGTCACCCCAATAAACTTTAATTAAAAAAAAATGTTCTGCATATATTTTGGATAATTGTCCTTTATCAGATGTGTCTTTGAAAATACTTTTTCCCAGTCTGTGGTATGTCTTCTCATTTTCTTGAGATTGTTTTCCCAGAGCAGGATTTTTAAATTTTAATGAAGTTCATTTTACCATTATTTTATTCATAGATCATGCCTTTGGTTGGTGTTTTATCTAAGAGACACTTTCATACCCAAGGTCATCTAAGTTTTCCCCTATGTTATCTTCTAGAAGTTTTATAATTTTACCTTGACATTTAGGTCATGATTCATTTTTGAGTTAATTCTTTTTTTTTTTTTTGAGTTAATTCTTATGGAAGGTGTAAGGTCTAGATCTAGACTTTTTAAATTAATTAATTTTTGCATGTTGATTGTTGATGTCTATTGGTTCCAGTACCTTTGTTGCAATGACTATCTTTGGTCCATGGTATTGTCTTCTGGCCTTTTGTGAAGATCAGTTGACTATATTTGATCTAGTTCAGGCTGTTTATTCCATTCCATTGATCTATTTGTCTGTTATTTTTCCAATACCACACTGTCTTGATTATTGTAGGTTTATATGAAGACTTAAATCGGGTAATCAGTCTGCCAACTTTGTTCTTCTCCTTACATATTGTGTTGGCTTTTCAGTTTTGTTTTGTTTTTACTATATAAACCTTATAATCAGTTTATTACTGTTTATAAAATAATTTGCTGGGATTTTGATTGGTATTGAATTGCATCTTTAGATTAAGCTGGAAAGAACTGACATCTTGACAATATCAGCACCTTAATTTACCCCTGAAAACAGAAAAGTTCCCTCGGACAATCACTTGCACCAAAAAAATATACATGGCAATGATTTAAATATTCATTGGATAAATTATTAACATCTCAAGTGTGGAGCATGGGGAATTTAGCAAGGTATAAACATAGTATTTGTTTAAAAACTTATTAACCAATGAATTTCATAAACAGATTATGACCTCTCTTTTTTATTCATTTTTTTAAATTTTATTAAGTTTATTGAGGTGACCTGGGTTAATAAAATTATATAGGCTTCAAGTGTACAATTCTGTAATATATCATCTGTATATTGCATTGTGTGTTAGGTAGAAAAGGAGTAAAGGGGGTCAAATACATGGTGATAGAAGGAGATATAACTTCTTTTTTCATAAACCATCTTTCTCAGTTAAAAAGTTCTCTTCAGAATGGCCACTGTGATAATAAAATATTAAAATAAAAATTATGCTGTTTGTGGCTTTCAACTTTTTTTTTCCTTTCACATTACTGCAGGTTTACCATGAAAATAATGTAGTTTACTCTAGCAGGCAGTGGATGGCAAGTTTCAGAATAATACTCTATTATTTTAAAGTACAATAAATATAGAATCATCACACTGGCTAGTATAAACAACATTGGGATATAAATTGAAAATATTGGGCCATCATTGCTTATTATTATATCCATTTAGAGTTGGGATATTTTTAGTTATAATAGAGTTTGAGTTTGAGCAGACTATGCCTACAATAAATTAATAACATGCTTATGAGTGTTTTAATTAGCTTTCAGTGTAGCTGATTTACAGTAACAGTGGTAATAGTGATAGCATGCAGTGTGGTGAACATGCAGTGTGGCAATAATTTATTTTATTCCCAGATCTGCCTCTTACTTGCTGTGTGAACTTGAGCAAGAAATCTGACAATTGGAGCCTCATTTTCTTCATCTGTAATGTTGTAATTCGGGACAGTTCTCTTTCTGAAGACTGCTTTGAGAAATAGTGTCATGCAATGTGACTGAGAAAGTATCATACTCTTTGATCTCTTATTAGGAACTTAATAAATTTGGGTCCAGATCCTACCTTCTTTAATGCATTGAAACCCTCAGGTCTCAAATTTCCAGCTGATTGATTTTAGTTCTACTTTAAAAATATATTATTATAACAGGCAGAATAGTTCAATGTTACTTGTTTATGAGTCTTAAGCAACCCTTCTGAACTGCAGGAGAAACAAAGATACAGCCACAGGAGGCATCTGTCTGTTTAATAATTTAGACTAAAATAAACGAAACAATTTTAGAGAAAATATTTAAGACACAAATATCTGTAATTTTTTTTTTTTTATCAGAGAAGGCATTACTAATTTGCTTTGGGAAAAGCAATATTTTACTGGGTATGTTATTTTTCCCAGCACAGGTAGCCTCTTCCCTCTCAAAGACACAGAATGAGAGTGTCAGTTTAATGCTCTGACAAAGACTGTCAGTTCCTCCTGAGTTCAGCTCATGCATCTTAATGCAGCATCAGGTTTCCTGTAGACATTCACATTTCAGGCCCTTTGACAAAACCCATATAAAAAAAGATGTGATGTTCAAGAAACGAAGGTGGATTGAATAATTTAACAGCTACATATAAGCCTATGAAATATTAAAGGGACAATAGTGTACAATGAGGGGATTTTCTAGCTTGACATCAATCTCCTCCTTGCACAGTTGGCTGTTTGGATACCGAGGTAGTTAATCCATTATGATGGTGAGGCAATAATTACAATGGAGTTAATAAGTACTTTAATAAAAGCTAAACTAGCTTCCTGAAACTCAGGTATTTAAAAATAAAAGATCTCCAATAACTTAAGCTTCCTTTGGAACACTGAGCTGATATTAAAAATCATTTGAAGAATATCCTATCCCTGCTACTTTTAAATAAATTTGGTATAAACAAGAACTGTTCAGCAAGCTATGCATGTCCTTCAAAATTATGGTAGGCTTTAATGATGCCTTTGTAAAGCAAAAGTCAAGACAAGTGCAGTCTCTGGGGTTTGTGCTGACATGATTTGAAGAATGAATTCTTATCATTTCACATGGCGCTTCCCCATGTTCAATTCCACTTTACAATCAGGGGCATCTCCATTAGAGACTCTGATTGTATTGGTGGTAGCCAAAAAGGCACAGTGGCCCAAAAAGGGACCCTCGTTTTTCTTAATTGCGGATCATTGGCTAAGAAATCTACAATCTTCTTAAAATTCTCTATTTGTTTCTAAAATCTAATTGCCTTTAATTTTCTTCACTTCTTTTGGTGTGACAGTGTGCTTACAAAATACTGTAATTAGATAAAGGGGTATTTTACCCACTTTAATTGAAGTAAGAGTTTGAAATGTCTTACTTAAAATAAAGTAACGTTATTTTTCTGTTACTTCTAAGAGGCCTCTGTTTTTTTTTGCATTTTCTAATACTGTTCACTGAGTCTTTTGCTTTGATGAGGCACTTAAGAGTAAAGGAAGATGGGAAATAAGGGGTCATTTCTCAAAGGGATACATTCCTGCGAAAGCTTTGATTCTGATCTCATTGTTAGATGAATACTTTAAATCAGTTAAACAGTGATGTTGAGTTCCCACTAAATACTCTGGGTGTGTTTTATACTCTTTCAACTTTACCATGCTAAAACTTTATATTATTATTGATACTTCTGGTGGTTTTAAAAAATATTCTTTATATTATGATTATTAATACTTCTAGTGGTTTTCTCTTCACCTTTAAATAATGTACCTAAAGTGCTATGATTAATGAATTTTAACTTAACTAACTGACCTTCTAAAAATAGAAGATGAGAACATTTAATTCAATACTCCAACAATATTCTTATTATATTCCTAAATTATTTTTAATTATGTAAGCAGATTAAAGACATAATTAAAGTTGTCTAGTCTTTTAGTGTTTTTTCAACAATTAAAACAACAACAGCATGGCCCAGTATCTGGAAAATCATTTCAAAATTAATGAAATTCTTTTATTTTTTCAAACACCATGAAGTAAACATAATTGCATAGGATATAGTAATTCTTCTAAGAATTTCCCTTTTTCTACCATAAATTTTTATCACACTCTACTCCTATCTTAGCTCTTCTCTTTACCAACTCACTGGTACTGTCATTTTTTATCTTCTATTATTATTATTATTATTATTATTATTATTATTATTATTATATTATTATTTTTAAAAACCAATTTTTCCTCAAGGTTAAACCCACATAGCTATTTTTCAGTTTCCCATTAACTTCTAAATCTCTATTTTTTTTCCTGTTGTACTTTTGAAATTCATCACTGCTGTCTATCAATGAACTGCTAGCCTCACAGAAGACAGGTAAGGAACTAAATATTTTGTAAAAAGAAAAAAGAGAAAATTTAAAATATCAATTCAATGATTATCACAAATACATTATTTCTACTATTACACACATACATATATGTAAGTTATAATTTTGCTTACATTTTGTTCAGTGATTGAATATCCATTGTTAACCTTTGGTTCATATTTTAATATTCACTTTTATCTATTTCCAGGAAATCTTTCTCTCATAACTTAGCTGACTGAAGTTCAACTTCAAGAGCAATTTAACTGAAAACAACAAAACAACAAGAAAAACAAATGAAGAAACAAAACTCATAGACACAGACAATAGTTTAGTTGTTACCAAAAGGTAAGAGGGGAGAAGGGTGGTAGATGACAGTAAAAGGGATCAAATATATGATGATGAAAGGAGAACTGACTCTGGGTGGGGAACATACAATGTGATATACAAATGATATACTACAGAATTGTACACCTTAAATCTATGTAACTTTGCTAACAATTGTCACCCCAATAAATTTTAATTAAAAAAATAAAAATAAATAAAAATAAAAATAATAAAACAGAGCAGTTTTCTCAAGAAGTGTACCTGAATGTGTTAGTCCTATACTTGTACATGTTGGAACATAATATATGTGTTCTTAATAACAAAATGACAGCTCAGCTAGTTATAACACTTTTGGGTTAAAATTTATTTACTCTATTTCTTCTTTGATGACTTTTGGAACCAGTTTACATGCAATAAGTTTTCTATGGGGAGGGGTGAAACCCACAAGAGGTTAAGAATAGTTACCCTTCTTGTAAAAAAAAAAAAATGCGTGGGCTTTCATTACCATATGAGTGCTACATCAACTTCCAAAATAAAATAATCAATTATTTGAATAGTTTCTGAAGTTAATGATTTTTTTCAAAGTTTCTTTAAAACCATGTACTTTAAATCTGTAGATTCAGATCTTTTATTCAAAAGGAGAAAACTATTTTCTGTTTTATTTTGATGTAGTAACTTCAATTTTTTTCTATTCTCTGGGTATGTGAATTATGGATTGGTATACATGGATTCTTCATGTCTTCTATGTCTATTTTTTAATCCCAAAACCTTTTTCTTTTATTTAATTTGGCTTTATTTTCCTTGAGCCTCTCCTCTATGCTTTTTATGTTTCAGGGTGCCCATTTCTCCATGGATGGAGGAACTAAGTAACTTATATTTCAATAAGAAATCTTAAATGCTTCCTTACAAATTATTTACTCTTTTTTGGTTAAGAATCTTTTACATAGTGATGTAGCATTTATTTAAGTTATTGCTGCACTGTCTCCCTTGCCATTTCATACCCAAAAATGTGTATATAAAAATAGTATATAAATATATCGTCCACTAGCGTTACCGTTTTTTCCCACTTCATGTTTTTGGTAAGGAATCAGGGATATTTTGGCAGCCTATTCTAACATGCTGGCATAGGTTTTCAAACAGTAGGTCAGTGAATGTGAATATCCAAAGAGGGCTTCTCTTACTTTTTAAGAGAAATCTTCATGCTTCTGATAATGTACAAAGACATCAGTCTTCTGTTAGCCAAGTTAAAATTTTACTGATTTTAACAGCCCTTCTTTTAATATTATTTTTTTGGCATCTACATATATTCTAATTTTCTGAATGGTATACATTTTTTCTTTTATCTTAAATGTTATCATGGAAAGAAAGCAAAGATACCTCAACTCTGACTTGTTTAAAAGGCAGTAAATATTAAGTTGTACAAATGCTAATTAGCATCTTAAGCAGAACAGAGAATCTATAATTTGGTAGTAAATATGATAATTCTTCTAAGCCAAGAGGTATTTCTTTCTTGAGATAGGCAAAAAAAAAAAAAAAAAAAGATAGCAGGGGTTATATAATGACATACTCATTAATTTAGGAGTAGAATTTGGATGAACAGAGAATGAAGTGGAATGTTCCAGTCCTGGGAGTCTGAGTCAGAAGAGAAAGCTTTAGGAAAAGTCTTGGAAATTGTACCCTGAGAAAACTGATGTGGTTTTAATATGCAGATTGGCTAATAAGGTACACAGTATGAAGACAATTTGACATTTTAACTCTTTATTTGTCATAAGTGCACTTAAATATAACACCTTGTATGTTAATGACACATATTAATAGCTGTTTTGCACATATGTCACATAAATGTTATATTTTTTTTTTTATTGGTTAGTAAAGTTACATAGGTTTCGGGTGTACAATTCTATAATACATCATCTATATATCACATTGTGTGTTCACTGCCCAGAGTCAGTTCTCCTTCCATCACCATCTACTTGATCCCTTTTACCCTCATTACCACCTCCCTCCCCCTTACCCTCTGGTAACCACTAAACTATTGTCTGTGTCTATGAGTTTTTGTTTCTGTTTGTTTGCCTTGTTCCTTTGTTGTTTTCAGTTTTATATGTATTCTCTTAAGAACAGAAATTACACTTTTACAATATATTTTAGTCTTATCATCAAAATAAATTATCAATGTTCTATTAATGGATCAATGTATTATTAATTGTGGTCAATTATTTTCACTGTATTATATCCATTAATGTAAAAGCATTTGCTAAAGTCAGGGCTGTCCAAATATGGATTGAACTGTACAGTGTAAGAGGTTTTATACAATGATTATTACCACAATGATAGGGAGCCTGGAGGGTATTCAAGCAGGCAATACATCTTCCCATCATGGGATGATATGGATTCCATTTATAGACATATTAAATATAATCTCATACTGGGGAAAGTGAGATTCATGGAAGTTAAGTGACTTGTTTAAGATTCTTTTTTTTTTTTTTTTTTTTTTAAGGTTCTTAAGATTGATTGAGATCATGAGCCAAATCAAGCATTGGAGGCAAGGCACAAATGAAAATTAAGGTCAGAGTGTCATAAGATGGATGTTTCCTAAGTAACTTTAAGAATGTAATTAAACTATGAATTGAAAATACTGAAACATTAACTGCACAGAAGTTATAACATAAGAACATGATAATAAGCACTTCACTTTGCTCAAAGTATTGCTTTTAAGGGAGGATGAAAGCAAGACATATGTGATTTTTGGTGGGAGAGCAACAATTTAGGAAGAGCAAGAATATAATATGGAATCAGAGAGGCTCCAAAGGACACCATTCTTTTTTGATACATTTTGAAAATTTTACACATTCCACAGGCATTCATTTTATGTATTTCAGAATTCTTGTTATAGTCGATTGTTACTACAGGCTCATTTATCATCAGTTATATTTTCATCTAACTCTTTCACTGATCTCTGGAAAGTCTAGTTGTTAAACTGACTTGTTCTGACTGTTCTTGGCCAGCAGGAACTGGCAACTCAAACATATTAAACTTCTCTTCCATTTTGAAATACCATTTCAAATATGAGTTTTAACCTAAAAGATAAATTTGTCTTTAAAAGAAATTTCCTGCCCCTCATCCTCAAGTCAACAAAACTACATACATTTTCACTACATAATGTTTAGTTCATGCCCATATCTCTCATACTCTTACTCATTCCTTGTAAATCCAGCCTTTGTTTGTTTCAGCCATCCATTTGGGTGACATTTCAGAGCTTTGTGTCTAAGCTGTAAGTTAGGAAATAAATTTTAAGCTCTGCAAATGATTAATGGGTTAAGGGGTAGAATAATGAATATTATCATGTGAAAGGTTCAGAGAGAGCCAGTTTTGCACAGCTAAAGACAAACAGGTGTAATTGTTCCCTCACACCTTGGCCCTTTTTCCCTTTAACCTACTGAAAGTCATTCTGTAATATTTCAAAACCTTTATTTTGCTTAAGTAAAAATTTAAGTTACCTAACTAGGTCATAAAAGTCAACTATCAAACTGTTTTTTTCTATGTAATTCATAATTGTGCATGCATTCATAATGTACTGCAATTTATTATATAGATGCAAGATTTTATGCCAATTATACAATTTATTTCTTAAGTCTTTAATTGGGGGAGAAAAATTAATTGTTGAGAGTAAAACAAGCTGCCAATAATTTCTTCATGACATTTCTAGAAGGCATCACTCATTTTCCATTTTTAAGCTGCCAGCTTCATTACATTTTCTTTACTGTCCTGTATAGAATAGTGCAGAAGCTCAAGTATTATGTTTCCAGTTTATCCTTCTTCCAACATACCATTTTCATTATCACCACTGGTGTCATTCTCACCATCACATCATGAAAGTTTTATTCTTCATTGTGCCTGGAGCCATCACACCCTTTAAGTGGCCTTCACTAACCATCTAATCAGAAAACAATGTCATCTTTTGCACTCCTATGGTCAGTCATTTTCATATGACTTCTGCTATATACTGGGCTGAGTAGTAGCACATTAGTTGTAGGTGAAGGTTATGATCACCTTTAAGTGATGACATGAAAAATTAGATGATGATACTAATATAGAGGGGAAACACGATGAATGATAACACAATCATCAAAGACTCCCTGAACCATTATAAATATCTGTCAACATTCATTACTATATAATACACATACATAGGTGGCTCAGCATTGATTGTTTCTCAAGCCCTTGTGATTGTCTAAACCACCATCTTTATTCTTACTGGCTCCCAGTATTTGCGTATGTGGCAAGACCCATCAGCGTCCTAAGGCAGAAGAACTCAGTGGACACCTAGACACAGGCTGATTAGAAGGTGGACCCTCACAGAACATCTGGTAAAGTATATAGTTAAGACCCTTCAACCAAGAAACTGGGAGATGGTAGATTTTACCTTTTTCCTCTATGCTGAGTCCTGGTGTGAAGATGTGGGAGGCTTGCAAATTGAGGTGCCCCTCATCCCTTTAAAATTGTTCTTTTGTTTGGTGTAGTTCTGTGAGACTTGCGAATGCAAGCTCCACTAGTTATCAGAGCTAGGTGATTTGCTGACCGGCCCTTGGATGGTAACTATAAAAGTCAGAGAACTCGGATATATGTACAAGCTCCTTCCAGGAACATAATGCATCTTGGTTTTATTCTTGGAGTGAGCCAGAGAGGAGGAGGAAGTATTCACTGGCTCATTTGGGCTACAGGGAAAATTGCAGCAAGTCCTGAATGCATGCTAATTAGAAGCTATATCCTCACGAAGCAGCTTGTAAAGCATGCCATCAGACCCCTTCCAGTGAGAAATTGGTCGATGGGTGTTTTTGTCTGCTCCCTCTGCATTGAGCCCTGTGGGGACAGCTGCCCTGAGGGCACTCATGACCATTAACAACTGTTTTTTTCTTTGCTATTGTCCTATGGGATCCATGAATGTATGGTCCATTAGCTATCAGGTGTTTGAGGGGCTAATACCTTGGGTGGCAGCTATAAAAGTTAGGGTGCTATGTGTTTGCACAAGGTACATCCAGGGTAGCAATTGGTTTTATTGTTGGAATGAGCCCAAGGGGGAAAGGCAGGTAAAATGGCCACCAAATCTTTTAGACTCTGCAGAAAAGGAAAGCCAAACATTTCTCCCCCAATCATCATTGTATCAGCAGAGAGAAAACTCTAGCCAAGCCTTTACAAATGAAATCAAGTGCACACGATATTTCAATTGTTCAGAGATTAGTATTGTGCCATTTTGTACCTAAATGTTATAAACAGCTAGACTAAGGAAAGGAATCCTGTATAAAAGATGGTTATAGGCTCTGGCTCTAGATTTGTAGAAAATCTGGTTGTGGTTTGGGAAACACCCCATATGACATTTGAGCCCTTTGTGATATATATAAGCCACAATTGGTTAATACAGATTCCATTTTAATGCCTGATAATACGGCCCTGAGTATAGGGCAGTATTGTTATATTTAGTTGTTAATCTATTTTAATCTACCAAATTTGAATATTCATTAAAACATGTCAACAAGATAAAATGCAAATAGATAAGAAGACAATTAGAAAGGCTGCTAATAAATGGATGACACTGGTAAAATAACAGCATAACATTTATTAAATGAAACTTAGATCCAATTAAAATCTTTCTGGGAGTTTCAACGTTATTTCTCAAGGTATTTCTATGTTCAGAATATGCAAGCATGCTTTTTTAGATCTCCATTTTCTTTTTATATTCTGTCTTAATATCTACAGTACATGATGCCTTTAGGAAGAATTTTTTATCATTATAGGCTATCATTATGCAGAAAACACTCAGGTTTATGTCTCTCTATTTGATAATTTAGCTTTGGCAGCAGATGATCTGATTCTGAGTCTGTCTACAGTGAATAATTGAATGTCAGAAATGTTTTAAATTAAATTCTGACAGAGATGAAATGCTTTGTGGGGAAATCTAAATGTTTGTTAAGTTCTTTGTCCTTTTTTCATGGCCTCTTAATGGTAGCGATCTTGTATCTGTTTTTTCTAAAGAAGTGTCTATACTAGTTAAGATTCTGGGGGTGGGAGTCGGGGGGCTTCAGTCACATCAGAACTGTCCCTCTGTGTTCTTTTACCATCTTAAGTATATTTTCAGTATTAAATAAAATGAGCAGTAATGAAAGAGTTTCTGGCAAAGATGGCATTATTAGCTCATGTCAATGTATATTTCATTTCCTGTTAACAGCAATAGATATTAGAAAAGTGATCTCAAGCTGATACATTTAAAGAAGATTTTGATGGAATTAGGAGTAGTGGCCTTCTGTTATACTGAAGAGTCAACTGAATAACAAATTGATGATATTGCAGAACCAGTGAGAAATATTCAAGATTTCTTGTGTTTGGCTTACACGTATACCAAATTCCTATTTGTAGACTCAATATAGACCCTTAGGGACTTGAAATACATGGGAATTCCACATTTTCAGACATTAAATAGACTTAGGAATAAAACATAAATTTGAGATTAAAATTTACCTTGGATTCAATTTTTAACTCTACTCTTTATTATATGTGTAACACTGATAAAGTTACTAAATAACCAAGTTTAGTTTCCTCATTCATAAATTTGGGATCATATTTTCCTCATTTATTAATGAAATCAAGAAATATTTATTGTGTATATACTATAAGACAGCCATACCAAGGGATGGAGGATAGGGTAGTAAACAAACAACAAAAGATTTCTGCCTAAATGGATCTTAAATTCTAGTGATGGACAATAAATAAGAGAAAAAAATAGGTTAATTATAAACACAACAAAAAAATAAGATATAGAGAAATGATAAGAAGTGTGTGGTATGTGTGAGTATTCTGTGAGATGCAGAATTATAAGATAGTGTACACATGCCTTCTCCCAATTATTCAATCGAACAGTATATATATATATATATATATATATATATATATATATATATATATATATATATAGTTTGGATATAGTTTGCCACATATATGGTATTATATTTAGCATATAGAAATAGAATAGTCAGGTATTATTTTTTTAATTGTAAAACACTCATTGTTGAAGGAATAACAACTTTAATTCCAGATTTCTTATGAAGTTACAACCAAGTGTTGTATGAAACCAAAAAGGAAGATATTAAAAAGTCTAGATAAAGATATGTTCTGCTTAATTATTGAAATATATGCAAAGGGATGCCAACCACACAACAAGAAATGCTACTGGAGGCTGGAGAAATTGTCAAATCCTTGTGATATTAGGTCAAGTATGCTTTATGATGCTTTTTGTCACCCAAGAGGATTTTCAAAAAGAAAGCTTGGCACTGTCTGCTCTTTTTATCTGCTTCTGCTTCTTTGCTATTCCTTAGAAGTGCGATCCAATATGCATATCCTTGTTTTGTGGAATCACTGTACATATGTGATGTTTGCTTAAAATGATAACCAGTGCCTTTTTTTCTAGAAGCCCCTCTCTAGTGGCTAACCTGTTGTTAGTTGCATTCATTTATGAAAACATTATTGCTATAGAGAACAGATTAAAACTTCAATACAGTAATTTTCATTGGCAAGGATTTTAGATGACCGACTCTTAAATTATGTACTTTTTTTGGTTTTCTTCTTGAATTAACAAGGACTAATAAAACACCAGACAAACATTTATCATCATTAGAAAAATCTCCTATTTTCTTTTTGCTAGCATGTGATGTATATTTATGTAATGTGCTCAAAAGTCACAACATGTAGAATCATCTTTTCTATGTAAAAATATATGTGGAGAAAAAAAGTCTCTTAAGTAAGTAACTAATATTTTGCATGCTTTTTTTAACTAATGCTTTTTTATTTTTATAATAAGCAGAGATAATTTTTTTAAAGTCTTAGGTTAATAAAGACAATTTTCTACATACCAAATATTCCAAAATAAATAATAGCAAACACTGAGAAAAATATCTTTATCAAACAGAAATTCCCTAGATAGACTAGGAATGGTAATTGTTTTCACTATAGTTTTCTTGTATTATAACTTTTCTATAATCAACATATATTGCATTTATATTAATTTATAAATAATAGATATATTATTTATATATCTATTAGAGTAGATATATAATAATATCTTAAATGAGTTAGGTTCAATAACATCTTATGATGATTCTCTATTAACTGAATGTAGTGTAAGAATTAATATTTTGAACTTTGGTGTGTCATTGTGGTCCACTAATAATTACACTGAAATATGTATTTTAGTCATTATACTGAGCAGAGATTCCCAGAGCCAGAACCTATGTCTAACACCAATTTCAGCACCACTGCCACCTAATATCGACTTCACCTCTAACAATAGCTTCCTGCTATTGACTTCCGCCACTATCAGCAATGAGGTCTGGATTCCCAGAGCCAGGGACTGGGATCAACACCAATGTCATTTCCACATTCACTGTGGAGTGTGGATATACTGCTATACCCATGCCATAAAAATGAACAGGGATACAGAATACCTGGGAGGGTCTTAGCAGTTTGGAGTAACTGATCTGTGCACAGGCTCTGTGGGGTCTTCTGCAGCGGCTTTTGGATTTGGTATGTAGAAAATCAGGAGTATCCCATTTCATACCATACCAAGCCTGCCACCCCAGAAGGAGGCCTAGAAAGGAACGACTTAGAAGCAGGGGCACAGCCAACTAGAGGTGGGATCGGTGAGACTGAAACTCTCATCTTCCCCAGACTTCATTGGTTTAGCCTCCTATGCCATCTGAATTCAAGGGAATTCCCACATTCGTGTTTCTTTTTTCTTTTCTTTATTTATTTTTGGTCTGGCTGGTTTTATTTAACACATTGCTTTTGAGGTTTGAGGTTTATCCATGTAGCTGCATGTAACAGTATTTCATTTGTGTTTCTACCTAAGCCAGACCTACCCAGGATATCTGGGCCTGGCACCCAGGGCCTATGAAGGGCTTGCATGGAAGCAGAAATAGAAGCCTCCTATGAAGGGATAAGTGGATGGAGTTTTACAGCCTTCTGTGGAGATAGCTTTTAGTATCTGCTGGATACAAGTGGTTCTCTGGGAGTAGTCACAACTAAGTTGGACTTGTCCATGGTTCCAGAATTGTCAACTGAATTCTGAAAGGGTATAGAAGGTATAAAATTGGCCACCCCAATAGGGGTTAGCATGCTTTGGTACCATTTACCTGTTCCCAGGCTCATCTGGCTAAGACTTTACCATTCCTGGAAAAAGACCCAGAGATGCAAATACCTCTTAGAGACTCTAGAGGCAGGTACGGGCTTTCAGCACTACCCATTCATTGCCCTCACAGATGCCACCCAGCTCATACCATACCGGATCCCTTTCAGAACCTGGCTATGTGACATGGAACACCTGGACAACGCTGACTGAGGCATACTCAGGGGTATCCCAGTGTGATGTAAAACAAGTCATGAGGCTCAGAAGTGTGACGCAGCCTCTTATTTGGCTACTTAACCATGAGTCTATACTTTAAGTTTGTTATTACTGGTTTGGCAGTAAAATTAAATTAAATGATGATCTCTCATCATCATTTGTTCCAATGTTTGAACTTTTTTCTAGACTTGAGTCTCCTTACAGAAAGTTTTTTTATTTTCCTGTTGTTCTATTTGTCAATTACCATACCAGTAACTTTCTACTTAGTGACTTACTGTTATAGTACATGTGTGTACTTGATAGGGAAGAATAAATTTGAGAACCAAGTTTTTAGGTTTCATTTTTTTAAAGTCTTCAAATTTTGATTTTGCTTACAGATTGATTTAGAGAGAATGGGTAACTACAAAAATGAGTGCTCTTTTCCAGACCCCTGGCATGCCATTTCATTTAAGTCCTCTAAGCTTTTTAGAAAGGTTTTATAGATTTACAGATTTTAACCACAAGTCTTTCAGATTTCTTGGTAAGGTATTCAATGTGTATTTATATTTTGTTGTTATCAATAATATGACATTTTATAGATCTCCAAAGCTATTGTCTTTATAAAAAGGGTATTTAATTTTTAAATGGATTATACATGCTCATTATAAAGATTTTAAAGAATACGTCTATTCATGTCTTCTATTCTGTTATAGATGGCCTATTTTTTCCATATCTTTCTTCTATCTCATTGTCTGTATTATTTGAAGTTAATTTTGTATATAACTTTAAAATCTCTGCATTATTTTTTCTTTGTTTCCTCTAATTGCATTCACTAGAAAGTCCAGTGGAATATTCAGAGTACTTATAATGGAAACCCTAGTTAGTCTTCCTGGCTTTTATGGTTAATTCCTATGTTACCATACTATGAATTTTCCTAGGTTATGAATTAATATATTATGTTTATATATACATTACTTATTTAATCAAGGGCTTTTAAATAAAAAATACATTTCTTTTTTAAACTTTATCAAGTATATTTTCAAAGAAATGATTATATAATTTTATGCTGACATATTATTACGATAAACTGTATTAATATATTTCCTGATACCAAACCATGTTTACTTTTCTGGATTAAACCTGTTTTCTGAACTTTCAATAATAATTTTTACACCAATATAAATAGTAAGAAAGATTTTAGTAATCTTTCATTAATATAAGTTTATTAACACATTATTAATGCTTTCTGGTTTCAAAAAATAATTTAGAAATTTTTATTACATTTTTTTTCTAGAAAACTTAAAAAATAATGGAATTGAATTTTAGCAGGAGTTTTGAAGACTCTCTGTCAGGAAATTGCCTGTATCTGGTGAATGTTGAGCTGTTTTGTTTTTCAGAACATTTTATACCAAAGTTTTGAAATGGAGATTTATTAGTGCTGTTACAAAAATATAATGGATACAATCATGCTACCTTTGGTTGCCTTTATTATCCTTGTTAGTCATAAGTCCAAGTTTTCTTAAGAATGCTATTTAAATATTCATTAATTAAGATGTTTCAACTATAATTATTTTCATCTAAAGTCTCAGTATTAGTTCTAATGCTTATTTTCATGGAATTTTGTGAACTTTTAATATGTATGTTATTTTCACATTTATTCTAAATAATTCTTGATTTGCATTCTACCTGGAGCATTTAAAAGTTATTCTCTCGAATGAAAGTAGCATTATTCATTTGCTTGTATTTCAAGGAGGGAAATAAATTTCAGAAACTGAGGATCTTCTTGAAACTACATATGAGAAATGGCTAGAAATGCATGGATTGAATAGAATAGTTATGGGTCACAGGATCCACTACACCATTTTCCTGATGATACCAATTTTGTATAGATAAATCAGTGCACTTTTCCATTTTTTTGAATCAATATTTTGCCATTTCTATAGCAAAATAAAATGTAAAAATGACAAAAATACAAGTTTAAGAAGATTTCTACGATTTTAAACTACATACTTGTATTTTTTTCTTTTGTTCCTTTAAAAGTCAAATGATGTTTAATGTGACATTTTGGCTTATGCTTTGTATTCTTGGCCAAAGATATAATAGATAGAATTGAGTCCTTACACTGGATTATAAAACTCAGGAAAATTAAGAGGAGGAATGGACAGATAAATGTTAGCCCAGAGTTGCTGTGCCTTTCACTTGCATTATAATTTATAAACTGAAATGTTACTTCAGTCTAGGATAATACTCTCTGTGCGGTGCAATATCAAACTTCTTAAAGTTGACAATAACTTTCTGCCTGAAAAATAGGAATTCAACTAACTTGTAGGAGAGGTCATTTCAAGCAGAGATAAACTGGTAGGCATTTACTACAGGTGGCTATAATACCCTCTGCCCTATCCTGATAGGAACAGATTAGTTAGCTTTGAACTCTCCTCTCCTTTTCAGAACTTGTTTTCTAACTTTGAAGAAACACAATTGATACCTGCAGAGTCATATGTTCAGTTCCTAACTTGCCCCACAAACAATCCTAGAATAACTACTTAAGCATTTGCTTTATAAAATAAGTGTAAATGTAAGATAAAATGTATGAATTTATATTTCTCATTTCACTAGGATGTTGACTTCCAAATAAATTTCCATTTCTATAGATTCCAAGTGACTCACCTGTCTACTTTCTGGGAAGTGAGTGGTTTCCACCTTCCCTAGGGAATTATTTAAGAAGGCTCTTTAAATCAGTAATCATATTCAACTATAGACATTTTGAAGATTTACATATCTTTCACATTAAGATTTGGTTAATTTATAGATGCAATTTTTGTAAACATTAAAATGTTATTCACACTTTCTTCTGTATGCTCTATCTAAGCAGAGTTTGTTAATACATGGGGATTTTCTTGCACAATGTCATAGATATAAGTCCGTGCAGTAAGAATCCTAGATGTTGCGTTGGGAGTGCTACTTACAGCTAATTTCCTGAAATTCTACCAGATAGGGTGTAGTTAAATCAATTTCTAGTGAAGGAGGGAAATGGTCTGAGTTACTGGTGCCTATCACCGGCACACACGTGTGCTAGCTGCTGATAAAAGTGACTAAACAGGCAAAGTAGCTTTTTTGTGTTTTGTTTTGTTTGTGTGTTTTTTTGTTTTTGTTTTTTTGTTTTTGTTTTTTTAGCTGAGCCATCCTGCCACCTGTTGGCAGCTCAACGGCAACTCAGCTCGGGCTGGCATAGAACGGCCATTGCTCAGAGCTCAGCTTGCACTCTTGAGCTACCTCTTAACCAACTGAGCCACTCACTCGGCTGGCCCTGCAAAGTAGTTTTTTTAAAAACTTGAGGTCAGTGGTCACTAAAACCATGAAGTGAAGGCCACTGTCATCCCAAAGTGTTAGCTCTAGATTGTCATTGAACTCCACAGGTTCCCACACTGGTTTACATTTTATTTAGTGTAACCATTCCAAGATTAATGCTATACTATGTTTCATGAGTATACTTCTAATCACTCATATATGATACCCGTTTAAAGTACAAGTTAAAGTGAAATTTTGTTACAGTTCCTACTCATGCTCAGAGAAAGCTAGTCCAGTATATTAGGGAACATTTCCTGATATTTACAATAAATATGTAAAGTAATTGTCTCTGAAATTCTATAGCATGTGTCCAAGACTCCAATACCAAACTGAAAACTCCATCTAGTGGTATAATATTCAAATTTAGGTTATGAAAGTTTTATTCAAATTGTTCAGTGTAATTTAACGATGCTGATAATACATTTGGAAGCTCCTCCAACTAAACAAGACTACGTAATCCTAGACCCTGAAATACTGACACTTTTTGCAAATATCATGGATTTTTAAAAACGATTAAAATAAATCGATCCTTAAAATAATATTGTCTACAAGTATATAAAAGAATGCTATTTGGGTAAACAGAATGGGCGGTCAGAATAGGTGTATAGACAACTATGCCACACAATATTAATAATTAATTTGGGCCCGCCGAGTGGCGCGGTGGTTAAGCGCTGGCCTGGGAAGCCAGCGGCCCCGGTTCGGTCCCACATATGAGGGCCAGTGACATTGCCCTCAAAAAAAAGAAAAAAAATTTATTAATTTAAGTAAGGTTTATCACCATGAAATTCCATTATCCCTGTTTTTCTCTCAAGTGAAAGAGAAGGCAGTCAAAAAATAGCCTATCATTGGCCAGAATTATAATTAGCTTTAAACATAAGTATTTGCATTCAAAGACACATTTTTCCTGATCCTCAATCTCCTAATTGATTCTAGAGTGTGTTTAATTCAAATAACATCTAGATGGGATGTTTTAAAAGGTGACAGTATTGGAAATGTACATATGAGGTGTGATCACAAAATAAGGTGAATGTTTAAATAAAAAGTAATTTATTACAGTAAAAGACACATTACCACTAACCCCCCTCAAAATACTTCCCTTGCTTTGAACACACTCATCCCACTATTCTTGCCACTCTCTGAAGCAGTTCTAGAAGTTCTCTTTTGTGAGTGTCTTTAGTTATGCTGTCATAGCTGCCTCAATGTCCTGAATTAATTCAAAACGTTTACCTTTCATGGTCATTTTGACTTTGAGGAAGATCCAGAAGTCAGTGCCAGATCCGGTGAATAAGGTAAATGAGGACACACTATAATGTTTTTATTAGACAAAAATTGCCATACCAGAAACTATGTGTGACACGGAGCATTGTCATGATGGAAGATGAAACTGTTTGCCCATTTCTCAGGCCATTTTCTATGCACACTGTTTTTTAAACACTTGTAAAGACATTAATAAAAGAGAATTTCCAGAACTACTTCAGAAAGTGGCAAGAATGATGGGATAAGTCTGTTTGAAGCAAGGGGAAGTATTTTGAGGGGGATTCATAGGAATGTGTCTTTTACTGTAATAACTTTATTTAAACAATCACCATATTTTTTTGTATCACACCTCGTACTTTCTCATACTTCTGACATAAGGAATATCATATATAGGTTAATATATTACATTACCTATTAAGCTGGAACATTGAACACACTCTATTTTCACAGTAGCTCATAATTACTTTTTAATGGTGTACTAAGGAGTAGAGAAAAGAAAATGCTGTGAAATAGTATCGAATTATTGAATTGTTTACTACAATTCTGACATGATGTATAATGTCATAATATTCTTTTTACAATAAGATAGTAAATGAAAAGTGATCCTTTAAATTGATTTTCTAAAATGTGCCTCTAAATTTGCTGTCAATCCTCATTATAGGAACAATTTTTATGGTACATTGACAACATGACAAAAATGACAAAAATAATACTTCCAACCTGCTAATGACAACTTTCTTCCATCTTGAGGAAGAACAAATACATAAACCAAAATTAGAATGTTAAAAGAAGATACAGGATAATAAATGACAGCAAAGAGAAGAAACAAGAAACAAGAACAATGTGGATGGGAAAACTGAAATTTAATATTATGCTCTAATACCTGACACATCAAATTCCAACATGAAAACAAATATTAAAATGTCTTCACTCTAATAATAAATGACAAAATTAAACACAAAATTCAGCCTTACAACAACTTTAATCATTAAAACGAACTCATAATAGCTCTTGTAAATTCCTATTGTTTTTTTAAATATTCAGTGTAAAAGTTATTACTAATAGAAGTATACCAGTCTGAAAATATGCTCAATTGTTAGTTTTTATACATCAGGAAAAATGAAGGATTTCTTTTATAATTCTCCTGAAAAATATTTTGGTTTTGAACAACTACTGGTATTTTAGAATACAATATATCATTCTATTAACTTATTTTATAAATTGTTCATTGATTTTACATACTTGTAGACTATTTTTTGCATCCAGGTGCTCATATTTCCTTTATTTTTAAACTCACTTTGTAATTGTTAGGATGGTCATTTTAATATTATTGAAATTTCCTCATTTTACACTTAATCTTTTAATTTTTATCAGATCATATAAAATAAATATATTCTCTCCAATGGTGAGTTAATCAAGGCTTGATTAGTCCTTTATATTATGGATTTCATGCTTTTATATGAAACAAAAGTATTTCAAAAATTGATTTTTTTTTTTTTTTTTTTTTGAGGGCAGTGTCACTGGCCGTCATATGTGGGCCCCTTCCCAAGCCAGCACTTAACAACCACGTGACTTGGCCGGCCCTCAAAAACTGATTTTAAATGCTCAAATCTAGTTATGGATGAAGAGAAGTGATCATTTATCATACAAAAAAATACAAACAGTTTGGCAAATAATTAAATTGTTTCACAACCACTGAATAAACCTACTAGACAAAATCTTGAAAATTGTCTAACATTTTGTTGTTAAACTGTTTCTTAGTGTCATAAACTGTCATTCTTCTACTTAATATTCTAAGACCATGACAGAATTTTGCTATCATGAAGGTACACCTACCATAAATTTTAATTATTGTTTCTCTTCTTTGAAAAATATTTTCTCAAGGTCTGAAGTATTAATAGCTTTTGAAATATAAGTACTACAGATTGAATTGCTTCCCAAAATTCACATGTTGGAACCCTTACCCCAATATCGTTGTTTTTGGAGATGGAGCCTTTGGGAAGTAATTAGGTTTAGATAAGGTCAGCAAACTGGGGCCCTCATGATAGCATTAGTACACTTATTAGAAGGAATACCACAGAGCTTGCTTTCTCTCTCTCTCTCTCTATGGGCATGCACTCAGGAAAGGTCATATGAAAACAGAGTCATCTTCAACCCTAGGAGAGAGCCCTCAACAATGATTGCAATGACACATTGATCTTGGACTTTCAGTCTTCAGAATTGTGAAAAATAAATTCCTGTTTGAAGCCACCCAATGTTTGGTGTTTTATTATAGCAGCCAGAGCCAACTAATATAATATGCATTTATAATATAAATTGTAAGCACTATTTATGCTCTCATATCTACTATAAGGAACTTTTTTCTGTGTCTCATAAAAGTTATCTCTCACTCTAGATCTAGAGATATGCTGTAGTTTTTATGGGAACAGGTTATAATTGCCAACTTGTATAGCAACCAGTGTCAGGTTATAATTGCCAACTTATATAGCAACCAGTGTGACAAAAATTATATACAAATATATATACTGATTGAAATTTAACTCTTACTCTATCTTCATTTAGAAATCAAGTAGGATAGAGAATATATGTATGTATATATGTGTGTGTGTAAATTTTTATGTGTGTATAAATACTCACTATAAATTTTAGTGCCACACACTTCATCATTTCTTGTAAATTTTACTTTGTTTGGATTACTGTTGCAATTATTCCACAGCTCTTTAAAAATAGTCATTTTTATTGCTAGTTTTTATGTTAACCACTCCTTGTTGTTTTAACTCCTATCATAATCTGTTTATTACAGTTATTAGAAAATGGAATAAATCAAATGAGGAATGAAATTATAGGTCAGTATTGCTATATACCTTGTTTAATAAACAAAATACTGGGATTATGGTTATTTTTAATCAATCAAAATATTATCCGCCACAGTGCTTGCTACTGTAAATGATATCATATAATTAAAAAGCAGAACTGCTACAATCAGAGATATTACAATTTAATTGAAGAAACAGGTACATAGTAATTCATTTAAAATGCTAGTCTAACAAAAACTATAACAGCAACAGCTAGTCTAACAAAAACTATAACAGGAAATGAAGAGTAATTAGAGAGTGTGGGCAAGATGGCGGAGTAGCTAAACACTGCTTGCCTCCTACCATGACCACAGTAAAATTACACCTAAATTACTGAACAGTCAACAGAATAATTAAAGAATAACCAAACAGAAATCCTGTAGCTAAGAATATGAAAAACCCATGTGGAGGTTGGTAGGAGGTGCAGAGACGAGATGTGAAACAGCTCGGCCCCACACCTGCATGTGGTGGTTGAGAATCAGGAGGGATGTCTGGGCCATGGAGGTCTCCCCAGAAGAGCAAGGGACCCCTAGCCCCATGCTGAATTTCCCAGGCTGGAGTACTAATGTCAGGAAGAGAAGGCCCCACAACATCTGACTGTGAAAATCAGTGGGGATTCCGGCTGTCCAAGTGAGATAAAAAGCTGCTAGACACCCAGGTATCCTCTTACAGGGACCGAGCACACATTCAGTTGCCTGCAGGTACTCACCCTGGGTTTGGCAGGGGGACAACTACTCTGGAGGTGCCAGAGACATACAGGGAGAGACTGAGTTGTGTGGCTTCAGGGCAAGGATGGGAAGGATAGTCACCATTTTCCCTATGTTGAACCTTTCTCCCGTGCAACTGGTAGGAGGGCGGCATCTTTCCTATGTCTAGCCCAACCATAAGGCCAAATATGAATCTGCATTTGCCTGGGGAACTCCACTCCCTCCACCCTGGAGATCCTCTGGAATCCTGTCCTTCCCAACTCACACACCATCAAATGCACTTTCTCAACCAGCAGCAAGCCCTGTCCCATGTGCCACGGGGGATCTTTCAGCAGCAAACAGCTAGCCTCAAATTGCATGTCACCAGAGGCAATACTGCAGGCAGCAGCCAGGCCCAGCCTACACTACACTTTTTCTTGGATAACTCTTGGGGGTCAGTGGGCCCTAGGCAGGAGGCAGCTGGCTGTGGTGTGCTCTGAGACTTTTGCTGAGTAGCTCCAGGCTCAACAGTGGCTCAAACCAGAATCTACATTAAGTTGGTGAACACAACTTGCCCCACCCAACTCACTTACTGCACAAAGCTCTATCAGCTAAGGCTTACAGACAGCCTGCAGGTGGGAGCTGGCCTTGGGTTACTCTGGGCTTTTCGTGAAACTACTCCAGGCCCAGCACAGGTGGCAGCCAGCCTTGCTTTACAGTGTGGTCTCTCCCAAGTGCCTCCAGGTCCAGCACAGGCAGAGACCAGCTGCAGATTGCTTTGTAGCTCCTATGAAGTAGTCCTAGGTTGGGTACTGGTAGCTGCTGATGTAGGCCTACAACAGAGCCCCTCTCATGAGGCCCAAGAACCAACTGAGCTTGGCTTTAGACAACAGAGCACTACCCAATTAGCTCCACAAGTAGCATGCCCAAAGGGAGATTTCAGCAGGCAATAGAGCCTGCTAGAGCAAATCCCACTTCATAAGGTATATCACTGCATACATCTGTGGATGTGACCAATCCAGTCAGCCTGAGGGTAAACCCCACCCAATGACATGAAAACAGTAACAAAGATTCAACTACAACAGGAGGGTACAGATAACCCACATAAGGAACACTCCTGGAACACTGGCACATGATATCAAGGAGATTTTGCCACTGCGCCCCACAGGGTACCTACTAACTAAGGACTCCCAGGAGACATTTCAGATCTACCTAACACATGGAAACAAACACAGAAACAGAAACACAAAATGAGGAAACACAAATATGCCCCAAATGTAAGAGGAGGGAAATGCTTCAGAAAAAGAAATAAATGAGATGGAGTCAAGCAACCTAGATACAGAGTTCTAAACAACAATTATAAGAATGCTCAATGATTTCAGGGAGAACTTCAGTAAAGTGACAGGAAACATTAAAATGGAGATAGAAAACATAAAAAAAGGACCAGTCAGTAAAGAAGAATATAATAACTGAAATGAAGAATGAACTAGAAGGAATCCCCAGCAGATTAGATGAAACAGAGGACCAAATCAGCAATTTGCAAGACAAGGAAGCAAAAATCACTTATACAGAAGAGTAAAAAGAAAAAAGAATGGGGGGAAAAAAGGTAGCTTAAGAGACGTGTGGACAATATAAAGTCCACCAATATTTACATCATATTGCTACCAGAAGAAGATAGAAAGCAAGAATTGAGAACACATTAGAAGAAATAATGACTGAAATTTTTCCTAACCTGATGAAGGAAATAGACATACAAGTTCAGGAAGCACAGAGAATTCCAAACAAGAAGAACCCAAGGAGACCCATACCAAGACACATAATAATAAAAATGTCAAAGTTTAAAGACAAAGAGAATTTCAAAAACAACAAGAGAAAAGCAACTAGTTACTTACAAAGAAGCTCCCATAGGACTGACAGCTGATTTCTAAACTTTGAAGACAAGAAAATATTGGCACAAAATATTCAAAGTGATGAAAAGCAAGGACCTACAACCAAGATTACTCTACCCAAAAAGGCTATCATTTAAAACTGAAGGACAGATAAAGAGCTTCCCAGACATGAAAAAGCTACAGGAGTTCATTACCACCACTATCTTAGTACAAGAAACGATAAAAGGACTTCTTTAAGAAGAAGGGGTAAAAAAGAACATCAATATGAATATTAAAGTGGCAATAACTATGTATCTATCAATAAACACTTTAAATGTAAATAGATTAAA
Source organism: Aselliscus stoliczkanus (assembly GCA_033961575.1). Classification (NCBI taxonomy): domain Eukaryota; kingdom Metazoa; phylum Chordata; class Mammalia; order Chiroptera; family Hipposideridae; genus Aselliscus; species Aselliscus stoliczkanus. The sequence continues at coordinate 188,700,788 of CM066728.1, forward strand.
TGCTTCAAACAAAAGACATAGGGTAACTGAGTGGATATGAAAAAAAGAGCCATGCATATGCTGTCAATATGAGACCCAATTCAGATAAAAAACCACGTACAGATTGAAAGAAAAAGCATAGAAAAATTATTTCATATGAATGTAAATTTAAAAAAATAATAATACAATCATTGTAGGGGACTTTAACATCCCATTTACAACAATGGACACATCTTCCAGACAGAATATCAACAAAGAAAGAACAGAGTTAAGTAACATACTAGAATCGAAGTATTTAAATTATACTTTAAGACCATTTCACCTCAAAACAGCAGAATATATATTCTTTTCAAGTACACATGGAACATTTTCCAAGACAGACCACATGTTAGGCCACAAAACAAGTCTCAAATTTAAGAAGATTGAAATAATATCAAGCATCTGTTCTCACCACAATGGTATGAAATTAGAAATAATTGGAAGAAAATAATGAAAAACACACAAACACATGGAGGCTAAATAACATGCTAATATTGGGTTGTTGGAAGAGTTATGGCGTATTTTGTCTATGTTTTTCAAAGGTCATTTATTTAGATAAAGAACAAAGATCAATCAATGATATATTGCCCGTTTTGTTTGATAACCTTTTGCCATCTTTCAGTGAGCTTCATAATTCCTCGTTCATAGAAGGACCTGTCTTTATTTGCAAAAAACTGAACAAGGTGCTGATTTACAGCCTCATCTGAATTGAATGTTATACCACGCAAGGAATTTTGAAGATAGCCAAACAAGTGGAAGTCTGATGGCGCAAGGTCAGGCGAGTATGGTCGGTGTGGCAACACATCCCATCCAAGCTCCAGTAATTTGTGACGGGTGATCAAACTTGTGCATGGTCTTGTGTTATCATGATGGAACACAATTCCTATAGAATTAGAAAACTCTGGATGTTTCTGGATGATGGATTCATTCATACCGTCCAATTGCCAACAGTACACATTCAAATTGATTGTTTGGTTCCTTGGTAGGAGCTCAGAAAACACAACACCTTTAAAATCCTACCACACTGAAAGCATAACCTTCCGCTGATGAATGCCTGCTTTAAATGTCATTTGAGGTGAATCATCACGTCGGGATCAAGGCCATTTGCCCACTACATTGTTGTAAACAATCTACTTCTCATCACCAGTTATCAGTTGCTTCAAAACAGGATCGTTTTCCTCATGTTTAATGAGCATATTGCAGATGTTTATAGGAACCCAAATATCGATCTTTCTTACATATCCCAGCTTCTTCAGGTGGTCATGAACACTTGAATGATGGATGTTCAATGTTTCTACAATCTCTCGTGTCATGTAACGTGGGTTTGATTCGTTCAAGACCTTTATTTTGTCATCAACCTCGGTGGGACTCCCTGACCGAGGAGCGTCGTTGAGATCAAAATCAGCAGCATGGAATTTCATGAACCTCGTTGGAACTGACTTTCTTGTAGAGTATTGTCACCATAAACTTTATGCAACTTTTCATAGGCTTGATGCACGTTCTTCCCTTTATGGAAGTAAAACTAAAATATGGCAAAAATGCAGTTTGGTCTTCCATATTTAATTTATTGTAAAATCTCCAAAACTCAACCAAATAGCTCAATTTATTTTTTTTTTTTAAGATTTTATTGGGTAATTGGGGGAGGGAAACAGCATTGGGGAATTGGGGAAGAGGAACAGACAAGTTTCTATATTTTTGTTCTTCAGTCTAGTTGCGGAGGATGTTGCTTCACTGGCCCATGTTGGTATCGTCATTGCGCTCTTCCCAGATGAGGCAGATCAGTGGCCTGCCTCTGGATGTCGCTCACCGCGGCTATTGGCAGCTCACGCTGGCTGCCAGCCGCTCACGCTGGCTGCCGGCCACTCACTGTAGCCTATGGCAGCCCACTGCAGCAGGGGCTCGCACAGCCCAGCTCCAGGTGGAACTGCTGTTAGCTGTGGAGGGCAGTGTCATTGTCCCCCAATACATGGGATCCGAACCGGGGCCGCTGGCATCCCAAAACCAGCTCTTAACCAATGCGCCACTCGGCCGGCCCAGCTCAATTTATTTTTAGAATGAAACTAGAACAGTAAGCTGTCAAATGATATGCAATAACATAGATGCGAATGACTCTAGTACTTCCAAAAATGAACTAGTACCATCTGTCACAAACATTTTCTGACAACCCAATAAATAATGAATGGGTCAACAACAAGATCAAGGAAGAAATCTGAAGATACCTTGAGACAAATGAAAATGAAAATGCATGACCCCATATCTACTGGACACAGCGAGAGCAATCCTAAGAGGGAAATTCATAGCAATACAGGTTGAGCTCAAGAAACCAGAAAAATCTCAAAAAAATTAACCTTATACCTAAAAAACTAGAAAAAGAACAGAAACAAAAAGTCCAAAGTAAGTAGAAGGAAGAAAATAATAAAGATCTGTGTGGAAATTTAAAAAAAAAAAAAGTCTAAAAAACAATACAAAGGATCAATGAAACCAAGAGCTTGTTCTTGGAAAAGAAAAACAAAATCAATAAACCTTTAACCAGACTTATCAATAAAAAGAGAGAACCCAAATAATTATAATCAGAAATGAAAGAGAAGGAGTGACACTAACACCACAAAAATACAAAGGATTATAAGAAAATACTATGAAAAATTATATGCCAACTAATTGACCTTCTGGAAAAATGGATAAATTTCTAGAAATATACAATCTCCCAAGACTGAATCAAGGAGAAACAGAAAATATTAACAGAGTAATTACTACAGATGAAATTGAATCAGTATTCAAAAATCTCTCAACAAACAGAAGTCCTGGACTGGATAGCTGAAAGTGAATTTTACCAACATTCAAAAAAGAAACTTTGTACACACTTGGTGGAATCACAAATTGGTGCAGTCACTATAAAAAAGTTTGGAGGCTCCCAAAAAAATTTAAAAATAGAATTACCCTATGACACAGCAATTACACTTCTGAGTATTTATCTGGAGAAATCCAAAACACTAATTCAAAAAGATAGATGTACCCCTAAATTCACTGCAGCACCATTTACAATAGCCAAGATATGTGATCAACCTAAATGCCCATCAAAAGATGATTGGATAAAGAAGCAATACATATATACAATGGGATATTACTCGGTCATAAGAAATAATGAAATCTTACCATTTGTAACAACATGGATGGACCTAGAGGATAATATGCTAAGTGAAATAAGTCAGATTGAGGAAGACAAATACCATTTGATATCACTTATATGTGAAATCGAAAGAACAAAATAAATAAACAAATCAGAACAGACTTACAGATACAGAAAACAAGCTGATGGTTACCAGATGGGAGGGGTAGTTGGGGTGCTGGATGGAAAAGGTGAAGGGATTAAGAAAAACAAATTGGTAGTTACAAAATAGTCACAGGGATATAAAATAGGGACTATAGTCAATAATATTGAATAATGCAACAGCTATGTATAGTGTCAGGTGAGTACTAATCAGGGGCATATAAATATCTAACTACCATGCTGTAAATCTGAAACTAATATAAAATAATTCTGAATGTAAATTGTAAGTGAAAAAGAATAGTTTTAAAAAAGAGTTATTGGATTCCTGGATTAGAGTCATTGGACACTGAAAATTTGGTATTTGGGGAGGACAAAAGGTAGTATTTAAGCTTTGTAACCTCTGATACCTCTTAGGGTAGGTATGATAATAAAATACTTAAAAATAATAATTAAGGCACAAACAAAAAGAACAAAAGAGAAATCTTGTTGAGCTAGGTTTTATTTCATTATTCCCTGAATCAATTACCGAATACATTTTAAGAGAAAACTTTGTAGTGCTTTGGTTAATCTCAAACACTAGACTAATTTAAACACATATCCTATGCCAAAACTAATAAAATATTCATTTACTTTCTCAAAAAAATGGATATATTTTGACTCATTGCTCATAGTTCCATTTTTATGAGCAATAATGTCAAATTTTTATAGCTATTGTCTTTTTTAAAAATTAAATATATTGGCCTGACATTAGTTAATAAAATTACATAGGTTCAAATGTACAATTCTATAATAAATACATCATCTGTATATTGCATTGTGTGTTCACCACCCAAAGTCAAATCTCCTTTCATCACATATTTGACTCTTTTCCTCTTCAACTGCCATACCCCCACCCTCTGGTAACCACTAAACTGTTATTTGTATATATGAGTTTTTGTTTGTTTGTCTTACTCATTTGTCAGTTTCAGTTTTATACCCCATATATAAGTGAAATGGCTACTTATTCTGTATGACTTATTTCACTTAACATGATAATCTCAAGATCTATCCATGTTGTCTTAAATGGCACTATTTCATCTTTTCGTATGGCAGAATAGTGTTCCATTGTGTATATATACCACATATTTTTTATCCAATCACCTATTGAACGACACTTTGGTTGCTTCCATACCTTGGCCCACTGTAAATAAAGCTGCAATAAACATAGGAGAAAATATATCATTATGGGTAAATGTTTTCGGATTTTTTTGGGTAGATACACAGAAGAGGGATTGATGGGTCATATAGTAATGCTATTCTTAACTTTTTGAGGAATTTCCATACTGTTTTCCATAGTGGCTGTACCAACTTACATTCTTACCAGCAGTGTATGAGGGTTCCTTTTTCTCTACAACCTCTCCAACACTTGTTATTACTTGTCTTGTTGATAATAGCCATATTGTGAGATGGTATGTCATTGCTGTTTAGATTTGCATTTCCCTAACAGCTAGTGAAGTTGAGCATCTTTTCATATATCTGATAGCCATTTGTATGTCTTCTTGGGAGTGTCTGTTCAGGTCCTCTGCCCATTTTTCAATTTTTTTTTTTTTAATTTTTTTTTTAGTATGAGTTCTTTATATATTTTGGATATCAGTCCCTTATCAAAGGTGTCGTTTGCAAATATCTTCTCCCATTCAGTTTTTTCCTCTTTTTTTGTTGATGGTTTCTTTTGTTGTGCAGAAGGTTTTTAGACTGCTCTGTGTCACTATACACCAACATTAACTACAAATGGATCAAAGACTTAAAAATAAAACCTAAAACAATAATTTGCAAGGAAGAAAACAGATACTAAACTTATGGACCTTGATCTTAGGGAGGATTTTATGCATTTGACCTCAAGGGCAATTGAAGTGAATGTTAAAATAAATGAATAGGACTATATCAAACTAAAAAGATTAAGTCAAATATTATAGGTAGGATTTTATCATTCCATTATCTAAAAGCAAGAAAATTGTATTTAATATATCAAAGATATTAGGTCAGATAAATTATAGATAATGAATAATCAAGTAACAGCCACTCTTTAGTTATCAAGACAAAATTGTCACTAAATCAGTCATCAGTTTATAAACCATTGTGCTAGGCATTGCACATACTACACCCTATTTTGTACTCACAGAAACATCAAACTGAAATTACTATACCCATTTGAAAACAGGGAAATGGTTTCAAAGTATAATAGTTAAAGAACTTGACCTATCAACATTGAGGTATGGTTTATGTCCTGATTTCTCAGACTTCAAAGCCTGTGCTACAAATAGAAAACAATTAGATTAAATTTAGGGTTTATGGATATTTCCTAAATGTTAGTTTTCCCAGAGTTATATCTCAGGTCCATTTCTTCTTTGCTGTCTTTTTGGCAAACTACAAAATATTTTCACTGCTTCAATTAACTTATGTATTCAACCCTGAATCATCTTTTTTTTTTTTATTCACACCTGTATAGCCAACTGATATCTCAGCATGGGGACATCTATTACATGATAGATTCATCATTGATTTTAACTGCTGTCCTCCCAAAACTGCTCATTCTGTGTCAATAATTTTATCATTTACCCATTTTCCAAGGAAGAACCCTTGATATCAACACTGACTTCTCTTTGTCCACCATTTTCAATTTGCTTACTTAATTCTAACACTTACTTATTTTTTTCATCTTTCTCCTCCCCTTTATGACAATAGCAACTACCAGTTTAGGTCATTAATACCTGTGGGCTGAATTATAACAACAGCTCAATATAATTCTGCCTACCATGAATCCATACTGAATTCAGAATAAACTTTCTAAAACAAAAATCAAATCAAGTTATTCCCTGCTTAAAAGTTTCCCAAAGCTCTTCCTTGTTTTTATTAAAAGTTCACTTCTTCATAAAATTTGCAAGATTTTTCATGATCTAGTCTGTGCTTTCCAGTTACTTCTTAGTATAACTTAAATTCCATGCTCCAATTCTATTTTACTAATTTTAAAATTGGAATTGGGCATGTTCTCTCTTCTCTGCATTCTTTGACATTTGACAATTTCTCTATCAGTGCAAGATCTTCTTACCTAACTCTTATTCATCATATTGATTTCCAATTAATGCCATAAAAATAATAAAACTTGGTGGCTTGAACAATACAAATGTATTATCTTACAGCTCTGCATGGCAGAAGTCTGAAATGGATCTTCATGTGCTATAACCATGCTATTGACAGGGCTGCATTGCTTTTGAAGACTGTAGGGGAGAACCCATTTCCTTGACTCTTTGATGGTTCTACAGCCTTCCTGCATTCCTTATGTTGTTGTTCTATCTTCAAAGTCAGAAATGGCTATTCCAGTGTTTCTTACATCACTTCACTCTGGCACTGACTCTCCCACCTCCTGTTTTTACTCATTAGAGCCTTTGACATAGGCCCACCAAGAAAATCCGAGATAATCTTCCCATTTCAAATTACTTAATTTAATCATACCTGCAAAGTCCCATTTTCTATGTAGGTTCCCAGGATTAGGATGTAAACATCTTTATGGGCTCATTACTTTCCTGTCACACTGACTTCTTACATTTTCAGATTAAAGGCAAATTCTTCCTATAAGCTCTATATCATGTTACATTTCACTCCTATATATTACAATAATTTGCTATGTTGTTCTAATCATAGAGGAATAATCAAGACAATCACTGATCTCACATGGTTTATAATTTAGCACATGATAAAAAGGTTAAATGTGTAAGAACATACGGCAGAAATTTGATTCACTTTCATATTCCCAGTGACTATCAAAATTCTTGCTATGTAGTAAATACTTAAATGTTTTGAGCAAATGAGTAAATAGAAAAAAAAAACCACTTTTTCTATTTAAATATACTTAACGCATTTCAAAAAGCATCTTCTAATCACTGAACTCATGTTTATATATAAAGACATTTTAAACCAATATCTTATCCAGACTTATAGTCTTATTTTATCTTCTCTGGTTTTGTTCCTTGACTCCAAAAAAGATATATACTACCAAAAATATCTAGTTTTGTTTTGTCTTCTCTGGTTTTATTCCTTGACTCCAAAAAAGATATACTACCAAAAATATCAATGACTCTGTGTATCTAACTCATAGGAAACATTAATTAGGCAAAAAAAATATAGATTAATCCTATACATTCTTTCCATACACTTGCAATGAACAACCTGAAAATGAATTTAAGAAAAACATTTTCCTTTCACAGTAACATGAAAAAAATATACTATGCACAAATTTAACAAAGGAAGCAAAAACTTTATAATCTGAAAATCACAAAATGTTGAGAGAAATTGAACCATATCTAAATAACTGGAAAAGTATCCCATATTCAATTCACAAGATTTACCTTGTTAAGATAGCAATACTTCCCAAACTTGTCTACAGATTTAATGCATTCCCCCATCAAAATCCCAGCTAACTTCATTATAGAAATGGACAAGGTGATTCTAAAATGCACATGCAATTATGAGGTATCCATAGTAGTCAAAACAATCTTGAAAACCAAAATGCAGTATATGACCTCATACTTCCTGATTTTAAAGCTTACTACAAAATAATGCTAATCAAGTCAGTGTAGTACTAATAAAAGGATACAGATATAGATCAATGGAGTAGAACTGAAAATCCAAAGTACCCACACACTTACGGCCAAGGGATTTTCTACAAAGGTGCCAAGACCATCCAAAGACAAAAGAACACTTTTCAGCAGATGGTGCTGGGACAACTGAATAGCCACATGCAAAAAAATGAAGTTGGGCCTTACCTTACACCATATATAAAAATTAATGCAAAATTAATCAAAGACCTAAATATAAGAGCTAAAGCTATGAAACTCCCAGAAGAAGGCATAAAGGTAAAGCTCTCTTACATTGGATTCAGCAGGATTCTTAGAAATGACACAAAAACATGGTCAAGAATCAACAAAAAAAAAAGTAAATTAGTTCATCAATATTAAAAACTTAGAACTTCAAAGACAAAAACCAAGAAAGTGGAAAGAAAACCCAGAGAATAGGAAAAAATATTTGCGAATCATATCTGATAAAGGGCTTGTATCCAGAATATAGAAAGAACTTTCACAACTCAATAATAAAAACACAAATAAATCAATTAAAAGATGGGCAAATAATATGAATAAACGTTTCTTCCAGGAAGATATACAAATGGCCAGTAAATACATAAAAAGATCCTTGGTATTAGGCATCAGGGAAATGCAAATCTAACTCAACCATAATGAGATATCACTGCATACCCACAAGGAAAGTTACAGTCTTATAGTCAAATACCTACTAGTGTTGGTGATGATATAGAGAAATTGGAACACTGATAAATTGTTGATGGGAATGTAAAATATCACTTTGGAAAACACCCTGGCAATTCCTTTAATGATTATAGGCAGAGTTTCCATATGACCCACAATGCCACTCCTAGGTATATACCCAAGAGAAATGAATATGTCCTCATGAAAACTTGCAAATGAATGTTTGTAACATTTATTCATATAACTGAAAGGTGGAAAATAATCCATGTATCCATCAACTGCAGAATGGATAAACCACATATTATACCCATACAACATAATATTCAGACATAAAAGGAATGAAATACTGATGCACGCTACAAGACGGATGGATCTTAAGAATATATATATTAAGTGAAAGAAGCCAGTAACAAAATGTCACATATGACAAGCATATGACTGCATTCATATGAAATGTCAGGAACAGAAAAATATAGAGAGACTGAAAATAGATGAGTGGTTGCTTAGGGATAAGTGTGGTGATCGGGGGATAAGGAGGTCATAATCAAAAACTATAGGATTTCCTTTTGAGGTAATGAAAATATTCTATAAGTGACTGTGGTGTAGGTTGAATCCCAAGCTTTGAATGGGTGAATTGTATTGCATGTTAATTATATCTCAATAAAACTATTTAAGAATAGTCAACTAATACAAACTTTTTTTTTTTTTTTTTTTTTTTTAGCTGAGCCATCCTGCCACCTGTTGGCAGCTCAATGGCAACTCAGCTCGGGTTGGCCTCGAACAGCTCTTGCTCAGAGCTCAGCTCGCACTCTTGAGCGAGCTCTTAACCAACTGAGCCACTCAGCCGGCCCTACAAACTTTATATGTACTTTTTTAAATTAAAGTTTATTGGGGTGACAATTGTTATTAAAGTTACGTAGGTTTCAAGTGTACAATCCTGTAATACATCATCTACATACGATGTATGTTCACTACCCAAAGTTAGTTCTCCTTCCATCACCATGTATTTCATCCCTTTTACCTTCATCTACCACCCTCCTCATCTTTTAACCTCTGGTAACCACTAAACTATTGTCTGTGCCTATGAGTTTTTGTTTCTTCACTTGTTTTGTCTTGTTCCTTTGTTGTTTTAATTTTCTATACAACATATCAGTGAAATCATTTGGTTCTCGACTTTTTCTGTCGGACTTATTTCGCTTAGCATGCCAATCTCAAGAGCCATCCATGTTTTTACAAATGGCACTATTTCTTCTTTTCTTATGGCAGAATAGTACTCCATTGTGTATATATACCACATCTTCTTTATCCAATCATCTATTGATAGACAGACACTTTAGTTGTTTACATGTCTTGGCCACCATAAATAAAGTTGCAATGAACATCAGAGAACATATATATTTATGAATAAATGTTTTCAGATTTTTTTGGGTAGATACTCAGGAGAGGGATTGCTGGGCCATATGGTAATTCTATTCTTAAATTTTTGAGGAACCTCCACACTGTCTTCCATAGTGGCTGCACCAATCTGCATTCCCACCAACAGAGTTTGAGGGTTCCTTTTTCTCCACAGCCTCTCCAACACTTGTTATTGTCTTGTTGATAATAGCCATTGTAACTGGTGTGAGATGATATATCATTGAGGTTTTTATTTGCATTTCTCTGATAATTAGTGATATTAAGCATGCTCTCATATGTCTATTGCCATCTGTGTTATCTTTGGAGAAATGTCTATTCAGGTCCTTGGCCCATTTTTAAATTGGATTGTTCGTTATTTTGTTGTTGAGTTTTATGAGTTCCATATATATTTTGGATATTAGCCACTTATCGGAGGTGTTGTTTTTCACAAATCTTCTCCCATTTAGTTGGCTGTCTCTTTATTTTGTCGATGGTTTCTTTTGCTGTGCAGAAGCGTTTTTAATTTGATATAGTCCCATTCAATATTTTAGCTTTTATTTCCCTTGCCTTGGAAGCCAAATTCATAAAATCCTCTTTGAACCCAAGGTCCATAAGTTTAGTACCTATCTTTTCTTCTATGCAGTTTATTGTGTCAGGTCTAATGTTTATGTCTTTGATGAACTTTGAGTTAATTTTGGCCCACGAGACAGATAGCAGTCTAGTTTCATTCTTTTGCACATAGGTTTCCAATTCTCCCAATACCTTTGTCAAAAATTACCTGCCCATATTTATGTGGGTTTATTCCTGAGTTTTTAATTCTATTCCATTGGTCTGTGTGTCTGTTTTTCTGCCATTACCATACTTTTTTATTATTGTTACTCTAGGAAAAGCTGAAGTCAGGGAGTGTGATACCTCCAGCAATTGTTCTTTTTCTTAGGATTTCTTTGGCTATTCGCAGTCTTTTGTTGGTCAATACAAATCTGATCATTTCTTTGTTCTATTTCTTTAAAAAATGTCATTGAGATTTTGATGGGGATTGCATGAAATCTGTGTATTGCTTTGGGTAATATGCCCATTTTAACTATGTTTATTCCTCCTATCCAAGAATACAGAATATCTTTCCATTTCATTGTGTCTTCTTCAATTTCTTTAAAAAATGTCTTAGTGTTTTCAGTACATTTCTTTCATATCCTTGGTTAAGTTTATTCCTAGGTATATTATTTTTTTTTTTTGCTGCAATTGAAAAAGGATTTTTTTTTATTTCTTCTGAGATTTCATTGTTAATCTAAATGAGATAGAGAATAAAAAGACAATAGGAAAAATTAATGCAACAACAGTTGCTTCTTTGAAAAAATTAATGAAATTGACAAACCCTTGGCTAGACTCACTAAGATTAAAAGAGAAAAAACATTAAAAAAAAATCAGAAGTGAAAGAGGGGAAGTTACCATGATGCACAGAAATACAAAGGATCATCCAAGAATACTGTGAAAGACTATATGCCACAAAATTCAATAACCTAGAAGAAATGGACATGTTCTTAGAAACATATAACATTCCTAGGCTGAATCACAAATAATTGAAAAATCTAAATAGATCAATCAACAGTAAGGAAATTGAATTAGTCACCCAAAACCTACCCAAAGGCAAAAGTCCAGGACCAGATGGCTTCACTAGTGAATTCTACCAAACATTCAAAGAGGATCTAATAAATGTTCTACTCAAACTCTTCCAAAAATTGAAGAAGAGACAATAGTCCCTTACTCATTTAATGAGGCTAACATTACTCTGATACCAAAACCTGGTTAGAATAACACACAAAAAGAAAATTACAGAGCAATATCCTTGATGAGTACAGATGCAAAAATCCTAAAAAAATTCTAACAAACTGAATACAACAATGCATTAAAAAGAATAAACATCACGACCAAGTGGGGTTCATCCCAGGGGCACAAGGATGGTTCAACATATGCAAATCGATCAATGAACTACACCACATAAACAAACAAACAAAAAAGGACAAAAATCATTTGATTATATCAATAGATGCAGAAAAAGCATTTGGCAAGATACAACATCTATTTATGATTAAAACACTTAATAAAATGTGTCTAGAAGGAAAGTACCTTAACAAAATAAAGTATATATAGAAAAAAACCTCAGCTAATATAATTAATGGTGAAAAACTGAACCCCTTCATTCTACATTCAGGAACAAGGCAGGGCTGCCCCCTATCGCCATTGCTTTTCAACATAGTTTTGGAAGTCCTGTCCAGAGCAATCAGGCAAGAGAAAGAAATAAAATGCATCCGAATTGGGAATCAAGTTAAATTGTCACATTTTGCAAGTGACATGATGTTACATATAGAAAACCCTAAAGATTCCACCAAAAAGCAATTAGAAACAATAAATGAATACAGTAATATTGCCGGCTACAAAATCAATGTATAGAAGTCCAAAATAAAAAATATATTTAACACTGTGCCTCTCAAATACTAAAAAATAAAGAAGAAAAATACATAACAACACCACTATTAAAATATATTCTTCTAAAATGTGCATGTGTTGCTTAATTTGTTCAGTGCCTGTGACATCACTGGTCTGTTAAAATCAAAAACAAATGGAGACCAGTGTTGAAAATTACTTGAGCAAAAAAAACCAATTTAGTCATACAATCAAAACTTGAGTTGCTTATTTTGCAAGACTAACTTGACCTGGATCCATTCTTGTTTATGCCTCTGGAAATCATAAGCAAAACTTAAACTCTTTCTCAAAATTGATATGAGATAACCACTGACCAAGATATGAGGTGGCCACTAGAATTTAAGAAAACTCTAATATTATAATGAATCACTGTGAAAGAACAGCCACTGCCCCTTGCTATATAAGGGGCTTTATAACAGTATACCCCTGAGTCCCATTCCATGTTTGGTTTGAATGCCTCTGGTTCACAAACTGCCTTTTTGGTGTGTACACAATAAACTTACTAATTACTACTTTATTTATTAGTTTTACTTCTGAACTTTTGAACAGTTAAAATAAAGCATTCCTTAGTGATAGTCAAATGTTCCTTAAATCTTTCATGCAGATGCTTGGGAATCAATTCCCTTTGCTTGTTTACCAAATGGTATACACCCATGCCAGGCTAACTTAGTTGAGATTCCAATTTGTGGTTCTCTCTTTTATTTTTGTTCCTCTAACACTTTTTTTTAATTCCCACTTAATTTAATCTTAACACTTGGCTATAGACATTTTATTTTAGTTTCTATACAAATATCTAGTACAGAATATCATTAATAGCTTGAGAGAAGAAACGTGACGCAAAGTTTACTTCAATTTAACCGTGAATAAAAGTCTGCCCCAATTAATGGGAAAAAATGTTTTTTTCTTGAATCTACTCGTTACAGTTTGATTTCTTTGAGAAGTAGACTCTGATGCAGAACATAGAGAGCAGGAGGTTTATTAAGAAGTTCTCCAGGGATAATAGTCATGGATGAGGAAAGAAGGAAGCTGAATGAGTCAGAGGAAGAAGTCAAGCTGCAATGCAGTTTCAATGAAATAGCTCAGCTATCTCTGCAGGGCATGCTGAGGATGGGATGACCCATCAGAGCTGTTCTGAGATGGGATGAGAAAGCAGGGTATTTTTACCTGTGCACTGCGCAATGACTGGGTAAGGAAGAATCAAGGATGGGTTCATGACCTTTGTTGATGATGTTCAGCTGAGGCAATCATGAAAGGTAATCATGGAGGTAATCTCTAATAAAAGTTAAAAGATGAGTGCTAGATGCCAACAGCACTCACATCAGGTGGGCTAATCAAATATATATATATATATATATATATATATTTTTTTTTTTTTTTTTTTTTTAGAGGGTAGTGTGACTGGCCCTCATATGTGGGATCCGAACCAGGGTCTCTGGTGTCCCAAGCCATCTCTCAACCACCGCGTCACTTGGCTGGCCCTAATCAAATATTTTTGAAGAGGGATAAAGGCATTGTATCTCAAGACCATCATACTGCTAAAAATAAATATTTATTGCCTTAAATAATACAGTAATTTCAATACTTAATAATTTCTAAATAAAATATAATAAAATCTGTGGATATAATAACTCCATATACATTTTGTTTTGTTTTGTTTTGTTTCCCCTGAAAATTCATGTCAAAATTATTATTGCTCACTTGAAGGTAGTGTTTTTTCTCTGGCTGCTTTTCAGATGTTATCTTTTGTTTTTTAGCAATTTACAATGATTTTCTTCATGTCCATCGTATTTGGGGCTTGTAGCTACTCCCGATTCCCTGGTATCTTCCTTCCCTTTGCACTGCATCACTGCCATATCTCCTAGAATTTTATTTAGGATAACCGACACTTTCATTTTTGTCACAAATGTTTCTTAAGCTCTTTTCTCCACTCTTCATCCATTTTTCTTTAGCTTGTACTGACCTATGTTACAGTTTACTGATTCTCTATTTTTGATTATCCAATCTGCTGTTAAAACCATTTATTGAGTTAATAATTGCTGTATTTTTTCTTATATCTAGATAATCCAATTTTTATTTCTTCTGTTCGAATTCTGTCATGAAAGTTTTCATCTTGTTAGATACAGTTAGTTAGAGCCATTTTAATGTTTTGTTTTGTTTCTTTTTAATTTTTTTTTTTTTTAGCTGAGACATCCTGCCACCTGTTGGCAGCTCAGGGGCAGCTCAGCTCAGGCTGGGCATTGAACTGCTGTTGCTTAGAGCTCAACTCACACTCTTGAGCGAGCTCTTAACCACTGAGCCACTCAGCTGGCACCATTTTAATGTTTTTAATAGCTCCAAACTCTTAATTACATGTGGGTCTATTTTAATTGAAGGATTTTTGTCTGTTATAGATGTTAATTTTTTATTTTGGTATGTCTTGTAGTTTTTGATGTAATGGTGCTTATGGTACATGAAAATTTTTGGAGGTTCTGAATGATGTTATCTTCCTCTATAAATGATTTCATTTTTACCTGACAATTAAAATGGATGTCCTAGAGCCTGGGATTCAGACTTCACGGGGACTGGTCTATTAAGGTTTGTTTTTACTATTAGTACATAGCTATTTCAGGGAGTGAATTAGAGACCTGCAATGTTTACTAAACTCATACTGGGCATGCCCCTAACTCTACCTTTTAAAACCCAAATACCGTAAGGCAACCAAAGATTCTGCTCAGTTTTCAAGACTGTTAGCTGCAGTTTTCATTTGCTTTCTTGGTCTCATTCCATGCAGATAAAGAAGATGAAAGTGCCTAGATAGGATGAGTGTATAGAATAATGAGCTATCCTCTCCATTCCCGTTTCTTCAGTATGTGGTCCCCTCAGCTTCTGCCTCTCTCTGAAAACTTGAACTTCATTTTTTTTCCCCCCTAGCATTATGGTACTACTAAAATAATTAAGCTTCTACATTCTTCTTGGCCTGTCTTCTCTCTGTTGCTTATAGATAAGCAAATTTGCTAAGGGCAAAAATGTCTGTAAATGTCTGGTGCATCTTAATAAAACCTTCCACTGAAGGAAATAAATATTCACTTTAGAGCTGTTCATGAGATTAACATGAGGGTTTGTGAGCCTGGGCTTTGATTTAGAAATAAGTGATGCAAAAAGGCAGAGAATACCAAAGACATGGGGATCATAGCAACACCAGCTACAGGGCAACATTATATCCATCAAGTTTGGAAGCACTGTCATAATTCAGCAGAGAAGATAAGTGTCTAGTGTCCTTAATACTGGAGCAGCTAAATCTAGTGCTCAGACACCTGCATAGTGATTTGCTCACTAGACTGATTCTATGACATGTTTTGCTTATGGTTCTGATGGTGAGTAACCTTTAAACTACTCTCAATATTTCCAACAATTTGGTGAGATATCCAATAAACTATCCGTTAATTATTTTCCACTGTTTGTGAAGAATGAACTATATTTATACATTCAACCAATTTATACTCTCAACAACAATGTATGAGTGTCTCTTTCTCAATACTCTAGTATCCATCCTTAAGATGACTACCCATTGATTAGGTGGAAAACTGCATTTAATTATTTTAATTTTCACTTAATTGAAAATTGAAATTATGGGTATACTCAATTGCATTTTTGCATTTTTTAAACCAGGTAACATTTATTGATTTCTAACAATGTACAAGTAGTTAGTGAAGGAGTTTTACATTAGCCTTTCAATTCAACACTCATCAAAATCTTGTGATATAGGTGCTAGTATTATGTCTATTCTTTAATTGAGGAAACAAACGCTTAGAACTATAAAGTGTCTTGCTCGATATACTGTAACAAATGAGTGTGGAGCTGGGATTTCAACCCAAGTAGCCTAATTGCAGAGCCCATGTGCCATGTGCTTAAGGACTATGCTTTAGTGCTTCACTTCCATGTAAAATACCTTCAGTTGTTCATTTTATTGATTTACAGCTAATATATTTTACAATAAAGAAAATAAAACAAGGCTCATCTCATAATTGTAATGGAGAAAATTAAACTGAGTTATTATTATTGAACCTTAACTATATATTCAGTACATAACTATCATATAATATTTAAAAAAGTTTAAATTCATTAAAAAAATAAAGAGAAAATATAGTAGATAAAATTTGGTGTAATATTTGAGATATGCAATACTGGTAAAAAATAAATATATAATGGCTAAATATCTATGTTTCCTAAGCAAATTTTTCTTCATGTATATTTATAAAATGTTGTATATATGTATTTGTGTGTATGTATATCTACATATATACACACATCCATATATATTTGTGTGTGTGAGTGTGTGTGTGTGTGTGTGTGTGTGTGTGTGTGTATAATTCTGGCAGATCTTTGAAACTGCCAAAACTATGAAAAGTCCTCTAATTATACAAAAAGGAAAGAAATTATAGTATTTTTAAAAGCACTGAAACAAAACAAAAAACAGCCTGAATATTTCTAGTAGACTGGTCTTGAAGGGAATTATCTACTTTTCTAAACAAACAAGTTGTAATAGGAATTTGTTGGTAAATAAATAAAGACTATACAACCTACATAGGAATCAAAAGTGATATTGATAACATATGATTAAGTGGCTCTACATGATGAATTAAATATGAATATGTTCTCTAAAGATATCTCCATTCCCTAACAAAATACGAATAGATGCTATACATGTGTACATTTTTAAATCTGTCCCCTAAAGCCTTTCTAAGGCTATGTTGATGCAATGTAATTCTTCTTATATTTCCCAAACTGTCCATTGTTAAAATTCTGAGTATAATATCCAGAACAATATCTCAGTCTCTTTATCTTCTGCACACTGTTTTCCCTTCTTCAAACATTTCTAACACGCACACCTGAAGCTTTATATTATGACAAGCACCAAAGCTATTTTTGCAGATTGCTTATTCTTTTGAAAACATAATCATTCTTTTTAGCATGGCCTATGGTTTTCCCTATATATCTCCCATATATGAAAAAGGAAAATAATCTGTGACCAACAGCAAATGAACTCCTCTTCTCTATTCATACATTAAATGCACTTTTACTTTTGGCCAGAATTCTATCAGTTTTGGGGGCTTGGGGGGTTTAATAAAAAGAGCAAGTGTGTGAAACATGACTTGGGCATACTGCTGAACATGGAAGAAAACACATGTTTTCTATTTCTCTTGAGAGCAATAAGTTCCTGTCTTCGAAGAAAAAGACTGATTGTTTTTGGCCATAGCAGTAAGTAACCACCTGAGCCAATTTGCAGCCCATTATATTTGATCAATAACTTCCTTGAGTAGTATACTTCTTAGAATCAGTCAGGCAGCAACAGCCTTCTTCACTGCCCAGGCCTCTAAACCACAGCCAATCAGAAAGATTCTCTAGTTGATAACATACTTTCACAGCTAAAGTTCAACCAATCCCTAAACACTCCCACTTCTCAATGTCTGCTAATCCTTAAGAACTCCACTTCCTTAAACTTTATAAGATTAGCTCTCTGATTTTCTTTTCTTCCTAGGAAAAGACTGATTGCTACAACAAAATAATATAGCTTTTATTTCAGGCAATGAATGGTGGTCTTTTCCCTTCTAAACTCTTCAACGAAAATATAACTCAATACTCTCTACTTCCCAGTACTTAAGTTCCTTGAGTGAAGACATTCACTCCTATACCTATATATTTTTTTGCCATCATTTAGCATAATTTATTGTACATTGTGGACTCTTGATAAAATAAATCATTGAAAAATATTTAAATAACAATGTATTTTAGGTGCTGTACGAGTGGAGTCCAAACTTTGGATTCTAGCAGAAGCTCCTTTAAAAGAAAATCCCACAGCAAACCTAACTTGTAACTAAAAATGCATAATGTCTGTGGGAGGAGTTAGGGAAGGGGAAGCTAAATCACTCCTGTTTGTTCTATTATGCACTCCATCTCTCTTGGAGCATGAAGGTGCTTCTTTATATCAGCTGAGACTTTGCTAATAGAGCTTAAACCACTGATGTATTTCTATCCCTTCAATGTACAGATTAGGATAATGAGGCCCAAATTACTTCCTCAGAACCACATTAATGACATATTAATACAAATAAAAAACCTTTCTCTCCTGTGATTGACTGAATTTCCACATCAGGCAATTCTTTCAATTATGACCTTCTAAAATAAATGATCATCCTCATTCATGTGGATTAATTAATGTATATGAAGTTAGTTATATTTTGCATTAATGTAATTATTATGCACTATATTACAAAGCTATATAATTAGAACAGTATGGAAGTGGTAAAATATATAAACATCGATTAGTGGAGCATAATAGAGAACACAATAGAGGGCACAATAGAAGTAAACCCATGTATATATGATCAATTAATATTTGACAAGGGCATAAAGAATGCTCAATGGAGAAGACAATCACTTCAATAAATAATTCTGGGAAAACTGCAAATTTACATGAAAAAGACTGAAACTAGGATTCTACCTTACACTACTCACAAAAATTAATGGGAAATGAATTACAAACTTAAATCTAAGTCCTGAAGCCATAAAATTCCTAGAAGAAAACACAGACAAAAAGCTCCTTGACATTGGTTTTGGCGATGACTCTTTGGGCTATGATATCTAAAGCATAAGCAACAACAACATCAAATAAACAAGTGGGACTACATCACACTAAAAAGCTTTTGCACAGCAAAACAATCAACAAAATGAAAAGGCAACCTGCAAATAGGAGAAAATATTTGCAAACCACATATCTGATAAGGGGTTAATATCTACAAATTAAGAAACTCATAACTCAATAGCAAAAAAACCCAAATAATTCAATTAATTAATGGTCCAGGGACCTGACTAGACACTTTTCAAAAAAAGACATACAAGGGCCGGCCGAGTGGCTCAGTTGGTTAAGAGCTCACTCAAGAGTAAGAGCTGAGCTCTGAGCAACAGCGGTTGGATGCCAGCCCGAGCTGAGTTGCCGTTGAGCTGCCAACAGGTGGCAGGATGGCTCAGCTAAAAAAAAAAAAAAAAAAAGACACAAATGACTAAAAGGTATGTGAAAGGTACTCAACATAACTAATAATCAGGAAAATACAAATCAAAAGCACAATGAGATGCCACCGCACACCTGTTAGAATGGCTATCATTAAAAAAACAAGAAATACGTGCTGGCAAAGCTATGGAGAAAAGGGAACCCTTGTGTACTGTTGTAGGGATTATAAACTGGTATATCCATTATGAAAAACAGTATGGAGGTTCCTCAGACAATTAAAAATGGAACTACCATATGTTCCTGCAATTCCACTTCTGGGTACATTTCTGAAAGAAAGGAAATCATTATCTTAAAGTGATATCTATACCCACGTGTTCACTGTAGCATTATTTACAATAGCCAAGACATGGAAACAAGTGTCCATCAACAGATAAAGGGATAAATAAAATGCGATGTGATATATGCACACATATTTACAATGGAATATTATTGAGCCATAAAAAGGAAGGAAATCCTGCTATTCGTGAAAAGATAAATGGACATTGAGGGCATTATACTAAGTGAAATAAGTCAGACAGAAAAATACAAATGCTGTATAATATCACATATGTGAAATCTAAGAAAAAAAAAACTTTATAAAAACAGAGAACAGAATGGTGATTTCCAGAGGCTGGGGATGGGGGTGAGGGAAATAGGTAAAAGTGGTAAAAAAGTACCAACTTCCAGATATAAGATGAAGAAGTTCTAGGGATGTGAAGTATAGCTAGGTGACTATAGTTAATAATACTGTATTGTGTATTTCAAAGTTGCTAAGAGAGTAGACCTTATAAGTTCTCATAAGAAGAAAAAAAATTCTGTGAGCTGATAGATGTTAAGTAAACTTATTGTAGTAATTGTTTCACAATATAGACATATATCAACTCATATTGTACCTTAAACTAACACAACGTCACATGTTACATGTTATATTGTCACAATGTCACATGTTAACTATATTGCAATAAAACTAGGAAAAAAAGGAAAATGGAATACATTCTAGAATATTTATTGACATCCTCTATTTACTCACATATAGTCAGCAAGCATCTTTTGATATTTTTCTTCATTCATATTATCTAAAATTAAAATTTATAATAATTAGTCATTTTTCTTTCATGTCTTATTGTATTGAGAACATATCTTAGTGTTAATAACAATGGAAGTTTAATCTCATTTACAATTTTACTGAGAAGTATGTCATTGACTTTAATATATATTTTCATTATTTTGTAAAAACATACATTTATTTTTCACTTAGCAAAGAATTGAGAGATTTGAAGAAATTAGCAGAAAGATATATAGGTGAATAGCATTTTAGGCAGAAAAATTAGTCTGTGCAGGGCTCTAATATGATAGGTGCATATACTGTTCAAAAACAGTTAGGAAGCCAGTGTGTCTGGATATAAGACGGAGAAATATAAGACATGAGCTTGAAAAGGTAGAAAGAGTCCAGGCCATACAGGGCCAGTCCTGTATGCAGGCTTTTAATCTGTAAAAGGGAAACTATTGCAGAATTCAGGGTTCTGAGCTGAAGGGTGACCTGATAAGCTTAGAGACCTGTTAGGGAGTTATTCGAGTCAACCAGTCAAGTGATAAGTGATACTGGTAGCTTGGACCAGAATGGGCAACAGGATTTGCTTTGTATTTGGGGTTGGGGAAAGGTGAGAAGAAAGAGAGAAATATCAAGAATGACCCTGAGGTGGACCAGATTGGGCAACAGGATTTGCTTTGTATTTGGGGTTGGGGAAAGGTGAGAAGAGAGAGAGAAATATCAAGGATGACCCTGAGGTTTGTAGTTTAATGGAGTTTCTAACAACTGAGGGGAAAAAATTTGTTGGCAGAACAGGTTTATGGGGACAAGATTAGTTCAACGTAAACATACTGAGTTAGAGATATTAATTAACCACATAATAGGAGATGACAGTCTTGAATTCAAGCTGGGGATTAAAAGCTATGAACAATCAACATATAAATGGAATTTCTAATCATCATAAAAAAAAAAAAAGACCAACAACTGAGCCCTGTGGCACTCCAATTTTAAGAGATCTGAGAAAAATGGAACCTGCAAAGGAAACAGGAGGAGCCCCCCGGGGAGATAAGAAGAAAACCAAGAGAGTGGGTCCAGGAGCCAAAGGAAGGTCTTTTTTTTGTTTTTCACCATGGAAGAAGAAGTGTGCCTGTATCAAATAAGGCTTAGATGTCATAGATTATACTCAAGAAATACCCATTAAATCTAATAACTCAAAGGTAATTGATAATTTTCACAAAAAATAAATCTGGTGGTCTCATTGAAGAGAATGGGGGATAACTGGTGGTTTCAAGGAGTGCAAGATGATATTAATGAAAAGTATTAATTTGTCAAGTGAGTTTGAGCAATGCTGTCTTAATAATATTGGGCATTTCTTTTTAATAAGCCTAAATAAACTTTCTAACATACAAATGTTTTAAATGTCCCTGGAGCTTATAGTATGCAATTATAGACAGTCATGTGATGACGGCCTTTTATTTTCTAAAACATTTGTGGAATTAGTGTTAATTTTGAAAATATAATCTTGTAGTCACTCATGCTTCTGGATTTTAAGAGAGTCATATTAAAAGAAGGATTGGTAGAGCAAAACCAGCTTAAATACTTAGTGCTTTCTACGTATGTTTAATTGGCTATATATTTTTATGTTGTTTAGTTAGCTTGCCATTTCATATTTAGTCCATACCACCATGGTGTTGTTTAATTCCCCTCAATCAACTATATGTATGTCTTTAAATTCCTGAATTTAAATAATATCCCTAGGTATTACTAAGTAAGGGTATGTAAGCAAAACAGAACGAACTACAATGAAAGAAATCTCCTAGTTCCTCAACTGGAAAGATAACTAACCAAATGCCCGACCAAATGGCATTCCAATGATCTCATGCTATAGCTCTAACAATCCTTCATAAAATCCCTTAAGATTTAATACTGTCAATTTCACACACTTGATTCTTCCGCAAATTAAATACATGCAATGTATGTATAATTTCTCATCAGTTGTACTAGTTTTAAAACAGCAATCCTATTATTCAAGGCAGGAAATCAGAATTGAGTTTCCAATGGCAACAGAAGCCACACTCTGATGTACCCACTGATCTCTGTTCAGTTCATGTTCCACTCAGTCCGTGATGGAGCATTTACTGAGCACTCTCCTGGGTGTACGGAAGTGTCAGACTTCTTTCAAACCACCTGTCCTCATAGATAATGATAAAGCTGTGCTCACGTGAACTTTTGTAGCAAGGCATCAACCTGTGATTTCACATCACAGTTGTTACAAAGTGAAAGCAAAGGAAATTGATAGGATTTGACATGTAGATAAACTTACCTTTTAGGTATATTTAAGTTCCTGGGGGATATTATGCAAAGAGAAAGAAATGCAAAATGAAAAAATATATTCATAAAATTACTATATAGCTTGTTATGCCCTAACATCCCCAACAAGGTCAATTTTACCAATTTAGGACAACTGGAGGCAAAGCCAGTCTTCATTAATAAAAATGTCCAAATTAATTTATCCATATACTCATACATGTATGGATGTATGAATTCATTCTCCACATGTATATCCCCCTGAGGCATATTATAAAACACACTATTTCATGTAATAATAGTAGCTCTAATGCAGGCATTATTTTCAATTAAACATGTAAGGAAACTGAAGCAAAGAAAATATTTAAATTATGTAATATTGAATGTCACATTAATATTTCAGCAAGTAATGATTGCCTAATTTGTAGGTTTCTGGCACCAAATTTCTTGTTTAAAAAAATACAACTCGAATTTTGTCCAGTTATTGGAAGATATGTTTCATGGGACCCTCCCCAAACCAAGGAGTCAAATGTTAATTATTATAAACCAATCTTGGTAATTATTCTGATCAGGCGTTCCATTCTGATCAGGCCAATAGAAATGACATAACATAAACTAATAATATACAAGGGAGATTCTTGGGACTGTTTTCCTTGTTCTTGTAGCCAATACACAATAAAGATAATCTTCTAGGACTTGAACATAGTTGTGTTAGGATATCGTGCTGGGAGCTGGTGTATTGCAGCAACCAGCAGAGACAAGTGAAGAGAATTACACAAAAGTTCATGAAACCCTTACATCATTCAGTCATTGTATTAGCTCACCCTATAACAGCTTATCGATGGACTTCTAGGTTTTTGAGATAATAGGTATCTTTAATATATCACCAGAATTTATTTTATTTGCCAATGTAAACATCTGATGTTAGTAAATGTTGGAACAGTAATTTAAAACCCTGACTTGTGATACAAATTGGGTTCTTGCCATTGCAAAATCTGAAATTATTTTAAAATTTAATATTTATATCTGTTGAAATGGAATATTCATTAAAATATTTTTTTTTCTTTTTCTGATTTTCAGTCCATACAGCACAATTATAGAATTTTGGTGGTTAAAGAAAGTGTATATATATATATCAACAATTCCAGGCACCTCCATTTAACTAAAAACTTGATGCCCAAAGCTATAATACTGGGTCTTCAGAAAAGTCATGGAGCATGTTTGCAACAGATGGCACTAGTTCATTTTTGGAAGTACCTGAGTCATTCGCATCTATGTTATTGTTATATCATTTGACAGCTGACAGTTCTAGCTTCATTCTAAAAAAAAAAAAAAAAAAAAAAAAGGAGTGATTTTTTTTGAGTTTTGGAGATTTCACAAGTTGAAGATGGAAGTCCAAACTATGTATTTTTTGCCATATTTTACTGTTTTACTTCCATAAAGGGAAGAATGTGCATCAAGCTTGAGAAAAGTTGTATAAAGTTTATGGTCATAGATAATGCTCTACAAGAACGTCAGTGCCACGATGGCTCATGAAATTCTGTGCTGGTGATTTTGATCTCAACGACACTCCTCAGTCAGGGAGACCCACAGAGGTTGATGACAACAAAAGAAAGACATTAATTGAGTGAAACCCATGTTACACGACACAAGAGAATGCAGAAACATTGAACATCCATCATTCAAGCGTTCATTACCACCTGAAGAAGCTGGGATATGTAAGCATGCTCGATATTTGGGTTCCACATGAACTGAAAGAAGTTCACTTGACAGTGTGTATAAACATCTGCAATATGCTCATTAAACATGAGGAAAACGATCCTTTTTTGAAGTGACTGATAACTGGTGATGAGAAGTGGATTGTTTACAACAAGGTGGTGCAAAAATGGTCTTGGTCCCGATGTGATGATTCACCTAAAAAGACATCAAAAGCAGACATTCATCAGAGGAAGGTAGCTCTCAGTGTGGTAGGATTTAAAAGGTGTGTTTTTCAAGCTCCTACCAAGGAACAAAACAATCAAATTGAATGTGTATTATCAGCAATTGGACAGTTTAAACAAATCCATCATCCAGAAATGCCGAGAGCTTGTTAATTGTAAAGGAGTTGTGTTCCATCGTGACAATGGGAGAACACACACAAGTTTGATCACCCGTCAAAAATTATTGGAGCTTGGATGGGATGTGTTGTGTGTTTCCACACCCACCATACTTGCCTACTAGAGCCATCAGACTTCCACTTGTTTCGCTCTCTTCAAAACTCCTTGTGTGATATAATGTTCAATTCAGATGAGGTTGTAAATTAGCACCTTGTTCAGTTTTTCGCCAATAAAGACATGTCCTTCTATGAACGAGGAATTATGAAGCTCACTGAAAGATGGCAAAAGGTTATCAAACAAAATGGGCAATATATCATTGATTGATCTTTGTTCTTTCTATAAATAAATGACCTTTGAAAAACAGACAAAATACATCATGACTTTTCCAAAGACCAATAGTAAGTTGAAAATCCACCTTTTCTTCCCCTGTCATTAAATTAAATAACCTCATGTTTAAATCCCAATGCCATGAAAAATAACTATGCCTCATCAGGGGGAAAAGAAATCCTTTCTATTAAGTTCACAATTAGATAAACAGTACATTATAGTATTTTGATAATGATTAAATGATATTACCGATATAAAGTTATTGGCACATATTAGCTGCCAATAAATATTAGTGTTTATACATATACTTTTCTATGCAAACAATGTTCTGCAAAATTGTAATTCCAAAAATGCACTTGAAGAATGACTACTATGATTAAATATAGTTCATTAAATATATTTTCACAATGTATTGTAAGTCTTTCCTTTAGAATTAAAACACATCAACATCTTAAAGGCTCTGAGAAGTTCTGGAGAAAAAAAACTCCTGTTTGTTATCAATTGCTGCATGACAAATTACCTCAAAATGTACCATCCAAAAAACAATAAACATATTATTTCCTACTGTTTTTATGGATCAGGGATCTGGGAACAGATTAGCTAGTTGATTCTGGCTCAGAGTCTCTTTTGAGGTTGGAGTCAGGATGCTGGCTGGGGCTAGCAGTCATGCGAAGGCTTGACTGAAGCTGGGGGATGTGACTGCAAGGTGGCTCACCCACTGGCATGGCACATCCATGCAGATCACAGGCAGGCATAAGGACTCAGTGACTGTCATGGGCACCTCTACACAGATCTGCTTAAGTGTCCTCATGACATGGTAGTTGAATTCCCTCAAAGCAAGGAATCTGAGAGTATGAAACAAGGAAGAAGCTGCAGTGTCTTTTATAACTGTAGAAATAAACAGAAACCTCATTTAAAATGGAATTGGGAGGCTAATAGAGAGAACTCTCACATACATGTCACTCAACACACACTACTGACTCCACTGGGAAAAAAATGTACCCATCTCCAACAGGAAGTGATACTACTTTACTATCTTAGCAGAAAGAAGCGAGGATGCTTCCAAAACCAGTACCATCTCAGCCAATGAGCAACTGCCATAACTCAGCCAATGAAAGGTCACTATACTTTGAACTTTCAGTTTTCTCCAATAGACTCTTCGTATACAACAGACCCTCCCAAGTTCACAAAAGAGGGATCTTCTTTGTTTCTTTGGATGTGTACATGGTTTACCATTAGACCACATGTCCCAAACTTCAATTCTTTGTTATCTCCCAATAAACCCATTTTTAAATATTTTATTAAATTTATTGGGGTGACAATGGTTAATAAAAATACATAGGTTTCAAGTGACAATTCTGTAATACATCATCTATATATTGCTTTGTGTGCTCACCACCCAGAGTCAGTTCTCCTTTCATCACCATACATTTTATCCCCTTTACCCTCTTCTACCACCACCCCACCCCCCATCCCTTACCCTCTGGTAACCACTAAACTGTTGTATGTGTCTATGAGTTTTTGTTTCTTTATTTGTTTGTCTTATTTATTTGTTGCTTTAAGTTTTATATCCCACATATGAATGAAATCATATGGTTCTTGACTTTTTCTGACTTTTTGGCATAATAAACTCAAGATCCCAAATAAATCCATCTTGATAGCTATCTATTTGTTTAAGGTAAACATAACCAGTCTAGGAATTTACACATCTTTGCCATATGCTATTCATTACAGACTAGTTACTAAGTCCAGCCCACACTGATTGGGAGGTTGAAGTCCACCTCTTAAAGGGAGAGTAGCAAAGGATTCTGAAAGTACTATTGATCCACCACAGGATCTGTGTAACTTTATTTAATTTACATTTTCCTAAAGTTACTTGACTCTTGGAATCTATTTGAAAGACATATGGTTCTAAGTATTCCCTTTAGGTACTCGTGACATAACATAATTCTATGATGTGGCTTAATTTCAATAAATAAATGAGAAAATTTCATCATGACAAAATAAAGACTATTTCTAAAATATTTAAGCAACTTGACAACTGTTTGTTTTGAAATACTTCCTTGAATTGTTTTTTTGTTATTCACATGCTTCTAATAACTTGTAATCATTGATCATGATCTGAATTGGCAATCATGATTTTGGAACTACACAAATGCACAAAGATACATTTGGGAGAGACATTTTCTATAACTGCAACTTGGCATATACTGTTACATTTTCTAAGTTTTAAACGGTTTTATTAATGATGCTGACTAGGGCCACTTTTGGGAATGTGATGCCACTTTTTTTTAATTAAAATTTACTGCGGTGACAATGGTTAGTAAAATTACATAGGTTTCAAGTGTACAATTCTGTAATACATCATCTATATATCACATTGTGTGTTCACCACCTGAGTCAGTTCTCCTTCCATACCCATTTACCCTATCTACCACTCCCCTTGACCTTTACCTTCTGGTAACCACTAAACTATTGTCTGTGTCTATGACTTTTTGTGTCTTTATTTGTTTGTCTTGTTCCCTTGTTGCTTTCAGTTTTATATTGCCATTTTAAGGAGGGAAATAATTCATATAGTAGAAGGGTGCTGTTTCCACAACATCTAGTAGATTGGTAAATGGAACATTTGTTAATAAAATCCCCTCCTCACTGCAAGGCTAAGTAACACCCAGGGAAATGGAATTCCAAGGAGTTCCTTAGTCCTGACTGTAATCTAAAATTTATAAGCAGAGCGATTGAAGACTTTACATATCTAGCTTATTTCCTTAGAGTAGACAAGTACATAGGGAGTTAAACAAATGCCCTAGTCATGAATGATGACTCTTAGGCAGCTTGAGTACCTTGAATACATCTCTCTAAATGTAAGTATCAATGAAGTTATAGAGTCATTTGCTACCCAGGATCATTTAGGAGATATTTAATATCTGCTATCAGCAGTAAAATGGAATTTAATAACTAGAAAAACAGCAAGAGCTATGTCACACAAACACAAGCATGCACAAACACAGAATGTACTCACAGGAATACAGAGAAAATAAAACAGATCTCCACATTCTGTTTTGTAGAGAAGATGGATATAATAAAACCAATTGTTACAATTTAGCTGCTCTTAGATTGCAGCTGCTTCCTTTATCTACTGTTTTGTTCCTTACTCAGGTTTCAGCTATTCTGTACCCCATGTAGCCCCATCACCAAGATTGTACCTCTGGGAATGACAATTTTCCACAAGAGCAATTTTTATATCTGAAAGACAAGGGAAATATGAGGAGAATGGTTGTTGCTGTTAAAGTATGTCCTCAGGATTATAAACTGCATTATGCAGTCATGAACTTCTCTATTAATGTCATTTAACCTTTGGCAATATTAGTCGAGAGAGGATCTTGTGAAGGATGGTACATTAACTTTTAAAAGTGATGGGCTGTGATATTCCTGCTGTGATATTGAATGTCATAGGCTGAACTTCAGCACAGCCTTCTAAAGACATAAGATATTTTTTCTCTACAGGGCAATTACACACATTGGGGCAGAGCTGTGAATTCAGGTAGTTCAACCTGTCCTTTGAACAGTAAGACATAGCGGTGCTATTTTTTAAAAGGATGCTATAAAATAGTGTGCTTTACTGGCTATTGACCACTATATTTTTAACTCTTTCAACAATCAATTTGTTCAATGAAGAGATATTGGGAGCATGTAGTGTATATATTAAAATAAATATTACGTCTCCAAAATATACTATACATTTTCAAAACATTGACAAAAAAACCCAAAACAACAACAAAAAGACAACAGTAAACAAGTATTAAAAACATAATGAAATCAAGGCTTTAATAGCAGGTTGTACAAATCACTGAGAGAATAGAAACAATAATTACCTGGCTGAAGGGGTGAAGAAAAACATTGCTTCTAGAGAGATTAATGACCAAGCTGATGAGTGGGGAAAAGAACAAAGCAATAAATACAGACCTAGAGTCAGATCAAAATGAAATCCTTGGGCCGGCTGAGTGGCGTGGTGGTTAAGCACTGGTTTGGGAAGCCAGCGGCCCTGGTTTGGGTCCCACATATGAGGGCCAGTGACACTGCCCTCAAAAAAAAAAAAAAAAAAAAAATTTAAATCCTTACTCTTCTATTTTCTGAATGACCTTTGACCTATTACTGAACCTCAAGGAATTTCAGTCTTCTCATAAATCTAATACTGTATTTCTTCTTTTATATGTTCCAGTAGCAATTCAAACTGGATATGTCCACAAAATTTACCAAGGATATTTCCTGTGAAAATGTGTACCTCCTGTCATATTCCATAATCTATTGAAAGGTACTGCTATTCACCAGTTACATTAACCCCCAATTAGATAGAAGGATTCATATTTAGTAGAAATTGGATAGGCTCTGAAACTTAACAGGTTCTAGCACTTACCAAGAGTATGTTTTCATGGTCAGTTAGGAGCCTCATTGATCCTCTATTCCCTCAACTATAACATGGTAAGAATGCTTACTTTTGAAGATCATTTTGAGAATTAGCTTTTGTGTATGTAAAGAAGCTGTCACATGGTCACTTCTGCAAATGATAAATACTATATTTACAAATGGTCACTATTTTCCTAGGCTCCTAACATGTTCCAGAAATTAAATGAAATTCCAAGTACTGTAAATTATATCTTCTAAACATTTCTCTTCATATCTTCTTTTTGTCTCCATGGCCTGTGACTTAGTGCAGACCCAGCATCTCACGCCTGACTTAGAAAAGATTTCCAACTGGGCAATTTGGTAAAAGCTGACCTGCCATGTAACTCATTCTCCACAATTTGACTCATGATTTCTCCACTAAATCTGTCTGATTACAAATTTTGCATAGGATCTCTAAATGATCACCTGTTGTTTCATGATGAAGTTAATAGTTATTGACATAGTAAAGACAACCATTCCTACTTTGATCCTTCCCAGTATTTCTTTTTTGTTACAGATTTAATTTTTTATTATAGTTCATAGTATGCTATATACTTATATTATAAACCTTATAAATTGTATCTTAGGTTCTTAAATGGCTTCACTGAGATATAATTGACATACAAAAAACTGCACATTTAAATGTATACAATTGATGAATTTGGACATATGCATATTCTGTGATACCATCACCACAAAGTAATAAATATAACCATCACCTCCAAAAGCTTCTTTGTGTCCCTCCCCCCCTGCCCCTTTTTAACCATCTTCTGCCAAAGACATTCCTCACTGCCTCAGATGTGATATACACACACAATGGAATAATTCTCAGTCATAAGAAAAGATGAAATAGTGCCATTTGTGATAAAATGGATGGAGCTTGAGATTATTACACTAAGCAAAATAATTCATACAGAAAAAGTTGAGAACCACATGACTTCACTGATATGTGGGATATAAAACTAAAAGCAACAAATGAACAAGACAAACAAAGAAACAGAAACTCCTAGACACAGACAACAGTTTAGTGGTTAACAGAGGGTAAAGGAGAAGGGTAGATAGTAGAAAAGGGTAAAAGCAATCAAATATATGGCGATAGGAGGAGAACTGATTCTAGGTGGTGCACACACAATGTGAGATATAGATGATGTATTACAGAATTGTACACCTTAAATGTATGTAATTTTACTAACCATTGTCATCACAATAAATTTTAATTTAAAAAAAAGAAATTATAACGGTTAACATTCATTGATTGCTTTCTGTCAGCCATGGCACTAAGTATTTCACCAACATTTCATCTTCAAAATAATTTTATAGTTTAGTGCATATATTTAATTCATAGATGAAACTGAAGTGCATTGATTTAGTAATAAACTGGAGACTACACAGCAAGTAATTGGATGACCTGGAAGTTGAACCTAGGCAATTTACATCTAGAGCCTTTAGTTGTCCATCACTGTAAATACACAGACTTGTGGTCCTTTTTTTCACATCCATATGATTTTTCATATGCTCTCCATGATAAGTCTTTATTGTCATTCTACTTATGCAAAAATTTTACAACTGAGTTCAAACACCTTCTCCAAATAGCCTGGAATCTATGCAGATCTCTGTTGAAGACGCCTCCATCAGTCTGTAATTATTCTGAGTAGAAGTGCTAAACTTTCATCTCATTATATAGTAAGCTATCTCTAAATATTTGCTGAGTAAATTTAGAAAATTACTAAAAAATTATAGAATCAGGGCTGGCCGAGTGGTGCATTGGTTAAGCGCTGGTTTTGGGATGCCAGCGGCCCCGGTTTGGATCCCATATGAGGGCCAGTGACACTGCCTTTTACAGCTAACAACAGCTCCACCTGGAGCTGGGCTGTGCGAGCTCCGGTGATGGTGTGGGCTGCAGCCCCTGCTGCGGTGGGCTGCCATAGGCTACAGTGAGTGGCCCGCAGCCAGTGTGAGCGGCTGGCAGCCAAGCGTGAGCTGCCAATAGCCGCGGTGAGCGACATCCAGAGGCCAGCGACCGATCTGCCTCATCCGGGAAGAGAGCAATGACGATACCAACAGTGAAGCAACATCCTCCGCAACTAAACTGAAGAACAAAAAGACAGCAACTTGTCTGTTCCCCTTCCCCGATTCCCCAACGCTGTTCCCCTCCGCCAATTCCCCAATAAAATCTTTAAAAAAAAAAAAAATTATACAATCATACTAATTCATTTATCCCAAATACTCAATAACCATCTTCTCTAAATATTTGCTGAGTTAATTTAGAAAATTATTATTAAAAAAGTATAGAATCATACTAATTCATCTACCCACATACTTATTAACCATCTTCCTATATATTCTCCAACAATCCAGTCAGTCCTTTTTCCATAAACTAGATGATCCTTATACAGAATAAGTCATATCATATCTTTCATATCTTAAAAATATACAAGATTTACTGTTACATTTATAACAAAATCTGAACTCCTCACATGGTATTTCAAGAATTAAAGCGGGTAGTCTCTGCCACTCCCTGATCTCCTCACTCTTCACACCTTTCACTATCCTGTAGAAGTCCCCCTCTCTCTCTGTTCTTTGAATATGCCAAATTTATTCTCTCCCTGGGCCTTTGTAATTTCTATTCCTATATAGAACATTCTTAATCCACACTTTTGCATGACTTTCTCATTATTTTGGTTTCAGGTCAAAACAAAACAACAAAAAATTTTAAAAAACAACAACAAAAAAACAACCAAACAAACGAAAAGCTCTGCCTGCAGGAGTCTTCTATGACCTTCCTGTGACAACACCTTTGTACTCACCACATCTGCTAAAATCTTTATCCTTTACCCAGATTTAATTTTGTTATAGCCTTTGTCACTATTGCTATCTTTATCTGATATCATCTTACTTCTGGATAGAACAACAAGTGGTTAGTTGTTCTTGGTATCCTCACTGGACTATAAGTTCAGTAAAGATAGTGAATTTATTTTCACTGTTCTATCTGTCAGGCACAGAAAGGTCGTAAGTATCTAATATTTTTGAATTGTGTGGAGAACACACAATTATGCATGTGGAAAATAATGCAGTAGGAAATCTATGTATAACAATTAGCAGAAATAAATAACAACTGCAAAATAAGTTGCAACATGAAGTGTGAGAATTATGCATGAAGAGTAATTGGAATAGGACAAGTGAGGCTCAGAGATGGAACATATTAAAGATTTTTAAAGGTAAAATGGCTGGAATTTACTCATCTATTGATAAGAAGTGTAGGGTATCAATATCAATGATTTATTTGCCTTAGATGAATAAATCTAAAGACAAAGCATTTTAGTACGAGAGTTTGGAGATAATATTATTTTAGAACTACAGTATTTTGTTCTAAGTGCCTACAGAACATATTAGAAACAAACAATCTGGACTTGGCTATATTTTCTGGAGTTAAAGAGACATTTGAGAGAAAAATATGTTTGAAGTGGATGAGGTTATCTAAAACTATTTAATGTAAGAAGGAAATTAACAATAGAATGGGGAGAAATAATAGAAACAAAAGAATAAGTGAGAAATCCCTTTGGGTGGTGTATACACAACACAATATATAGATGATGTATTATAGAAGTGTACACTTTAAACCTACATAATTTTACTAACCAATGTCACCCCAACAAACTTAAAAATTTTAAAAATTCCTTTTGAGAGAACTGCTCCAATAGTGGGAGTGGTAGATTATATACTCCAAGAAGAAAATATAAATTGTATTCAGAATGGGGAAGAGACAGGTGCTCCCTGATTGAATGCACACCACTGCTCTCAACTGCATCCCATTCCACAATTTTAAGTCTCAAGGAACAAAAGATCCTTAGATACAGGCACGGCATTGGAAAGTCTCTTTTCTCTGTCTACCACCATATGCCTGTCTTCCTTCTCTATGCAATTTCACAAATACTTGAAAATTTTCAATGTGCCAACCAGAGAACTATGTAGTCAAAAGTTTGGCCTTCATGTAGGAACATCTCCAATGTTCCTTTTCTGTGATACTTTGATTTTTACTGTCTATTCCAGGTGCTGCTGGTAAAGTCAATGACATGTTGGCTCTAGGACAATGTGTAAAACATTTGCCATTTGCATACAGTCTCTCTTGAAGGCGTAGCCACAGTTTGTAAAATGGTACAAATGCATTTTACTGTGTTATTTTGTAATTAGAGATGGGAATCACAGGAAATATACAATCATGAAAATGAATGCTGCTTGTTTTCTTTTTTAGGCAAAGAATAAATGTAAAAGATAGGTTAACAATCCCTGACCGTATAAAATGTACAAGGAACTCTAGTTCTCAAAGGTTTAAACAAATATTCAAAATAAAGGCTGTCTTGAGAGGAAATGTATTCTTGTATTTCTATATGTGACAATGTAATGCTTATGAAGAAGTTTTGCCGAAAAGTAAAAATAAAATAAAATAAAGAAAAACATGATACATTGTCTTCCTTAGCAATTCTGTTACAAAGATGAAAACCATCTTTGTCTCTAAATTCCAGTTGAAAAAAAATTAAAACTCAAAAGTATCATTAGTAAGAATGACAAAAAAGCCTTTCATTTGAAATCCATTGTTTGAAACAAAAGCAGAAATCTGTATTATCCATAGACAGTGTCCACAATCAAGTACAGGAGTGGGTCTCCCATTTGCTAAACTGAGCTGAATTATTTGGGTGATAGCCATACTAACTAACTAACAACTAACTAACTAACTAACTAACTAACTAACTAACTAACTAACTGTTTAGTTATCATTGTGACCCAAACTGATGTGTAAGTAGCCTGACCTGTGAATAACTGCTTCTAGGTCTTGAGAGTACTTGAAACTTAAAGGGACTGACACAAGTTTTCGGTAATTAGTGTTTGTAAAGTACTCCCTGGGAGTTAGGGCTGATTTTGGTTTCCTTTCTGAGGTACAGGAATGTCCTGCCACTCAGACTTTTGAACTCTGCAGAATATGAAGAGCCAATGCTGAAGATATAAAATCACAGTCTTTTGTAATAGATTCTGCATTTGATCCATAACGAATCCAGCATTTTAGATAGAGTGAAACTGTACCTAGGGATGAACTTTGAAGCAAACCTTTTGAAGGCCAAGTTTAAACCATTCAGTTTTTATGCTTTTATGACCTGCAGCTTTCCTTAACTTTTGCATTTAAAAATTATATTCAATATATTATCATATAAAGCCAACACATATGAATTTTTAGTTCTTTGGACATCCCTTAATGAATAAACTATTTTCATTGTTGGAAAAATATCAGCACAGGTTGACTGAGAACATTATTTTATCATTTCCTGCTGCTTCTCAGGAAGAACCAAAAGGGTATACAGAGGGGTATTCCTGAAATATATCTTCACCCATCACTTGACATAACACCTGAAATAGTGAAAAATACAATTTATGGAAGTAAAGCTCAATTATGATAGAAAGTTCCAAAATAAATGAAGCAATACTTCAGGAATATAAATAAATAGGAATAGTGATAATAATTTTTTAATTTAAGCATCTTATTTAACAATGACATACTGAAAACTCATTAAGTTTCAATGGAAATACTTCTAAAACTTGCATGTCATTTTACTTGTGACATTTCACATATGTATACACACACGTACCATACAAGATTCACAAAAACTTCTTCATGCAGTGAATGAATTTAGTAACTGGTTTTCTGTTAGAAACAACATGAAAACTGGCTTCCTACAGTTTAGGTTCTTCGCCTTACGGAAAATTTTGACTAATTATTCTCCGTAATTTCAAAACAGGAAAAATTCCTTCAAGACTTAAAGGCAGTAGGTAGGGTAATAACATCAACTGAACCTGAAAAACCAAAGTGTCAATTTAAGAACAGACAATAATAAAAATGTGCTATTCTTTGTAATGTAACTCAGAATTTTCTAAGGCTACATTAAAACCACACCAAATGCTCTGAGAAACAGGAGCAGAAAGGGGTGTAGTTTAATGTAGCCAAATAGATTTAAAAAAATAAAACACTGTATTAATTTCATAGAATATCAGTGATCACTGAGTTAAGAATTTAGTTTTATTTTTTCAACTGTCAATTTCTAAGTTTATTTGACTAGACATCTCTCTTTTGCTTATATAAAAACTATCATCACCCTATAATTGCATTTTTCCGAAACTTGTGAGACATATTAGGCCAGCAACTTAAAAAAAAATTATCAAAATTATGATGAAATTTATTAATGGATTCCAAACAGAATAGAAGCATATTTCTAGCTTTCTGGACTTATTTCATCAACTCTTCTTGTGTCTTCATTTCATTACCTCCTACACCTATGCTTTCCTTTGTATTCTCAGTATTATCATCTAAGCCTAATATCTTATCTCCACAAATATAAAATTTTAATAGAAGCCTAATGATCTTGTTCCCCAAGATATTTCCTGCTCCATCTGTCTTACACATAAATGAATAGTGTATACACGACTTTTATAGCACACTCTTGCTCAAAAGACCTCAATAGATAACTGTTAGTAACAAAGTCAATCCAGACCAAAATTTGCATTTCGACCTCATCTTCCCATTTTTCCCTACACAGATATTTAGAAATCCATAGCAATCCGCTGCTTATACTATGAAGATATCATAGTTATCCAGTCCTCCAAGTCTTCATAAGCCTTCTCCAGCCCTGCAGTGTTCTTATCAACTTCATATCTCCAGATCCTATTTGTGGAGGTGTTTTTCAAATCTAATTCTGACTCATAAATAATTCCATAATTCTCTGAATTCAACATGCTTTTTTTTTTTTTTAAAGATTTATAGGGGAATTGGGGGAGGGGAACAGTGTTGGGGAATCGAGGAAGAGGAACAGACAAGTTGCTGTCTTTTTGTTCTTCAGTCTAGTTGTGGAGGACGTTGCCTCACTGGCCCATGTTGGTATGTCATTGCGCTCTTCCTGGATGAGGCAGATCAGTCGCCAGCCTCGGGATGGTCACTCACGGTGGCTATTGGCAGCTCACGCTGGCTGCCCGCTGCTCACGCTGGCTGCTGGCCACTCACTGTAGCCTATGGCAGCCCACTGCAGCAGGGGCTGCAGCCCACACCATCACTGGGGCTCGCACAGCCCAGCTCCAAGTGGAGCTGTTGTTAGCTGTAGAGGGCAGTGTCACTGGCCCTCATATGTGGGATCCGAAATGGGACCGCTGGCATCCCAAAACCAGCTCTTAGCCACTGCACCACTGGGCAGGCCTGTTATGCTTTTTTTTTTTTTTTTATGCCGATTGTGTGGCATTTAAATAGTCTTTGACTTCCTCTATCTAAGTAATTGTTTCCTTGTACTGTTCCTTGAATTTCAAAGCATTTATCTTTAACTAAATGTATTTCCTGGAGTTTAGCAATCCAGAGTTTATTTCTTTGTATTTACTCATTAAACAAACAGTACTGACAACATGATATAGTCTAAAATTTCTGCAAAAAACTCCCTTGAAAATTCAATAAAATAAACTCTTTCCTACTTTCCAAGAGCTCATAGCATAATAATAAAGATATGAAAAAGCAGGTAATTATAGTGTATTTTATTTCCTTTTCACAGAGCCTTGCATAGGAGATAATCTATGACTTTATACAGAGAGTAACAAAAATTTATTAGAGTTCTTATTTGTAGGCATTGTGTAAGTCATTTATAGATAAAGTATACGTTCAATTAATAAGCTTAGTGCCAGGAACATAATAAACACTCTGAGAAGGTTTGTTTTTAAAATTGGCATTTTAATAATTATTAATGCTATTTTAGTTATTCTATTCAATATACCTGTAAAATAGAGTGCATTTGTATCTATTAAGATGAGAAAATTGGGCACAGTTATATTTAAATATAATTTTTTTAGCCCTGTGGTCATCTGGCTAGCATTCAACAGTTGTAGACTCTGAACTCTTCATCTTAATTTTAAAATGTGTATTTTTTATAAATGATATTGATAATTGCCTATTCCCTCAGTGCCAGTTTTAAAGTAGGAATGGGTTAGGGCCGGCCGAATG
Source organism: Aselliscus stoliczkanus (assembly GCA_033961575.1). Lineage (NCBI taxonomy): Eukaryota > Metazoa > Chordata > Mammalia > Chiroptera > Hipposideridae > Aselliscus > Aselliscus stoliczkanus. The sequence continues at coordinate 188,738,497 of CM066728.1, forward strand.
GCGCAGTGGTTAAGCGTTGGCTTGGGAAGCCAGTGACCCTGGTTCGGTCCCACATATGAGGGCCGGTAACACTGCCCTCAAAAAACAAAAAACAAAATAACAAAAACAACAACAACAAAATTAAAGTAGGAATAGGTTTCAGTAAAGACTATGTTATATTCATACAAGGCAAATCTTTTATAATTTTCTTGGTCTTTCATTTTTTCCATGCTATAAAAAATGTTTAAACCAAGAAGCACAGAGTAAAAATATTAATATTAGGGTGTGGTTGGCTTTTTTTTCTCTTCCCTCAGAACTTAACTTGACAATTGGGTTCAGTCATACAGAGGTCCATTCAGTTTGCTCTGGAAACAAAAGGTGTTACTTGAAGAACTTTAACAGAGAGGTAAAAAGAAAGATTGATTTGAACAATAAGAGTATCATCCACCTACAACATTTTAAATCAAAACCTTTCATTTGAAACTAGTATTTTAGCTTTTTAAATGCTGAGATCACCAGCATTTTAAAGAAATGTGTGGATCATCATAACAACTAGGAAGAATCTTTATCCAATGGAACCTTTCTTTTAATAGTGCATCAAAGTTCATCCAATGAGATTCAAAATGTTACAAATCCTTTGCGTCATATACCCTAGCCAAACAATAGTAGTCCCTGAAAGATTCACTATAATCTTTCAGAAGCTTGAAAATAAGAAAAATGTCTGTTAGTGCTAACCAAAAGTGAGCCTATAATTTTTTTTGTAATTAATATTATCAAATGTATATAATTATATAATTAACATTTATCAAGGATGTACTTCAAGCCATGCCACACATCAAACTATATTAAGCACTTTACAAACATGGTTTCATTTTATTAACTCTATGAGGAAGCCATTATTATTTTCCACCATTTGACACATATACAAATTGAATCTTTTAATGTATATAACTGAATAATTGGTAGAGCATAGTCATGTGCCTGTTTGTTGACACTCAGAACCTCAACTCTTAACCAATTGTATACACTATTTATAAGCATAGTAAGTTGAGAGCATTGTTAGAGAGAGTACATAAAAGAGGATGTTAAAGAAGAAACATAATACCTTTTCAAAATGTAGTCTCAGATAAAGTCTTAATTCTTGCTTACTATGGTATTTGTGGGATATTCATCTAAAGTAACCCAGGTAAGCTCTGCTGCTTTCATATATCCCTTTCCTCAGAACACACATTTTCCTAGTTGTCTGATCTTTGGGAATTCTGAATCTCTGATGTTGAGTCAGCTGTATTTTTATTAGAAATATTGGAAATTGAAGATTTTTTTTAATCAAATGGGATCAAAGGTATTGAGAAGCATGCCATGTTTTTACGTCTGCCTTAAAAGACTCGAGTCATAGCATCCAGCATGAAAAAAAGGACTTTGATTCTATAATAAGATCTGTTGGGCTATATATTACACAAATCCAAAACAACAAAGAAAGCTTTGATTTTTTTTTTTTCCTATTCACCATTATCAGAATGAAACCTTGTCTCTGGAGAAAAGCACTGATATATATTTTTCACCCTTGATGCTTACTCAAGATATAGGTGGAGGGACTTCCGGTAAAATGGCGCAATAGACAGACGCTGTGCTAACTGCCTCCCAGGATCACACCAAAATTACAAGCAAATTATACAGCATTCAACCCTGGAGGTCCCCGGAACACTGGAGGAACAGAACCACTAAACGAAGAACTTAAAGAGGAGGCCACGTCGGGTCTGGTAGGAGGGGCGGAGACGAGAGAGGGCGAGCCCCGTGAGGGATGCCCCAGCCGTGGGAAGCTTGTCTGGTTGGGGGAGAGACCCTCCGGCTGCACCCCAAGCTCACCAGCCCAGAGCTCCTTTGCCGGGAAGAGGAGTTCTAAGATAGCCGGCAATAAATTAGTAAGGACTCTCTTTCCTCAGCTTGGTGAGGCTAAGAGCGGCTGGAGAATCAGTGGGGCCGGCGCCCGGGCTTGCTCGCCGGTGAGCACTTACCTGGTTCCTGATGGAGGGAGTGGCTGTGTGAGCCGGGAGCCTGCGGGGACGGACTGAGCTAAGCACCTTTGGTGCAAAGGCTGGAGGTTTTTGGATTGTTGTTCCCGTGGTGCGGAGCTTGCACGCGAGTGGTGTAAGGAGGGCGCCATTTTGTCGGGCTTGGGCCCTCCCACGAAGGATCAGGTCCGAGACCTAATTGGTCTGGTGGAATTGGCGAAGTGCGTGCGTGCGTGCGTGCGTGCGTGCGTGCGTGCGTGCACCTGCGGCCTTGGATCCCCACCCTCCGCTCGGCTTGTGCTGTGTTGCCAGGGAAACGCCTAGTGGGAGTGATCCGACTCCAACAGGCTGCTCACTGAGACGCAGGAGCACGCAAGCCGCCTTGGGTCTCTGCTTTCCACACTGCGCTTGCAGAGTTGCCAGGCTGGTGATTGGTTGTCTGGCTGCTCGGCCTGATATGCGAGCGGCTGATTGGGACAGGCTGAGACTGGGAGTTCTCCTGGGAGTCTTGGGCCGTGAGCTGTGTGCCTGCGTGATCCAGCCAGGGCTCTCCTGGTGATCTATCTAATACATCAAAGCAATCCCAGAGCGACAGCCAGAATGGGGAAACAAAGAAACATGTCACAAGTAAAAGATCAGAAGAAACCTCCAGAAATGGAACCAAATGAAACAGAGGGATCCAACCTTTCAAAGACACAGTTTAGAACACTGATGATAAGAATGTTTAAGGAACTTAGCGAGGACATAAAGAAAGATAGGGAAACCATAAAAAACAACCTGTTAGAACTAAAGAATACAATAACTGAAATGAAGAACACACTCGAAGGAATCACCAGTAGAGTAGATGAAGCAGAGGAGCGGATCAGCGATTTGGAAGATAAAATAGCAGAACTCACCCAGTTGGCACAGCAAAAAGACCAAAGAATAAAAAACAATGAAAATAGTTTAAGAGCCCTATGGGACAAGATGAAGCGCAGCCACCTTCGAATCATAGGGATACCAGAAGGAGAAGAGAAGAAGCAAGGGGTTGAAAAGGCATTTGAAAAAATAATGACTGAAAACTTCCCTACCCTGGTGAAGGAAATCAACATACATGCCCAGGAAGTGCAGAGGGTTCCAAACAAGCTGAACCCAAACAGGTCCACACCAAGACACATCATAGTGAAAATGGCAAAGGTTAAAGACAGAGACAGAATCCTAGAGGCTGCAAGAGAAAGACAGCAGGTTACATACAAAGGAACTCCTGTTAGACTAACAGCTGACTTGTCTACAGAAACTCTGCAGGCCAGAAGGGAGTGGCAGGAGATACTCAAAGTGACACAAAATAAAGGCCTACAACCAAGATTGCTCTATCCAGCACGGCTATCACTTAAAATTGAAGGAGAAATAAAGAGCTTCTCAGAAAAGAATAAGCTTAAGGAATTCATTACCACCAAGCCAGCATTGCAAGAAATGTTAAAAGGACTTTTTTAAACAAAAGAAAGGGGTAAACAAGCTAACCCAGAGAGACAATTTAAGAAGATTGATGTCATATCAAGCAGATATAAAGGAAAAACTGATGGTTGCTGGTTGGGAGGGAGTGGGGAAGAGGGAGAGGGGGAAGGTTTTGGACAGTATATGTGGGACTACAATGTTGCCGCAGGGTTATGGGGGCAGTTCTGGGAATGTAATTGATAATGTTGTGAAGAGACTATTATGTTGTGAGAAATAAGTCAGTCGGAGAAGGACAGGTACCATGTGATCTCACTTGTGTGTGGAGTCTGAAGAACTGAGTGAACGATCAAAGTAAACAGACTCATAGATGTAGAGGAAAAACTGAGGGTTTCTAGTTGGGAGTGGGGTGGGGATGGGGGGAAGGGGAAGGGGTTAGACAGCATAAATAGACAACTACAATATTGCCACAGGGATATGAAACACAGTTCGGGGAATATAATAATGTTGTAAAAATTTTGTGGCGTGTCAGATAGTCACATGCCTTGTTAGGGAGACCACTTCATGGATGGAGTAGAGGCTTGATCACTGCACTGTACACCTGAAGCTGATGTTGTATAGTATTGTATGCCAACTGCAACTGAATATGTGGGTGGTCACGGGATGTGGAGTATGCTGTGGAGGTGAGTCAGGGGAGTTGTGATGGATATGTATGATATGGGGGGAAGTGGGGTGGCGAACTGGGGGAGGGGGGTTTTCACTTTGCGGGGTAAAGAGTATAACTATTGCATTGTGTTGTACACCGAAAACTAATAAAATAAAATTTAAAAAAAAAGAAAAAATAAATAAATAAAAAATAAAAATCTATTCTAAGAAAAAAAAAAAAAAAAGATATAGGTGTATATGTGTATCTTAGAATTTCCTCACAGATAATTCCTGGCTCAAATGGCTGTAAAGCAAAATTAGCCACATGGCCTGCTTCAAGAGATTTATTGGAGGTTTGAAATAGGCAAGAAGATCACTATCTAATTTTTATGTATAAACATGAACATTTAATTTTTCTAAATCACGCTGTCTGGAAAAAGCTGATTTCTATCAGACCTATCCCCACCACAAATATTAACCAATAGAACATATTGTTCCAATGCTCTTTCCTTAATGAAAACTTAAAAAACACTACTCTTAGATGAAATGTAAGTCTGGAAAACTCAGTTTCCTGAGATGAACACATTACATATATTTTCATAGTTTTATGTTTATAAAGTGCTTTCATATCCTTTATGTCATTTACTTTTCACAATACCTTGTAAGTCAGACATGGCATGGGTCAGAACCATTTTATAGTTACTATTTATTTTCAAAGAAACTACGGTATCTCCCTAGTACACATATGTTATAAAAGCAAATACTGGAATCAAGACTCCCATTTTTTCTCACCTCATTATGACTCTAGTGCATTTGCTCATATATTATCTTATATTACCCTTCTAAAGAATTAATGTTTTATGCAGTGAATCTATAATAAACACCTAATTTGGGGTACCAAAACATATATTTTAAGCCTAAGCTATCTCATAACATTTTGCATACAGTCTACACCATTCAGAGTCAGAAGAATAATTTTTGTAGTCCCTTTTAAATTTGAAAATAAAAAATCTATATAATATCAGAATGAGAGACATCACTAATTAATTCTATAATACTGCCACAAATCATACCTTATTTATAAAAACTCATCTATTTTAAGCTCTACTGAAGAGGAATAAATAACGATTTTAATGCTTCAGATCTCTAATAATTGTATGTATTATTTGCCTAGCTTCTAGAAGTTAGAAGTTGATTAATAAATGTTTGTCTTACTTCTCATATACTAAGAAAGGAGACTGATATTATTTTCTCAATACTTTTTTTTATTTTCAATTACAGTTGACATAGACTATTATGTTAGTGTCAGGTGTACAACGTAGTGATTAGGCATTATATAACTTATATAAAGTGATCATCCTGATTATTCTAGTACTCATCTAATAACACCATACATAGTTATTACAATATTATTGACTATATTACTTATGCTATACTTTCATCCCCATGACTATTTTGTCACTACCAATTTGCATTTTTTAATCCCTTCCCTTTATTCACCCATCTCCCCAACCCCCCTTTCATCAAGCAACCATCAAATAGTGTCTGTATCTATAAGTCTGTTTCTGTTTTTTTTCTGTTTGTTTATTTTGTTCTTTAGATTCCACATATAACTGAAATCATATGGGGTTTGTCTCTCTCATCTGAGTTAATTCCACTCAGCACAATATCTTCTAGGACCATCCATGTTGTTGCAGATGGCAAGGTTTCATTATATTTTATAGCTCAGTAAATTTCATTGCAAATATATACCACCTCTTTTTTATCCATTTATCCATTGATGACAACCAGTTAACCTCCATATCTTGGCTATTGTAAATAATGTTACAATGAACATATGGATACACATGTTCCTTCAAAGTAGTGTTTGGGTCTTTTCAGATAAATACTCAGAAGTGGGTTACTGGGTCCTCCTTTGTCTCTTGTTATACCTTTTGTTTTAAAGTCTATTTTGTCTGGTATAAGTATTGTAACTGTAGCTTGTTTGTTTGTTTTCATTTTCATGAAATATATTTTTCCCTTTATTTTCAGTCTCTGTGTGCCATTATATCTGAAGTGAGTCTCTCATAGGCAGCATACATAAGAGTCTCATTTTCTTATCCTATCATCCACCTTACCTTTTTTTATTTCCTAAAAAGATTTTATTGGGGAATTGGGGAGGGGAGAACAGCCTTGGGAAATTGGGGAAGGGGAACAAACACATTACTGTCTTTTTCTTCAGTCTAGTTGGGGAGGACGCCGCTTCAGTGGCCCATGTTGGTATTATCATTGCGTCCTTTCTGGGTGAGGCAGTCACTCCCTGGCCACTGGATGACTGCTCGTGGTGGCTCATGGCAGCCCACTGCAGCCCACTGCAGCCTATGCTGAAGCCAGCAACTCACGTCAGCCCAGCTCTAAGTCGAGCTGTTGTTCACCATCTTAGCTGTAGAGGGCACAGCATCACTGGCCATCATGTGGGATGCAAACTGGGGCCCTGCTGCTCAGAGTTGGTGTCCCAAGCCAACCTCTTAACCAAAGTGCCACTCGGCTGGCCCCACCCAGCCTACCTTTTGATCAGAGCATTTAATCCATTTATAGTTAAAGTAATTATTGATAACTATGTATTTTATTATTCATATATTTTAGTGTTTTTATCCTTTTTCTTCTTCTAAAGAAGTCCCTCTAATATTCCTTGCAATACTGGTTTGGTGGTGAGGAATTCCTTTAGTTTTTTCTTGTCTAGGAAGTTCTTTACCTGTCCTTCGATTCCAAATTATAGCTTTGCTGGGTAGAGTAATCTTGGCTGTAGGTTCTTGCTTTTCATTACTTTATATATTTTATGCAAATCCTTTCTGGCCTGCAAAGTTTCTGTTGAGAAATCAGCCAACAGTCTTATGGGAACTTGCTTGTAGGCAACTAACTGCTTTTCGATTGATACCACAGAAATACAAAGGATCATACAAGAATACTATAAAGAACTACATGCCATCAAATTCAGTAACCTAGAAGAAACAGACAAGTTCTTAGAGATACATAACCTTCCTAGACTGAATCACCAAGATCTGAAAAATCTAAATAGGCTGATCAACAGTAAGGACTGAAACAATCATCTAGAACCTCCCCAAAAGCAGAAGTCCAGATGGCTTCACTAGTGAATTCTACCAAACATTCAAAGATGATTTGACACCTGTCCTTCTTAAACTCGCCCAAAAAATTGAAGAAGACACAACACTTCCTTACTCATTTTATGAGGCCAACATTACCCTGACACCAAAACCTCGTAAAGATAACACACACAAAAAAAATTATAGACCAATATCTCTGATGAATACAGATGCAAAAATCCTAAACAAAATACTAGCAAATAGAATACAACATATATTAAAAAGATTATATATCACAATTAAATGGGGTTCATTCAAGGGGCAAAAGGATGGTTCAATATATGTAAATCAAGCAATGTGTAATACCACAAAAAATAAAAAATAAAAATCGTATGGGGCCGGCCAAGTGGCCCACTGGTGAAGAGCTGGTTTTGGGATGCCAGCGGCCCCAGTTTTGATCCCACATATGAGGGCCAGTGACACTGCCCTCTACAGCTAACAACAGCTCCACCTGGAGCTGAGCTGTGCGAGCCCCAGCGATGGTGTGGGCTGCAGCCCCTGCTGCACTGGGCTGTCATAAGCTACAGTGAGTGGCCGGCAGCCAGCGTGAGCGGCTGGCAGCCATTATGAGCTGCCAATAGCCGCGGTGAGCGACCATCCAGAGGCCGGCAGCTGATCTGCCTCATCCGGGAAGAGCTCAATGATGATACCAACATGGGCCAGAGAAGCAACGTCCTCTGCAACTAGACTGAAGAACAAAAAGACAGCAACTTGTCTGTTCCCCTTCCCTGATTCCCCAACGCTGTTCCTCTCCCCCAATTCCCCAACTTAAAAAAAAAAAAAATCATTAAAAAAAAAATCGTATGGTCATGTCAACAGATGAAGAAGCAGCAATTGACAAGATACAACATCCATTTATGATTAAAACTTTTAATAAAATGTGTATAAAAGAAAAGTACCTCAACATACTAAAAGACATATATGGTAAACCTTCAGATAATGTTATACTTATTGGTGAAAAACTGAAAGCTTTTCCTCTAATATCAGGATCAAGACAATGATGACCCCTCTCACCACTGTTATTCAACCAAGTATTAAAGTCCTAGCCAGGGCAATCAGGCAAGAGAAAGAACTAAAAGTCATCCAAATTGGGAATGAAAAAGTCAAACTGTCACTTTTTACAGGCAACATGATTTTTTATATGGAAAACTCTAAAGACCCCACCAAAAATTATTAGAAAAAAACAAACAAATACAGTAAAGTTGCAGGACACAAAAATCAATGCACTAAAATCCATTGTATTCCTATAAACAAACAATGAAATTTCAGAAAAGAAATTTAAAAACCAATAATTCATTTCACAATTGTAACAAAATGAATTAAATACCTAGAAATAAACTTATCAAAAATATGAAGGATTTATACACTGACAACTACAAGACATTATTAAGAGAAATTAATGAAGACAAAAAGAAATGGAAAGATATTCACGGACTGGAAGAATCAAAGTTAAAATAGCCAATTTACCCAAAGCAACATACAGATTCAGTGCAATCCCATCAAAACCCAATGGCATTTATAGTAAGAAATAGAACAAAACCATCAACGAATTTGTATGGAACCACAAAAGACACCAAATAACTAAAAAGAACAAGGCCAAATATATCACACTCTGACTTCAATTTATACTATAAAGTGATAATAATCAAAACAGCATGGTATTGGCAGAAAAACAGATACACAGACCAATAGAATAGAACCAAGAACCTAAAAATAAACATTTTATATATATATATATATATATATATATATATATATATATATATATATATACAGTTTTTGACAAATAAGCCAAAAACATATAATGGAGAAAAGAAAGCCTCTTCAATAAATGGTGCTGGCAAAACTGGAAAGCCACATGTAAAACAATGAAACTAGACTGCTATCTGTCATCATATACGAAATTTAATTCAAAATGGATCAAAGGCCTAAACTTAAAAACTGAAACAATAAACTGCATAGAAGAAAACATAGTTATTAACTTATGCACCTTGGACTTAGAGAGAATTTTATGAATTTGACCTCAAAGGCAAGGGAAGTAAAAGCAAAAATAAACGAATGTGACTATATATATAACTAAAATGTTTCTGCACGGCAAAATAAACCATCAACAAAAGAAACAGGCATCCTACTGAATGGGAGAAGATATTTGAGAACAACACCTTTAATAAGGAGCTAATATCCAAAATATCTAAAGAACTCACACAACTTAACAACCAAAAAGCAAACAATACAGTTAAAAAGAAGGGCAGAGGACATGAACAGACACTTCTCCCAAGAAGCCATACAAATGGCCAACAGATATATGAAAAGACGCTCTACTTCACTAGCTGTTAGGGAAATGCAAATCAAAATCACAATGAGATAAGCACCTCACACCTGTGAGAAGAGATATTATCAGCAATACAAGTAATAACAAATGCTAGAGAGGTTGTGGAATAAATGAAATCTTCATACACTGCAAGTGGGAATATAAATTTGTATAGCCACTATGGAAAACAGTATGGAGGTTCCTCAAAAAATTAAGAATTAAATTACCATATGACCAAGCAATCCCTCTTCTGGGTATCTACCCCCAAAAGTCTGAAACCATTTATCTGTAAAGATATATGCACCCCTATATTAATTGCAGCATTATTCATGGTGGCCAAGACACAAGAATAACCAGTGTCCTTTGATAGATGATTTGCTAAAAAAGATGTTTACATACGTATATATATGATGGAATATTACTCAGCCATAAGAAAAGGTGAAATACTGCTATTTGGAACAACATGGATGGATCTTGAGTTTATCACACTAAGCAAAATAAGTCAAACAGAAAAATTCGAGAAGCAAATGATTTGTCTCATGTGGGACATAAAACTGAACACAAAAAATAAACAAGACAAATAAACAAACAAAAACTCTTAGACACAGATAGCACTTTAGTTGTTGTTTACTTACCAGAGGGTAAGTAAGGGATAGGGGTAGAAGAGGGTAAAAGGGATCAAATATATGGTGACGGAAGGAGATCTGACTTTGGGTGGTGAACACACAATACAATTACAGATGATGTATTATAGAATTGTACACTTGAAATCTATATAATATTACTAACCAACGTCATCCCAATAAATTTTTTAAAAATAATAAATAATAAATAAATAAATAAATAAATAAACAAACAAACAAACAAACAAACAAACTAGCTATGGGTGCCACCAGGAAATTTTCAGATTTTAAACAGCTATTAAAATTATTATATGTCATAGTTAGTTGCCCATATTTATCGAAAAGTCAATGTGTGACATACAGGCTATCCCACTCCAGATTAAAAGAACCATCCTACATAATAATAGTGCTATTTTTTTAGTTACAAAAAGTACCATTATTCATATTTATGCAATGTTTAAAATTGTTTTATTAAGATACATTCATAAATATTGAGGATATCATAGATTAAACTTAATGATTCTTGTTACATATGATACACATAAATAAGTATGCTAATTTTGCCATAACTGTACCAGTACTATTATTTTATTTTAAAAATTTTCTTCATTACTAATTATATTCAATTTTTTGTCACATATAGTTTATATGGAATATTAAAGGAGCAGCTTGGGAGAAAAAAGAGTTAATCTACCTAATAGTTGAGTTATTCTTAAAATAAAGTGGCTTTTACTGAAATAGTAATCCATGTTGGTTCTGTTATTTTTAAGTAGTGATGGCTTCTTTATTTACTTAATCCATACTCTCACTTTGAAATTATTTGTGACCATGCCGTATTCCTAAATGGTTAGTGTTTTCTGCAAAGCCCATAAACTCAAGACCTTGATCTCATTAACAAGAGTTTTGAGAGTAATAGAGCTAAATAATTAAGTGTTTAATAACCAAAGTATCACAGATATAAAAAATGTGTGACATTAATGTGATCCTCTCCGTAGACCTCTTACAGATTTTTTTCCTCTATCCATGGAAAAACATTACTAATTACTATCAATAAAACTATTTATATGATTTTCCCACATTCTGTTAATTCCCCTTTCCCTATTTTGTCTCATATCTTACATCTGCCTCCCCATCTTCTACACTTATACCTGTCTTGTATTCAACAACAGGCCATTGATCTGAGAATTAACTATTTAAACCCTATTTTTCTACACCCTTAAATGTGAGTTCTCAAAACAATCTTATTCATCTGTATAACCCTCTTTATGTTGCCAATGGGATGCCAGACAATTGATATCTGTCTATTTTAAATACAAAAGTTTCAATAAATACATGAATGTATGAACTGAAAAAAAAACCTATTCAACTTAGAAGACTTGATTTAAGAACCCTTGCAAAAATATAATTCTCCCCAAATCTGATAGACCAGCCTCCCATGTTGGTTCTTTAAATGTTCTTTAAATACTTTCCTGGTATGAGGTTGCCAGTTTCTTATGAAAGTATAAATATCACTGGGGAAAATACAAAGATTTCAAGTAAATTATAGTAGCTAGTGAAATTTTGAAATTCAGGGACAATTCAGGTACAGTAATTAGGAAACCAACACTTTCCTTCCACATATTTCTTTTTGCCCAATCTTTTGTCAGTAGAGAACCTTCTAACTAACTTCAATACACTAACTAAAGAAGTTGTATAGTTGTAAATTCTTCCAAGCTAGTGAAGAAAAGTAGAGAAAAAAGCCCGGGCCTAACTGAATGCAGCCATGACTGTATTGTTTTAAATACATTGAAGGTGAAATAACTTCAAGGAAAGGAAGCCATTGAAGAGATTAATGTAAATTGAGATCAGCAATTCTGATCACCTTATATTCTATGTTAGTGGAGGTGGAGAGATGGAGAGAAGTGTATCAATAATGTTACAGCATCAGAAGCAATAGGATTTAATATAAAAATAAAGTATAATTCCCAAAGGAGAGGAAATTCCTAATGAATTCTCAAATTCTTGCTTTTTGGAGATACAGTAGGGTGGACAAAACAAAATAAATTGGAAGAATTAATAATAACAAGAAAGAAGGTATTTAGAAAGTAAAATAAAAATTTAAGACTTCAAGTGTTGAAGTTTGGGTCAAATTGCAAGACCTGGAATTTAATAGGTATCAGGGCTTTAAGCATAATATTTAATATTATTTGTATAAAAGATATGCACCCTTGGGCCGGCCGAGTGGTGCAGTGCTTAAGAGCTGGCTTAGGATGCCAGTGGCCCCGGTTTGGATCCCACATATGAAGGCCAGTGACACTGCCCTCTAAAAAAAAAAAAGATATGCACCCTTTTAACTACTGGTGGAAAACATATTTAAATTATGGTAAAGAGTTAAAGAAATTCTGGTTGGTTTAAATGGATTAGAAATCAACACACAACTGTAGAGTATGGCTTAAATAAACGTAAAAAAGTAGTTCAGCAGCATAGGAATTAGCATAGGAATAACTTTCTATGCAATCTATATTGCAAACACCTAACAATTTTTCATATGGTGCATGCATTTTGTTAACATCACACCTGTCCGATTTGTGTTTTCCTCTGAGAATCCATGCAATACAAACAGACACAATAAAGTATGGCAGAATAATTAACAGCTCGAAGCATATGGGATTCCAAAAACCTATGTCAAGGGTAAAAGAAAACAAAAGCTACACCACATGTTGTTTGGTATTTTAAGTTAATCTTTGTGCTGAATTGTTCTGTAGGAAAGCTATTTTCTTGAAGATCAGCTTTGGCTCCAATGAACTAGAAAATATATAATTAGAATTTCAAAAATGATAAGGTTCATGCTTACTAAAGCAGCCAATAAATATTTGTCAATGGCCTACTGTGCATGGAAAACTGTTCAAGACCTTGAAGTCTTAATATTGAGCAATGCTGAATTAGTGTCAACTCTCAAGATGCTTACTTTGGCAAAACAAAGAAATTAAGTACTCACAAAAAAGAAATACAATTATTAGAAATCATCCTCCAGATGAAACATGGTATAGACATAAAGTTTCTTATATCTTTTAGGATTGTATTTAAACTCAAAACTAACAAGTTTGAGAATCAATAAGCCAGTTTAAAATCTGAGAGAAAGAATTTGAGAGAGAAATACATGTGCAAAGGCACACAGTCTATTAAGTGGTAAATACTTTGGCGTACTTGAAGAACTGAGACAATGTATTAGAGGTGAGTGAGTGAGAAGAAAAAAATGGTAGGAAAGAAAAAAAAGAGCTAAGAGAAGAAGGCAGAAGAAAAAGCATTCAGGGCGATGGTAACAAGTTTAAATTTTGTGTTAAGCACAGCCCGGATTCACTGGATGATTTTAAAGAGGCGGCGCAAGCCGTGATATCACTTAGGTTTTTAAATGACAAATCTGGGATTTCCTTTTCCACCTATGATGTAGAAAGCTAGAAAGTTCACTGCTCCTGGGCCAGCCGAGTGGTGTTGTGGTTAAGCGCTGGTTTGGGACGCCAGCGGCCCCGAACAGGGGCCCACATATGAGGGCCAGTGACGCTGCCCTCAAAAAAAAAAAAAAATGCATAGAATGCGGGCCAGTCGAGTGGTGTGGTGGTTGAGAGCTGGCTCGGGACGCCAGCAGCCCCGAACCGGGGCCCACATATGAGGGCCAGTAATGCTGCCCTCAAAAAACAAATTATCAGAAAGTTCACTGCTCCTGAAATAAGAACAAAAAGGTAATCTACAAAATCATAGTTTGCTTGAGCCCATCAAAGAACTGAGAGCACTGGGCTACTAACTGTATGAGTCTGTTTGACTCAACTAGCCACTGAATGCCTATTTGGCTAAACATTATTTCTGTGTGTGTCTGTGAGTATGTGTCAGGATGAGATTAGCCTTTCAATCTGTAGTCAGGATAAAGGAGATTGCCTTCCCTGATCTGGGTGGATATCATCCAATCTGTGGAGGGCTGATAGAATAAAATGGAAGAGGATCAAAGACCTTGCTCTCTGCCTCACTGGTTGAGCTGAACATAGGTTTTCTCCTGCTCTTGGGCTAAGATTTGCACCATCATGTTGATGAAAAACATCCAGCCTAAGAGAAAACTTCTAAGAGTTTATTTGAGCCAAACTGTCAACAATTGCCGGGAAGCAAAATCTCAACGGATTGAGAGAATGCTCCGCAAAATGACGTTTGCAGTTTATTTTATATATAAAATCAAAGGAAGAAGTTTACATGAAATCTATTGGTGATAGATTAAAGGGGTGGGAGAAAGCAAAGCGGGGGAAATCTCTGGGATTTGATAAAAGTAAATTGGAGAGACAGGTACTCCTCCTGTACAGGTGGGTGCAGGATAGCTAACATTTAGCTTTTTACAGCACATAGAGATGCTAATCAGGAGACAAGCATGATAATGAGGAATTTTGAAGTTTCTAGCTCTGGTCTGGAAAAAGGATTAAAGATATTATCTTAGGTACAAAAAGACAAAGAGCAGGCCCACTGAAAAGGCACAGATTAACTTAATGAGGAAATTTCAGATGTGACTTCCCACCATGGCCCACTTTAGTTAGGAATTTTTATGTTCTCACCATCCTCTGTGGTTATTTTCAGTCTCCTGAGCTTGTCAGGTTTAACATGTGTCCCTTTTTCTGTCCACAATCAGCTACCATGGTTCTTGGGCCTTTTGGCTTGAACTGGAACTCCACAACAACTTTCCCAGGCCTCCAGCTTTCAGATATCAGATCACAGGACTTCTCACCTTGAGCCATTCCTTACATATTTAATAATAACTATATATACATATGTCCAAATGGTTCTGTTTCTCTGGAGAACCCTAATAGAAAGGAACAGGCAGGCTCCTACAAAGAGACTGGATGTGTGAACTGCCAGAACTTTGGTAGAGTTTATAATGCAAGGGCAGCCACCATATTAGGGGTAAGAAGAAATCAGATAAAATATTAATAAGCTGTTGGTGGTCAACCGTGGGCTGATGTGTCCTTTGAAGTGAATGGGGCACCCAGACACAGGAGGAATTGGCATCAATTCACACCCTTTTCCACAGGCTGCCTACCACTGCTGCTCACAGGATTCCAGGAGGAAGCATTAGATGGTACATCTCTGTGGGGTGTGTATGCAAATGAATGGCTACTGCTTTAAGAAAGCCCTGCAAACCCAAAGCTTTCCCTTAGCCCTTCTTTCATGTGACATGAAACCCTTAAGCAAGTAGAACAGAGGAGGGAAACTCTATAAGGACTAAAACATTGGAAGAATCACTGTTGCTTGGAAAAAGGGAGGGAAATTAATCATTTAATCCTGGGCAGAAAGACAGGAAAGCATCCTGGGCCAGTCTGAAGTCTAATAACACTGGAAGAAGAACAGGAAGACCCAAACTAAACACAACCATAGACACAAGACACAGTTTGGTTACCACTGAAAGGCAGGCAGGAACATTGATAAGCGTTTGAGGCACAAGCACACAAAACCTGCTTATGTCTTCCATTGCTGCACCTGAGGCCTCACACCAAGTAACAAGGAGCAATAAGTGGCTTAACACAGGACACGGAAAAGGACCTACCGAGGGCACAGGCATGCAGAGACAGGTGAAGCTGATGGTGAAGTACTAATATTAAGTAAAAGCCAACTCTACCATAAATGCAAGAAAATGGTAGTGTATTATGACAGGGTTGTTAAGCCTATGATGCATTGAATGAAAGCATAACAAAATGTGAAAATTCACTGGTATTTAGTTTGATTTTATTTTCCCTAACTGCCTCAGATAAAGAAAGAGTCCTGAACATAGGAAAGGGAATGTGTGGGAAGACCCTGAAAAACCTGGGGACATTGAGCTCCTAAATCCCAATGAGTCTTCTTTGCCTGTGGAAGAGACCTCTCCACTCTCAGTGAGGTGCCTCTCCCACAGTGAAAGTGGACTCTCAGCTCCATCTGAGGGGACTATCCTGCACTGCCTGAGGAAACGTTAGTGGTCTCCCCTGAGAGAGCTGTTTGGAAAGAGTGATGAGTCTCCTCAGGACCCACCTAGGCCACCCTTCTTTGCTTCTACCTATCACTAGACTCAAGTTCCAGCAGGGCCCTAAAAGAGATACAAAGGGTGACATGTAAGTAAATAAACTATACTCCAAAAGAACTGCTTGAGTTTTCTAACTTATGCATTCAGAAATCGGGGACGTGTGTGGAGACACCTATCAAGGTTGGTGGATATATAGGTGGGAGAAACTTTAAGTTGGATCAGGCCCGTTTATTGACATGGACTCACTAAGCAGAGAACTTGCATTCAAGGCTCTTGGAGTTAGAAGTGCTCCAACAATTTGCTTGCTTGTTGGAAACAGTCCAAAAAACGGTGGCCTGCAGTGAGTGAGTGAGATATGCCAGACATGCCTTGATGTGATGCATAGGAAGGGATTCAAAAGCTTAGGGAGATTGGAATGGTAGAGTGGATTTGTCATTTAAGATTTACCCACACTGGGAGGGTCAAGAAGACATATATTTCATCAATACTATGAGAAATAAATTTGTAAGAGAAGTCCCAGCATCTTTGAAGAGATCTGTGATTTCATTTCTCTGTAGGCCAGACCTTATAGTGCAGCCATTCAACTGAGATGCCTAAATGCAATGGGAATGATTGGATTTCAGAGTGGCCAAGGCCAGGTGGCAGTCCTCAATCACCAAACCATAAATAGATGATGCTGGCTATTATTGTGTGAATGGTAGATTGTATGAAGTGTGAGCTGGTATCAGAAGACCAATAAAAAGGCAGTAATCCTGTGGGAAGATGGTAGTAGCCTTGGATAAGGGGGTATCTTGTTATGCAGATGGAATGGTATAAAGGAGCAGATTCATTGCAGACATAGGTGTAGGTATAGAGATATATTGGGTTGTCGGAAAAGTCATGACACATTTTTGCAATGAAAAACATAGAAAAAATACATTATGACTTTTCTGACAACCCAATAGACATATCTTTCAGAATAGAGGAAACTTATGAATCCTAAGTTTCTAATTTGTGGAAAGTGGTAATTGTCATTTACTGTAATAGAGCAGACTCAAGAATAAAACAAAGCCTTTGTGGACAATCAAAAGTTCAAGTATATAATACATGGTGAATGGAGGAGAACTGACTCTCGGTGGTGAACACACAACATGATATATAGATGATGTATTACAGAATTGTACACTTGAAATCTATGTAACTTTACTAACTATTGTCACTCCAATAAAGTTCAATTTAAAAAAGTTTCAAGTTTAGATATATGTTAGATATTGGCGGAATATCCCATGAAAAATTCAAATAGTAGTTCAATTTGATAAGATTATTATCAATAGGATAAGAGTAGGAAGTAATTTGTACTGCCCAAAACTGATATTTTGATTCATAAATATGAATAAAATATTTTTAGGCCACAGTGGGGAAAAAATAAAGAAGCTGCAGTCTAAGCTCTGGGCTTGGAATTTAAGTAGAGAAGGTGGTGCTAATAAAGGAGGCTAAGAAGCAGTGGCTGTTGATACAAGGGAAATTGCAAAGTGTGGTGTCTTGAAGTCAGGTTAGAGATGTTCAAGCAGGGAGCAGTTAATTGGGTAATAGTACTGAGAGTCTAAAATAGGTGATATTAGTTTTACGCTAAGGCAGGCTACTGTAACCAAAGAAACCAACAGAAAGAGTGTTTTGTTGTTACCATTGCTAGCTTATTTGTATGGATTATTTTCTTCTGTCATATCTAACTCTCAATGTAAGTGTCCTGAGTTTGCAAACAGCCCTGTGTCAAGAGTCCTAGAGTCCTTACTTTGCATAGTTCTGTCATCACTTAGGATACTGTATGTTCAGTATGGAGTCACCACTATCCTTAGGTTGTAGTCAGTGGAAAAGGGAGAATGAGATGCCACACCAACAGCCTTGGGGCTTATGTCCTACATCCACTGGAGCTAAACTAGTTACATAGCCATATATATATATATATATGAGGTATGATCAAAAAATACAGTGAATGTTTAAATGAAAAAAATTTGTTACAGTAAAAGACACATTGCCATTAATCCCCCCTCAAAATACTACCCCTTGCTTTGAATACACTTATTCCATCATCCTTGCCACTTTCTGAAGCAGTTCTGGAAGTCTTCTTTCATGAGTGTCTTTACTTCATTCTCCATCATGACAATGTTCCTTGCACATCATTTCTGGTACGGCAATTTCTGTCTAATAAAAACATTATTTTGTTCTTCATCCACCTTATTCACCAGATATGGCACCATACCACTCTGGCTCTTCCCCCAAAGTCAAAATGACCATGAAAGGTAACCGTTTTAAATAGATTTGGAACATCGAGGTAGCCAGGACAACACAACTAAAGACCGACTCATGAAGGCTTCTAGAACTGCTTCAGAAAGTGACAAGAACGATGGGATAAGAGTGTTTAAAGCAAGGGGGAGTATTTTGAGGGAGATTAATAGTAATGTGTCTTTTACTGTAATAACATTTGTTTTTAAACATTCACCCTATCTTTTAATCACACCTCGTATATCACCAAACATTGTATTTCACCCATTATGTTCTAGGCATCCCAGAAATTTTATTATTTGAATCAAGAATACTTGAGGCATTTTCCCCAAAATATCTTTTTAAAAGAAATTTAGATTTCAATTATTCCCTCAGTATCCCAAACTTCTGTACATATTCAACAATTTTATATTATCTAAAGATAAATTAAAAACTAGAAAGAAAAATACCCTTCTGGCTAAAATGATATGGGCAATAATATTTAAAGTGTACCATTTATTAACTGGACTTAAGATAAAATGAAACATCCATAGAAAATTTAGTATATAATGAGAAACATCATATAGTAATATAATTTTAAATTATTTTATATTAAGCTAAAAAGAAATTTGTAAGATATTTATAAGAAAACTAATAAAAATTTCTGTAGGACATAGAGGAAAATATATGAAGAAACAAAAATTACCTGGATGAGACCATATAATTTTAAAAGATATCAGTTTTTTCCTAAATGAATATATGCATAATGCCATTTCAGTCATTATTAATATAAATAAACTCACATATAATTTGATGCCACAATTATACTTCCAGGAACCTATGTTATAGAAACTCTTACATAAAACATGTATGCGTTTGTGTGTGTGTGTGTGCTTGGGTGTATTTACTATAGCAGTTTATACATTTATCACAGTGGCTTATGATAGAAATGGTCAAACACATGTACTACTTCCATTGCATTGAATAACTTATGGCTGTTTAAATAACTGAATAAATACAGAACATGAAAAATATATTTTATATATAAAGGGTGCATAGTAAAAAGTCATCATTTGTACAAACCAAACTGGTAGGTGTTACGTTTTCTTTGAAGAGAGAAGTAAAATTGCACAGAGCCAAGTGAAGAGAAATCTAACTGTTTAATTTACATAGCTGAATTTTTTTTTTTTTTTTTTTTTTAGCTGAGCCATCCCGCCACCTGTTGGCAGACTAGCGGCGGCTCAGCTCAGGCTGGGCATTGAACTGCTGTTGCTCAGAGCTCAGCTCACACCTTGAGTGAGCTCTTAACCAACTGAGCCACTGGCAGGCCCTTGGAATTTTTTAAACAAACATGCATTGCCCTTCAAATTCAAAACAAAGTTTCTGAAAGGAGACAGTTAAAGTCAATTCTTCTTGTGCAGCTATTTGAGGAATTCTTTAGTTTCCTCCAGAGTAATACTGTGGATAAGAAGTCATGACAGTTTTAAAACCTGAAAGATTATTTTTTTATGACAAATAGTAAGAATTAGATACACTTCTCTATTGGATCTATAGAACTTATTTGCAGAAGATTACAGAAGGTGAAAAAATAAAACGCAGATCAGTGCAGAACGTTTTTTCAGTTTGTCTCTGTAATTAATGCTTAGTCAGCCAAGGGTGAGAGCCTATGATTTTGAGCTATATCAGTTCTATTGATCACTAGGTCATACAGCAACATTAAAACTTAGGGAGAGCATTCAAGAGGACTTCGTTGAGCAGTTAAGATCTTTTTGTACCCCTCTTAGACAACAGATGAATTTCACAATAGGATTATAAGCAGAGCTTTGTATTAGGTAGACCTTCTGCTTGTTCTCTAAAAGATACATTTCTTCAGCCTCATAGAGACTTTCATGTTTCTTGCAAAATTTCAATCTGCCTGTGTACTTCTGCAACAAACATTCTAAATGCAAACTGAGACTGGAAAAAGGAGAAAAAAGTAAAATTCCTGTGAAAGAAATTTATCTATATATATAAGCCAAGTAATTAAAATAATGCTAACTAGCACAGATTGTGTAGTTTACAATATTGACTCAACATTACAATATTAAAATAGTGGATACTAAAAATGGTCAAATAAAATTATATTCTTTACTGGATTGCTTACTCTTCCTTTCTGTAAGTATACTGTACCTCATTTCTGCTTTGGGACAACCAAAAACACTTTCCCAGAAAGTATGTTTTCCTCAAGACTTAATGCTGTCTGTGATAGGGTTATTATTACAGATAACCGAAACAATACCTTCCTGCCAATGTGATTACTTGAGAAACAAGCTTGTGTGACAGACTCTATTGTTCTGGGTTCGGGGAATATAGAGGGAATTAGAAAATTAGCTTAATGATTTCAAATATTTTTTAATATATGTATTTAATGTTATAAATTTATATCTAAGAACTGTTTTGTTCATTTTTGTTTGTTTGTTTGTTTGGTTTTGTTGTGTGTGTGTCTGTATGTGTGTGCACACTTTTCTTTTCTGCATTCCTCAGATTTAAGTTCAATTTTCATTTAGGTAAAATGTTTTTTAACTTCACTTGAGACTTCATTTACCAATGTGTCATTCATAAGTGTGTTGTATAATTTCCAAATACTTTGGGATTTTCAAACTATCTCTCAGTTATTGATTACTAGTTTAATTCCATTGTTGTCAGAGAACATACATTGTATGATTTCTATTCTTTTAAATGTATTAAGGTGTGTTTTATGGCCCGGTATATGGTCTCTCCAGGTGAATGAATGTTCCATGGGAGCTTAAGAATGTAAATTCTTTTGTTCTTGAATGGAACATTATATAAATGTCAATTAGATCACATTGACTGATATTGCTGTTCAGGTCAACTATATAGTTATTGATTTACTGTCTGCTTTATCTATCCGTTACAGATGGGAGAGAGGTTTGAGGTCTCACCTATGATTATAGATTTATTTTTCCTTGTTGTTAGTTTTTGCCTCACATCTTTTGATGCTCTGTTGTTAAGTCTGTTAGCATTTAAAAATATAATGTCTTTGTAGAGAATTGAGCCCTTTATCATTATGTAACTTTCCTCTTTATCTCCAATAATAGTTGCTGTTATGAAGACTAAATTGTCACAAATTATTACAGATATTTTATTTTTGTTTAGAAGTGTTCAGCATGGTATATTTTTCTTCATCCTTTTAATTTTAATCTCTTGAAATCTACATATTTAGAGTAAATTTCATGTTATACAACATATAGTTGGATCTTAAATTTTTATAATAAATCCATTGTAATAATCTGTTTATAATTGGTGTATTTGGGAAATTCACATTTAAAGTAAGAATTAATAAACTTGGGTTAGCATTTTTCATATTTATAACTGTTTCCTATTTATTCTCAGAGGTTTTCTACCTTCTCCTTTATGAACTGAACATTTTATTATTCCATTTTATCTCTTTTCAAAGTGGATCAATCTTCCTAAAACTTTAATAGTTGCCTTAGGGTTTATATTATACATTTTTAACTAATCTAAGTCCAACTTCAAAAAACATTAATCTGCTTTATGTATAGTGTACATACCATATAACAAAGTATCCCCAATTACTTTTGCCTTTCTTTTGTGACATTGGTACCATTCAATTAACTTATCTACGTGCTATAATCATCCAATTGTCACTCATTAGTTTAAACAAATCCATTTTGGTTTTAATCAATTAGTAATAAAAAATCTCAAGTGTTTTATTTTACCTTCATTTATTCCTTCTGCAATATTCTTTATGTAGATACATATTTATGACCTATAACATCTAATTTTTATCTGAAGAACCTATTCTAACATTCTTTGAAAGACAGATGTTCTAACAATGGATTGCCTCAGTTATTGTCTGAGAAAGTTTTTATTTCTCCTTCACCTTTGAAAGATAATTTCACTAGATACAGAATTCTAGGTTGGTATTTTTTTTCTTCTCTTATCACTTTAAATACACCACTTTCTTCTTGCTCTCAAGGCTTTTCATTTAATGTTGATAAAAAGTCTGATGTAATTTCTTTTTTTTAGATTTTTTATTGGGGAATTGGGGGAGGGGAACAGCATTGGGGAATCAGAGAAGGGGAACAGACAAGTTGCTGTCCTTTTGTTCTTCAGGCTAGTTGTGGAGGACGTTGCTTCACTGGCCCATGTTGGTATTGTGATCATTGCACTCTTCCTGAGTGAGGCAGTTGCTCTCCGGTGATTGGACAGCCACTCACGGAGGCTCACAGCAGCTCACAAAAGCACACGCCAGCTGCCGGCCAGCCCCACTGCAGCCTACGCTGTTGCTGGCAACTCATAGCAGCCCAGCTCTAGGTCGAGCTGTGTTCACCATCTTAGCTGCAGAGGGTGCAGTGTCACTGGCCTGCATATGGGATCCAAACCAGGGCCTTGCTGCTCAGAGCTAGCATTGCAAGGCAACTCTTAACCAATGCACCACTCCGCCAGTCCTGATGTAACTTCTATTGTTACTCCCCTGTAGATAAGGTTGGCCATATCCTACCAACTTTCAGTGTTTATCAAGATTTTCATTTTTATTTTCTATTTGCTGCAATTTGATTATGATATGGTTAGCTGTAGTTATTTTTGTATTCATATTATGTTTTTCTGCTTCATTTTATCTTTCTTCTTCTGATATTCCAATTGTATATGTCACATATTTTGAAATTGCTCTACATTTCTTTGATGTTCTGTTCATTTTTAGAAGTTTCTATTTATCGATTGGGTTGTCAGAAAAGTCATGCTGCATGTTTGCAACAGATGGCACTAGTTCATTGTCATGTCATGCATGGCTGGGTCTGGCTTCCTCGAGAGGACCAGAGGGGATTCAGAAACAGAAATAAAGAGCAAGAGACAAAGTATAGTTTAAAAGAAATGTGAGCCAGGGGTCTCAGTGTCTTAAGGACAAAGAGCCCAGAATCTGGTCAGACTGCAGCTTTTATTGAGTACACACTGGGAAGGAGCATTGTTCTTTCCACAGTCTGTAATTTGCATATGTCACCCAAAGAATTAGCCAAATCACCCTGTGTCCCACAGACCACCTCAACCAAAAGACTCTTGACCAATACAACAATGCCTCCTAGGGAAACAGTTAATGATTCACTATGACACTTAAAGACAAGAATGCATGGAGGACTGATGTTATCGTTTGGGAAGATTTCTCTTCTTAGGCTGGCTGTTAGCTCTGCAGGTAAGGGGTCACAGGCCCTTATGCTTCACCTCCATGATTCCTCCCACGGTACCCCGTGGACAGTGCCTGGCTTGGGTTGCCCTAGTGTGCATATAGGGTCTTACCTGTCATTGGCTATCCCACCCTCTCTCTTGGAGTCCCATGGGGTTTTGCCATAAGCATAGTGAAAATCCTGTGTCTGTGAGGATCTGCTGTTATGGACAGATGCAGGGAGGCAGACGGTGAAGCTTCTGTGAGACCACAGTTCATTTTTGGAAGTACTAGAGTCATTCGCTTCTAAGTTATTGCTATGTCATTTGACAGCTAACAGTTCTAGCTTCATTCTAAAAAAAAAAAATTGAGTGATTTGGTTGAGCTTCGGAGATTTTACAAGTTGAAGATGGAAACCAAACTGCATTTTTGCCATATTTTACTGTTTTACTTCCATAAAGGGAAGAACATGCATCAAGCCTGTGAAAAGTTGCATAAAGTTTACAGTGACAATGCTCTACAAGAATGTCAGTTCCAAGGATGGTTCATCAAATTCTGTGCTGGTGGTTTTGATCTCAATGATGCTCCTCAGTCAGGGAGGCCCACTGAGGTTGATGATGACAAAATAAAGGCATTGAATGAGTCAAACCCACGCTATATGACACAAGAGATTGCAGAAACATAGAATATCCATCATTCAAGTGTTCACGACCAGCTAAAGAAGCTAGGATACATAAGCAAGTTCGATATTTGGGTTCAGCATTAACTCAAAGAAGTTCATTTGACAGCGCGTATAAACATCTGCGATATGCTCACTAAACATGAGGAAAACGATCCTTTTTTGAAGTGACATAACTGGTGATGAGGAGTGGATTGTTTACAACAATGTGGTGCACAAACAGTCTTGGTCTGACATGATGATTCACCTCTCAAAAGACGTTTAAAGCAGACATTCATCAGAGGAAGGTTATGCTATCAGTGTGGAGGGATTTTAAAGGTGTTGTGTTTTTTGAGCTCCTATCAACGAACCAAACAATCAATTTGAATGTATACTGTTGGCAATTGGACAGTGAACAAATCCATCATCCAGAAACATCCAGAGCTTGTAATTGTAAAGGAGTTGTGTTCCATCGTGGCAACACGAGACTCCACACAAGTTTGAGCTTGGATGAGATGTGTTGCCACACCCACCATATTTGCCTGATCTTGCGCCGTCAGACTTCCACTTGTTTCTCTCTCTTCAAAACTCCTTGTGTGTGTGGTATAATGTTCAATTTAGATGAGGCTGTAAATCAGCACCTTGTTCAGTTTTTTGCAAATGAAGACAGGTCCTTCTATGAACGAGGAATTATGAAGCTCACTGAAAGATAGCAAAAGGTTATCAAACAAGATGGACAATATATCATTGATTGGTCTTTGTTCTTTATATAAATGTATAACCTTTGGAAAACATAGACAAAATATGTCATGACTTTTCCGACAACCCAAAATCTTCTAGATCACTGTTTATTTCTTTAGTCATGTCCCATATCCTGATAAGCCCATCAAAGGCATTCTACAATTCTGTTTCAGTGTTTTCATTTCTAGCATTTCCCTTTGATACATTTTTAGAATTACCATCCTCTGCTTAATATCCATTTGTCTGTGCCTGTTACATTTTTTTTTCCTATTGGAGCACTTATCACACTAATCATAGTTATTTTAAATTTTGTGTTTGATAATTCCAACATAGACGTCATATTTAAGTAAGGTTATGACAATTGTTTTGTCTCTTCAAGCTGTATTTTGCTTACCTTTTAACACGCCTTGTAATTTGTTTATTGAAAGCTGGACAATGATGTATTATATAATAGAAACTGAGGTAAACAGCATCATAATGGGGGAATTTATGTTGATCTCACTAGAAACTGGACTGTGTTTAACACTTGCTGTAATTATGGATGACAAAGGCTTAAACTTCCTTTATCGTCCGTTCTTTTTGTCTCCTCTCTTATATGTGGACTTCCATAAATACTCGTTTTGTTCAGAGAGTGTCTGTCTTGAACTCTTTCAGTTGTAATTCCCTATTATTACATTGGAGCCTTGATGATTGGTGATAAGGTGAGGAAGATGGGCCTCTGAATCTGATCTTTCAATGTCACAAATGTTTCTTCCCATAGAGCTTTCTCTCCTCCCTCATTTAGTTAAGACAGGGAGACCAGAAAGGGCTGGAGGATGAAGGATGTTCTTCCCCTACTGCTTTTGCTGGGTAAAGTCTTCCCCCTTCAATATAGCCCTATCTAATGGATCTGGATATATTTCATGAGGATTACTCTTCCTCTTCTGTCAGAGCCAGGAGAGGTGTTTCTTGAGTTTTCACTGTGATAACATCATGGAATTCTTGGGGATAAAGTGTGACCTATTCCACCTATGACTGCAGCCTACAGGAGTTTCTCAATGGTCCACATTCAGCCTCTAGCAATTTGTCAAAATTACTATATAAGTTTTCCCACAAATTTATTTCTCCAGCATTTTCTGCTTTAGTTAAGCAGATCTTAGCTTTGACTCTCTGGATTTGTCTGTCTCTCCAGGTTTTCCGGTACATTTTGCAAACAGCAAGCTCAATTATTTGATGAGCCAAAACAGTCCCTGATTTTGGGGTTCTCTCCCTTTTTCTTTGTATAAACATGTAAATAACCACTTTCCTACTCTACATTTTAAAGCTGAAGCTGAAAGTCTCTCAAAAGTAATTTATCTTTGATGGTCAAGAAAATCCTCATTAAACAGATGCTATTTGAGACCTTTATGGCAAGGCAGTTCTAGCTTTGTGACAATAAAGGAAAGAGTATTCTATGCAAAGCAAACATCATGCCCAAGGCATCTGAGATGGAAGGGCTTAGCAAGTTCAAGTCCAATGTGCCTGGGACATAAGAAGTCAATAAGAGAGTGTTAGAGAAATAAGCAAATGATGTAGAAGGGGGTAAGAAGACATAGGTTACTCCAGATCATAAGTAATAGGATTCTCTTCTAAATATTTTGGAAAGTGACTTGAAGTTTTATGAAATGGAATGACAAGTCAGATTCATCTTTTAAATATGGTTCTAGCTATTTCATGGAATAAAAAGTGTTCAGGGTAATAGTAGGTGAAGGGAGACTAATTAGGAGCCTACTGGGAAAACTTAATTAAGATGAAAGTTGGGCTCAAGTTGTAGCAGTGAAAAAGGAAAGAAGGAGATAGATTGCAGATTTTTTTAGAGATAGAACCGGAATGATTTTCTGATATAATTGACTGGGAATAGTAGGTAGAGGGGGAAGCTAACTTGTGAACAATATTATTAGAAAAAGACCTTAAAGGACTCTGAGATTAATTAATTCATTCCCACTTTGATCAATCAAATAAACAAACAAAAAGCTCCAGAAAGACTATAAAAATTGTCCGAAAATGCAAAGCCAGCATGATCACTGCTCAAAATTAGATAATCTTCGTAACAGGTACTTTAGTCATCATAACAGTTTGCTTCACTCTCTTAGTCCTGAGTATTAGTTATGCATAAAAATAGCACATTTCTACATCAAGCTTATCTATATTTGTCATTCTCTTTCCTTGTTACTTTTCAAAAGGAGATGCAAGCCAGCTTCTAGTTTCTTTCAGTTTGCAAGTGTTAAATAATCCTTTCATTACACATTTATGAGCATTTTTGCTAAAATTAAACTAAAAATAACACAGTCTCAACTAGATAGCTTAATGTGTCACTGTAATAATGACTAAGCAAGAAAGAGAAACACTATACTATAGCACAAGGTAACTGTCTTGAAAATACATCACAGTGACCCTAACAAATTATTTTATAAAACAAAAATCATATCCATAATCCAATGTAAATTCAAATGTACCTCAGTGTTCCAATTGAATTGATTAAATGTGTATACAAAAGTGAAGGTCTAAGATATATAATTGCACTTTACAATGATTTTTAAAAAGTATCTGGCTTCAACTTGTTCTAAATCTTGACACCATTTTCTGGTTTGACCCCTATATTATAGTGTTTTAAATAATAAAATGCTAGCATAATTTTGCTAATGGAAGCTCTAGAAATAGTGCTTAGTTTAATAAACAGAAATAGTGATTCTACAGGATTGCTGAAGGGATTATTGATTGGTATACAGTTATCTAATAACCTGTGAACTTTGTTAACTTAACTTTGAATATAATTAAAATTTTTGAAAAGAGTAAGCATTAATATTTAAGTTACAAAAAATAGCTATTATGTGTTGTGCAGGCACTCTCTTGATTATTTTACATCGATTAATTATTTAACTTAAATCTAACCTATAAGTAATTTTTTTATCCTCACTTTATAACTAAAGAATTTGGGACAATAATAAATTTTATTACATGTATACTATCACACTACCAGTAACTATAGAGGTCATAATGGAAACGAAGATGATCTTATGTCAGAATCAGTGTTCTCACTCAACTGCCTTTCCACCATACCAGGCTGTTCTATACTGGATATCCCCATTTCATTATACAGCTCTTCACAGAGGAATTGAAAAAAGCTACTAATTTTAGGTACAATTAGATTTAGGTAAATGAGAACAATACAAAGATAATATATTTTCACTTATCATTCACCTCTTGCTTTATTCACCTATTATTAAACCACGATTCTTTGAGCAACCCTTAGGCATTATAACAAGAAATGAAAACTCTGAACTTAAAGACATAGTCACTACCCTCAAGTATTTTAAAGTCCATGAGAAGTCTCTAGAAATTTGCATAAGCTCTGCATAACTTAAAAATGATAAAGGAGATAAAAATTAAATAGGTAAACAACATAAAGTATTGAAATTGAGAGTGATGGACATATAACAAAAGTAAATTTCACTCCAATATAATTGGAGGAGCAATGAGAAATTAGCGTGATTTCTTCGATCTCATGTGAGGGACATTTCAGCATACTGTTGTCCTTGGATAAGCAGCATTAATATCACCTCAAAGTCTGTTACAAATGTACAATCTTGGGCCTCAGCCCAGGTCTACTGAATCAGAACATACATTTTAACAAGAGTGCAGGTAATTTGTATGCACACTGAAGTTGGAGAAGCAGCGCCATAATGACATTTACCCTGAACGTCTATGTTTCCATAGCTCCCACTTGCATATACTGCTTGTTAAAACTCCCTTATATGTTTATTCCTGTCACTAACATCACTTTAGGGACTCCCCAGTGAGTATAGTTCACGGGTCCCACTCATAGTCAGGGAGTAGCTAATATTGCTTGAGTGCAGAGTATGAGAACCAACATGATATTTGCTAAGCATCTGGTCTGTTTATATTTGGCTTTAGTGGTCAGAATTTTCTATTATGAAAGATGAGAAATAAGAAAGTAGTTGTGTGAAAGCGATTAGAGTAGGATGCGTTTGGATTGGTTAGAAAGCCAACAGAAGAACAACATTAACAACAAGGCTCAGAAAGTTACATGCAACAATAAGATAGCATAATGATGACAGATACACAATTAATATGCAGACTCCAGCATCCCACGAAATCCATCCCTAACTCCAAAATAATATAGAATAATTGCGCATGTGTAAAATCATGCGATGAGCCATTTTAATTACTAGGTCTGGTGATTATATAATACAGGTGGCTATGTGATGAAAGGTAAGGAAGAGGGGATTTTTATGTTGGTAAAATTTTTATGTTAGAATACACAAAATTTTGCAAAAGTTCTTTACTAATACTGAGCTGCCTGTCCTTGGATTGGCTTGTTACAAACAGCCATGCTATTTGTGTTGTCAATTCAATAAAACTGGTTTTCCAAATCAGTCTGGTCTTTGCCTCTACTGAATTCTTCTACAATATTTAAACTAGGACAAAAACTTGAAAACCAAAAATGTTCAAACCAATTCAGGATATTTACTGGGAAAGTAAACCCCAGAAGTATGAATAAACTAAAGTCACTCCTATGACTCTTATTCCCCAGATAGGCTTGTAGTGCCTCTCAGGCATTTCCATAGCAGACTTCATTCTCTAGCACAAAATTTCTAGATATATATTGTAGATTTATTATAGTTGAAAACTCAGAAGCTAAGAGAGGAAATGAATGAAGCATAGTCATGGAAATAGGATTTGTTAGAGAATATTCACATTATGCAGAGCAGACCCTGACACAAAATGGATTTAACATGAATCCATCATTTTTTTTAAATTAAAGTTTATTGGGGTGACAACAGTTTGTGAAGTTATATAGGTTTCAAGTGTTTCATTGATATGTAGCATACAAAACTGAAAGCAACAAAGGAACAAGACAAACAATAAAACAAAAACTCATAGACATAGACAATAGTTTAGTGGTTACCAGAAGGTAAGGGGGGATGGGGGGTGGTAGACAAGGGTAAACGGGATCAAATATATCCTGGAAGGAGAACTGACTCTGGGTATTGAACATACAATGGAATATATATTGGGTCATTGGGAAAGTCATGACATATTTTTCTATGTTTTTCAATGCAAAAATGCATCATGACTTTTCTGATGACCCAATAGATGATGTATTATAGAATTGTACACTGGAATCCATTTTTGTGTGTGAAATTTGAGAGTCAAAATAAATAAAGCCTCACTATACCACTAAAATGAATTATTAAATCCTCTCTACTAAAGCATTAGTAACTTAATATTTGAATATGTAAAAACATATTTAAAAACAAACAAAAGACACACATATATTTACTGAGGATATCTTAGAGGATGTTTTAAAGGAGATTATAAAGTATTAATTGGGAAGAATAAATCACTAGTTTGTTATACTGCATTAGCAATTTTCTCAACTATGGAAGTTGACAATATATTATTAGAAATTCAAAGGTTTTATTGTCAAACAGACCTAGAATTTAATTCATCATTATATCATTATCAGAGTGTGGTTTCTTAATTAACTTATCTCAGTTTCCTCATCTATAATCTGAAGTTAATATCTACTTCTTAGTATAGGTATTCAAAATATAAACTAATTCAAAAAGGTTAAGAGACCAGAAGAGACCATGTATGTAATGTCCATTTTCACTTGCTAATAGAATTATTCATATTCTGAGATGCTATCTGAATTTTTCCACCAATTACAATTGAATCCATCAGTAGTTTTCCCTGCTCTAAATTGTTATGCATGTCTCCTGCCCTTATTCCCTAATTCTGTTTGTTCCAAAAATGACAACTGCTTTTCTTCATCGCATAAATTGCCATTCACGTGTGGGCCAAGGAAATAATACTCACTAGAGCAACATTTAATCTGTGTAGCACTTTCAAAGAATCCAAGGCAAAACTATCTGTCTGCCAATAAGAATGTGGAATACTGAGGATTGTTACTACTATAAGAGTACTGTCAAAAAGACCTATCTATTTATTGTCAACAAAAACAAACTCAAGCTGATAGCACCAGGAAACCCATTTCATCACCCTTAAATACAACTTTTCAAAAAGAAATGTACAATTGATTCAGACTTCACAAATTACAGAGTGTGATACATATATGCTACTTTGAGAATACTCTGTCCTAAATGCTTTCATGTTCACTAGTACAATGATCCTTTCTGTGATAGCTTCTTTATTTACAAGAACACTTTTTTAATGTTCTATGCCATGGATAAAATACACTGACAAGGAGGACTTTTGGTTTAGCTCTAATATCTGACTATCTGTATATACATATGCATATATGCATACATATATAATTCACATATACATATTTACACACACATATGGACATATACATTATATATACACATATAAAACAAAAGTTTATTTATACATTGTTTGTCTAATTAAGTTATATTTAATAAAATTAAACATGAAAATAAAAAGAGAAATACACTTTTACAAAAATAAGGGCTCAAATTCTTTTCTGTTTCCTAGTATGAGAAATAAGATCCTTTAATTTTCCGAGGTGGCTGAGAATGACTGCCTGTGAGTTAGCAAGAGAGTTACTTAAGAGGATAATTTCAGTTGTGCTAAGGACTGAAGTGCATAAAGTGAACACGTCCTTTGGCCTTATTTTTTTTTTTAAATGAGAGAAATATTATTGGTGACAGACTGAATGTAGTTACTTTGCTTATCTCACTGGTAAGGACTATACAAGTATATGGTCTCGCATTCTCTATTAAAGGAATCACACATTCACTATTAAAGTCACCAATACCAGGAATAATTCTATATATGTGGGATAATTTACCTTCTTTACTATTAAAAAAAGATCTTACTTGCCTGAAATTCGAACAACTATCAATTCATTTGGATAAAAAACAATAAATAACTGTCAGGAATGTTCATATTTTTAGACAGACAACTTGAATATTAACTGCCCACCAAATGCATGTTGAAGTAAACACAAATACCTATGACAGGAGATAACTAGAGATAAGTATGACAAACTCTCATGTTTCAAATATATGCATAATATAGAGGTGACAGAGAATATTTTGATAGAGAAACCTTGAGGAAATTGTTATGGAAAATTAGTATCATTTGTGAAGTGTTGTTAATTCAGGAAAAATATTAGTATATAAAGTTGAAGTAGGTATTTCATTTTACTAGATGAAAAAGCTTAGAAAATGCTATGATGTGGTTAATACGCAGACATAATTTCAGACAGTCTAAAATTCTGTAAGTTCATATACTCTACATTTTCTATAAAGGTAATGATCACAGAACAAGGAAGAGAAAGATTCAATAACTGGGCAAACCAATAAATGACAACAGTATGGTTTGCTTAGAAAGTCTAGCAGAATAGATAAAACAGAGAATCCCAAAATAATGTAGAATTAGCAACATCTATGAATGGCTACTAATATTAGCCCTGTCATATTCAGCAAGAGAAAGTGATACTTAGCCTCATGCTTTCCAGTGAATCTGCCTTTTCCAGGATCACATCTCTTTTATTTATATTTTAAAATTATGAATAGAGAAAGAGAAAATGGGCATATATCCAAATTTTATAGAGAGCATTATAGAGTAAGTTTAGACAACTGTAGAGAAATCTCATCGTCTGGGCTGAGAATAAGAACAGAGAAAATGCCACCAATGACCCGCCCCCGAAAATATTATCAGGGAGGGAAAGCCCTGCCTGTTTTTGTGTGTGCTTGGATTTCTGCACATGCTTGTAGGGGAGATGTGTGCAAAGGATGATTTAAGAAGAAAAGGTATAAGAAGAGAAAAATGGAGTTATGTTTCAGTGTTTTGGGCCAAGATAGCTTGAACATGAATATATTTGTACCATTTGAAGATTCAGTGTGAAAGAATCAAAAAATTAAATTAAATTAAAAAGTGCAGTAGTTACTAATGGAACTAAAGTAGCATTAATTTTAAAAGCACTGAAGTAAACTCAGTGTGTAAACATAGCAGAATTAGAATATTATGCTTTCTTTTGTAGTGCTGAGACAAATTTTGTGTTTCTAGTACAATTATAGTTGAATCATAATGGGCTATCTTTGGGTACTAAAACAAAGAGTTAATAATTCTATACACTTCATATAGGACAGCAGCAATTCTAAGAATGTGTGTATGAGGTGTGATCAAAACATATGGTGAATGATTAAATAAAAATCATTAGAGTAAAAGTCACATTGCCATTAATACCCATCAAAATACTCTCCTTCACTTTGAACACACTTATCTCCTCATTCTTGCCACTTTCTGAAGCAGTTCTGGAAGTCCTCTTTCATGAGTGTCTTTAGTTGCACTGTCATGACTGCCTTGATATCCTGAATCATTTTAACTTTGGGAAAAGCCAGAAGTCACACAGTGCCAGATCCGGTGAACAAGGTGGATGAGGGCACACCATAATATGCTGATTTGATAGAAATTGCCGTATACCAGAAGGGATGTGTGAAACAGAGCCTTGTCATGATGGAGGATGATTTATGGCACACTTTAAAGCACAACTTCTCTCAACCATAGCTCACCCAACTGACTGCACTGAACAAGTTGGAACTTGTCACACACTGTTACTAAGGTCAGAGGCACTGCTTCCCATATTGAAGATCCCTGCCTTTCTGTTGGATGGCACTCAGCACCTGCATTCACCACATGTTGTGATCATACCTCATATACAAACCAATTGACTCCTTTAACATAATCATGTAAAATACAAACTCATCGAACAGTTTAAGTGCCTAAGGCAATTAGTGATTTGTATCTAGCCTACAGTGAAGCAATTAGAAAGTAGCAGGAACAGGAATCCAACACAGAAGGTGTGTTTCAGGTTGAAGTAGTTTGGATTTAGGTTCTGTACTCTTAATTACTTTGCCATCCTGTAATGGGACAGTGCTGTTTCTGTTCCTCACCAGCTCCACTACTGGAAAAATACTGGATTTACATATTTTGTGTATAGGTGTCTCTAAATGATCAAAAGTAAGTATTACTGGGCCAGCCGAGTGCGGTGGTTAAGCGCTGGCTTGGGAAGCCAGCGGCCCCAGTTCAGTCCCACATATAAGGGCCAGTGACACTACCCTCAAAAAAAAAAAAAAAAAAAGTAAGTGTTATGGAAAATACATGAATCATAAGATAAAATTTAGCTTAAATGAGTACGCACACACACACTCTTTTAAATGAGATAAAATCCACACTCTGGTTTCTCTTCAGATTGTATACATCTTTTGCCTTTTTAAATGAGATAAAATCCAATTAGCATAAAATGTATCATTTTAACCATTTTAAAGTTGTACAATTCAGTAGTTTTTAACATTAAAAATGTTTTCCAACCATCACCACTTTCTGGTTCTAGAACACTTCATCACCCTAAAAGAAAACCTTGTGGTGAATGCACAATGTGATATATAGATGATGTATGGTAGAAATACATACTTGAAACCTATATAATTTTACTAACAAATGTCATTCCAATAAATTTAATAATTTTTTTTAAAAAAATAGGAAACAAACGGACCAGACCAAAATAAAAAGTCACTCAGTTATTTGCTGCCCACCCCCTCCATTTCCTGGCAAATGCTTTCTGCCTCTATGTTATTGTCTATTCCTCAGAGCTAATATAAATTAAATCATACCATTAGTGATCTTTGTGTCTGGCTCCCTTTACTTACCATAATGTTTTCAAGGTCATACACATTTTAACAAGTATCAGTACTTCATTCCTTTTCACCACTGATTAATGCTCCATTGCACAAATATACCACTTTTGTTTATCACGTGATGGACATTTAGGTTGTTCTTTTAGCTGCTGTAAATAGTGCTGCTATGAATATCTGTTTCAAGATTTTGTTTGAACACAAGTTTATCATGTTACAAAGTTACCTTCCATTCCCATTTTATACTGTATTTCTATCATCCAAAGGTGCTGAATTTTGTCAAATACTTTTTATGCATCCGTTAAGTAGAATACTTTTTTTTCTTCATTCTCTTAATATGGTATTGACTTTTATATGTTCAAGGTCCACATCCATACTGTTCTTTTTGGTACCATCAACTTGCACCAAGAGAATAAGCTGCCATCTTCAAGGCCACTGCCAAGCTGCAGAATGGGAGATGATAATGAGGTAAAGCAAAACACCAGGGTTCTCTTTAAAAATTCTGTAGTTATTTTCTTCATTAAGCATTCCCCTCATGGTTGCAAATTTTTAGATTCCATAGTTCAGAAAACTTTGATTCTCGCAGTTTCGGGCAAATTATACATTGATTTTGTAGAGAAATGTAGAGTAGAGTTTCCTATTCTGTTTTTTTGTTTTGTTTTGTTTTGTTTTTTTTCTGATATCACTGAAGTATACATGATTGATTCAAATATAGTGTTCAAAATGATACATTCTGTATGTAGGCCTGTGCTTTGAGGAAAATAACATGATGAACATATATGCATTCCCTTCATTACAAGAATCTCAGGCTTAACTGAATCTTTCAAGTAAATATCCTACATTAGCCTAAGTGTGCTGTTCTTTTCACTATTACTGGTTTTCTGTTATAATTATTTTATGTTATCTAATTGTTCATGTACCTAAAAAGTAATCTAGAAAATCAAGAAATATTTATAAATAGATCTAGGGCATAAAAATTAATACAAAAAAATAGGAAAGTATATAATCAATTAGTTCAGGAGAATGGTAAATGTTTGCTGATAACCTCAAATAATGTAGTTCCCCAATTCTACTTAGACACTTCATGAGTCAAAAGAATTCAAAGAAAAAAACAAACGAAAAAACCCAGAATTTCTGAGATTATATATTTTAAACTCAAAATCATTATTAAAATCTTTGTTTTGGAGTGCCAAGGTTCAACAACAGCATGAATAATATCTGTAACCACCTTCAAGTTATTTCATATCTTAATGCACATAATCCTTTTTATAATTTTTTTTGTATTATTTATCAAATGGGAAAACTCCCTTCTCTCATAGAGTGCTGTCCAGGGTATTTATAAAATAGCTAAGAAGATTTTCCTAAATCATAAATAAGTTTATGTGACATTGTGCTTGTTAGTCACAGTGGGTATTACTAGAATGATCACACTAGCACAGCATGTCCTCCGGGTTTATCTAGCATTAATTACACAAGTGACCTTCTAGCTCACAAAGTCAAAATGTCACATTAACACTGGAATTTCCTTTGATGTGCTTGCCAGGCTTAGAAATGCATACTGCTATAAATTGTGTATAAATGTGCTGCATACATACCCCTTTATGGTGAGAGAGTGGGGATAATTTTGTAACACATTTGTAAAGTTAACTATTATAGTAAAAGCATTAACAGGAATGTTCAAAATGTAGGACAAAGCCTACTGGAAGGAAATCAAAACAACACAATTGAAGACATCTTCCCTTCCAAAAGAATAACTTTTCAGAATTTATACCAGAAATAACCAAAACAATAGAAGTACTATAGTTATGAAAATTGTTAGCTCCTAAATATGTAGAGTTTAATAAAAGGACACCCTATGTAAAGGGCATTGACTTCTGTATAGAAACCAAGACTACAGCTTGCTGGGGAACTCCTTTTCTTGGCAATCATGGTGCCATTTTTAGTGCCAACAGACAGTTGCCATGGGGCAGTTTGCTGAAAGAACAAAAGATGTATTCTTCTGTTGAAGTGAGTCTGCTATTTCACTCTAATTGTAAGGTAATGACTAAATATATCTAACCCATTTAAGTCAGAATAGCTGAAGAATTCACAGGAAATTTCATTTCAAAGCCTTTGTGGAGGATGGGAATGGTAACGTTGGTGAGGAATTTTAGTCATCATGACATTCAAAATGAGACAAGATCTCCCAGTGGAATTCTAAGACATAATGGCTCTAATATTAATGCAAGTCATTTTAAAGTCTTCCTTAGAACCTTGAAGTTTCAAAATTTGAACTTTGTGCTTGTTATCACCCTACAACCAGAAAAGTGTCTGTAGACAGATATTTTTATCATTATTTAAAATTTCAAAGCTGTAAATTGGATAATCCAAATGTTATGGACAAATATGTGTAATTCACATTTTATAGATATGCTCTAAATACTCAAAATATTAAGGCAATTAATATATATATATATATATATATATATATATATATATATATATATATATATATCCCTCCCTCTCTCCCTTCCTCCCTGCCCCCAATGAAATGAACTCTATTACCACCAGCAAATCAATCCATTATAATCTGTAAAAGAAAACTGTGGAAAGGTGGGAGAGTTTAAGGAGGAGGGATTCATATTGAATGCATTTTTAGTGGAATGTTCAGTCCTAATATTTTGTATTAAGAGGAAAGATCAAATAGTTTGAGGGATAGAATAGCTAGCATGTGCCTTTTGGACTGTAGCGATTTATATGAGCATGGAGGCTTGGATCTGCTTCATGTGTAAAGATTTATGAAAACTGAAAACCAACAAGCACAGCACCTGCCAGTAATGGAGACATCAAATATAGCATAAATAGCCTAGGTTCAAGGCTATTATAATCTGCCCCATTCTACAGCTCTAAGCATGTTGAGAAAATATAGATTTCCTCAGTAGTTCTTGTGATTCCATGTATAGTATCTCAGAAGAGTGGGAGAGCACATGTATGGCTGATCAATTGTCTACTAATATTATACATAGTAAGATACCACTAACTCATGTTTTTGAAACATCAAACAATGTGGGAGAATGCATATATTAGTAATAGAAGTATGAAATTGCAAGCTCTTAATTCATTATACATAATTCATTATAGTGATTGTTTCTAGGGAGGAAAAGAGAGGACTGTGAAGAGAAAGGTAATGTGAAGGACCTCATGTTTATCCCCAATGTTTTATTTTTAAATAATTAATAGGTGGGTCTATTATAATACAATTGTAACATATATTTTGCGTGGTTGCAGAATGAGTGCTTGCAACTTCACTCTTGATAATATTGCTTTTTTTAAATATAAAAGGTTAGGTGTACTTTCAGTTCTGGGACAGGATGGTATACATACACTTACCCCTATTATTTTACTCCAAATACAAGTACTCTGGGAATAATTCAACAATCATAGGAAGTGGAAAGATGGAAATAATCTGAAAGGTGGGAAGAAAGATGGTGAACTGGTTAGTAATGTTAGGATTTGAAGAACAGCACTATGGTGAGTTCTGTTTTTTTTCTATTTTGTTTTGCTTTTTTTAATCTCCCATATAGCTCAACTGAGTGCCAAAGAAACCTGAAACCATGAATGTCCAATAGGCAGCATAGACTGGAAAAAAAAAATGAGAAAGGTAGGAAGGGACAAAGAAGGAGAAGGAGAGGAAGAGGGACAGAGAGAGGAAAGTGGAGAATGAGAGGGAGAGAAGAGGGAGAGGGAGAGAGAAGGAAAGGAAGAGAGGGAGGGAGGGAGTAACAAAGGAAGAAAGGAAGGAAAGGAGGGGAAAATCCTGCTCTCTCTGGTCAAAATTATAGGAAAGAGGAATTGAGCAGGTGCCTAATGCAAAGACTGATAACTCTGTCAGCAGAGTCAGGAATCTGCCTGAAGAACAATGGTCTATGCCCCAAGATGTGTTTAACAACAACAGTGGAACTGGGCAGGCTTACCCAAGCCACGGCTCACATCCACAGGCAGAAGAAAGATTTTCTTACAGCTTAAAGATGACAACAGGCTCAGTGCCTCTTGGCCATCAGTTCAGTTCCAATTAGCAACTTCAGGCCAGCATCTTCCCATCCTCCACATAAGAGTAGTGGCCACCCACACACCAAACTCCTGCTCTCTATCCAGCAGTAAATAATTACTCAGGCCAGGCACCACCAGTCTTCCACTCAATGGCAGAAGGTAACCCTTTCCAGCAGTCCTGAACCTCCACCCAGTAACAGAAAACCACCCAGCTCCATAGCTCCTGGTCCTCCGCTCAGTGTCAGGAGACTGTCCAGGTGGGTGCTTCTCTCCCCAGAACTACCGGTAAAGAGAGAATGGGGAGACCACTGCCACTGTGTGGCCAGGGAAAAGGTCATGGGAAACACTCTCTGTCACGCAGATCTGGCATCTATCACCCTTCACCTAAGGACACTATGAACCAGGAAAGTGATCTTTCCCGCAGGTTAAACCAGCAGAAATCTCATCTGAACTCAAGTGCAATCAGATAATAGCATTACAAGGGCTCAGTAAGCTAAACTGTCATTGGAACTACAGCTCACAAATTAGGTCAAAACTGGCATGTTAAACAGGGCAACTGCCTGCTAAAAATAAAAGATTTAAATAGTATCAAGAGTCTCCTGACATAATAGATAAATGTCGAGGGTACTTGAAAATCACTAATCATTCCAAGAACCAGGAAAATCACAACATTAATGAGAAAATATAATCAACTAATGGCAACACTAATATGAATCTGATACTGGAATGATCTGACGAAGACCTTAAAGTGACTATCACATGAATGATTTAGCAATCAATTACAAATCCATCTGAAACACATGAAATAAAAACAGAACTCTTAACAAAGAAATAGTTGTTTGGGGGTGTTTTTTTTTGTTTGTTTTTTTTAAAGAACCAAATAGACACTATAGAACTTCAAAAATATTGAACAATACAATTATCAAAATAAAAATCTTGGATGGGTTCAACTGTAGAGTGGAGATGACTGAAGAATCAATGAACTTTATCACAGATTGACATAAATTACTTAATTTGAACAACAGAAAGAAAATATGCTGACAATACGATAAATACAGCCACAAGGTTCTGTAAAACATAAGAACTAACATTTATACAGTGGGATTCAGAAGAAGATGAGACAGAATGTGAGACTGAAAAAGTATTTGAAGAAATAATGGCTAAAAGCTTCTGAAATTTGATGAAGACATAAAACCATGGACATTACATCATTTCGTATCATTACAAGAAGGGTGAGTACAGTATTATGCAAGATATTTTGAGAGAGAGAGACCACATCCACATAACTTTTATTATAGTATATTGTTGTAATTTTTCTATTTTATTATAATTTACTGTTGTTAATCTCTTATTATAATTAATTTATAAATTAAGCTTTATCACTATATATGTGTGTGTATGTGTGTGTGTATGTGTATGTCAAACATAGTATATATAGGTTTCAGTACTATCTGTGGTTTCAGGCATCCACTGGGGCTCTTGGAATCTATCCATCACAGAAAAGGGAGGACTGTTGTTTTTTTTTTTTTTGTTTTTTTTTTTTTTAATTTTTTTTTTTTTTTTTTTTTTTTTTTTTTTTTAAGATTTTATTGGGGAATTGGCGGAGGGGAACAGCATCGAGGAATCGGGGAAGGGGAACAGACAAGTTGCTGTCTTTTTGTTCTTCAGTTTAGTTGCAGAGGATGTTGCTTCACTGTTGGTTGGTATCGTTATTGCGCTCTTCCCGGATGAGGCAGATCGGTCGCTGGCCTCTGGATGTCGCTCACCGCGGCTATTGGCAGCTCACACTTGGCTGCCAGCCGCTCACGCTGGCTGCGGGCCACTCACTGTAGCCTATGGCAGCCCACTGCAGCAGGGGCTGCAGCCCACACCATCACCGGGGCTCTCACAGACCAGCTCCAGGTGGAGCTGTTGTTAGCTGTAGAGGGCAGTGTCACACTGGCCCTCATATGTGGGATCCGAACCGGGGCCGCTGGCATCCCAAAACCAGCGCTTAACCAGTGCTCCACTCGGCCGGCCCAAGGGAGGACTGTTGTATACACCATAATTAATCGTCTGGACTAAACAAAAAGAGAATGTTAAGAACAACCAGAAAAAAATAATATATTACCAATAAAAATACACCAATTTGAATGACTGCGGATTTCTCATGTGAAACCATGGAAGACAATAGGAGGTAGTATAATATTTTTCAACTGCTGAACAAAAAGAACAGTGAACCCCAAATTATTTCTATGGCAAAAATATCCTTCAGGAATAAAAGAGAAGTAAAGACAATCTCAGAAAAACAAAAACTAAGTTAATCTGTCACCAGCAGACCTACATTAAAGAATGGATAAAGGAAGCTATTCAATCAGAAAGGTAATGATAAGAGAAGGCTTAGAATTACAGAAAGGTTATAAGAGTAAAAGAATAGGTGACTTTAAGAGAAAATACAACAAACTATTATTCTCATGAGATTTTTTAAATAATATTTGATGGTTGAAGCAAATTATAATGACATATTGTGGTATATAATGTATGTACAGGATATATTGCGACAACTTTAAGAAATGAGCAGAATAAACTTCCGGTAAAATGGTGCAATAGACAGACGCTGTGCTAACTGCCTCCCTGGATCACACCAAAATAACAAGCAAATTATACAGCATTCAACCCTGGAGATCCCCGGAACACTGGAGGAACAGAACCACTAAACAAAGAACTTAAAGAGGAAGCCGCATCGGGTCTGGTAGGATGGGCGGAGACGAGAGAGGGTGAGCCCCGTGAGGGAAGCCCCAGCCGTGGGAAGCGTCTCTAGTTGGGGAAGAGACCCTCCGGCCACACTCCAAGCTCACCAGCCTAGAGTGCTTTTGCTGGGAAGAGGAGTTCTAAGATAGCCGGCTGTAAATTAGTGAGGACTCTCTTTGCTCAGCTCAGTGAGGCTAAGAGCGACTGGAGAATCAGTGGGGCTGGCACCCGGGCTTGCTCGCTGGTGAGCATTTACCTGGTTCCTGGTGGAGGGAGTGGCTCTGTGAGCTGGGAGCCTGTGGGGACGGACTGAACTGAGCATCTTTGGTGCAATGGCTGGAGGTTTCTGGACTGTGGTTCCCGTGGTACGGAGCCTGCACGCCAGTGGTGTAGGGAGGACGCCATTTTGTCAGGCTTGGGCCCTCCCACGGAGGATCAGGTCCTCATTGGTCGGGTGGAATTAGCGCAGAAGTGCATCTGTGCATGCACGCCCATGCGGCCTTGGATCCCCACCCTCCGCCTGGCTTATACTGCATTGCCAGGAAAACGCTGGGCGGGTGCCCTCCGGCTCCAACAGGCTGCTCACTGAGACCCGGGAGTGCGCGAGCCACCTCAGGTCCCCGCTCTCCACACTCCGCTTGCAGAGTTGCCAGGCTGGTGATTGGTTGTTGGGGTGCTCGGCCTGATCTGCGAGTGGCTGATTGGGACAGGCTGAGACTGGGAGTTTTCCTGGGAGTGTTGGGCCGTGAGCTGTGTGCCTGCGTGATCCAGCCAGGGCTCTCCTACTGATCTATCTAATACATCAAAGTAATCGCAGAGCGACAGCCAGAATGGGGAAACAAAGAAACATGTCACAAGTAAAAGATCAGAAGAATCCTCTAGAAATGGAACTAAATGAAACAGAGGGAGCCAACCTTTCAGAGACAGAGTTTAGAACACTGATGATAAGAATGTTTAAGGAACTTAGGAGGGCATAAAGAAGGATAGGGAAACCATAAAAAACAACCTGTTAGAACTAAAGAATACAATAACTGAAATGAGGAACACACTCGAGGGAATCACCAGTAGAGTAGATGAAGCAGAGGAGCGGATCAGCGATTAGGAAGATAAAATAGCAGAAATCACCCAGTTGGCACAGCAAAAAGACCAAAGAATAAAAAACAATGAAAATAGTTTAAGAGCCCTATGGGACAAGATGAAACTCAACCACCGGCAACTCATATGAATACCAGAAGGAGAAGAGAAGAAGCAAGGGGTCGAGAATGTATTTGAAAAAATAATGACTGAAAACTTCCCCACCCTGGTGAAGGAAATCAACATACATGCCCAGGAAGTGCAGAGTGTTCCAAACAAGCTGAACCAAACAGGTCCACATCAAGACACATCATAGTTAAAATGGCAAAGTTTAAAGACAGAGACAGAATCCTAGAGGCAGCAAGAGAAAGACAGCAGGTTACATACAAAGGAACTCCTGTTAGACTAACAGCTGACTTGTCTACAGAAACTCTGCAGGCCAGAAGGGAGTGGCAGGAGATATTCAAAGTGACACAAAATAACGGCCTACAACCAAGACTGCTCTACCCAGCACGGCTATCACTTAAAATTGAAGGAGAAATAAAGAGCTTCTCAGAAAAGAATAAGCTGAAGGAATTCATTACCACCAAACCAGCATTGCAAGAAATGTTAAAAACGCTTTTTTAAAACAAAAGAAAGGGGTAAACAAGCTAACCCAGGGAGACCAGCAATACAAATAACAAAATGGCAATACATATGCACCTATCAAGAATCATTTTAAATGTGAATGGCCTAAATGCTCCAATCAAAAGACAGAGAGTGGCTAAGTGGATAAGAAAATAGGACACATGTATATGCTGTTTACAGATGGAATAAGATATTTCATGGAAATGGAAATGAGAAAAAAAAAAGCTGGAGTACCAATACTTATTTTGGACAAAATAGACTTTAAAATGACTACAATAAAAGACAAAGAACAGTACTAGAACCCTAATAAACATCTATGCACCCAACA
Source organism: Aselliscus stoliczkanus (assembly GCA_033961575.1). NCBI lineage: Eukaryota > Metazoa > Chordata > Mammalia > Chiroptera > Hipposideridae > Aselliscus > Aselliscus stoliczkanus. Next base: position 188,781,929 of record CM066728.1, read on the forward strand.
TAGGAACACCTAATTACATATAACAGATTTTGACAGACATAAAGACAGAGATCAACAGTAACACTATCATCGTAGGGGACTTCAACACCATTGTCACCAATGGACAGACCCTTTAGACAGAAAATCAATACAGAAAGAGGGGCCTTAAATGATACTTTTGACCAGCTGGACTTCGTTGATATTTTTAGAGCATTTCACCCTGACAAAACAGAATATACATTCTTCTCAAGTACACATGGGACATTTTCCAAGATAGACCATGTTAAGCCACAAAACAAGTCTCAGTAAATGTAAGAAGATTGAAGTCATATCAAGCAGATATAAAGGAAAAACTGATGGTTGCTGGCTGGGAGGGACTCGGGAAGAGGGAGAGGGGGAAGGTTTTGGACAGTGTAGATGGGACTACGATGTTGCTGCAGGGATATGAAACACAGTTCAGGGAATATCATAATGTAGTAAAAATTTTGTGGTGTGTCAGATAGTCACATGTCTTGTTAGGGAGACCACTTCATGGATGGAGTAGAGGCTTGATCACTGCATTGTACACCTGAAATTGATGTTGTATAGTATGGTATGCCAACTGTAACTGAATATGTGGATGGTCACGGGATGTGGAGTATACTGTGGAGGGGAGTCAGGGGAGTTGTGATAGATATGTATGATATGGGGGAGGAGTGGGGTAGCAAACTGTGGGAGGGGGGTTGTCACTTTGGGGGGTAAAGAATGTAACTATTGCATTGTGTTGTACACCTGAAACTAATAATAAAAAAAGAAATGAGCAGAATAAAGGAAACTAAGTCAAAATAAGATTTCAATATTTACAAAAAGTTGAAAAATGTCAAGAAGAGTAGGATGTGGTTTTACGTATGTATATTGTATCCCTAGAGCAGCTACTAAGAAAAATGTACAAAATGATATGTTTGAAAACACCATAAATTTAAAAGATAGAATTCTACAAAAAGGTTTTATAACCCTCACAAGAGCAAGACAAGGGTAACAAAGGAATGAGAAATAAGCAAACAAGCAAAACAGGTAATAAACTGTGAGATTTAAACCTAACATATCAATAATCAGTTAAAATGTACATGTTTTATATACACCATATAAAAGATAGATATTGGAAGAATACATTCAACACACCACTCAGAGGAATAGACAGAACTACCTAATCACCAAAAAAGTCAATAAAAATATGGTCCTTTTGGTTGTATGTAACATTATAGAATAATAGATAGATAGATACAGACTTTTTCCTTTAAAAAAGCCATTCTATTACCTTGGTTTTTGATTTTATAGAACTAGATGACTAAGTTTATTTTTAAATTTCTTTGTGATTCTATGATTTTATGATTATCTACTTTCATTAATTTACAGGGAAAACCAAATTGTCTGTTTTCCAAAACCTAAAGAACAGATTGCTAGAGGAGCATTGAGATAGATATGCTGCAGGTTCATGAGCTTATTTCAAAAATGGAAGCCCACACACACACATATAGATTTATTTAATTACAATAAAGTTGGAAATTAAGTTTTGTTTCTTAGCTTATCTTACTACTCCTCTATTTCTCTCATGTTACTTCCCTCTTGGAATCTTCTGATCTATCTACAAATTTATACTATTCAATATCTATGTGCCTTGATTGTCTTGACACAGAATTGTATTGTGATGGATTTATTTGAGTAAATATGAAATTCTACACCCACTTTCTATTTACAAATTTCTTTCTTTAATTGTTAAATGATGTAACAATACAGCTTTGCAGTCCTGAAACTGCCTGTTTTTATAATATCAACTTAAGGGGGAGTAAAATTGTATAATTTAAATCAACGTTATAATTCAGAATACATTAAAAGTCAGATCCACAGGAGTTACTTGATATCCACTGTCATGAACATGTTCTTACAGCTGGCAATGCTCTTACATCTAAGTAACAAAATGGCGCTTCTGATACTGGTAAGTGGGGAATGCTGTGCAGAAGCAGAAGGGAACGACTAAAGAACCTCTTCAAGATGCCTCTAATAAGACATCAGAACTTCGCCATAAAAGCATTTCCAATAGCATCAAAATCAGTAAGAAAATGTAAGTGGTAAGTTTGTGGAAATGACTTTAAACATTTGTTTTTTTGGATTATTTTAGGTATATTTTATCCAGTGTTTGTAATTGCTATATGAAGGAGGGATAACACACTTCAGAACCAAACCTCCCTTACATTCATTATTAAATATTACACTGATTTGGAATTCTAGTTTAACATTTATTTTTCTTCAGCATTTTAAAAATTCACCCTTGCCTTCTGGCATTCCTTATTTGTAATGAGAAATCAATGACAACAGTTGTCAGTTTTCCTTGGTATGTCATATATTTTTTTCCTCTGGTTGTTTTTAATATTATTTTCTTTATCATTAGCTTAAGCATTTGACTATGATATGTTTAGGTACATTTTAAAATTTTGTTGTGCTATTGAAATTCCAGCATCTTGAGTTGGCAGCTTTAATGAATTTGAAAAATTATTGTTATGGGCTAAAACTGTGGGCCCCCAAATTCATAATGTTCAATTTCTAACTTATAGTACCACAGGCTATAATTGTATTTGGAGACTGTGTCTTTAAAGAGATAATTAAGGTAAAATGCAGACATTTGAATTATAATCTAATATGACTGGTGTCCTTCTGAGAAGATATTCAGACACAGACACATTCAGAGACCCAGAGGAAGAAGCATGTGAGGACAAACGGAAGAGATTGCTATCTAAAGCCAAGGAAGAAGGCCTCAGAAGAAATGACTCCTGCTGACACTTTGATTTCAGACTTCTCACCTCCAAATTTGTGAGAAAATTAATTTATATTGTATAGGCAAACCAGTCTGTGGTACTTTGTCATGCAGCCCTAGCAAACTAATACAATTAATTTCAAATATCGTTAGGTCTATATGCTTTCCTCTACTGTGAGACACAAACGACATACCAGTGTGGTTGGTATAAGTCCTACCTGTTCACACCGTACGTACTAGCCTTTTCCTCTCAGGGCCCTATGGGGTCCCCCCTACCACTACCACTCCTTTTAAAAGCTTTATTGAGACATAATCCACAAATCATACATTTGATTGGATGAAAGTGTACAATTCAATGTTTTTCAATATATTCACAGTTGTGTAACCATCATCATAAGTCCTAGCAGCAATGTACAGGATTTCTAACTTATCCTTCTTAACACTCCTTATTGTCTCTCTTAATATAGCCATCTTTGATGTTGTGAAGTTCTATCTCATTGTGGTTTTGATTTTCATTTCCTCAAGTCTAATGGTATAATGTTAAGCATCTTTTTATGTCATTACTGAACAATTGTATAACTTCTCTGAAGAAATGTATATGTGTATGCAGATTCTTGGCAAAAACTATAATGTTTTTGTCTTTTTATAAATGAGTCCTTTATATGTTCTGAATACAAGTCCTTTATCAGATACATGATTTGCAAATATTTTCTTCAGTTCTTTGGGTGTTATAATTCTCTTGATAGTATCATTTTACAAAAGTATTTAATTTTGATGAAGTCCACTTTATCTTTCTGTGTGTGTGTTGTGTCTAATAAATGCTTTCCTTAACCCCAAATCACAATAATATATTCATGTTTTCTTCTAAGTGTTTTAGAACTTTAACTCTTACATTTAGGTCTTTGGTCCATTTTGCATTTTTTTTTTGTATATATTGTGAGAGGTTCCAACTTCATTTTTTTACATGTGTACAGCCAGTTGTTCCAAGACTATTTATGTAAATAGAATTGAAAAATTATTTTCCCATTGAATTCCTTGGCATGAGGTTTGCTATAACTAGCAAATTTATTTGCTATAACATAGCATATAAATTATTCATTCTTTTATTTTGGTTTATATTTTCTGGAATTTCCACTTACATTTTTTTAACTCTGTGCCAACATTTCCCCATTGTACCTGCATGGTGTTCTTTTTCAATTAAGCCCTTGCTATATAATATTAAAGTCCCCATTTGTTAACTTAATATCTGGGCTATCTCTGTATCCACTCTTACTGTTTTTTTCCCCTTTGTTAACCATGTACAGATATCTTTATTTCTTCACATTTCATTAGTTGTTATTTATGCTCAAGTTGGTCAGTGAACAGTTGAGATCAAAGTAATATGTATCTTTAGAAAATGGCATGCCGCCTCCTGTCAGGCTTCTAGTGTTGGATGAATACTTAATCTCATCTAGATTTTTCTTACTTTGAGACTTTGTTCATCTTTAGATGAATTCATTTTGATATTGGCTTTAGAGATGTTGAGAGATTATATGTCACTATCCTTTCAGAAGTGTTGGAATCTGAGTACCAACACAACTCTGGAAATCAGCTTGTTTCTCTCTCTCTCTCTCTCTCTCTCTCTCTCTCTCTCTCTCTCTCTCTCTCTCTCTCTCTCTCACACACACACACACACACACACACACACACACATTTTTAACCCAGTTGTCAGCTTTTGTATCACAGAAAAGTTTTTTTTACTATCTAATCTTATTCCATCTTTTTTAACACAGAACGTCTTATCACCCCTTGCTTCCTTGTCCCCAGCCATCAGAAACTGCTACTTACTCTTGATGAGAGTCAAAGATGCATTGCAGGATTTCTAGAAATGCTACTGCTATACATACAGCCTATAGCAGTCCACTGTTGGACATGTAAGCAAGATCCCATATGTCTCAAATGGTTTCTTTCCTCTTTCCTTCTCTGCCCATTACATTAAGAACAGACCTGGTGAATATCCCCAGGAAAGAGCTGGCAGGTAAGTGCAGGTTTGCTCTGTAGTTCAAGGAAGTTAAAAAAATGAACTGTGATAATGTAGCTTATCCAGATTCTTTTTATGGATGTCTCTTGAAACATTCTATATCCTAACCAAAGTAGAAGTCTGAACAATTTTATAAGTTTGGAAGTAATGGGAAATTTGCTTTCTAATTATACTATTCAATATAGATATATCTTTCCATTTTTGACTCTCTGCATATTTAAAGAAAAACTTGTATATCTTCATCATGAATATAAAAATATCCACCAGTTCCCAAGTAAGGATAACTGGCACCCAGGGATGCTGAAAATATACTTCACTCTTAACACAAAATTTATAACAAAGATAATACAGAAATATTGATTTTGTAAAAGCTATCAATGGCTAAAAACCAAACAAATAAAACAAAAAAGTCTTGGACAGTAAAGACACTTGGAAATATGTTCTAAATCATTGCAGTGACTCTAATGACAATTCATAATAGTAATAATTTTGATTGCAAGTGAGTATTTTTCTGAGTGTGTGTGGGGGATAAATTGAAAGGCATAGCATATATAATCTACATGTTTTACTTCTAAAATAAAAACTCATGTTAGCTTAAACATAAATTCTATTTCCTTCAAAGTTATAGGTATAATCCTAAATGGAGATTAAAAATAATACTAAGAGATACTATTTTATAATCCACCAAATACTTTGGAACATGTGAGGGACATAATTGTAGGCATTGTTCTAGCCAGTGTCTATTAATACCTAAAAGAGAAATTGACTTAAGCTGATTACTTATATTTCAATGAAACTCATGTGATTAACAGACTTCATAGTAGCTAATATCATATTACTTCCTAATTCACAGCCATTTGTGTTAAAAAAATGCAGAAATGCAATCTGAGGAGAATGTTTTAAAGGACAAATTAACTGAAAAATAGTAGAAAATATAGCCTTACGAAGTTCTTTTTTTCGTATTATCCACAGGTTCAGAGCAATATGGCAAGCATTTTTCCAATTGTTTCATTACTTTATTCTTATCTAGTTTTTCAGAAGTGTTTAGATTATTTTTTCTTATTTCTAAGTTTTGCTATCTTATTTCTATTTTAAAAGGTTTTATAAATTTGATATGTGACCTTGTTTTTCCATTACTAGTTGATATATAAAACATTTGTTCTATATATTGTATCATTATTTGTTAATGTAAATATATATTCAAATAATTTTATGTTAATTAACATTTTGGCTATTTCTCACTTTTCATGGATCTGCAGTCTTCATTGATATCTAATTGAAAGCAACACCAACTTGAAAAACCCTAGTGTCTTTCTAATGATTACTACATTCTCAAAAAGGCCCATATAATCTTATAAATAGTTTGGATACTAAAAACAGTTTAGGGGAAAACTACTGATTAAGTTCCTCACTCTAACATACACATCCCAGCTTCCAAATACCTTTCAATGAGACAAAGAAAGAAATAAACAATCATGAGATATAAGTACAGCACAGGGAATACAGTCAATAATATTAGAATAACTATGTACAGTGTCAGATGTGTAATGGACATTGGGGTTATCACTTTGCAAGATATACAAATGTCTATTCACTTTGCTGTTTTGCACTGCCTGAAACTAATTTTGAAAAAGAAGAAATGATAGCACATTTAAAGAAAAACATCTTTGCATTATGTGTCAATATGAAGACTTTTCATTGAAGTTACTTTTTGTTGGACATATGTGAGTCTGTTTAACCAATGTTTATAGATGAATAATTTAATTTAAATACAAGGGAAATAAGTAAAACATGTTGATATTAAATAGACAGTTACATTTTTCATGTGTTTTCTATACTCAGCACAAATGCACTTTTACATTAAGTATAAAAAATAGACAAATGTTTTCTTGTAAAGTGCAGTATAAATTCATGAATCATAAATTAACACACAGCTTTCTAAATTTGCCCGTCTCTATATAGTAAACAGGCACCTAATTTTTGAAACGCTGTTGCAATCAAGGAATTAACTGTAAAAGCCCACCTCATAGAATCTTTATCACTAAACTTGATCAGAAAGTAAGAGGAGATAATAATTACATAACTATTTATGCGTTGCTAGTAAAACTAGTTTCTTCTTAAATATACAGGATTACATACTCAGGTTAGAATTAACATTTGCTCTTTTTCTTCAGCCAAATTGAAAGGATTTGGAAATTCAAAATAATCTGAAAGCAGGATATAACATTGATATTGTATTTATATATTGAGTCTTGAGAAATTCACAAACGGGAATTAAGTCATTCTTGAAAAATCTAGATGAAGATAACCAATTGTTCATCAAATAAAAAGTAATCCACACAGCTGAATTTCAGACACGTCCAACTTTACGCAGCTTCTCCAACTTGATCAGGGCCAGCTCCGTGAACAGGTAAGCGGCTTATGCAATGGCACAGGCCCTATGCTCTGAGGAGTCCCACTCTTGGTTTCATGCTCTAACTTCACTATCTTTATGATTCCTAACAACTTAGTCTTTGGGCTGTGTTTCGTAAATGAAGTCTGTTGGGACAATGAAGCCTAAGCAGAGCAGAGAAGATACTGCAATATTGTGTCAGGCCTCTTAAAAGGTAACTAGTAGTTACTTTTCCTTTGTGTTCTTTACTGAAGGTAGAGTGTGGGTAGAAGGTACATGAATCAAGAAGTGAAATACAAACAACTGAGTTAGTCTTGTGGCACCATTTCCATGGATCCAATAAGGAAAATATACATGTGCATATACAAGCTACAAATTGTATAATTAGTTATTCCACATTGTAAGTCAAGTACTCTTATATTTACATTTAAAACTGGAATTGCACAATAAACAGTAAAATGCATGCTAATTATTTAAAATTCTAATTTCTCATTACTTAGAATGACTTTAAATAGCAAGTAAAAAACACCATGACAATTCAAAAGAGAGAGTGAGACCATGGAAGAAAAGAAGAAAGCTTTATTTTTTAACACCATTAACAGTATTTTTCTTAAATTTTCAAATAAGAGGCTCATATTTTCATTTGGACTGAGTCCTGCAGATTGTACATTCAGCCCTGAGATTTATTTATGACTTGTGTTGACAGTTTAGCTAAGCCATCCATGCTACTGCTGCCTCGGCATTCATTTTGTTTGGCCAACTGACCCGCAGGGACTTTATTTATTTGTTTGTTTTTTTGAGGGCAGTGTCACTGGCCCTCATATGTGGGACCGAACCAGGGCCGCTGGCTTCCGAAGCCAGCGCTTAACCACCGCGCCACTCAGCCGGCCCTGCAGGGACTTTAAATTGACACTATCTTCTTCATGCAAGCACTTGGCCTAGATAGCAGCCCACAGAATCACAAGCAAATGTAAGTTCCTAATATGACTTCGCCAAGGACCCTTGTGATCAACAGTCTCCCCCTACACCTCCCAGGGTCTTCTCCTTGTGTACCTTTTGATAAGACCGCTGTGGAGCTTACCAAAATCCTGCTCCTTTGGGTTTGAACTGACCAACCCAGTCTTACCCTGAGAGCCCCAAAGCACTTCACCCATGGACTTAAGGTATGTGCCCAAAGTACTGTCTCTCTCTCTCTGCCTGTAATGTGCTTTGACCTCCCCTTGGTCTGATGAGGTATGTTTTATACTTTCTCCAGGAACTGTGAGTACTAAACTCTGTATCAGTTTCTCCTGTGGATTTTTGTTGAACCACAGTTTACCATCTGACACTCTGTGCCCCACTTAACAATTTTTTACAAACTCATAAGAGCTTGTTTTATGATTTCTAACCCATCTATTATTGAGTCCATTTCCAGGGAAAAGCATGTCACCATTCTTCTAGCATTTCCACCAAAATGCTGGTGTTTTTTTTTTTGTTTTTTTTTCTTTTTTAAATTAAATTTGTTGTGGTGACAATGGTTAGTAAAATTATATAGGTTTCAAGTGTACAATTCTATAATACATCATTTATATATCACTTTGTGTGCTCACCACCTAGAGTCAGTTCTCCTTCCATCACCATATATTTGATTCCTTTACCCTCTTCTACCACCCTCCTCCCCACTTCCCCTTGGTAACCCTAAACTGTTGTCTATGTCTATGAGTTTTTGTTTCTATGTATGTTTGTCTTGTTCCTTTGTTGCTTTCAGTTTTATAGCTCACATATGAGTGAAGTCATATGGTTCTCAACTTTTTCTGTCTGACTTATTTTGCTTCATGCTAGTGTTTAAGGACAATTTCAAGTTTTTATGGACATTTCTGGACAGGTTTCATTTTATTTATTTTCTGATTTTTTATTTCATGGGCCATGTTATACTGCTTGACACTCAAATGAATGTTTCTTTCATGATTCTGGCCTTGGGCTTTCTCTTATTTGTTGAGGGCCGTGTAGCCCAATATTGAGGGGCATGCAGGTTGACTTTAGTGGGCTTGGTGAATATGAAAGTACTGTTGATTAGACATGTGTTCCTCAAATTTGTATTCCCTTGAAGCCTGTGTTTTTATTACAAAATGTATGTTTTGTTAAGGTTTGTGATAAGTCTTGAGAGAACTTTAGGTACAGTTAAGCCAAAATTAAATATCAAAAGTGAGATTCTCTTTAGTATTCACACCCAGGATTACAGATTATGTAGAAACTGAGTCTGGGTCATAAAGAGATTATCATAGATGGGATTATAGAAAATGTCACAGTGTGCCCTAAGGAGAACAATTATAGGGACTAAAGGTCTTAAGAGAAAAATACATCAAGACCATGTGGAACTTAAACTTGTAATTGGATAATGGTCAAAAGTCCCTATAAAAAGGACATGTTATTGTAATAAAATGTGACACTTTTCTCTTTAACTCCCCCGGTGTCTCCACTGTCTCCCTTCTTTATTTTCCTCCCTCATTTTCTGTCTTTTACTGCAACAAACAGTTTCTGTCTTTCATTAACCACCGACACCGTGTCCACCTTCTTGAACCCTGGTCAGCGGAGGCTGGTCCCCCGCACTTATTTTTCTAAATAACCTCACAAATTTATTTTCCATTCCCATGAGCTCAACCAACACTTGTTCCTTCATGTATCCTAAATATATGCACAGCCCAAACTTATTCTCAGTGTACCATACTTGTATATCCTAATATTATTAGGCACCTTTATTTGTATGTTCCAAAGTACCTTCAAACTCAACATGCATTTAATATCAAACTTTCTTATATATAACCTCTTGATTCTTTTATTTCCCAATAAGCTAAAATCTAGTCTTTTTTGTTAATATAATTTTTCTTGTATTTCTTTTAGTACTCTTCTACTTGATTTCCCTGTGTCTGTTTTTTTTTTCTTTCCCTCCATTAATTTTGCATAATGCCATGAGGGTTATTGTTCAAATATGTGATGGCTCTGATGGCTCCAAGCTGCCTGCAGGATAAAGTCCAAGATTATGTTCACATTTCACATGGCTTGCCATTCCTTGACTTTTCCTACATGTTCAAACTCATTTTGCAAAGGAAACAAAAAAACAAACAAAATGATTGCTTCTTTCCTAAATTCTTCTGGGTTGTATGAATAACAACCTGAAGCCCTCTGAGTTCTAACAATAAAAAATTGTGTCAGCTATGGTTTCTTTTGCTTCCTGCCTCATATGCCTTTTCTCCCAACCTTGGGGGAATAATTGGTATCCTTGATTTCTGTTTAAGAGATTGGCTACATAATATAAACAGAGAGAGGCTACACAGAATAGTAGTTATGAGTAGAGGTGAGAAATTCAGATTATGCAGATCCCTTTTTTTTTTTTTTTTTTGAGAGTAGTGTCACTGGCCCTCATATATGGGATGGAACCAGGGACACTGGCTTCCCAAGCCAGCACTTAACCACCACGCCATTAGGCCGGCCCTCCCCTTGCATTTATTAGTTGTGAGAGACTAGGTAAGTCACTTCATCTCTCTGTACCAGGATGAGCAGGGACATGCTAACAGCAGGCCTGTGACTCCCTCCATCCTTTTGGAGCTGCATGCGGGAATGCCTGAGCGCCATCAGACCTCCTGGGAAACCTTATGCCTTAGAAACATGCCAATGGTATTTATTATCTGCAAGCTATGAGGAGTCTTTGGGGGAAGTAATATAGGATATCCCTGGTCTATCTTGAGTCCACATTGACAATAAACCTGGAATTCATGGATTTATGTGGCATAGCTGGCTGGAGATAAAAAATTATTCATGAAGGACTTTTCGATGTGACAAATGGTATATAACTAAGAGGACTCAACACTTATAAAACAAAACAAACAAAAATAAAAATCTGCTTTGAGAAAAATGTGTGTCACAAGCACAGTGCAATACCTTTGTGTTTCTCACAGTTACACCCAAACCAAAAGAGTCCTAACGCAGGAAAAAGGGGCAATTAGGGAACAGAAGCTTCAGATGTGGCACCTGCAGAAAGAAAGCCTTCATGCATCTGTTTCTTGTTTGTATCCTTTGAATCATTAATAAAGTTTGTTTGGGCAAGATAGAAGATCCTATGACTGCTCTGACAATCCAGCACTGGTATGACACAGACTGGGGACAACATTGGGTTTTTTAAGTCCCATGCACCATCATGGAAAATGAATCCTTAGGCAAGAAAAAGGATGAGGAGGAGAAAGGGAAGGATTTGTCACAAGTTTGTGTTAACAATGGAATCTGGAGGAAATCAATTTAGTCCCTGGGAAATCGGCTGAATAGAAAATGAAGCAGACAGAAAGACAGCAAAAACACCTGGTTGTTATTAGGACTCTGTTCATATCTGCTAAAGGAGAAAACTAGGACTTTGGATGATAAAAGTAAACCTGGGTTTTTTTGTTTTGTTTTCTGGGTTTTAGAAAAAATTTTCCATATTTGTTTGGCCACTCAGAAGGCTTTACATTCATGAGCTAAGTAATTGTCTTATGACCACAATTTCTGCAGTGTCTGTTTATGGCTATTCAAGCATTGGAGGAGGCAAAGTGACCAAGGAATCAAGACGCTATCTATAAAGTTGGGCTATTTTACAGAGAAATGTGAGTAGAAGACTAATCCCAACTAGGATTCTCTGAACAGTCAGGTGATGTACTCCTTAATCTAGAGACTTCTGGATGACAGATGTTACACGGGCTGATGACCAATCTCCAAGTAGTTCAAACTTCTGGGAGCAGACTGTTCTGATGTTAAGACTGCTAACTTGTTGTAATCAGCGTTTGGCAGACTGTTTCCTCACAGTCCTGTTTCTTGTTACAGGATTTGTTTTCTTACATATTTGGGTTGTTGGAAGACTTCACACCCTTGAAATTTTAGGACTGAAATGCCCACTTCCTTGTTGGGCTCTTCTAGATCTACTGACATACCATGATTCATGAATCATTTCTTTCATCTTTAGAAAAAAGCAACCTTCAGAGCAAGGGTTGATTTCACCTCTTGGTTACATCTCTCTGACCTACACTTCTGTCTTTTCTTCCACTTTTAAGGGTTCTTGTGGTTATGTTGGGCTTACTTGGATAATCCAGGATAATCATCCCTTTTCAAGATTAGTTTATTAGCGATTTTATTTCATCTGCAACCTTAATACACTTTTTAAATACTATATTTACAGATTCCACAGATTAGGGCCTGCACATCTTTGGTGGTGGTGATGGGGACATTAGTTTGCCTACTGCAATAACTAGCATGGGGAGACAAAGATTTGATCATTTAATATATTAGAGGAAGGGCTGGAGCAGCTGATCTCTGTGCTCTAAAGGAATAGTGGAAAATTTCTTTAGTGAACTGAGTAGAGGATACATTTCTCATTCAAAAGCCCAAGTTATTCTTGGTGTCTGACACTACATCTCCTGTATGAGTAAGACCAGAACTAAGATAAACATTTTCCAAATAAATACATGAGTGAAAAGCTTCCAAAATAGTCATATTTCCATTTACAGCATGTATTCTGTTTCCTATGTTAGGATTTTATGAAAAATGATTGCTTTATTTTTGTGCATCAATAAGCAATAAAAAGTTGGATTTCCAAGATGATTAAGCAACAAAAGACCTGTATATCAGTTTATGTAGCTCTGTTACTTTCTTCAAATGTGGGTATTGAAAGATGCTATCTAAGTAAATTATTAAACTGAAATTCATTAGGATATAATGCATTAGTATACCAAAGGTATTCTAGTAGGATATATTTTTAATATTCATACTCCTCTGGTTGGACACATGTTTAATCAGAAAAAAAGAAGGGATATAATTTACTGAGCACCACTTTATGTATGCCAAAGAACTATACCTGACATTTCACATCAATTGTTTTTATTTCTTTTACTCTAATTTATGTGACATGCATTATTTTCTCTATTTACAGATGAAGAACCTGAAACTTACTATATGGCTACATGACTTGATTTAGGACTTTACATTCTAAACAAATCCAGTCAGCTTGAGTGTGACCAGAGGTCTACTTACAAAGTCTGAGATCACTCTACATTAGTATATGGTTTTAATTATCCCTAAAGAATCTCTGTTATTGAAATATTTCTTTACATGAAATAAAGTATGTGATCATGCCTGTCTTTTAAAATGTTGAATAAACCTAGAATGATGATTAACCTTGCAGATATTTGATCCAATAGAGAGAAGTGGTAATTGGGTGCTGGATCATCAATACCATAACACTTAACTGACATTTTTTTTGTTATTGGAATGTCTTGCTGAAGGGCTATTACAGACCTTTACTGTCACAGGGTACAGATGTAACAAAGGGTTTAGGAGGAACAATACAAGCAGAGAAGCAGCAGATCCATGCTCACCCCCAAATTCTCATCATTGCATAGCATAAGACAGGCATGAATGCTCCATATGTGTGACCAAGGTTCCAGGATGTAGGGTCCTGCCTGGGTGGCATGGGACTGAAAAGCACAAGAGGAGAACAAGCCGTGTCACCCACACACTGTTACATAGGTAGAGGTTAGCCCAAGAGGGAGCTAAGCAACACCAACTTCCTACATGAATCAAAGAATTTATCAAGGGCTTTCAGTAATGGGAACAAAAGAGGGAGTTTTGTATACTAAGAGTTAAGATTTACATATGGAGGATCCTGGAATCTGCCTTGTATTGGGTTGTCGGGAAAGTCATGATGTATTTTTCTATGTTTTTCAATGCAAAAATGAGTCATGACTTTCCCGACAACCCAATATGTCAAGAATGTTTTCTAAAGTTTTGCTGTCTCACAGCAGACTGATTTTAGCTCATCCCAATTAGCTTTTTCTAAGCTATTACAAAAAAGAAAATGAGTCCCATGGACAAACAAGATTTATAATTCTTCAAAAATATAGTTTGTTGTAAATATACTATTTATAATTTCTATATGTAAAATTGAAATATGCATATTTGCGTTAAAGTCTGGTAGTGCAAAGTTCTTAATTATCTAAATTATTTCTTTTTCTTTTTATATTATAATAATCCTCAGTAAGCAATATATTAAAATTGGAATGCCAGACTGTAAAGAACTGTAAAAGAAAAGCAAAGGGATATGGGAGTATGTGGTGGTGGTGGTGATGGTGATGGTGGTGGTGGTGGTGGTGGTGGTGGTGTGTGTGTGTGTGTGTGTTTGGGGGTGTGTGTTTGGGTGTATGTGTGTGTATTGGTATTTTAAACTTACAACATGTTTGCACCCAGAAAATGTTAGATTCCTTGAGTATGGCACATCAGAAAGCAATCCAGATTTCTATTTTCTTTTTGTTATCTGTAGTTTTCCTTCTTACTTTTCAAGCATGTAGCCCTTATTCAACACTCATGGCTCTTGATTTACATTTTACTCTTCCAGAATCATTGCGACCACAAATATTTGTCTCTCTACTTACCTTATGAAAAATGTTTTATTTATAATGCCATGGATAATAAAATATTAAAAGTTTAATTAAGTACTCTTTCCCAAATTATCGATTTAATGCAATCCTTATCGAAGTTAACAGTGGCTAGTAAACACTGTCAAGCTGATTCTAAAGTTCATATGTAAACAAAATGGTCCCAAAACAGCTAAAGCAATACTGAAAATAAAGAATAAATCCAGGAAATTGAGATTGCATACATCAAGATTTATCACAAAGATACCGTAATGAAAGCAGCATGGTATATCTGTAAGTAAAAACAAAACAGACCCAATAAAGAAAATAGAGAATTCACTTCATTTATGACAAAAATGATGGCACTGTATTATGAGTGAGTAAAAGTCTTCCCAAGTGGAAAACAAAAATTCTGACCTATTTTACTCCACGTGGCACAGTTCGAAATCAGTATTAGATCCAAATGAAAACACACTCATTAAAGTTTCGATAAGAAAGCATTAGAAAACCATTATCATGCTCTTAATTTTCCTAAAGAGGTGAAACAGGGCAATAGCCATGATGGAAAGAAAGAGGACTCTATAAAAATTAAGGACTTTTAATCAAAATATGTCATGAAGAGAGTGAAAATGAAACTCAGTATGATAAATATATTTGCAACAGAATATCCACAGAGGACACATACACTAAAATGTAAACAACCGTTACTGATGAAAGCAAGAAATAGAGAAATAATTTACCTTTAAGCAGGACTGATGATTCATTCCCTTAATATACCTCTTATTGACATATCCTAACTAGCAAAAAAATTAGGGTTGACCCTGCCCCAAAAGGAAAGCAGACAACATAATCACTAATATACATAGATTTATAGTGGAAGAGACCAGTAGATAGGTAAATACAGAGAACATCAGAAAAATAAATATTTTATTAATAATCAATCACTAATGAAATTGACAAATATTAATAAATAAAAATATTAATAGCTTTAGGTCATTATTTTTTCTTACTCATGTATACTGAAGAACTTCTTCAAAGAATCAAAAGCTTGAATCTAGTGTCATTTATCATCTGTTTTTTATTTAGTCTCACCTTGGACCTATGATATCAAATTAGTGGCACTTGATTTCTGATTACAGAATATCAAATATTTATTAGTAAAAGCGAGTACATGACTTTTTACTTTAACCTCAATTTAAAAACTGCTGATACATGAACTGTTTACAAATATTCTTCAGTGATTTCCATTTTTATTGAAACACTAAAAAGAAATTTTAATGAGAAAATTCATCCAATTGACAAAAGGCATTTAATACTGTCTGTGTACATTCCGGTACATTCTGTGTACATTCCCTGGTACTCTGCATTTTGCAACATTTCCTACTTTCTGCTTCTGAAGTATTTTAGTGTCTGACAATGTGATTCTTCCCATCCCACTCCATTGGTACTTATTAGTGGATGCCAACCCACACAACTGTCAAGTGAAAATCTTAACTGCATTTTTGTGCCTATGCTCCTAAGATGAATTGCTTTCATATTACTCCAAGGTCCCTCAAACAGCCATGTTTGTTTAGGAACTATTGTGTGCAGAGCCCTGCAATAAGTGTTACTAAAATCTACATTTACTGAAAATAACCTAGAAAGTGACTCATGTTAGTTCACAAATAATACAAAATACCAATCATCAATAGAATCTTCTATATAATGTGAAGAGCTTTTCCAGCTAATGTCATACATTTCATCCTTTTGGAATTCTATATTTTTGTTTCTTTCTTATTTCAGGGAAGATACTTTAATCTTTCCAAATATAACTCCACGGTAATGTACTTTTTTTTGTCTGTTTTCAGCTAGAGACACACATGTGCCTTTAGACTCAGCAAAATTCATTTATCTTTTTCTTTCACTCAAAAGTTCTTTGAGATGTCTTTTTTAAAATTGAGATATAATTGGCAAATACCATTATATTAATTAAAGGTGTACAACATAATGATTCAATATTTATATGTATTGCAAAATAATTAACATAGTAATCTAGTGAACATCCATCATCACACATAATTTCAATTTTTTTCTTGTGATGAGAATTTCTAAGATATGTTTTAGCATCTTCCAAACATACAATACAGTGTTGTTAACTGTAGTCACCAGTCTGTGCATTGTATCCTCAGAACTTATTTATTTTATAACCAGAACATTTGTAATTGTGACCCCTTCACCCATTTTGCCCAACCCCCTAACTCCCACTTCTAGCAACCACCAATCTGTTCAGTGTTTCTGTGAGTTTGTGTGAGTTTTTTGTTGTTGTTTTGTTTCCTTTTCTTTTCTTTTCGATTCCCCACATAAGTGAGATCATATGACACTTACCTTTCTCTGACTTATTTCACTTAGCATAATGCCAAGGTCCATCTATGTTGTCACAAATGAGAGGATTTCCTCTTTCTCATGGCTGAATAATATCCTATTGTACATATGTACCATATTTTCTTTCTCCATTTTTCCATTGATGGACACTTAGGTTGTTTCAATGTCTTGGTTATAATAAATAATGCTGCAATAAACACGGTGGAGAGGGGAGCAGATATCTTTAACCTACAGGACACATCCTTAGGTTTGTCCTTAGCCTTACCTACCACCTTATGTCTTTTGTTTTTTTAGATGATAATATATTTATAGAATTATTATTAATAATTGAAAAGTTTTTAAAGGAATATAAAATATAATGCTTTTTAGGTTCATAAAAAACCTCTTACACATTATGCATCATTTAATAATCTAGCACATTTACTCAAGTAGGAAACCATCCACCATAAAATGCTTTTCATTTTTCCTTAATGATATCGAAATAATGTTTATGGGAAAATATTCCTTTATTTTCTTTTCTCTGTGGGCCAGCTGATCTGAGTTGTAGATTTTACAGGTCTGTTTTGGTGTTGTTGAAAAAAATTAAGGGACTTTAAAATAGCCTCTTAAATTGTAAAAACAAATGATATGCAGATTTATGTGTCATTTTTATCTTAACATATGTATATGGCCTTTATTTAAATGTCTTAAAACTCACATAAGTGAATAACATACTATATACTTTAATACTTAATATCTTTTGCAATTTAATTTTATCTAAAAAGTTAGTCTAGCAATTATATCTTTAGAAAGAATTAAAGTTTTCATTGTTTCATTTTGCTTCTAATCTACCTCTCTGCTCTGGCATCTGCTACATATCCCCAGACTATTATGGCATTCAATTCTTTAAATTACAAACATCTATTTACCTGTCATTCTGGACCTCTCCGCCCTGAGCCTCTTGAGGGCAGGAAATGAACGTTAGTAGTGTTTTTAGGGTTCACACAGCCTTGCATATAATAAGTCATCTGCTAAGTTTTGATTAATGAGTGAATGAACATAATGGGAATGAATTTCTGTCCTCTGCCTATGGGATTTGTATAACATTTTTTATCCATTTTAAATTGAATTTGAATTGTCTAGTGAAATTACGGAATTATCTTTTGGAGTAGAGTCTATATGAAAGTACATTAAATACAGTTTCATATTTACAAAATATTTAGCATTCCAGGAATGATAAATTTATTTTGCACCCTTTAATTCTACCAACTGCATTATTGCTCATTTTTTAATTTAAAATTCTATTTCTTTTATTTATTATAGCTGAAATACAATATTATGTTAATTTCAGGTATATATTACTTTCAGTGATTCTACATTTATATATCTGTGCTGTTTATTTTTTTAATTAATTTATTTTTTTTAAATACACAAGACTAATTCATGCTGTTGCACTTAAGGTTATGGGAAGTTGTTGGGAGAGACCAGCAGTGACAGGATGGGATATAAAGGCATGTTCCACAATGCTGTTAATATTCTAGGTGCTGGTTATATGCATATGTTCACTTTGTAAAACACTCATTGTGTTGCACATACTTATAACTTGGGGACTTTTCTGTAAATACATTTTAATAAATTTTATAACAAAAAAGATTTCCTTTATGTCTTTAAAAAAATACAACATATTATTAGCTGTTGATTTTTTTTTTCTTTTGAAAGAGTTCTCCTAATGCTGCTTAGATACAGAAATAGAATAATGCTATTATGCAGGGAATAATTATTAGCAAATTAATTAAGAGTAATTGTTATAATTCAAATTTCTACCATAATGATTTGCTTTTTTAAACTGATGGCTACTGAGCTTATGGTCTATACTCTTTCAAAGATAGTGGAGTTTCATTTCTGAAATTGTTCTTTTATACTTCTGGTTTTCAATACGTAATCAATATTTTCAAATAATTTAATTGAAGCAGTCTTTTTTAAATTTTATTTCATTTTAGTTAGAACACGTTTCCTTTACCAAAGATCTACCCTCTTACCAGATTTGAAAGTGTGCAATACATTATTATTGACTATCAGTACAATATTGTACAGCAGGTCTCTAGAGCTTATTCATCTTAAACAAAAGGTAGCCGCAGTGGAAAACTGTATTGAGGTTCTTCAAAAAATTAAAAATAGAATTATCATACGATACACCAATCCCACTTCTGGTTATTTATCTAAAAGAATTGAGATCAGAATCTCAAAGACATAAGCACTGTCACGTTCATTACAGCCCTATTCAGAATAGCCAAGATGTGAAAGAAACTTATATGTCATTTGACAGATAAATGAAAAAAATTGTAGTATAAAGTGGACACACAATGTGATATATAGATGACATACTATAGCATTGTACACTTGAAACCTATATGATTTTACTAACCAATGTCACCCAATAAATTTAATAAATATTTTTAAAAAGGAAATTCTACTATATGCCACAATATGGAGGAACCCCGAGGACATTATGCTAAGTGAAATACACGGATTACAGAAAGACAAGTACTGAACAATTCCACTGATATAAGGTTTCTAAAATATTCAAATTCATAGAATAAAAGAGTGGAAAGGTGGTTTCCAGAGCCTTGGAAAGGCAAAAATTAAGAGTTACTAAGAAATCATAGTTTTGTTTTTTATAATCTTAATATATTTATCTTCTTTATAATTAGTATTAGAATTAATCAATTTGTTCCTAGTTACTCTCTTTTAAGAAACAATCTAATAATCAAATTTCACTGTTTCATCATTTTATCAGTAAATGAATAAAAGAAATAAAATTCCAGTTCCAGTCCTATACTTGTGTTATTTCAATGGTAAACATATCGGGGCTGGCCAAGTGGCTCAGGTGGCTAAGAGCTCACTCAAGAGTGTGAGCTGAGCTCTGAGCAACAGCAGTTCGATGCCCAGCCCGAGCTGAGTTGCCGCTGAGCTGCCAACAGGTGGCAGGATGGCTCAGCTAAAAACAAAAAACAAACAAAAAAACAAACAAACTAATTACAATGATAAATGTATCAATATTATTAATTTTAACATATTTACTTTGGCACTAAAAAAGGATAATACAAACTTAGAGCCTATCACTTGTGAAATGAATGTTATTTGCAAAGGATTCTTTGCATAACCTACTAACATATCATTGAGAGTATAATTTTACCAATTAAAACTACTTTCTACCATCTGCCATAGTTTTACACATATACATTATGCACATTAGAAAGAAAGAAATACATTATTTCTTTCCAATGGAAAAAACATTGTTAAAATGAAGAAATGAGTTCATTTTGGATGTTATAATATATAGCTCATTAGAATAAACTCTGTTCATTTTTATTTCCTTAAGACTTAATGTAAATAGTATGAATCACTGTAACAGCAAAAGACATAAAAAGTAACAAAAATACATTAAATATATGAGAATAGACAGTGTGTGCTAGACGTGTTTTTTTGTTTGTTTGCTTTTTTATTTCTGTTTAGTACCTCTTCTCAGATTTGAAAAACTATTTCTAATAGTATGAAATTGTAATAACAGAACCTTTAGCTGAACTCCCCTCAGTATATAATGACACGGAAAGTACAGTCATTTTGTGATTTCTTATTAGAGAGATTAAGTTTGTTTCAATTTTCTTAAATCCACACCTGGCAGATGATAAATAACAGGTAAGCAAAACAGTTTTGAGTGGTTTTTGTGATCTACACTGTTTGAATAAATAGATTGATAGTTATATAATTCAAGTATATCTGTGCTAATTGAAAAATATCTTATTCATTGACTATATTCTCTATGATAGGCTAATTGGGAAAATCACTGCATATATTATATAAATGTCTAACCACTATGCTGTACACCTGAAACTAATATAAAATAATGCTGAATGTCAACTGTAACTGAAAATAAATAAACATTTTTTTAAAACAACAACATCTTATAACACAGACCACCTATTACTAGGTTTCAAGAAATATTTTTCATAAGATATCATAGAACAAAATTTATCTCAGATGCTTGTCTTTCTACACTACACATATAGTACGTTTATTCTTTTGCAGATATAGAAAATGGAAATAATAGAGTCTTGAGTAATTAAGCACATTATGTGAAAACAATTATACTAAAAATGTATTTTTATTCCAGCTTTAAAATTACTTCTGATGTTAAATTATTGAGAAGTAAGGCAAATGATATAGGTCCATTTGAACAGTTCATTGATGTCATGGAAAATAAACATTAAAATTAGATCCAGGCTGAACAAGGACAGGTCACTGGAGTGGAGTGAGCATTTTGATGCAAATGGGAAGAGAAAGACTTCCTATAATAATGAAAGAAGCAATGAACCTGAGCTAAAAATGACTGTTAGAATCCTGCACCCACAGGTACAGTAGTACATGGCTCCTATTTCTGCTTAGTCTCTGTCCAAACACATTAGGAAGGTAATTGGAACTGTCTGTTCAAATACTGGAGAACAGCAATTGCCTTTTTCCCCCTTTCCTTCCTATTCCATTCACAGGTAATCTCTCCACTATATCTGCTTACAATAAGGGAAAGAACATGCAATCCTTGAATCCTTTGTAACCACTACTAGAATGAAATAGAATCTATTGTATTTAAAGTAGACTTAATTTTTTTAGACACTCTAATTTTTGGTGGGAGTTAGGGTGTATTATTGTTAAAACTGTTAGGAGAGGATTACTTTTCTATCTGAGAAGCCACATCAATTCAAGTCATTTTTAAATAGTCTTGGCATTCACATACTTAATATTTTAACATGCTGCATTGTAAAAATATATTTTTCCCTTAGAGGTAAGACTGTATCACAGATATTATGACTGTTTTTTAACTGTCATGATCATGATGACTGTAGTTGAATTCTCAACTTTCTGGTATAATTATTATCATTTCACTAAATTATTTTTCAAGGAGGTAAAACAAGTGATCTACTATGCATATTGAACTAACATGCAATCTAGCATAAAGGTGTGTTCCTTAACAAAGTTACAAATAATATGATGGAATAAGCAATATCTTTGGAGTTAAAGAGTCCTAACTCTAACCTTTCTGTGCGACAGATCATTTCTTTTAAAATGGAAAGATAAATGATGTATTATAGAAATGTACACTTGAAACCTATATAATTTTACTAACCAATGTTGTCCCAATAAATTTATTAAAAAATAAAAGCAAAAATATTTTTAAAATGTAAAAGAAAAATAATTTTAAAAGGAAATGAAATACTATTTCCTTCCATCAGCATAGTATTCTTTCAAGTTAAATAAGCATTTCCAACAATATCCAACATATAGTAAATTCCTATTAAATGTATTTTTATACCTTTATGATCTTATAGCCCTTTCTCACACATCTCTTTCATATATCATTTTTGTTGTTACCACCCCCCAGAAGACCATATTTATATTCTCTATAACAGCTTAAAATATTTTTAAATGCTTTCTCAAATGTTACCATCCACAGTCAAAAGGATTCTTGCTTTTACATGTTTTTCCATAATTAAGGTAAAGCATATAAAGGGGAAAAAATGCTTGTTTCCCCTTTAGATTATAATCTCTAAAATGGGCATCTATTTTTAGCTGAGCCATCCTGCCACCTGTTGACAGCTTAGCAGCAACTCAGCTCAGGCTAGGAGTCAAACCACTGTTTCTCAGAGTTCGCACTCTTGAGCAAGCTCTAACCAACTGAGCCACTCTGCCAGCTCGCTAATGGGCATCTTTTAAATCATTTTATCCCCTAAAACAATTAAATATAGATTATTTATCATAGTAGCATACTCTATAACAATCGAAGTTAAAATCATCTGAAATGTTGGCACAGCTGTAAATATGAACTTCAAGACTCTAAGTCATTGATCACTTCAATATTAATTTCCAATAATGGAGTTAAGTTTTAATTATTTATTTATATTTATCATGGAGAACTCAAAAGTAGTTTGTCAATTTTAAGAGTATTATAATTTAACTTCAATTAATATGTCTAGATTTTCTAGGGGTTTTTGTTTCTCATTGACCCATAATTATGTCAAATATCAGCGGATAAAACAATTTCCAAAGCACTTGTTCCAGTCTTTAAACTCCAAAAGCTATTGTTTTGCTTCCCATAAAGCACCTATTTTCAGAAGATTCTTGACTCTAATTATGTCATTATTCATAAGGCTTCCATAGGTGATATAAAATATATTTGCAAACTCTTGTAATATTTAGAGATAGTAATACTATCTTGAAATAATTGGATTTATTAAGTCAATTAAATCTCAATTATTCAATAAAAGATGAGTAGTTTATAAAAATTGATAGTATAAAGCCCATTTTATATAGTGTTACTAAACTCTATATAATACAGTCAATAAATTCCATTACTCTCTGATATTATAGAGTGGTATTGAACAATGACATGTCTATAAATTTTAGTTTTCTTTTTGTGAATGTTTTCTTGTTTAAATAAATTTTACCCTGTTGTGAGATATGTGATGTTCAAAACCCATATTCCATTTGCATTAATAATTCTTAGAAAAATAAACAAATATAGACATGTAATATGCATATATGTATATGCCGCACATGGCTTTCCACATTTAATTTCCCCATCTATGAAAGACAGACTATTCTATACTATACATCTATAGTAATAAAAAAATCAAAGATTTTCCTTATAGTATTTGTATTCTATTTTACAAAGAGGCTGCTTCTATAAAATCTCCATTGAGTCAAGCATATTAAATGGAAGTTCATTTTAATAAGTTTATATTTTACAAAATTAATAACTATATACATGATTTTGACATAATTCACAGACTACTCCTGTATTTTTGGCCCTTATGATTACCAAAGGTAATTTGCAATTCATTAAATCCTTCAAAAAAATCACATTTCTTGTTGAATGAAACATAGAAGCTTGCAGACAGTAATATATGGTACATATTTTGGCAGCATATAGTACTTACAAGAATGACAATTAGCTATCTAAAACATTATAATTTTCATATTAGAGACATCATTGTCATACAGCCAAAGCTATGTAAGTTGTATTCATAGGAAACACATTTCCTGAGACTTGTACCTACATCCATAAAGATAAGGAATATTCACCACTTTCAATAATGGACACATAATGGACATGAAATCAGTAAGAATATCTATGATAATAATGAAGTCATTGAAAACTCATGTCCTGGGCTGGCCGAATGGCTCAGTTGGTTAAGAGCTCGCTCAAGAGTGCAAGCTGAGCTCTGAGCAACAACGGTTTGAGGCCAGCCTGAGCTGAGTTGCTGTTGAGCTGCCAACAGGTGGCAGGATGGCTCAGCTAAAAAAACAAAAAAAAAGAAAAAGAAACCTCATGTCCTACATTGCCTCACCATGGCTTCTCCTGAAGCTTATCTTCTGGTTAAATGTAATCTCTTCTTTTAGCCTTGCTCATATGAGTTGGGACTATCACAATCTGGGTCAGAGTCCTGTACCATCATCTATAACAGCACAGACTGATATAGTATATGTCATGTCTGTGATGATGGAAACATTCCACATGTGCTTCTAGGACTCCAGGTATTACCGGATCTAATTTAACCCTACTTGACAGGGTCAATAAATATCGATGCCAACTCAGATCCTATGTTTTATAATCTTCAAAATGCTTGGGTACATTATATCACTTTTGTACAATTACCTGAGTGAATGGTTTAATATTTCTTGAAGAAAGAATGGGGGATGATGATTACAATGTATATTTGTTATGATGTTATAAGTTCCTTCCTTCTGGGACTCAGCTTCCTTTAGGTCTAATAGGTTTTGGGATTGAAAACTGGCTCAGAACTAATATCTAGGCAATAGATCCCCACTTCCTATTGGGGCGCCTTTTCTAAGACTCCTACTTATGCATCCATATTTTCTTCTGATGACAAAGCTGAGTTATCCCTTTGGGATAACTGTATATTCTTGTTCCTAGAGATTCTGTGTTCTGTTAACCATGTCCTTAAGCTTGGCAGTTTTTGATCTCTTGCTGTCTCCCCAACTATGTCATTTATGATAACTCCATCCATCTGATTTCTCAGGTTAACAACATGGCCTATATGATATTAGGGTTTTATCAGTCATTGCGTTTAGTGAGCCTTGTTTTATAATGGCCTTTTTTAGTTATAGTCCTGCTACATGACCAGAACCATCAGTAATTTTTTTATTAATATATGCTTTATATCCTTTGTAAATGAAGAATCCTCTCTGTGATCTGGTGTGGCTTTAACCTTACACAGTTATGTATTCTGGAATGACCACTTCCTCAAGCTTTTAAATTCCTTCACCTACCATCTGCGAAAACAACCCTGGTATTTCTTTTTTATTAGAATTTATTGGGGTGACAATGGTCTACAAAGTGCATAGGTTTTAAGTGTATATTTCTACAATACATAATCTATATGTCACATTATGTATTCACTATCCAGAGTCAGTTGTCCTTCCATCACCATATATTTGATGCCCTTTACCCTCTTCTACCACCTTCTTCCCCACTTACCCTCTATTCCTGGCATTTCAACTTTGCTTAGAATGTGTCCTCACTTTTTCCCTCTTCTAGGAGTTATCCAAGTAGCAAGTTCATGCATCTCTTAAGTACTGCTAGATTAAGTCTTGTTCTTCAGAGAATTATCTACCCTATTCTAAGTTTGGGCTCCCTTAATTAAGCAACCTCAGGGTCCCACCTCATAGTAACCCTCCAGCTCCTTCAAGCATATTATGCCAAGGTTTTGTCCCTTTCCTCTATTATCAGATCTGGCATATCCACAGGTTGGTTATGCTACAACTTGACCCTAGTTATAGCCTAGTGAATAGGACGGGAGTTGGGAGCATATACTGTGAAGGGAGCATATACTGTTTTCCCACAGGGAAGAATAAGTTTAAAGATTTTCAAAAAATAAAAACATATTATTCATCTTATTTTTCAACACTAGCATAACTAATTTGGCAGATAATTCATTCTAAAAATATAGGTGAGTGACAAATAAAAGAGAAGAAAAGAAAATGCACTAGAAACTAGGATCGATTGTTAAAACAGAAATATTTTCGAAGTTTATCAAAATGAAAATCAATAGTCTTCCGCACAGCAAAGAAAACAACTAATTGAATGAAAAGACAACCTATGGCATAGAAAAAATATTTGCAAACCATATATATGATAACAGGTTAATCTCCAAAATATATAGAAATTATTACTACTCAACAGTAAAACAAAAAACAAAAACAAAATCCCCCAAAACAAAAATAGCCCAATTAAAAATGGGCTACAGGATGTATCTCCAAAGATGGCATACAAATGGCCAACAGATATATGGGGAAAAAAAAATGCTCAATGGCACTAATCATCAGGGAAGTGCAAGGGAAAGCTACAATGAGATAACACCTCCCACACAGGGTGGTTATTATTAAAAAAAAAAAAAAAAGGAAAGAAAGAAAGAAAGAAAGAAAGAAAGAAAGAAAGAAAGAAAGAAAGAAAGAAAGAAAGAAAGAAAAGAACAGAATACAAGTAAGTGTTGGCAAGGATGTGGAGAAATTGCAACCCTTGTATAATGCTGATGGGAATACAAAATGGTGTATTCTCTATGAAAAATAGTATGGGGGGGAAACTCAAAAAATTAAAACTATAACTACCACATGATCCAGCAATCCCAATTCTGCACATTAATCCAAAATAATTTAAATCAGAATCTCAACAAGATATTTGCATGCCACTGTTGATTGCAGTGGCCAAGATGTGAAAGCAACGTAAATGTTCATTGACAGATGAATGAGTTAAAAAAATGTGGTATATATATATATATATATATATATATATATATATATATATATACTATTCAGTCTTGAAAAAAAGAAGGAAATTCTGCCACAACATGCATGACTCTTGAAGACATTATACTAAGTGAAATAAGCCAGTCACAAGAAGAACAGTACTGTATAATTCCATTTATATGAAGTATTAAAATAGCCCAATTCAAAGAATTAAATTGTGCAATGGTGGTTCCTAAGAACTGGTGGTGTGGGGGGGGGGAGTGAAAAATGGCAAAATTTAATTAATGGGTAGAAAGTTTCAGTTCAGCAAGGTAAGTTCTAGAGCACAACACTGTGCTTATAGTAAACAATAATGTACTTTACATTTTAAAAATTTTGAGTGTATATCACATGTTAATTGCTCTTGCCAAAATAAAATAATAAAAAAGTTAATAAGAATATTGAAAACAAAAGCAGGAAATTCACATGTGAAACACGAAGGCACATGAATATGAAACACTGAGTCATATAATTGTTTCCCTAAAGGGATCTCTGTCATCTGTTGAAAGGGAAAACTTCTTTTCCCTTCTTCAACAACTAAGACAGTAGGTGCCTGATGCTGAAAATGTTAAGTCCCCTCTCTTTTAAATCTGAACCTCACCTGTTTTGGGTGGATATTATCTAATATCCCCAAAGGTCCAAGATATTAGCTATAAATAATGACAAAAATACCTTGAAATGGATTGAAGAATTAAACATAAGAACTGAAACTGTAAAACACCTATGAGAAAACATAGAGAAAAGTTCCTCAGCATTACTTTTGGCAATAATTTCTTGGACATGACACCAAAATACAAGAAACAAAAGAAAAACTAATGTGGAACTACATAGGAACAAGCTTTTGTGAGTCAAAAAACAATCAACACAATGAAAAAGCAATCTATAGAATGGAAGACAGTATTTGGAAATATGTCTAAGAAAGTATTAATGTGGAAAATACATAAGAAACTCATACAATGCAACAGCAAAGAAACAAACAACTAAAACATGGGCAGAGAGAAGATGGCGGAATAAACAGATGCTGTGCCAACTACCTCCTAGGATCACACCAACATTACAAATAATTTATACAACATTCAACCGCGGAAGTCCCCAGAAGTCTAGATGAGCAGAACCTCTAAATGAAGTACTTAAAGAGGAGGCCGCATGGAGTCTGGTAGGAGGGGTGGAGGCCAGAGAGGGCAAGCCCCATAGGAGATGCTTCAGCAGTGGGGAGGCTTCTCCGGTTAGGGGAGAGACCCTGGAGCACCAAACCGAGCTCACCAGCCCAGAGTTACTTGGTTGGGAAGAGGAGTCCTCCATAGCTGGCAGTAGAAATTAGTGAAGACTCTCTTTGCTCAGCTCAGTGAGGCTGAGGGAGGCTAGAGAACCAGTGGAGCCAGCACACAGACTCGCTCACCAGTGAGCACTCACCCCGTCCCTGGTGGAGGGAGTAGCTGTGTAAGTGGGGCCCAGGAGCCTGTGGGGATGGACTGAACTGAGCACCTTTGGCATGAGAGCTGGAGGTTTGGAGACTATTGTTCCCCTGGTGTGGAGCTGGCACATGAGTAGTATACAGGAGGGCGCCATTTTGTCAGGGTTGGGTCCTCCCACAGAGGGTCAGGTCCGGGACTGCATTGGTCTGGTGGAATTGGTGCAGGAGTGCATGTGTGTGTGTGTGTGTGTGTGTGTGTGTGTGTGTGTGTGTGTGCGCCAGTGCATGCTGCCTTGGAACCCCACTCTCTGAACAGCTTGTGCTGCATAGCCAGGAAACACCTGGAGGGTGCGCTCTGGCTCCAACAGCCTGTTCATTGAGATGCAGGAGTGCGCGAGATGCCTTCGATTCCCACTCTCCCTACTAGGCTTTCAGAGTTGCCAGGCTGGAGATTGGTTGTTGGGCTGCTCAGCCTGATCTGTGAGCAGCTGATTGGGACAGGCTGAGACTGGGAGTTTTCCTGAAAGTCTTGGGTCATGAGCTGTGTGCCTGCGTGATCCAGCTGGGGTTTTCCTGGTGATCTATCTAATACATTAAAGCAATCCCAGAGTGACAGCCAGAATGAGGAAACAAGGAAACATGTCACAAGTAAATGATCAGAAGAAACCTCTAGAAATGGAACTAAATGAAACAGAGGG
Organism: Aselliscus stoliczkanus; assembly: GCA_033961575.1. Lineage (NCBI taxonomy): Eukaryota > Metazoa > Chordata > Mammalia > Chiroptera > Hipposideridae > Aselliscus > Aselliscus stoliczkanus. The sequence continues at coordinate 188,810,836 of CM066728.1, forward strand.
ATCCAACCTTTCAGAGACAGAGTTTAGAATACTGATGATAAGAATGTTGAATGAATGTAGTGAGGACATAAGGAAGGATAGAAAAATCATAAAAAACAACCAGTTAGAACTAAAGAATACAATAACTGAAATGAAGAACACACTCAAAGGAATCAACAGTAGAGTAGATGAAGCAGAGGAGCGGATCAGCGATTTAGAAGACAAAATAGCAGAAATCACACAGTTGGAAAAGAAAAAAGAAAAAAGAATAAAAAACAACAAAAATAGTTTAAGAGACCTATGGGACAACATCAAGCGCAACCACATCTGCATCATAGGAAGACCAGAAGGAGAAGACAAAAGGCAAGGGGTTGAGAATGTATTTGAAGAAATAATGACTTCCCTACCCTGGTGAAGGAAATCGACATGCAAGTCCTGGAAGTGCAAAGAGTTCCAAACAGTTCCACACCAAGACTCATCATAGTTAAAATGGCAAAGGTTAAAGACAAAGACAGAATCCTAAAAACAGCAAGAGAAAGACAGCAGGTTACATACAAAGGAACTCCTATGAGACTAACAGCTGGCTTTTCTACTGAAACTGCAGGCCAGAAGGGAGTGGCAGGAGATATTCAAAGTGACACAAAATAAAGGCCTAAACCAAGATTTCTCTACCCAGCACAGCTATCACTTAAAATTGAAGGAGAAATAAAGAGCTTCTCAGAAAAGAATAAGTTTCAGGAATTCATTACCACCAAGCCAGCATTGCAGGGAATGTCAAAAGGGTTTTTTTAAACAGAAGAAAGGGGGAAACAAGTAACCTAGGAAGACCAGGAATACAAAAAGCAAAATGACAATACATATGCACCTATCAATAATCACTTTAAATGTGAACGGACTAAATGCTCCAATCAAATGACAAAGAGTGGCTGAGTGAATAATAAAACAGGACCCATGTATATGCTGTTTACAAGAGACTCATCTCAGAGCAAAAGACACAAACAGACTGAAACTAAAGGGATGGAATAAGATATTTCATGCAAATGGAAATAAGAAAAAAAGCTGGAGTAGCAATACTGACTTAGGACAAAACAGACTTTAAAATGAAGACTACAATAAAAAACAAAGAAGGGCACTCCATAATAATAAAGGTATAGATTCAACAAGAGGACATAACCCTAGAAAACATCTATGCACCCAACATAGGAGCTCCTAAATATATAAAACAGATTTTGACAGACATAAAGACAGAGATCAACAGTAACACTATCGTAGTAGGGGATTTCAATACCCCGTTGTCACCAACGGACAGATCCTCCAGACAGAAAATCAACACAGACAACAACTAGCCTTAAATGACACTTTAGACCAGCTAGATTTAATTGATATTTTTAGAGCATTTCACCCCAAAGCAGCAGAATATACGTACTTCTAAAGTGCACATAGAACATTTCCCAAGATAGACCACATGTTAGGCCAACAAGTCTCAATAAATTTAAGAAGATTGAAATCATATCAAGCAGAGATAGAGGAAAAACTGATGGTTGCTAGCTGGGAGGGGGTGGAGATGAGGGAGAAGGGGAAGGGATTAGACAGCATAAATAGATAACTCAATGTTGCCACAGGGATATGAAAGGCAGTTCTATAATCACAATATAATTAATAATGTTGTGAATATTTTGTAGGGTGCCAGATAGTCGCATGTCTTGTTGGGGAGACCACTTCAGGGATGGAGTAGAGGCTTGATCACTGCACTGTACACCTGAAGCTGATGTTGTATAATACTGAATGTTAACTATGATTTTATATATATATATATATATATATATATATATATATATATATATATTCATGGGATGTGGAGTACAGTGTGGGAGTGGAATTAAGGCAATTGTAATAGATATGTATGTTGTGGGGGGTGGAGTGGGGCGGCAGATTGGCGGAAGGGGTTTGTCACTTTGAGGGGTAAAAAGTATAACTATTGCACTGTGTTGTAAAAAAATTAATTAATTAATTAAAGTAGTTGTTGATTAAAAAAATGGGCACAGAAGCTAAAGAAACAGTTTTCCAGGGAAGGCATACAAATGGCCGACATTTACATGAAGAGATATTCGACATCACTAACTATCAGGGAAATGAAAATCAAAACCACAATGAGATCACCAAACCCGGGTCAGAATGCTATCATCAGAAAGAGACTAGACAACTGGTGGTAGCAAGGATGTGGAGAAAGGGGAATGTTTGTGCACTGCTGCTAGATATGTATGTTAAATTGGTTCAGCCACTAGGGAAAACAGTATGGAGGTTCCTCAAAAAATTCAAAATAGACTACCATATCTTCCAGTAGCCCTAATTCTGGGCATATATTCAAAGGAAATAAAATCACTACCTCAAAGAAATAACAGTCCCATGTTCATTGCATTATTCACAATAGCCAAGATATGAAAATGATTGAAGTGTTCATCTACAAATGAATGAATAAAGTAGATGTGTATAATATATACAGTGGAATATTATTCAGTCATAAAAAGGAAATCTTGTCATTTGCAACAACAGGGTTGGACCTTGAGCACTTTATGCTAAATGAAGTAAGTCAGGCAGAGAAAAACAAATACGATATGCTCTCACTTATACTTTATCAGAATTTTAAAAGGCTGATCTCATAGAATCAGAAAATAGAATAAGGATTGCCAAGGGTTGGTGGGTGGGAGAAATGGGGAGAAGTTGGTCAAAGAGTACAAACTTTGAGTTGTAACACAAGCAAGTTCTGGGGATCTAATACACAGCATATTAATTATAGTTTACAATACTGTTATAATATATACTTGAAAGTTGCTAAGAAAGGAGATCCTAAATATTATCACCAAAAAAATGGTAATTGTAAGAGATTTGGATATATTAGCTAATGCTACTCTAGTAATCATTTCATAATATCAAATTGATATGTTGTAGATCTTAAAATTACATGAAGTTATACATGAATTATATCTCAATAAACCTGGAAAACTATCAATGTTTATATTGATATGTCAATGATGCAAAAAATAGCTGATGACGAGACACAACTTTATCAGAGCACCATCCTTCCAAATATGATAATGTGATCCTATGGTATTTACAATATCAAGTTTGCACATTACCATACCAAGAGCACTAGAATATTAGGAGTGCACACCCTGTACCAACTGCTTTATTGCTTTCATCCTATGTTTTGAGATCCTATTTTTCCATTACAATTTGCCATAATCCTACATTCACTGTGAATCTCAGGGAGAATGAAATGTGACACAGAAAGTGAACATATATACACAAGCAGAAGATATTCTGCACCAAAGTTATCATTTGTACATCTAATTATCTCCTTAAGTGAATATTCGTGTCAGATTCTAAAAAAAAAAAAAAAAAATATCAAACTGTCATGACCAAAAGTTGCCTTAGGCTGTGGCTCCAACAAAAGGATAAAAATAGTAATGGGTTCAGATGCCTGCTTAAAGATTTGTTACTGTCTTCCGCTGAAACATAAACAATCGGCCCATAAATAATTGCACAGGCAAGCTGTAAACCTTTCCTGCTTGGTCTTTTTCAGAATGGTTTTGCAAAATTGATTTATGTTTATATTGTACTTATCAGCATGTCAGTTTACTGAGAATCTCCATTATTAACTGGTTATTTTAATAGAAAACTGAATAATCTGAGGTATTTCATATATACATTATAAAGTGCCTATTCAATAACTAAAGCCTCTAATACCATTTACTATCTTACTGTTGTGATTTTATTACTTAAAATAATGTAAACTTTTAAAAATATTTATAGCTGCTATGTTGGAAGATGAATCTGCTTTGATGTAGGGCTTATTTTCCTTGTGGTATTCAATTAAAATAATGCCTACTGATCTGCTATCTTACACTTTAGAATTCCAAAGGTGTTTTTAATAGCCTATTGTGCACATCTGCTGTCCCTGATCTTTTGACATTCCTATGTAGAGTATTATTCATGTTTTTGCTTTGTTCCTCAAAAAACTATTTTTATGTTTCATAGTTCTGCATCATAACTCTCAAATGGCCTTGGACAAGCATGGGTGAATCATTGTATTGGCAACATCATAAAGATAAGTGTTTCCTATGCTCAGGATGGAAGATCCTTTCAAATCAATTACCTACCAGTGTTCTGAATTAGAGAAAGAAACATGATGATGAAACCTGAGGAGTAGTTGCCATGTTAATCCACATGAGTTTTCCTATGGTAGAAATGGTGCTGACATGTTCATACAGTTTTTCTTTTGTCAGACTACATTCACATTTCAGCGTTATCATTTATTAGCTATGTCCTTCTACAATTTAATGTCCTGGAGTTTCAGTTTCTCAATAATATGATATCACTCATTTCATTTTATCTTGTCTGATCAAAACTAAATATTTTAAACTAGGAAAATAAATTTGGAAAAACCCAAATACCTGATTTCTCTGTGCTCTTAATAGGGCAGTTTTGTAGTGATGGATAACAATCCCACCACAGAATACATAAGTAAAGCTAAATATTTATGATCATTAATCTAGTGGCCTATAAATTCTATTATGTGTTTGTGGTTCTGAATTACAAAATGCAATGGCTGTTACACGCTTATTCACTTCTCTTTAAATCACCATGCATCATCCCAATCCCCACCCCATATGTCTCTCTTACTGGAACTGCATTATCTAAAATATTTTATACAGGTATCTGGAGTTGTCAGATATAAACTCCTTCAACCAGCAAACATACCATATTTTGCAGTGTATAATGCCCACTTTTTTGCCCCAATTTTTTTTTCTTTATTTTTTCTTTTTTTCTTTTTTTAAATTAGTTTCAGGTGTACAACACAGTGCAATATTTATACATTTTACCCCTCAAAGTGACACACCCCCATCCCCAATTCGCCACCCCACTCCTCCCCCCCCATATCATATATATCTATTACTCTTCCTCTGACTCTCTTCCACAGTATAATCCACATCCTGTGACATCTATATATATTCAATTACAGTTGGTATACAACCTCCACTTCAGGTATACAGTGCAGTGATCAAACCTCTACTCCATCCATGAAATGGTCTCCCTAACAAGACATATGACCATCTGACACCCCACAAAATATTTTCAACATTATTAATTATATTCCCCAAACTGTCTTTCATATCCCAGTGGCAATATTGTAGTTGCCTATTTTTGCTGTCTAATCCCTTCCCCTTCTCCCTCATCCCCATCCCCCTCCCATGACCAAATTTTTGAAGGAAAAATAAGGATGTACATTATACAAAGATTTAACAATTAAGTTCATGAATTTGTTGCAAAAATGTTGCTAGCATTTTTTGATATCAGAGGCATTATTCATTATGAATTTATACCAATTGGACAAACAGTTAACCAAGTTTACGATTTGGAAGTGCTGAAAAAGCTATGTGAAAAAGTTAGAAGACCTGAACTTTTTGCCAACAATTCATGGCTCTTGCATCACAGTAATGCACCAGCTCACACAGCACTGTCTGTGAGGGAGTTTTTAGCCAGTAAACAAATAACTGTATTGGAACACCCTCCCTACTCATTTGATCTGGCCCCCAATGACTTCTTTCTTTACCCGAAGATAAAAGAAATATTGAAAGGAAGACACTTGGATGACATTCAGGACATCAAGGGTAATATGACGACAGCTCTGATGGCCATTCTAGAAAAAGAGTTCAAGAATTGCATTGAAGGATGAACTAGGCACTAGGTGCATAACTTCCTAAGGAGAGTACTTCTCAGGTGACCATAGTGATATTCAGCAATAAGGTATGTAGCACTTTTTCTAGGATGAGTTCAATAATTTAATTGTCAGACTTCATATAAACCAACAATAAATTCTTACACATAATTCAAATCATCAAACTATAGAACATTTCATTGTAATAAATAAAATTATATAAATTGCCTACAAATGCTAAAGAAAAGCTGAAGAGTATTTTGTAGATATTAATAAACCTATATTTGTGTTTTCCATTCATGCAATATTATTTTTAATTCAATGTTAATACTGAGTTGAAACAAGAATTAGTGGATTTGCTTAACTTAGAAAGATACAGTCTTGAAATTAGTATACTTTTGCTTCAAAGTTCAACCTATTCTTCTAAAAAAGTATGAAAGTATATGCAAATATATCAAAAAAAATAACTTCATGTACTTAATTCAGTTATTAGACAATATATCAGTTTGAAACACGTTGGGTATAGGAATCTATTTTTTCAAATGTAAATTTTATATCAAAATACAGAACAAGTATTTTTGTTGAATGTTTGTGTTCAAATTAAGATGGGCTATAACACACTAATTTCAAAGATTAAGTATAAAATATAATGTAAAACAACTTATTAATAGGTCTCATGTTTATTCTATGTTGAAATAATAATATTTGGATATGCAGTTGATCATTTAACAACACAAGTTTGAACTATGTGGGTCCATTTATATGAGGATTTTTTTCAATAAATATAGTCCATACTCTGTATACCCAGGTTTTGCATCTGCAGATTCAATCAAACAATTATTTCAATCCTTGGTTTGGAATGCATGGCTGCAGAGGATTGACTGTATGCATGTTTCCATGCCATATTATATATGGAACTTGAATATCCAAGGATTTTAGTATCTGCAGGGGTCCTGGAACAAATCCATAGTTTTGGGGGAGCAAAAAGTTATATATGGATTTTCAATCACATAGTGGTCAGTACCCCTAATTCCCATGTTGTTCAAGGATCAACTATATAGGGTTAAATAAAATCTATTATAAAATTAATTCAACCTGTTTATTTTTAATGTTTTAATATTACTATTAGGACTTTTAAATATAAGGAGCTTATAGTTGCCCTAGGCAGCAATGCTCTAGGTGATTATATTCCACAAAGAAATTTCACATTTCTATGTTTGGAAGATAAAAAATTACTGTGAGTGGAAGACTAAAAGAGCATCATGAATGTCCTTCTTCATTTTTGTTCAATTTATCCCTAAATATATGCAACTTAATTTTAAATGTAAACAGCACTTCTTAGGCCATTGCAATTACACAGGCATTGTGCTGTGTGTCAAAAAAAACACAAATTAAAAAACAAAAGATACTCCCACATTGAGGAATTTTGTTAATTCTATTAAAAGAGGCAAAGAATGAAACGCACGCGCACACACACACACACACATACACACACCCAAAGAGAACTAAAAATCGTGTCTCCTGACTTAATACTCTTTGAATATGAATTACTTAAAAGAAACCATGACAAAAAAAGCTCTGTCTTTATTTTAGAATTAAACACCATTTTTGTTTAATTTTATCCCGAAAGATATAGAACTTCATTGCAAATGCATACAGCACTTGTTAGGCCACTGCAATTATTAAGGCACAGTGTTATATAATTAAAAAAAAGATACCCCCACCCTGAGGAATTTTGTAATTCTATAAAATACGAGAAAGAATGAAACACACACACACACACACACACACACACACACACTCAAAGAGAACTAAAAATCATGTCTCTTGACTTAATAAAATACTCTTTGAAAATTAATTACTTAAAGGAAAACCTGGGACCTCACAGTTATGTCTTAGGTTTTTTGTTTTGTTTTGTTTTGTTTTTTATTGGGGAACTGGGGGAGGAGAATAGCTTTGGGGAATCCGGGAAGGGGAACAGAGAAGTTGCTGTCCTTTTGTTCTTCAGTCTAGTTGCGGAGGACGTTGCTTCACTGGCCCATGTTGGTATCGTCATTGCATTCTGCCTGGATGAGGCAGATCTGTCGCTGGCCTCTGGATGGTCGCTCACCGCGGCTATTGGCAGCTCACGCTGGCTGCCAGCTGCTCACGCTGGCTTCTGGCCACTCAATGTAGCATATGGCAGCCCCCTGCAGCAGGGGCTGCAGCATACACCAATGCCGGAGCACAGCCCAGCTCCAGGTGGAGCTGTTGTTAGCTGTAGAGGGCAGTGTCACTGGTCCTCATATGTGGGATCCGAACCGGGGCCGCTGGCATCCCAAAACCAGTTCTTAACCAATGCGCCACTCGGCCGGCCCTGTCTTAGGTTTTGAAGAGGTTGGTCTATCCTCTCAAGAACACTTTGGGTGTCAAGATGGTAGAGTAGGTAAATGTTGTACTTGCCTCCTGTGATGACCACATCAAAATTACAACTAAATTACAGAACAACCATCATTAAAAATCGCCTGAAGTCTAGTTGAACAGAAGTCTTATTACTAAGAGTGTACAGAAGAAACCACATTGAGAATGGTAGGAGGGGAGGAGATGTAGGAAGGGGGCTGGTCCTTTCACCCATGTGTGGTGGTTAAAAATCAGGAGGGGTATCTCAGCTATGGAAGTACCCCTGAGAAGCAAGGAGTCCAGGCACACATCAGGCTCTCCAGCTAAGGGCACCACTGCTGGGAAGAGAAGTCCTCACAACTCGTGGCTATAAAAACAAGTGGAGGTTGGGGCTGAGTGGGTCTGTAGGCTGCTAGAGTTCCAGGTGTTCCTCTTAAAGAGCCCATGCACTAACTTACAAGCTGATGCACTCACTTACTCTGAGCTCCAAAGCTGGGGCAGCAGCTCAAAAAGTGCCAGGAACATATGATGAGGAACTAGATTGTCTGGCTTCAGGGAAAAGGCAGGAGGGGTAGCTTTCTCCAGATAGAAGTGCTGGCAAAACCCATAGTTCCTTTGTTGAGCCCCCCTAGTACCCAGCATACAGATGCAGGCAGCTGTCATATATCTGAGTCTCCATCAACCTGGCTAACAGTGCTTGCCCCACCTTTGTTATTCCCAGAGACACTGCCCCTCCCAACTTACAGGCCCTCCCAAGCCACTTGCAGCATCTTTTCTAAACAAATGGTCATGTTGTAGACTTTCCTAAAGTGTCCCAAAAAAGCAGCATGTGGCCTCAGTGTATCCCATTCCTCTTGCTAAGCAACCCAAGGCCTGACATTAGGCTCATTTCCCAGCTTAACCTCTCCCAGGCACCTCTAAGCCCAGCACAATTGGTAAGCTTCTACATATCATTTTGTAGCTCATACCAACTGGCCACAGGGCAGGACATAGGCAGCAGCTGAACTTGTCCTGTAATAGAGCCCTTCTCAACAGACCCCAGGATAAACACACCTGGTGTTCAGCTTCAGACCACATCAGAGCACCATTCTACCACCTCCACAGAAAGAACATCTAAAGGACAGACAGGGCAGGAACCAGAGCCCTACTAAAGCAAATCCAGCTCCACAGGGTCAGTTCCTGGACAACAGCTACTCCACTGTAGTCACAGCCAGTCCTCACAACCAATCAACCAAAAGGTCAATCCCTCCCATTGACTTGCAAACAGGAACCAAGGCTCAACTATGACAGAGGGCACACATGACCAAAAAGATTGTGCCCCACGAGACCCCAGAGGACACCTACTAAATAAGGTCACTTTACCAAGACTGGATGACATAGAAGCTCTACTTAATACACAGAAACAAACACAGGGAGGCAGCCAAAATGGGGAGACAAAGAAACATCTCTCAAAAGATAGAATAGCACAAACCTGCAGAAAAAGAACTGAACAAAATGGAGACAAGCAATCTAACAGATGCAGCGTTCTAAACAATGGTTTTAAGGATGCTGAATGATCTCAGGCGGAACTTCAACAATGGGACAAGAAATCATAAAAATGAAGATAGAAAAGAACAACAAAAGAACCAGCCAGAAATTAAGATACAATAGCTGAAATGAAGAGTTTATTATTTGAGGGAATCAATAATACCTTATTTAAAGCAGAGGATAAAATAAGCGATTTGGAAGATAAGGTAGCAGAAAACACCCAATCAGAACAGCAAAAAGAAATAAAAAAATGTAGAATAGCTTAAGGAGCCTCTGGGACAACATCAAACATAACAACATTCTCATCATAGGAGGACCAGAAGGTGAAGAGAGAGGACAAGACATTGACAACCTATTTGAAAAAATTAGGACTGAAATCTTCTATAACCTGGTGAAGGAAATAAACATAAACATACAACAAGCACAAGAAGCATAAAGAGTCCCAAACATAATGAACCCACAGAGGCTCACATCTTAAATGAAAATAAATGGAAATAAATACATGGAAAATAAATGGAAAATAAATAAATAAGTGGCCACACTGCAAACCAAGGATGACTGCCACCAGTACAGGGTCTAGGGTAGCTCCATAAACAGCCCAGGTACCTTGAGGGCCACTGCCACCTGCTGGATCCTGTAAGCCTCAGCTTCTGTAGGAGCCTCATGCAGTATGCAAACTGGGTGAGACGGAGTCTCAGAGAGTCACCACGGTGAGTGGAGCTTTGTTCACTAGGTTAATGTAGGTCCTGATTTGGTACAAGTGCTGAGCCTGTAGCTACTTAGCAAAAGTCTCAGAGCACACTGAGGCCAGCCCTGCCTGCTTGGGGCCTGTGGAACCCCGAGAGTTGTCAAAGAACAAGTGCAGTGAGGGTGGGGCTGGCTGTTGGCTGCAAATTGCCTCTGGGATTGCATGAGTTAGGCAAGGCAGCATCCCAGGGAATCACCAGGGTGGAGAGAGCAGAGCTCACTAGGCCAGATTCAGATTAGGCCTTGTGAGGAGAGGGCTCAAAACAGGAAAAATGAAACCCAGCTGCACAGGAGGAGGATTCTACACAGGGAAAATGGCAACCGTCCCTGCTGTCCTTGCAATGAAGTCACATAACTTAGTCTATGTGCCTCTGATGCCTTCTAAGTCCCCATCCCTATGCTGGAGCCCAGGGTGATTGCCTGCAAACAAGTCCGTGAAGAGGCCCTTGAAGTGGACTCTGGGTTTCCCACAGCCTTCCATCTCACAGGGATGGTCGAATCCCTACTGTTTTTCACAAACAGATGTTCTGGGGGCTCCTCTTCATGGCATCGATACTCCTGGCTGGGGAGTCTGGTGTAGACTGGAGTTCATCACTCCTCCAGAGGGGAACCTCTGCAGCTGAGATATCACTCCTGCTTCTCAGCTGCTACATGCATGTTTGGGGCCTGCCCGTTTTGCATCTCTGCCCCTCCTACTAATCTCAAGGTTACTTCTCTATGTCCTTAGTTATAGGAGCTCTCTTCAGCTAGACTTCAGATAGCTCTCCAAGTTGATTGTTCTATTATTTAGTTGTAATTTTAATGTGGTCATGGCAGGAGACAAGCGCAGTGTTTATCTACTCCACTGCCTTGGATCCCATTTTAACTCTTCCTTTTTAATGTTTTTATATATTTTAGGAGAAAAGAACTTCATCATACAGAGAAATTGTATAAAGTCAATGAATAATATATGGAAAAGTGAAGACTAAGTAATAAAACATTCTTTTTAATACTAGTAAATAACTTCCTTACTCCCATCATGTGACTGCTTTTCCAGGCCATTTCACAATCTTCCCCTTGTTTTCTTTTTACTTAATTTATCAATGTTTTTATATATCACATAGTTTACTTTTGTTTTGTTTTGAACATTTTATGAATTAAAACATACTGTATGACTTATTTTTACTTTTGACTCATTTGCTCAAACTTATGTTTGTGAGATTCATCCAATGTTATTACACATAGCTGTTACTTTATTAACTCTAAATACTTACAGTATTCCATTGTACAGTCATACCACCATTTATTAGTTTTATCATTGTTGAACATTTAGGTTAATTGATGAATTTCATTGACATTTCCTGCTACTTCAGTTTATGTATGGTGATTTCAAGATTTTATTCTAACTTATTTTTGTCTTCTCTGTATTTCCAGCTATCATTAATAATGCTATTTTAAGACCTACATTTTTTGTAAGTAAATAATGTTATCACATGGCAGCTATAAAAATTAAGATGGTTGTTTTAAAAAAGAATATATAGTAGCTCATAGCCAGGACCTCATAATGTCTCACTAGAAAAAAAAATCCCAAAATAATGCTAAAAATATATATTAACAAATTAAGCAACCTAGGAGAACTTGAAATTACAGAATTGTACACCAGAAATCTATGTAACTTTGCTAAAAATCGTTACCCCAATAAACTTTAATTAAAAAAAAATTATTTTAAAGAAAGATGGAGAAAATTCTACCAATATTCAAATTTTGGAATATTCTAGCTTTGATTTATGAAATTAAGGCAATCTAAAACAGAAAAAAATTCATGTTCCTTAAATACTTTTATATAGAAAACAAGTAACCGTACCCATCAGATAATGGAGTGTCTGAAACTTGTACCTATCCAAATCTGAATTATGAAATGGTTGAAGTAATACTTATCTCACACAATATTCACGTAGTCTATTTTTTTTAAAGATTTTATTGGGGAATTGGGGAGAGGAACAGCATTGGGGAATTGGGGAAGGGGAACAGACAAGTGGCTGTCTTTTTGCTCTTCAGTCTAGTTGCGGAAGATGTTGCTTCACTGGCCCATGCTGGTATCGTCATTGCGTTCTTCCTGGATGAGGCAGATCAGTTGCTGGCCTCTGGACGGTCACTGACAGCAGCTCACAGCAGCTTACGCCAAATGCTGGCTGCTCACGCTGGCTGCCAGCCACTCACGTTAGCTCATGGCAGCCCACTGCAACAGGGGCTGCAGCCTACACTGTCACCGGGGCTCGCAGCCCATCTCCAGCTGGAGCTGTTGTTAGCTGTAGAGGGCAGTGTCACTGGCCCTCATATGTGGGATCCAAACCGGGGCCGCTGGCATCCCAAACCAGCTCTTAACCAATGCGCTACTCAGCCGGCCCTAGTCTAGCTTTTTAAGCCATTAAGAATAAACTGTAATACAGTATTAATTAGCAAACAGATCAGCAAATTGCTTAATTCTCTCCACAGATATTTATCATAAGGCTTTTATATGAGAGATTTCTTGTCATTCATGGGAGTACTACTTGCTCTTTTGTCTAGGAAGGCATAACCTATCAATGAAATGAAAATCTTAGAAGAAAACCAGCACCTGAAATATCAGGTGGTGGAGGATCCACTTCCAGAATGAGGAGGTCCACAGGCTGAAATCCCAGTGAAACAGATGCAATTAGCAAAAATTATTTTTAAAAATAAATAAATAAATAAAAACTAAGGTCTTTGGAAATTATCTAAAGGCAAAAAGCAAATAAATAAACACTTATTCATTTATTCATAAACATTATTCAAGATAATCTAGTAAACATTGGTAAGAACACTGACAGTCAGTGGCACTTGAGCTACAATCTGCTATCACACACCTCCCTCACCCCCACTCAAACCAGCGAAACAGACGCTCCATTCCAAACAAATGTTATCAATAAAATAGGTTTATAATTTCCTCACCTCCAGTCAAGGAATATGGAATCTGCCTGGGAGAAACAAGCTTCCAGCATTTCTCATTACTCTTTACTCTGGGTTGCAGAGCCTATATTCCAAGTGATTTTAACTGAGAGATGAGAAATCACCTTTTCTATCTATTACTCATTCATACAGTGACACTCTACTCCAGGACCAGCAAGCCAAGAATATGAGGAACTTGATTGTCCTCAGCCTAGTTCATAGAGTAGAGGACCCACACTTGGAGAAGCAATCTAAGAAAACCAGAAGCTATCACCACCACCAGCATCCTGCTCATCAAGAAGAGGTGTCAGTCTGAGAGTAGCAAACCACTGTTGCCATGTGCAGTGACTCAGGGATTTGGGAACTGCTGGGAGAAAAACAAATCCATCTGAAATGACAAAAAAACCCACAAAAACAGGACTGAAAAACTACTCCCTGCAAAGAAGCCTAAATTTAACTGAATAAGCCTGTTAAAAAAAATAGAGCAATCAGTTGAAAATCAGTGGACACACAGAGATGAGTTAAATGCCAACAGACAGAAAAATGTTTAACAAAGAGATCAAGAAAAGAGGCTGTTAAAATGAGTTCTGATAAAACTACTGTAATCCTAGAGTGATTATGTGCAGGGCAAGGTTGTACCCCCTGAAGACAAACATCAAAGGATTCAAAATGCAGGAAAAATAGACTTCAGTTAAAAATTTCTAACCAAGTCACTAGACAATAAACAAGTTAACAATGAATCATCAACAACAAAATACTGCAGGGTGTGTTTCAGTATTCAGAGTTTCTATGATATATTATCTTAAATGTCCAATTTTCACCTGTCCCCCCCCAAAAAATAAATTAAATTAAAAGTATGAGGCATGCAAAAGAACAGGAAAGTATGATCCATATACTGGAGAAAAAAAAATAAAAACAGGTGCGGAAGCTGCCTGTGAAAAGGTCCTAATGCTATATTTAGTAGACAAGCACTTCAAATCATCTATTATAAATGTGTTTTAAGAATTACAGAAAACCATGCTTAAAGAAGAAAAGAAAGGTATGATGACAATGTCTTATAAAATATAGAATATAAATAAAGACAGATACTATTTATAAATAGAAATTAGAAATTGAAAGTATACTAAATGAAATGAACAAAATCTACTAGAGATCAGCAGATTTCAATTGTCATAAGAATCAGTAAACTTGAAGATCAACAGTAGATTTAAATTGGCATTAGAAAGAATCAGTAAACTTGATGATAGATCAATAAAGTTTATCCAATCCAAAGAACAGAGAGAAAAAGGATAAGGAAAAATAAACAGTACTCCAGAGAAATGTGTGACACCATGGAATCAACCAAAATATGTGTAATGGAAATACCAAGATGGGAAAAGAAGAAGATATAGAAAAAAATGTTCAAGGAAATAATGGCTGAAAACATCCCAAATTTAATGAAAACTACTAATCAACAGATCAAAGATATTAAAAAAGACTCCAAGTAAAATAAATGCAAAGATATCTATACCTAGGCACACCATAGTAAAAAGCGTTAACAGCCAAATCCACAGTGAAAATCATGAAAGCAGCAAGAAGAAAACAACTCTTCTTATATAAGAAAGCCCCAACAAGATTAACAGCTGACTTGTCTTCAAGACAATGAAAATGAGGAGAGAATGGGGTGGCATATTAAAAGTGTTGAAAATTTTTAAAAACTGGCATTTATAAATCATACCCAACAAAACTATTTTTCAAAATAAAAATAAAGTAAAAACATTCTCACATAAAAATACATAGATTTTCTTGTTAGCAGACCCATCTGTTAAAAAATAGTAACAGAAAATTTTTAGGGTAAAAGCACATGTCCTCAGTCAGTAATTTGAAAAACACAAAAAAAGAAGACCACCAGGAACAGTAATCATAAAGGCACTATAAATGCATAGTTTTTCCTATTTCATCTCTGAAGTGATATAAAAAGTAATTATATGAAATTTTATATATAAAAATAGGGTGCCAAAAATGTATATACATTTTAAGAAAGGAAAAAAAACAAACTGTATTAACATTGTAATACAATGAAATATATATATATATATATATATATATATATATATATATATATATATATATTCTTGGACCTATAAAATATAGAAATGTGATATATTTGACAATAATATCACAAAGTATATGGGCAGAGGCAAAGTCATCTTGGAGTAAGAAAATGACACAAGATAACTTGAATCAACAGAAGCAACAAAGAGAACTTTTTATTTAGTCAATAAAGTTACGTACTTGTTCTTTTTTCTCTCAGCTTTTTTTTTTTTTTTTTTTTTTGAGGGCAGCAGTCACTGGCCCTCACATGTGGGACCGAACCGGGGCCGCTGGCTTCCCAAGCCAGCGCTTAACCACCGTGCGACTCGGCTGGCCTCTCTCAGCTTTTTAAAAGACATAATATTATATAAAATAAAATAAAATTGCATTTGTAGCATATATAGTTATACTTTATATTACATTAACAGCACAAAGGGGGGGACAGTCAAAAGAGCTGTTTAGGAATAATGTTTGTACAACTCACTGGAATTAAGTTCGTATAACCCTGAAGTGGATTATTAAAGAAGTTGTGTATGGTAAGCCATAGAGCAACCAAAAATGAAAATAGCTTTAAAATATAGTGGGAAAATCCTTAACAAAGTTAAAAGCTACACTAGAAAATATTCACTTAATGGAAAAGAAAGGAATAAAGGAGGGACACAGACGAGAAAAGCATGAGGTAATGTGGAAAACAAAACTAAACTGGCAGACATAAATTCAACATCAATAGAATTATTAAATGTCAGTGTTTAAATGATGTAATAAAAATGTAGAGCTTATCAGAGATTAAAAACAAGACCCAACTCTATACTGTATATAATAGACACACTTTAAATGCAATGCTAAAAATTTGTTGAAAATAAATGAATGGAAAAATTACAGCATGCAAACTTCAAATATAAGAAGGGTAAAGTCTTATACTAGTATCAGACATAACAGACTTTAAAACCAAATATGCTATTACAGTTAAAGAAAGTCATTTTCAAATGATAAAGTGATCAATCTATAAAAAGATATATTATAAACATGTTTTCCTAACAACAGACACTAAAATACACAGAGCAAAAACTGAGTACTGAAAGGAGAAATATACAATTCAATCATAATAGCTGGAGACTTCGATACCCTTCTCTAAATAATGCAGAAAACAGCTGGTCAGAAGATCTAAAAGGAAATTGAGGACTTAAAAACTTCGTAAAACAACTAGACCTAACAAAGCACTCCACCCGACAGCAGAATACACATTCTTCTCAAGTTCATAAGGAATATTCTATGGAATAGACCATATTCTAAAACATTCTTTAATAATTTAAAGTATTAAAATTATGCAAATATGCTCTCTGGCAATATTAAGCGAAATTAAAAATCAATAACAGAAAGAAATGTGGGGATTCACAAATATATGGAAATTAACACACTTTTCTAAACAATCAATGGGTTAAAAAAGAAACTGAAGAAAATTTAAAATATTTGCAATACATGAAAATGAAAACATGATATACCCAAACTTATTAGATGCATCTAAGGTAGTGCTTTCAAGCTATAAATGCTTATACTAACAAAGAAAATAATCTCAAGTCAATAACCTAACTTAAAAATTAAGAAGTTGGGAAAAAAAGAGCAAACAAAATCTAAAGCAAACAGACAGATGGTCTATTTATTAAACTGGAAATTAAGGAAATTGAGAATGGTTAAACAATAGAGAAAGTCAAGGAAACCAAAAGTTCATTATGTGTAATTACAACAAAATTGATAAAACTTTAACTAGATTGATCAAAAAAATATTCAAATTACTAAAATTAGCAGTAAAACAGCAGACATTATTTTGACCTACAGAAATAAAAATGATTATATGACAATACTTGAACTGTATGCATACAAATTAAATAACGTGGATGAAATAGATAAGTTCCTAGAAAGACAGAAACTACCGAAATTGACTCTAAGAAAATCTGAATAGACCTATACCATGTAGAGATTGAATCAGTAGTAAAAATATTTCCCACAAAAAAAAGCCTGTGACCTGATGGCTTCAATGGCAAATGCTACCAAACATTTAAAGAATAATAAATAGTTCTTCACACACTCTTCCAAACAAATTAGAAGAGGAAATAATATTTCCCAAGTTATTTTGTGAGGCCAGTATTGCTCTGGTACTGAAACCAGAAAAATGTATCAGAAGAAAAAAACTACAAACAGTTCACTAATTAATACAGACACAAAAATCCTCAATAAAATTCCAGCAAATCAAATCCAATGGCATATAAAAAGCAATATACACCACCAAGTTGCCTCTGTCAGAGGACTGAAAGGCTGACTTAATATCCAAATATCAATTAATGTAATATACTATATAACTAAAATAAATGATGAAAATCATGTGATTGTCTGAATAATTTGTGGCTCTTATTTTCATGTTTTAAGATAGCTACTAGATATTGATCATACCAAGTTTCAGAGAGTAGGAGGTAGAAATCAACACATGTCCATTCTTAAGGATCTTCTTGAAATCCATACTTATCTTCTGCTTATCCAACCTGTAAAACTAGTTGCAGGACATGAAAATATTGTAATGAGTTTGAGGAACTGAGTCTTTTATCTAGGCAGCAAATTTGGGAGGTAATTAACAACAATGTAAGTCACAGATAATAATTGAGGTTTCTTTAGAAAAGAACATGATTATTCACAAACGGTGAATAGAATGACAAGAGAAAAGAAACTACAAAGAAAAAGAAAACGGATATTAAAGATGCAAGCAGATTAGCAAGAAAGAAAATCTCAGAGACATAATCAGGAAGCTACAGACTAATTCAACTATGGAGGTTGAATACCAATAATTAATCAAAGTTCTCATAGTAAAATAAATTAGAATTTAACTCAAAAATATTCAAATTAAGGCCAGATGAATTCCAGTCACTTGACTCTGCATATGGCTTCTTTTGTCCCAGAATATTGATTTCAATATTAAGCAAATATGATTATGAATATGTCAGTATTTGCTGCCCTACTAAAAAGAAATGTGTAGAAATAAAAAAAAGTGATATCTCTACATATAAACACACACACATACACACACACACACACACACACACACACACACACACTGGGGGAGCCAAAAAATGTATACATATTTTGTTATTGGTATATGAGTATTACAATTTTAATACAGGTTTTTTTTTCCTTTCTTAAAATGTGTATACATTTTTTGGAACCGTGTGTGTGTGTGTGTGTGTGTGTGTGTGTGTGTGTGTGTGTGTAAATAAACATTACATATGTACATATTTAAAATTAAGGGCATTTAATGGAATATTCAACAACAACGAATCTAAAAGTTGATAATTATAAGGTAATTTATCCTTTCTTCCCTTTATTTAACAGTCAGCAAGGTAACTAGTATCTGTTTTCAGCTGCACTACCCAGAGACACTATACACCACTAACACCAAGAAATGGAGCCTAAATGTTTACTTAGAGCAAATGATCAAACAGCTTAGCATATATTAACTAATTAAACCTTTATCAGGTTAGAACAAATATTATCTCCATTATGTAGATGAGACAATTGAAGAACAAATAAATTAATTCCCTAAAATCAAACAGCTGCAGCTTGTAAATGATGGAGCCAGGACCCAATCTTGTTAGTCTGGCCCCAGAGCCCTTTCTCCCAAATAGTTTATTACACAGACTACCCTGGTAATTTGAACATTAAGAAAAATCAGCAGTTTTTGTTGTTGCTGTGTTTAATGGTAGCCAAGGGGAAGAATCACTTGAGGAAAAACGGTGGTCAAGAGCTTAAAATAGTGTATTAAATATTTTTAGTTAGTGGCATGACATAATGAAGCTGGGTAATTTCAAATGACTTAATAGCAATTAATTATGTGAAGACAGACATTTTGATTTAAATGCATCCTCCTGAAAATGAGAAGAGAGAGACACAGAGAGACAGAGATAAGCGGAGAAAGCTCAACGGCATGAATTGGGTATTGATGTAGAGTTAAGGAGTCTTCTTTAACATGGCTAAAATGTCATCGTTTTAAAATGCTGATGGTATAAAGCTTTCAATGGATGAAAGGTTGAAATTATTGGAAAAAATGAGATGGATAACATTAGAATCCGAATTTCTGTTAAATTACTGCTATGCTTGTTACATTTACTTAAGTAGTTTACTGCCAAGTGGGATAACATCCACATGTTTATCTATTGAATAATATTGACTATAAAATATCCTTTTATATATAATATACTATATATTATATATACATAACACATTATATATATATATAATCTTTATCATTGGAGACAGGAGATCAGTAAATTTAGGACTATCTTCACCTTCCTCGGTTGAGTCTAGGTTTTCTCAGACCTATTGACTGTACACTTTATTTTCCCCTTCACTTTGCTTAATCATATCTCACATAAGAAGCAGCCCAGTGGAGGTACATTTTTGAAGTCATATGTCAGAAACCATCCCTATTTTACCTTGAAACTTGATAAAATTTGGGGCTTGTAATAAGAATTCTAGAGTAAAAATTGCTTTCCTTAGAATTAATAAGACATAATTCATAATCATCCACCTTCAAGAATTGCTATTTAGAGGCCTGGTGTGATTGTAATTCTATGTTTTATTGTATGTGATTACATTTAACTGAGAAATTTTAGGAACTTTTTTCTGTATTCCTGAAATTCATGATGAATCTCATGTCTTTTTTCTTTTAAGGAAATTCTCGCATTCTAGAATTTTTTTATCCTAGTATTCATTTGTTTCCTACTATCTGGTTTATTCTGTCTCATTATCATTAACAAAATGTTCAAACATAGGATTTATTCTTGAATTATTTTATCCCTTTTCACCAAGTTGTTGATCTTTTTGTCTTGTTTGTTGTTTTCAGAAAGATTCTTTTTTTTTTCATTTTATTTTGCAGCACTGCAAGTACTGCTATACTTAATTTGGCTAATATAATCGTACATTTACTTTTCAAAAGATTTTTCTTGCCTCAGTATCCCTTTTTGTTTTAATGGATGGTATAACTTCCATGATGTCTTTGAAGATGTTGACTTTATTTATTAGTTATGTATTCATATAAGTCAAGTATTCATTTGCACAAATTAATAAGAAAAACAGTACTGAATAATCTCTAAATTGCATCATTCTACTGACAACGTAACTAAACAAGAGCTACATTTCCCATCACTCCTTTCCCTATTACCCCAAGTGAAATTTGGTCAAAATAACTAGTTTGAGATTTGGAAGGCAGACAAAAAGCAGGAGACTGTAATCTGTGATGCTGACATTGTTATAGCTGTTAACCAATGAATAGATGCAGAAATGCCCAACAGATTCAAGCTTGTTCTTGATCTTCACCATAGATATCTATATTAATAGATCTTCCTGACAAAGCCTGATAAAAAAGAAAAACAGTGTTCTTTTGCTAACCCTAAGACGTTTAGTTGTTGATCACAGAGGCAAAAACTTTCTCTGCTGCTCTTTCAGCTCCCCCTTTCTCATTCTACTTTTGTGACTTAATTTGCTGTTCTCAAATTGAAAGGTTGTTGATATCTTTAATGTTCTAATTCGACCTTTAAGACCTTCACATCTATAGCTCCTCTCACAATTGTGTAGATATAATTCCTATATTAATTATTTCATAATTTATAATATTGTCTGCTACCATGATAAAATAGTTATACACCGGGTATCTTTCTTTTGTACCAGAACTCAGAAGGCAAGAAAACAATATTTCAACATTGAATGTTGATGCTTTGTTTAGTAGATATCATTTATCAGGTTAAGAATGCTTTTTTTGTTGTTTTTTTGGGGGGGTTTTGGGGTTTTTGAGGGCAGTGGCACTGGCTCTCATATGTGGGACCGAACCGGGGCTGCTGGCTTCCCAAGCCAGCGCTTAACCACGGCGTCATTCGGCCGGCCCAAGAATGTTTTTGTAACAAAACAGAAACAGATTCATAGAAACAGAGACCAAAGGGATGGTTACCAGAGGGAAGGAAATGGAGGGGGGGGAATGAATGAAACAAAGATTAAGGGGAATACAGTCAATAATATTGTGATAAGTTTGCATGGTGACAGATGATTATTAGAATTAATGGGGGGTGATCACATCGTAAGGTATAAAAATGTCAAATCACTATATTGCCCACCTGAAACTAATATAACCAACATAAAATTGTATACCAATTATACGTAATTTTTAAAGAATTGTCTTTTACTAGTGTGCTGAGAATATTAAATTACCGTTTAACTTAATCAAATAAATTTTATTTTTTTGAGATAATGTAAGAATTCTATTCTTAATGGATAATTACATTGGTTTTTGAATTATAAACAAAACTTACATTCTTGGAATAAACCCTATTATTATATTTATTGTGAAAATTCAATTTGCTAATATGTTGTTTCTGAGTGTTGTATGTATTTTCATGGTTTCTATTTTCCTTTAATTTTCTTACACATGCAATGTCCCTGGGTTAATATCAGAGTTATACCGGCTTCAAAACTTAACTAAGATTTATATTATTTCTTCTTTCAAAGTTTATCATTTTTTTGTCAAATATTGTTTTAATTTAAAACTCAACAGATGTAAGATTATCCATACTTTTTATTTCTACTTCTGTCAGTTTTGGTTAAGATGATTCTTTAAGAAATATATCTATTTTTTTATTTTCATATATATTGACATAAATTTCTTAAAAATATCTTAATTATATTTCTTTTAGCTTGGGAAGGGCTTGCAATGGTGTCCGATTTTACTTTCCTGACAGTGGAAGTTATAGTTTCACATTTTTAAATCAATCTGATTGAAGATTTATCAAAGTATTACTCTTTGCAAAAACAAAATTTGACTACATTATTTATGTTTTGTTTTTTTATTTTGGCTTATATATTTTTATTCCCTTCTGTTTTTCTTTGGTTTTAATAGCTATACTTATTCTAAATTATTTAGGTGAGTGCTTAGAATTTTATTATATATATTTTGTTTTCTAACATACATAATTAAAGTTATGAATTTCTCTCAAGGCACTAATTTAGCTGTATCCTACACATTTTTATTAAGATAATATTTTTGTACTTTTACGTTTATAATAAAATTAAGAGAGGAAATACAGACATTTCCCATGACCTTCTCTGGTCTCACATATGCACAGCCTCTTCCATTATTAATATTCTCCACCAGAGAGGTACATTTGTTATAATTGATGAACCTACACTGACACATCATAATCACCCAAAGTTTAGAGTTTACATTATGGATCACTCATCATATTGTACAGTCTATGTGTTTGGACAAATGTATAATGACATGTATTCATCATTATCATGTCATACAGAGTATTTACTTCACTGACCTATAAATCCTCTGTGATCTATTCATTCATCTCCCTAGAAATCACTGATTTGTTTTATTGCCTTTGTTGTCTTTCCTTTTCTTGAATGTGATATAGTTGATATACATACAGTATGTAGACTTTTCAGATTGTATTATTTTGCTTAGTAATATTCATCAGTTTCCTCCTTGACTTTTCATGGATGGATAGCTCATTTCTTTTTTGCACTGATAATATTCCATTGTCTAGATATCCCACAATTTATTTATCCATCCATCTATTGAAAGGCATCAGTGTTGTTTCCAAGATTTAGCAATAATAGATAAAGCTGCCATAAATATACATGTGGAAGTTTTTATGTAAATATAGGTTTTCAAATCCTTTAGGTAAAAATCAAGCAGCACTATTAATGGATTTCATGGTATTAGTATGTTGTTTTGTAAGAAACTGCCAAACGGTCTCCCAAAGTGGCTGTGCCATTTTGCACTACTACCAGCAATGAAAGAGAATCCCTGTTGCTCCACATCATCACCAGCATTTGTTGCTATCAGGGTTCCAGATTTGGGCAATTCTAACATGTGTATAGTGTTGCGGTTCCCTGATGGCACATGATGTCAAACGTCTCTTTGTACGCTTGTTTGCCATCTGTATATCTTATTTGGTAAGGTGTCCGTTAAGGCCGTTGGCCTGTTTTTTTAATCAGGTTGTTTGTTTTCTTACTGTTAAGTGTTCTTTATATATTTTGGATAATAGCCCTTTATTGGATGTGTCTTTTACAAATAGTTTCTCCAGTCTGTGGCTTGTCTTCTAATTCTCTTAACATTGTCTTTTGCAAAGCAGAAGTTTTAGTTTTGTTGATGTCCAGTGTATCCATTATTTTTTCACAATTATGCCTTTGGTGTTATATCTTAAAAGCCATTGCCATACCCAAGGTCATCCAGGTTTTCTTGTACAGCTTTATAGTTTTGTGCAAACTAATCCTTGAAACAAAATTCTTTATTGAAATATTGTTTTGGTTGATGGCTGTAAATTGGAGAGAGTTGGGTATATGTGTCCTAAAATTGGCAAAATTGCTATATTCCCCTATTTTTTTCTTTTTTAGGGAAGGTAGATATGATAATGTAAAGGGAGAATAAGAGAGTGACTTACTAAAGGTTGGTGGCAACACTTTGAAGCACATACAGAATTATGAAAGATAAGGAGTAAGGAAAGATTTGCACCATAACCTTAAATAGTTCCTATTCTCAATTAATACTTTGAGATTAAGAGAAGAAAAATTAAGCAAATAATTAAAAGTGAGTCATTAAAATTAAATAAAACATAAAGCTGTCTTATTACTTAACTTTACTGGATATGGATATAGGATGCATAATGCATACATTATCTCTGATCTCAATGAAATTATAGAATCACTATCAGTTATGAAGAAATTATAAAATATAGTCAAAATCTAATCCTCCATATCCTTTGGGACTTAGGAAATAGAGCACAGAAATATAAATGCATACGTTATGGTACAACATCCAGGGGGATAAGCCTGATACTGATCTGATATGGATAGGATGATTTATATTACATTTAAAGAAATCTTGGGAAATTTTTATTATTTTGAAACTCAATGCCATTACAAAAAGGAGGTGAAGGGTCTCACCATTACCCTATCTTTTAATCAGAATTGATAATACAAATGAATATTTTGAGATCAAGTGAATGCATTAAAATACCAGGTAATAATTATATTTCTGAATATACTTTATTGTTTATAAATGTAAAATGTATGATTAAATTCATTTCAGCAAAGATTAAGAAGAAAAACATTTCTATAACACAAGACTGAATATTACAATATTCAATGTAATTTGAAAGTGCTATTAGCTATAAATTTAGCAAATTTTATGTGTTTATGTTAGGTTTACTAAGAAAAATAAAAATGCACTGAAACACAAAGAAATTATAACCTGGAATAGTCTAAATATATTATCTAAAATGCCTAGTTTTCAATATCTACAAGAAATATGAAATATCCAAAGAAACACAAGTCTGAACAGTATACTTAAAATACAGCAGTCAAAAAGAGACTAGAAAAAAGGTTTAAACCCATGAAAGTATATTTAACCTCACCACTTTTTTAGTCATCAATTTAGGAGAAAAAAAAAAATCCGTAACATCATAGAAGGGTAACTATGGGGCTAATTCTTATATTTACAGTACAAATAAAATTGTTCCAACTCTGAAATAGGAGAATTTGGCAATATTTTTTGAAATATAAAATGCATATGCCCTTTGCTTATCAATCAAAAAGTGATAAAATTCATGTCATCATGCATCTTAATTAAAAGTAAAGAGAAATATTTCATTATATATATATATATATAGTTATATATAATATATATTTATATAACTTCTTCATGTAATTAGAAGAATTGAAAAGAAGGAAAGGAACAAAAAAAAACAAAACCCAACAAAAGAAACTGTGAAGAGATGACCAAAGGTTGTAGAAAAAAAAACATGAGAATATGATATCCTGGTAGCTAAGGTTAAAAAAAATTAGTTGTCTCTTTGTTTTAACATAGGGAGTGAGCAACTATCTCTAAACACTACTGAGGAATCACCATTGTTATTTCACAATGTAAAGGTTACTGTAAAGACTCATCATGAGCTGTTTCAGTTCAGTCATAGAGATAAAATCCTGATTATAGTGAGTTGAGGAGAAAATAGGGGGTGGAAAATTAGAATTAGCAAATATTTAATAGCGAGTTTTGCTTTTAATAATAACAAAATTGGACAGAAGCCAAAGAGTTATTTGATATCAATAAATGCTTTTCTAAATATGTATTCTGATTAGAATGATCCAGCAGAGAAAAAACGTTAGTGCTGCAAAAGGAGAGAAAATTATTCCCATAACAAGTCCTTCAATGGGCAAAAGTGCTTAGGAGAAACAGGACATGTAGAGGAGGTAATCTTTTTTCTTAGGTTGGGCTTCCATAACAAAAACTGACTGGGTTACTTAAAAAACATAAATCATTTCCTCACAGTTCTGGTGGCGAAGAGTCTGAGATCAGAATGACAAATGGTTGATTTCCTGTGAGAATTATCTTCCTCGCTTACAGACATAGATATCCACCTTCTCCTGTGCCTTTACATGACAGAGGGGTGGAGGAGGGAGCCAGACAGGGAGAGAGGGAGAGGAGGAGAGGAAGAGGGGAGGAGGAGAGGAGGGAGGAAAAGGAGGGGGGAGAGAGGTTGGTTGTTCTCCAGTATCTCTTCTTCTAAGAGCACAAATCCTATCATGAGGGCCTTACCCTCAAGACCTCTTCTAAACCAGATTGCCTCCCAAAAGCCCCATCTCTAAATACCACAACATTGGGGGCTGGGATTTCCACATATGAATTTGGTGAGCAAGACACAATTCAGTCCATAGCATCAATTATGGAAGCATAGGAAGATTGTTTGGGGACATATGCCCTTAGATTGACAGATTTAGCAAAATGTGTTTGTTTTGTTTTTTTCTAATAAATGTGGTTATGTATTTTTATTTTGATACATTTTAAAGCCATTTTTATTTCCTTCCCTTTGCCCAACTTGAGGAACTTCTTTGCTCATTTCTTCTAATAAGATCATCAAAGCAGAATAAAGAGCCAGGAGAGCACTTTGAAGTTTTAAGAAAATGGAACATTACCCTTTTTAATATATGAGATGAAATCACACTAATGTCATATGACACATTTCAAGGATATCATTCTAATATTAAGAGCCAAAAATTGGAAACATTTGAAATGTCCATTGACAAAAGCCTGATTAAATAAATATCAGTGTAGCTATAAAAACTTATGCTATAACAAAAGTAAAGCACAATGAGGATGCTATCTGTGATCTCCAAGATTCACAGTGGAAAGAAAAGCAATCCAAGGCATGGAGTATAACCTGAGAAGCCATCATACACACACATAGGAGGTCACTTAAGTTTGTGAACTCACCCTAGAAAGAGTACTACATACCTCATGCTGAATATCACTACAATCACCTTCAAAGTACACCCCTTGGGAAGCTATGCACTAACGCCAGCACCTAGTTCACTCTTCAAAGCAGTTTTGGAACTCTTTCTCTGGAATAGCCATCAGAACTGTCATCATATTACCTTTGAAGTCCTGAATGTCATCAAAATGTCTTCCTTTTGATATTTCTTGTATCTCCAGGTAAAGAAGTCATTGAGGGCCAGATCAGATGAGTAGGGAGGGTGTCCCAATAGAGTTATTTGTTTACTAGCTAAAAATTCCCTCACAGACAGTGCCGTGTGAGCTAGTGCACTGTCATGATGCAAGATCCATGAATTGTTGGCGAAAGGTCAAAAGGTTCGGGTTGTTTTCATCTGACATTTTAGCATTTTTTCAGCACTTCCCAATAGTAAACTTGGTTAACTGTTAGTACAAATCATCAATAATGCCTCTGATATCAAAAAATTAGAAAAATGGTGCAATAGACAGAAGCTGTGCTACCTACCTCCCAGGAGCACACCAAAATTACATACAAATTATACAGCATTCAACCCTGGAGGTCCCCGGAACACTAGATGAACGCAACCACTAAATGAAGAACATAAAGAGGAGGCCATGTCGGGTCTGGTAGGAGGGGCGCAGATGAGAGAGGGCGAGCCCCGTGAGGAAAGTCCCATCTGTGGGAAGTTTGTCTGGTTGGGGGAGAGACCCTCCAGCTGCACTCCAAGCTCACCAACCTAGAGTTCCTTTGCCGGGAAGAGGAGTTCTAATATAGCCGGCAGTAAATTGGTGAGGACTCTCTTTGCTCAGCTCGGTGAGGCTAAGAGCGACTAGAGAACCAGTGGGGCCAGCGCCCGGGCTTGCTCGCCTCTGAGCACTTACCTGGTTCCTGGTGGAGGGAGTGGCTGTGTGAGCCGGGAGCCTGCGGGGACGGACTGAACTGAGCACCTTTGGTGCAAAGGCTGGAGTTCTTTGGACTGTTGTTCCTGTGGTGTGAAGCCTGCACGCGAGTGGTGTAAGGAGGGCACCATTTTGTCGGACTTGGGCCCTCCCACGGAGGATCAGTTCCGAGACCTCATTGGTCTGGTGGAATTGGCGCAGAAGTGCGTGTGTGCGTGCGCACGTGCATGTGGCCTTGGATCCCCACCCTCCGCCCGGCTTATACTGCGTTGCCAAGGAAATGCTGGGCAGGTGCCCTCCGGCTCCAACAGGCTGTTCACTAAGACCCGCAAGTGCGCGAGCTGCCTCGGATCCCCACCCTCCACATGGCTTGTGCTGCGTTGCCAGGAAAACACCTGCTGGGCATGCTCCGGCTCCAACAGGCTGCTCACTGAGACTTGGGAATGTGCAAGCCGCCTCGGGTCCCCGCTCTCCGCACTGTGCTTGCAGAGTTGCCAGGCTGGTGATTGGTTGTTGGGCTGCTTGGCCTGATCTGCGAGTGGCTGATTGGGACAGGCTGAGACTGGGAGTTTTCCTGGGAGTGTTGGGCCGTGAGCTGTGTGCCTGCGTGATCCAGCCAGGGCTCTCCTGGTGATCTAATACATCAAAGCAATCCCAGTGTGACAGCCAGAATGGGGAAACAAAGAAACATGTCACAAGTAAAAGATCAGAAGAAACGTCTAAAAATGGAACCAAATGAAACAGGGATCCAACCTTTCAGAGACAGAGTTTAGAACACTGATGATAAGAATGTTTAAGGAACTTAGCGAGGACATAAAGAGGACATAAAAAACAACCAGTTAGAACTAAAGAATACAATAACTGGAATGAAGAACACACTCGAAGGAACCACTGGCAACTCATAGGAATACCAGAAGGAGAAGAGAAGAAGCAAGGGGTCGAAAATGTATTTGAAAAAATAATGACTGAAAACTTCCCTACCCTGGTGAAGGAAATCAACATACATGCCCAGGAAGTGCAGAGGGTTCCAAACAAGCTGAACCCAAACAGGTCCACACCAACACACATCAGAGTTAAAATGACAAAGGTTAAAGACAGAGACAGAATCCTAGAGGCAGTAAGAGAAAGACAGCAGGTTACATACAAAGGAACTCCTGTTAGACTAACAGCTGACTTATCTACAGAAACTCTGCAGGCCAGAAGGGAATGGCAGGAGATATTCAAAGTGACACAAAATAACGGCCTACAACCAAGATTGCTCTACCCAGCACGGCTATCACTTAAAATTGAAGGAGAAATAAAGAGCTTCTCAGAAAAGAATAAGCTGAAGGAATTCATTACCACCAAACCAGCATTGCAAGAAATGTTAAAAAGGCTTTTTTTAAACAAAAGAAAGGGGTAAACAAGCTAACCCAGGGAGATCAGGAATACAAATAACAAAATGGCAATACATATGCACCTATCAAGAATCATTTTAAATGTGAATGGGCTAAATGCTCCAATCAAAAGACAGAGTGCCTGAGTGGATAAGAAAATAGGACACATGTATATGTTGTTTACAGATGGAATAAGATATTTCATGCAAATGGAAATGAGGGGAAAAAAAGCTGGACTACCAATACTTATTTTGGACAAAATAGACTGTAAAATGACTACAATAAAAGAAAAAGAAGGCCACTATATCCCTAATAAACATCTATGCACCCAACATAGGAACTCCTAATTACATATAACAGATTTTGACAGACATAATGACAGAGATCAACAGTAACACTGTCATAGCAGGGGACTTCAACACCATTGTCACCAATGGATAGACCCTTTAGACAGAAAATCAACACAGAGAGAGGGGCCTTAAATGATACTTTAGACCAGCTGGACTTCGTTGATATTTTTAGAGCATTTCACCCTGACAAAACAGAATATACATTCTTCTCAAATACACATGGGACATTTTCCAAGATAGACCATGTTAGGCCACAAAACAAGTCTCAGTAAATTTAAGAAGATTGAAGTCATATCAAGCAGATATAAAGGAAAAACTGATGGTTGCTGGTTGGGAGGGACTCGGGAAGAGGGAGAGGGGGAAGGTTTTGGACAGTGTAGGTGGGACTACAATGTTGCTGCAGGGATATGGGGGCAGTTCTGGGAACGTAATTGATAATGTTGTGAAGGGATTCTTATGTTGTGTGAAATAAGTCAGTCGGAGAAGGACAGGTACCATGTGATCTCACTTGTGTGTGGAGTCTGAAGAGCTGAGGGAACGATCAAAGTAAACAAACTTGTAGATGTAGAGGAAAAACTGAGGGTTGCTAGTTGGGAAGGGGGTGGGGATGGGGAAAGGGATTAGACAGCATAAATAGACTACTACAATATTGCCACAGGGATATGAAACACAATTCTAGGGATATAATAATGTTGTAAGAATTTTGTGGCATGTCAGATAGTCATATGTCTTGTTAGGGAGACCACTTCATGGATGGAGTATAGGCTTGATCACTGCACTGTACACCTGAAGCTGATGTTGTATATTATTGTATGCCAACTGTAACTGAATATGTGGATGGTCACAGGATGTGGAGTATACTGTGGAGGGGAGTCAGGGGAGTTGTGATAGATATGTATGATATGGGGAGGGAGTGTGGTGGTGAACTGGGGGAGGGGTTGTCAGTTTGGGGGGTAAAGAGTATAACTATTGCATTGTGTTGTACACCTTAAACTAATAAAAAAAAAAGTTAGCAACATCTTGGCAACAAGTTCGGGCACTTAATTGTCCAAGTGTGTGTTTGTGTGTGTAAAAGAATGGTTATATTTATACCTTTATTGACATAGAATATTGCTAAAATAATAGGAAAAATACACTATTAGAGATCACATCCATTGCATTTATTTGCTTACCATCTGTCTTACTCATAATTCTGTGAATTCTGAAAGTTCATATATATATATTCTTATATATACATATATACACTTTAAATATACTATTTTAGAAGAACGTAAAATGGAAAAATGTGGGAGACAGAAACAGATATGAAGTTGTTGCCATGGTTCCTAACATAATAATTGTTGATATATAATATTCATTTCAAACAATATTTTCAAATATGAAAAATAATGAATGGATAGGGCCGGCTGAGTGGCACATTAGTTAAGAGCTGGCTTGGGATGCCAGCTCTGAGCGGCAGGGCCCTGGTTCGGATCCCACATATGAGGTCCAGCGACACTGCCCTCTAGAGCTAAGATGGTGAACAACAGCTCCACCTGGAGCTGGGCTGCTGTGAGTGGCAGGCGACAGTGTAGGCTGCAGCCCCTGCTGCAGTGAGTTGCCATAGACTACAGAGAGTGGCCGGCAGCCAGCATGAGCTGCCAAAAGCCACTGTGAGAGGCCGTCCAGAGGCCAGCAATTGATCTGCCTCATCTGGGGAAAGTGCAATGACAATACCAACGTGGGCCAGTGAAGCAACGTCTCCACAACTAGACTGAAGAACAAAAAGGACAGCAACTTGTCTGTTCCCTTTCCCCCATTCCCCAACGCTGTTCCCCTCCCCCAATTCCCCAATAAAAATCTTTGAAAAAAATAAAATAATGAACAGATAAAAGAATAAAGGAATGGAATTAATATACTATCTTGTAAGCACTTTTCAGAGCATCTATTGAATGCTAAGCATTATCTATTATACATTTCTTTGAAATTAGCCTACACCTCAAATCAAGGTTGATGTATTTATAGTTTATATATTTATAATACAGAACATTAATTGAAGTGCAAACTGTGGACATAAGAAACCCAAACCTGAAGAGAATTTTTATGAGTTTATCTGAGCCAAATTGACACCATGCCAAGAAGATCTCAAAGGCTCAGGAAAATGACAGTTGTGCAGTTTCTTTTCTATGTTTGGAATTAAGAAGGGAACATAAGGAACATTACATGAAGATGGGAGAAGGCAAGGTACAGGATAGTTAAGGATATTATAAGCTCCTTTGTGGGTGGTTACACCTCCCAGAGGTCCCAGAGGCATGTCAAAGGTGTGTTAACCTAGATGCACAAGAGCAATGGACAGGGCTGGCTTAAGGCAAAGATAAAACTTACTATATGCCTGGGGCATGACTATCCACCATGATCTGCCCAATTAAGAATTTCTGATCACATCACCCTAAGAGTTTACTTTCAGTCAGATTTATTACAGATCTCCCTTTGCATCCACAAAACTTTTAATAATACACCTTTCTTCTGCCTCATTTATTATACCATGCTTCCTTCCCTAGGTCCTACTTCCCATAACTTTTGGCATTGAATTAAAAGAAAAAAGAGGAAAAAATGGACTACTAGTTAGAAAAGCGGGGCTTCAGCAACCACCTTATTAGTGTCATATTTTAATTTTCTCATTTGTAAGGAATTTCAACTGCTTAAGTAGTCATGTTCTTCATAGCACATCTCTCTTCTGCTGTGAAATGCAGTTACAAGGGGCTCACAAAATAATCAGCCTCTTTGAAATCACTTAGCTAGAGCTAAATAAGTCCTAGGTCCAATTATATTAATGAAGCTTTAAAGAGAACTGCTCATTTGGAGGCTGCACTAAAGTGTTCAATTGTTGCTTGTACAGCGGCCTGAAAATATATATGTCAATATCTTAGAATTTTATAGATACAATTAAACTTGGTTAATCTTGATAATATGATTAATAGGATTAATCTATAACATTTTATTTATCAGTTTGCCAATGAAATCCAAATTTATATATTAATGCCTCTCCAAAAGCCATCAAAACAGAGAGTATGATAATTATAATATGTGGATCACTGTAGCTTTGTTGAATTTTGAAGATTTATTTGATTGTAATGACATTCACAGTGGCTGACGTAAATTAGCTGTGAGTTGTTCTTCTGTAACCTACCTCTTCTTCCTCTTCATTCTTCTATATATCATCTAATATCAACTTTTTTGGCCATTGTATTTGTTTTATCTGAAATAAAGGCATTCGTTTTTTTCTTGAAAAATTTTAGTACTATTTGAATACAAAGAATAAGGTAAACATAGAAATTAGTTATTTTTCAAGAAATACCCAAAAATTGACTTTCGCATTGTATCTTTCTAGGCCAAGCTCTCAGAATTAATTTCATCTTTCCCACACTCATAGTTCACATTTTCTCTAGCATGTCATTTTAACATTATGAAGAGGTTTTTTCATTGCTTTTTTTCAGTGAGTTATTAGAAAAATGTATGGTTTCATTAAACTGATCTGCAGGGGTACTAGAGACTGTGCTTCACTTGAATTAACTGTTCAACCCTGTGTTCTTTATAGGACATCATCATGATGGCTCTGAATTGATCACTGTATTATAATAACTTGGCCACTGAAATGTTTGATGGAGGTAGAACACAGTAGACTTTTATTGACCCATTCTAGCACGTAAGGTCTTATATTTTCTATATTTTACCACCCTAATGATTGACACTTTCTGGTTAAATATCAAATGTTTATTATTTTTAAAAAAATTTTCTGCCAGTTTTTAAAAAGAAATATATTTAAACTATCCAAATACAAAATGTGGATCAGCTAACTTGTATATATTTGTTCTTTCCTGCCCCTGCTTTATTCATTGTTTCCTTTGTGAGTGTTGGAATGAAGGAAGCAAAACAAATCTGGTGAGTTTAGAATAATAATAATCAGGTTAATATACTATATGCTTCACGTTTATTGCTGAGCAATGAAACATGAGTCTAAAGATAAAGGATAAATTATTAGATCCTTATAAATCATGAAGAAATAAAATATAAGAATATTTAAGTTAAATAATAATTTGTTTCAAGATGGATATTTAAAAGACATTACCTTAGGGCCTGCCGAGTGGTGCGGTGGTTAAGCGCTGGCTTGGGAAGCCAGTGGCCCGGGTTCGAGTCCCACATATGAGCCCAGTGACACTGCCCTCAAAAAAAAATTGTATCAATAAAAGACATTACCGGGCCGGCCGAGTGGCGTGGTGGTTGGGCGCTGGCTTGGGAAACCAGCAGCCCTGGTTCGGGTCCCACATATGAGGGCCAATGACACTGCCCTTAAAAAAAAAAAAAAAAGACATTACCTTGAATTTTGATATGATGGAAATTTTTTTACTACAATATGACTTAATTTAAAAATATTATAGTGAAACATATGCTCAATGTAGAAACTTTACAAAATACTGCACAGTGTAACACTCATTCAAAATAACCATAAGAACAATCCACAATGATATCACCACAAATAACACCATTAACAAGTTGGTGGTATTTTAAAATGTTTTCAACTCTGACTCTATAAAGGATACTAAACATGGACTTTGGAATCTATTCAGCTCTTACTTATACTTATCAGGCAAATCATTTAACCACTAAATATTTAAGAATGAGTTTCTATTGGTAAAATGGAAAGGATAAATATAATGTGTGCAAATCAATGAGCCATTATGCATAAAGTTTAGCTATTGTAGCTCTATAGACAAAATGGCGATAATAATGA
The DNA here is from genome assembly GCA_033961575.1 of Aselliscus stoliczkanus. Taxonomy (NCBI): domain Eukaryota; kingdom Metazoa; phylum Chordata; class Mammalia; order Chiroptera; family Hipposideridae; genus Aselliscus; species Aselliscus stoliczkanus. The sequence continues at coordinate 188,844,935 of CM066728.1, forward strand.
AGTTGATGATAATGATGAATCTTCCCCCAAAGTAGCCAAGTTAGAAAAATAGTGTGCCAAAAAAATGCATACACATTTTAAGAAAGGAAAAAAAACATTAAAATTGGTATAATACTCAATAAATACCAATAATAAAAGATGAATACAAGTCATGTTGGACTTCTGCAGTTACAAGAGGTGCTCAAAGTGGTTACCATCAGTGTCCAGACACTTCTAACTACAGTGAACTACTGCTTGAGCAACATTGACCGAAGTGTGCACTTGTATATTTTTTTTGGCACCCTTGATATATACAATGAAATATTACTCAGCCATAAGAAAAGATGAAATATTGCCATTGGCAACAACATGAATGGATCTTGAGATTATCATGCTAATTGAAATAAGTCAGGCAGAAATAATCGAAAACCATATGACTTTACTTATATATGGGATGTAAAACTGAAAGCAACAAATGAAAAAACAAAATCTCATAGACACAGACAACAATTTAGTGGCCAGAGGGTATGGGGGAAGGGAGGTGGAAGAAGAAGGTAAAAGGAGTTAAATACATGGTGATGGAAGGAAAACTGACTCCGCGTGGTGAACACACAATGCACTATATAGATGATGTATTATATAATTGTACACTTTAAACCTATATAATTTTATTAACCAACGTCACCCCAATAAACTTAATAAAATGTATATAATCTGAATCTTTGAGGAAATAGAATTAAATATGAAGCCATATGACATCAGGTCACTGTCTTTTTAGGAATGTACATTTAAGAAACTATTCTGCATAGTTATTGCTATGCATCTATGTTTCAAGTGTCTTGAATGTAAAGGGGTAAGATAATTTTTTTCACACATTAATTGCACTGCCTACTTAAAAAACAACAACAAAAATAAATTCCTATTCTTAAACAAACATGCAGTCTTTCATAGCTGGTACCCTATTAACCCAGGGGACTCACCTCCCATCAATGTTTCAGAGCATCACCAATTCTAGCAGTGATGCTAAACTTCTAACCTTTCCACTAAGGCACTGTGTTTCATCATACCTCCAAATTATGCATAAGCATTTCTCTGTAACTAGAATGCAACTTTCCTTCTATTAATACATGCTATTTATCAAAGGATGCATCTTTCCACACTCATCTTATTCTGGCAGCTTCAATTGCTGCCCAGGTTTAATTGTACACTCTTGCCTTTGTGTTTTTATTAGTTTTCCATTATAGCTGTATAATTAGTCAGTCTTATTGTACTATAATTACCTGAGAGTCAGCTACGAGAGACGCCTGCCTTTCTCTTAATATTTTTTCTTACCTGAGATGATACCTGGCACTTACTATGTAACCTTAATGTTTTTGTGTGACCCTTGATACTACCAGCTTTAATTGTTTTATTATTTCTTAGAGAGACTTAAGGTTATGTATATATAACTATTTTTACATATTTTTTTCATCTGCTAAATTTGGCTCAGGAGGGGAACAATTTATGATACCTAGGGAGGTTTGGGATCCTATATTTCTGCACTGCATTTCAAGAGAAATTTCAAAGCAATTACAGTACTCTATGATTCAAAAGGTGAGTGAGTATATTCTGAAACTGCTAATGTTAAAAACTCTTTAGATCCTAAACTGTTCCCATACCATAGCTTTTATGATAGAAAGTTATAAAAATGATTGTTAGTTTTATGTGTCAACAAGGCTAGGCTATTGAATACAACTATTTAACTATCAAACACTAATCTAGGTGCTGCTATGAAAGTATCATGTAGCTGTGGTTAACATTGCCAATCAGTTAATTTTAAGTAGGCTACCCTTGATAAAGTGGATGGGCCTCACCCAATCAGTTGAAAGTAATTTAGAGCCAAAACTAAGGTTTACCAAAGAAGAAATTCTGCCTCAAGACTGCAGGCTCACAGTAACTTTCATATTCTGAGTTTTCAGGCTGTATGCCCACCCTTTGGATTTTGAACTTGGCTACAATTTCACTAGGGACTCACTCACCTTTGAAATTACAGAGTCCTTTAATTGCTTTGAAATTCAACCTTGAAATGCAGTACAGTAACATAGGATCACATAAATCAATTCCAGAGAACCCTGACTGATACACACAGCATAAAAAGTTATAAAGAATACAAGAGAAGCAAACAAAATATAAACAGGACACATAATAAATATTAATGAAATGTTAATCTTATCAGTTTTTTCAGGACAAAGAAATATAAAAGGTAATATTCTGATAATAGCACTAATAAACATTGAAAATATAGACTGACTTATACACAGTACTTTGGTTGATTCCATGTGATGCTTTCATACAGAAAATGTGAATGTGATGTCAGATAACAATTACAACCATATTCACATTAAGCATGGAAAAAGTCAGAAAAACATAAAGCAAATATAACATTTCTCAGTGTTAAACCTTGCAGTGTTTTGGCTGCTAGATGTAATTATTTCTGGTAATAATAATCTAAAGCATAGCATTATGCTTACATTTAGTTGTCATAAAGTAAAATTTCCAAATGAAATCCAGAGGAACAAACATTATTTTATGCTCTTCTATCATGTATATTAACAATATAGCATTTGGTATATTTAAAGCATTTATTAGAATATGCTTTTATCCATATACCTCCTGGTCTGTACTTTCAAATTGAGAGAGAAAGGGAGAAAAAAAGGGAAAATGGGGAAGAGGAGGAAGAGAACAGGAATAGGTTTTGCTTTCATGAATAGACTATTTCCAACATCTATATGTCTGTGAGAATCATATCATATATTTATCAATAAGCCTACATTTTTCCTCACCCACTTTTGAAAGTGATTATGTATTTCTATATTTTAATTTACATTGTATTTCCAAAACTGTAATGTATTTCTATGAGTACTTCTGGCAGACTCTGGCCTGTCATACAATTATTTGCACATAACTGATGACTTTCACACAAATGCAAAGCCCCATAGATTCCAGAACAAATCCTGGCCAAGGAATGAAGCGTATCAGAATTCATGGTAGATGTACTTTGGATTTGGAATAGGGAATACTTGTGTGGAGCCCAGAGCATCCCCATGCTGCCCAATCACTAGCCTGCCATATTGTCCTAAACCAGAAAATCAGGCTTCTACTAAGTTTTTCTCATGTACAATTTTAGATTTATGCTAAGTGGAAATTCCTGCCTGAATCTCAGACCCCTGGAATAGTGTCCTTCATAGGTAATACATTACCTACCAAGCTAAGCTTTTTCTCTAGGAAAGTATATTTTTCTCCCCATTTACCAAATTAACTGACGTTGTTCATGTATTCAATGGATTAATTTTCTAAAATCACTGGGTGGCTAACTCTGTTCTAGACCTGAGAAAATAACAAGCCCAAACAATTCTGTCCAGTATCATCTTTCTTATTCAACACAAGACCTACTGACGACCTAGTGTGCCTGAAGCCTAAAGCAAACTGATTAATAAAAATGTTCTTTCAATTAATACTGAATGCACAGGGTCTTTCAATATTGTAAGCTTGACAGAAGCTATATTATTAAGTTAAAACTATATAGAAAATGATAATTTCAAGAATAGCTTCCTTTTCCTCTAAAATGGGTGACTATTTAAAAAATTAATTACAATATTTCTCTTCAAACTTAATATTTACTGAATATAGGCTTAAATATCTGCATCATTTATATCACTAGTTGATAAAAGCTAGGTAATATCAACCATGCATGAAAAAGATCCTGCAAAAATTATTCCTTTTTTAAAACACTATAAAATTACATTACTCTATAGGAACTTACAAGTGAGAAAACAGAATATTCAATATGGAAGAGTATGTAGCCAGCTTCAAAGAAATGTTGTTTTTTTGTTGTTGTTTTTTACATAAACCTGGTGGTTCGAACACTGCAGAAATTCCTCTATATTTACTTCCTAAATAGTTCTCCACTTTTTTTTCAATTTCTGTCAATGTATGTGGAACTTACCATGCAATATTCATTATTTCCTAAACCAGCTACTTTATTTTACAAATGCAGTGACAGAGATCAATTGATTAGAGATTATACTTTATTCAAGAGTGTCTGGTTAGAACCTTTGTGTCATTTATCCTTGATGAATTTCCTACCTTGGCATAAGAAGTTAATATCTATGGCCATATGGAAATTTGTCAACCACTGTGTGCAATTCAGATGTTTCTTTTTATTTATTTTTTTGTGAGGGCAGTGTCACTGGCCCTCATATGTGGGACTGAACCAGGGCCGCTGGCTTCCCAAGCCAGCGCTTAACCACCGCGCCACTCGGCCGGCCCCCAGGTGTTTATTTTTATGTATAATGAATATAGATAAATAACCTTTGCTAGGCAAGAAATATTACACATCTAAGTCTGGTGAATGGTAATGATTAATTTATATATTTTTTCATAGACTTCACTGTCAGTTTATCTTTTATGAGTCAATTGGACTTATTATTATAAGATACTACACTGTGCTAAGAATGTAGTTTTTATATTACTAGAAAACTATCAAAGTGTTAATATCTATGTTGATTTTGGGTGACATACATTTATTTTCACTTTCAGAACTTTTCACAGTGTTTTACCCAAGTAGATTCTCAACCATCCATGATTCAGGATATTTTCAAGAGAATTTAAGGCTCAAAACGTGTATGATTTATGTCATATTCCAAAGCATGAGTCCACAGTCAGCTGAATCAAGGTTCCCAAATTTTAAAGAGCTCCATGGGGAAGAAGACAAGGGTAGAAGATGCTATTGGAAGAAGACCTAATGGTCTGTACAGTAAGTCAGGCAACAATATAGTACTTGAGCGTGTATTGATTTCTACAGCCTTGAAAACATTTTACCAGTGACACTATACACTAAATTCATCCAGAAGTAGTTTCCCTTGCCACATCGTTGAAAATAGGTCATGACCACCACAGATGCATTGTAGCACTGACAAGGGGGAAGAGAAACAAAACTGACATGGTCCTGTCATCACGCTAACTATAAGCTAGTGGTATATACAAACCACAAACACATTAACAAAAAAATTATAAATTATGGATTGAGATATATTTTTTAGACACCCTACAGTAAGCATTCTCTGTTCCTCATGGAATTCTGTAAAAAGTATGACAGGTGTAGAATGTAGAATCCTATTTGTGCCTCTTGTATTAATTAGAACATTGGTTGGTTTCTTCAACAGAGGCTAAGTGGAAATCTGAGCTGCTGAGGCAGTCCAGAAAGATAAGACAACATGGAAGTGCAAGGTGCCTCAAAGGCCCAAGATCTTTCTGTCTTGACTACAGATTGTCTAGCACAAAAAAGATACTGGATAAACATTTTTAGTGAATGAATAAAAGAATGATGAATGACATAATCCATGTTTTACTTTTCTCTTCCCCCAAACAAATCCTCTCTCCTACACACACACACACACACACACACACACACACACACACACACACACACACACACACACAATGGTAGAATAGGACAGACATTAATTTAAACAACACCTACCAAGCTCTGCAAGTGATATGACACAATCACCTGATGCCACCATTTTTTTCTTTTACCCAATTCCTCATTAGGTGAATAGTTGCCTGTTCTAAAACTTCTAGGTACTGAGAGTTTCTGTTTTCCAAGAATATACTATGGGATCGAATTTGTGTTGTGGACTCATACCCCACATCTACTTGTTAAGGCATATGCTTCTAAAAGAAAAGTGATTTAGAAAATGTCATTTATCAGGATCAAGGATTTATAACCTGCAGGGAAGTATGGAAATAATAGAAATTGGTCAGTTTTTTATAAAAATATGTAATTTCTGAATGACTAATTACAATGTTTTAACTTTTATAGACCTCCTTTAAAAATAGACATGATACATCATACTATTGTGGCATTCTTGTTATCATACATACAAATCATGTTTACACTTCCTATATGAAGTGCAATATATATCAGCTTAAAAACACAGGTTACTTTTTAAAATGTATTAAGGTAGGATTCCTGAAGGCAACTAAAAAGGTGTGAAATAGAAAATATTTTATGAAATGCAAACATGTCATTAAATCAAAGACCTTAATCTCCAACACACTGTAGAAAAAGAGGTTTTATATAAATGTCATGCTTCCGGTTTCCTAAATAATGAGAAGTGAATCAATTTCTCTTGATGAATTCTGGATTTAGCTACAGAAGACCTACCATGTATATTTCTAATGTGACTTTGGAGGTTTATTAGCAGTAATTCAGTAAATAAAGAGAATCTCTATGGGTTCAGGACATGTTCAAGAAGACATTCAATGACGTTCATGAAATTAAAAGAAAATTATGAATATAATAATTACCAACATAATTCAAGAGCTATACCAAAAATATGATGAGAAATACTCAGATTTAATTTGTACTACAGTCATCAGGTTATAGGAAAGTGCAAATTTTGAAGAAATACTTTTAGTAGTCAACAATTATTTTCAGAAACGACATTTTAAGCCTCCATCAGGCACAACTGATCTCACAGATTCACTGTGCACAAATTTTCAAATATCTAACAGTTAAGTATTGTGACTCATCGTTTCAGTATCTTTCCCCTCTACCATAACCAATAACCAGTTGTGTTTGTGACTTAGCACAGTAAAGACATATTTCATAGCAGCATCTGTGTGCAATGAATCTGTGAGATCAGTTGCACCCAATGAAGGGTTAGATTAGTATGATGAAGTTATAATTTTTTTTCTTCATTTGTTGTCTTGTTCTTTTGTTGTTCTTAGTTTTATATACCACATATCAGTGAAATCATATGGTTCTTGAGTTTTTCTGTCTGACTTATTTCGCTTAGCATAATTATCTCAAGATTCATCCATGTTGTCGCAAATGGCATTATTTCATCTTTTCTTATGGCAATAGTATTCCATTGTATATATATAATACCACATGTTATTTACCCAATCATCTATCGAAGGACAATGGTTGTTACTATGTCTTGACCACCGTAAATAAAACTGCAATAAAACAAAAGCTCATAGACACACACAATAGTTTAGTGGTTACCAGAGGGTAAGGGGAGAGGGGCGTGTTAGATGAGGATAAAAGGGATCAAATACATGGTGATGGAGAGAGAGCTGACTCTGGGTTGTGAACGTACAATGTGATATATAGATGATATATTACAGAATTGTACACCTGAAACTTATGCAACTTAACTAACAATTGTTACCTGAATAAACTTTAATAAAATTTTAAATTAAATTAAAAAGTTAGAAAATATTATAAGTTTTTAATATTTTACTCATGTATTGACATTTTAAATTCTGACATTCTCAGTGAGGGGCAATTTTGTCTTCCCCTCTCTCTGCCCATCTCCCACAAGAGACATTTGTCTATGGCTTAGTTATATTTTGACATGACTAGAGAGTTGTTATTGATATCTAGTGGGTAGAGGTCAAGCTACTGAACATGCTATAAGAAAGAAGACAGCACTTCACTACAAAAAATTACCTACCCAAAATACCAATAGTGCAGAGATTGTCATTCAATAAAGTCATGAGACTACATATTAAAATTTCACTACTACCATTGAGTAAATAATCCCACTCCTTAACATTCAGAGCTGAATGTCATTCATGATAAAGAAAAATATTAAAAGCTAAGTAAAAAGACACAGATTGCTCAAAGGAAACAACAGTATGATTAACAGCAGAATTTTCATCAGAAAACTCAGATACCACAGAAAATACTCAAAATGTACACAAAAACAAAAATAAAACTTGTTTACTTAGAATTCTGTGCTCAGAAAAATAAAACATTTCAGATATAAAATTGTTAAGAGAGGTCACCACTCACATTTCTTTTATCTTAGGCAAGAAGAGTGAACTTAGAGGAATGTTAGAAACAATGTCAAGGAAAGAAACTGATAAATAAGTAGATAAACTGAATTAACAATTGATAGTAAATTTGGCCGGCCAAGTGGTGCAGTGGTTAAGCGCTGGCTTGGGAAGCCAGCGGCCCGGGTTCAGGTCCCACATATGAGGGCCAATGACACTGCCCTCGAAAAAAACAAACAAAAAAAACAACTGATAGTAAATTTAATAAAATATAACATTAAAAACATAAATACAATGGGATATTATTCAGCCATGAGAAAGAAGGCCATCCTGCCATTTGAGACAACATGGATGGATCTTGATGGTTTTATGCTAAATGAGATAAGTCAGACAAATATGGTATGATACCACTTGTATGTGGAATGTAAAAAAAGTTGAACTTGAGGAAACAGAGTAGAAAGGTGGTTACCAGGCACTGGGGAATGGGACATGGAAAAATGTTGTTGAAAGGGCACAAACACGCAGTCAGAAAATGAATAAGTTCCAGAGATCTAGTAATCAGCATTGTGATTATAGTTAACATTACAGTACTATATAATTAAAAGTTGTTAAGAGACTAGATCTTAAATATTCTCACCAAAAAATAACATTAATATGTGACATGACAGAGATGTTAGCTAATGCTATAGTGCTAATCATACTGCAATAATAAATGTATGAAATCAAATGCTGTATGCCTTAAACTTACAAAATATTATATGTCAATTACTTTTCTAAAATAAATAAATCAAAAGAAATATAATCATACATTAAAGCATAATTTATAAAGCATTAGTTGAACAGTAATATATGGCATTAAACCAGACATTAATATATTATCCCAGTCAAGCCTTAAAAAAAAATTCTGTGAATTGAATTAGGTTATTCCATATTTATAGATACAATATTTTAGCTGAAAATGTTAAGAAACATAGACTATATTGCAAGGTTAATAACTGTCAAAACAGCATGCAACATAAACCATCTAACTATAATGCATGTGTGTGCAGGGGCATTTTAATGTTATATACTTCATATTGTACTATTTAGAAAATAGCTATAGTATCTGGAACTATTATATTATTGAGGATATTTTTTGTGGCCTTCTCAATATCTTTTTTTTTTTTTTGCACCTAATTTTTTTTTGTATTAGTTTCAGGTATACAAAACAATGTAATAGTTAGAGATTTACACCCCTCTCCCTATCTATTATACCTCTGATATCATATATAGCTGTTACAATTCCATTGACTCTATTCCCTATGCTGTACCCATATCATGTGACTATAATCAATAATGTTGTAAGGATTTTGTAGAGTATCAAATGGGTACTTGTCTTATTTGGGAGACCACTTAATGGATGGTGTCTTATAGATGCCTGACCACTGGAGTGTACACCTGAAGCTGAATAATACTGAATGTCAATATCTTGAAAATAAAATTTTCTTTAAAAAAACAAAAAACTAAAACCTGAAACTGTCCTTTTATTCCACAAGAACTATTTGGAAGACTCCTAAAATGGCTGTGTGAATAACCTGACAAATCCTCTTTTAACAAAACCAATAGTATAATTTGACAAAACTGTCAAGGATAACCACTTAAATCATCTGTGCTAAAGCAAATTTAGAAGTAGTTATTCAAGAAAATCTACTCAATCTTAGTGAAAAGAGTTGCTGCCATTTTGTTTAGGGATAACTCCTATCCCAATTTACTCGCCCCCCCAGCTCCATGGTCCAGCCTAAGGCGCTGGCATTATTTGGAGGTGACCATGGAAAATTCATACCCAAGAATGTTGTGAAAAAAATAAAGATCTTAGTGGCAAACGATTCATGTAAGCTACAATCTCAAGGTAACCTGTTTATACAAGCTTTGAATTTGTAAACCACTCAGAAACTTAACAAGGAGATAAAGAAAAAGAGAGTGCAAAATACCATCATATTAAGATGGTACATACCTAGTAGTGCAGAACCTGTGCAAATGTGCAAGGCCACACACTATGAGGAGTAACTAGAGAGAAATGTGTGAGCTACTAGTCCCTGACTGAAAGTGCAACAGTATTGTGAACTTCCTAAACCATGGCCATGTGGAATTTATCCCTGGAATGCAAAGCTGGTTTAACATCAGGAAACTAATTAATAAAATACTCTACATAAAAAGAGTAAAGAATAAAAACTCGAGAATCATCTCAATGGCAAAAAAACATCTGACAAAATCCAATACCTATTTATAATAAAAATTCTCACTCAACTGGGAGTAGAAATATGAAAATGTAACATATAAAATATGTAAAACCTAGAGCCAAGATCATATTTAGTGATGAGAGTCTAAATACCTTATCCCTAAGATCAAGAAAAAGCCAACAATGTCCACTCTCACAACTTTTATTCAATATTATACTGAAGGATGTAGGCTGCACAATAAAGTAAGGAAAATAAAAAAAAAAAAGGAAACCTAAATTGAAAAATAATACACCTCACTTTATTCCCAGATTATATGATTTTATAGAAAAGTACCAAGGAGGGCTATCCATTCTATGGTGGTGGGGGCAGGGCTTCTAAGCATAAAACATTTTTTCCAGAGGAAATGACACCTGAGCTTGACATTCAACTATGAGTAATATTTATCCAGGCCAAGAAGTTTTTCAAAGAGAAAACATTCAACAAAAGAGGAAACTGAGAACACATTATGTATGAGAAATCTCAAGTTCTTCAATGTTGCCAAAGTGAACAGTATTAGGTAAAAATGACTAGGAAGATCAACAGAAGTCAAATAAAAGATTGATGTCTGTTTCTATATTTATGGAAACTATTACAGTTTTCAAAAATCAGGGAGGAGATGTCATTTGCATTAGAAAAAATTCACTCCGTTGATTTTGGAGAATAGATTTGAGAGAGAGAGATCCTCAAAAACACAAAGACAATCTGTGTGGGTGAAACAGAATTCCAGACACATATGGTGGGGACTTCAATTATAACTACTAATAGAGATAGAGAGGTAGAGGTATTTCTTGAGACATGTAGAATGTAAAATCATCTAAGTTTTATGGTTTGGATGTGTGAAGAAAAATAAAAACTTAAGAGAGGCTGAATTTCAAGCTTAGGTAACAAAGTCAAGTTTGTTTCACTAAAAGAGAAAATAGAGGTTTAGTAAAGGATGGAGCAAGATGATACATATCACTTGAGATATGTTATGCCTGTTAATCAAAGTAAGAAAGTATAAAGGAGAGTTGGATATATAGGTTTAAAAATATTCATAAATATCTATACAAATGTTGTTCTGGAAATAAAATTCTAAGGAAGTTAACAGCCAATATATAACTGATACCTTGAAATGATATCAGAAGTGAGAAAAACAAACCCAGATATAAAATACTAAGGAGTATTATATATAAGAGCAGGCAATAGTGCATAAAGAGGGGCTAATATATGAGGAGGAGAAAGAGAAGCATAAGGAGAAGAAATGTTTAGACATATGTAAGGGGAATCAGAATACAGAATTTTAATAGAGTAAGAATGGTAAATTACCTCACATGGCAAAGAATAAATGAAACTCATTCCATACTACCTAAGAAAGTCTACTGATCAACTATTAAGTTCTTATTAAAGAAGCATTTACATAGAATGATGAGAGAAGCTACATGACAGCAGTTTTAAGATAAACTGAGAATCAAGAAAAATGAATTGCTGAAAATAAACTTAGTACGAGTAGTTTAATTTAATAGTTAATCAAAACTAAAAGTCACAACAGATAATCCAAGGAGCAGTCACTCGGCAAATAATCAAGAAATTTCATAGCTATCTGTGACACAGCTTTTTTTGTTTTTTTCCTTAATAACCAGTTACTCTTCTTTTATCACTGGTCCTGTTATATTGCTGCTATCAATGGAAGAGGACAAAAGCATTGTAGAAGATGAAATTAAGAACCCACAAATAGAAAAATATTTCAACTGTCAGATATCAATGAATGCTAATTATGTAAATCAGTGAAAATCAAATATGTTTATAAAATATTTCTGATATCTTTCAAATTACTTTATTATAAATATTTATTGTTAGTCACAGATATTAACTCCTAAATACATGAGACACACTCAATTTGAGTCCCATCCGTTTTATACAAAAAAAATGTTTGAATGAGAAAATTAGATTCTAAGAAAACATGACTCTGAACTGCCAAAAATGATCTTAACTAAGATACACTGCTTACATTTCATTGAATTTGATATTTTAATCTGTAAAGGCAATGTTTTTGGTAGCTCTCATGCACTTTGTTTCTCTTAAATTTGAGCTTTGAAAAATACAAACACAAAATCCACAGAAAAGTGTGATTTTTAGATTAAGATAAGGTATTTAATTTGAAAATTTTCTTAGGTAACAAAATGAATCTTTTAAAAAAATTTAAACATAATACACAAACGTGTAAATATTAAGGTAATAAAATACCCTCTTTGCTAAGCACACAATTGTTTAATAGTAATTATTTAAAGCAGTCTAAATTATAGGATAGAGGTTTCTTTATCTGTTCATGTGTAAGATAAATAAATGTAATGAACTTAAAGTATAATTACGTTGGAATTTGGATTAGCATGATCCTGTTAATGATATATTGGTTAACTTTGGAGGATATTTTGATTAACCTACTGCATGAAAAGCTGTTACTTCTTTCTATGTGTTGACATTTGACACAATAGGAGAAAAAATGAAAATTGCTACCAAAAACAAGCTCCCTATTCATGTTCCCTAATAGTGTAAACTTTTTGTAAAACCACAATGATAAAAATAAGAACTGCATCAATCCAATCCAATATGAATAATCACAGCTGCTTCCCAAAAGAAAAAGAAAATTCATCTACAGATTACTGGCTGACTGTCCTCCATATTGTTTTATAATGTTTTGGAGAATATATTATAATATTTGAATTCTCCAGGAGACACTTTTCACTCTAAAATCTATATTATTTTGTAAACTTTTATTCCAGGAAATAGTTAAGAATTATCATTAGGTAGAAAGAGGAGAAAGATGATAAAGGATTTCTGAAGGTTGACAAAAGGATACTGTTCTTTCTGTTTTTAAATCAATAATCTATCACTACTAAAGGTACCAATGATCAAAAAAGACCAAAAAACAATGTAGTATGTGGTCTTTGGGTTATTTTCTTATTAAATACTCTTAGAATATGTTTCCTTTTATTTGCATGTCTAAACTATTATGCCTCTATCTAATAGATCAGGATAATAACTTTCCCACAGATTTGCTAGGTCTTGATGTTAAGGATGCCTAAATTATGAAGGGACATGTAATTGTAGCAGTCCAGTTAAGTATTTAATAGTTCTTTTCACTGTGCAAAGTGCACTGCCTGTCTCAAACTCCTCTTTACAGAACATGTATGTAGCCTGGAATTTCCTTATGATCTCAGTATGTTCAGTCATGACCTTGGAGTGGCCATGTTGTGACAGTTGGAAGATAATTAGTTGGGGTACAGAATAAGCTGCTGCAACAAGGAAATCACAGAAAACATTGGCCAAAATTTAAAGACACACTTCTTTTAGTCTCACATAATCAGAAAGAAGTAGAAGTAGATTCTGAGTCTAGCAACATAATTTTGCCATCTATCGTATGCTCTTTATTATCCCTGTATCCAAGACCTATTGCAATTCCTAGTCAAATAAAGAAGAAAAGAGAAATATAGAGCAGGCAATTGATTTCTTTTTAGTGCTACATTTAAAGCAATAATCCACATTAAAATAATGGTGTACAACCTAGTAGTATAATTTCAAAATTAAATTCTTTTGTTTTTTTCCCCTTCCAAAAACTATGATCCAATTTTCAGAAAAGCTGCACTTGTTCAGCTGATGTTGGAAGAGAAGAGGAGGAAGTATTTTTTCTGCTTGCTGACTAGCCTGTCTTTATTGCTTCAAACTCCTCCTTCACTCACCAGTGAAACTCACAAAATAAATACCCACTTTCTCTTCCTCTCTGGGGTGAGGGGATAGATGGACTTCTTTATCCTCAGTGTAGTCTGGCTTCTGCCTGACCTTTGCCGCTTTCATGCCACCGCACAGTAGGGTTTAGACCAGGGGTTGGCAAACTTTTGAGATGGAAGAGACACCAGGGCATCAGCAAACTGCTGTTCACGAGCCTCTGAAGTAAAATTGAAAATGAAAATAAATCAAAACTATCATAGTTTCATTTATAAAATTTCTAAAAGATTATTCACATAATGGTGATTATGTTAAAATATATTTATGGCTCTCAAATAATTTTTAAATCGTTGTGAGGGACAGGATTGGCTATCCCAGGGGCCGGCAAACTTTTGAGACGGAACGTACCCAAAGAGCCGCAGTTTGCCAATCCCTGGTCTAGGGGACTTTTTAAATTGTCCCACCCAATCCAAGCTGGACAACTTCTGCCTGCAAGGTGCCCCAGGCCCCTATGTTTACTGGCATTATCCTTTAATGAAACTTAGAGGAGGCTGAACTTCAAGACCAAGTTCAAATTTAGAATTATAGAACTCCTCTGTAATTCTGAATAGGAATATCATTGTATATGTCTAGCCATCTCCAGGTTCCCTTCTTTTCCCATGTCAGGCTCATGCCACAGAATTCAAGGCCTCCTTCACACTTGCTCAAGTAACTATTACTTATTTATCCCTCAGAATAGATTTGTACTCATTAGATCCACTCCAGTCTACTCACTGATAAGATGGTGCAGAGGAAAATGTGCTGCACAAACACAAAACACAAGCTGGGGGCCTTCTGGGCGAGGATTTCCTAATGGTTTATGGAGATTGGTTAAAAGGCAGGGCCAGTCCCTCTGATCCCAGACTCCTCTGCTGCAGAAGAAATCCAGCAAGGGGACCACTCAGTATATGGAGCTACAGCAGGATCCCTCCTACTTGTCTAGGGTCAGTGCTGATTCTATGGGATTATAAACGAAATATTCACTTAATCAGACAGGAAAAGGGGTACATTAAAGACCTCAAACATGCATGTGGGCTTGGTTCTGAAAAAGGAGTAAATGTGAGGTAACACAACTCTTTTCTGTAAACTCCTAACTGCTCAGGCTCCATAGTCCATTCTCAGTGGCAATTAGTCTTCCAGCTACAACCTACCTTCTCTACAAGAATATTGTTCTGTACATTTGAATAACTGAGTGTTTAAAAGTGTGTTTTCTTTTTCATTCATTCTTCTGCAGTTGTTTTTATCTTAGTTTTACTTCAACTTCTATTCAAATTGGTTTACTTTAATTTGATTCTGCTTTTCTCCTCAACATCTATACATTCTTCCTGACTTTGATTCCACCGGGTTTTTTCTACCCACATATTTTTACATAGGGTCAGTTTTCCTTTAAAAAATATCTGTTAATCTTCATTAACACATAGTAATAAGTGTTAATCATTAACAATTTTAAATAAGGAACAAAGATATGGAAAGAGGGAACAGTATGCAAATATGGAAAGAGGGGTTGGGTGTTCTCTAATTCTTATGATTATTTCTAACCTTTGATACTCCTCAGTGTGTATACCATATGCCAAGACAATAGTTTCTCAAATTAACAATAAGTATACTCTATTTAAAAATAAATACTCTATGAATGTTTAGAGCAAAATCACAAATCTATCTTGTCATTCCTTGCTTTATATTTTTTATATGTTTGAATGCTTCAATAAATTTTAAGTACCTTAGAGTCAGATACTGTATCTTATTTACCTGTAAGCTTAACAAAGTGACTGGTACCTAAACCAGGTGCATGTTACATAAACCAGGTTATTTAGTATTAAGCTATGTTTTTTGGTTTTTTTTCAATTTATGTTATCTACCCTTCTTGTCAACAATATTAAAGCAGAAGTATATAAGCACTAGCTTTAAGAAAAGGATGACCAATAAACTTTCTGAAAATTATTAGCGAAACAAAATCTTGAAAGCCACATAATACTTCAATTATTAGAACCTGTTGCTTAAGAAATATGGAGGAAGCTATGAAAATTCTAGGCCTTCAAAAAGGAATATGTAAGTAGTTGGAAGGACTGGAGAACAAAAGGATCTTGAAAAATTCACAAGAGGACAATTTAGAATGTTCTGAACTAGATGTTATCTAGGAACAGAGATTAAATGTAGTCACTGCCACATGGAGAGGGGAAGACCTGCCATACATTACAATGACTCAAATCTGAGTGGAGCCCAGCAAAGAAAGAATACAACCACAGACTGGCATGTATGTATGCTACCTTGCAGACCTCCTGGCAACCCACATATCACCTTGTAGGACGAAAATGAATTGTAGAGAGATGTAAATGATGATTCATTTAATAGGGGCACTAGAGAGAGTGAATATAACTAGAAGTGCCTCAATTTACCACGAATTAGCAAAATTATTCCATGAGCCAAGTGAGTTTCAGTTACAGAAATCAGGATTATATATGTACACATATGAAATTTATATTTTTATTTCTCAGCAACTATAAGAACAATAATGTTTGAATGAGCGAATAGTTTCTTACAAACTGAAATTTGACTCAGGGTTTGATCTCCTGTATCTGATACACTTAATCTCCTAAATGCATGTTTGATTTTGACTCACTCTTTTGCAGACTCAGGCTCCAACCTTCTTCCCTAACATCTAACTGCTATCCAGGAGAGCCATGGGTTAGAGCCCCTTTACCTATTTGTCAACCTGTTGTTACGATTTCTTGCCAGTTTCCTTGCAGTTCTGCAGCAGTAAGATACATCCAGCAGCAAGCAATGGAATCCTAATGAACAGAGGCATAACTGATATAGATATGTAGGACTAGTTTATCACTTAATAATATTACCAAGAAACTAGGCTCTTTTCAGATTCTAACTGGGACTATACATAGCTCTTGATGTTTTAATCATTAAGGTTTCCAACTCATGATCACAAGGTAGCTGTTGTAACGCCAGACAACTTATCAATTACAAGGCATAAATAAAGCAAAAGGAATGGTACCAGTTAGGAATTCTGCAGCATCAGTCTCTGTTAGAGTTTGGCAAAGACTATTCATGAACTTTCCTATTAAACTTCCCTTTATGTTTTATTGGACAAAAGTAGGTTAAATAATGGTGTACTCTCAGG
Source organism: Aselliscus stoliczkanus (assembly GCA_033961575.1). Classification (NCBI taxonomy): domain Eukaryota; kingdom Metazoa; phylum Chordata; class Mammalia; order Chiroptera; family Hipposideridae; genus Aselliscus; species Aselliscus stoliczkanus. The sequence continues at coordinate 188,861,873 of CM066728.1, forward strand.
GATGTAAAGAAAAAAATATGCGCATGCGTGCTCACACACTCTCACACACACACACACATTTACTACATTAGATTTGAATAAAAGCAGAGTTCAATAAGCTTGCACAGCAACAAAGATACATTTCTCTTGATTGTGATGAATTCTAAACATTATGTCTCTTGTTTTTCCAACAGAAAGTGATATCCATTTTCTTCTTTCTAAAAATCTGCAATTTCAAATAATATTCCAAATGAACTTGTACAATAGTTTTGGTGTTTACACATGCTGAGAGATGATTCTTATCTTCGCAGAATTTGATATGCTAGACTAAGGAAAATGATTATATGAAGCAAATTGGAATAAGATTTTCTTCTTCCCGAACATCCACCATTTGGTTCGGAAGTAAATTCTACCAGATCATAACACTTATCAACACAATACCTCTTTTTTCTAGAGTTCATTAGAACTTTAACATTTAAATGCATGTGAAAATTGGGCTGGCTGAGTGGCACAGTGGTTAAGCACTGGCCAGCGGCCCTGGTTCACGTCCCACATATGAGGTTCAGTGACTGCACTCGAAGAAAAAAAAAATGCATGTGAAAATACATGATTTAGATGGTTGTCTACAATTTCAATTAATTCTGTCATCTGAAATATTTTCATTGACAATACCAAAATACACTAATTTTCTTTTGCACTGAGAAAATCTTGTACAATTCTGGAAACACTTATAATTTTGCATACTGTTTTAAATATCAAGCTAAGAATTATTTTTGTTTCAATGTCCTAAAAAACCGGTGTAGTAAAATTATCTAACAGAATATATGCAAGATGTATTATTAATTTAAATGTGTGAAATATTAGATTATGTGTTCATTAAATGTCATATTGTAAAATACAGTAAAATGTTACTATTTTTACTTATATATTTAGAATATAAATAATATAACACTTTAACTTTTAAAAAATCAATTACTTTTTACAAGGTTTTGCTGACAAAGCAAAAAATGATAATCAGTTAGTGAGTGGTCCAAAGGTAATCTTTACCACTTCATAATCTTTTCTTAGGTCAGGCTATATCCCAGAAATATGTGGGGGAAAGATTAAGAAATTTAGATTATATCATGGAGAACTTACGGTGACTGGTTTATTGTTATACAATTTTTAAAGGGAATGATTTTTAAATGGATCACTGTATAATTACAGATGATTACTTTAGAGTCCAAATCATTGTAATGGTTGGTGTGTTGTAAAATTCAAATGCCACCATCTGGTATTGAAAATTAGTTAATATTTGGCCCCTCAAAGCTTTTCATTTATTTTCTTAATGTCTAAGTTTCCATTCTCTAGCCAAATTATACCAATTACAGTACTTGATTTTATGCTAAGTGTTTCATACCTGCATGTTTAGTTTTGGTCCAAGATCCCCAAATAATTGCTTTAGTTCACAAACACTATTTTGCAGAAATTTCTTAAAAGCTTGTGAAATATTATCAGCCTCCACATACCGCTTCTATTATAAATTGTCTTAACTTTCATATACCTTCCTCGGTTCTTATCTTGCCATCTTTCATTCAGTCTCTACACTTTCTAGCAATACTGGAAAGCCGAATCATTGGATGGCTTGCCTAGACTTCAATTAGACTTTCTGTCCCCAAGTTAATCAGACAAAAATAGACCCATTTCACCAGTAAAGCCATCTAATATATTCAAGGAATTCTTCCTTTATCTCCCAAATTATATTATCAATCATCTCTAGTCTTCTGGAATGATAAAGAAAAATAAGGAACTATTAAAATGAAAGTTTGTTAAACTGATTACCCTCCAGTTCAAGCCTTGGTCACACCAACTGTTCACATAGAAATTAATATCTTGCCCTTGACGATTTCTATTCTTCCTGAGCTTCGAAGATTCTAATCTATTCAACCCAGACATTCTAAAATACTTCAAAGTAACTATTGGTTATGTCCACTGTCATCAAGTTGGGTAGATACTTTTCCTTTAGTCCTTACACCCAAACCACCCTACAATCAAGACACTGGACTCTTAGTTTTCTGAAGGCAATATTACTGGAAAGCTAATCTTGGAAATGTCAGGTCTCCCTTGAAAATATGGAACAAATTGCACTGTTAGCAGTGTTACTTATAATAACCTGATGATGTTATCGTTTATGTGAACCAATATGGAGTAATGCAAAAGAGCACTTAATTATTGTAGATTAAACAAATCTGTGTTTGAATCATATTCCCCATGTCTATCTAAATGGGTGCATCTTGAGTAAATTACATACAGTCTTAACTTCATTTACCATATGTATTAGTTTGCTGTAACTGCCATAAACACTCTGACTTAAAACATCAGAAATTTATTTTCTCCAGTCTGGGGGCTAGAAGTCCAATTTTAAGGTGTCATCAGGTTTGGTTTCTCCCAACACCTCTCTCGTTGGCTTACAGATGTCCACTTTTCTCTGGGTGTATACATACTGATCTTATTATAAGGACTCTGGTTAGATTGGATTAGGGCCCACCCTGATGCCCTCATTTTAGGTCAATCACCTCTTTAGGGCTCTAGCTCCAAGTATAGTCACATTCTGAAGAATTGGGGGCTATGGATTCAACATAGGAATTTTAAAGGGACACATTTCTGCCCCTAATACCATATTTACATTATTACAATCATAGTATTCAAAAATCTCTGAGTTTTTCTGAGCACTAAATGAGCCAAAACATATAAAGTGTCAGCTAAGATGTCCTTACACATGGTAGACTTTCAACAGAACTCACTTTCTGCCATTCCTCCTTAAGCTATAGGTTATCTAGCTCTTGAATCTCTCAGCTTTAGGTTTGTTTCTTAGTAAGAATGTGGCCAGGAATCAGAATCTAGCAATTGGGGTTAAAAAAAATGCAATTGAACTAGTTCCCTAGGTGAATCCTGTATACCCCCAAATTTGTGAACATCTAGAGTGGACCCAGTGTGGGACAAGGGGAGGGGGAAATGTGGCATTTGGGGAGACAGAGGATGAAAATAATCAGAAGAATTTATTGTTAGGGCAGAGGAAGCCATATTGATCCTCTAAAGAATTTCATCAAGGGACAAAGGGCAGATCCTGGCATCTTCCTCTACCATTAGCACTATTGCCAAACTCCAGAAGACCCAATCTTGGATTCACATTTCTTAACTAAAAGATACAAAACCTAGTGTGAATGGAAGTGCATCCCAATTGGAGACCTTAAACTAAGGCTCTCTCCAGAGATCCCCAGAATGTTTCTACCTTATCAGAACCAAGGTCCTTTCATGGGTCTAAGCATTTGCAATTACAACTACTTTACAGCCAGTACCTATACTATTATAGGAGGCAATATCATACATTCCTTGTCTTGTGATATGTAGCTGACAGATTCAGATGATCCTGAGCATAATTACACCTGGTATGTTTGGAATTGTCTGCCCTGCAAACAAAAACCCAGGAATTCTTCTATTCTCAACTGGATGAGACAATGTTCCAACAAAAGAGCTCATAGAAAATCCAAAATACAAATCTATGGGCAATTATTTCATGAATGCTAAATAGCCCCTATTGAGACATTATTATTTATGGCAACTACGCCTATAGGTATCTGGATCCTAACTGGTCTGGATCCTGCTATTGAAATAATATAATCAACTCTTATCCAATCTTTATAAAGACTGACTTCTTTTCTTCTTTATTGCCTCTAATTTAAGTTTCCCAGGTACTAGACAATCCGAAAGGTCAAAAAAAGTGTTAAACCTATAAACACAGGTGAAAAATCCTAGTTCCATAGGGAATAGATGGCCTGCTTTTTTTTAACTAGGTTCTCCAGAAACTTTAGAACAAGAGTCTAAAAGATTGAGAGTACACCTATTAGACTTGATGACCACAGCAGTTCATGTATAGACAATTTTTGTGGCTGCAGCCCTGGGAAACAACCAGAACTATGAACGATTTTACTGAAACCACCAACATTATTACCAGAGAACTAAGGCACTCCAGTGAGTGGTTCTCCAAAATGGTATGACACTGGACATGACTGTGGCTTCCCATCGGGATATGTGCAGTGGTCAGATGCTGACCATTGTACATATGTTCCATGAAACTTCTCTGATGTCTATGCTATTACCAAAAATACTTATACCGCAAACGAGAAAATTCATTAGATCCCTATTGTTACCTTCGTTCTACCATCTAAGGCCTCTTAATGTCCAATGTCTGAGAATATTCTCAACTGGCTCCATTCAAACCTCAAATTTTGGTTTAATTCCTTTACTCAACCTTCAATAATTGTTTTAGTCCTTCAATGCCAACAAGAACATGAAGGCAAGCCCAGTCCTGAAAACCATTTTGTAATTCTTAACTTCACAATGGTTCGATTCTACCCCTAATTGTGTTTAAGAACAGTTTTTGGTTGTTTTAAACATTAAGGGGTGTTCACAATTACCCATAAGTTACTCATTGGCTTGACTCAGCCAAACCTTAGTCAGACTTCTCTGTTCCCCTCAAGCCCCTGATTAAGCAAGCATTAAGATGCAGAGTATCCCCTCTTAACAGCTCATTCCAAGAATGAACGGACTACTGAAACATGTAGCATAGTGTGCTGCCGTGTTTGATGAAGTATCCTGTGTTGCCACCTGCTCCTTCCACCACCTATCCTGCCCCCACACAAAGTTCCTGTTAGCCCTACATCCCCTATTCTATGAAACACAAACAAACAGAAAAACAAACAAGCAAAATAACAGCCTTTTTCTGTTTAATTTTGAGACACTTGTAGATTTTGTGATAGGAGCATTCTCCCTATTGCAATGCTCTTTTTGAACAAAGTTTCTCTTTACCTAAGTCTGGATTTATTTTTAAATGACACCAGTAAGCAGAAAAGAGGATGGGCACATCAGGGGTTGATTACAACCTTTTAAGGAACTGATCAGAGAACTTAGCTAAGCCTTGCTTGGACTCTGGACACATGGAAATATGAGATAATGTGGTTGTCTTAAGCCACTAAGCATGTAGTAAGTTGTTACTCAGCAATAGAACACCAATAAAAGTAGAAATACACAATGTGAGCTTGAGTCTCAATATAGATTACAACTTAAGCCAAATTTTTGAATAGAAAAACTACCTTAAGCACTTAATAAAGCCCAGGTATTTGCTTTCTTCTATATTTTACGTGATGCTAGCTAGAAAATTCTTTATTCTTATTTTCTGTAATTAATATAACAGTCTATACTAATTCAAGTCAATTTTACATTAATATTTAAATATTTACTTGTAACATTTAAAATAAACTCTTCTAAAAGATGCCTTGAGAGTGGTGGTATTTCATGATTGTTTCCCATTTCTTATAAGAAAAAAGTATAATATTTAGTTAAGATTGATATTACATATTTTATTTGAATACAGAGACATTCCCCATAATACATTACATCTACAAATGAAAGTGTATTCTGTCCATTGACCAATAATCTTCAATTAAAGTAAATATTAGCAGTCATGATTTTCATTTTGTTTCCATTAGAACAGATTGGAACATAGAAAAAGAACTTCATGGAAAGGATAATATTTATTCTAAAAACTGAGGACTTAATACAAAGGTGGTTCTGACATTCAGTAAATATTTTTGTGAGATAATAAAGCTAAATTTGGGAGATTTAGTTTTGACCTGGTAATAAGCAAATGCTTATTTATACCAATTGTACAGTGGTTCTGATAGACCTTTACCATGGGGATTTATGGAGATTTGTTTAAACTCTCCATATGTACCTAAAGAGATTTTTTAATTATAATTTCAGAAAAAAAGATACATCTAGTAATCTACCATGTTAGGTAATATTTGAATAAAAAGTAATTCTTATAAGTATTCTGTGACTTATTGAATTAATATAGAATCCTGGATTCACTTGGTCCATTGTAGGAGGTGTCTAGGACATTTAAGAAATAGTCAGTCATCTAATGGGACATAGCCAAGATCTTCAAGCTAGCAGAGAGCACCTCAGAGAAAGCACAATAAACTAATATAACAATATTAATGATTTGTTTTTCAACTGCATCCCCAAAAAAGAGAGGACTGAGAATATGAATATCTCATCATATAGTTCTGTGTTTGCTTAAGAAATTTAAGGATAGTAAGGGTGTGTTATTTTATTAAGGCAACGAATACCCAAGTCTTTATCCCAGTGCTGTGGATTACATTTGTAGATTTATAATAAGAAAACTGTTGTTGGGCCCCACAAGGATGATTCAACATATACAAATCAATCAATGTGATACACCACATAAATAAAAGATAAAAATCATATCATCATATCAATAGATGAAGAGAAAGCATTTGACAAAATACAACATCCATTTATGATTAAAACACTAAATATTATGGATAAAGAATGTACCTCAACATAATAAAGGCCACATATGACAATCCCTCAGCTAATATCATACTTAATGATGAAAAACTGAAAGCTTTTCCCCCAAGATCAGCAACAAGACAAGGATGTCCCCTTGTTCCCAATTTTATTCAACATATTATTGGAAGTCCTAGTTGGAGCAGTTGAAATAAATAAAAGGCATCCGAATTGGGAACGAAATTGTCACTCTTTGCAGGTGACATGATTATTCATATAGAAAACCCTAAAGACTCCACCAAAAGCCATTAGAAACAATAAACAAATACAGTAAAGTTGCAGGATACAAAATCAATGTACAAAAATCCATTGCATTCCTGTATAAATTGACAATGAAATTTCAGAAAAAGAAGTGAAATAATTCCTTTTACAATTTCAAAAATAAGAATAAAATACCTAGAAATAAACTTAACAAATGAAGTTAAGGACCTACACACTGAAAACTGCAAAATATTACTAAAAGAAATTGAAGAAGACTCAAAGAAATGGAAAGATGTTCAGTGTTTATGGATTGGAAGGATCAACATAGTTAAAATGGCCACATTATCCAAAACTATATACAGATTGAATGCAATCCCCATCAAAGTCTCAATGGCATTTTTTAAAGAAAAAGAAAAAAAAATCATCAGATTTGTATGGAATCATAAAAGACCCTGAATAGCCAAAGCAATCCTGAGAGAAAAAAAGAAAAGAAAGGCCAGAGGTATCACGCTCCCTGACCTCAATTTATACTACAAAGTGACAATAATCAATATAGCATGGAATTATCAGAAAAACCCACACAGATCAACGGAAGAGAATTGAGAACCCAGAAATATATCCACACACATAATAGCAGATAATTTTTGACAAAGGAGCCAAAAACATACAATGGAAAAAAGAAAGCCTCTTTAATAAATGGTACTGGGAAAATTGGAAAGCCACATGCAAAAGAATGAAACTAGACTGCTATCTGTCACCATATACCAAAATTAACTCAAAATGGATCAAAGACTTAAATATAAGACCTGAAACAATAAATAGTATAGAAGAAAGCATAGGTACAAACTTATGGACCTCTATGGGTTTAGAGAGCATTTTATGAATTTGACCTCAAAGGCAAGGAAAGTAAAAGCAAAAATAAATGAATGGGACTACACCTAACTAAACAGCTTCTGAACAGCAAAAGAAAACAGCCAAAATGCATCAGTGATATAGTTTTCTTTTGTTCATTTCTATGTCCATTATTTAAATATATGGTGATGGGAGAAGAACTGACTTTGGGTGGTGAACACACAATGCAATATATGGGTGATGTATTATAGAATTTTACACTTGAAACATATATAATTTTACAAACCAATGTCACCCCCAATAAATTTAATAAAAATTAATTTAAAAATGTAAACCAATGGAAACTGTCTCTATTTTTGGGAGGTACTTAAAGTTATCAGAATTTTGAGTGGAAAATTAAAGAATTCCCTCACTGATATTTTATATATAATTGCAATTTATGCCACCTACAATTTTCCACTTCTTACCCAACATAAAATAACTAAGCGCTTTCTTAAAAATATAACTATTCCAGAATAAAAAAAAATACATGTTTGTATAAAAAAAGTCAACAAACCAAAGAGGCAACCGACCTAATGGAAGAAGATACTTGCAAACAACAACTCCAATAAGGGGCTAATATCCAAATATATAAAGAACTCATACAACTCAACAACAACAAAATCAATCCAATTAAAAATGGGCAGGGCCAGCCAAGTGGCACGTTGGTTAAGAGCTGGCTTGGGACGCCAGCTCTGAGCAGCAGGGCCCCAGTTCAGATCCCACATGAGGGCCAATGACACTGCCCTCTACAGCTAAGAGGGTGAACAACAGCTCGACCTGGAGCTGGGCTGCTGTGAGTCTCTGGAAATGGTGTAGCTGCAGCCCCTGCTGCGGTGGGCTGCCATAGGCTACAGTGAGTGGCCAGCAGCCAACATCAGCGGGCAGCAGCCAGTGTGAGCTGCCAAGAGCCACCGTGAGCAGCTATCCAGAGGCTGGCAACACATCTGCCTCACAGGAAGAGTGCAATGATGATACCAACATGGGCCAGTGAAGCAACGTCCTCCACAGCTAGACTGAATAACAAAAGGACAGCCTCTTGTCTGTTCCCCTCCCGTGATTCCCCAATAAAATCTTTAAAAAAAAAAAAAAATGAAAAAAAAAATGGGCAGAGAACCAGGACAGACACTTCTCCCAAGAAGATAAACAAAAGGACAACAGTTATATGAAAAAATGCTCAGCTTCACTAGCTATTAAGGAAATGCAAATCAAAGAAAACAACGAAATACCACCTCACACCTATTAGAATGGCTATTATCAGCAAGACAAGTAATGTATAGTGTTGGAGAGGCTGTGGAGAAAAAGGAACCCTGATACACTGCTGGTAGAAATGTAACCTAATATAGTCCCTGTGGAAAACAGTATGGGGGTTCCTCACAACATTAAGAATAGCATTACCATATGACCCAGCAATCCCTCTCCTGGGTATCTACACCCAACATCTGAAAACGTTTATCCATAAAGATATAAGTATTCTGATGTTCACTGCAGCATTATTTACAGTGACCAAGACATGGAAGCAGCCAAAGTATCCTTCAACAGATGATTGGATACAGAAGATGTGGTACATATATACAATGGAATATTATTTGGCCGTAAGAAAAGATGAAATATTGCTATTTGCAACAACATGAATGGACCTTGAAATTATTATGATAAGAGAAAGTAAGTCAGACAAAAAAGTTGAGAACCATTATTTCACTCATATGTGGGACATAAAACTGAAAACAACAAGGGAACAAGACAAACAAACCAGCAAAAACTCAGTTACAGACAATAGTTTAGTGGTTACCAGGGAGTGAGGGGGAGGTAGAAGAGAATAAAAGGGGTCAAATATGGTGGTAATATATGGTGATAAAAGGAGAGCTGCCTCTGGGTGAACACACAACACAATGTATAGATAATATATTATAGAAGTGTACACATGAAACCCATACAATTTTATTAACCAATGTCACCTTAATATATCTAATAAAAAATAATAAATAAACTGAAACATAAAAAAGGAAAACTGTTGTTAATTGTGCCATACAACATAAAAAGTTGACACAAAAAGGATTATCAACTTAAATAAGTACATACAGAGTTTTTTAAACATGCTCAGCATAAAACTTTTAAAAGGAGATAATATATTGTCATTTTTTTAGTAACAGATACGTTCATTAAGTTGTAAATGGTGCATAATTTTAACTAAATATCTTGAAACTTGGCCTTATAGAAAGCAAAAAAAAAGAGCTAAAAATCTTGTAATTAATTCATAATGTTTTGAAATTCTGAAATATAAATAATGTAAAAGAAGGTTTTTTTTTCAGAATATCATAAGCAAAAATTAAAAGAGTTGCTTAAGTAATGTCTTTTTTCCCAAATCATTAGAAATAAGAAATCAAATAGATGTAGGCAATTTAATGGATGTAGTTCCTGTCATTGATAGCTTAAAAGAAATAGGAGTCATGACATAAAATATGATTTTGATAATTTCCTATTTCAACATGATAGTGCTACATTATATGTAGAAATACTAATGTATCTAGATGTACCTTAGTATCAAAGCTGACTCTTATTTTGAGACAGCAGTGTAACAGAAAAAAAATACGTATTTATTTAATGTTTATCAGGTACTTTAAACACACTTTCATTTTTAATGTTCAAAACAACCTTGTGAGGTAGGTACTATTATTACTCCTATTTTAAAATGGAGCAACTAAGGCTCAGGAAGATTAAGATTAATTTATCTAAAATGTGGAAGTCTCTACCTATTCTTTCTATCAGTACTCACAAATATCAGCTAAGATTAGGTCACTGATGTAAAATAAAAAAACTTCTCTTCACTGATCCTTTCCTTCCTCCTTCCTCATTAGCATTTATTCCATACTATGCCAGGTGTCAATTAACATTAAACCTGACAGAGCTGTGAGAGACATTCTTACTTTTATTAAAACTCATTACCATGTATTTCTCAGAGAATGTGTAGTTTTAGCTTTTTTCTGTAATTATATTATGAGGGTGCCCTGTTTTTAAAGTCATTTGTGACCACCAACAATATATGGGAGAATTATTAGGACAGAGATTATGAGAGCAACAGAATTTCTAAAGCTACACATAGACAATTCTGATAGCACAGTGGCCATTTGCCTCTTCGTTTTGCCCTGTAGTCATTTGTGTCCCTCCTTTGACCTCAGATCCCAGCTACTGAGATGATGATAAGGCTACTGTGGTGTAAACAGGGTTCACAGACATAGGTCCTAGGATTTCTGCTGCCCCAAGCCTTCTTAGAGCCAGGATATAAAACATGGCTGCATCAAGTTATCACCTCACTGACACAGATTTGTGGGAGGGATTGTGAGAAACCTTACTCAGGCAATGAAATATCAGAAGACAGCCAAGTTTTAAAATGGCTTATTTTTCAGGTGACGCTTACAAGTGGTCTCAAAACTACTTTACTCAGTCACCTAATCACCATCTTTTAAACACACTCTTCCTTGATAATCTATATTTATTTATGTATATTAAAATCTTACAAATGCGACTTATGAAGGATGAAATAGAAAAACATAAATTTCAAAACCCCAATACATTGATTGGTTATGCTAAAATGTGTATGCAATGCACTTTGAAGACTACATACAACTCCTGAAGTCTCAGGGATCACCCTGACTTTTTATCAACTCATTTTTAAACTCTCTTGCTTTATTCCCGTATATAAAGCTTATTTCTTTTTCTGTTTTATCCTAAAAAGATTCTATTTCTTTATATTAACTGTGGATTGTCCACTTGGCTTTACCTTCAGTCTCATGTTATTTATGGAATTATTTTGGATTCCTGTTTTTGTCCATATGGACCTACTAGAAAGGGCTTCAAGTTCTGAAATCATAAACATGACATTATCAAATCATATAAGTGGGAAAATGTAGATATAAGTTGATAATGGTTTATTCATTATTTGATTCTTTCTATAATATTTGAGGGGCTACTGTGGGCCAGACAACAATATTTTAGCTAAGAGGGTCGGTAATAAAAAAGAAAAAAAAAGAAAACCCAGCAAAATCTGTACTTTTATAGCGCTTGTATCCTGTTGCCTCTTGTTGGTGATAGAAAATAGATACACACACACACACACACACACACACACACACACATACAATACGCCAAGTGGCAGTACATTGTATGAAAGTACAGACAGTTTTGTATAGTGTATAGGGAACACATTTTGAAGTCTGTCAACCATCCTCTCATGAGCAGTGTGACATTGGACACATTACCAAATCTGTGTGTTTATTTCGTAGTTTATAAATAACAGAAAATAATATCTCAACAGCATTGTATTAAATAAGTTAATACATGTAAAACACTTAGAACAGTGTTTTATGGGTTAGCTATATTGTAATACATGTTAGCTACAATTATAAGGAAAGGGAATAAAAAACATAAAGGAACATATGTGAAGCTTTGGGAAATGCTATTTTACACAGGACGGTCATGGAAAATCCTTAGGACAATGAGGGTATACGGTACTTAATCACTAATACTGGCATTATATCATTATATTAACATTTTCTATGTGTAGGATCATGAGTATTCCCAAGGTTTGTGAGAGCAGTAATGTCTCCCCATTTTAGTCTTAAAATTTGACTTACAGTTTGAACAATAAATTGTAAACTCATCCTATTTATACATAAGGAAGAACATACACCATCTAAAAGTATAAAGCTACAGGACTATATGGGATATATAGAAGTTATAATAGTTGGTTTTTGAGTTAATAGATAAAATATATGCATTAAATTATCATTCAAAATAACAATATTTTCATTTCTTTTTAAAACCATGAAGTATTTTAATAAATTCTTACATGTATTGAAGGAGAAAGAACAAATCATACAGATTGTCCCTCAAAAAAATTTATTATCAGACAGCATCTATTATCTATCATCTAACATCTAACAAGAAAACAGACCTATGTTAATAAAGTATAATGAACAGAGATACAGAAAATATTAGAGAAAGTGAGCTGATTTTGAAAATGCACAAAATAAGAACATTGGCGGTTTGCTATGGACAAGACTTACACCTATTCCAGCATCAAAGTGTATGCTGTAAAACCCAAAACCCCCAGGTTTGGGTCACAGGCATGTATTTCATGACAACAATAAGTTCAATACATATGTCAATAGTCTTCAGAATTTGCTGGTCAAGCTATCTGTTTTTCTGGGTATAACGATTCCAAATTGGATATGGTATTAGTCTCTACCTACAATAGTACCCTTTTTCTTTTGCTCTTCTCGTACCTCTAATAGCCTTTCACAGACCTTGCACAGGGCCATTAAGTGTGGCTTAATCACTTCTGCCCAAAATAATACACCTTATCCTCTTTTACTGCGTGAGAAAGACTTATCAAACTTGTCACTCAGCTTTGTATTAGTTTTGGATATGTAATATCTTCAGAGTTTTTTTTATTTTGGAATCCAGCTCACTATCACAAGCCATAAAAAAAGATCAAGCTGGCTTCCCAAAGCCAGCGCTTAACCACCGCGCCACTCGACCGGCCCTAAAATGATCAAGTTTTTAATTTAACACAAACTGCAGTTTATTGTACTCTACAATATATCAATGTCGTCATAAACTCATAATTTTCCCCATCATACAAGAGATTTTTAAAACATATACATTCTAGTTATATAAACTTTAAATATTCCACGTTGAAAAATATCCAATTACATGAGTTAATAATCAAAGAAAAAATAGAAGGTTAGAACTTCTCACCGTCATCTCGCATGAAACTTCTGTTTTACATCGTGCCTTACCTGAGGTAGTGAGCCAGAACCTATTGCAGATTTCAGGACTGCCGGTTCGTTTCTGCTTTCCATGATTCGTATTCAGGCTAATGCTTTTTCTTCCCAAACGTGGGATGAAACAAAACAATGCTTTCTGCTGGTTTCTTGGAACCCAACAGCTTAATTGTGGTCTGACTGAACCACAAAACAGCCAAAGCACCACTCTGGGGCCGATCTGCGTTGTGAGAAATGGGGAGGGGGGTGGGTTTTATAACCTTGGGTGACGCAAGGGAAGCCGGGAAGCCCATCAGGCAACTGGGCCAGGGTGGGGCTGAGTCCTGCCCAGGTGAGGCTCCTGCAGGCAGCGGAGGGTGGATGAGGCAACCTTATTTAAGGCAGCAGTGGAGCTGGCTGTTCTTCTATTGTAACCTTGGAAGTGGTGGGGAACCAGGGGTAGGAAATTGAGATGAAAGAAGTCAAGCCCATTGTATTACTTCCAGGACTTCAGCAAGATCCCCAGCTTGCTTCTCAGTATGGGAAGACATAGTTGATTGGCGGATTCACCTCAGCAGATGTACCCAATCAATCAGGAACAGTTACTAGAATTGGAGTATTTGGCCAAGCAGGTGAAACTTCTAAAGCACAATAAATAGCAGGCAAAGGTTGATGAGCAATTAGGTATCATAGCAAGGGAAATGGAAAGAAAAATCAAAGAGGTTTGCTGATAAAAAGGCATCATAACTAAAGATTCTGTCTTTCTAAAATAATTGATGCCTAAAAACCCATGTTGATTACCTCCAGAAGTAGCTGGAGGAATTGAAACTTTTGGTCAAGGGAGGAGGAACCAGGAGAAAAGGGACCAGCAGAAATCAGAGCACATCTAATTGCTGACAAAGCACCATGACCTATGGGGAAACAAAAAATGAAAACCTCTACCTATTACTGGGCAAATAAATCGTCTTTTTTTACATAGTACTCCTTAAAGATGAAAGAACATCTAAGGGAATGAGATATCTACAAAAATCATCATAAAGTTTTTGAAAATTAAATAGATTTGGAAGAAAGTCATTATCCGAAAAAGGAAAAAGTTTCTCTGTGTCAAGATTGGGTGGCCCAATGAGATTGCTTGAGTTCCAAAAGACATCTGATTCACTTTCTTGGAGTAAGTAAGAAAATAATAATGACAGCAACAAAAAAGCTAAACACAGCAGCAGTAACCTGAAAATTGGGTACATTTTACATGTTAACAATATTGGATGATAGAAAAAGATTCTGGTAAATTCTACTAGTGATATAACATGGCCCTTTTAATACACTCAATACACTCAAGCTGACTTTTGTGTCTAGTGAAAATCCTGAAAACAACATTTACCAGGCTTGCTAAATAAAGGTAAGTATACCATAAAAGGACATAATGATACCACTGGGTGAAACACCATCATGACAGTGTTTCCAAGGAAGCAGTAAAGCTAATGTACATAAAGGAAAATTACAAAAATCCGTTGACTTCAACAGTATGACGTCAGACAATTAAGTTCACAAACTTATCCTAGAAAAAGGGTTATATACCTCATTGCTCAATATCACTATAGTCATCTTTGAAGTACTCCCCTTGGGAAGCTATGCACTGACACCAGAGGTTAGTCCACCCTGCAAAGCAATTTTGGAACTTTTTTTCTGGAATGGCCATCAGCACTGTCGTTGTATTATATTACCATTGATGTCCTGTATGTCATCAAAATGTCTTTCTTTCAATATTTCCTTTATCTTCAGGTAAAGAAAGAAGTCATTGAGGGAAGATTAGGTGAGTAGGAAGGGTGTTCCAATACAGTTATTTGTTTACTGGCCTAAAACTCCCTCTCAGACAGTGCTGTGTGAGCTGGTGCATTGTCATGATGCAAGAGCCATGAATTGTTGGTGAAAAGTTCAGGCTGTTTGCGTCTAACGTTGTCACACAGCCTTTTCAGCACTCCAAATAGTAAATTTGGTTAACTGTTTGTCCATCTGGTACAAATTCATAACGAATAATCCCTCTGATATAAAAAAAGATTAGCAACATTGTTGCAAAGAGTTCACGAACTTACTTGTCAGACTTCGTATTATGTCATAAAGTCATCAAACAATATTTAAAATCAGGTCAATAAGAGAATTCTAGATTGTTGAATTAAAATTATCAAAGAAAAATTACCCCAATAATATATGACTACTCTAAAAATAAACTCAAATTTTCATTTCTTAAGTAACCAAAGATGATTGATAAAAAGTTCACTTTTAGATGAGCAGTAGGTATATATATATATATGCTGAAACATTAATTATAATATGTAATATTACACAAATACCCAATGCTTACTCATTCACTCTCTTCAGGTCTTGTGCATTTTCTTTATATGCATGATACCACTGAATCCTTATAACCCTAAAAGAAGGAATAAGGGACAAATGAATGATACCATAAATATATTATATGATCTAGGAGTGCAAAGGTAGCAAGTCAAATGCCTTTCACAGATACCATGCCATTCTAAGTCGATGACTACGGCTCTTGTCCATGTAATGTCCAAATTGAATAGGTAAATAACAAGACCCACCCCTGTGGATTATGTTGGTACTAAACATATTCCTTGCTCACAGCAAATAACAGCATCTCTACGTTTCACTAATGATCAGTTCCTATACTGATCATTTACAATTTACTGTAGCCAGGAGATGCTGACCCCCTTCTGGGACTGCTTTTCTCTTGCCACGATAAACCTGAAATTACCATGATTAAAATTCAGTGGCATTCTGCAGGGTCCCCTGGTGAAAGTGTTTCTTCTCTAAAACCAAGACCTATAGTTAGAAATTTGAGATTTGTGTGAAGAGAAGTACAAATTCCCAAGCATGAATGGGAATGATGGTAAGCAAGGTGGCTCTTAGTTTCTTCTCTTGATTCTTGGACCCATGCTCACTGAAGTCAATTAAAATATAATTTTATTGTGTAGGTTGGATACGCAATAGGATGATGATGCCCAAACCTCACAAGATATTACGTCGCAACCTGATACCTCAGCTGCCTCTAAAAAGGACTCCTGTATATCACTAACACTCTGTTAGCTTCTGGATGGTATATATGGTTTATTCCAGGACCTATGCATTTAATGGTCATTCATCCATCCTGCACTTCCTTTGTTTAATGTTGTTCCCTGGATCCGAGGCAATGTTATGTGTAACATGATGTCAGTAGATCAAACACTCTGAAGTCCAAATATACTGGTACAGGCTGAAGTTTTGTTTTGCTCTTTAGCTTATTCTTTATTGACAAGATTGGAATATATGATGAGGTTGATCTAAACAGCCTAGATTAAATGCTAGCTTTCTAAATTACATATAAAAATCTCATTTTCTCATTAAATCTATGTTTTTCAACAACTATTGGAAACATTATTGAACTCTGTTGTTTTACACATTTTACATAATATGAATGTGCTTTAATTTGAAATAACTTAGTAAGAAATATGTTCGAATTTCTTGGAAAGAAAAATAACAAGGCCACAACCATTATCTAAATTATAAATATCTGGAGAATTTCACTGAAGGTAGTGAGTCTTTTATGAAGAAAAAATAATGAATTAGAAGAGAAATGGCATTTTCTCTATTTCTTTTCTACACTTATTAAAATGGCTGGAATTATCATTTACTTACCACAAGTAACACACCAAAATTGAATTGTTTTCACAACATCCACTCTTGTTAATACCTTTTACTTTTCCAGCACATATAGGCATTAAGTCAATTTGATGGAGAACATGGTATTTTAATGAGTCTTCTTCTGAAAGGCATGAGAAAAGTAAAGGAGAAGGGATTATGTGACTAAGAAGTTGGAAATAGGTTGTGGAAAGTATATGAGAGCCGCATTTTCAAGTAAGTTGAATGTCAGGCTAAATGGAAGTTTTATCTTATTTTAAACTAAACACATACAAGGTTTCTTAGTAGATAACCAGAATTCTGTTATGGAAATATTAATCTAAAAAAAACATAGGGAGTAGATACTGGGAAACAACAATTGATACATATGAGGCAAATTCTTTCCTACATTGGGAAGTTGATAAAACAGGCCTTATATCCTTTAGAAACATTATCTGATAGCGTATCTGTGATTTTCTGATCACGGATTCATCCTTTGTATCACAATGCCTCTCATCACCTTCTACCTTTGATTCCAGTCCTCAAAGCAGTAATTCACAGGTTCGGCATGACAGCACCTCACCCATCATCACAGATGAACTGTCCTAGAGCTTTTCTGATTCAAAGGTCTAGGATGCATGGAACAATCCATGTGATACTTAGCCAAATGCAACCTAAGGGCTCAGGGCAGTTAGCTCTGCTATGGGCCAACTCAACTAGTATCTTTGAATAGAAGATCTGTTACATCTTTGGGCAGGAAATTCTAAGCTGAGTTCAACATGGCTCCACACTAGGTTCTGAAAGAATCAAGCCTAGTTTGCCCATGATTGTGAAGAACTGTGGAACAATTGTTTTCCCTCTTGTATTTCTCTGCCTTCAACCCCTCACTCATGTTTCCTAGAATCACTTCCCTGGGAACTACCTGAATGCATTTCTCTAAGTCTCAGCTTTGCTGGTGATGGTTAGGGAGGCATCAAGCGAAGACATTACTTAAATATGAAATTTATAAATTATTTAGGATGCATCCTCGACCAATACTTTTGAGACAAAAAGATTACCAAAATAACATATGATTAATCAAGAATCAAATTATATCTAAGATGGTATAACTTCTTCTGTATCTACAGTTTAACTATGCCTACATTATATATGGTATGGAAAATTTTATCTTCCTCATTAAAATGTCACATATTTTCAATCTTTAATAAAAATAAAAATGTATTACAATAATCAGAAATTTCTGTTCTTCAGTAAAATACAAATAAAGATGGTATTTTAATTCCACAGTATTATTACTCAACTGTTTCATAAAATAAAGGAAAAACACTGATTATAGACTTTTGAAAGAAAAGCTCTGAAACAAGAATGAGGTCTACTTACAACAGACAAAAAGTTGGTTACTGTGGAAGAGGCTTAGCAAAGTTCTCATAAACTACAGTGAGATGCATAGTACACAACCTTTGTCAACTGGTTATCTGGTATATTTCTGTGACTTTTCTATTGTTGTTGTTTCTTAATCTTTCCTCTAATATCCAAAGCATAATGTTAAATATATCTCCAAACTTCAAACAAAGAACATTTATGAAAAACCCATGAAAGCAATTTAGATAAATACGTAGATTTTGTGAACACTTGCAAATCGGTTGGGATTAGTGGGATTTTCCTTGTACTCTGTAATCAGATTTACTTTATGCCAAATTTGGGGGCTTCTGTTTCTGTTAAATATGAAAGGCTACTGTTATACTTATTTTAAAGTCTGGTTTTCTTTTGGAGTGGAGGATTAAAAAACAAACAACAACAAAAAAAAAAAACCTAAAGCAAACCATTGCCATATTTGTTAAAACTGCATTATTATTGCTATTGTTGTTCTGTGTTTTAGAGTACTTTAAGGCTTGCAAAGCATATTTGCCTGAAATATTTTAGCCTCACAATTTCAAAATGTATTATGATAAGTGAATAATGTATGATTAGACAAAACGACTTACAATTCAGATAGGTAACAAGAAAATCTGGTTTAGAAACAATATCTTTAACTTTCTAAGTTTTCATAGATCTACAATATGTTAGAATACTTGGGAAGAGATGTGGTTGTCTGTGAGGCAAAATCAATGCTCAGGAATTACCAGGCAGCTTATGAACAACTTTGAAATATACTCTTTTATTCACCTCTCCCTCAGTTACAGATAAAATTGGAAGCCACTGCAGATGGTAAGATTAGACTCTTACCAGTAAACAATTATCCAGGTCGACAGGGAGACATAGTTATCATATAATTACAACTCTCTAATTCACCTTTTTAATGGTGCCTTCCTAAAACAGACGTTAGAAGTGTGAATGGCTTGCCTATGTGTTATGATTTAATGAAGCAAATTTTTCAGCAAGGACTTTTTATATACTCACAGCTTTCTATTGTTTCTAATAGAAATATATACTTGAATTTCTTTTTAAAAACAATACATTGCAATACTAGAAATTTTCCATTTGAGGTCCAAGAGAAAAGATACCACATTCTCAATTCAGTTTTAATTTGAATAGCCAGGAGGAAGAGAAATTTTCACAACAATGCATGAAGCAGAGGATAGGAAGATCACTAGAATGGATTAATTCAATATTCATGTTTGAAACATGGCTTAATGAGAGAGACAAAAAAAAAACAACAGAAAAACACTGCAATATCTTTTACCACATTCTCAATTCAGGTTTAATTTGAATAGCCAGGAGGAAGAGAAATTTTCACAACAATGCATGAAGCAGAGGATAGGAAGATCACTAGAATGGATTAATTCAATATTCATGTTTGAAACATGGCTTAATGAGAGAGACAAAAAAAACAACAAAAAAACACTGCAATATCTTTAACAAGGCATTGCTTTTTAAAATGTGAACAATGTCTAACAATGTTTAATCACATAAAATTAGGACATGAGAAAAAATAGGTATTCTCACTTAATTTATGGTTAAAAATCACGTTTCTTCTATCATATGTATATGCCACTTTTACTTTTTATATAGTTCCTAAAAATATTACTCCGAAAGTGACTGTTATAAAAAATAGGGAACTTAAATTGTTTATCTATGTTTTAGTTCATGCCCTGATGATTAGTACTTATGTTAATTGTCAAATCATTTACCTTCCCTAACTCTTATTAAATTTCCCCCTGTATAGGGATAATTAAAGTAATGTACTTTACTTATAGAATTATTTTGTTTCTGTATCAGAAAATGTATTTTTAAATACTTTCAAAATAATTAACAATGTGAAAATAAGATATCATTTGCCTTTTTAATATGAATAGCCCTAATGTGGTTATTTAACTAAATATGCTCCTTTAATCCACAATCCATGTTATACCTTCAGCATATTGGGTCTCTTCACTGAAATAAGAAACTCTTTAAGCATTTACATACATCTACTTACATCTGTCAGTTAACCCTTGATTTCAATAAAAAATACCAATTATGATACTTTTCCTTCATGAAAACATTTACTTTGACCCTTCAAAATTATGTACTGATACTTGATTTTATATTAAGTCATGAATCAGAATACTTAAATGTCAATAATATTAATTTCAACTTTTTCAAATGTGCTATATTCATTTTTCATTTTTGCTTAGTCAGGCACAATGGGCTAAGAATTACTAAGCTAGAATGATAGTGTCCATAATATAACCACAAAGTGTACTACATATCTAATTCATCTAAAATGTAAGGGGTCTAAAGCTCAGGAAAAAAATAAACTAATTGAAAGGATGTGGCTCTGGGCTTATGGAGGTTTCTATTATAGAAGCTTTGCAACTACTTAACAGAGCAAGTTTTGACAAGTTACATTTTCTCTCTGGATCTGTTTCTTTCATGTGATCAAATCTGTGCCTTTCTGTCTTAAAAGATATTTTTCTGTCAGTATTCTTGTTCATTTTATTCTTATATTTAGTAGCATTTCTTGTCTAGATAAAATATTTTGTCTACAAAACTAGCCACATCATATGGTTGCTACATTTCTGATGACGTAAGTTTTAGGGAAAATAAATGGAAATGTATCATTAATACATGTTCAAGGACAAATAACTTGCATTTCTTTACCACTTTAATTGTTTGCTGAATGTGATGTCATGAAATGCTAAAAAAAATGGGTACTTAATTTATACAAAGAATAATATTTTCTTTTAACAAAAATGTTTTCCTGTGTGGTAAATAAAAAGTGAGCACCAACTATCAAACTGAGAAATTTTAAATATGAAGAAATAGTTTAAATACCAAGATAAGTAGTTCCATTTTTTTAAAGTTTTAAAGTATATTTCTTATTCCTGAGTGCTGTAATGAACACACATATCTAAAATTGACTAAATGTAGAGTAATAATATATACACACACATACACACACACATGCACAAGCACACACACACACACACACATACACACATATATACACACACAAATATAAACCCTTTTGAACTGGGAGAACTGGGAGAAGAAGGAGACAATAATACTACAGTACTCTTTCAGAAATCATAAGATGGAATAAAAAGATCTATGAACAAGTTAGCATACCCAATTAAGCAGAAACCAAAGCAGCACATAAGAAATAGAGAACCAACCCCATTTAATGATGAAATAGTTCCTCCAAACCTCAGTCATTCCAGAAATAAAGACAGGGGGAAAACTAAGATCAGAGAAAATTATCAACAAAATAGTTGAACAGAGCTTTCCAAATTTGAAAGCAAAATGTTAACAGAGGGAAAAGACCCACGTTATGCCCAGAACATTGAGTAAATACAACTACTTGATTATCATTTCAGAACACTAGAGACAGTAAACAAAAAAAAAAAAAGAAAAGAAAAAAAGACATCAGAGAGAAGTTTTTAGGACGTTCTCAGGGAAGAGTACATGCATAGGAGTTGTGAATGATTTTAACTTTGGAAATCTCATTAACGACATTGGAAGCTAGGAGTCATTGAAACAATGCCTTGTAAGTTCTAAAGAAGCCTGTTTTCTATCCTAAAATTCTATACCCAGACAGCCATCCAATCAAGTGTCTGTGTAAATTAAAGACATTATGAAATATTCAAATTCCAAAAAATTGACTGCCCACATAGAGCCTTTCTTAAGAGGAAACTAGAAATTAGTCCCCATTGAATTGAGAAAGCAAACCAAGATCAACACATACATGAGGCATAGATACCCAAATCTAACACAGGAGAGAGGCAAAAGTATATCCCCAGGATGATGGTAAATGTATATCCTCTAAATCATATATACAGAGTAAGAATACTAATTTGGACCAGGTCAAAATGCAAGGTGGAAAAACAAACCAGTAAGCAGTCACCATAGAAGCCTCTGACTTGATGGAACTAAAGTTACTCTCAGTGTTTTGGGCAGGCTGAGTGGTGCATTGGTTAAGAGTTGGCTTAGGAGTGCCAGCTCTGAGCAGCAGGGCACCGGTTCAGATCCCACACAAGAGCAAGTGATGCTGCGCCCTTTACAGCTAAGATGATGAACAAAAGCTCGACCTGGAGCTGGGCTGCTGTGAGTCCTTAGGGATGGCATAGGCTGCAGTGGGGCTGCAGTATCCTACTGTGAGTGGCTAGTAGCTGGCGTGAGCTGCTGTGAACCACCGTGAGAGGCCATCCAAGGTCCCACAAGTGACTGCCTCAGCCAGGAACAGTTCAGTGATCACAATACCAACATGGGCCTGTGAAGCGACATCCTCCACAACTAGACTAAAAGACAGCAACTTGTCTGTCCCCCTCCTCCAATTCCCCAATGAAATCTTTAAAATAAATAAATAAATAAATTAGTCTCAGTGTTTTAAACATTTTATTCTGTTATTTATGAAAAAATTCAAGCCTCGGGAAAATCTATGAGTTCAGTTTTAAGCAGGTTCAGTTTAAAGAGTCTGTGAATCTGGCCAGCCGAGCGGCGCATTGGTTGAGAGCTGGTTTTGGAATGCCAGCAGCCCCTGTTCGGATCCCACATATGAGGGCCAGTGACACTGCCCTCTACAGCTAACAACAGCTCCACCTGGAGCTGGGCTGTGCGAGCCCGGCGACAGTGTAGGCCACAGCCCCTGTTGCAGTGGGCTGCTATAGGCAACAGTGAGTGGCCGGCAGCCAGCGTGAGCAGCGGGCAGCCAGTGTGAGCTGCCAATAGCCACAGTGAGCGACATCCAGAGGCCGGCAACCGATCTGCCTCATCCGGGAAGAGCGCGATGACGATACCAACATGGGCCAGTGAAGTAACGTCCTCCGCAACTATACTGAAGAACAAAAAGACAGCAACTTGTCTGTTCCACCTTCCCCGATTCCCCAACACTGTTCGCCTCTCCCAATTCCCCAATAAAATCTTAAAAAGAAAAAAAAAAAGAAGAGTCTGTGAATCATAAATGTACCCATTAAACAACTGGATTCTAGGATAGTACTAATGAGAGAGATATGAATTAGGGAGTAGATATAAAGTCATAAACAGGTGAGTCCATTAACTCAAAAAGAGTATATAGATTAATCCTAAAATTTGGCTAAGATGGAATCCTGAGAAATACCAATATTTAATCTGTGGTTAAAAAATCAAACAAACAAATAAACAAAACACATCAGCATCCAGATAGGTAGAACACAACCCACAATAAAACAGCATTATAGAAATCCTTTGAAAATCTGTTTTGAGAGTGAATGACCAATAATATCAAGCACATAAAACTGTGATAGCCTTAGTGAGATTAATATCAGATGAATGATGGGCATGGAAAATAAGTTTTAGCGCATGTTGATACATAAATTTGGGCAGCGAATATAGATAACTATTGTAATAAGCATCCAGGGAACCACCTGTGACTAAGATTTAGTCAAAGTCTGTAGTTCCAGAAAGGAAGGCTCTCTGGAGATCTCAGCACTGAGGCTTGGCTTCCATAAACATGTGGTAGTCCTGATTGATTTGAGGGAAAAGAGAGTGGAATCCTAAAGAACTAGGAACCAATTCTGTGTTTCAAATTCCAGAGTATTCTTTTTTTTCTTTTCTTTTTTTTTTTTTTTTTTTGAGGGCAGTGTCACTAGCCCTCATATGTGGTACAAGAAATGGGGCGCTGGCTTCCCAAGCCAGTGCTTAACCACTGCACCAGCCCCTTGATACTAGATTGCATTTACATAATGTTTACCATGTTCCAGGCCCTCTTCTAACTGCTAATTACTTACTAAGATGTACATTTGTGATAATTACTATGTAAAACAGGTAGTAGGTTTTAGTCATCATCCTCATTTTACATTTGAAGGAGCTGAGGGGTAGGGAAGTTCATAACTTGCCTTAGGCCTCAGAATGCTGGAACCAGCACTTGACTCTAGTCCTTTTGATTTAGAAATTGGGCCCTAATTCTCATGTTCATAGCCTGCTTTTTGCTTCTGTATAACAAACCATATATATTAGCTGACTAAAAGAATGCCAACATGGTGGATGAGGATTACTGTAGGAGTTAACATCAGTAGTTTTGCTGGACATTTCTTTTATCTCCCTTTACCTCTCTCAAGTATTTCTAATAGTCAAACTTAAGCAACCCTGTTACATAAGTAATCCTCTTCACCTTCCCTATGGTAGGACCTTCTGTTTGCTTTGTAAATGCTATAATCAAACAGGATGCTATTACAAATCCACCAATTCAAATTATAGAAATTTATTTTTTTAATTACTGGTCATGTGAAGTAAACTACTTCCAAACAATTAAGCAACTTTGATTTATGAGAATAGGAAAAAAAAAAAGTGTGTCTAAAAGTAGAAAGAAATATTAAAAATAAAAGAATAATAAAACTTCCAAAAGCTTAGGTTCAGTTTAATTTCCAAAATAAATCATGGCTTAAGAAAACCAGTTAATATGCTAAAATTAAAAAAAAAAATCTGTAAAGTTGATGGTAGAACAATATGATTCATTAGATTCACATAGCATTATAAAGTTAATGACAGTACACAGGGCATCATAATTTGATAGATATAAATAGAATAAATAAATGATAGATGGATTGGTAGATGGATGGATAAATGGATAGAGAAAGAGAGAGAGAGAAATAGATAATGACATAGAAACAAAAGTAACAGATGTTTATTATTATTATTATATCTCTGTATCAGTTTGCTGAGCTTCCTTAACCAAGCACTACAAACTAAATGGCTTACACAATGGAAACATATTGTCACACAGTTCTAGAGGCTAGAAGACTGCTATCAAAATGTAAATGTGCATTAGTTTGAAAAAGAAGTTAATAATCAACACCAAATTCTGAAAATTCTGGGAAAAGATAGGGAGTAGAAAGATAGGGAGTAGGATAAAAATAAAACAAACAAAACAAAAGGAACACATAAGGTAACCTAAGTTTTTAGTAATAGCTGAGTTATCGATAGGTAAGACAGTCATTTAAAATATCATCCTTCAGAACTAGCATAGTAGTTTTAACATTATACTGAGGAGCCTCATTCCCTTTGTTCACATCTTAATGTTTGTTCTCAGGAAGTTCATTAATCTCTCTAAATTGGATCCTTTTCTAAAAACTGAATAATAATTGTATCTTCCTTCTGTATTATTTTAAGGATTTCATTGTTTAATATTTGTAAAGAACTTGGAATTGTGGCTCATATGGTATAAGCATTTTAGGAATATGTGGCAAATAAAAATACATCATTATATTTTTAAATAAAATAAGTGATATGGAAATGTCATTCACCAAGAGTAATAATTAATTTGATTGTTTGTGACTGAGTTAAACAGGATAAGAAGAAATGTGGTGAGAAAAAACAGCAAGAAAATATTTTACATTTACAAAATGCATGTACTTTTAGATAGAAATGTACAATTTAGGAATTTTTGTGGCAAGGGGAAATGTGTCTATAAAAAACTCACTCATTTTTTATTTTAACTATGAGGGTGTAAGCTGTTCAAAGCAGGGGAGATGGCTCCTTTTTTCTGTTGACCTTCCCTCACATATTGCTCTGAAATCTCTGCCTCAGGAAAATCAATCATCATAATGCTCTTATTAGCAAGCCTCAAGCCCAATGTTTGATTTAATCAGTTATTCAACAGCAGACCAAGGGTGGAGTCCTGGGCAGTGGAAGGTGAGGGACTAAACGGTCACCTCTATCCATCCTCAAGAACACTTCAGAATGTATGGAGTAGGAAATCCAGCTAACATGATGCAACTTATTCCATCTAGTTCCTATCAGATACCTTTCCCATACCCCACTCTCACCTTTCTAAAGCTGAACTTCTAAATAAACACTTTATTTTCAAGTGGGTATATGCATGCAGGGATTGGGTTTCTGTGCAATAGCCTCACTTGTCCCCTTGTTCATACCTATTCTTGGGCCTGATTTGCATACTCATATGATTTGGTTTTTGGTCCATCAGCATTTAGACATCTAATTCTACATTCATTTAGGGTAGTTTGAGGGACAGCTCTTAGGCTTGGGATTTGCAGGGCAGGCAGAGCAAATGGACACCGATAGAAAGGAACTGAGGATGTTGATATGAAAATGGTCTAAACAGTCAACCAAACAGTTTTAAAGACAGCAAGACATGTTAGAGCTCCAGTGAAAATGTAAAGTCTGAAGGTCTGTAATATCTGAAGTCTCTAAGAAATCAGACATCAGTGAGAGTGAAAAGAGCAAAGGGACAAGACAGATTGCTGTAATTAAAGATTAGAATATTGAATTTTAATATAAAGTAACTTTCATTAATGATTTGTTCATTAACAATGATGTAATATTTATTTACATCAATGTTAAGCCTTGTTCTAGACAAAGTCTTGAACATAAAATACAAAATCCCTGATTTTCCACAGTTTATATTCTATTAGAGGGAGATAGAAATAAAATAACGTATTTAGACTATGTTATTGGAGAAAAAGAAAGCAGTGTAGGTGCAGAGACTATCAGGGGAGGTTATTAATTTTAAATAAGGTGTTTAAGAAAGGCTTCATTGAAGAAACCCTGGAGTAAAACTTCTACAAAATATATACTAGGGAATAAACCCAACAGATACCTTGATAAAAAACATTCCAGAGAGAGGGAACAGCAAGTGCCAAGGCTGAGGTCAGAGAGTGTGCCTGGAAATATGAGCAAACTGTCCTCTGTATCAGCTAAAAATGGAAAGTGTATTTTAACAGGTCTGTTGGGGCAATGCTCTATTGTTTATTTTTTTGGAAAAAAAATAGCAAACAAAACATGACTTAAAATACATTTTTCAAATCTTCTAAAAAGAAAATAACATTAACTTGTCCCAAGAGAATGTTTGACATTCTCATTCAACAAATGAGGACTTGTTATGAGCCGTTGGTCAAAGAACAGACTGAGGGTGATGGGGTTTCCCCCACTCTAGTGACATAAAGCGAGCTGCAGAAGAATGCTGTAGGGGCACCTAAAGAAAATTGCATATGGAAATCACACAGGGTTTTAAAAATCTTCTTTTTTCCTATTTTAATCATTACTCAAATTGATGCGCAATTTTTTTTTAACTTCATTGTTTTTTATGGTCAAATAATATTCCAGTATATGATATGTCACATTTTATTTATCCACTCAAGGTTTGAAGAACATTTGGGTTGTTTCCACTCTTTGGCTTTTAGGAAGAATGTTAATAGGAACATTCATGTACAAGTCCTTGTATAAGCATAAGTTTTCTTTTCTCATGGGTATGTACCTCAGCGTAGAATTACTGAGTCATGTTGTAAAGCCACGTTTAAACATTTGAGGAACTGCCAGACTCCTTCCTCAAGTGGCTGAATCATTTTACATTCCTGAGAAATCTTTAAAAATTGTATTTAACCTAGTTTTTCATAAACATAGCTTAATATGCAACATTTTTATTAAGTTTATTGGGGTGACATTAGCTAAAAAAATTCACAGGTTTTTTGTGTGTTTTTTTTAAGATTTTTATTGGGGAATTGGGGGAGGGGAACAGTGTTGGGGAACCGGGGAAGAGGAACAGACAAGTTGCTGTCCTTTTGTTCTTCAGTCTAGTTGCAAAGGACGTTGCTTCACTGGCCCATGTTGGTATTATCATTGCGCTCTTCCGGGTGAGGCAGCTCAGTTGCTGGCCTCTGGACGGCCACTCACAGCAGCTATTGGCAGCTCACGCTGGCTGTCAGCTGCTCACACTGGCTGCCCACCACTCACTGTAGCCTATGGCAGCCCACTGCAGCAGCGGCTGCAGCTGTGCCGTCCTGGGGACTCACAGCAGCCCAATTCAAGGTGGAGCTGTTTGTTGTTCACCATATTAGCTGCAGAGGGCAGTGCTACTGGCCCTCAAATGTGGGATCTGAACCGGGGTCGCTGGGGTCCCAAGCCAGCTCTTAACCAATGCGCCACTCAGCCAGCTGGAAAATTACACAGGTTTTAAGTGACTCTGGGGACCCTGGAACTCTCCTCCCTGCTGTTGGACCCCTGGTCACTGACTTGGACACAAACGAGACTCTGACCTCCTTGGGGGGTGTCTCATTTTAGATACATCCTAGATCCATGTATAGGCATAATTGTTCTAACAGTAAACACTTTATTTTCATAACTTCTGACTTATCATCTACATGACTATTTAAATTAAAACATTCTTCTCATCCCAGACCTTTATTCATACACTATCTGTCTTTGTGGTTTGGGCAATGATGAAGAAAACCAATCAGGAACATTAGGTCTACCTCTCTTTTCCTCAGTCATTGGTCCTAAGAGCACACATGTTTTACATCCAAGGTTCCAAAGAATCCTGGTCCTTATGATCTAGTGAACAGCAGATGCAATGTAAAATGTTCTTCTCTGTTCATATCTCGACATCTGAATATAACTTCTCTCCCTATTCATTTTTTCTAGAGGAAATAGTAAAAAGGTTTAAATGAGCCAGGCAGAACATACCCATTGTATTGACTCTAATCATCTCTCCTTGAATTAAGGACTTCATCTTTTACTGTGTTTTATTTTAATTATTAAAGGTTCTATAAAAATGATATGCAGAGATGGATCACTACAAGATTGATAGATGTATCTTCATCTCTCATAAAAACGTTCCCATTATCTTTCAAACCAATATAATAGCAGAAGATTAATAGAGCAGGTGTGGATAACACACACACACACACACACACACACACACACATCTCTGAAAAGATAATTCTGACAATTATTGGTATAATTACAGCACTCCATAAAGAATTATCTCTCAACAGTGTGCAAGCAAAACATAGCTTCAGTATGTATAAAATAGACAGTCATTTGTGGAAAAGTTAATAAGTAAGATAAATAATTAAACTTTACATGATAATAAATGGCATGTGTATTTTTCTAAGATAATACATTTTAGCAAATGCATCTAATTTTAATAGCCACTATTAGAGAATAGCTACTATATTTGGTTCTCATGCAGAATTGTAAAGAGTTGAGAATGCATGATTGAAAATCTTGCCATAAGAACTAAAACCACTAAATATTTAAATGAGTAGCCAGAGTTAGATAATGTTGTATGTCCTCTTAAGCTTGGATACTTAAAAAAATACAAGTGCAAAAATGAGTTTACCAAAATTATGTATCACATGCTAACATTAAATGAATGTTTTCAACAAAAATGCAAAAATATAATTGAAAACTCTAGAGTGTATGACAGAGTTATATACAATCTAGCAGAGAAAACATGAACTAATAATCTGCAATGTAACACAGAAAGTACTATCTTAAAATTATAAGGAAAGTTACATGTGCACAGAGGAGGAAACATGTTATTGCTTGTTCCTTAAGGTATAAGTATGATTCAGATATTTGTCTTTGTATGATTTTCTAAATATGACTTCATGTATAACATTTTCATATACTATGTTACAAAATTATCTGTCACATAGCTTTTCCCCTCTACTATAAATTTATCATTGCATAGTATTTGGAGTCATTAAAAAGTAAATAAAATTTGCAAATAAAATTTCCAAACCCAAACTTTATTATAGAAAAATACTAACTTTCAATTTTATCAGATTTTCCATAATTGATATGTCTTATGGTTAGCAAACAGACCAATGGTACTTAACTGTGCTGTTAGTTTCGAATTGCCACCCACTCATATTTCTTTCTTTTTTTATTCTTTTTCTCAAATAAGAATTGATTCCAGGGGCACAGAATTATATGTGATTTTTTAAATTATGATAACATTATGAGACCATATAAGTAAAATATATGTATATCAAAAATTAAGTAAATACCATTTTTCAAACGCTGCATACAAAAGAAGTGTTTCCTAATTTACATAAAAATATGAAAGCAAATTGTTTTCAGTTATACTACCAATCTCATTTATTTATTTTTTCATTTTTTTTATTAGTTTCAGGTATACAACACAATGCAATAGTTATACTCTTTACCCTCCAAAGTGACAACCCCCCTCCCCCAGTTCGCCACCCCACTCCCCCCCCATATCATACATATCTATTACAATTCCGTTGACTCCATTCCACAGTATACTCCACATCCCGTGACTATCTATATATTCAGTTACAGTTGGCATACAATATTATACAACATCAGCTTCAGGTGTACAGGGCAGTGATCAAGCCTCTACTCCATCCATGAAGTGGTCTCCCTAACAAGACATGTGACTGACACACCAAAAAATTTTTACATTATTGTATTCCCCGAACTGTGTTTCATATCCCTGTGGCAATATTGTCATTGCCTATTTATGCTGTCTAATCACTTCCCCATCTCCCTTCTCTTCACCCCGCTCCCAACTAGCAATCCTCAGTTTTTCCTCTATATCTATGAGTCTGTTTACTTTGCTCATTCATTCAGTTTTTCAGATTCCACAAATAACTGAGATCATATGGTACTTGTCTTTCTCCGACTGAATTATTTCACTTAACATAATAGTCTCTTCACAACATTATCAATTACATTCCCAGAACTGCCCCCATATCCCTGCAGCAACATTGTAGTCACCCACCTACGCTGTCCAAAACCTTCCCCTCTCCCTCATCCCCATTCCCTCCCAGCCAGTAACCAGCAGTTTTTCCTTTATATCTGCTTGATATGACTTCAATCTTCTTAAATTTACTGAGACTTGTTTTGTGGCCTAATATAGTCTATCTTGGAAAATGTCCCATGTGCACTTGAGAAGAATGTATATTCTGTCTTTTCAGGGTGAAATGCTCTAAAAATATCAACGAAGTCCAGCTGGTTTATAGTGTCGTTTAAGGCCCCTCTTTCTGTGTTGATTTTCTGTCTAAAGGTCTGTCCACTGGTGACAATGGGGTGCTGAAGTCCCCTACTATGATAGTGTTACTGTCTGTCTTTATGTCTGTCAAAATCTGTTATATGTAATTAGGAGTTCCTATGTTGGGTGCATAGATGTTTATTAGGGTTATAGTGCCCTTCTTTGTCTTTTACCGTAGTCATTCTAAAGTCTATTTTGTCCAAAACAAGCATTGGTACTCCAGCTCTATTTTTTTCCTCATTTCCATTTGCGTGAAATATCTTATTCCATCTGTAAACAGCTTGTACATGGGTCCTATTTTCTTATCCACTCAGCCACTCTCTGTCTTTTGATTGGAGCATTTAGCCCATTCACATTTAAAATGATTCTTGATAGGTGCATATGTATTGCCATTTTGTTATTTGTATTCCTGGTCTTCCTGGGTTAGCTTGTTTACCCCTTTCCTTTGTTTAAGAAAGCCCTTTTACCATTTCTTGCAATGCGGGCTTGGTGGTAAGGAATTCCTTAAGCTTATTCTGTTCTGAGAAGCTCTTTATTTCTCCTTCAATTTTAAGTGATAACCGTGCTGGGTAGAGCAATCTTGGTTGTAGGACTTTATTTTGTGTCACTTTGAATATCTCCTGCCACTCCCTTCTGGCCTGCAGAGTTTCTGTAGACAAGTCAGTTGTTAGTCTAACAGGAGTTCCTTGGTATGTAACCTGCTGTCTTTCTCTTGCTGCCTCTAGGATTCTGTCTCTGTCTTTAACTTTTACCATTTTAACTATGATGTGTCTTGGTGTGGACCTGTTTGGGTTCAGCTTGTTTGGAACCCTCTGCACTTCCTGGGCATGTATGTTGATTTCTTTCACCAGGGTAGGGAAGTTTTCAGTCATTATTTTTTTCAAATACATTCTCAACCCCTTGCTTCTCTTCTCCTGGTATTCCTATGAGTCAAAGGTGGTTGCGCTGCATCGTGTCCCATAGGGCTCTTAAACTATTTTCATTGTTTTTTATTCTTTGGTCTTTTTGTTGAGGCAACTGGGTGATTTCTGCTATTTTGTCTTCCAAATCGCTGATCTGCTCCTCTGCTTCATCTACTCTACTGGTGATTCCTTCGAGTGTGTTCTTCATTTCCGTTATTGTATTCTTTAGTTCTAACTGGTTGTTTTTTATGATTTCTCTATTCTTCCTTATGACCTCACTAAGTTTGTTAAACATTCTTATCATCAGTGTTTTAAACTCTGTCTCTGAAAGGCTGGATCCCTCTGTTTTATTTGGTTCCATTTCTAGAGGTTTCTTCTGATCTTTTACTTGTGACATGTTTCTTTATTTCCCCATTCTGGCTGTCATTCTGGGATTGCTTTGATGTATTAGATAGATCACCAGGAGAGCTCTGACTGGATCACACAGGCACACAGCTCACTGCCCAATACTCCCAGGAAAACACCCAGTCTCAGCCTGTCCCAATCAGCCACTCGCAGATCAGGCTGAGCAGCCCAACAACCAATCACCAGCCTGGCAACTCTGCAAGCGCAATGCAGAGAGCCAGGACCCGAGGTGGCTGGTGCTCTCCTGCATCTCAGTGAGCAGCCTGTTGGAGCCAGAGGGCACCCGCCCAGCGTTTTCATGGCAATGCAGTATAAGCTGGGCAGAGGGTGGGGATCCAAGCATGCATGCATGCATGCGCACACACACATACGCACTTCTGCGCCAATTCCACCAGACCAATGAGGTCCCGGACCTGACCCTCTGTGGGAGGGCCCAACCCTGACAAAATGGTGCCCTCCTTACATCATTCGCATGCAGGCTCCACAACAGGGGAACAATAGTCCCAAATCCTCCAGCCTTTGCACCAAAGGTGCTCAGTTCAGTCTGTCCCCACAGGCTCCTGGGCCCGGCTCACACAGCCACTCCCTCCACCAGGAACCAGGTACGTGCTCACCGGTGAGCAAGCCCGTGTGCCAGCCCCACGTATTCTCTAGCTGCTCTCAGCCTCACCGAACTGAGCAAAGAGAGTCCTCACTAATTTACTGCCAGCTATCTTGGTACTTCTCTTCCCGGCAAAGGAACTCTGGGTTGGTGAGCTTGGTGTGCGGCCAGAGGGTCTCTCCGCCAACCGGAGAAGCCTCCCCACAGCTGGGGCTTCCCTCACGGGGTTCGCCCTCTCTCGTCTCCGCCCCTCCTACCAGACCTGACGTGGCCTCCTCTTTAAGTTCTTCGTTTAGTGGTTCTGCTCATCTAGTGTTCCGGGGACCGCCGGGGTTGAATGCTGTATAATTTGTTTGTAATTTTGGTGTGATCCTGGGAGGTAGTTAGCACAGCATCTATCTATTCCGTCATTTTACCAGAAGTCTCCAAGGGTCCCAATCTCATTTATGAAGTAAGGATTGAGAAAAATATTTCTGACTTTGTGTTAAAGGAGAAAAAAACGTCTGAAGAAAAGTTCCACATCCGGAAATTGATCCACCAAAAAAGACCTTATGGCTTTTATTTTTTTCAAGGACCAAGCTTTTTGATAACTTATGGTTATTTAGAAAAAGCTTACACTATCCCCACCTTCTATGCTTTCTATATTAGATTCAGAGAATTCTAGGTGTGTTTGCAGAAACTAAAATGTTTTTTTTATTATTCTTCTCAAATATTAATTACTTAGCACTTATATGTTTAAGCCAAGAAATACCTTAATTCTTGAATTTTCTCCCATTGATTGTTACCCTGATTATACTCTTTCAAATCAATTAGTTTTTAAATTTTTTTTCTTGGATTCTCATTCCCTAATTTTCAAACTCAAAAATAGAACTTTAGTTAATTTTAACAACTAATGAAGTCTTCCTATGTAGTACCTTGACACCACTTAATTGAGCAAACTACTTAGCATATGCATGTTTAAACTCTTGTAACCATCAATGGTTTAAAAATGGCAGTGAATATAATGACAAACTTTGACCTAAAATAATATTAACTTTGCTTTTAGAATTCAGAATTGTTTTTTCCAGAAAACTGTGTTCAAATTTTAACTCATCCTTTACTCAAATGGAAATCCTACTGTTTTAATAGTGATAATTTTATTGGCTAATTTATTATTTTCATAAAGACAATATTTCAGAAAAGGAGAGAAATTATGTAGGACAACTACAATAGCCACAAAAATCAACATCACTTCTGAAAATGTGCCATCCAGATGACAGACTTTAAGTAATCTCTATAAGATTTTATGAAGTTAATGCTAAATTATAGCTAGAAGTAATAAAAAGACATAACTAGAGACAGTTTTTAATATTTTCATGAAAAAATAAATAAAATATTAGCACATAGATCAGAACTGTAACATAAACACAGTACGTTACTCAGATATACTCTCTACTCGTCAGGCTTCTTTTTGCCCCAGAAATTTCCCTATTTGAGTTCTATCAAAGGAGATAATGTATGGCTTCCTTAGTATTTTAACTTCCTTGCTGCAAAATAACCTTTAAGTGACTAAATCAGATTGTTCTGTGCTGACTGACTATTTTTTCCCTTCAGATGAGATAATAGATCAATTGTACCAACCGATCATCCTCATACAATCACACCCTCATAAATAGCTTTAAAAAATAAACTCTCCTTGAGTTATGTTATGTTGAATTTTCTAAATGTTTTCAGTTGGAACACTGACCATATTCTAGAGTTGATGAGAGTGACAAGTTGCAAACCCAAATTGGATCTCATTTTATAGGTGAATTTACTGAATCTCAGGAATGTTAAATAACTCATGAAGTGGACATAATGTTAATTACTGATAAGTGTTAAACTTTTATCTAATGTTGGATATTTTCTTAGCATTATTTCTTAACCTTCACTATATGTCAGGATAGCATAGCTGCTTTAAGCACATGGATCCCGCATGTCTACCAGCAGATTAGCCTTAAGGGCAATCAGAAAGAAGCAGTATATCAAAGTAATGTTACACCAACTTCCTACTGAAATTTGGGAGATGCAGTACTTAGGACACTTACAGAACTACGTTTAAATGGGGGGAAAAAAAAGCCCTGAAAATTAGTAATATAAGCACGTAACATGATGTTGGAAGACAAACTGCAGTAGAAGAGAAGGAAGGAAATTATAATGATAAGACAACAAAATGAACTGAATGCCTAAGGATCAACAGAAAAAGAAAGAAAGAAAGAAAGAAAGAAAGAAAGAAAGAAAGAAAGAAAGAAAGAAAGAAAGAAAGAAAGAAAGAAAATATAGGTCTTTTTCTGAAAAATCAATTAGAAAAATCTCAAAAACTACCAAAGCATTGATTTTTATAGAATAACAGGTTTTCTAAATAATAAGACAATGTAATCAATATGTTCTTATAAAATTCATGTAAATTTTTCTGTTGAAATTAGAAATATGGAAACATAATTTTATAATCAAAAACAATACTTGTACAATTACATGTAGGTAAATAATTGCAATTACAATGATTATCAAAACAGGGAATTAAAAAAATTGTCCAAGGAAACACAGTGAATCTTTATTAAAAAGAAAAAAAAAGAAACTATAAGAAACAGATGAGAAGAGAAAGACGATATAATTGTAGAATATATTTATGCTTTAGAAATACAGTAATAGAAGATCTACTCATGAAGGAAACTGTGATACATAATCACAGATGTAGGGGAATGTCACATTATAGCCTGCCTGTCTGCCTCCATGCACCTTTCCGTGATGACAGATCATAACTTCAATATTATGCTTACCGTATATATCCCCACTTGGCACCAAAGGATGGCCGGTCAGTCAGTGACGGGTAAGATCCCACGAGAGGGACAACCCAAGTCAGACGCGGTCACCGGTGCCAGTGGGTACCCGTGGGTGCAAGTAAGTGCCATGGGAGAAATCAAGGAGAGGAGAAAAGGGGCATAAACCCCATGCTTCAGATTCAGGAAGCCTGCCTGTAAAATATCCTATTGATGTGATAATACCTGTCCTCCCTGCGTTCTTATCAGTAAGACTTGGCAGAGGAAACTTCTGTCTCTTAGAGGTGCATGACAATAACCTCATGGGGCCTCCAGTAATGGCAGTGTGCAGGCATGGGAAATTAGGCCTGGAGATTAATTCTTGGGTGTGAGACTCACAGACCATGGAAGCTACACTGATCCCTTCCTAATTGTAAGATAATAAAAGAAGCAGTCAAGGCCCGATTCAGGGCTCCAGTCCACCAGGCTGAAGTCCCCTGACCCAGCTGTATTTTTCTCTCTTATATCTTGTCTCTTTCTTTCTTTTTTTTTTTAAAGATTTTATTGGGGAATTGGGGGAGGAGAACAGCGTTGGGGAATCAGGAAAGGGGAACAGACAAGTTGCTGTCTTTTTGTTCTTCAATCTAGTTGTGGAGGAAGTTGCTTCACTGGCCCATGTTGGTACCATCATGGCGTTCTTTCCTGATGAGGCAGATCAGTCACCGGCCTCTGGATACTCGCTCACTGATGCTATTGGCAGCTCACACTGGCTGCCAGCCGCTCACGCTGGCTGCCGGCCACGCACTGTAGCCTATGGCAGCCCACTGCAGCAGGGCCTACAGCCTACACCGTCGCTGGGGCTCGCACAGCCCAGCTCCAAGTGAAGATGTTGTTAGCTGTGGAGGGCAGTATCACTGGCCCTCCTATGTGGGATCCGAACTGAGGCGCTGGCATCCCCAAATGAGCTCTTAACTAAAGCACCACTTGGCCAGCCCGTCTCTTTCTTTTTTAACTCTTCGCCATCCCTTCTCCACTCCCACCTGCTCAGTCGTACAGGACATGACAGGGGAAAAGTGAGAAAGGTCCAGCATCATGGAGGAAAGTAGATTGAAATGTCAAGAAAGCTGGATGTTCAACATTGGCTAATAGTGTAAGGTTAGCAAGAAGTAATAGAAGATACAGTTTCAAGAAATTTTAAAAAATGTAAACATCCCTAAGAGAAAATGCAAATTATTTGTTTTCCACATACATGGTGCTTTTAAAATCCATTTTACTAGTTATTCATGTGTATTTTTCCATAAGCAATGTTAACATTGCCCAAAATATACAATTATATGATTGTCTGAGGAAAGAGAAAAGAAATGTTGCTTTTGTTTAATTGGCATAGCAGAAAGCTCAGATCAACATAACTGATCTTAAGGATTAATTGAATTTCTACATCAATGTTCATTTTTCATGGTGACCATTGCATAAAAGAGTTAAAGTTAAAAAATCACTCTTTGCAGGCCGGCCGAGTGGCGCATTGGTTGAGATGCCAGCGGCCCCAGTTCGGATTCCACATATTAAGTCCAGTGACACCTCCCTTTACAGCTAACAACAGCTCCACATGGAGCTGGGCTGTGCTAGCCCCAGCGACAGTGTAGGCTGCAGCCCCTGCTGCAGTGGGCTGCCATAGGCTACAGTGAGTGGCCTGCAGTCAGCATGAGGGGCTGGCAGCCAACGTGAGCTGCCAATAGCTGCGGTGAGCGACCATCCAGAGGCTGGAGACTGCCTCATCCAGGAAGAGTGCAATGATGATACCAACATGGGCCAGTGAAGCAACATCCTCCGAAACTAGACTGAAGAACAAAAAGACAGCAACTTGTCTGTTTCCCTCCCCAAATTCCCCAATAAAATCTTTTAAAAAAAAAAGCAACTCTGTGACTTGATATTTTTCACAATGTATTTTATTACTTTTAGTATGCTAATATCTTAGAAGTGATGAAAAATTAATTCTGAAGTGAAATACTTAGGCCATATAGAGGATCACTTTATTACTTTCTTTCCTAAAACCACTCATCCTGCTTAGTGTATTCACATATTATTTTTCAGTCAACTCTTGCAATGATTCATCATCGAATCCCAGAGCCATAGAAATGTATTTCTGTGTCCCACAGCAATAATGAAATTCTAGAGCTAATTTTTCTCTCTTTTCTCCCTGGGTAACAATATTCTATTTGTGAAAATGCAGTTGTCAAAACTCATTTTCAACCTGCATTGATATGTTCCTAAATCTTAAATGGAAAAAACAAAGTTAAAATGTAAACTTAGAAAAGCATAATTTCTCATGAAATACACACATAAAATGTTTTCTTAGAAATATGCAATCAATTTTAAAGGGTTTCTTGTGATGTGTCTGCCTTTTAATATGGCTGGTGCTATTTTTTCTTTGCTTAATTTTGAAGGCAGGTATAAAACAAACTGGGTTGTTAAACCAACCATTGTATTATGTTTATATTCTCCATATCACCATAATGATGTCTTTGCTCTCATTGTTAACAATATTGTCCCTCAATATTGGTAACACAGACAGTTGAGTAAATTATGAAAAAAATATACTTTGGGGGTATTTTGTACATTATCTAATTTAATCTTAAAACTTAATGAAATTTATTATTATTCCAGTTTTACAAATGAATAAACTGGGAATTAAACTCTATTAGAATAACTGTGAACAACACACAACCAGTTAATTTTGGAAACACAACTTGAAATCAGGTCTTCATGACATCAGAATTCAGTCCTTTCTGGTGTATCTCATTGCACCAGAAATCGTTCTCTGTATTTGTTGTACATAGAAGTATTTGATTAGATAGCAAACTCACAGTTCTGAATTACTTTTTTCTTTCAACCAATGAAGTCAGTAGGTAAAAGGAATGAGTCTCGTTTTAAGTAACAGTGTACAGTTTGCAACATTTTTTCTCAATCATTGATATCAATTAACTCGCTGAATTTTGGTTTTCTAGCCCATTTTACAGATAAGATTGCAAAACCAGACTTTAACTGAATTGCTTCAAGTTTCACAGCTAGTGATTTTTATATAATGTGGACTTAGAGAGACTGTATATCCCTCTAAAAACAAAATGAAACAAAACTCTAGACTAGACAAAGAAAGGAAGCCTTCCTTCCTCTTAACCTCTTCATCATCCCCCAAACACAGATGATGAAATAAGCAAAGTATAACTGTATAGAATAAAAACACTTGCATTCATTTAGACAATTAGAGTGCCACAAATTTTGAGAAATGTCTACATTCAGTAGCATCAAATTAACCCTCCGTCGGGCGCAACTGATCTCACAGATCCATTGCCATAAATTGTGACTCATCGCTTCCATATATTCCCCCTCTACTGTAACCTATCACCAGTCATGTTCGTGACTTAATACAGTGAAGATGTATTTCATAGCGGCATCTTTGTGTGCAATGAATCTGGGAGGGAGAACAGTTGCCCCTTATGGAGGGTTTTAAAGGAAATCGCCCAGGGCAAGTTCTTACATTCACTTCTGAGAAAGAGGTCAAAGTGACTTGTTATGGATTTTAAGGAGTAGAGATAATGCACTAATTACTTTCTAATTTGGAGACAGTAGGACTTTAGGCAAGTTTCATTTATAAGACATACAAAGAAAAGGATGGAGTAGGCTTTGCTGTTACAAAATGGAGCATTAACATTGAATTTTTCAAAATAGTGTTTACTAGTGATTTTCATTAACATATGATATCTTAGGACAAGATAGAATAATGAAGAAGATCGTAAATTCTCAGATGTTTTATTAATGCATGGTTAGTGTCATCTTTTCCTCACAATAGCTCCTTCTGTCCATTTATAGACTGGGGTATGGTACATGAAGTGACTTGAGACTGTGTTTATTAAGATATACTAGAGGTAAAGGATGAAAAAGGAAATTAATGCACCATTTATTTTACCACTGTTTCCCCTACCCCCACACTCCACCATACCCCACCCTGTCTAACTTCAAGTATTGTCCTAAGTTCATACTGAATGGAAACTACCTAGAGGATTCCAGTGACTAACCATGAACACTTTTCTACAGTAGTACAGCATTAACTTGTAATTCACCTCTCCACATACCTCAGAGGAGAGCTGAAATCCCTGTGCTCCAACCTGCTTTAGACCTATTAAGGGTTACTTTGTATCCTCAATTTCCAGTAGAGTATCTTCCGCCAAGCAGTTATGCAATACACGTGGACTGAATTAATGTTGAAAATTAGGTAAAGTCTTTCTCTGTAAATTGGGTAAAGATGTTTGCAGATCAAATCTTTAAGATAGTCCAACAAATGAATTGTTAAATTGAAAACAAATCATTTCTCTAAAAAACAAAACAAAACAAAACAAAAAAAAACACTTTGTAATATTCTGAAGTACAGTAAAACCTTGGATGCAAGTACCTCGTTTTGCGAGTGTTCCACAGACAAGCAAACATTCCTATTACGAGTAACAGCAAAAAGCACTCTTACTTTTGCACCAACCTAATAATACATTTTAACTTGGTAAACAAGTAATGTCTTGCAATACAAGTAGCTTATTTCTGGAACAAATTATGCTTGCAAACCGAGGTATTACTGTGTTACTATCTGTTACTTAAGTCCAGAAGTAGGGGTTTAAAATATTTGAACTTAATAAAACTAAATGTTTCACAAGCTTGTTTTATTCTAAATGTCCTTGACCCTTTCCATATTAGTGAAACAGGCATGTTTTACTATATTTGTCCTGATATAACTTCAAAAGGTACACATATTAATTTCATAACTTCCTGGGAATGATCTGATTGAACACAAAACTTGAATAAACAATGAAGGAGAAACACAACTTTATTGTTAAAAAAAGTTATAGAGGAAAGAATTTTGCATGCATTTGTCTATCATTTTTGTATTTCTGTTAAGAATTAGAACAGTTCATATTGAAGTGTGCTCTTATAGAACATGTGTTCTTCCCCAAAGCTAAGTGTGTGGGATAGACACACAGAGATCTGGAAGGTGATAACTGAATTATAGAACTATATTGAACCTAAATGGTCTCTAAATTATTTCAAGGCAATGCAGTCATATCCTGCTTTGTATTACGACTAGTCATCTTTCAATGAATTTGAGCATTACCTAGCCCATTTGCAGCCTCCTACTATCTCTAAGATTGATTATGGCTGACATTCTCAGCAGTCAAAACATCTTGCAAATGACTTCCTAGCCTGGAGAGCCCAAGCAGAATGATATTCACTTCACTGCCTGCCTAGCTTGTCTCCCATCTAGCCACTGAAGCATTTACAAGAACACTTTTATTAAATTTGTTCCAACATGTGTTCAATTAGATGAAATCTTCTTAAATATTGCACTAAGTGTGAATTGGGAAAATGCTAAATCGCCTCTGTATTTGTTAAGTGTATTCTCAAAGGTGGTGAAGCTATATTATATCATTGCATTCAAGCAATAAAATAAATAATGTTCTTTTAGTTTGCTTATGTTTATATATTTTCTTTTCTACATATATTAGATTCTATTAAATAAACTGAATATAAAGTGAATATAAAATAAACTGAATATAAAGCCCTGGGTGAA
Source organism: Aselliscus stoliczkanus (assembly GCA_033961575.1). Taxonomy (NCBI): domain Eukaryota; kingdom Metazoa; phylum Chordata; class Mammalia; order Chiroptera; family Hipposideridae; genus Aselliscus; species Aselliscus stoliczkanus. The sequence continues at coordinate 188,903,303 of CM066728.1, forward strand.
ATGTCATACTTTGTTTTCTATGTATTAATTTTATGGAAGAATAGAAAAATATGCTTCCTCATGTAATATAAAGAATGAGGGCAACAACTAAAAGCAACTTAGAGACATTATTTATTTTCATTATTTGATACATAGAAAATTAAATAGCTCCTACTGGTTTTGTCAAATACAAAATATATTTAATATCACATCTTTTTTCCTTGAAAAATAGAGTGGAAATTTCAAATAACATATTCATTATATAGATTATATTAAAAATATGTACTGCAGATCAAATATATTTGCTTTTCTTAATAATAGACAGTATTTGATGACAAATGTCCTTTTGAAGCTATTTAGTTTGAGTAGTAAAATAACAGGAATTTCTGAAATAGTAAAATAAAAATGACCTAAAACACTATGTCTGATAAATCCACAATGTCTGTATATTGGGTGTGGGCAAAAATGCCCATGATTTATTCATTTACTTTTGGTTACTTAAGCTGGTTTTTGTCACTCTTCTAATCTCACTTTGCACATGGGTGCATCTAATAATATATAGTGTCAGGTGTACTTTTTAATGAGACATATTTCAACATTATCATTCCTTGCCACCTTAATATTGGATGTTTTTTATTTATTCTTTCACTTCTGAGGATCTTGATTGCTGATTTATGAGTGAAAATTAAAATTATGGCTGTGTATTTGTGGAATGTTTGAAACATCTGCAAATTTTGGTTATGCATTTTCTAGGGCGAATATGAGAGCTTCCATCACATTCTTTAGAGTCTGTGATTAATAAAAAAAAGTCAATCTTGTAAGCATTTTGTGATTGATACTTAAATCTTAAATCATTTGGAATGTATTGTATAGATTTTTAGGTCAGATATTATGTTATTCCATATATTTAGAAACTAATTTACTATCATGTTTCCTGTTTGTTTTTTATTAATTTGGTTTATCTTTATTCCAATTTAATATAAACTAGTTTTGAAACAGTTTGTAAAAACCTAAACTGAATATGATGAGTTCAGAGAAATTATAAATTAAGGGTTTAAAGAAAACAAAAAAATGTGTGATTACATTGTTAAAATGGTCTCAAGTTCAGCTCTGAGGTTCCTAGGAACTAAAGTGAAATAGCATGATCAATTAAGAAGTCAAGATAAAATCGTACTATCTTAAGTTAGGAAATTATCTTCTATGATTTTTCCTAAACATAAAGCAATTAAATTATAAGGATTCTCATTCCCAGCTTTCCCATGCCCTGACTCTGTGTAACTTGTCCCACTCCAATTTTCATTGTGAAAAGGATCCTGGTAAAAATAGCAAAAGCAAACCATTTTCAGGATGATAAGAAGGGAGAGAGGAGGTTTTCCTGCATGTCAAAGATTGAAAGATTGTAACAAGGAGGAGGGAGAACACTGCTATCTGAGAGAACTTTGAAGAGAACCACACTTATAAAGAGCAAATAAATGATGATGAGAAAAGATATTTTAAACAAAGTTTTCCCCTGTACTTTGCAATGTGCTTGCCACCTGCTAAGGAAAGCTTGCTTCCTGAGAACGCTTAGGGCTTTTAGAGCTAAACTTTGAGAAGTGTGTGAAGTTAAACAAGGTAGCCAGTAGACTGGAATGGCTCTAATGCCAAGGGGCCTCCATAAGCAAGCACAAATCAAAGCCTATAAATGCCTCAAGGTTATAAAATTGAAACCACAAGCAGTCAATTTGGCTGTAAATTGTAGCCAATCAATAATTTCCTTGCTCTACTTCATTCTTTTCTCTATAAAAGTTTCTCCCTGAGCTCCTACGGATGGAGCCCTTCTAATCACGGCTGGTTTGGCATTGCCTATTTCCAATTAATTTTTGCTCAAATAAACTTTAAATTTTTGATTTGGCTATATCAAGGAAGTGATCGGCTATATCAAACTACTGTAAACTCAGATTGGGGCTTACAGGAAGTGAATACTTGGGTTAAAAGAAAACCACTGTTGGACGGCCGAGTGGCTCAGTTCTTTAGAGCCTACGATCTCAACAAGTTGTGTGTGATCCCCGCATGGGTCACTTTGAGCTACTCCCTCCTTAAAAACAAAACAAAACCACTGTTTTTTTGTTTTGTTTTTGTTTTTAAATATAGAGCATTTATTTGTGCTGGGCGTTATTCTAAGCCTTTATTTATTTATTTATTTATTTATTTATTTATTTATTTGTTTGTTTGAGGACAGTGTCACTGACCCTCATGTGGGGGACCCGAACCAGGGCCGCTGGCTTCCCAAGCCAGAGCTTAACCACCGCACCACTTGGCCGGCCCTGTTTTTTTTTTTTTTTTTTGTTTTTTTTTTGAGGGCAGTGTCACTGACCCTCATATGGGGGACCCGAACCAGGGCCGCTGGCTTCCCAAGCCAGAGCTTAACTACCGCGCCACTTGGCCGGCCCACAAAACCACTGTTAATCTAAAATGTTATGTTTGTCAGCCTGGCCTGCTTTTTTTCCCACTGTCTCCTTCATCTTGTTTTGAAGGGAAGAGTCAGTGTTTCCTCCAATCAAATATATGCCCTGGGAATTTTTTTTTTTTTTTTTTTTGAGGGCAGTGTTACTGGCCCTCATATGTGGGGATGCTGGCTTCCCAAGCCAGCGCTCAATCACTGCGCCACTTGCCCTGGGAAATTTTTAATAAAATGGTCAATGAATTGACAGCAAAAGAAACTTAGGCCAGCTAATGACATGTCAGATAGTAAACTCTGTATATTCTAAAATGGCTTACATAAAGACTTTTCTTATTTCATAACTGATATGTAATAACATATGTGTGCTTAACTGTATATACTAGCACATATTCAAAGTAGATGCTTTTAATTTTTTTTTTTTAGCTGAGCCATCCTGCCACCTGTTGGCAGCTCAGTGGCAGGTCAGCTCGGGCCAGGAATCAAACCTACTATCCCGTTGCTCAGAGCTTGCACTCTTGAGGGAGCTCTTAACCAACTGAACCACTCAGCTGGCCCTGCTTTTATTTTTTTAAAATCACTTATTTTTTTTAATAAAATAATGAAGAAGATGAAAAAAGATTTTAAATATTTTCTTGTAATTTCTTTAAATACTTTAAAAAATATCTATATTGATAGTTGGTAATACTTTTAGGTACATGTTTATATCTTTAAAACATAACATATATGCAACTTCTCAAGTGGAAAAACTTGAGAAACTTAATCAGTGTAATATGAAATGCTGTGTATTATTTTATACCATTATAGAATACCAGCCTAATATGTTTTTTTTTGTTGATTGGCTCTTAGCCAGATATAAAAACAACTAATTTTACTACTTATTTTATTGAATGAAGAATTGGTTAAATATCATTTCATTTATAGGTCGGTAAATGTGTGTTTGATATAAATTGAAAATATTAACATTAATGGGAATGTGATTTTTTAATAATGGTAGGAAGTCTCCTAAAATTAATATTGTGAGTAGTCAACAATTTATGCTATTGCCAAAGTTAATATTTAAATTTTGTTGTTCTTAGGGAAAATTTCATATGTCAATATCATATGCTTTATAATCATCTTATTAAAGCCTTCAGTAAATATGAATAAATATGTTTATTTATATAATTATGATTCTATAGAAATGCCCCACATGTTTAAGCACTTATTTTTAATTTAGAACACTGATTTCCCTTTTTTAACTTGTAAACATATTTAAAGAAACAGAAACACCTGAAATGAAAAGATCTTATGTGATATATCTTTTCCCACCTTACATCAGCAATGTAACAATCTGGACATTTCTACTCAATGACTTTCCTTATTAATACCTGTATTTTTTGAAGATAAAAATCTCCTGCTATATGTAGTTGACTCTTAGGGACAAATATTTTACAGGCACATACAAAACAGAAAGTAGCCTAGGACCACTACTAACACATCTCCTTAAATCTTTCCTTGCATCTCAGGTTAAAATATGGCATTTCTAAGTGACATATGTTGTCATTACTAATTTAAAGAATGTTAGTCTATCATGCAAACCTTCATGTTATTTTCAGACCATTATAAATCTTACTTGACATGTTGCAGACTTATGTGCCATAAATCCATAGATTCAGGTTTATCTACACTAAGCAATTCAGACAAACTAGGTATTTCCTGTTAAAGTATTCTGTAGTTAAGGAGAGTTTGTCAGGGACCTGTCATTAGCAGATTTTTATAGGATATCTGATCTGATCTTTTCCCTTTACTTCTGAGAGAGTCTTCCAGAGAGAGAGAGAGAGAGAGAGAGAGAGAGAGAGAGAGAGAGAGAGAGAGAGAGAGAGAGAGAGAGAGAATGGATTGTGTCTGCTGCGAACTTTTTCCTTTACAAAGGCCTATCACATGCTAGACACTTACTGGATCACATTAGATTAATTCTTAAAACATCCCTATAAAATTTAGCAATTCTTTAATCATCTTAACCACTTGTTTAAAAATTAGCAACTTAAGGCTCAGGGAGTTTTAGAGATTCATTCAAGGACGAAACTGAATTTGAGACACTGAGCTCAGGTACACATAATTGAGCAAATTTTCAAACACGTAAAAACATCTTAGACAAAATCAAGTTCAGGAAACATGTATGTTCTAGAGTACTGAATCATGTTTTGCTCTTGGCTCTCTGAACACCGGACATGTCTGCTTTAGGTGGGCTCAACAATAAGAAGAAATAAAGTGAATAAAAGTAGACATGGGAAATGAAAATGGAGAAATCAAAGAGTATGGACAAGTTCCTATTTTAGGTATTTTTAAAGTTGTAGAATTAGAAATAGTGAATAGGTAGTTTTTAATAATTAGTTTTACTATCCTGAACTTTTAAAAATATATTACTAAATTTAGTAACTGTTGTATTTTTATTTTAATATGAAATTACATTTTTATCAAAATCTCTTGACAGATATGTTTTTGAGTTGTTTTATTTTATTTCTTTATATTGCTTTTCTAAAATATTTTAATTTCAGTTAAATATATTAGTCTCATATAGGTATTATAGAATTGTTATATAACCAATTATCAAGTCTCAGTTTATTTATAAAACATGATTATAATTCATCCTTATTGTTTTGAAGGGATAATCATAAAAATCAATGGGCAAAATCTTCATATATATTCTGCAAATTAACTCACAATATTTTCTCAAGGTTATGTGCATACTTTATACCTAATTCCAATCAGTAATATCCCCAGTGCACCAAACATTAAGCAATGAACCTAGTGCCATATGGAAAGTTTGCACTTTGTGGGTCCAGAACAATATGAGAAGATTTGTTTTATTTTGTTTTGTTTCTGACCTCTTTTAAAATCATAAAAAATGTTCAACAAAAAAGGTATAAAAAAATGAATAAAAACACATTCTGCGCATCATAAAAAGAGTTAGATTTAGTTTTTTACATTCTGTCTGAAAGGACAAAAGACTTGGCTCTATGAATTTGGTTTAGACACTGGAATCGTAGAGGAACCATGTGTATCACCTTGGGCATAACTCTCAAGAACTGGTATTTTCTCCCTTTAGTTTGGGTCTCTGATTGAAAATGTGGCGCAGGGTGATGGCCAAATATTAATAGATGTGTAGCTTGGTTAAATCTTTATTGTTTTAAAACACTGAGATTTTGAGGTTGCTATTTATTACAGCAAACCTAAGGTACTGTGAATTACAGTCACGTTTATTTATTATATCCTCTCAACTTTTCCCTCATGGGTCTTACATTCTCATATTCCCCATTTAAATAATTTATCTGTGAATATTAACTTTGAGATGTGCTTAGTGTGAGAGGTCATAAAAAGAAGCCTCCATTGCTAAGACTGATGAAACTCTTCTAATGATGATGGTGCCATAAGTTCCCACTGAACAGTAGAAATCTACCAAGTAATTTTCCACTACCGTATCATTAGCTGATGATTTCAGGGTGCTACCCAAAATTTGATTTTTACATTCCTGATGATTTGTATATTCTATGTCTGAAATTTTAAGTATGTACCAAGTGAGAGGTTGTAAAATTGTGTGTGTATGTGTATACAAGTATATATTTGTTTAATCCTCATGAAACCCTACGAAATATGTATACTATATCTATTAAACACATTTTATAGGTGAGAACACTGACTGCTAGTTTCCTTTAACCCTTAATTTTACATTCTTCTCTCATAATACTCATCACACCTGTACTGTCATTGAACTCTTATGGATTTTTTGTTTGTTTGTTTGTTTGTTTGTTTGTTTTTTTCCTGCTAGACTATGAGCTTTAATTAGACAGATCTAGACAATGCTAAGTGTTCAATTACTTGATGCATTAATCAATGGATTGGGAATGCAATTAAATAAAATAATCTAATATGCTCATAATTTTAAGTGGTGCACAATAGGTTTGAAACTATGTCTCCCTGAATCAGTGCACTTGTACATTGCCTTGCCTTTGATGCCATCTTTGCCTGAGCACTATTGAATGACATGCTAACCATGCTTTCATGCTTTTGCTGTGTAATGTCCATCTAAGCAGAAATCTCAGAGAGACTGCCCCTACTGAATGTCTCGCACTCATTTCACACCTCCACTATTTTGAATCGACTTGCTCTCTTCTAGCTTTCATATTGGAAAAAAGAATTATAAATATACAAGTTATTGATAACTTAAGGCAATGTAATGACAATCCATCACTGTACTTCCTTATAGAAACATACTTTAACACAGATAAATCGCTTTTCAAGGAAAATTTCAGACATATATGGACTGCTTGGTTTGTGAAAATAGTGTTCAAATTATTCTGAAAGCACACTACAAGGAGAAGCATACATTTTTTGTTTTTCTTTGTTTGTGTAATATCCCATCCATTATAATGTCTAATATGTGGGAAGATTACAAACTAAAGGGTTGAATTCAGGGTATCAACTTTTTTGAAACCTCCAAGTTTTAACTGTCTCTAAACTTTTTTTATATAATCACAATTCATAGGGTTTTGAATGAATAATTAGCACTTACGTTGTTATTTGTGCTTGCAAATTATGACCTAGAATTTCAGGTTTTTAATACTTACAGTTAAATCTCTAGTGAAAGCTTTACATGAGGTCTAATCATATTTACCTTCATTTCAAATCTCAATCACATCTGTATAACATATATTCATATAGAGAAATACAACATATATCACCTGTACTATAGTAGAGATTTCTTTTTACTTATAGGAAAATAAACAAGAATAAGAAAAAGACAATCAGACTCTGGAATCCGATATTGGGGTATTTTTTCCTAAAGCCATTTAAGAACATATACATTTAATTTACAAGTGTGACAAATCTGACACATTATTGTAATATAAGCTTCACCGGGTTGGAATTTGAGTAATTCGTTCTCTGGAGTTTCCCCAACAAAGAGTATATGGCATATAGATAATACATATTTATTGAAAGAACGATCAAAATGGGTGTCTACTTAAGAAATTTATTTTTGTAGATGTTAATTATACATATTAACCTGTAGATTTGTACAGGTACAAAGAAGGGAGAAAAAAGTCCTTCAAAACAATGGATTAACAAATATTGAAACATCATGATGGAAAGATATATTTGAAATTCAAGAAGTACCATGTTCTATAGTGTGTTTGGAACTTGAGGTGGAGGCAGAAAGGGGAGGATGAAGAGACAGTATCTAAATGTCCCATTTAAGTGAATGTCAGGGGTGGGGTATGAAGCCAAGTATCAGGGTGAGGAGTTATACTGGTTAATCAGCAACAAATAGTGCAAAATGTAGGACAGGACACTGAAAAGTCAAAAGATTCAAAGGGAGAGTCAGATTGGGTGTGAGGGCAAGACCTCAGATTAGAAATGACGATGATGTAGATAGAACAGTCCAGGCAAGACTGAGGAATTAATCTTAGTGCAAATGACAGAAATAGCCTGGCAGGTTTCAGAATCTTCTATTGGTTGTGAAGTCAGTAAAGGGCAGTCATCGAGGGTTAGATCATGCACTATGTTGTGGACAAGTTATGGGACTTGAAATTTATTTGGAGGACTACGGGGAGCTCTTGAAGGATTTTTAGCTGGGGAATGACATGATTAGTTTTGTGTTTTATAAAGGTCACTCTGGCAGCTGTGCAGAGAGTATAATTGAGAATGGCAATAAACTTGGAGACCATAATTTAGACTTTCCTAGAGTAATTAAATTAAACCTTCTTTAATGAACAAGAACACTATTACCCAACATGCCGATCAATACATAAAACCTAATCAATAAAAAACAAGAACTTCTGCTACACAAATCAGATCAACAAGACTCTTAAATATAAGCAATTTCATTGTGTATTTAAAACCAGTAATGCATATAATAAACTTGTTTTCTCTTTATCTTGTCATAACTCTAGCTCTGATTTATAAGTTGATCCAAATTAGATGCAAAATATTATGAAAGGTAGTTAAAATGCTTGTAAGGAATTTGTTCCACAGATGTCAGATGTTCAAGCTCCTTGTACTATATGTATGAGGTGTGATCAAAATCTATGGTGAATGTTTAAATTTAAAAAAAAAAATTATTACAGTAAACACATTGCCATTAATCTCCCTCAAAAGACTCCCCCTCACTTCAAACACACTTATCCCATTGCTCTTGTCATTTTCTGAAGCAGTTCTGGAAGTCCTATTTCGTGAGTACCTTTAGTTGCCCTGTCGTGACTGCCTCCATATCCTGAATTATTTCGACTTTGGGGACGAGCCAGAAGTCTCATGGTACCAGATCCTGTGAATAAGGTCGATGAAGTCACACTGTAATGTTTTTATTTGGCAGAAACTGCCGTATACCAGGAGCAATGTGTGACACGGAATGTTGTCAAGATGGAGAATGATTTACAGCACGCTTTAAAACACACCTTGGGTCGGCTGAGTGGCGCGGTGGTTAAGAACTGGCTTGGGATGCCAGCGGCCAGGGTTCAGATCCCACATATGAGGACCAGTGACACTGCCCTCTAAAAAACAAACAAACAAACAAACAAACAAACAAACACACATTTTCTCAACTGTAGCTCACACCTGACTGACTGCACCAAACCAGCTGAAACTTGTCAAACACTGTTACTAAGGTTCCACATGCTGCTTCCCGTATTGAAGATCCCTGCCTTTCTGTGGGATGGCACTTGGCAGCAGCATTCACCGTATTTTTTTATCACACCTCGTATATATCAACATACGCTTAATTAAGGGCTTCAAAGTGACAAAGACTCCAAAACTTCCATTGATAGACCATTCCTTCTTAAGTCTTAAATCAGTTTCCTTATATTAACAGGAATATGCCATTCCTTTTCTTTTACCAATTATTTCAGCACTTATGCAGGGGGTTAAAAAATGCTACTATAGATATGAATCTGCTAATGATTCCTTGAAAGGAAATGACATATTTATTCTCCTTTCAAATCATACCTATTCTTCAGTTGCCCTTGTGACCTGTATATTTAAATATTAGCAATAATTCTCAGTCACACTGAATAATGCTAATAGAGGGAATGACTAAGTTAAGTGGCAAAAAAGTGTTTCTGGTCTCTATGGCTGACAAATAAGAACATTTTCACAAGAAATTTTACAGTAGTAAAACAAGGTCCACATTGATATAAACAAATCTTAACTAGAAATATAATATCAAACATTTAAGGAAATGTGATATTGTGACATGTAGCACTTGGTCAAGAAACCGGTATAATACAGTATTCTTGGACTTCCTTATGTAAAAAATAGTAGCATAGATCTTACTGCCTAAGGTTAATATTTTGTTCTTTTTTAAAATTTCTGTTTCTGAACAAAACAACAAGAACATTACAGCCTCGTTCACGAAAATGGTTCAGCTTTTCTTATGCTTAACTAACCTGAATGTAAAATGAATCTAGGTTGAAAACACATGAGATGAACCTGGCATTATAAAACAAGATGATATATTATATATAGATGCAACAATTTTACCTATTATTTTCATCTTTCTTTCAACCATTAGCCATCTCCTTGAATGCTGTAGAAAGAAGAATAGACCTCATGTTCACTGTTAAGAATTAGAATTACAACCATACCTTTCCCCAAGAATCAATATGTGACTTTGTTAGGGGTGTTGTTAAAGATATAGTGAGTCTTTCACTGAATAAGGCCACAGCTTGCTAATTTGTACCACCTCTGGCAAAAAAAGCAATAGTTGTTCACTTTGAAAATTTTTTTAGAAGTTCACATTTACAAAACTCAATTCATTTTTCAATAAAAATCTGGAGTAAATTGAAACTATCTCATGTAAAAATCCAATTTGAGTAGTTTTGCTTCCTAGAGCTTTCAATATATTATTCCATTAGTGATAAAAGTAATTGTTGTGTAATAAAACAATTAAAACTTAATGAAAAACTATGAGCAACTTCTCTAATATAACATTATATTTTGTTTCCAATGGTGTTCTTGTAATATAATGATTAACATGATTGAATAAGGAATTTAATAAATAAATTTAAAATTAAATATGTGACATCTTAGATCTTCAATTAAATTGAGTATATTAATAATAAACTAATAAAATACTCATCCATTTTACTCTTGGAAATGGAATTCCAAATAAGTGCATGCTATTTCAGGACACATTTTTGAACTGAAAGTATAAAATTGTGAACTCTGAAATTACTTGTGTGGATAAATAGGAAAGAATACCAAATTTAATTTCAAATTTTAGCACCTATGGTAAAATATGCTGAAATTTTTTTCCTGATTTTTCCCCAAGATATATCAGGGAAATACTCTTCAAAGACTCATTCTATGTCACATTATAGCCTGCCTGTCTGCCTCCATGCATCTCCCCATAAAGACAGATCATAACTTCAATATTATGCTTACTGTGTATATCCCTGTTTGGCACAAAAGGATGGCCGGCTAGTCAGTGATGGATAAGATCCCACGAGAGGGGCAACCCAAGCCAGACATGGTCGCGTGGGTGGCTGTGGGTGCCCATGGATGCCAGTGGTACCAGTGGGTACCAACAGGAGGAATCTCGATTTGACAGAAATAGGGCCTGAATCCCTTGCTTCAGAGTCTGGCAGCTAGCCTGTGAAATGGCCTATTGATATGATAATATCTGTCCTCCGTGCATTCTTATCAGTAAGCCTTGGCAGAAGGAGTTCTGTCTCTTAAGAGGTACATGACAATAACCTTATGGGACCTCCAGTAATGGCAGCTTACAGGTGTGGGTGATTTGGCCTAGAACTCTGTTTTTTGGGGCGTGAGACACACAGACCTTGGAAGCTACATTGACTCTTGCTTATGGGTAAGATAATAAAAGGAACAGTCAGGCCCAATTCAGGGCTCCAGTCCACGAGGCTGGAGTCCCCTGACCCCGAATTGTTTTCTCTCCTATTTTGTGTGTGTGTCTCTCTTTTTTCCTTAACCTTTTGCCGTCCCTTCTCCACACCCACCTTGCCCAGTCGTGCGGGACATGACAATTCTACTCTCCTAGACTCTATACTATTGTTAATGAAAAAATCATGGTAGCTTTTTAAAAAATGTTTAGAAGATAACTGTTTAGTTGTAAAATGATAAGCCACACTATTAATACAACAAGAATGTATGATGTAAATAAGATACTCTTAGTTGTCCCTCTTGGACCTCACAGGTGATCTTGCACCACAGAAAGTCAAAGACTTTCACAAATTTTCAGACATAAACAGATTGATATCAGAAATGTTCACTCTAAATGGTGGGCAATGTGGAGAGTCCAGTCCTCTTAGTTGGCCATGCTAAGTATGGATATATTTTACAGATCCTATTTATCAATCCTCTTTAAAAGAGACTATCTCATACAGGCCCTCCAGCTACCTGTAGAATGGACAGAAAAAGTGACACTATTATTTCTACAACTACTAAGGGATAATTATGATTGCTTCCTGGAAGTAAACAGCCTTCCTACTTCTCTTTTTACTGTTTAGTTTTCTTAGATTTCACCATTCTTTTAAAAAATATCACAAATAGCACACAATAGATAATAAAGTGTTTTCAGGCAGGATAAGTAGCCTAAGGAGTTGACCATATCCTCCAGAATGCAAGATGAGTCGACTCACTGGACACACAAGTGACTGTATCCAGCACCTGCAGCTGGAGAAGAACAAGAATCAGTTTTATCCAGCTAGGCTAATCCTCTGACAGGGATCTGACCTTTAGCTAATTATAATGTCATTATAATCTCATTTACATTGTGGTTACTATGACTCCCATCATACATTTGATGCCATGGTAATTCTGGAGAAGCCAAATAAGGAAGAAAGAACAGGAAAGTGAGGATCCCACCTACTGGCAGGAAACTGATAGGCCACGTCAATGGGACATCATCAATTTCAGCCTCCAGGAAGTATAAATACCCCTGGTCAGGGCTTCCTCTGCACAACTCCTCTCTGAATTCCTCTGCACTTCCCTCTCAAGTGTGTACTTTCATTTCAAGAAACTTCCTGTGCTTTCTTGCATCTCTCTCGCTCTTGAATTTTTTCTTGGGCTGAGACGATAACCTGGTCACCGCTGCTCCCAGGTGAGTCCCCTCTTGGATATCCCTGTGAGCAAGGTGGTTTTCTCATGGGGTCTCTTACGTAAAATAAAAGATATCTCAGTTTTATGCAGCCAATTATGCTGTACAAAAGTGCTTTACCAACTATTTCCACATGTCATCCTCACAGAAGCCCAGAAAGATGGGGAAATGTCTGAGTCCGCATGCTTGCCACCTAAAGAAATGCAGAACACTTTTACTTCAAAGTTAAGGCAATTTTAAAATTCTTTCTGATGCAATTTTCTATAATCTAAGCATCAAATATTTCCAGGTCCATCTCTAGATCTTGCCCAACATGATTATCCATTGTCTAATAATAGTCGGTCTACCTGTCTTGCCTCATTGCAACAACTAGGAAAAAAACTAAACTGCAATTAAATATGCAGTGACATAAATTTGTCCATTGAGACTGAGTCCCTGATAACTGGGACAGAAAAACAGAAGAAACTCCTTCTGGCCATAGGGAAGACTGAGAAATAAGAAATATGTGAGCCCAATGACAGAAGAAAGAGGATGAAAAACATCTGTGTTTGTGTCAAATAGATATATTGCTATGGTAAACTTATGATTTTGCTTTACATGTTTGTTATTTGGATATTATGCCTATTAGTGATTCAAATGAAAAAGTGTAGTTGCTAATCCTAAACTAAGATTAGACTGGTATAGTTGAAAATGAGTCCAAAAATTTAGAGTGCAAGGAGGGCTTAGATCTTGAAATGTGCTAGTTAGCTTGTGTGTGCAGCTCTTCCTGCCACCAGCTGCCTCACAGTGGTGCCTTTTATGTCCCAAACAGGAAAGGGAATAAAATTCAACCAGACTTCATTGAACTACCATCTGCATATTACTATGAAACACAAACACAGTTGAGGTTTCTTGAACGCTGCCTTTAGGCAACCTTGGCAAACAAGAGAGTCAAAGAAGAGCATATATTCCACCTAGAAACCTAGGGAGTAATATAAATATCCATCTGCCTGAAATAGTTTATAGAATGCCTTTGCCAATGAGTGGTCAAGGTAACCTTGGACTTTATTCCAGTTCAGCAGTTTCTGGCTTTTCAGCAAAACATGAGAGAGACAGGGCTCAGGCTTAAGAATGCTGAGCCAACCATTCAGTGAGGTTTTTCCTGAAATCTCTCTAGAGAAACACCACCTGCCCATGTCTGACTGGCCCTGAAAGCCTGTTATATCTCTGCCGTCCCTGTTTATCACATGTATTGGACGTTTTCCTCAAAGTCCTGGCCAGACACTGTCTGTATTAAGGTGTGATGCATACACCACTACCATATAACAGTTAGTCTGGATTACTTTTTTGAAAGAATTCCTGACGTGTATGCCAACATTTATGTCAAACTTGTAATATTTCTTGATATTCCTATAATGTGAAGAGACTTCCTTGAAGCCAATATTTCTGTAATGTTCCCAAGTTCCTCTGGTTCCCTCAGGGATATGAACCATAAGGCTTAGAAGGCAGTGTACTGGGGTTGAGCCTGCTGGCCACCAGCCCCAGACTGTGCACACTGCCAGCTAGCTTACACAAGGCCAGCTGGCAGAAAGGGATGTGGGGACAGATGCATCTTAAAAATGGACATCTGTGGGGAAGCTGCACTCCAGGCCTTCAGGCTGGCATGGAATCAAAGAGGCCATTCTTCTTCTTCCATGATGGAAAGTACAACCTAACCAAAGATGTGATACCCAGTTGGCAGAAAAAAGATAGAATACACCAAAGGCTGAGATATTAAATGAACCGAAGTTGCAATCTCTCAACTCCATGACTTTAACAGGAAAAAAAAATCTTATTAGAATAGTGATTTTTGTTTTGCTTTCCCTTCATCTGTAGGATTAAAACAATAATGAGGTGCAGAAAATAACACTTTTATTGTTTTGTGCAGCTCCCCCCAAAAAAGCAAACATTATATATGTGTATTAACATATATTGCATGTGTGTATGTATATGTATGTGTGTCTTTGTCTATAAATGAATATATGCCTGGTGATACAATTAAGTTCACGAACTTTTCCATCATGTGAAGGCACAGTGGAAAGTTCGGGAACTTAATTGTCTGACTATGCATAATAATATATGCATATAAACACATATACACATGTATGTACCTATGTGTGTGTGTGTGTGTGTGTGTGTGTGTGTGTGTGTGTGTGTGTGTGTGTGTGTGAGAGGCGAATACCCATATGAGGCTACTATATGCCATATTCCCCTTAATTTTTTCTGATCAAGAATATGTCACAGGGCATTTAGCAAATGCTCCTGATCAATAGCCATATTATACAATAGCATGACATTTAAGAATTAAACGTCTCTTGTCTCAACCTAGTAAGAACTCATGTCTGAGTATGGACTAAAAGAGGAAGATGCAGTGAGGGAAGAACAGGATACTGAACTGTTCATGGGACTGTGTTGCATTTCAAAATAAGAAGCAGCACCAACACGGGACCTATTGTGCTAGGTTTTTAGTACTTCCTTATGGAACACAGCTTCATCACAGGACAATGAAAACTCTGCAGAACAATGAAAACTCGGGAGAACACTATCTCTTTAGCACCTAGACAACTCCAGCTCAGCAGTGGAATGGGTAGTGAAAGCTGGCAGCATACTACAGCCCTGGCGTCTGTGCCTACCAAACACTTGGACACCTGGGACAGTGCAGTTGGACCGTGGCAGGCCACTTGGTCCTCATCAGGAGATTCCATGCATTAAAAAAAGAAAGAGCAAAGGTGCCTGGCTTCTGTGATGGTGAGACAGAACCCAGTGCCTTGTAAGATGAACCAGTCTCTGAAAAGTAGTTAAAAGTCTTCCCTGAAGCCAGTGAAATGGCAAATCTTCCTAGCTGAGGTTGGTGACACCTGGCAGAGGTAACGCTATCACCACAGGGTCAATGACCATAGGAGGGGGTGTTGCCTGTCAGAATCACCAGACTTAGGGTGTGGCAGCAACAGCTCACAGCAGATGTTCCAAGCACAGTCAGGCACTGGGGTCCAGCAACGTGGGTCTCGCCCAAGAAGATAACGTGTCTCACTTGTGGGAAAATACATGTTGCCTCCTGTGTGCCCTTGGACTACTTTGGGCTATCTGTTGGTGGGATGGATTTAACTCAGCATATAAGACTGTGATTTTATAAAACAAACTCTAAGGAACTATTTTTTTCTTCTGTTTCTTCTGTTGCATTTTTACAATGTAACACTAGTCATATGACTTGATATGGAAACTGTGAGTATAATAAAAAGGTTATAAAATATATGACATATTAATATAGAAAATGGATTGATATAGAAATCTGAACAACTGAAAAATAAATGTAGATAAAGATAAATTAATAAAATTCTATCTGAAAGATGAGCATTTGTTATGCATATAAAGAGGGATATCCCTTTAGAGAAATACTATTTGACAGCAACATAGTATATGAAAGCTTTCTTATAATAAAAATGTAGTCAGATTTTCAAGAGCTTCACTGCTTGGCTGCACTGAAATATATTTGGAACAGGAAAGTAAGCATTGTTCATGCATTCAAGAAACATTTCAAACATTCATTTAGAGCTTACTATATCTGAAGGTATCTGCCTTTCCCTAGGGGGAAAAATTGAACAATACGTGGCCCATGCATGGCAGAACCTCAAAGTATAGCAGAGCTGTCAAGCTGGGAAGACAAAAGGAAGAATAAACAAGCTACAATGATATGTTTCTATAGGTTCCATGGTAGATATATGTACAGATAACTCTGAGAATACAGAAGGAGGAAAAAATAATCTCACCAAGGGTACTAGGAAAGATATCAGGGAAAGGTGACATTAATGCAGAGTTCCAAAAGGTAATTAGAAATTTTGCCAGCAGAGAATGTGAATGTAAAGTAGGCCAGGCATGGGAACATTGCATAAAAGGCATAATTTGTCAAAGGGCACAAGACATTAAGGGAATCCTAAATAGATAAATCTGAGCAGAACACAGTCTGTGTCCAAAAGGGACAGAGGGAGGAGTGAACATTACACTACAATAAATGAGAAGTAAGATAAAATTAATGTTACATTTACATGCTTAAAGGATTACCGTAATATGCCAGGTAAGAAATGATGAAGATCTGAAAGGCAGTGGAAATATCTAAAGGAAGCAGACATGTGGATGAGGTAGAATACATACATGATTAGGCTGATTAATGGTTAGGGACAATGAAGACAAAATGACAATGATTTCCAAGTTTAAAGTGGATCCTGGAAATAACGGAGGGGCAAGATGGTGGCTGTGAGGAGAGCTCCATGAAATCTCCCCTGGAAATATCCACAATTTGAACTTCTAATACACTTCAAAGAGACATCTACTCATCACACAGAGCAACTAAGAGTTCCACACAAGGATTGCTGGAAGGCGGTCAGGCCAGGCGAGTAGAGGAAGAAGGTGGCAAGACGCCTGAGGTGCAGCCCGCACCTGCGGCTGCTGAGTCACGGTGAGTGTTGCCCCGGCTCGCTCCCTGCGGCCCGTGGCCCACCTAGAGTTCAGCAAGAGCGCGTTGGTTTACAGTCTGAGGCAGAAGCTCAGGCCGGGCAAGTGTGGGAGGAGAGAGAGGAGACGACTGTGCAGAGGTATGAGCTGCACCCGCGGCTCGCCGGGTCCCCAGGAAGCAGGGTGCAGAGCCCCGCAGCAACAGGGCAAGATCAGTCCCTGCACCCTCCCGGTTCAGGGATCAGTCTCTGTGCCCACCGGGTCCCACGGAGCGCAGAAACCTGAAACCTGGGAGCAGAGGAAAAAAGAGGACTCGCGCGCGGAGACTCAGCGCGCTGGGCAGAGACGCAGGTCCCTGAGAGACAGAGAGGGGATCTGAGCAGCTCGGCAGGGTGCACGCAGTCCCATAAATCCCAGCAGCAGTCCCTCTAGAAGCGCAGCAGGAGAACGGCGCGGGTGCACGCCAGCTCCGAGGCAGAAGCCTTAAACCCCGGAGCAGGGGAAAAAGAAGACTGGCGCGCGGAGAAGCAGCGCGTGCCGGCCGGAGATGCAGGTGTCTGAGAGACAGAGTGGGGATCTGAACCTTGCGGCAGGGGGCGCACAGTCCCCTAAACCCCGGCAGTCTCTTCGGGAGAGCAGCAGGAGCACAGCGCGGGCCCTTAAACCCGAGAGGAGGGGAAAGAAGAAGACTCGCTGGGACACGCAGCGCGCCGGGTGGAGACGCAGGTCCCCGAGAGACGCGGAGCGGGGATCTTAGCCACACCGTAGGGTGTGCGCAATTCCCTAAATCCCGGCAGACCCTTTGGGAGAGCAGCAGGAACTCCGCTAGAGCATAAGAGGCAAAGGCCTTAGTTTAAAACAGTGTTGGAAATGTGGCTTTGTTTATTTTTATGTTTTTTGTTTTTTTTTCCTTTTTCTACTCTTGAACAGAAAGCAAAAAAAACCAATAACCCACCCACTCCCACAAACTTTGGCCCCCGCCAAGACAGAGTCTTAAACTGACTCCTGAATGGAGCAATAGGGGCAGACTAGGACGATATTCCTAACTGCAGGGGTTGAGAATTTCCACCCCAGTAAAGGCTGCAGAGTGAGACTACCTACCCGGCCCCCACCTTTATTCAAGGCTTTGGAAGCAGGGCAGGTTCACCTGCTGAGGCACTATTTAACAGATTCTTAGCAGCAGGCTTTTGGTAGTGAGGAATTCTTTAATTCTCCACAGCTATCAAGCGAAAGGGTGCCCAGAGACACTCATTGAGCCTTTGGGGGTGCAGCCTGCCTTGGGACAGGCAAAAGCAAAAAGGCAGTGACTTTGTAAAAACCACCAATCACACATCACAACCACACTCAAGCACAGCAAACCTGCAGTGCCAGGATCACGCTAGGCATCAGGTGGCTTACTGTTCCCACAAGACGCACAGGAATTTTTGTACAGCAGACAAACTGAAGAGAGCTTGGTGGACTTTAGCCAAGACCGGCACGGGTATTTTTGGTTTCTTTGGTTTCATTCTGTTTTGTTTTCCCTTTATTGGCTGCTTATCTTGGTTGTTTTTGGTTTTTATTTCTATTTCATTCTTATCATTTTGTAGTTTATAATATAGGTGTATATAGGTGAATATATGTCCATATATATGGGTGTGTAGACAAATATATATATATATTTTTTCTTTTTCTTTCTTTTCTTTTTCTTTTTTCCCCACCCTCACTTTCTCTCTTATTTTATTCATTCTTCTCACTGCTATACTTTTTCTCTTTTCCTTTTTCTGCAAATTTTATTTTTTTAATTTTTATTCTTTTATTATTATTATTATTTTCGTTTATTTTTATTTTTTATTTTTTAGGTATAGCTAATTGGTTTCTCATGTTTATTCTAATTTTTATTTTAGGATATTGTATTTTATTTTGTTTCCTCTTCTGTTATTATTGTGTGTGTGGTTTTTGTTTTGTTTCTGTTTGTTTTCTTCATTAGTATGATTGATATTTCTGTACAAGTTGACTGTAGTTTGATGGTTGTTTTTTTTTTACTTGTGCGAGTATTTGGTTTCCTTTGGTGGCTGTGGAAGTTGTTCTTGTTGATCTGTTATGCTCTAAAATCACTCTGCAGCAGTGGGTCCAAACAAACAGACACAAGAATCATCATACCTGGAGGCCAACTTTAGATAAAACCAGAGCATTTCTGGGTTTGACATACAAGAGTCACAGCCAAAAGGAAGTTGCTACAGGTACTAGGGCCCATAGGGTCCAAGTTTCATCAGAGGGGTCAATCCTCCCACAGCAGCTCATAAACTGCAGACACTGCTGATCCTCACAGCTAATCAATCTGGGAGTCAATCCCACCTACTGACAAGCCAAAAGAAATCAAAACTAAAACTTCAACAAGTGAGGACCCACGACACAAGGAACACCTCAGATACAAGCACAGGAGAATAGGGAGACTGAGTAATTCAAATATAAAGGACACACACCATATAAGTTTACCCAGAAAAGACTGAGAAACCTGGGGGATCTATCTGTTATATTGAAACAAACACAAACAGTAAGCCAGAATGGGGAGACAAAGAAACACAACACAAATAAAAGAACAGAAGAAACTTCCTGAATCAGTGGAACTAGAGGAAATAGAGGTAACCAACCTATCGGAGACAGAGTTCAGAACACTGATTATTAGAATGTTCAAGGAAATTAATGAAAATATAAAGAAGGATAGAGAAATCATGAAAAGCAACCAGCTAGAACTTAAGAACACAATTACTGAATTAAATAACAAACTAGATGGAATCACTAGCAGATTGGATGAAGCAGAAAATCGAATCAGTGACTTAGAAGACAAAATAGCAGAGATCACCCATGCAGAACAACAAAAAGAAAAGAGAATGAAAAACATGAAAAATAGTTTAAGAGAGCTGGGGGACAACATCAAATGCAATAACCCATGGGTCATTGGAGTACCAGAAGGAGAAGAGAGGGAGCAAGGGATTGAGAATATATTTGAAGTAATAATGTCTGAAAACTTCCCTAACCTGGCAAAGGACATTGAAATACAAGCCCAGGAAGTGCAGAGAGTTCCAACCAGGATGATTCCAAACAGGCCCACTCCAAGACACATTATAGTGAAAACGGCAAGGGTTAAGGACAAAGACAGAATCCTTAAAGCAGCAAGGGAAAGGCAGCAAGTTACTTACAAGGGTACCCCCATAACATTATCAGCTGATTTTTCTACAGAAACTTTCCAGGCCAGAAGGGAGTGGCAGGAGGTTTTCAAAGTGATGAAAAATAAAGGCCTACAACCAAGATTGCTGTATCCAGCAAGGTTATCATTTAAAATCAAAGGCGAGATAAGGAGCTTTGCAGAAAAGAATAAGTTAAGGGAATTCATTACCACCAAGCCAGCTTTGCAGGAAATGCTAAAAGGCCTTCTTTAAGTAGAAGAGAAAAACAACCTAAGAAAGACATGAACACAAATAACAAAATGGCAATAAATACACACCTATCAATAATCACATTAAATGTAAATGGATTAAATGCTCCAATAAAAAGACATAGCGTGGCTGAATGGATAAGAAAGCAAGACCCCAGCATATGCTGTATACAAGAGACTCACCTCAGATCCAAAGACTCATACAGGCTGAAAGTAAAGGGATGGAGTAAAATATTTCATGCAAATGGTACTGAGAAAAAAGCTGGAGTAGCGATACTTATATCAGATAAAATGGACTTTAAATTGAAGAATATAACAAAGGACAAAGAAGGACACTTCATAGTAATGAAGGGATCGATCCAACAAGAGGACATAACACTAGTAAACATCTATGCACCTAACATAGGAGCTCCTAAATATATAAAACAGATCTTGTCAGACATAAAGACAGAGATCAACAGTAACACTATCATAGTAGGGGACTTCAACACCCCGCTGTCACTAATGGACAGATCCTCCAGACAGAAAATCAAGGTGGAAACAGCGACCTTAAATGACACATTAGACCAGCTGGATTTAACAGACATTTTCAGAGCATTTCACCCCAAAGCTACAGAATATACATTCTTCTCAAGTGCACATGGAACATTTTCTAAGATAGACCACATGTTAGGCCACAAAACAAGTCTCAATAAATTTAAGAGGATTGAAATCATTTCAACTGTATTGTCTGACCACAATGCTATGAAACTAGAAATCAATTATAAGAAGAAATCCGGGAAGCTGACAAATAAATGGAGGCTAAACAATATGCTATTAAATAGTGAGTGGGTCACAAATGAGATCAAGGAGGACATCAAAAGATACCTCGAGACAAACGAAAATGAAAACACCACGACCCAAAATCTCTGGGATGCTGCAAAAGCAGTCCTAAGAGGGAAGTTTATAGCAGTGCAGGCCTACCTAAAGAAGGAAGAAAAATCTCAAATCAATAGGTTATACTTACACCTAAGGGAACTGGAAAAAGAACAGCAAAAGAGGCCCAAGGGGAGTACAAGAAAGGAGATAATAAAGACCAGAACAGAAATAAACAATATAGAGAACAGAAAAACAATTCAAAAGATCAATGAAACCAAGAGCTGGTTTCTTGAGAAGATAAACAAAATTGAAAAACCTCTAGCCAGGCTCATCAAAAAAAAAAGAGAGAGGACTCAAATTAGCAAAATCAGGAATGAAAGAGGGGAAATGACTACAGACATCACAGAGATACAAAAAATTCTAAGAAATTACTATGAGCAACTATATGCCAACAAATTTGACAATCTGGAAGAAATGGATAATTTTCTAGAAGCCTACAACCTTCCAAAGCTAACACAAGAAGAAACACAAAATCTAAATACCCTGATTACTACCAAGGAAATTGAATCAGTAATTGACAAGCTCCCAAAAAACAAAAGCCCTGGACCAGACGGCTTCACAAGTGAATTTTATCAAACATTCAAAAAAGAACTATCACCTATTCTTCTCAAACTATTCCAAAAAATCCAGGAGGGAAGGCTCCCAAACTCTTTTTATGAAGCCACTATCACCCTGATTCCAAAACCAGATAAAGACAGCACAAAAAAGGAAAACTACAGGCCAATCTCCCTGATGAATATAGATGCAAAAATTCTCAATAAAATATTAGCAAACAGGATTCAGCAATATATTAAGAAGATCATACATCATGATCAAGTGGGATTCATCCCTAGTGTGCAAGCCTGGTTCAACATCTGTAAATCAATTAATGTGATACACCACATCAACAAAATGAAGAATAAAATTCACATGGTCATTTCAATTAATGCAGAAAAAGCATTTGACAAAATCCAACAGCCATTTATGTTAAAAACCCTTAGCATAGTGGGAATACAGGGATCATATCTCAACATAATAAAAGCCATATATGATAAACCTACAGCTAACATCATACTCAATGGGGAACAGCTAAAACCATTCCCCTTAAGATCAGGAACAAGACAAGGATGTCCACTTTCTCCTCTTTTATTCAACATAGTGCTGGAAGTTCTAGCCACAGCAATCAGACAACAAAAAGAAATAAAAGGTATCCAGATTGGCAAGGAAGAAGTAAAATTGTCATTATATGCAGATGACATGATACTGTATATAGAGAACCCCAAAGACTCCATAAAAAACTATTGGAACTGATAGACGAATTCAGTAAAGTAGCAGGATATAAAATCCATGTTCAGAAATCAGTGGCATTTTCATATACCAATAATAAACTAATGGAAAGAGAAAATAAGAAAACTGTCCCATTTACAATTGCGTCAAGAACTATAAAATACCTAGGAAGAAATTTAACCAAAGAAGTGAAAGATCTGTACGCAGAAAATTATAAGACACTGAAGAAAGAAATCATAGAAGATACAAATAAATGGAAACACCTACCATGCTCATGGATAGGAAGAATTAATATAGTTAAAATGTCCATACTGCCTAAAGCAATATATAGATTCAATGCAATTCCTATCAAACTACCAAGGGCATTTTTCACAGAAATAGAAAATATAATCCTAAAATTTATATGGAATCATAAAAGACCCAGAATAGCCTCGGCAATTCTGAGAAATAAGAACAAAGTCGGGGGGATCACGCTACCAGACATCAAAACCTACTACAAGGCTACAGTAATCAAGACAGTTTGGTATTGGCATAAAAACAGGCACATGGATCAGTGGAACAGAACAGAGAGCCCAGAAATAAATCCAGGCATTTACAGACAGTTAATCTATGACAAGAGAAGCAAGAATTTACACTGGAGTAAAGATAGTCTATTCAATAAATGGTGCTGGGAAAATTGGACTGACACATGCAAAAAAATGAAACTGGACCACCTCTTTATGCCTTATACAAGAACAAATTCAAAATGGATTAAAGACTTAAATGTAAGACCTGAAACCATAAAAATCCTAAAAGAAAATATAGGGAGTACATTTGCAGACATTACCCGGAGCAATATTTTTACTGATACATCCCTACGGGCAAGGGAAGTAAAAGAAAAAATGAACATATGGGATTATATCAGACTTAAAAGTTTTTTCACAACAAAGGAAACCATTAATAAAACAAAAAGGAAGCCTTCTGAATGGGAGAATATATTTGCCAACGATATATCTGATAAGGGCTTAATATCCAAAATTTATAAAACACTCATGAAACTCAACACCAATAAAAACAAACAACCCAATTAAAAAATGGGCAGAAGATATGAAGAGACATTTCTCTAAAGAGGACATACAGATGGCCAACAGGCATATGAAAAAAAGTTCAACCTCACTGGTCATTAGGGAAATGCAAATAAAAACCACCATGAGATACCACCTCACTCCAGTCAGAATGGCTATCATCAATAAATCAACAAACAACAAGTGCTGGTGGGGCTGTGGGAAAAGGGGACCCTGCTGCACTGTTGGTGGGATTGCAGGTTGGTGCAGCCTCTATGGAAGTCAGTATGGAGGTATCTCAAAGAACTGGAAATAGAGCTACCGTTTGACCCAGCAATTCCACTCCTAGGTATTTATCCTGAAAAAAACCAAGACACTTATTCAAAAAAAGTTATGCACCCCGATGTTCATAGCAGCACAATTTACAATAGCTAAGACTTGGAAACAACCAAAATGCCCATCAGTAGATGACTGGCTTAAGAAACTGTGGTATATTTATACATTGGAGTATTACTCCGCTATAAAGAAGAATGAAATCGTACCATTTGCAATGATATGGATGGACCTAGACACTATTATGTTAAGTGAAAGAAGTCAGTCAGAGAAAGACAAATACCATATGATCTCACTCATATGTGGAATCTGGAAAACTGTATGAATGAGGAAAGTAAACAGAAACTGTCTCATAGATATAGAGGAAAAATCAGGGTTGCTAATTGGGAGGAGGATGGGGATGAAGGAGAAGGGGAAGGGATTAGACTGCAAAAATAGACAACTACAATATTGCCACAGGGATATGAAAAACAGTTTGGGGAATATAATTAATAATGTTGTAAATATTCTGTGGAATGTCAGATGGTCATAGGTCTTGTTAGGGAGACCATTTCATGGATGGAGTAGAGGTTTGATCACTGCACTGTATAACTAAAGTGGAGGTGGTATACCTAATCTAATTGAATATATATAGATAGTCAGGGGATGCGGATTATACTGTGGAAGAGAGTCAGATGAAGAGTAATAGATATATATGATGGGGGGGAGTGAGGTGGCGAATTGGGGTTGGGGAGTTGTCACTTTGAGGGGTAAAATGTATAAGTATTGCACTATATTGTACACCTGAAACTAATTTTAAAAAAAATAAAAATATATAAATAAATAAATAAAGTGGATCCTGGAAAAACTTTCTTAAGAAAGTGTAATGTCTTAGAAAGAACACATTTGAAAGAGAAATATGAGTTCAGTTTTGGACATACTAAGTTTGATATTTGTTGGATCATTGTCCTTGATTGCACGATCTAATTAAGAATGTATGCAAATTAGGAGCCGGGAGATTGGGGTGGTTAAGCGCTGGCTTGGGAAGCCAGCGACCCGGTTCGGTCCCACATATGAGGGCCAATGACACTGCCCTCAAAAGAAAAAAAAAAAAAGAATGGATGCAAATTGAAAATTGACATCTGGAATTCAGGAGGGTTGTGAGCACTAGAAAATTGATTTTGAAATCATCTGAATATCTATATCTATATCTATCTATCTATCTATTCATTGAAGATTTAGGGAGAGATGAGATTATCCAGGGGAAAGTGTGATGTGAGAAAGTGTGTTTGCATCATTTTGACCCTTCCACCTGCTTTTTCATGCTGTCACTTTTCCAGGTGTGTTTGCATAACCCTGTGCTCATCCTCATTGCCATGTAGTCCCCTGTGCAGTGATGGGTTTAGGAGCAAGCATGTGATTAATTTTAAATCAATGAGAATAAAGAAGAATCTGTGTATTTGGGCATGACAGGAAGGATTAGCAGTAGTTATTGCAGTTTTCTTGACTACAGAAACAGAAACAAAGAGATGAAGGTTAGATAAGTCATTTTCAATTCTTCCCAAGAAATAAATTAATGAGTTTATTTCAGCAACATATATCTGATTAGTAGTTTCAGTATTTTTTAAGTTAAATAATTGTATGTATGTGTTGTGGGTATATTTATAAGAGGGCAGAAGTTCATGCCCTGTAACTCATTCATTTATTTAAAAAATATTACAGGGCCGGCCGAGTGGCACATTGGTTAAGAGATGGTTTGGGGATGCCAGTGGCCCCGGTTTGGATCCCACATATGACGGCCAGTGACACTGCCTCTACAGCTAACAACACCTCCACCTGGAGCTGGGCTGTGTGAGCCCCAGCGACGGTGTAGGCTGCAGCCCCTGCTGCAGTGGGCTGCCATAGGCTACAGTGAGTGGCCGGCAGCCAGCGTGAGTGGCTGGCAGCCATCGTGAGCTGCCAATAGCCATGGTGAGCGACCATCAAGAGGCCGGCGACCAACCGCCTCACCCGGGAAGAGTGCAATAACGATATCAACATGGGCCAGTGAAGCAACGTCCTCCGCAACTAGACTGAAGAACAAAAAGACAGCAACTTGTCTGTTCCCCTTCCCTGATTCCCCAACGCTGTTCCCCTCCCCCAATTCCCCAATAAAATCTTTAAAAAAAAAAATTACAATACTCATGCTATTATATCCTTTATACCAGGCATGAGGTGGATGACTGTCATACAAAAAAATGAATAAACCCATTCTTTTTCCTGCCCTAATATCTCATAATCCATTAAGAGGAAAAATGCATGTTTAAATAATTATAGTATCATAGAATCAGAGGAAAAATAAAGGATAAGAGGAATTCTATGCTAGGTGTTTTACACATAATGTCTCATCTAATTCTTTAATTTATATTTTATATAGGTCAAAATCAAAATGTGCAAATGTGGGTCAATTTTCCCTAGCTGAATCAGCTATTGAATAGCTACTTTAAGTTAAATTTTAGGGTTCTCTCTTGTTAAAAAAAAAAAGGTTTAAATTATTCAAAAAGATGTTATTTACATGATGCATGTGAGGGAGACCTGAATACCAGGTGCTCTCCCCATAGAAGCAGGGTTGGATTTTCATAAGATGAGAAGATAGTTAGTTGCTGTGGTGATATGGCTCACGTAACCTTTTTCATCAACTGCTGGAAACTTGTGGTTCAAATGTTTGGATATTGGATGTTATTTTAGATTTTCATTCCTCTTGTGAAGGTGAGTTTCAAAAACTAAGAAGCAGGGGGAAGATTAAAAACAAACAGTGCCAGCTGAGTGGCATGGTGGTTAAGCGCTGGCTTGGGAAGCCAGTGGCCCTGGTTTGGGTTCCACATATGAGGGCCAGTGACACTGCCCTCAAAAAAAAAAAAAGAAAGAGTATAGAGATAAGTAGTAGTTTAGGCCAAGCGGAAGTACAGGAACATCAACCAGCATGGTGTCTTGGGGAAAAAGTCCTGGAATCACAAGCAAAAAACAAAACAAAACAAAAAATACCCCAGAGGGTTGACTGACAGAAAATGAGCACAGAACTATGACTTGGAGTCACTAAAGTACAACATGACAGGAATGAAGACTAGAGGCCTGGTTGGGAATTTTCTGATCACAGTCAGGTTTAATATATGACTGAAAATCCATGGCTCTAGGCAAGTAGCAAAGAGATCCATTCCATAGACCAGGGGCAAGTTTGAGCTAGAGATATTAGAAGTCAGAGACATAAGTACATGATCTCCCATGTTCAGTGACAACTTTACTCATATAAACTGCTTTGATGCTTGAAAAGTAGTTGAATGTCATGATAAAATACACGTATTCTTGAGCCCTGAATAGATTCTGGAGACAGATTGCTTTAGGATTGGCATTTATGAGCTACAAGACATTAGGGAAGTTATTTAAATGTAGGGAAATTGCATGGTTATTTCATAAAATTGTTATGATGTTTCACCGATCCAATACACCTAAAATTCTTAGAGTATACTTGGGCTATTAATATTTGTTATCTTTTATTAACTTATCAAAGGGATCATATTTGCCTGAGAGCAGTGATTTTCAAAGTGTATTTCCCAGACTAGGATCAGGGGCACCCCCAAGGGAAAAGTTAGAAATGGAAATACTTGGGAAATACCACACAGCTATGGTATCAAAAACTGCAGGGTAGAGAGGGCAGCAATCTGATCTTTTTTTTTGTTTTGTATATATCTATATATATATATATATATATATATATATATATATTTTTTTTTTTTTTTTTTTTTTTTTTTTTTTTTTTTTGAAGGCAGTGTCACTGGCCCTCATATGTGGGACCCGAACCAGTGTCGCTGGCCTCCCAAGCCAGCACTTAACCACTGCGCCATTCGGCCGGCCCAGCAATCTGATTTTTAACATGCCTTCTTGGTGACTCAATAAAACCTAATGTTTGAGAGCCACTCCTTTAGAGCACCTTAAAGTTACAGTAAGGTTTATTTTTAGAGAAAAGGAAAACCATTTTTTTGTTTAGTTTTATTTTTTTAAGCAAGATTTACGTGTGTGTGTGTGAGACAAGACTAATTATGTCATACTATGACCACAATATTGGTCATATGGAAATACACACAAAGATGCATGTCTCCCTAAATACCTGGTGATTTGTTTCTTTGAGTTAAGCAGGGGCTGCTACAGATGTCCATTTTTTGAAACACAAGTAGTTCTGGAGTAAATAGCATTGTCAGGCAAACTGTAAGACAAATACAACTTAACACTTAACAAGAATGTTACAATTTACAAAGTAATTTCTCCCAATAACTTTAAGATATACACAGGGGAAGATTATTACCTCTATTTTAAAATGAGAAAGAGAGGTAGGAATTTAAAATGATTTGGCTGGAATGATTTCCATGTCCTCAGACTCTAATACAAGCCTCATGTTTGTACTATTTTTATTTATGTAGCAAAATAATACAGCACTTTACTATGTGCAGGCACCATTTATTCTTAATAATTACTAGTACATTTTTCCACTACCTTAATTCATTAGTATTACTTGAATGGTCGTTTTTATCCTCCTTTCCAGAGACAAACTGAAGATCTGGGGGTGGATGATAAGGTCAATACTATTTATATGTATATCTTTATATATTAAATATACAAAGATGGATGTGCAGGACAAGTTTTATGAGAGTTATTATTTGGGAAGACATGATGGGAGTGAGCCGAGGGAGGGAAACATTTAAATTTTACATGCAATATTAATATATTTATTTAAATAACATTTGAAAGAAATAAAGTGTCAAAACATTGATTTGGGATAATCAATACTCTATTAAATAGTTCTCTGTATTTTACTAAATTTTTCATTTCTACTGGTAACAAAACTCTGGTACATTATTTTTTTTTTGACTAATGAGAGTTGAGTTTATACATGATAAAATACTCTTATTGTTATATCTAAATTTGAACCCTATGTAAATGTGTTTTAAATAATTTATTTCTAATTATACCATCATTGTATGGCAGCAATAATAAAAAAATTTCTCTGGATCTGGTAGAAGCCTGAACTATCGATGCCTCATTCTAATCTCTGAATTCCTGGAGTGTAGACCTAGATCTATATTCCCAGGAGAAAAGCTTATTTGCATAATCAAGTATGAATGTACTTATTGTCCTTAAGAAAAAGTAGTCTTGAAAGAAGTATTTGCTTCCTTTTGCTAAGTATTGTTTAGCACATTAGGTGTCACTATGCTGGGAGTTTGAACAATGTGGAAATTTTTATTTTGGGACAATATACTTCCAATATGATGAATCTTAACTATTCAAGATTTACCAGTAAATCAGTGTTGTAACCACGTTTCCTTAAAAAATTGGAGAAATGAACAAGGTGCACCTAGGTGCATTAACAAGAAAAATGGAAGGGAGATTCATTCGGATTAAGAAAAAAATAGTATTGTTACAAATAATGTGACCCTGTAATTTATTAAACAATCCAAAACACATTTGACAGTGAAAGAAAGTCCTTATGAGCAAGGTTACAAGAAAACAGGCATAAACCAAGAGTTTTATGTGTAAACCCTGGTGTAAAGTGTTTTCTTACTTCTCACATTTTCTAGATAGTGCCCTTCAAGGATAGCAAAAGAGTTGGGGGGGGGGGTTTATGTTCTCATCAAAGACAGAAACTGCAGAAATAGTTTAAATTAAAACAATATGATTTTTTGGTATAGAAGTACTTTCAGTTATTTTATTTTGTGTATTATCGAAAAATATTGTACATAATATATAAAATGTATTATAGAAAAATCAAATACATGGTGATGGAAGAAAAACTGACTCTGGGTGGTAATCCCACAATGTGATATATAGATGATGTATTACAGAATTATACTCTTGAAACCTATGTAACTTTACTAACAGTTGTCACCCCAATAAACATTAATTTAAAAAAATGCACTTTAAGCATCCAGGAAATGTAAATGAGTGCAAAGATAGAATAGGGGCTAGAATAGGGACAGGGGGTGGGGGTTTCACACAGTTTTAGATCATAAGGGCCAATGGGGGTTCCATATTTGGATCCTGAATTTGCACTGAGCTTTCTAGCACCAACATAAAAGAATACAAATAAGACATAGTCAGTTTTACAGTTTGTATAACACTGAAGAAAACAAGCATTTATTTGTATAAGTGCATATATATGCATATATGTATATGTGGAAATGTATATATATTTTCCCCCTCAGAGCTACACAATAAGAGATATCTATATACACATCCCCTAGCACATATTCACACACATGCATATTGTTTAATAGAAACAAATATTTTCATAGACTGATTTCTAAGATAATGTTTAAATGAGAATTTCCATTTAGAGGCACTGGAAGAATTAATGGACAATGTTACCTGTTTTTGTCTTCTGTTTCATACACTGTCAATGATGCATGTAAATATTCATTCATTTATTCACTTGCTCAGTTATCAGCTGTTCATTGACTTCCTGCAAGGCTGAGGTATGATGGTAAGTACTTAGATACATCAGTGACCACATTAGATATGTTTGTTATATTTATGGAGTTAATCCTATTTGCAAATTAATTATATAATCATACATATAAAAATAATTAAAATTAAAACTTGTAGTGATATAGGGATATATACATTTATGTATGTGTATATCTGTATCTACATAGATCTTTATCTATTTAGCTTTATATATCTATGTTTTTCTGTCTCTATGTATTATAGATAGATAAGATAGAGAGATATTAGTATGTGGCCTTAGAAATATGATAATGGGCATGTATATGTATGGATAAAGATATCTATATGTCTATATCTGTATATGCCTTATCAAATTCATATTACTTTTTCAATGGACAGGGAATTCACAATAAATTATACTTTAACAAAACAATATTCAAATATATGCTATGTCTTTTCATCATAAAATATGAGATCAAAATAAAACTGATGTTGAAATCAATGCTGAAATGGAAGCCAATACTAAAATGTTCATTAGGTCACTGTAACCTACTTTATGTTTTCATTTTTATCCCTTATTTACCCTTGAACAGACGTATTAGTCCCTATAACATAAAGCACACTCAGAATGCAAAGGTTATTTTCTCCTAGTAGCTCTAAATATTGTTTCCAACTACAAATTAGATACTTAAATATCTGCATTAGTAAGTTGAAGTCAATGAGTGTTAGTCAAGTTGAATGAGTGAAAAGTAACTCTTAATAATCCACTACAAAAAAAACATGGAACTCATAAGCAGAATCCATGGGGGGAAAGTCCAAGCCATGGTTATTCATTCATGTATAGACAATGATATATAGATCACCTTTAAGTCAGCCAACATGCATGCTAAAGTTAAAACTTCAATACATAATTAGATATAGGAATGAATACAAAGGAGAGAAACATGAAAGAGGATGGATGTTAGAATTCAAAATGGTTAGAAAGATATGGCTTATTTCTTTTAGGTAAACTGCCCTCATCTTTCACTTCCCTGGGAATTGCCACTCAAAATTATTCTAAATCCTACATATTTTCAAATCATATATATAGTTATCTTGATTTCTTTCATATGCACATATACCATATATATACATACATACATACATACATACATACATACATACATACACTGTTGGTGTCAAAAATATGTATACAAGTGGACACATTAGTCAGTGTTGTCCAAGAAGTTGTTCGCCTTAATCAGAAGTGTCTGGAAGCTGATGGTAACCACTTTGAGCACCTCTTGTAATTGCAGAAGTCATATGTGACTTGTACTCATCTTTTGTTATCGATATATATTATTACAATTTTAATACAGTTTTCATTTCTTAAAACGTGTATACATTTTTTGGCTACACACACACACACACACACATACATACATATACATATATTTCTGTCATTTATATAATTCAATTTCATATCCCTTTTATTTTTCTTAAAAATTCTATTATAACTCATTAACTTTTTCCCAGCCTTTTCTATGTTAGTCTTGTTTTTCACATTTCTGAGTAAGCAAAATGATGGTTTTCTTTTGCTTTGCAATTTCATATTTTTGTTGTTGCTGTCAGCTTTGCATTCCAGTCTATGACAACCAAGGTATTCACTTATTCCGAAATCCAATCACATTAATATTCTTTATCTCATAGCTCAGTGCCTCCTAAGGACAAACATGCCATAAAACAGCACCTATAAATCAAATTTAAGTGTACTGCAGAGGTAATGGGGATTGTAAAAATGTCATGCTTTGGCAGTGGTTGAGTGGAGAATGACCCATTATCATATTAAAGTGATAAAAATCTATGTGATAAAACACATAAAGATGGTAATATTTCTGCTTTTCGGTAACCCAGCAGATTTAGATCAAAGTTATAGCATCAGATTGAGTTCCAATACTTTAAAAATAAATTGAATTTTCAAAGAAATTGGGGAATTTGAAAGTATTTATTTCCTCAGTTTGTGATTTAGATGAAAGCCAAATAACCCATAGCATACTAATATGTACTATATTAGGGAGGACATGTTTGTTATTTTAAAAAGTTTTACAATTTGTATATTGCCGAATAAGATACCGGGGACTGGGAACAAATATTTGGAAATATTAAAAGAGTTACCTTCAGACAACATAGTCATCCAGAATAAACTACTTTCATATTTAAAAAAAAAACAAAAACCATGTACTTGTCCATATTGACATATGGCTCAGATGGCTCAGTCATCATATCATGTTGGCTTCTGTTTGAATTGGAGGCACATAAAGAAATAAGGCATATTAGAAGCTGGCTGAGTGGCACATTGGTTAGGAGCTGGCATGGGACGCCAGCTCTGAGCAGCAGGGCCCTGGTTCAGATCTCACATCTGCGGGCCAGTGACACTGCCCTCTATAGCTAAGATGGTGAACAACAGCTCAACCTGGAGCTGTTGTGAGTGACCGGCGACTGTATAGGCTGCATCTCCTGCTGCAGTGGTCTGCCATGAGCTACAGTCAGTGGCTGGCAGCCAGCCAGTGTGAGCTGCCAAGAGCCGCCATGAGCGGCCATCCAGAGGCCGGCGACCAAGCTGCCTCACCGGGAAGAGCGCATGATAACACTAACATGGGCGAGTGAAGTGATGTCCTCCACAACTAGACTGAAGAACAAGAGGACAGCAACTTGTCTGTTCCCCTTCCCCAAGTCTCCAATAAAATCTTAAAAAAAAAAAAGAAGATGTATTCATTATAACCAGCAATAATAGAAAATATTTTCAGAAATTGAATAAATCACAAATACTACTAATACTACAAAACAAATGTGAATACTCACAAGTTTCTCCTGTCAATATAGAATAGCTTTATAGAGCCTCCCAAAACAAACAAACAAAAAAAAAACCCGACAAATTTTCTAGCCTCAAGTAATTTCATCCAATAATGGGTATTGCATCACTCCTAATTGCCTCCTTGGTTGGATCCTTTGGTCAACCAAATTACAGCAATTACATTGCTGACCTCACAAGTTCTGAATAAAAAACAATTTTATTGTGAGTATCTAATTGCATGGCATACATATACCCCATTATGAAATCAATATGAAATTAGAGTATGTGTACACAGAAACAGGGACGATAGTAGCTTTCTTTTCCAAATATCTAATTAGTTATGAATTAGCTTCTTGCTAAGTAGACAAAACAAGGAATGTACTTTCTCAATAAATAGAAATTTGATGTCATGCTCTAATGATATGTAAGAACACTACATATGTTCACAAAAATGGTTCACATATGACCTTAAATGGTTTCACATATGACCTTAGCCAAATATTACCTTTCAGATGAAAAGTTGAACTGAATGATGTATTAACTACTCACATAAATTTTGAAATATGGAGAAACCCTTGTTTGCTTTTTACATGAGTGGCATGAATAAAATATACTTTTTATAGAAATTACTGTAATTGCAACATATCAATTTTTTGGTTGAATACTTCAGAAACAACTTTGTTTTTAAATAATTCAGACCTTGCCTAAAAATAATCATTAAATAAAAGAGAAGTTATTTACTTTCTACTCAGAAAGGGCAAATGCTAGAATTATGCATGACTTTTAATGAGAAGATACAAAATACCTTTTCTTTTTATTTATTTATTTGTTTATTTATTTATTTATTTATTTTTAATTAGTTTCAGGTGTACAACACAGTGCAATAGTTATACATTTTACCCCTCAATGTGACAACCCCCCACCCCCAATTCGCCACCCCACTCCCCCGCCATATCATATATATCGATTACTCTTCCTCTGACTCTCTTTCATAGTATAATCCACATCCCGTGACTATCTATATATATTCAATTACAGTAGGTATACAACCTCCGCTTTAGTTATACAGTGCAGTGATCAAACCTCTACTCCAACCATGAAATGGTCTCCCTAACAAGACCTATGACCATCTGACATTCCACAGAATATTTACAACATTATTAATTATATTCCCCAAACTGTTTTTCATATCCCTGTGGCAATATTGTAGTTGCCTATTTTTGCTGTCTAATCCCTTCCCCTTCTCCCTCATCCCCATCCCCTCCCAACTAGCAACCCTGATTTTTCCTCTATATCTATGAGACAGTTTCTATTTACTTTGCTCATTCATACAGTTTTCCAGATTCCACATATAAGTGAGATCATATGGTATTTGTCTTTCTCTGACTGACTTCTTTCACTTAACATAATAGTGTCTAGGTCCATCCATATCATTGCAAATGGTACGATTTCATTCTTCTTTATAGCGGAGTAATACTCCAATGTATAAATATACCACAGTTTCTTAAGCCAGTCATCTACTGATGGGCATTTTGGTTGTTTCCAAGTCTTAGCTATTGTAAATTGTGCTGCTATGAACATCGGGGTGCATAACTTTTTTTGAATAAGTGTCTTGGTTTTTTCAGGATAAATACCTAGGAGTGGAATTGCTGGGTCAAACGGTAGCTCTATTTCCAGTTCTTTGAGATACTTCCATACTGACTTCCATAGAGGCTGCACCAACCTGCAATCCCACCAACAGTGCAGCAGGGTCCCCTTTTCCCCACAGCCCCGCCAGCACTTGTTGTTTGTTGATTTATTGATGATAGCCATTCTGACTGGAGTGAGGTGGTATCTCATGGTGGTTTTTATTTGCATTTCCCTAATGACCAGTGAGGTTGAACTTTTTTTCATATGCCTGTTGGCCATCTGTATGTCCTCTTTAGAGAAATGTCTCTTCATATCTTCTGCCCATTTTTTAATTGGGTTGTTTGTTTTTTTGGTGTTGAGTTTCATGAGTGTTTTATAAATTTTGGATATTAAGCCCTTATCAGATATATCATTGGCAAATATATTCTCCCATTCAGTAGGCTTCCTTTTTGTTTTATTAATGGTTTCCTTTGTTGTGAAAAAACTTTTAAGTCTGATATAATCCCATATGTTCATTTTTTCTTTTACTTCCCTTGCCCGTAGGGATGTATCAGTAAAAATATTGCTCTGGGTAATGTCTGCAAATGTACTCCCTATATTTTCTTTTAGGATTTTTATGGTTTCAGGTTTTTGTGAACAGTTCTTCTGGATCAGCTGTATTATTCTGCATCCTGGGCACTTGAACGGCCACAGGTGAGTGGGCCATGAAGGCGACTGCTGCTCCGCACTGCTTCTGCAGTGGTGGCGCCTTGGGCTGGGACTGTCTCCTCCTCCGGGGGTATTTCAGTGGCCCTCCCAGGCTTTTCGACCCGGGCCTTTCTGGCGCCCTCGGCCGCTGTTGCCGCCGCCTCCACTGCTGCTCCTCTTCCTGAATGCGTGGTGCTGTATGTCAAGATACCTTTTCTTATTAATTTAAGCTTCTCCATATTTGGACATAGTTCTCTGTGGTTCTCTCACATTTATGCACATCATGCAAATAGAGGCACTAACAACTTTTCTTTCACATTACCTTTTTAAAAATGATTTAATAGTGAAAACCTGGATGATAGATATAAAATCTTAGTTTGTCATTTGTTGCTTTCAGTTTTATATCTCACATATGAGCAAAGTAATATGGTTCTCGAGTTTTTCTGTCTAACTTATTTCCCTTAGCATGATAATCTCAAAACAACAGTTTAGTGGTTACCAGAGGGGAAGGGGGAAAGGAGGGTGGTAGAAGAGGGTAAACGGGATCAAATCTGTGGTGATGGAAGGGGAACTGACTCTGGGTGGTGAATACACAATGTGATATATACATGATTTATTATAGAATTGCCCACTTGAAACCTATATAATTTTACTAACCAATGTCACCCCAATAAAAAATAAGTAAATAAATAAAAAGATATAATGTTACTTTTCAGACCAAAGGGTAAATTCATTTGTGTTCATATCTTTCTCCAGGATAAAGATCAAACAGTGTTGCTTGAAGTTCATCACGGAATGTCCACAAGCTTATGCCACTTCAGCTGTTATGCAAATCCATCATGTGTAGATATCCACACAGGCTCATTTGCGTCTCTCCTATGGGACTTAGGAGACATGAAGAACCACCACGAACACAGAGCTTATGCTGCTTGCTGTGCAATGAGCAAGAAAATCTTTGTCTCTGACCCAGGAGTCTCATGTTACTTGCCAGCATTCATGAAACTGTATCAAGCTAACATGTTAGCTTATAGGTAAGGTAAAATCTCAGGTCCTTTGAACTTCTCAAAAGTACCCAAATATAATTTCCTAAAATACTGTGATTCTTAAATGACAGTGAATTAAACAGTTTGGCTGAAAACCACACAATATAACAACAAATGCATTTTAAATATTGCATATAAGTGGTTATAATGTATACAAAGCCTGTTACAGTTTACAATGTAAATATGAAGTTTTGAAACTTAGTAAAAAAATGGGTGCCCATGTTGTAGTAAAAATATAAATTTATTTAGTTGAATGACAAGCTTATTGAGAGTTGCCTAGTTACCTAAATTACTACATCAGAGCCAAACTTCAATAGTTCTTGGGTGCTAATAGAGCAAGTCATCTGAAGAATTATCCTGTTTTGGAAGGCTTATATAAAAAAAACAGAACAATGCATTTATGTTAGCCTTTTATTGGTGGAAATTTTACAGATTGCAGATGCTAAGGCAGGACCTGTTACTAATTAATTGGTAGGAATGCCCTCAGTATGTGTGCAAGGAAATAATTGATAGTTTATGCTTCTGTTCTTCCAAATACCCTTAACCTATAACTTAATGTTGCACTGTCGCAAAGAACTGTGACAGTGGGTCTCTACCATTTTCTGTCTTTGAGAATTTGCTGAAGCTATATGACCTCCTGTTATGGACTGAATAGTGCCCCCCCCAAAAAAAAAATTGTATGTCGAAGTCCCAACCTCTACTACCTCGGAATTGGACATAAGATCTTTAAAAAGGTAATTTGAGTCTTTAGGGAGAGTCCGAACCTAATCTAATTGGAGTCCTAAAAAGAAAAGATTACAACATAGACATGCACAGGGGCAAAACCATGTGAAAATAAAAAGGAGAGGAGGGCCACCTACAAACCAAAGAGAGTGTTTAGAAAAAACAACCCTGCCGACACCTTGATCTAGAACTTCTACCCTCTAGAGCTGTGACAAAGTAAATGTTTCTTCTTTAACACATTCTTTTTTTTTTTTTGAGGGCAGTGTCACTGGCCCTCTTATGTGGGACAGAACCAGGGCCACTAGCTTCCCAAGCCAGCGCTTAACCACCACACCACTCGGCCGGCCCTAAATGTTTCTTCTTTAAGCCATCCAGTCAGTGCTGCATTGTTATGGCAACTACAGAAAACTATAATACACCTTTTTTTATACCTATATTTTGGCATCTGTAGGTAAAGAAATAATACTATATATCTTTTAATACTTGTATATCTGGGAAAGTTAAATAAGGTAATATATTCCAAGCATCTACTATGTAACTCACAGAAAATGAATGCTGAATGAAATCATAAAACCTTACTCCCTCCTCTAAAGATTTGAACAGCATTCTATACCCAAGGAAAAAATTCTACAGATAAATAATGTGTGTTCTGCTGCCTTCATCTACTGACACTATACTAAACAAAGGCATCATATGCCTGGGAAGATTAAAAATATTTTAAATACCTAATATTGTGATTTACACCCCAAAGGAGTTGAAGAATGTTTTGGATGTCATACTTAAGGATGGTATTTTGAAACTGCGAATGTAAGAATATTTAGAACTATAATACAAAGTCAGGATTATAAGAAAAACTTCAAGTGAAAACTAATGAATTTGATTTTTAAAGAGTTTAAATGTTAGTCACCTAAATACGTAAATGAATAATTATTAGACCATTCAAAGTGATTGTCCATATTCCTATAAGAAGGTGCTAGAAACTTACAAAAATTGGGAATTTAATATTTAGAGGGAGGGTTGCTTAAAGTTCCAAGAAAATCAGGCTATCAGAGGAAGGGAGTTTAGAAAACAACATTCTTGTAGTTTACAAATACAATTGGAAGATGCAAGGACATGTGGCAGTCACACAACAAGAACGCAAAATGAAATATGACACAGAATGTATAAAGGAATACAAAAATAGACTCTAAACAGAGAAGACTCAAGAGTCTTTAAACTTCTAAAGTAGAACTATAGCTCCCAAAGAACACGTGGAGTATTATTAAAGAAGCATCTCAAGATTATAGTCTGTAACTCTGTGATAGAAGACATTGTGTCATTGTTTACTTGCTTTCTATCTCACACTATTTATGGGGAGGTGAGATCACTCTACTCATGGGGGTGGGGGGAGGATACTGATGCCAGGAAGCATTCTGTTTTGCTGAGCACCTCATAAGGTTCATACAGGCAAACAGGAGTAGAAGTTAAGTTTTCCTATGATAGACCTGGTGTCATGGGATATCATGGCTTCAGGAGAACGGGAAGGTTTCTTACATAAAGCCATGAGGGCTAGATTTTGAATTCCTGGAAAGTGAAAGGAGGTTAATAAGAAACGAGGCATAAATAGCAGAGAAAAGTAAAATCCAATGAAGGCTGAACAATCTTATGTTACCAGTACCTCTCTGTACTTTCCCAAGTTATAAGTGTATTAGACTAAAACTCGTGCAATGGCTTTCTTTTTTTTAAGTTAAATTAATTGGGGTGGCAGTGGTTAGCAAAATGACATATATTTCAAATGCATGATTCTATAATACATCATCTACATATCATATGATGTGCTCACCACCCAAAGTCAGTTCTCCCTCCATCACATGGACATCCCTAAAGTGGCTGACTATGCACAGTGTGATGAATTCTAAGAAAACCTCAGAATACAATGACACCAGGCACCATCCCCATAGAAAAACAAACACCAGAAATCCCAAAAAGGCAGGGAAAGGGTCACACATTTATGTGCTGTGGAGTTGGATGGTGTCTGTGCCAATCAGAGTTGGGTTCCCCAAGGTGACCCCAAGGGACCACTTTCTGATAGTTAAATTATAATTGAAAGGGTCAAGCAGAAAATAAGAGGGTAAATTGGATGATGAGGTGGTGTCATGGGAATGGTTGTCCATACTTTAAATAATATTTGAAAACATGTTGGAATTTCCACAGCAGATTTTTGTTGTTGATGTGGGGGTACAATATGAGAAGGCTGACTTTGCTATGCTTATTGAAATTTATTGCTAGAGTAATAATTATTTTGAAAAAAGTGCTGCCTAGCCTAAAATAATATTCATTTTAAGGACCATGGACTCCATTGTTCCAAACGCAAGAAACAGGTTGGATCATTTTTCTCTACGCAACTGTTATTTGCTCATGGTATAATCTGCATGCATTTGTTTTTCACAAAATTGTTTCAAAAAAACATCGCAAGCTTCAACAATGAGTAAAAATAGAACTGATTTATTGGCAAATATCACTGAGTGAAGGATTTTTAATTTTAAATGTATTCATATATTGCAAAGAAAATTTACAGATTCTCTGATCATAGACCAAGAAACCTGTGGGAGAAGAAAAGTAATTCTCTTGTAAAAAGAACACACTTTGATCGTTGGTATGATGAGAGCAATATTACCCATGCCTTTCTGTGGTAATCAATAATGACCAACCGGGTATTTTTTTGAAATTAATTTTTAGTTATTCCTCTTGCTTATGTTTGAATATTCACTAGCACATTATTTTTAAGCCACTCTTATTCATGTATGTCAACTGTTACACATATGCATATACAAATACAAAACTCATGCCTGCATCTTAATGTATAACTAGTAACAACATTGAGTCTTTTCTTTTGCCCATCAGATTTAGGATAAAAATGCTTAGTAACTACACTTTCATATGTTGCTTTTGTGCTGCATTCCAACAGCCATAATGAATATAAAATAGCTTTGCATGGTCTTTGCTCAGGATTTGGTCAGAAAATGCATTTTGCACACAAGACATAGTCTCCTTAAACTGTCTGGAAATGGAGTTTAGATCATGGGATGTATGGGATAGATGGACAGATTAACTGACAAAGGAAATTGAGATTCTAGAAAATAAAGTGACTTCTATTAAAATTTTCAAATATTGAATTAAACAAAAACTAAGAAATAATGATTTCTTTTCTTGTGGATACCCCTTCAAATTACAAAATCTATAAAGAAATGGCATAAACTATAAGATTAATTAATTAATTCAGCAAATATCTGTTTTCTAATTAAGCCCCAATTTCTGTGCTAGGTAAAATACAGAGTAATTATTTTCATGTCATTTTTGTTTATATTGCAGTTGATGACAGGAGCGTAAAGGGTTAATTGCTGTACAGTAAAATAAGTGCTAATGAAAACAATTGTTTTGAGGTTGATTGCTGAATCAGAAAATATTTATTGCTACTAAGACAGGTGTGGAATGAGGTTTACAGCCAGAAATACATTTTTAAATGAATTATTTTAATATACATGTTGGAAATACTAACTTTTCTCCTTAAACCTTTATCATCTTGAAGTCATTAGTGCCTTTCAAGTCTAATATAATGTATATACTAGAGTAAAAAAGAATCTAGCCTCTATGCCTAGTCCTGCCACTATTATGTTGTTCTCAGCAACAAGATTTCTTCATTAAAAAAGAACAAAATGAGGTCACTGAACTTGATCAGTGTCTGTGGAACCTTAGGATTTCCCAGAGATGTCCAAGTCCCCAGAGAAAAATGAATTTCTATCCTTACTTTAAGAAAAATAAACCTACTCTGATATATTTTCTATAATGTTTGGAATACATTTCACTTGGAAAATCAGTTTCATTTGTTAAAATAATTTGAAAATCAGTAAATAATGATATCTATGTCCTTGCTCATCCAAACACAATGAGATTCTACTAAATTGGAAAAATAATTTCTATGACAACGAGGCCAACAAACATCAGAGTCAATTTAATTTTTGATTACAATTTAACCTAAAATAACATCCCTGATCAAATTAAGGTCATTTTATATAATTTAATGATAATACATATTTGTTTGGATATACAAATCCGGAGGGCTCAATGAGATAATAAATGAATTAGTGAATTGTGTATATATTTTTTTGTTAGATCAAATTAAGATTTACTCTGCCTTTGTTGTAAGTGTAAGAGCATGGATATATGTATTCCAAGCTTTTATTGAAAAAAAAATTTCAAGTTCAAACCGACATTTAGAAACTTTAGCAATGTAGTACTTTTCATTTTACTTTGGAGAGATTTTCCTGTTATACCCCTAACCAATGGCACCCTAAAATTTTTGCTGAAGTGGCAAGTCCCTGAATGTTTGCAGGGTTTATCACCCACCATCTGGCATTCATGTATCTTACTTTGCATATTAAATTGCCTCTTTCTTATTCCAGTCAATAAACATGATGTTATTGATGTATTAGATCGATGTGATGTCTGATGTTTCTTAGGATATGTAAGTGGTCTAAATCTTTTGTGACTATGTTATGACAAAGGGAAAGAGGTTTCACATAGCTCTGTTTCAAAACTGTGGATGAATATTTTTGTCCACTCAACACAATGGAAATGTTTCTGATCCTTTTTCCTAATTGGAATAGGAAACAATACATTTGTCATATCAGAGGCCACATATCATATACCTAAGGTCTTAATCTTAGCAACAGTACCATGTTCTGTAGGGTTGCTGTGATTTAGATTGCCAATTGGTTGAGTAGTCAGCCTTCTGGATCCTTCTGGTCTCCGCAGAAGCCATACTGGTTAATTAAATATAAATATAATAAAGATAACCATCCTTACACCATTTAAAATTTCAAAGGTGGTACTTATGTCTACCACCTCCATTTACAATGTTATTTTTATTTCCTATCTTGGCTGGTGTGAGGAACAGATTCAGAGGCTCCCACTTGACCACTATGACAGCTCTTGTCGCACACACCAAGCACCCAGTGTGAGAATTAAATATTTGGGGCTTGGGGAAATTACAACTGGGTGGGTCATTGAACTCTTGAACTTGAACTGAGACACCATTCATAACTTGGCCCCTATATGCTCCTACTCTAAGAGGGACTAGGGTTGATGTTTCAGGTTTCTGGCTACCCATGTCAACTCAGACCCATTATGCAACTTTTGAAATGCACTGGAGTTTCCCTGTCCCATGAAAAAATCAACTGAATAAATGGCTGTAGATCTCTTTGGGGCACAGATGGAAAAGTCACTACAAGATATATTTGCTGCAGTGTTGTAGGGCCATTCCTCTTGGGAGCTGGCCACCTTTTCAGTCAGTGAGATCCCTATCTGAATATTGGCCCAAGCTAAGGGACTAAAAAA
This sequence comes from Aselliscus stoliczkanus, assembly GCA_033961575.1. NCBI lineage: Eukaryota > Metazoa > Chordata > Mammalia > Chiroptera > Hipposideridae > Aselliscus > Aselliscus stoliczkanus. The sequence continues at coordinate 188,946,001 of CM066728.1, forward strand.
GAAATTGTGGCTTATTATTAGGGCAATTGCTCTGAACTTCTTGTTTCTAAATTCTTGTTTTCTTCTACTTGTAGATGTTAAGTAGCATCTTCATTTGCTTCATGTTTTTGTCCTTGAGACAGATTACCACATTCTATTAACCATCTCCAGAACTCTCTACAGGTGCAGCCCATGGCAGCACCACAAATCCTGCAATTTGCAATGATAAATGTGACACCCAGGCTTCTGGCAGTTAAATGCTGACATTTGGCCTCTATTACTTTGGGGATCTGCCATCTCCATTTCTACTAAAAAGCCAAGCACGGTGACTACCTCTTCTATCCTCAGCCCTACTCTAAAAAGAAGCATCAACACTGGACTTAATGATGCTGTCACCCCTTTCATCACTCTCAGACGTGGTGAGGTTATGGGAAGTGTCTAATCCATCCTCGCAAATTTTCTGCAAATATGAAATGTTTTTAAATAAAATCTTATTAAATATTTAAAAATCTGTAAGAGAGAATTATAGAGGAGACTCACAAAAGTATTTATATTTAAATGTATAATTTATTTAGTCTCTGAAACTATGTTACAATCTCATGAGATGGGAAAAATTCTGAAGGGGAATATGTAATTGGGTTATTTAACCGTAAGCATTTTTAATTCTTTTGTAAATAGGAAAATAGGGCACTTTCAGGTCAGAGACCTTGTGTGAAATAAGTAACCCATGATCAAAATTCCCTCCTGTTAAATTGATCTTGATATTTCTTTTTCCTTTTTATTTCATTATTATCCTCTATTAGAAAACAAAGTTTGCTAATTCATGTTGAAACTATTGAAATGTTGAAGATGTGGTAGTCAGGAAATTCTAAGTTAAATTGTCACATAACTAAATTAAATGTTGCTGAATTTCCAATTACTTCATTTTAAGGACACTAGTGCTAGATATAGCCTTGAATTCACTTTGAATATTTGATCCTTTGCTGAATCACTAGTTCAGGTATAAGGAAATGAGCTTTTGTCACTCAATATTAAGTGCATCATTGGTGGCATGTTTATGATTTTGGAATATGTGATGTTCTAAAAATTCTGAATTTTAGTTCTGTGTTAAAAATGCTGGTAGACAGTATGAAGATTATAACAATAATTAATTAATTTTGGAAAAACTTTGAAAATGAATATTTCCTAATAATATGATATTCATGGCTTTTCAATACTTAGTGACCCTGATAAATTGGTGAAATGACTTGAAAATTACTGTTGTTTCAGTTCAATATCTTGTAAAATAATTCACAAACACATTGATGAAAATGGGAATTTGCTTTGGTAAATTTAAGCTTAACCTTTGCTCTATATGCTTTTTTATTTTAAAAATTATGTTAAAAGTTTTGTGTGTTTTTTCTAAAGATTTTATTGGGGAATTGGGGGAGGGGAACAGCGCTGGGGAATTGGCGAAGGGGAACAGACAAGTTGCTGTCTTTTTTTGTTCTTCAGTCTAGTTGAGGAGGACCTTGCTTCACTGGCCCATGTTGGTATCGTCATTGTGCTCTTCCCGGGTGAGGCAGATCGGTTGCCGGCCTCTGGATGGTCGCTCATCGTGGCCATTGACAGCACACGCTGGCTGCCGGCCACTCACTGTAGCCTATGGCAGCCCACTGCAGCAGGGGCTGCAGCCTACACCATCGCCGGGGCTCACACAGCCCAGCTCCAAGTGGAGCTGTTGTTAGCTGTAGAGGGCAGTGTCACTGGCCCTCATAGGTGGGATCCGAACCAGGGTCACTGGTATCTCAAAACCAGCTTAACAAATGCGACACTTAGCTGGCCCACGTTAAAAGTTTTGAACATACATCTTTTGTACAAGTACACGCACTCAAACATTTAATATAAATATAAATATATATATGGAGAGAGAGAGAGAGAGAGAGAGAGAGAGAGAGAGAGAGAGAGAGAGAGAGAGAGAGATTGGATATCACCTCATACCAGTTAGAATGGCGACCATCAACAAGACAAATAATAATAAGTATTGGAGAGGCTGTGGAAAATGCAGATACACTGTTGGTGGGAATGCAAATTGGTGTAGTCGCCATGGAAGGCAGTATGGAGGTTCCACAAAAAATTAAGAATAGAATTACCATATGACCCAGAAAGCCCTTTTCTGGATATATATCCAAAAAATCTGAAAACATTTATCTGTAAAGATATATGTGCTCTGATGTTCACTGAAGCTGAATAAAGAAGATGTGGTGTATATACACAATGGAATACTATTCTATCATAAGAAAAGATGAAATAGTACCATTTGCAACAACATGGGTGGATCCTGAGATTATTATGCTAAGCGAAATAAGTCAGACAGAAAAAGTCAAGAACCCATCCCCAAGGGCAAGGGAAGTAAAAGAACAAGTGAACATATGGGATTATATCAAATTTAAAAGTTTTTTCACAACAAAGGAAACCATCAATAAAACAAAAAGGAAGCCTACTGAATGGGAGAATTATTTGTGAATGATATATCTGATAAGGGATTAATATCCAAAATTTATAAAACACTCATGCAACTCAACACCAAAAAAAGAAACAACCCAATTAAAAAATGGGCAGAATATATGAATAGACATTTCTCTAAAGAGGACCTTCAGATGGCCAACAGGCATATGAAAAAATGTTCAACCTCACTGATCATTAAGGAAATGCAAATAAAAACCACAATGAGATACCACTACACTCCAGTCAGAATGGCTATCATCAATAAATCAACAAACAACAAGTGCTGTCAGGGCTGTGGGGAAAAGGGAACCCTACTGCACTGTTGGTGGGATTGTAGATAGGTGCAGCCACTATGGAAGTCAATATGGAGGGATCTCAGAAAACTGGAAATGGAACCCCTTTTTACCCAGCAATTCCACTCCTGGTCATTTATCCTGAAAAACTGAAGACACTAATTTGAAAAAGTATACTCACCCCCATGTTCATTGCAGCACTATTTACAACAGCCAAGACTTGGAAACAGTCGAAATGCCCATTGGTAGACAACTGGATTAAGAAACTGTGGTACATTTACACAACGGAATATTATGCAGCTATAAAGAAGAAAGAAATCGTACCATTTTCAATGATATTGATGGACCTAAGTCAGTCAGAGAAAGACAAATACCATATGATCTCACTTATATGTGGAATCTAAAGAACTGAATAAATGAGCAATGTAAACAGAAGTAGTCTTAGAGACACAAAGTAAAAACTGATGAGGGTTAGATGGGATGGGGATGGGCATGAGGAAGAAGGGGAAGGGATGAGGCAACATAAACTGATAACTACAATATACTGCAGACAGAAGAGACAGTTTAGGGAATATAATCAATAAGGTTGTGAATATTTTTTTTTTTAGGGGAACAGAAGGATGCATGTCCTTTTAGGAAGACCACTTCATGGACGGTGTAGTGGCCTTACCACTGCACTGTACATCTGAAGCTGCAGCTGAACAATATTATATGTCAACTATAATTTAACACATATATAGTCATGGGATGTGGAATATAGTGTGGGGATGGAGTCAATGGAATTGTAATAGATATGTATGATATCGGGTGTGGGGGGGGGAAAGGGAGGGAGGATGGGAGAGTCACTTTGTAAGGGGTGAAAAAAATAACTATTGCATTGTTTTGTACATCTGTAACTAATAATAATAATAATAATAATAAAGTTAAAAAATAGAGAAAAAAAATTTAAAGCCAAAGAAAAAGACATTTCAACGCTAAAATCACATACTTTCTTTCTACACGAGACAATACTACATACTTACAATACTATAATAACTATCTTCTTTACCCACATTTATTTTTATTAAGGGTACAAGATGCATGCATGGAAAGGGAATACATTAATGTATATCAGAAAATAAATATCAATGAGATATATACGAATTATTAAAAAAAAGTCAGGAACCATGATTTTGCTGATATGTGGGTTATAAAACTGAAAACAACAAAGAAACAAGACAAACAAATGAAGAGACAAAATCCCCTAGACACACACAATAGTTTAGTGGTTATGGGGGGAGGGCGATGTTAGATGAGGGTAATAGGGATCAAATATATGGTGATGGAAGGAGAACTGATTCTGGGTGGTGAACACATAACATGATATATAGATGATGTATTACAGAACTGTACAACTAAAATGTATGTAACTTTACTAACAATTATCGCCCCAATAAACTTTAATTTAAAAAAAAAGGAAAAAAAAAGAAAAAGACCTTCACTGAGTACTTACCATAGACTGTTTATTGACTATTTTGTGGGGCATAAGTAGAAAACAACATCTTACTAATTTTGAATAAACCTCAGTACAGTGAAGAAAAGATAAATATAGACAAGCACTCCAGGTCACCAGTTTTCATGCTTACCTGAAAATTACACTTTGAAGGATAAAATAATCTACTCTAAGAAATCCAGGGAAACTTTAGAGGAAAGGTAATGAAAATGTAATATATGGAAAATACAATAGGACAGGAAGAAATAACATTTAGTGCACTTGATTTACCCAACCCAGAAGTGTGGACTTCCTATCTATAGGAAATGGAAGATTGTTGAAAGATTTGTGCAATAGAACATTATAAAATTTAAGAAGCTAACACCGGTAGTCATGAAGATAATAAATTATCAAGTCAAATATTGGAGGCTAAAGAAAAAAAATGGTGGCACATTACAATAATCCAGATGAGCAATATAGCCATCTTAAATGGAGGCAGTGTTAAAAACAATTAAAAGGAGATTGAAGTGAAAAGAACATTTTGAGAGATATTTGGGTAATAAATTGGAGAGAGTATCATAGTGGAAAGAAAACATGAGTGCCTAAAACAGCCACTTTTGACATCAAGCCACCTGCACTAGTCAGTGATAGCTATTAGGTCAACTGTATTCAACCTCCTCTCTTAGTTTATTGTTTTGTGTGTGTTGCTTAAAGTCAAGGATCAGAAATGTGTTTGGCAGTTCTCACTTATATAATTTATTTAAAGGCAGGTAATCAAAATTTTCAATAGTCTTCCTTTTACAAATGGTATATGTATTTTTAAAATATTTTTAATTCATTTAACTATTAAACGTAAAATTTCCACTTATTAAGCTACACCAGGCTGTAGCATTTATGAGAGTTTGCTGAAAAGAGTTCACATTTCCAAGTAAGGTTTCATGAGACATGAATTTGAACCTTGTTTTTCAATTAATATATGTGTGACCTGGGTAAGTCACTTAATTTTTCTGAGCATTTCTTTTAGGAAGCTGGGACTCCTCTAAAGAATTCATTGATAGAGACTAAGGAAGACAGTCCATAATACTACTAGACATAACTGAATACATATATTAAATCAATTAACACAGTATATTGATAATTCAGCAAAGAAATAACATAAAGTCCCTATTTAAATGGCACCATACAAGTTGTGATCAAAAGATACGATGAATGTTTAAATTAAAAGAAAATTACAATAAAAGATACATTACCATTAATCCTTCTCAAAAATACTCCCCCTTGCTTCGAACATACTTATCCTACAGTTCTTGCCATTTTCTGAAGCAGTTCTGGAAGTCCTCTTTCGTGAGTGTCTTTAGTTGTGCTGTCATGGCTGCCTCTACATTCTGAATCAATTCAAAAATGTTTACCTTTCATGGTCATTTTGAATTTGGAGAAGAACCAGAAGTCACATAGATCCAGTGAATAAGGTGGATGAGGACACACCGTAATGTTTTTATTTGACAGGAATTGCCATATACCAGAAGGGATGTGTGACACAAAGCGTTTTCATGATGGAAGATGATTTATGGCATACTGTAAAACACACATTCTCTCAACCATAGCTCACACTTGACAGACTGCACCGAACCAGTTGAAACATGTCACACACTGTTACTAAGGTTTGAGTCGCTGCTTCCCATATTGAAGATCCTGCCTTTCTGTTGGATGGCAGTCAGCAGCAGCTTTCACTGTAGTTTTTGATCACACCTCGTATTCTAATGGGAAGCTTAACTGGACTTTGTTTTAAAATATCTTTTTAAATTTGCATACACATTTTATTATCTGCAGCCCATTAAACATGTATAAAATTGTCATAGATGATGAATATTCTCAGGTTTTGTAGTTATTAGTTCTTGCATATTTTTAGTGTTCACTAGAACTCAAAAGTTTCCCGGGCTTGTGAATAATTATCATATTATTCAGTTTATGGCTCCCTAATAGTCAGTCTTTTGTGAAGCTATGTGATGTTTCTTTCTATCCATTACATCTTAATGTTCAGTAACAGTCTGTTAGGAAACTTATGTAGACATTTTTTCTGTGTACCTCTCTTTTTTAGTTTTTTTTTTTTTTCCTGAAATTCAACCAGCTCACCACGTTTTTTAAAGTCTATTGGGGTGACAATGGTTAGCAAAGTTACATAGGTTTCAGGTGTACAATTCTTAATATGTCATCTACATATCACATTGTGTGCTCACCACCCAGAGTCAGTTCTCCTTCCATTACCTTTTCAAACTCCAAACTCTGTCGCCTAAACTCAACGAGATTGCCATGTTCTGCTCCTCAATTTCTTGTACTGAAGTCTGAAAAGTGCATACTAGGTAGAAGTTATGGGATCTCTCTGGCATTCCAGTGTCAGATATTTGAAAACATTTCTTTCTCCAACATTTTTTCCTTGTTTAGAGAAGGAAATGCCAGTTAATCCATCTGGTCAGACATAGCTCTCAACCCCTTTTTCAAGATTATCTATTTGGTTATTTTTATATAATTAAATTCCCTTTTGAACATATCAGTGTATTATTCTACTTTGTCCATTTTCCTATATTTTTATGAACATATTAATCAGTTAGTTTAAAGTCTTTATCTGCTAAATATAACTTTTGAATCATTTGTGGGTTTGCTTCTTTTTTTTTTTTTCATTTCTCCTTACTTTACAGTAATAGTTACTTGCCTCTTTCTATGTCTAGCATTGTTAGGTTGTATGTTGGCCTTAGCACATAGAGGACTTCTCTGACCACATTATCAACCAAGGAGGTCTTCCATTCATATAATAAAATAATGAGGAACTGGTAATCTCAAAATACTGGTATTGAGTTTTGTTGTGTTTTATTTGAAGTTTTAGCAAGACTTGTAAACAGCTTCACCCCTATTTCTAGTACATGATCCTTCAGGGTTTAAGTAAGAAGAGTTCACAGGTTTATTTCTCTCCAGCCCTAAACAACTGTGAGAAATATAATTTTGCCCTTCAAATGTCCACTTCAATTCTACAGACTCCTGACCACTCAATCAGAAAATCTAACAAATTTCTGGAGTGAAAAATCAGCTATGAGCCTAAAGCAGTCTCTTCCCTCAGGCTGGTCTTTTTAATCTAAGCCTCAGGAGATAGGAAATTTCATTCTGCATTTCCTATACATTTGGTTTAGCTTCCAGACTTCCATGCAGATCCCAAACTCAGCAAATGACCCATGAAAAAACCAGTTAGTTTTAAGTTGCTACATTTTGACAATTTATATTCCAGTCCCTTGCAACCACTAGAAGATTTACTGGTTTTTCATAACCCCATCAGGGATCTTCTCATGCCAGGACAAAATTTTAGATGATGCCTAAAATTATCAAATGTCCAAGGGGAAAATTACTAGATCATTTCAGAAAAGTTTTTGCTCTGATATTTTTAAATCATTTAGTTCTTGCTACCATAGCTCCCTAAGGAATAAAATACACTTTTCATAAATTTATTTCACTTTTTAAAGTTGTTGCAGTTGGAATTTTGGCATGCTATGATATACTATAACCTACCTGTAGCAGAATTCTCCATGGTGCTTTTAATTACTATATATATATATCATTTATTTTAATCAAGAATCTCTACTTGGCTCTTACTTTCAAATCTTCTTGGCCATTCCTTATGGACTCTGGTATCTGATTATATGTTCAAGTTTATATTTTATTTCTGAACATACAAACATACATTTTTTTTCATATTTAGTATTTGATAAATCTGCTCTCTGGAAATCTTTGCAGATCTCTTTCTGCTATTGCATATTATCATTTATCCTAAGATTCTTTTATGCTGAATTGCCTTTGTTTTAGTTGTTGTGTTTTAACCGCAAGTTGATGTTCTTTTCAAAAATTTATCCATAGGAATATTTGGGGACTGGGTAGAAGCTGAGCTCCTTCACAGAAAACCTAAGATTTGCTGCTACTACTCTTCTGGAAGCACCACCAAACTGTTCACACTTCAAATTGTATTTTGGGTTTTTTTTGCTTGAGATTTTTTTAAAGAAAAGTAACATGAAGCTGCACAAAATATGCTGTATCTTTTCATATGTCTATTGGCCATTTCTTTGGAGAAATGTCTATTCAGCTCCTCTGCCCCTTTTTTAATTGGATTGTTTGTTTTTTGTTGTTGAGTTGTATAAGTTCTTTATATATTTTGGATATTAACCCCTTATAAGAGGAGTTGTTTGTAGATACCTTCTCCCATTCATTTGGCTGCCTCTTTATTTTGTCGATGGTTTCTTTCCCTGTGCAGAAGTTGTTTAGCTTGATATAGTCCCATGCAATTTATTTTAGCTTTTCCTTCCTTTACCTTTGAAGTCAAAATCATAAAATCCTCACTGAACCCAAGGTCCATAAGTTTAGTACCTATGTTTTCTTCTGCGCATTTTATTGTTTCAGGTCACATGTTTAGGACTTTGATACATTTTGAGTTAATTTTAGTACAAAGTGACAGATAGCAGTCCAGTTTCATTCTTTTGCACATGGCTTTCCAATTTTCCTGTCACCATTTATTGAAGAGGATGTGTCTTATCCATTGTATGTTTTTGGTTTCTTTGTCAAAAATTATCTGTCCATGTTTATGTGGGTTTACTACTGGGTTTTCAGTTCTATTCCATTGGTCTGTGTGTCTGGTTTTCTGCCAATACCACACTGTTTTGATTATTGTTGCTCTGTAGTACAAGCTGAAGTCAGGGAGTGTGATACTGCCAACATTGTTCTCTTTTCTTTGGATTGCTTTGTCTATTTGGGGTCTTATGTGGTTTCATACAAATCTGATGACTTTTGTTCAATTTCTTCAAAAAATGCCATTGGGATTTTGATGAGGATTGCATTAAATCTATATATTTCTTTGGGTAATATGGCCATTTTAACTGGGTTAATTCTTCAAATCCATGAACACTGAGTCTTTCCCTTTCTTTGTGACTTTTAAATTTCTGAAGAAAATACAAAGAAACGGTATATACTTTTTAATCCAACATTTTGTACATATTTATTTTTGGATTGTTTTCCACTTATCTAATTAGCTATACTACTAGAAAAAAGGAGTCATTTTTTACTTAGTTTTCATAACTTATCAGATTGGTACCAATATTATAGACTAAAAGAATAAATATAGAAATTAAATAAATTGTAGACTATTTTGTTATTAAAGACTTGACATATGCAGTCTTTTCAATAGCTTATATTTTTTTATTTTTTTATTTTTTTGAGGGCAGTGCCACTGGCCCTCATATGTGGGACCGAACCGGGGCCGCTGGCTTCCCAGGCCAGCGCTTAACCACCGCGCCACTCAGCTGGCTCTCAATAGCTTATAGTTTTAACCACCATACTACACTAGCTTGAATGAATAAACACCTGAATAAAAATTTCAGGGGTTAGCATAAAAAAGAAACTTTTTTTCCTATCATGTAATATGCGATAGCAGTTTAATCCAAATTAATCCCTGCCTTTTAGTAGTAAATACATAATGCTAAAGGTCCATGTTAAAACATTAGAATGTAGTAGTTACATAGTTACTTGTACTTTAAACAAGCTGCCTAAAGATAGAAAAAAAAAAAAAAATATATATATATATATATATATATATATATATATATATATATATATATATATATTAAGGGCCATGGCATGAGTAAGATATTGTTGTGCAAGTCATAACAGAAAACCTGCTGGAAACTGTGAATTTGAAATTGGTTTTCCAATCGTGTGAAATGAAAGTTATTGCATTGCAATTTGGCAGTATACTAGAATAATATAAAAGTATTATTGTTCTTCATATTTATCAAAGTACAAACAAAAATACAAAAGATTTATACATATAGGGGTTTCTATTATAACTATTTTTAATGATGTACTTGTTTCTAGAATATTAGTTACTATTTATTATGCCATCAATTCAAATAATATTAAAAGAAAGGTCCCTTAAATTACACATTTTACACAAAAAGAATACAACTTTAGACCCTTACTTAACTCCAGTTTTCAACACTTTTCGAGCATCAAGTTTTCTTGATTATTAATGTACTTCATTGTATATTCACTATGCCTAATAAAATTTAAATTTAAAAGTGTAAAAAATTAAAAGTATACAAAGAGTCACCCCTCAGTTGAAACATTAAAAATGATCAAATTTCAGGTGTTGTTAAATATTTTATTTGTTAAAATATAGCTTACTAAAGGATAGAATTATGACTGTAATGAAAATACAAATAAACACATATCAAAAATATTATTAAACTCACTAAATGATGAGCATTCCAGTTAACATGTTAAAATTAATCTAAGGAATATTTAAGAAGCTAGTTGTTTATAGCCAATGTTACAAGATTTGGGGGTTAGTTATAAAACTAACAAGACCAGAAGACTTAATCTTTGTTGGTTATATGTTCTCTACCAGACAAAAATCTTTTATTGCTCTACCGCTACCATACATACAAATGACTCTCAATAGTAAGAGAAGCCCAGCATGCACTGAAAAACCATTCTAATAATATCTCTTGTCTATATTTACAGTTTTTCACCTTTATAAATCACATTCTGCTGTTTTATATATGAAATGTTCATTTATACACAATAACATGTAAAATGTATATCTTGAGAATATTTTATAGCTTTATGTATAATTAATATATAACACATTGCACATATTTAGAGTTCACAGATGAAATTTGAAGAACAATATAATGAACATGACTGTTAGCCCTCGAGCTTCCTACTGCCTCTTCGAAATCACTTTATTCATGCCCTCCAGGTGTGAAGCACTGATAAATACATTTTGCATATGGATACATAATTGTTTCAGCATCATTTGTTCAAAATATCATCTTTATGTCATGAAATGTCTTTGAACCTTTGTTGAAAATCAGTGTCCATATATGTATGCCTTTCTGGTATCTCTATGCTATTGTTTTAATCTGTCTATCATTATACTATTACTATACTATCTTGATTACTATAACTCTGTAAGTCTAGAAACCAGGTGGTGTTAGTTATCTAAATTTGATCTCGATTCAAAGTGATTTGGCATTGTAGATCTTTGCATTTCTATGTGAATTTTAGAATCAGATTGTCAATTTCTAAAAAAAATGGAAAAACAACTAGGATTAAGGTTCTGGATGGTTAACACACAATGTGATATATAGATAATGTATTACACAATTGTACACTTAAACCTACATTTTATTTTTTTTTTGAAGGCAGTGTCACTGGCCCTCATATGTGGGACCGAACCGGGGCCGCTGGCTTCCCAAGCCAGCACTTAACCGCCACACCACTCAACCGACCCTAAACCTACATAGTTTTACTAACCATTGTCACCCCAATAAATTTTAATTAATAATATATGTATAAACAAAAAACAAATAAATAAAACTGGAGAGAGCCACAAAAAAATAAATAAATAAAAATATCAACTAGGATTTTCATTGGGATTGCTATAGTTCAAGTTGAGAAAATTAGATACCTTAAAAGTGTTGAGGGCCGGCCAAGTGGCTTAGTTGGTTAAGAGTTGGCTTAGAGCATGAGCTCTGAGCAACAGGGCTGCTGGTTCAATTCCCACATGGGCCAGTGAACGATGCGCCCGAGCTGAGCTGTCACTGAGCTGCCAAGGGGTGGCAGGATGGCTCAGCTGGTGTTAAAAACAAGATTGCCTGTTCAATGGTGGGCTACGCTGACCCGCAACTGAGACTGAACTACACACCTTGATCTGAGCTGCCATCTGGATGGCTCAGTGGATAGAACATGTGCTCTTAACAATAAGGCTGCTGGGTTCAGCCCCTTCATGGGATGGTGGCTACGCCCACCCACAGTTAAGGCTGAACTCAGCACCTTGAGCTGAGCGGCCACCCAGATGGCTCAGTGGATAGAGTATGCGCTCCTAACAACAAGGCTGTTGGTTCGACTCCTGCATGGGATGGTGGCTACCACCACTCGCAACTAAGATTGAACACAACACCTTGAGCTTAGAGGCCATGAGCTGTCAACAGGAAGCCAGATGGCGACTGGCGCCCTCCACAATGAAGACTTAAGAACAACAACTTGGCTGGTCGCCTTCCCCAATTCCCCAAATCTGTTTCCCTCCCCCAATAAAATCTTTAAAAAAAAAAAGTGTTGAGTCTTATAACCTGTGAACTCACTTTATTTAAAATGTGTTTAATTTCTCTCAGCAATATTTTGTAGTTTTTAGTATACAGATGTTTTCTATGTTTTGTAGATTTATCCCTAAGTACTAAGCATTTGGACACTATTATAAATGCTACTGTTGTTTTCATTTCATCTTATTGTTTATTGCCACTTATTTTAGATGATAATTTAATTGGGTAATACAAGTGAATCTCAAAAACAAGTATATATTTACATGTATTTTTTGAAGTTTAGGATACTGACCTGCTATCATATGCTAATCTGTAATTGCACTAAATACCCAGCTTACTCTCAAGTCAATATAGCCAAGTATAAGTCATTTTTCAGTTTATTTAACAATATAACAGTACTCTCAAATTGTACATGCTTTTAGAAGCTAGAATAATAAAAGTATATAAATATCAGCTCATAGAAAGGTATATGAATGTGTTTGAAAATTATCTACAGATTGATCTAGCCATTTTTTAACTTTTTCTGTTGATATTCTCATTCTTTCCTCCTCTTTTAATTCTCTTATACTGATTATTGACTTTTGGTTTAATTCTTTCTTTCTTTCTTTTTTTTTCTATAACCTACTTTCCAATATTTTACTAGTACTGTGCTCTTTTTAATATAGTTTAAAAATATTGTGTATTTAACTTTAATTTAAAATGTATGGGGGGCCAGTCGAGTGGTGCGGTGGTTAAGCTCTGGCTTGAGAAGCCAGCAGCCCTGGTTCAGGACTCACATATGAGAGCCAGTGACACTGCCCTCAAAAAAAAAAAAAAATGTATGAATGGATCTTGAGATTATCATCCTTTTAGGCACTGGCATTGGTGCATAGTTTTCCAAAGGGAGTACTTTTTTTTTTTTTTTTTTTGAGGGCAGTGTCACTGGCCCTCTTCTGCGGGACCCAAACTGGGGCCGCTGGCTTCCCAAGCTATTTCTTAACCACTGCGCCACTCGGCCGGCCCCCAAGGGGAGTACTTTGAAGGTGACCATAATGATATTCAGCAATGAAGTATGTAGCAGTTTTTTCTAGGATGAGTTCACAAACTTAATTTTCTGACCTCATATTTCTGCCTATTTTTTGATCAGATTGTTTATTTTTTGTTATTGGTTTATATGAGTCTCCTATATTTTTTGGATATCAACCTCTTAATAGATATATCATTTATGACTATATTCTCCCATTCAGTATGTTACCTTTTTGTTTTGTTGAAGGTTTCCTTTGTTCTGCAGAAGCACATGTGCACTGTTGGTGGGATTGCAAATTAGTGCAGCCCTTATGGAAAACAGTATGGAGATTCCTCAAAAAACTAAATATGGAACTACCATATGACTCAGCAATTCTACTTCTGGTTAATTATTCAAAGAAAACAAAAACACCAATTCAAAAAGATATATGCTCCTCTATGTTCATTGTAGCATTATTTACAATAGCCCTGATGTGCAAACAACCTAGGTATTCCTTGATAGATGAACGGATAATGAGGATGTGATTTATAGTCTCTCTCTCTCTCTCTTTCTTTCTCTCTCTCCCCAACCTCTCCCTTTCTCCTTCCCTGCCTCCCTCTCTATCTCACTGGAATATTATGGAGTGGTAAAACAGAATGAAATTTTGCAACTTGTGACAACATGGATGGATCTAGAGGCTATTATGCTAAGTGAAATAAATCAGGCAGAGAAAGACAAATACAATATGGTTTCACTTATATGTGGAATCTAAAAAAAAAAAATAAATAAGTAAAGCATATAAAAAAAAAACAAAAAACAGATTCAGAATCAGAGACCAAATGAATGACTACCGGAAGAGAAAGTGGAAGAATGGGTGAAAAGAAGAGGAATACAGTCAATAATATGTGATAAGTTCACATGGTGACAGATGATTATTAGAATCAGTGGGGTGATCACATTGTAAGTATAAAAATAGTGAATCACTATATGGTACACCTGAAACTATTGGGTTGTCAGAAAAGTCATGATGTATTTTTTCTGTTTTTCTTTGCAAAAATGCATCATGACTTTTCCAACAACACAATAATATAACCAATATAAGATTGTATGCCAACTATACTAAATAAAAAAATAAATTTAAAAAATGCAAGCACATATCCAAAACAAATGAAAGCAGGGACTCAAACAACTCTGTATCTACCCATGTTCATAGTAGTATTATCTATAATAGCTAAAGCATGGAAGCAATCTGTCTATTGACAGATGAATGGATAAATATAATGTAATATATAGATACAATAGAATATATTTAGCCTTCAAAAGAAAGAAAATTGTGACATATGCTACAATGTGGATGAACCTCAAAGACATCATATTAAGTAAAATTAAGCCAGTCACAAAAGGACAAATATTATTTTTTGTCCTTTCGTTTGTCCACCTACATGAGTTACCTAGAGTCATCAAATTCATACAGACAGAAACTAGAGTGGTGGTTACCAGGTGCTGGGGGAGAGGGAGAATGGCGAGTTAGTGTTTAATAGTTAACTAAGTTTTAGTTGGAGAAGAAGAAAAGTCTTGGAAATGGACGATTGTAATGGATTATATTGCACAATAATGTAACTATACTTAATGCCACAAGTCTGTACACTCAAAATGGTTAAAAAAATGTAAATTTTATATTATGCATTTTTGCAAGAATAAAAAAAGCAAACCCAGCATAGAAATGAAATACATTATATAGAGTTTGATGATGATACTCTACGTGTTTGCACATATTTAGAAGTTCAAAAGTTCTCATTTTGTATAAGATGATCCAAAAACTTCCCAAAATAGAGTAAAAAAAAATCTATAAACAGCTCCCATATTCAACCAGACTTGTTAGGAAAAATTTCTGAAACCAAACAATTTTGTATATCATTGTTACTGTATTCTTATTTCTAGTAATAAAAGTGTGAAAAAGCACCATTAAGTAGAGCAAAATGCATTATCATATAGACTATATAAGTAACACATTAAAGAAAATAGAACAAAAACATTCATAGTACGAATTTCAAACGACGCTGACCCGATTTCCTTATCTATTAGGATGTTTTTTTCTAATAGGAATTCAGTGCTTCAAATAAATCATCTAATCTGCTGCTTATATTTATATTTAATGAGATGGTTTACAAACTTGAGTTAGTTACAGAATTTTCAAGATCAAAACATTTCTTCCCGGGCCATTTCTTTTTTTGTCTTTTTTTTTTTTTTAATTTTTATTTTTTTAAATTAGTTTCAGGTGTACAACACAATGCAATAGTAATACTCTTTACTCCCCAAAGTGAAAACCCCCTACCCCAGTTCGCCACCCCACTCCTCCCCCCCATATCATAAATATCCACTACAATTCCGCTGACTCCCTTCCACAGTATACTCCACATCCCGTGACGATCTATATATTCAGTTACAGTTGGCATACAATATTATACAACATCAGCTTCAGGTGTACAGGACAGTGATCAAGCCTCTACTCCATCCATGAAGTGGTCTCCCTAACAAGACATGTGACTATCTGACACGCCACAAAATTTTTACATTATTATATTCCCCGAATTGTGTTTTATATCCCTGTGGCAATATTGTAGTTTTCTATTTATGCTGTCTAATCCCTTCCCCTCCCCCCTTATCCCCACCACCCTCCCAACTAGTAACCCTCAGTTTTTCCTCTATATCTATGAGTCTGTTTACTTTGATCATTCATTCAGTTTTTCAGACTCCACATATAAGTGAGATCATATGGTACTTGTCTTTCTCCGACTAACTTATTTCACTTAACATAATAGTCTCTTCACAACATTATCAATTACATTCCCAGAACTGCCCCCATATCCCTGTGGCAACATTGTAGTCACCCACCTACGCTGTCCAAAACCTTCCCCCTCTCCCTCATCCCCACACCCTCCCAAGCCAGCATCAGTTTTTCCTTTATATCTGCTTGATATGACTTCAAACTTCTTAAATTTACTGAGACTTGTTTTGTGGCCTAATGTCGTCTATCTTGGAAAATGTCCCATATGTACTTGAGAAGAATGTATGTTCTGTTTTTTCAGGGTGAAATGCTCTAAAAATATCAATGAAGTCCAGATGGTCTAAAGTGTCATTTAACGGGGCCATTTCTTTTTATATTCTTTCTAAATGCCCAAGATGCAGCTGGTTCTTTATAAATCATATTGCCTACCTTTATAGGATTAAAATAAATATGTTGGACATAAAATGTTAGCTACAGTGTTAATTAAACAAATTAAACATGGAATAAAGCTTTGCTATTTATTCTGAAGTATAACAAAAAGTTACAAGGAGATCTTAATATTTGTCTTCCTCGAGTGAAACATTCTTATAAAGTGGATACCCTTTGGGGGGAAAATGTCTGGAGAAAAAAGAAATACTGAAGGACCTCTCCCAAAACATCTTCACAACTTCTCTTCAGATAAACCTGTGTGTGGGCAAGCTCCCACGGCTACCATGAGTATAGGTGGTTGAGATTCCCGATTGCAGAGCAGGATTCCCAGTGGACCCTTTTCCCTTCTAGTATAAATCAGTAGTTGTATATCAGTATGAAAGTTCTATAAACTATTGTTAGCTATTTTAACTCCAAATCACAAAAACTAAATATTTCATCCTAGGTGAGGCAGCTTCTTTTGTTGAAGGGAGAGAAATGAATCATCCCTCCTGCTACTGTAACTGAATGTTTGCATTATTTTTGGTTAATCTAATTGAAATTAGTGATATTATTTAACACTTGTATCATCAACATAAATTTAGAATCATGAATAAGAAATTTAATTTACTGAAGTGTTTGAGTTGACTAGAAATACTTAAATATTAACTTAAATAAACCATATAAATTGAGATATATGATATAGAAAGCTTTATCCCACATTAGCCACGAGGTCAGAGTTGTTTTAAACTTGAACCTAGAGACTCAGAGGCCTCCTAACACCTTTGATGACCTGATAAGCACATTTGCCAAGCATGGATTTTCCTATCAGTATATGTCTGGCACAGTGAGAATTTCAGAATTCCAATTTTCCTGATGCAATTTAGGGAAATTACTCAACATATCTAAAAAAAATCAATATTTGTATTTGTAAATGAGAAATAATATAGTACTTAGTTATTCAGTTCTTGTAATGTGATGTACTTTAAATGAATTATAGTATCTGGCATATAGTAATTTCTCAATAAATATTTACCAGTTTTTAATACAAGGGAAAAAATTGGGGTTATAATGATGATGATGCTATTGTTCTCCTCACGCTAGTCTGTGGGTACACACAAAATATATGTAAGACATTTAACTGTTTCTAGAAGAGCGTGTTTTCAAGTTAGGGCAATATTATACTCAGACTGAAAATATCATATACTTTTGAAAAAAATATATACATGAGTGTTTTAATGTCAGAATGAACTTGAGAAAACAAAAACAAAAACAAAAAGACAAAAACAAAACCCAGGAAAATGAAATAAGGCCCTGCTGTGCCATTGGAAAGATTTATTAGAAATCTTTTAGCTCATCTGGGATGTAAAAGGGATGGAAATTCTAAGAAAGACTCTATAAGCAGGATTGACTCTCTTGAGTCTGTGAGGAAAATATAGAATCTACCATTGTTCAAAAGAGAGTAATCAGCCAAAGAAAACTTTTAAAGGAAATTTGAAAGGAAAGAACAAAAATGAGGAAGATCCGGTATGTAATTATTATAATAGTCTAGGAATGAGATGATAAGCATTAAGAATGGTAATTTGCTGAAGGGGGTAATAGTTTGAAGAGCCATTTTTTGTTAAATCTAGATAGGATTTTACATTTTGAACCAGTGCCATATGATGCTAAGAAGGTTAACATCCCAAATTTATCTGCACATTTATTTTCAATCAAAACACTTTATTCACATAACTGATAACTATCTGCACTTGATTTAATTCTGAAATGCCAAACTGGGACTTAAGAAAAATAACTTAATGTCAGAGATGCAAGAGGCTTAAACTGAAAATAATGATCCAGTTCAACTCATCAGTATTTAAATAAGAAAAATGAAGACATCAAATATGCAATTACATGAACATTTGCATCTCTCTTAGGAATCAAAAACCATAAGTTGCTGATGGAGGGCCAGGAAATTATCTGGCACTGCAGACCCAGGTAGAAATCTACTGTTTCAGAGGGACAGGTGGGAAAAAATACATCAGCCTTTACAGAAGCTCCAGAAGTCCCAAGGTACCCTCTCTTCCTCTGGTTCTGGGTCAAGGCAAAGGGTCACGCTTCTGGAGATCAGTGAAGAAAACCACTCCTGCCCTATCACAGGGACAGGGGGTATTTTGGGGCCCAGAATCCTGAACTAATAAATGAAAAGATGTGCTACTGTTGTGGAGAGCAGGAAATCCTCCAGCCTGTGGTCCCAGGCGAACACATACTGCTTGTGGTGAAGGAAAAGTAAAATTGTTTGCCCCCACATGTGGGGTGGGAAACTTGTAATAACACAAAACAGAGGCTTGTTACCACCAAGAGAGGGAGAGGCAAATAATTATTATATTTTTCCCCAAAAACCCAATACAGATAGAGGAATAATTTGGCTTCCATGGAGTAAAAGTTAAGAAGTGCTGCGATTGCCCTATCTTTGAGTCTATGAGACTAGTGCACGAGTTCCATGTATTATTTTCCTGCCTCCAAAGTGAATTTTGTGCATCGTCACAAGTAATGGGTTTCTATGGTTAGGGGAGCAGTAACAAATGAAGAGAGATGCTCTCTGTGACACAGGTGTACAGAGACTGCTGAAAGCTAATGGTGCAACAAGAGCACTGATGTATACCCTCCAGACCTGCAGACCCCACACCACGCACAAGATAGTAGCAGTCTGCTTCTGGAGGCATTTTAATAATAAGGGTCACTAAAGGGTCATTTTAATAATAAGGGTCAATAAAGGTCAATAAGGAATGACAGAAACATCCAACCCGGGTAAAAAATATTAACTCAACCCTTGCTCCTATCCACATTATCAGCAGACTAATAATACTAATAACAAGTATAACTCTAGGTATAAATAATCTCATGATCTACTATTCTTTTACATCCGATGCTTTGCAATCCTTTAGAAACTTGGAGACTCAAGTAACAGCAAGTAAAAATAAAGCAAAACAAATACTATCCAGAAATAAAGAAATGAATAGAATCCGACTCATAGATAAACCAGATGTTACAACACACATGCAAATACATTCAATAATAACAATGATTAAAATATTAAAGGATGTAGTGAAAACAATAGACACCATGTATGGACAAATGGGGGATTACCTCCAGAGATAAAATAAATGAATAAGTCAAATGTGAAAGCTGGAAATAAATGAAAATATGACAGCAGCTATAAAGAATTACATCAGAGAGCTCATTAGCAAATGAGTTAGAGCTGAGGAATCAGGAAATTCTATAATAGGTCAATACAAATTCTTGAACCTGAAGCATAAAGGGAAAAAGCAAAACAGAACAAAACAAGCAAAAAAGCCTCAGAAAATTCAACAAGTGAGTAATAATATCAAGTGGACTAAAACACATTTTATTGAAGTCCCAGAAGAAGAAAGCAGAACAGAGACAATGGACAGAAAGAGCATGTGTGAGTGTGTGTGTGTGTGTGTGTGTGTGTGTGTGTGTGTACAATTCATAAATTCAGAGAACTCCCAAGAATGACTAGCACCAAAAATTAAACACACTGAGAATAATCATAGTTAAACTGCTAATAATTAAATCTAAAGAAAAAATCTTAAATTTATCCAAAAAAGAGAAACATTATCTAGCTGGAAACAAAACCAAATATAAAAATGACCAGCCAGTCAACAGCTATGCAAGTCAGAAGCCAAGGATATAAAATCTTAAAAGAATTGAGAGAAAAAAAGTCAACCCAGAATTTTATATACGACTAAGAAAAGAAATAAAAACATTTTCAGAGAAGTAAATGCTGAAAGAGTCAATTGCCCATAGCTTTGCACTAAAATAAATGTTAAAGGAATTTCGGAAGGCAAAAGGAATATGAAAACAGATGGAAATTGAAACTACATAAAGAAATTAAAAAGTGCAAAAAATTAATAAAAGTAATGATCAAAAACACCAATTCTCAGTTCCAGTCAAGATGGCAGAGTAGGTAAACACTGTGCTTGCCTCCTCTCATGACCACATAAAAATTACAACTAAAGCACAAGACAACCATCCTTGAGAATCATCTGAAGTCTAGCTGAACAGAAGTCCTTTAACTAAGCACATGCAGAAAAAGCCACCTCAAGACTGGTAGGAGGTGTGGAGACATGGACCAGGCAGGTCCCACTCCTGAATGTAGTGGTTAAAAATTGGGAGAGATATTGCAATTATGAAGATCCCTCCTGACTTCTGGTACTTAGAACCGGTTTCTGGAAGCCAGGACAGCTGTCCCCATGGCAACCGATGTGGAGGCGTGGAGGCCCTTGTCTTAGAGCAAGGGAAACAGCTTTTGACCCTGAGGAACTAGACGCCCCTCCCTCAGTGCTGGGGAGAAAGCCAGGAGCTGTTTTCTGGGGAGCTGTGGGATGTGCTATTGGGGGCCCAAGAGAGCAAAAGGAAGATGCTCCAGACCAGTAACTACAGCCTGGTGCTCTCCCTGCAGTTCCTGCTGCTGTTGTATGACTGCTTTGTCAATTCCTTCTCGGAGCTCCTCCGAATGGCTCCCGTCATCCAGCTGATGCTCTTCATCATCCAGGATATTGCAGTCCTCTTCAACGTCATCATCATTTTCCTCATGTTCTTCAACACCTTCGTCTTCCAGGCTGGCCTGGTCAACCTCCTGTTCCATGAGTTGAAAGGGATCATCATCCTGACAGCTACTTACTTCACCCTCAGCGTCTCCCTTCATGTCTGGGTCATGAACTTACGCTGGAAAGACTCTAACCGCTTTATCTGGACAGATGGACTTCAAGCACTATTTGTATTCCAGAGGCTTGCGGCAGTATTATACTATTACCTGTACAAATGGACAGCGGTGAGACTAGGTGACCCTCGCTTCTACCAGGACTCTCTGTGGCTGCGCAAGGAGTTCATGCAAGTCCGAAGGTGACTGCTTCGTGCCACACTGATAGATGTCTTTCCTTTCTGACAGAAGCCACATCTGAGGCTCTGCAGAGGGGGTGGTGGGCCCCATGCACAGGAGGTAGCTTGACTTTCCTAAGACAGGCTCAAGCCAGTTGTGTTCAACAGCCAAGAAGGAAGGTCCTCCCTCTTGCAAATTAAAGCGCTCCCCAGTACAGACCAGTACATACATAATCCCTTCCTGGCATCCTACCTCAGTTTTCTTCCCTCTCCTTTCTGTGCCCCCTTCCTCATGGGCTCTGTAGCATCCTTGGTGAGCTCCCAGCACCTGCTTTCTTTGTAATACATATGGATGACCAAATGATACAAAGGGGTATTTCTGTGCTTCTGACTGATCACACCCTGGACATTTAGATTTTGTACCCAAGGCACTTTTTTTTTTTAAACGTTTTTATAAACTGGAAATAAATTGAATTCTTTTTCAAAAAAAAAAGAAAAAAAAAGATCCCTCCTGAGGAGCCAGGGATCCCACTGCACACTTGGCTCCCCAGCCAAGGGTTCCAGTCAGGGGAAGCTGAGCCCCCACATTTCTGGCTGGAAAAACAGTGGAGATTGTGGCTGAGTGAGAAGGAAGGAGGCTGGAGTCCCAGGCATTCCTCTTAAAGGGCGTATGCATGGACTTACCAGCTCTGAGCTCCAGCACTGGGGCAGCAGCTTAAAAAGCACCAGGGGAACCCTCACGTATTCAACAGAATGGTGATCAACACATATGTGTGTTAACCAGCAGTGGCAGGAGAAGCAAACATCCCAAAGGATAAGAGATCCAAAATGATTAGAGAGAGCTGTACCCGGAGCTCAACAGGAATAGCACCTGTTTCCATAAGTCAGATGGAATTGTTCATAATCCACAGATTCATTATGGTCTTGTTTTAGAAGTGGGAAATTATTAGCCCTAAACAAAACATTACACTGCTCACCCTAATAAATTTTAAAAGCAAGACCTGAAAAGACCATATCTTTTCTAAGTAACTTAACTGCCTTATAAAATAGAGCTCAAGATTATTTATAGCGATGAAAATATCCAACACTAACAAGGTGAAATTCAGTGTCTTCAATTCAATAAACCATTACCAGATTTGCAATGAAAAAAAACAATATGGTCCATACTGAGGAGAAAAATCAATCCATTGAAACCAATTCAGAAATATCACAGGTTTTAGAAATATCCTACTAGTTCAGCGATGTCATTAGAACAGAATTACAATTGTATTCCAATTTTTCAAAAAGCTAAAGATTGAATATATTAAGTAGAGAAAATCAATATTTATTAAAATACTCAAATCAAATTTCTAGAAATGAAAACTACAATGTCTGGGATGAAAAACTGCAATGAACATTACAGAAAAAAAACCATTAGTGAACTTGAGTTAAATAGTAAAGAAAATGATAAAAATTACATAAAGAAAGAACTAGGGAAAACAAAAAAGAAAAAAGATTCAGTTCACTGTAGTAAAACTTCAGGTTGTAAAATATACATGTAACTGGACTCTCCTAAGAAAATAGAGAAGGGGAAGAGAAAAAACTCTAACCATAAGACATGTGAATGATTCTACACTAAGATATATCAAAAACAAGTTGCCGAAAATCAGTGGTAAAGAGACAATCTCAAAGGTGCACAGGGAAAAATGGCACAGTATCCATAGAAGACCAAAAATAAGGATGAGAAGATTTTCTATGAGAAGCAGTAGTGAAAAGACAATGAAGCAATATCTTTAAAATACTTTTTTTA
This sequence comes from Aselliscus stoliczkanus, assembly GCA_033961575.1. Lineage (NCBI taxonomy): Eukaryota > Metazoa > Chordata > Mammalia > Chiroptera > Hipposideridae > Aselliscus > Aselliscus stoliczkanus. The sequence continues at coordinate 188,969,220 of CM066728.1, forward strand.
AAAATGTCAATTTAGTATTCTATACATAATAGAAATATTTTCTAGAATGAAGACTATTTCAGGTATACAAAAACTGAAAAAAATTTACCACCTATACAAGAAATATTGAAGGGGTCCTCATGCAGGAGGATAGTGATACCAGATGGATATATGAATATAAACAAGGAAACAAATAGCACAAGACACAGTGTTTGTGTGTGTGTGTGTGTGTGTGTGTATGCAAATATATGATCATTTTTCTTAACGTTTAATTGTGTTTAAAACATAATTGTTTCAACAAAAATAAAAAAATGCAATACGTCATTTATAATACATGTAGAATTGAGTGTATGACAGCAATACAAAGGGTGAATTGGAAATATACTGTTTTAATGTTCTTATATAGAATGGTTTACTATTGTTTAAGGTTAAACTTTGATAATTTAAAGTTGTATACTATAAGCCCTAAAACAACCACTAAAATCATATACTTACAAACCAACAAAGGTAGTAAAATTGAATCATAAAAAATAACCAAAAGGAAATCAGAACTGAAGGAAAATGGGAAGAAATAACTTATGGGACCCAGAGAAACACGTAGAAAGCTGTTAGAATTAAAACCTAATCATATCAAAAGCTACATTAAAGATAAATGACCTAAGTGCCCCAATTAGAAGGCAGACATTGTTATATTGCTTAAAAAAACAAAAATTGACTTTATACTGACCACAAGAAAGCAGTTGTAAGGTGCAAAAAAAATTGGCTTGCATATAAAGATATAAAAAAATATATCATGTTAACAGTAGTCACATGAGAGCTAGAGTAGCTATAATAATATCAAAGTAAATTTCTGATCAAAGAATGTTACCAGGGATAAAAGTCATCTCAGTGTTTAAGGGATCAATTCAGCAAATAGACAAAACAATCCTAAGTATTGATGCATGCAATAAGAAACCTTAAAAATTTATGTAGCAAAATGGATAGTTTTTTTTTCTTTTTTAAACAAATGATGCTGGAATAATAGAACATTGCACATAAATGAACTTTAATTCAGACAGCATATCATATATCCAAAAGGACTCAGAATGGATAATATCCATACCTAAATATATAATCTAAAACTATAAAATTTCTCTAAGAAACATAGGATACAATCTTCGTGACCTTGGGTTTAGTCAAAGCTTTCTTAGATTTGATATCCAAAGTATAATCCATAAAACACAAATTGCTAATTGAAGTTCATCAAAATTGATAGTTTCTGCTCTTTGAAAGGAAATGTTAAGAGAGTTATAAGTCAAGCCACACAATTGAGAAACATTTGCAAATTATATATATATATATATATATATATATATATATATATATATATATATATATAATATTATTTTTGTGGTTGCAGATTTTTTATTTTTTATTTTATTTTATTTTTTTATAATTTATTTATTTATTTTTAATTAGTTTCAGGTGTACAACACAGTGCAATAGTTATACATTTTACCCCTCAAAGTGACAACCCCCCCCATATATATATATATATAGTAAAGTACTTGTATCAAAAACATATAAGACACTCTCAGGATACAATAAAAACAAACAATCCACTAAAAATAGGTAAAGATATATGTTTGGCAAATGAATACATGACAAGATGTTTAGTATTACTAGTGATTAGAGCAATGCATATTAAAATCACAATGAGATGTCAGTATGCCACTCCAAAAGCCAAAATTAAAAAGATTAGCTATATCAAATATCAGTGAGGATGGAGAGGGATAGGGACTCACACACTGCTTGTGTGAATGTAAAATGTACAAATATTTGGGAAACAATTTATCAGTTCATTTATTTTTTTCAATTAAACACACACCTACCTATATCACTTCTAGTGTAAATGAAGGCATGAAAACATATGTATAAAGACCCATACATAAATGTGCATAGCAGTTTTATTTGTAATAGGCCCAAACTGGAAACAGTCTATATGCCCATTGTTAGATGAAAATGCTATTGATAAACACACTGTGTATATGTACAAAATGGAATAAAACTCAGCATTAGGAAAAGAAATATTGATACATGTAACAACATGACTGACCCTAAAATACTTATATTGAGTGATCGAAACCAGTCAAAAAGGCATACATACTGCATGATTCCATTTATATGGGAATGTAAAGTCATGCATACTGACTGAAGGTACATCAGTGGTTGTCTATGGATGGGGAGGGGATAGACAGGAGGAAGAGAAAGGGGATGAGAAAATGATTGATATGTTAAAGATATGATCATCTGTTTTGTATACTCCGCTTCCTGAGTCACATAATAATACATTGTGGTAACAGCAATTATAGAGAATATAGTTTTATTGACATGTAGTTGCTGTAATTAACCCTGAGCTTACATTAACTGGATATCTTAAGTCAATTGCGACTTTGTAAAAGAGGTAGGCATAATGAAGCTAGAAAATTGGACTAATAAATGATGTAGATGGCTTTAGATATTAGAAATAATGGCATTTAATTTTCTTATTACCTTTAACAATTGTGAAATCTCTTCCCTTCTTTATAATTTTCCCAGTTTGTAACTTAAATTTTAAAAATGCTATTTAAAACCAAATAATGCACTAGTAAAGTACTGTTGCATAAGAAATAATGCATATTGGACTTCTGGTAAAATGGCAGAATAGACAGATGCTGTGCTAACTACCTCCCAGGATCACACCAAAATTACAAACAAATTATATAGCATTCAACCCCAGAGGTCCCCGGAACACTAGATGAACAGAACCACTAAACGAAGAACTTTAAGAGGAGGCTACGTCAGGTCTGGTAGGACGGGCGGAGACAAGAGAGGGCGAACCCCATGAGGGAAGCCCCAGCTGTGGGGAGGCTTCTCCGGTTGGCAGAGAGACCCTCCAGCCACACACCAAGCTCACCAGCCTAGAGTTCCTTTGCCGCGAAGAGAAGTTCTAAGATAGCTGGCAGTAAATTAGTGAGGACTCTCTTTGCTCAGTTTGGTGAGGCTGAGAGCAGCTGGAGAATCAGTGGGGCTGGCGCTCAGGCTTGCTCGCAGGTGAGCACTCACCTGGTTCCTGGTGGAGGGAGTAGCTGTGTGAGCCGGGCCCAGGAGCCTGTGGGGACGGACTGAACTGAGCACCTTTGGTGCAAAGGCTGGAGGTTTTGGGACTATTGTTCCCCTCGTGTGGAGGCTGCACGCGAGTGGTATACAGGAGGGCGCCATTTTGTCAAGGTTGGGCCCTCCTGCGGAGGATCAGGTACGGAATCTCATTGGTCTGGTGGAACTGGCGCAGAAGTGCGTGTGTGCATGTGCACGTGCGCATGTGGCCTTGAATCCCCACCTTCCACCCTGCTTGTGCTGCGTTGCCAGGGAAATGCTAGGCAGGTGCCCTCCGGCTCCAACAGGCTGCTCACTGAGATGCGGGAGTGCGCGAGCCGCCTCGGGTCCCTGCTCTCTGCACTGCACATGCAGTTACCAGGCTGGTGATTGGTTGTCGGGCTGCTCAGCCTGATCTGCGAGCGGCTAATTACTACAGGCTGAGACTGGGAGTTTTCCTGGGAGTGTAGGTCCGTGAGCGGTGTGCCTGCGGGATCCATCCAGGGCTCCCCTGGTGATCTATCTAATACATCAAAGCAATCCCAGAGCGACAGCCAGAATGTGGAAGCAAAGAAACATGTCACAAGTAAAAGATCAGAAGAAACGTCTAAAAATGGAACCAAATGAAACAGAGGGATCCAATCTTTCAGAGACAGAGTTTAGAACACTGATGATAAGAATGTTTAACAAACTTAGTGAGGACATAAGGAAGGATACAGAAATCATAAATAACACCCAGTTAGAACTAAAGAATACAATAACGGAAATGAAGAACACACTCGAAGGAATCACCAGTAGAGTAGATGTAGCAGAGGAGCGGATCAGCGATTTGGAAGACAAAATAGCAGAAATCACCCAGTTGGCACAGCAAAAAGACCAAAGAATAAAAAACAATGAAAATAGTTTAAGAGCCCTATGGGACAAGCTGAAGCGCAACCACCTTCGACTCATAAGAATACCAGAAGGAGAAAAGAAGAAGCAAGGTGTCGAGACTATATTTGAAAAACTAATGTCTGAAAACTTCCCTACCCTGGCTAAGGAAATCAACATACATGCCCAGGAAGTGCAGAGGGTTCCAAACAAGCTGAACCCAAACAGGTCCACACCAAGACACATCATAGTTAAAATGGCAAAGGTTAAAGACAGAGACAGAATCCTAAAAGCAGCAAGAGAAAGACAGCAGGTCACATACAAAGGAACTCCTATTAGACTAAGAGCTGACTTGTCTACAGAAACTCTGCAGGCCAGAAGGGAGTGGCAGGAGATATTCAAAGTGACACAAAATAAAGTCCTACAACCAAGATTGCTCTACCCAGCATGGCTATCACTTAAAATTGAAGGAGAAATAAAGAGCTTCTCAGAAAAGAATAAGCTGAAGGAATTCCTTACCACCAACCCAGCATTGCAAGAAATGTCAAAAGGGCTTTTTTAAACAAAAGAAAGGGGTAAACAAGCTAACCCAGGAAGACCAGGAATACAAATAACAAAATGGCAATACATATGCACCTATCAAGAATCATTTTAAATGTGAATGGGCTAAATGCTCCAATCAAAAGACAGAGAGTGGCTGAGTGGATAAGAAAATAGGACCCATGTACAAGCTGTTTACTGATGGAATAAGATATTTCATGCAAATGGAAATGAGAAAAAAAAAAAAAGCTGGAGTACCAATACTTATTTTGGACAAAATGGACTTTAAAATGACTACAATAAAAGACAAAGAAGGGCACTATAACCCTAATAAACATCTATGCACCCAACATAGGAATTCCTAATTACATATAACAGATTTTGACAGACATAAAGACAGAGATCAACAGTAACACTATCATAGTGGGGGAATTCAACACCCTATTGTCACCAATGAACAGACCCTTTAGACAGAAAATCAACACAGAAAGAGGGGCCTTAAATGACACTATAGACCACTGGAGTTCGTTGATATTTTTAGAGCATTTCACCCTGAAAAAACAGAACATACATTCTTCTCAAGTACACAAGGACATTTTCCAAGATAGACCACTTTAGGCCACAAAACAAGTCTCAGTAAATTTAAGAAGTTTGAAGTCATATCAAGCAGATATAAAGGAAAAACTGGTGCTGGCTGGGAGGGAGTGGGGATGAAGGAGAGGGGGAAGGTTTTGGACAGCGTAGGTGGGTGACTACATTGTTGCCACAGGGATATGGGGGCAGTTCTGGGAATGTAATTGATAATGTTGTGAAGAGACTATTATTTTAAGTGAAATAAGTCAGTCGGAGAAAGACAAGTACCATATGATCTCACTTATATGTGGAGTCTGAAAAACTGAATGAACGATCAAAGTAAACAGACTCATAGATATAGAGGAAAAACTGAGGGTTGCTAGTTGGGAGGGAGATAAGGGGGAAGGGAAAGGGATTAGACAGCATAAATAGAAAACTCTATATTGCCACAGGGATATAAAACACAATTCGGGGAATATAATAATGTAAAAATTTTGTGGTGTGTCAGATAGTCACACGTCTTATTAGGGAGACCACTTCATGGATGAAGTAGAGGCTTGATTACTGCCCTGTACAACTGAAGCTGATGTTGTATAATATTGTATTCCAACTGTAACTGAATATATAGACAGTCATGGGATGTGGAATATACTGTGGAAGGGAAACAAAGGAATTGTAGTGGATATGTATGATATAGAGGGGAAGAGTGGGGTGGCGAACGGGGGTTGTCACTTTGGGGGATAAAGAGTATAATAACTGTTGCATTGTGTTGTACACCTGAAACTAATTAAAAATATAAATAAATAAATAAAAAATAAAAAAAAAGAAATAATGGATATTGTTGGTATTTCTTTTAACTATTGAAATAGCATTTCTGTATCTTTACTATTAGCTGTGACAGAGAATTGAATTGTTTTCGATGACATTTTTATTTTATTAAATCTCTTACATTACTATTTCTTTAATGTTGTCTTTAAAATATTACCAACCAATTTTAATGTCTATTTGCCATGGCCAGCCGAGTGGCACGGTGGTTAAGCGCTGGCTTGGGAAGCCAGCGGCCCCCGTTTGGTCCCACATATAAGGGCCAGTGACACTGCCCTCAAAAAAAATAAAAATAAAAAAATAAAGTCTATTTGCCAAATAAATAGAAATAAACCATTTATTCTGTAAAAGAGGTTACCAATAATTAATTACATAGTTCCTAATTTTCTCTTTAATCAGTTAATACTATCAAATTGTACTCAGTACAGTTAACTGTCAAGAAACAGTGTCAGTCCTTTAAAGAAGACTTTATAAGCCATATATATTGCAGTCCAATTTGTATCACTGACTTTAACTTTGGATAACGTACTCTATGCTGTCAGTAAGCCTATTTTATAACAGCTGAGTAACTTTAATATGTGCTTCTTGGAGTCACATTTCCCTGGTGACCCTTAGTTTAATTCACACTGACTGACTTCTATGTTAGTAGAAGTTTCTGGAATTATATCATTGTACTTTGGATCTAGTCTCAGTCTTTCAACAACCTACAGAATTTTAAGATATTCAGAAAATACCTCTTGTTCTCTTCCTGGGTCATCTTTTTCATGTCCCTCTGCTTTGATTCGCCAATGGCCACAGTCAACAGCAATCACCACCGAAAGTAGCTTTCTGTATTCTGATAAGATTCTGAAAAATAATTAATAGCATAAAGTCATTTTTCCTGGGACTAAGAATCTTTCCAATAACTTTAGAGATTAGTAATGTAAAAACATTTGGTATTAATATTTTAAAGTAATATGGATAAGAATAAAACAGTTATCAGATAATCAGAAAACAGCAAAAAACATATCCATAATTCTCTCTTCATAGTAGTATTTCTTTTATATAAAATTTGTAAGTAAATTGCAATTATGCATATTAAGCCTGGATTTTATATTCATATTTATGTATAAATAGAAGAAATGCTACTTTTGAAAAGCACTTCCATTGTGATTTGGGTCCCCAGATTAGGGAAAATAAATGAAGTTAGTTTACTTCATGTACTTCATGTACATGAGATACCAAGAATGTATTTAATATCTTTGGATAAAACTGAAATGTAAAGGTTTGGTGTGTTAACCTAAGAAAAAGAAGCCAAGGTAAAAAGCAAGTGTTTACTTGAGATCAAAAAGAATTGTAATTCCAGGAAGCACTGATTCAGGCAAACACCCAAATAGTGTTCCAATTAGGAGGTGAAGACAAAGGGTATTTATAAGAACAGGAGGGAAGATAATTACATAAAAAAAGGAAGACATTTCTATTGGTGTTAATAAGTCAAGGGAGAAATTTCTATAGGTGCAAATAAGCTAAGTTATTCTTTAACTATACATGGTGGTGCTAATTCTAAATGTCTTTAATTTCCTCTCCAACAGTCAGGACGTCTGCTTTCCTGTTAGCTTTACAAATAGTTGTTTGAAATACAATGTTAGTTTGCCCCAGTCCAAGGGTTATTCTACTCAGTTCAAACTTTCTAAAGGTTTGAGGAATAAGACATGTAAAGCAGTTCCTCGGGGTTGGTGACTTTGATTCCATTTTGTAGTGGCTCCATTAATATTATTTTTCACAGATGAATGGGTACAAAATGGGTTTGACAACTAGTAGTTGGGATTTGTCATTAAAACCAGGCCTGGGAGGACCTATTTATCTGCATTTTGTCCTTTCATGGCTGAACATTTTGGCATTTATGAGTTCAATCCCAAAGAACCAACTATGAGTATGTACTTATTCTCCACAGGAAGCTAAGGTCTATCTGTCCTAAGTCAGACTGAGCTGACAAGCTTCTTTTTCTTAATGAAAGTTAGAGTTTCATTCTTGATATAACAATGCTCTCCAGGGTTTAACAATTCAGAAATGAAGCATTTTTGTTTTTAAAAACAGTTCAGTGAGAAGCCCAGTAGTAGAGAGAGCACTAGGGACAACCTGAAGCTTCTCAGGGCAAAGGCTTAGCTGCTTTTTGGAGAGAAACCAAGCTGCTCCATTGCTCCATTATTGATGAGAATGTAGAATTATCACTTTACAACCTCAGTTTCATGCCACTGAGAGAGTTCTAGTAAGATTTTGAGAATAAGTACTATTTTGGAGGGCAACTCTTCTAAAATCTAGCACCTGCTGACTCTTAAAATGTGTGTATGGCAATTACTACATTTATTTAAGAAACTAATGATAGCTGTATTTAATATTAACCACTAATTTCAGAGAAAATTCAACTCCAATTAGGAAAATAAGTTACTATTACCTTAGGAAATGGCATCCGACGATAGGAAAATGGGAGGTGCCTCAAGTCTTTGAACACTATGGGAATGTAATGGACTGTGACAGTCATTCTCAAACTTACAAATAAAGACCCTTGTTATTGTCACATAATCCAAAGGCTTTTTTATTTAAAATTCCCAGGAATCTCTCTACAGAAGCATTTCACTAATCATGTAGAAAGCATGTACATATACACAGTATAAATTCAGATATTAAGCCTGAAGTAAATTCTCACTGAGGCACTTACAAAAGACAAGTAGCTTGTGGAGAACATCAACATTACAACTGAAAGCAAATATTACTTATCCTGTGAGAATGCTTTGGAGAATAATGGTAGAATAAATTTCTTAGTGTATTGGAGGATGCTTGTACAAATTTTATATTATCAAATATTCTAAAAAAATCCCTCCACTTTTTAAATTCTTATTCTTTTATATAAGTTCAAAAATGTATGAACTTATCATATGACAAGGTATTCTATTTTGTGACAAAACATGGGCTTTAAAGTTTAAAAAAAGGATGAAAGCACTATTTCTACATAATTGAATTGTGACCTGAGAAATTATAGGCACAATATAATAACTAGCACTTATCAAATAGCATAATAACTAATATTTACAGAATGTGCCACTTTCTAAAGTGTTAATTTATATGCTTTTGAAAATGTCACAAGACAAGTTGTATGGTTGCATCCATTTTACAGATGAGGAAACATTTTCAGAGAAAATAAGGAAGTATTCTGGACTACTAAATCTACTAAATAGGCAGAGAAAAAAGAGTTTTCAACTCAGGTAGTCTGACTACACACTCTGGATTCCTAAGCACCATGTGCTATACTATTACAGATGAATTGATGTATTATGAACTAAAAATTAAATACAATAAAATAACAAATGTGATTAGGTAATACAGATGTAAAATACATAGTGTTTACATACTACATACGGGCATTTGTAATAAACCACAACATTTTGAAAGCCTAATTTTGTTTTATTTTTAATATACCTGGAGCCTTAAAAACAGAAAACAATTTGTCTTCTCCTGAATGCTCTCTCCTTACTTATTCTCAGCTTTTGTTTCTGTAGTTGCATGAGAATAGAACCTTGAAATCAACTGGATATGAATTAGTGATTGGGATGAGAAAGTCTCAGATAAACCCTAACTTTTTTTCAGGTAAAAAACTATTGAATAATAATTCTATTCATTATGGTAAAGCACTGTGAAAAAGTGATAACATTGAATAGAAGATGATGCATTCCATTTTAGAAAATTAACATTTGAGGTACCTATCTAAGTGTAATTATTTAGTCACAAATGAATGTAAAGCTTCAAGTTCAGGAAAACAAGGTATAGAGTTGAGAGAAAATAAAGTTATTCAGAGAAAAATACAGAGTGTGTAAAATACAGAGGGTTAGAAAAAAAATTCTTAGAAATACCAATCAATATTTTTGGGAGTAGGCACATGAGGATAGGCTGATGAAAGACACTTAGAAGTGAGAAACACTGGAGAAAAACTATGAGAGAATGGACACAAAGTAGCTAAGAAATAAGCGAGTTTCAAGGCCTGGGTATCCTGTTTTGTCCTTAATTCCTGAGAAATTGATCACAGTAAGTATAGAGTTGTCATTATTGACATGTATATGAATGGTGATTTTCCGAGAATAACTTCAGTTAACTTATTGAATTGAATATATGGACTATTGAGTAGGAAATTAAGAAACACTCATAAGATAGGTAGATTTAGACAAAATATATTATATAGTATAAAGATATCACATTGTTCTGTGTATTACCCTGTTTCTAACATTTTAAAGTTTGACCATCACATAACAAATTCATTTTCCAGTGTTCCATGTGATCTCTGTTTTCCCTGCTATTTGAAAAGAGAGTAAAGGCACTGCATTTACAAATTTGTGTACTTGATTTCCTTCAGGCAAAAAAACAAAATTAATTTTCAACAATTGTATTTTATCTTCTAAGCTTTAAGTCCTTCATTTATAAGTATCTTGAATTGCCTATGAAGACTTCTAGAGATTCCTCAAAAACTGGGGGGGGGGGCGATGAAATAGAAATGATTCTGGGAATAAAACAGTTCTTAGCATATGCCTTTACCATAGAAAATATTAATGTAATGTAATACAAAATAAAATTCACTACACTTCTATTCTGATCCTCATTTGCATTGTCCAAATTTCTTACTTTTACAGTTCATTGAGAAATCAATCACATTCACTTCTGTATATCATACTGATTCTTTCTTCCACATCCATTCTTCAGAAACCATATTTATGAAAATAATTTTAATTTTGCATCTTCTTTCGTGTTAATTTACTTATGTTTATTTTAATTCAAATTTTATCTTTCAATAAGTAATATTACCTCCAGAAGTGGTAACGAATTCAGTTAAAATGGGGTGATAACACATTTTATAAAATAGTTTTCTGTTTTCCATTTAATCTTTATAGGTTTTTGCTCCTGTCGTTTTATTTTATTTTATTTTATTTTATTTTATTTTATTTTATTTTATTTTATTTTATTTTATTTTATTTTATTTTATTTCATTTTATTTTTTTGAGGGCAGTGTCACTGGCCCACATATGTGGGACCCGAACCGGGGCTGCTGGCTTCCCAAGCCAGCGTTTACCACCGTGCCACTCAGCCGGCCCACTCCTGTCATTTTAGAATTTCGAAATTTGGAAAACCTTTTTTTTTTTTTTTCCACTCAATAGAGTTTGAGAACAGATGTTGAGGAGCTTAAAGGGTGCATCTGCTCTGGAATGCTGTTCCTCCAATCGAATACTTCTTTGAGTGTTGGCAGACTTCACAGCATTCTCCATTAAGGCTTCACAATTTCACCTTGTTGAAGTATTTCAAGACTTATTTTCACGTATTCTTATTTCTTAAACTAATTACTTCTATAAGAGCATCTTGGCCAATGTGAGATCTGTAGTGAACATTGTTTTCTTGCCTACTCTGCATCCTCCCCCTTATATTATTACTAACACTTTACTTTTTCTTGGCAGAAATGTCTTTTCTCTTTTCTAATTGATTCTGCCTTTGTTATCAAGCATAAGGCTCCTCCCACTAATTAACTCCATCAGAGAAACTTGACTCCAGCCTGGCTATTTTTAAAATACCTCCTATGTCTAGTATGTTTGATCCTGAGGTGGCCATTTGACCAAGGAGGACCAAACACAGACTTCTGATTTTTTTTACTGGGATTAATATCCATTTGTGAAAAGTTCTTTGCCCCACACTCCCCAAATGTAAATGCTTCCCCACCATATACGGTTGGAGCACTTGGTTTCAATGTTTCCAGAATTATGAAAAAAGTTGCTAACATAGGAAAAAGTGAGGTAAAAGCAGCTCAGAGACAAGCAGTCCAGCATAATAGACTATAAGAAGAAGAGCCTCAGCGAAATCATTTGAGCTCCTTATTGAGTCATTAGTCATTAATGACCAACTCTATTATTTTGAAATTATATTCAGATATTCACATCTGCATATATAGCAGCAGCTATATGCATGTTTTAAATTTAGAAAAACTTACTTAAGTATTTTTGTCTTATTATTTAATTATAAATTATCCCAAGGATTAATTCTTTTCACTGTTTGAATTTTAATTTTTCTAACTTAAATCTTCTATAATGGACAAAAGTATTCTTTGCAGTTTTGTGCTTCAATTTACATTTTTAATATAATTTTTTAAATTAAATTTATTGGTGTGACAGTGTTTAGTAAAATTACAGATGTTTCAAGTGTGCATTTCTATAATACATCTTCTATATATCACAATGTGTGTTCACCATTGAGAGTCAGTTCTCCTTCCATCACCACATATTTGATCCCCTTTACTCTCTTCTACCAGCCACCTTACCTTCTGGTAACCAATAAACTATTGTTTGTGTTTATGAGTTTTTGTTTCTTTGTTTGTTTGTTTCATTCCTTTGTTGCTTTCCACTTTATATCCCATATATGAGTGAAGTCATATGGTTCTCGACTTTTTCTGTCTGACTTATACCACTTAGCATGATAATTTCTAGATCCATCCATGTTGTCGCAAATGGCAGTGTTTCATCTTTTCTTATGGCAGAGTAGTATTCCATTGTGTATATATATCAGATCTTCTTTATCCAACCATCTATTGAAGAACACTTTGGTTGTTTCCATGCCTTGTCCACTATAAATAATACTTCAGTGAACATTGGAGCACATACATTTTTATGGATGTTTTCCGATTTTTGAGGGTAGATATCCAGGAGAGGGGTTGATGGGTCATATGGTAAATCTATTCTTAGTTTTTTGAAGAACCTCTATACTATTCTCCATCGTGGCTATACCAATTTACATTCCCACAAACAGTGTATGTATGAGGGTTCCTTTTTCTGCACAGCCTCTCCAACACTTGCTATTATTTTTCTTGATGATGGCCACTTTAACAGGTGTGAGGTGATATTTCACTGTGGTTCTGATTTGCATTTCCCTAATAGCTAGTGAAAGTGAGCAGTTTTTCATATATCTGGAGGCCATCTGTATGTCTTCTTGGGAGAAGTATCTATCTAATCAGGTCCTCTGCCCCGTTTTTAATTGGATTGTTTGTCTTTTTGTTGTTGAGTTGTACAAGTTCTTTATATGTTTTGTATATTAGCCCCTTATCAGAGGTGTTGTTTGCAAATATCCTCTCCCATTCAGTTGTTTGCCACTCTGTTTTGTTGATGGTTTCCTTTGTGGCTCAGAAGCTTTTTAGTTTGATGCAGTCCCACTTATTTATTTTTGCTTTTATGTCCCTTGCCTTTGGGGTCAAATTATCTCTTGACATGAAAATATTGTTTTTATTCTTTTTTTATAGATTTCAATTGAGAACTATTGACAAGATAATTTTAATCAACATATCATAATTTAACATACCACTGTTTAATTATCCAGAGATTGGTTAAGAGCTCACTCAAGAGTGAGAGCAGAGTTCTGAGCAACAGCTGTTCGATGCCCAGCCCGAGCTGAGCAGCCACTGAGCTGCCAACAGGTGGCAGGATGGCTCAGCTAAAAGAAAAAAAAAAAAGTAATTATCCAGGGAAAGAATTGCCTCATAATGATTCATGATATAAGATATTGGGTTTTCAATCTAATTATATTCTTTCTAAGTGATCATATACCTGTAGAAAACTAATGAAATATGAAATAAACATTACATTTTTTAAATTTTTTATTTTTTTATTTTTTATTAGTTTCAGGTATACAACACAGTGCAATAGTTATACTTTATACCCCTCAAAGTGACAAACTCCCTCCCCCAATTCGCCATCCCAATCCTCCCCCCCATATCATATATATCTATTACACTTCCTCTGACTCCCTTCCACAGTATACTCCACATCCCGTGACTATAGATTCAATTACAGTTGGTATACAATATTATACAACATCAGCTTCAGGTGTACAGTGCAGTGATCAAGCCTCTACTCCATCCAGGATGGTCTCCCTAACAAGACATGTGACCATCTGACACCCCACAAAATATTTACAACATTATTAATTATATTCCCCGAACTGTCTTTCATATCCTTGTGGCAATATTGTAGTTGTTTATTTATGCTGCCTAATCCGTTCCCCTTCTCCCTCTTCCCCAACCTCTCCCAACTAGCAACTCTGTTTTTCCTCTATATCTATGAGACTGTTTCTGTTTACTTTGCTCATTCATTCAGTTTTTCAGATTCCACATATAAGTGAGATCATATGGAATTTGTCTTTCTCTGACTGACTTATTTCACTTAGCATAATAGTGTGTAGGTCCATCCATATCATTGCAAATGGTACGATTTCATTCTTCTTTATAGCAGAGTAATACTCCGTTGTATAAAGGTACCAGTTTCTTAATCCAGTCATCTACTGATGGGCATTTCAGTTGTTTCCAAGTCTTGGCTATTGTAAATAGCGCTGCAATGAACATAGGGGTGCATATATTTTTTTGAATTAGTGTCTTGGGTTTTTCAGGATAAATACCTCGGAGTTGAATTGATGGGTCAAAAGGTACCCATTTCCAGTTTTCTGAGATACCTCCATACTGACTTACATAGTGGCTGCACCAAACTGCAATCCCACCAACAGTACAGCAGGATCCCTTTTTCCCCACAGCCCCGCCAGCACTTGTTGTTTGTTGATTTATTGATGATAGCCATTCTGACCAGAGTGAGGTGATATCTCATTGTGGTTTTTATTTGCATTTCCCTAATGACCAGTGAGGTTGAACATTTTTTCATATGCCTGTTGGCTTTCTGTATGTCCTCTTTAGAGAAATGTCTCTTCATATCTTCTGCCCATTTTCTTATTGGGTTGTTTGTTTTTTTGGTGTTGAGTTTCATGAGTTTTTTATATATTTTGGATATTAACCCCTTATCAGATATATCGTTGGCAAATATATTCTCCCAATCAGTAGGCTTCTGTTTTGTTTTATTGATGGTTTCCTTTATTGTGAAAAAACGTTTAAGTCTGATATAATCCCATATGTTCATGTTTTCTTTTACTTCCCTTGCCTGCAGGGATGTATCAGTAAAAATATTGCTCCAGATAATGTCTGCAAATGTACTCCCTATATTTTCTTTTAGGAGTTTTATGGTTTCAGGTCTTACATTTAAGTCTTTAATCCATTTTGAATTTGTTCTTGTATATGGAGTAAGGAGGTGGTCCAGTTTCATTTTTTTGCATGTGTCAGTCCAATTTTCCGAGCACCATTTACTGAATAGACTATCTTTACTCCAATGTAAATTTTTGCTTCCCTTGTCATAGATTAACTGTCCGTAAATGCCTGGATTTATTTATGCGCTCTCTGTTCTGTTCTACTGATCTATGTGTCTGGTTTTATGCCAATACCTTACTATTTTGATTACTGTAGCCTTGTAGTATATTTTGATGTCTGGTAGCGAGATTCCCCTGACTTTGTTCTTATTTCTCAGGATTGCCGAGGCTATTCAGGGTGTTTTATGGTTCCATATAAATTTTAGGATTATAGTATTTTCTACTTCTGTGAAAAATGCCCTTGGTAGTTTGATAGTAATTGTATTGAATATATATATTGCTTTAAGCAATATGGACATTTTAACTATATTAATTCTTCCTATCCATGAGCATGGTAGGTGTTTCCATTTATTTGTATCTTTGATTTCTTTCTTCAGTGTCTTATAATTTTCTGCGTACAGATCTTTTAATTCTTTGGTTAAATTTATTCCTAGGTATTTTATAGTTCTTGAAGCAATTGTAAATGGGACATTTTTCTTAATTTCTCCTTCTGTTAGTTTATTATTGGTATATGCAAATGCCACTGATTTCTGAACATTGATTTTATATCCTACTTTACTGAATTCGTATATCAGTTCCAATAGTTTTTTGATGGAGTCCTTGTGGTTCTCTATATACAGTATCAAGTCATCTACATATAATGACAATTTTACTTCTTCCTTGCCAGTTTGGATGCATTTTATATCTTTATCTTGCCTGATTGCTGTGGCTAGAACTTCCAGAACTATGTTGAATAAAAGAGGAGAAAGTGGACAGCCTTGTCTGGTTCCTCATCTTAAGAGGAATGGTTTTAACTGTTCCCCATTAAGTATGATATTAGCTGTAGGTTTATCATATGTGGCCTTTATTATGCTGAGATATGATCCCTGTATTCCCACTTTGCTAAGGGTTTTGAACACAAATAGCTGTTGGATTTTGTCAAATGCTTTTTCTGCATTAATTGAAATGACCATGTGAATTTTATTCTTCATTTTGTTGATGTGGTGTATCACATTAATTGATTTACGGATGTTGAACGAGCCTTGCAAACTAGGGATGAAACCCACTTGATCATGATGTATGATCTTCTTAATATATTGCTCAATTCTGTTTGCTAATATTTTATTGAGAATGTTTGCATCTATATTCATCAGGGATATTGGCCTGTAGTTTTCCTTTTTTTGTGCTGTCTTTATCTGGTTTTGGAATCAGGGTGATAGTGGTTTCATAAAAAGAGTTTGGGAGCTTTCCCTCCTTCTGGATTTTTTGGAATAGTTTGAGAAGAATAGGTGATAGTTCTTTTTTGAATGTTTGATAAAATTCACTTGTGGAGCCGTCTGGTGCAGGGCTTTTGTTTTTGGGGAGTTTGTCAATTACTGATTCAATTTCCTTGGTAATAATCAGGCGGTTTAGATTTTCTGTTTCTTCTTGAGTTAGCTTTGGAAGGTTGTATGCTTCTAGAAAATTATCCATTTCTTCCAGATTGTCAAATTTGTTGGCATATAGTTGCTCATAGTAATTTCTTAGAATTTTTTGTATTTCTGTGATATCTGTAGTCATTTCCCCTCTTTTGTTCCTGATTTTATGGCTAGAGGTTTCTCAATTTTTTTTATTTTATCAAAAAACCAGCTCTTGGTTTCACTGATCTTTTGTATTGTTTTTCTGTTCTCTATAACATTTATTTCCACTCTGGTCTTTATTATCTCCTTTCTTGTACTCCCTTGGGCTTCTTTTGCTGTTCTTTTTCCAGTTCCCTGAGGTGTAAGGATAACCTGTTGATTTGAGATTTTTCTTCCTTCTTTAGGTAGGCCTGCACTGCTATAAACTTCCTTCTTAGGACTGCTTTCACAGTATCCCAGAGACTTTGGTTCGTGGTGTTTTCATTTTCATTTGTCTCAAGGTATCTTTTGATTTCCTCCTTGATCTCATTTGTGACCCACTTGCTATTTAGTAGCATATTATTTAGCCTCCATTTATTTGACAGCTTTCTGGGGTTCTTCTTATAATTGTTTCATAGCATTGTGGTCAGAGAAGACATTTGAAATGATTTCAATCTTCCTGAATTTATTGAGACTTGTTTTGTGGCTTAGCATGTGGTCTATCTTAGAAAATGTTCCATGTGCACTTGAGAAGAATGTATATTCTGTAGCTTTGGGGTGAAATGCTCTGAATATATCAGTTAAATCCAGCTGGTCTAATGTGTCATTTAAGGTCACAGTTTCCACACTGATTTTCTGTCTGGAGGATCTGTCCATTGGTGACAGTGTGATGTGAAGTCCTCTACTATGATAGTATCACTGTTTATCTCCATTTTTATGTCTGACAATATCTGTTTTATATATTTAGGAGCTCCTATGTTAGGTGCATAGATGTTTACTAGGGTTATGTCCTCTTGTTGCATCGATCCCTTTATTATTATGAAGTGTCCTTTTTGTCCTTTATTATATTCTTCAATTTAAAGTCCATTTTATTTGATATAAATATCGCTACTCCAGCTTTTTTCTCAATTCCATTTGCATGAAATACTTTAATCCATCCCTTTACTTTCAGCCTGTATGTGTCTTTTGATCTGAGGTGTGTCTCTTATATACAGCATATGCCGGGGTCTTGCTTTCTTATCCATTCAGCCACCCAATGTCTTTTGATTGGAGCATTTGCTCCATTTACATTTAACATGATTATTGATAGGTGCAGATTTATTGCCATTTTGTTATTTGTGTTCCTAGTCTTCCTTAGTTACCTTGTTTTTCTCTTCTGCTTAAAGAAGCCCTTTTAACATTTCCTACAAAGGTGGCCTGGTGGTAATGAATTCCCTTAACTTGTTCTTTTCTGGGAAGCTCTTTATTTCTCCTTCAATTTTAAATGATAACCTTGCTGGATACAGCAATCTTGGTTGTAGGCCTTTATTTTTCATCACTTTGAAAACCTCCTGCCACTCCCTTCTGGCCTGCAAAGTTTCTTTAGAAAAGTCGGCTGATAATCTTATGGGGGTGCCCTTGTAAGTAACTTGCTTCCTTGCTGCTTTAAGGTTTCTGTCTTTGTCCTTAACCCTTGCCATTTTCACTATAATGTGTCTTGGTGTGGACCTGTTTGGGATCATCCTGTTTGGAACTCTCTGCACTTCCTGGGCTTGTATTTCACTGTCCTCTGCCAAATTAGGGAAGTTTTTAGACCTTTTTACTGCAAATATGTTCTCAAGCCCTTGCTCCCTCTCTTCTCCTTCTGGTATTCCAATGATCCATTGGTTATTGTATTTGATGTTGTCCCCTAGCTCTCTTAATATATTTTCAATGCTTTTCATTCTTTTTTCTTTTTGTTGTTCTGCTTGGGTGATCTCTGCTATCTTGTCTTCTAAGTCACTGATTTGATTTTCTGCTTCGTCCAATCTGCTAGTCATTCCATCGAATTTGTTATTTAATTCAGTAATTACATTCTTAAGTTCTAGCTGGTTGCTTTTCATGATTTCTCTATCCATCTTTATATTTTCATTAATTTCCTTGAACATTCTAATAATCAGTATTCTGAACTCTGTCTCCGATAGGTTGTTTACCTCTATTTCCTCTAGTTCCACTGATTCAGGAGGTTTCTTCTGTTCTTTTATTTGGGTTGTATTTCTTTGTCTCCCCATTCTGGTTTACTGTTTGTGCTTGCTTCGATATAACAGATAGATCTCCCAGGTTTCTCAGTCTTTTCTGGGTAAACTTATGTGGTGTGTTTCCTTTATATTTGAATTACTCAATCTCCATATTCTCTTGTGCGTGTATATCTGAGGTGTTCCTTGTGTTGTGTGTCTTCACCTGTTGAAGTTTAGCTTTGATTACTTTTGGCTTGTCAGTAGGTGGGATTGACTCCCAAACTGATTAGCTGTGAGGATCAGCAGTGTCTGCAGTTTACAAGCTGCTGTGAGAGGGTTGACCCCTTTGATGAGGCTTGGACCTTTTGGCCCTTGCACCTGTAGCAACTTCCTTTTGGGTGTGACTCCTGTATGTCAAACCCAGACATGCTCTGGTTTTATCTAAAGTTGGCCTGTAGGTATGATGATTCTTGTGTCTCCCGTGCCGGTCTTGGCTCAAGTCCACCAAGCTCTCTTCAGATTGTCCTCTGCTGTACAAATATTCCTCTGCGTCTTGTGGGAACAAAGACAGCCACCTGACACCTAGCGTGATCCTGGCACTGCAGGTTTGCTGTACACGAGTGTGGTTGTGATGTGTGATTGGTACTTTTTACAAAGTCACTGCCGTTTTTGCTTTTGCCTGTCCCAAGGCAGGCTGTGCATCCTGCAGGCTCAATGAGTGTCTTTGGGCACCCTTTCTGTTGAAAGCCATGGCGAATGAAAGGGTTCCTGACTGCCAAAAGCCAGCTGCTAAGAGTCTGTTAATTAGTGCCTTAGCAGTTGAACCTGCCCTGCCTCCCAAGCCTTGCAGGTAAGGTGGGGGCGGGGTAGGTATTCTCACTCTGCAACCTCTTCTGGGGTGGAAATTCTCGATCCCTTACGGGTAGGAATACCTCTGTAGTCTGTCCCTACTGCTCCATTCCGGGGTCAGTTTAAGACTCTGGCTTGGCAGGGGCCAAGGTTTCTGAGAGAGGGTGGGGGTGGGTTTTCATTTCTGTTTTTTTTTTTTTGCTTTCTGTTGAAGAGAGGAGGAAAAACAAACAAACAAGCAAAACAAACAAACAAAATAATACAACAACAACAAAAAACCCCACAGTCCCAACACTGTTTTGAGCTAAGGCCTTTGCCTCATACGCTCCAGAGGAGTTCCTGCTGCTCTCCCAAACAGACTGCCAGGGTTTGGGTGGCTGCGCACACCATGCAGTGGCTTACATCTCCAGTCTGTCTCCCAGGAACCTGCATCTCTGCTTGGGCGCGCTGCTTGGGCCCACGGAGTATTCTTTCTACCCCTGCTCGTCTGGTTTCACGCTTCTTCCTCGGAGCCTGTGCGCCCTGGTATTCCTGCTGCTTTCCTGCGGGGACTGCCGAGAGTTTAGGAGACTGCGCACACCCTGCCATGGCTCAGATCCAGGCTCTGTCTCTGCCCGGCGCGCTGCTTCTCCCCCTCCCCACGAGTATTCTTTTTTCCTTGCTTGACCAGTTTCAGGCTTCTGCCTCAGCGTCTGCACACCAAGGTGCTCTTGCTGTGCTCCGTGGGACCCGGTGGACGCAGACTGATCCCTGACCCAGGCGGGTGCAGGGATTGATCTTGCCCTGTCGCTTTCACTGCCGGGCTCTGCACCCTGCTTCCTGGGGACCCAGGGAGCTGCGGGTGCAGCTCATACCTCTGCATGCTCGTCTCCCCTCTCTCCTCCCCTACTGCCCTGTCTGAGGCTTCTTCCTCAGACTGTGGACCGTCGCGCTCTTGCTGTACTCTAGATGGGCTGCAGGGCACAGGGAGCGAGCAGTGGGAACACTCACCGATCTGCTCTCTGAAGCTCTGTCTATTACATTTTTATTTACCTCTGTAACTTGGCAAATTATATCCTGTAACACCAATGTATAAAAAATAGAATCGAAGTTACTTTCTTAACACATCTTTGAAAATTTAGGGATATATAATCAGAAGAGCACTTGGTTTTATGAAGGTCCTCTATAATGTTCAGACTCTCACTAGGAAAATGGTGTATACCATATTTATTTAAATTAAATATTCATGTTTGAGGGGTGAAAAGAAAATATAAGATTATAAGAAACTTTTACCAATTAAATTTTTCATTGCTGTAAAGAAAATAAAAACAACTTAATCAGTAAAGAAAATAAAAACAACCTGAAATGAAAGAATACAGATTGGGTTGCAGACTTAAACCATCAGCGATGTGCTGACATTAGGTTTGCTTTGACTTGTGTGGCCCATATGATTTTATCAAAGCCCTGTTTTGTTCTGTTTGTTTTTTTATTTCCATTTCTTATCTCTCACTAAAGTTGTGTCAATGTAGGTTCAGTGTGTGTGTGTGTGTGTGTGTGTGTGTGTGTGTGTTAAAATATTTGCAGCTTCTCTTACCCTCCATTCCTTCAGTGGGAAAATGTGAAATGAGTTAGTTCTATACCAGATTGTCTGTGTCTATGAGTTTTTGTTTTTTCATTTGTATGTCTTCTTTTGTTGTTTTCAGTTTTATATCAGTGAAATCATATGGTTATCAACTTTATCTGTCTGACTTATTATGCTTAGCATAATAATCTCAAGATCCATCCATGTTGTCACAAATGGCACAATTTCATCTTTTCTGATGGCAAAATAGTATTCCATTGTGTATATATACCACAACTTCTTTATCCAATCATCTATTGAAGGACACTTTGGTTGTTTCCATGTCTTGTCGACTGTAAATAAAGCTACAATGAACACCAGAGCACATATATCTTTACAGATAAATGTTTTCAAATATTTGGGGAAGACTCCCAAGAGAGGGATTTCTGGGTCACATGGTAATTCTATTATTAATTTTTTGAGTAATATCCACACTGCTTTCCATAGCAGCTACACTAATCTGTATTCCTACCAATAGTGTATAAGGGTTCCTTTTTCTCCACACCCTCTACAACATTTGTTACTATTTGTCTTGTTGATGATAGCCATTATATCCCAATTTGAGTGAAATTATATGGTTCTTGACTTTTTCTGTTGGACTTATTTTGCTTAGCATGGTAATCTCAAGGTCCACCCATGTCACCGCAATGGCAGTATTTCATCTTTTCTTATGGCTGAGTAATATTCAATTATGTATATGTACCACGGCTTCTTTTTCCAATCCTTTATCAAAAGACACTTTGGATGTTTCCATTTCTTGGCCACCATAAATAATGCTGCAATGAACATCAGCGTACATATATCTTTATGGATAAATGTTTTGAAATTTTTGGGGTAGGTACCCAGAAGAGGGATTGCTGGGTCATATGGTAATTCTATTCTTAGTTTTCTGAGGAACCATCATGCTGTTTTTCATAGTGGCTGTACCATTGTACATGCTCACCACCAGTGTATGTGGGTTCCTATTTCTCCACAACCTCTCCAACATGTTATTACTTAACTTGTTGATGACAGCCATTCTAACAGGTGTGGCGATATCTCATTGTGGTTTTGATTTGCATTTCCCCAACAGCTAGTGAAATCAAACATCTTTTCATATATCTGTTTGTAGTTTGTTTGTTTTCTAGGAAGAGGTGTCTGTTAGGTCCTCTGCCCATTTTTTAATTGGGTTGTTTTGTTGTTGTTGTTGAGTTGTGTGAGTTCTTTATGTATTTTGGATATTAGCAACTTATCAGAGGTATGAATGGCAAATATCCTCCCCCATTCAGTCGGTTGCCTAAATTGTGTTCTTTCCAAATAAATCCCATACTTTTGCTAGGAAAAATGCTGATAATTCCTACATAACAATTAAGGCTAGCCAAGAGTTGACCAAACATGTTATAAATGCATATGCATATTTATTCTCTTCTTCTCTTCACAGTGCTAGTTTAAGAATAAGAAATTTAGGGTGGGCCGAGTGGCTCAGTTGGTTAAGAGCTCCCTCAAGAGTATGAGCTCTGAGCAACAGGGTCACCGGTTTGATTCCTGGCCGGAACTGAGCTGCCACTGAGCTGCCAACAGGTGGAAGGATGGCTCAGCTTAAAAAAAAAAAAAGAATTAGAAATTTAGCAATATTATAACTGCAAACCTCTCCATCTCATGAGCCACACAATCTATCCAGAGCATGATTTCTAAGCTAGGTAACATAAAGCAGACAGGTAAATATTATGAAGTCATATTTGCAAGAAAAATTCATGATTCGAATTAAAAAGTATATATGCTTTTAATATATATACTTGGGGTACCAAAATAATGTATACAAGTGGATACTGCTCAACATTGTTCAAGCAGTAGTTCACCATAATCAGAAGTGTATGGATGCTGATGGTAACCACTTTGAGAACCTCTTGTAATTGCAGAAGTCAAATGTGACTTGTATTCATAATTTGTTATTGGTATGTATTGAATACTACAATTTTAATACAGTTTTTCTTTCTTAAAATGTGTATACATGTTTTTGGCACCCTCTGTATATGTCTGTATATATACACACACATATCCTGTATACATGTTACAAAAATGAAACAAATATTTAAGGAGTATAGTACATTTAATTACATAGAAATAAAGGGATCAAAAACATATATTTATATAAGTTCTAAATGATGTGACTATGACTTTATTTGGATAGCATTGTTATATAAATGCTAGTATAAATGCTGACAAAAATGAAAATGCCATTTCCTGTATTCAAAGTAAATATTATATATTTCCTCATAGTATAAATATTGAAAAATATATCACAAAAGGTTTAAGAGATAAGGCAGAAACTATTCTAAATATTTCATGTTGGGTAATTTTAATATGAAGAAAATTTTAAAGTGATGGAAGGATTTAAAAGGGAACTCAGAGATTAGCAACAGCAGGAAACCTCTATCATTCTTAAAGCTGGAGGCACAGCAGAACTCAAAAGCAGGGCCATGTAATGAGAATTGGGGGATGGCCTGACTGACTGGGACCATGGCCTAATATGCCATACTGAGTAGAGACAGATATCACAAGGCCTTTTTTTTTTTCTCCTTGCCCTTTTATCTTCCACAAATGCCTCCTATTAGCCAGACCTATCCAGCAATCAGAGTGCACTGGAGATTAAAAAAGAATGTTATCTTTGATACAAAGCAGAGCTGGAGAAGATCAGGTATATAGCAATCAAGCATAATAAATGCCCATTTTAGGGGAAAAAGTGATGAGCCATTTCTAGATATCAAAGAATATCTGGGATTTGGACAAAAGAATGAATAAATTTCCTGTCAAGTGAATTAAGGCCCAGAAAATTCACACTCTTTTTGCAGTAATTTACTACCCAGTTGACTTCCTTAGGAGGCAGTATACTGTGGGATGGGAAGCACCTATACATTGTATCAAAATCTTGATTGGAAGCTCAATTCTAAAAGTATTCTTATTTTGGTAACACAATTCACTTCTGACCACACACCATGAAAATTTTTTCTTGTTTATTTCTATATATTACAATGCACTATATACATTATTCTATTTCAATGAAAGGTCATGTTGAGAGAGTAAAAATTATAGTCTCTACTTACTCAATATATTTTAAAAACTTTTAGAAATACATTAATCTATGACAATGAAATAACTAAGTAGAAATTGGCAGGACAAATGCTCAATAAATATTTTGTAGTAAATAAATTGATAAATTTACAAGCCCTGGAGTGATTAAGTCAAAACAGTTCAAGAATCCTTAACTTGGAGAGCAGATGTTAATGGACTTAGTATATTTTCTCACTTTTTTTCATCTCTTGGGTATAAACAAGTAATACTGAAAATCCTCAAGATAATTCAATTGATTATTCTGTCTCTGCAGTAGTACTGTAGTTTAAAGTATCTTGTCACAGAGATAACTTCAGGGATGGTGTAGTGGCCTGACCACTGCACTGTACATCTGAAGCTGCCACTGAATAATATTAGATGTTGACTATAATTTAACACATATAATCATGGGATGTGGAATATAGTGTGGGGATGTAGTCAATGGAATTGATACATATCATAGATATGTATGATATTGGGGGTGGGGGCAGAGAAGGGGGAGGGCGGAGTCACTTTGTAGGGGGTGAAAAAGATAACTATTGCATTGTTTTGTACATCTATAACTAATAATAATAATAAATAAAAATAAAAGAAGATAATTCAATTGAGTCTCAGTGAGCTAAATATCATGATTTTCACATAATATCTCGATGAAGCAGCCTGGGTAGGAAAATATTAGAACTTAAATAAAATACTATTTTCTGTCTCACCACAAAAGGTTGCCCAGAATCTAAAAAAAGTAATAGTTGTGAAATACTGATTAGAACAAAAATGAATAGATTAAAATTTAAATATTTAACAGTATTTTTCTAAATAAATTATGCAAATAAAATTCACCTTACCAACTGCATTTCTATGATGTAGTATATTTCTATATTGACTGTATTATCAATTGATAAAGTAATTTTAAAACTTTCTTTTTCAGATTGGTTTTTATTATACCCTGGAGCTCTGTAGTGAAGTTCATTGTACAGAATGATATCCATATATAATGAAAGAACTTTCCAATCATATCATTTGAATAGCTAAACCTACACACATATACAGTTTCTTTTGTAGATGATGGAACAAGGCAAGTATTTAAACTAATGAGGGCATTATCATCATTTTGACATAAAATGCTATTAGCAATTTCCTTTGCAGAAACATCAGATGAATTTTCACATATTTAGTCAATATCTATGAAAGATAGAGAATTCTATCAAAAATACTTTCATTTGATAGTGGAGAATAAAATAATTATAAATAGGTAATCAGGTATGTAGCACATATACCCTCAAGAAGTTTGTGGTTCAACATTTTATTATTTTTATTTTTAAAAAATATTTATTAGCCATATGTGTATTTTAAAGCTTTCTTTTCTTTAAAGTTTATTGGGGAACAGTGTGTTTTTTCCAGGACCCATCAGCTCCAAGTCAAGTAGTTGTTTCAATCCAGTTGTGGAGGGTGCATTTCAGTGGCACATGTGGGAATTGAACTGGCAACCTTGGTGTTATGAGCACTGTGCTCTAACCAACTGAGCTAATTGGCTGCCCCTCAACATTTATTTTAAACAAAGTAGTGAGTTACAGTCCAATCAAACTCACGTGTACCTTAACTTTTTAAGACATTATCAGGTGATAAAACTTTCAGTCATGATAGAAATGTTCTATATCTCTGTTAACTAATAAGATCTATATGGGGCTATAGAACACTTGAATTGTAGTCAATGAAACTAAACAACTGAATTGCTTTTATTTAATATTACCCCATTTAAATTTAAACTCAAGTAGTCATATGTGGTTAGTGGCTACAATATTGAACAGTTCAGTTCTAAGAAATAACATGATATCAATTAGATGTATGCATTATCAAAAGGTTATTTCCCACTTAATACAGGACTAGCAAATCTGAAAACACTTTCATTGGCACAATTATGACAGATATTGCCAAGACATTCTGACACTCTGTCTCTTGGTTTCCATATGCCTCAGGAAAAAAACAATAACATAGTGCTTAAGACAGTTACAAACAATCAATTGGTACTGACATACTACATAAAACAAACTTTCCATTTCTATTATGATGCCTTCTAAAATGAAATGTGTATAACAGTAGAAATAAAATAGTGATATTGATACTTGGAAATGTTGAGAAGCTGCTTGAAATGACATGTCACTGACTCAAAAGGAAAATAAATGCTTTTAGGTTGGAAAAAGCAAATATACAGGATAATCAGATGATAATCAGACACAATAATAACAATTGACTGAGTGGAAAAAAAAATAGAGGTAATGGTGGCAAGTTTTTAATATTATATGTTGAGTTTCCAAGAAGGAAAAAGATGAAAAAAATGATTACTACATGGCTTTGTAAGGAAGTAAAATTATTTGAAAGGAACAAAACTGTCATTAACTACATACAATATCATTTTCAGCATGAATATATAAAGAAACTGAAAAAAATCATTAAAAAGAGATAAGAGGGTATTTATATCCTGAGATCTACTAAAGAACTATTATATCTGTATATGTATTATATGTATATCACAAAACTGGGCAAAAAGTGCTAAAGAGTTAATGAAATATTTCTGAGGTGTATCAACTAAAACCCAGCAGTTTACCAAGGCCTGGGAACTGTCCAAGTTCTGACTAGCCAGAGAAGACAGATTTGAGAACACCTGGGAATTAAGTGAAAATCACAAAAACATCACATCTTAAGTGATGAGCAAAACTTAGCCTTAAAATAAAGGATATTCTTTACTCAATCATGAAAAACTTTAAATAGACCAAGAAGAGATTAAGGGGATGCCAAAGCAAACTACATGCTGGCTAGAAATTAAAAGTGACACACACTTTAACAAAAAAATATGAAGCATGGAATATATATGTGTATATATATATATATATATATATATATATATATATATATACCTTTATAATAGCACTCTAAAAATTAAGACTTTTTTATAAATTAAAAATATATATGCAGTATCTGTATGTTGAAAACTACAAAACACCAATAAATAAATCAAAGAAGATATAGTAAAGAAATTAATGTTCAAAGATTGGAAGACAAAATTTTAAGATGTAAGTTCTGTGAACTTTTATTTACAGATTGGCTTCAATCTTAATCAGTATAACAGCAAGTGTTTTGTTGCTGTTGATATCAATGATCTGATTTTAAAAAGTTATGGAAGAAAAAATTAAAGATCAAAAGGTATGTAGAACAGCTGTGAATGAAAATACACCATATCAAAATTACTGGGATGCTCCAAAAGCAGTAATCAGAGGGAAATTTATAACATTACAGGCTTATCTCAAGAAACAAGAAAAATCCTAAATAAAAAAAAATCTAATATTATATTTTAAAAAACTAGGAAAAAAAAAGAAACCCAAAGTCAGCAGAAGTAATAATAAAAATTAGAGCAGAATTAAATGAAATAGAGAGCAAAAAGATAATAAGAAAATTATAGCGAGCTTCAGAGAGCAAATTTGAGATTGTTCCCACTGCTGGCTCCCTGCGCACCATGGCCCACCTAGAGTACAGCAAGAGTGAGACAGTCCACAATCTGAGGAAGAAGCCTCAGGCCGGGCAAGAGTGGGAGGAGAGAGGGGGGACGAGCATGCAGAGGTACAAGCTGCACCCCGCCGTTCCCTGGGTCCCCAGAAAGCAGGGTGGAGAGCCAGGCAGTGACAGGACAAGATCAGTCCCTGCACCCACCGGTTCAGAGATTAGACTCTGCGCCCACCAGGTCCCGCGGAGTGCAGCAAGAACACTCGGTGCGCAGGCTCTGAGGCAGAAGCCTGAAACCAGACGATCAGGGGAAGAAAGAATACTCGCGCGTGGAGACGCAGTGCGCGCCAGGCAGAGACACAGGTCCCCGAGAGACAAAGCAGGGATCTGAGCCACTCAGCAGGGTGCGCGCAGACCCCTAAACCCCGGCAGTCCCTTTGGGAAAGCAGCAAGAACTCCACTGGAGCGTAGGAGGCAAAGGCCTTAGCTCAAAACAGTGTTGGGACTGTGTCTTTTTTTTTCTTCTCTTTTGAACAAAAAGCAAAAAACAACAACAACACTACAGAAATAAGAAACCACCCACCCCCACAGACCTTGGCCCCCGCCAAACCAGTCTTAAGCCGACCCCGGAATGGAGCAGTAGGGGCAGACTACAGAAGTATTCCTACCTGCAGGGGGTCGAGAATTCCTGCCCCAGTAAAGGCTGCAGAGTTTGACTACCTACTCCGCCTCCACCTTCCTGCAAGGCTTGGGAGGCAGGGCAGGTTTAGCGGCTGAGGCACTAAAAGATTCCTGGCAGCTGGCTTTTGGCAGCGAGGAACACTTTCATTCTCCACGGCTATCAGCGGAAAGGGTAACCAAAGATACTCATTGAGTCTTTGGGGGTGCAGCTTGCCTTGGGACAGGCAAAAGCAAAATGGCAGTGACTTTGTAAAAACTACCAATCACACGTAAAAACCACACTCAAGTATAGCAAGCCTGCAGTGCCAGGATCACACTAGGCATCAGGTGGCCTACTCTGTTACCACAAGACGCACAGGAATTCTTGTACAGCAGAGGACAACCTGAAGAGAGCTTGGTGGACTTTAGCCAAGACACTATATATATATATATATATATATATATATATATATATATATATATATATATATATATTTCTTTTTCTTTCTTTTCCTGTTTCTTTTTCCCACCCTCACTTTCTCCCTTCTTTTATTCATTCTCCCTCAATACTATACTTTTCCTCCTTTTCTTTTTTATTTTATTTTTTCATTTCTATTTTTCCTTTTTTAATTTTTAATTTTAATTTTAATTTTTTGGTATAGCTATTCGGTTCCTCGTGTTTATTCTATTTCTTTATTTTATGATATTATATTTTCTTTTGTTTCCTCTTCCGTTCATTTTGTGTGTGTGGTTGTTGTTTTATTATTGTTTGTTTTCTTCTTTAGTGTGTTTCGTATTTCTGTACAAGTTGACTGTAGGTTGATGGTTGTTTTTTTTTTACATGCGAGAGCATTTCGTTTACTTTGGTGGCTGCGGTGGCTGCAGTGGTTTGCTCTGTTTTGCTTTAAAATCACGCTGCAGCTGGGCCCAAACAAAGAGACACAAGAATCATCATACCTGGAAGCCAACTTTAGAAAAAAACAGAGCATTTCTGGGTTTGACATACTAGAGTCACACCCAAAAGGAAGTTGCTACAGGCTCTAGGGCCCAAAGGGTCCAAGCCTCATCAGAGGTGTCAAGCCTCTCACAGCAGCTCATAAACTGTGGACACTGCTGATCCTCACAGCTAATCAGTCTGGGAGTCAATTTCACCTACTGACAAGCTAAAAGTAATCAAAGCTAAAACTTCAACAGGTGAGGACAAACAACACAAGTAACACCTCCGATAAATAGACATACAGCAGAATAGGAAGACTGAGTAATTCAAATATAAAGGGTACATACCACATAAGTCCACCCAGAAAAGACTGAGAGACCTGGGGGATCTATCTGATATATCGAAGTAAGCACAAAGAGTAAGCCAGAATGGGGAGACAAAGAAACACACCCCAAATGAAAGAACAGAAGAAACTTCCTAAATCAATGGAACTAGAGGAAATAGAGGTAAACAACCTATCAGAGACAGAGTTCAGAACACTGATTATTAGAATGTTCAAGGAAATTAATGAAAATATGAAGAAGGATAGAGAAATCATGAAAAGGAACCAGCTAGAACTTAAGAACACAATAACTGAATTAAATAACAAACTTGATGACTAGCAGTTTGGATGCGGCAGAAAATCGAATCAGTGACTTAGAAGATAAGACAGCAGAGATCACCCAAGCAGAACAACAAAAAGAAAATAGAATGAAAAACATTGAAAATAGTTTCGGAGAGCTGGGAGACATCAAACGCAACAACTTCAATTCATTGGTATACCAGAAGGACAAGAGAGGGAGCATGGGATTGAGAACATATTTGAAGTAATAATGTCTGAAAACCTCCCTAACCTGGCAAAGGACAGTGAAATACAATTTCTGGAAGTGCAGAGAGTTCCAACCAGGATAATCCCAAACAGGCCCACACCAAGACACATAATAGTGAAAATGGCAAGGGTTAAGGACAAAGACAGAACCCTTAAAGCAGCAAGGGAAAGGCTGCAAGTTACTTACAAGGGCATCCCCATAAGATTGTCAGTTGACTTTTCTATAGAAATTCTGCAGGCCAGAAGGGAGTGGTAGGAGGTTTCCAAAGTGATGAAAAATAAAGGCCTACAACCGAGATTGCTGTATCTAGCAATGTTATCATTTAAAACTGAAGGAGAGGTAGAGAGCTTTCCAGAAAAGAATAAGTTAAAGGAATTCATTACCACCAGGCCTGCTTTGTAGGAAATGTTAAAAGGGCTTCTTTAATCAGAAGAGAAAAACACTCTAACTAAGGAAGACTAGGAACACAAATAACAAAATGGCAATAAATACACACCTATCAATAATCATGTGAAATGTAAATGGATTAAATGCTCCAATCAAAAGACATTGGGTGGCTGAATGGATAAGAAAGCAAAACCCCAGCATATGCTGTATACAAGAAACTCACCTCAGATCAAAAACACATTCAGGCTGAAAGTAAAGGGATGGAGTAAAATATTTTATGCAAATGGAATGAGAGAAAAGCTGGAGTAGCGATACTTATATCAGATAAAATGGACTTTAAATTGAAGAATATAATAAAGGACAAAGAAGGATACTTCATAATAATAAAGGAATCGATCCAACAAGAGGGCATAACCCAAAATCTCTGGGATACAGTGAAAGCAGTCCTAAGAGCGAAGTTCATAGCAGTGCAGGCCTACCTAAAAAAGGAAGAAAAATCTCAAATCAACAGGTTATCCTTACACCTCAGGGAACTGGAAAAAGAATAGCAAAATAAGCCAAAGGGGAGTACAAGGAAAAAGATAATAAAAACTAGAGCAGAAATAAATTATATAGAGAACAGAAATACAACACAAAAGATCAATGAAACCAAGAGCTGGTTTTTTGATAAGATTAAAAAAATGGAAAAACCTCTAGCCAGGCTCATCAAAAAAAAAAAGAAGAGAGAGGACTCAAATTAGTAAAATCAGGAATGAAAAAGGTGAAATAACTATAGATATCTCAGAAATACAAAAAATTTTAAGAAATTACTATGAGCAACTATATGCCAACAAATTTGACAATCTGGAAGAAATGGATAATTTTCTAGAAGCATACAACCTTCAAAAGCTAACCTGAGAAGAAATGGAAAATTGAAATAGTCTGATTACTACCAAAGAAATTGAATCAGTAATTGACAAGATCCCAATAAACAAAAGCCCTGGACCAGATTGCTTCACAAGTGACTTTATCAAACATTCAAAAAAGGCACCCAAATTGGCAAGGAAGAAGTAAAATTGTCATTATATGCAGATGACATGATACTGTATATCGAGAACACCAAAGACTCCATCAAAAATTATTGGAACTGATAGACGAATTCAGTAAAGTAGCAGGATGCAAAATCAATGCTCAGAAATCAGTTGCATTTGCATATACCAATAATCAACTAATGGAAGGAGAAATTAAGAAAGCGTCCCATTTTAAATTGCTTCAAACACTATCACCTATTCTTCTCAAACTATTACAAAAAATACAGAAGGAGGGAAAGCTCCCAAATTCTTTTTATGAAGCCACTCTCACCCTAATTCCAAAACCAGATAAAGACAGCACAAAAAAGGAAAACTATAGGCCAATATCACTGATGAACACAGATGCAAAAATTCTCAATAAAATATTTGGAAACAGAATTCAGCAATATATTAAGAAGATCATAGATCATGATCCAGTGGGTTTCATCCCTAGTATGCAAGGCTGGTTCAACATTCATAAATCAATTAATGTGATACACCACATCAACAAAATGAAGAATAAAAGTCACATGGTCACATCAATAGATGCAGAAAAAGCATTTGACAATATCCAACAAGCCATTTATGTTCAAAACCCTTAGCAAAGTGGGAATAAAGGGATTGTATCTCAACATAATAAAGGCGATATATGATAAACCTACAGCTAACATCATCATCAATGGGGAAAAGCTAAAACCATTCCCCTTAAGATCAGGAACAAGACAAGGCTGTTCACTTTCTCCTCTTTATTTCAACATAGTTCTGGAAGTTCTAGTCACAGCAATCAGACAAGAAAAAGATATAAAAGGCATCCAAATTGGCAAAGAAGAAGTAAAATTGTCATTATATGCAGATGACACGATTCTATATATCAAGAACCCAAAGACTCCCTCAAAAAATTATTGGAATTGATGGGCGAATTCAGTAAAGTAGCAGGAAACAAAACCAATGCTCAGAACTCAGTGGCATTTGCATATACCAATAACAAATTAACGGAAGGAGAAATTAAGAAACTGTCCCATTTACAATTGCTTCAAGAACTATAAAATAACTGGGAATAAATTTAACCAAAGAAGTGAAAGATCTGTACTCAGAAAAGTATAAGACGCTGAAGAAAGAAATCAAAGATACAAATAAATGGAAACACGTACCATGCTCATGGATAGGAAGAATTAATATAGCTAAAATGTCCATACTGCCAAAAGCAATATATAGATTCAATGCAATTCCTGTCAAACTATCAAGAGGATTTTTCACAGAAATAGAAAATATAATTCTAAAATTTATATGGAAACATAAAACACCCCGAATAGTCTCCGCAATCCTGAGAAATAAGAACAAAGTCGTGGGGATCATGCTACCAGACATCAAAACATACCACAAGTCTACAGTAATCAAAACAGTATGGTACTGGCATAAAAACAGGCACATTGACCAGTGGAACAGAACAGAGACCCCAGAAATAAACCATCTATATATAGACAGTTAATCTATGACAATGGAAGCAAGAATTTACACTGGGTAAAGATAGTCTATTTAATAAATGGTACTTGGAAAATTAGACTGACACATGCAAAAAAATGAAAATGGACCACTTCCTTACACCATATACAAAAACAAATTCAAAATGGATTAAAGACTTAAATTTAAGACCTGAAACCATAAAACTCCTGGAAGAAAATATAGGGAGTAAATTTGCAGACATTACCCTGAGCATATTTTTACTGATATATCCCCACAGACAAGGAAAGTGAAAGAATAAGTGAACATATGGGATTATATCAGAATTAAAAGTTTTTTCACAACAAAGGAGACCATCAATAAAACAAAAAGGAAGCCTACTGATGGGAGAATATATTTGTCAATGATATATCTGATAAGGGGTTAATATCCAAAATTTATAAAACACTCATGCAACTCAACACCAAGAAAAACCAAACAACCCAATTAAAAAATGGGCAGAGGAAATGAAGAGACATTTCTCTAAAGAAGACATACAGATGGCCAACAGGCATATGAAAAAATGTTCAACCTCACTGATCATTAGGGAAATGTAAATAAAAACCACAATGAGATACCACCTCACTCCAGTTAGAAAGGCTATCATCAATAAATCAACAAAGAACAAGTGCTGGCGGGGCTGTGGGAAAAAGGGAACCCTGCTGCACTGTTGGTGGGATTGCAGTTTGGTGCAGCCACTATGGAAGTCAGTAATGGAGGTAGCTCAAAAATCTGGAAATGGAACTACCTCTTGACCCAGCAATTCCAATTCTAGACATTTATCCTGAAAAATCCAAGACACTAATTCAAAAAAATATATGCACCCCTATGTTCATTTCATTGCTATTTACAATAGCCAAGACTTGGAAACTATCAAAATGCCCATCGGTAGACAACTGGATTAAGAAACCGTGGTACATTTACACAATGGAGTATTACGCAGCTATAAAGAAGAAAGACATCATACCATTTGCAACAATATGGATGGATCTGGAGAACATTATGTTAAGTGAAATAAGTCAGTCAGAGAAAGACAAATACCATATGATCTCACTTATATGTGGAAACTGAAGAACTGAATAAACGAGCAATGTAAACAGAAATTGTGTTAAAGACACAAAGAAAAACTGATGGGGGCTAGATGAAATGGGGATGGGCATGAGGGAGAAGGGGAAGGGACGAGGCAACATAAACTGATAACTACAATACTACTGCAGAGACAGAAGAGACAGTTTAGGGAATATAATCAATAAGGTTGTAGATATTTTTTTTAGGGGATCAGAAGGACTAATGTCTTGTCAGGGAGACCACTTCATGGATGATGTAGTGGACTTAACCTCTGCGTTGTACATCTGAAGATGCTACTGAATAATATTATATGTCAACTATAATTTAACACATATATAGTCATGGGATGTGGAATATAGTGTGTGATAGTCAATGGACTTGTAATAGATATGTATGATATCGGAGGGGCAAGGGAGGAGAGTGGGGGTAGTCACTTTGTAATGGGTGAAAAAGATACCGATTGCATTGTTTTGTACATCTGTAACTACTACTACTACTACTAATAATAAAAAGTTTTAAAAAAATTATAGCAACAAAGAGCTAGTTGTTTGAAAAGATTAATAAGTTGACAAGCCCCTGGCTAGACTCACTAAGGAAAAAAGAGAAAAACACACAAATAAAATCAGAAATGAAAGAGAAATTACAACATATAAAACAGGAATATTAAGGTTTATACAAGACGATAGGAAGGGAATATTTCGCAACATTCAATAACCTAGAAGAAGTGGACAAGTTTTTAGAAACATATAACCTTTCTAGACAGAAGCATGAGGAACTGGAAAATCTAAATAGACTGATCAACAGTAAGGAAATTGAAACAATCATCCAAAACCTCCACAAACGCAGAAGTCCAGGGCCAGATGGCTTCATCAAGCATTCAAAGATGATTTAATACCTGTCTTTCTCAAAGTGTTCCAAAAATTTCAAGAAGAGGTAATACTTTTAAACTCATTCTATGAGACCAACATTACCCTGATATCAAAACCTGGTAAGGATAACACCAAAAAAGAAAGCAACAGACA
Source organism: Aselliscus stoliczkanus (assembly GCA_033961575.1). Taxonomy (NCBI): domain Eukaryota; kingdom Metazoa; phylum Chordata; class Mammalia; order Chiroptera; family Hipposideridae; genus Aselliscus; species Aselliscus stoliczkanus. Next base: position 189,004,443 of record CM066728.1, read on the forward strand.
AATATCTCTAATGAATACAGACACAAAAATCCTAAACAAAATACTAGCAATTCAAATACAATGATACATTAAAAAGAGTACACATCATGGTCAAGTGGGGTTCATTCCAGGGATAGAAGGATGATTCAACATACACAAATTGATCAATGTGATACACCACATACCCAAAGTAAAGAATAAAAATCATATGGTCATATCAATAGATGCAGAAAAAGCATTTGACAAGATACACCATCCATTTTTTATTAAAACACTTAATAAAAGGGGCATAGAAGGAAAGTACTTCAACATAATAAAGGCCATATATGACAAACCCTCAGCTCATATAATAATTAATGGTGAAAAACTGAAAACTTTTCCTCTCCAATCAGGAACAAGAGGGGTACCCATTCTCAACACTATTATTCAGCATAGTATTGGAAGTTCTAGGCAGAGCAATCAGGCAAGAGAAGGAAATAAAAGTCATCCAAATTGGGAATGAAGAAGTCAAATTGTCACTTTTTGCAGATGACATTATTCTTCATATAGAAAACCCTAAAGACTCCACCAAAAAGCATTACAAACAATAAACACATATAGTGAAGTTGCAGGATACAAAATCAACTAATAAAAATCTATTGTGTTTCTGTATACTAAAAATATACTAAAAATGAAATTTCATAGAAAGGAATGAAAAAATTCCTATTGCAATTGCAACAAAAATAATAAAATACCTAAGAATAAACTTAACAAAGGATGTGAAGGACCTAAACACTGAAAACTATAATACTTCATTAAAAGAAACTGAAGAAGACACAGAAATGGAAAGATATTTTGTGTTCATGGATTGGAAAAATCAACATAGTTAAAATGACCATATTATCCAAGTAATATACAGATTTCATGCAATTCTCATCAAAGGCACAATGGCATTTCTTTTAAATGAAACAAATCATCAGATTTGTATGGAATCATAAAATACCTCAAATAGCCAAAGCACTTCTGAATAATTTATAGTATAAATTAAAGGACAGACTTTAATTTATACTATAAAGCAACAATAATGGAAACAGCATGGTACTGACAGAAAAAGAGACACATAGACCAGTGGAATAGAATTGGGAACCCAGAAATAAACCCACAAATATATGGGCAGGTAATTATCAACAGAGGAGCCAAAAACATACAATGGAGAAAAGAAATCCTCTTCAATAAATGATGCTGGGAAAATTGGAAAGCCACATGCAAAAGAATGACACTAGACTGCTACCTGTCACCGTATATCAAAATTAACTAAAAATGGATCAAAGACCTAAATATAAAACTTGAAACAATAAAATGCGTAGAGTAAAACATAGGTACTAAACTTATGGATCTTGGGTTCAGAGAAGATTTTATGATTTTGACTTCAAAGTCAAAGGAAGTAAAAGCAAAAATAAATGAATGGAACTATATCAGATAAAAAAACTTCTGAACAATAAAACAAACCATCAGCAGAATAGGCAACCAACTGAATCAGAGAAGATAACTGCAAACAACACCTCTGATAAAGGGCTAATATCCAATATACAGAAAGAACCCATACAACTCAACAACAGACGAACAATCCAATTAAAAAATGGACATATGACCTAAACAAACATTTCTCCCAAGAAGACATACAAATGGTCAACAGATATACGAAAAGATGTTTAACTTCACTAGCTATTAGGGAAACGCAAATCAAAACCACAATGAGATATCACTTCATACCTGTTAGATGGATATTATCAAGCAGACTAGAAATAACAATTGTTGGATAGATTGTAGAGGAAACGGAACCCTTATAAGCTGCTGGTGGGAATGTAAATGGGAACAGCCACTGTGGAAGACAGAATGGTGGTTCTTCAAATACTTAATAATAGAATTCCATATGACCCATCAATCCCTTTTCTGGGTAGCTACACAAAAAGTCTGAAAAATTTATCCATAAAGATATATGCATCGCTATGTTCATTACAGCATTAGTCATGGTGACCAAGACATAGAAACAATCAAATGTCCTTCAATAGATGATTGGAAAAGGAAGCTGTGGTACACAGACATACAATGGAATATTAATTGGCCATAAGAAAAAATTGAAACGCTGCTATTTATGAAAGCATAGATGGACCTTGACATTATCATCCTAAGTGAAATAAGTCGGATTGGAAAAAATTGAGAAGCAAATGATTTTACTCATATATAGCATATAAAACTGAAAGCAACAAACGATCAAGATAAATAAAGCAACAACAGCTCACAGACACAGACAACAGTTTAATGGTAACCAGAAAGTAAAGGGGAGGTGAGTTGGTAGAAGAGAGACAAGGGGGTAAATATAATATATGGTGATGGAAGGAGAACTGACTCTGGGTGGTAAACACGCAATGAGACACATAGATGCTGTTTTAGAATTGTACACTTGAAGCCTCTATAATTTTATTAACCAATGTCACCCCAATAAATTTAATAAAAATTAAAAGACAGCAAATTGACATAAAAAAGTTACATGGAAGGGCTGGCCGAGTGGCTCAGTTGGTTAAGAGCTCACTCAAGAGTGCAAGCTGAGCTCTGAGCAACAGCAGTTCGATGCCCAGCCTGAGCTGAGCAGCCGCTGAGCTGCCAACAGGTGGCAGAATGGCTCAGCTAAAAAAGAAAAAAGAAAAAAAAGAAAAACAAAGATATTAGAATAGCCAAACCAATTCTCAAACAAAAAATGTCTGAGAGCTCATACTATGCAATTTCAAAAATTACTATAAAGCTACAGTAATCAAGGAAGTACAGATTTATAAAAGAAGAGACACATGGAACAATGGGATAGAATAGAGTGGCCAGAAATAAACCCACCCAAATTTGTCAATTGATATTTTCATAAAGTTGCCAAGGCAATGCACTGAAGAAATGATTATCTTTTCAATAGACAATACTGGAATAACTGGATTTCCATATGCCAAACTAATGAACCATGATACACACCTCACAAGTCACACAAAAATGAACTCAAAATCAATTATAGGCTGAAATGTAAAATGTAAAATTATAAAACATTTTGAAGAACACAACGAAGAAAATACATGGAAGCTTAGTTTTTGTGAAGATTAATTGGACATACCAAATTTAAATCTTTTGCTTTTGAAATTCACTGTTTTTAGAATGAAAGTTAGGCCAGCAGGTGGAAAAAATATTTGTACATCACATATCTGACAAAAGATTTATATATAAATATCTAAATAACTCTTAAAATGGAATAATAAATTATAAACTAATAAAAACTGGACAAAAGATCTGAACAGACATTTCACCAAAAAAATGTATACAGAAGAAAATAAATATATGAAAAGTTGGTTAGCATCATTTGTCATTGAAAACTTCAATTAAAACAATGAGATATACATTGATTAGAAGGCATAGTATTAAGGAAACTAGCTATGTGGTAGTTAGGCAAGAATGCAAAGAACTGAACCTGCAAGCATTGCTGGTGGAAATGAAAAATGATATAGCTTCTTTAGAAAAAAGTTTGGCAATTTCTTATAAAGTTATTCACATACTTCCTACATGAATCAGCAATCTAACTCCTAGTTATTTTCCCAAGAAAACAACAAATATATGCATATATGATAGATGTCCACACAGTCTCTATATGAATATTGACAGCAGCTTAATTTAAAATTTCCCAAATCTGTAAACAGCCCTAATCTGCATTGATTGGTGAATGGATAACTATATCTGGGTATATCTATAAAATGAAAGCCACATATATTTACATATATAGGAAGGTACTACTGACACATTCAAGATAAATCCCATCATTGTTATTCTATGTGAATAAATCTCCACTCAAAGGATTACATACTATAGGACAGGCTGAGTGGCGTATGGTTAAGAGCTGTCCTGGGATGCCAGCTCTGAGCAGCAGGGCCCTGGTTTGGATCCCACATATGAAAGCCAGTGACACTGCCCTCTACAGCTAAGATGGTGAATGGCAGCTCGACCTGGAGCTGGGCTGTCATGAGTCGCCAGTGTCTGCATAGGCTACAGCGCCTGCTGCAGTGGGCTGCCATAAGCTACAGTGAGTGGCCTACAGCCAGTGTGAGCGGCCGGCAGCTGGAGCGAGCTGCCAAGAGCCACTGTGAGCAGCTGTCCAGAGGCCGGTGACCGATCTGCCTCACCCAGGAAGAGCACAATGATAGTAATAACATGGGCCAGTGAAGCAATGTCCTCCAAACTAGACTGAAGAACAAAAGGACAGCAATTTGTCTGTTCCCCTTCCCTGATTCCCTAACGCTGTTCCCCTCTCCCAATTCCCCAATAAATCTTTAAAATAGATTAAATACTATAGAATTTAATGTATGTGATTTTCTGAGAAAAGCAGACAATAGGGATAGAAAATAAATGAGTCATAATTGGCTGAGAGGGGAAAATGGAGCTGACTTCCAGGGGACTTGAATAAACTTTTTGGAGTGATAGATATATTCTATTATCAACAACTGTGGTTGTGATTATATGACTGTATATATTTGTCCAAACTCAGTGAATGTTACTGTTGGTGATTATATTTGATTATATTTTCATAAATCTGACTAAAAATGGAGTAAAAATAAGTAAAATGAAATTATCATGTGTTGACAAGGTATTGAACTGAATTACAAATACACTGCCACTGGAGGTGTAAATTAGTGAATCTCTTGGTACTATTATTTGACAGTGTCTGTAAAAGTTGAACAAAAGCATACCTATGAACCAGTAATTCTCTGAGTAGGTATATAATCAACAGAAGTGCATGCATACACCCACAGAAAACTGCACAGTGAAACCAAATAGTAGTATTAGTCCTAGTAGCCTTACATGACAAACACCGGAAATGTCTACCAGGGATAGAAAATAGCTTCTGCATTTTGGGTAATGATGTTGCTTTATTTGTCCATCTCATGAGTGGTTTTGCTTTGGAAAATTCATCAAATTTAATTACAAGGCAATTCATAAATACAACTACTTTGTCGGTTCCTTATGGATTCTTATATTTTCATCTGTGTTTTCCCAAGAGTTAATACAATCCTGGTACATACTGGATGCATAGTACATCTGGGAGTAATGAATTAATGACCACATGAAACAAGGGAGGGAGGGAAGGAATGGACAGAGAGGGTGAAAAGGAAAGAGGAAAAAAAGGAAGGACCTTTGAAGAAAATAATCCTGTCAGAGCATTTAAAAAATATATTTGAAAGCATATTTAAAAGTGTGTTTTCAATTTAATAAAAACTGTTTTTCTCCTCTAGGGTATGCTCAGAATTCATTCTAGAGAATAACATTACTTTTCTAAAGTCAGATTGAATTACATACATTATTATAAATATTAGCGATTTCAACACATTAACTTACATTCCAGTAAATTTTTGTATGTATATAGCTGAGAACCTGAAATAGCTGGTAACCAGTTTTGTATAGATCTGCATTTCTTCAGACTTTTAGTTATTTACATCATTGCCTGGGTTTTGCTACAACTTCATTCAAAAATGATATCCAGGTGTTAAAATTCAATAAACTATATTATCTTATGTATAAAATCATTTATGTTTGCATCCATAGTTAATAATAGTATTTTTTGAACACCAATACCAGTGAATTCTCTTTTCTGTAGGCATTCCCAGTAAATGACAATGGCATCGTGAAATTAGCTGATTGAATTTGAAGCTGCCTAGCAAAGATTCTGTTACACTTAAAAGGTAGATGGGGTTAAAGTTGTTGTGTAATATTTATAGAATGTAGATGAAAGCACTAAGTTTTTGTGAGCACTGCTGTCCAAGAGTAAGGGCAGTACGACTCATTTGTGCCGTATTATCTGAATGTGCCCATTACATGATATTACACTACTACCTTTCTGTGGTTCTTTGTGGGTTTTGTGGTTAATTGTGACAGGTTAGGAAATCTAAAAAGCCTGCAAACCAAAATTAGAAGTCTTAATTTTGAATACAAAAATCAGCTGACTCTAATAATTCTTACATTTTTTTAGTCTTTTCAAGAATAAATCTCCATTTCCTAATTAATCATTGTATATGACTGCAGAGATGGAAAAAAATAAAAAGAAAAATTTTAACTAATTAAGTAACTAATGAATTTAGTTATTTTTACTAATAAGTAATCACTTGTAACATGGTTATTTTCCATCAAAATGAATGATATGATATGAGGGCTGAAAGTAATGAATTAGCCAAACTAATAATTTACTATATGCCTTCTTATTGTCAGCCTGCAATGTAATTTTATATGCAAGGAATTACTTGTCATCTTGATTTTATTAACTATGATGTAATATAGTCAGATTTCTGCAAAGTTGCCATGTATTTCTTCCTCCAATTTTTAAGACTGCAGGTTCAGGTACCATTGATCTTTTCAGTTTTACCAGTTACTAAAAATAACGCCACTGACACTTAATATTTATATTTCAATTCCTAAAGTATTTAAATTTTAAATAAATAATATAATTTATATCTATGAATGATTATATAAAGTATATAACTATTATATGTTAACATGATATCTATATTTAATAATCAAGAATTACTACAAGCAACCTTTAACTACTATTGTACTTGTCAAAATAAAATTCCCTAATTTTCCCTTTGATGTTTCAAAGAAGTGAAACTTCTTACATGGAATTTCTGAGAATGATCGAGAAATGATTTTATGTATCAATGAAAGAATTGGAAATGTTTTATACACTAGGAAAAAGGAAACATGCATCAGACACTTTTTAAAAATATGGATAGTAACTGGATTAAGTTAATTTCACGATTATTACATTATGCTAATTATATAATTATTGTGCTAATTATATAATTAAGTGTATTATGCTATTTACATAATTGCATAATACCTTTGAAATACTTAAAAGCAAAATTATTCTTCATGGCATTCATGTTTGTTTAAATACTAGAATATTATTTGAGTCCTGAATCATGCAAAAAGGTATTTTTTTTTATGATTTTTGAAAACATGTGTTTGGATTTCAGGTATATATGATAATGATTCCTGAATATTCATGTGTTTTCCCATATTCTAACTCCCCTAACTACAGGGGAGTTAGAGTATGATTATTTCTGGTCAATGGTCAGTGAACAGAATTGGCACTTGTCACTTTTGGGGCAATGGTGCATTTAAGATCTTGCAGCTCTCGGGCCAGCCAAGTGGCGTGGTGGTTGGGAAGCCAGCAGCCCTGGTGCGGTCCCACATATGAGGGCCAGTGACACTGCCCTCAAAAAAAAAAAAATGAAATAAGATCTTGCAGCTCTCTATTCCTCTACTCTGGTGACCTGAAACCACATCATTATTAAAATGTAGCTACAACTTGTGTCCTTCAGTGACTGGTGAAGCTGATTTCCAGTCTTCAGTCATGCATTTCTGTGTAAGAAATGAGCAAAAACTGTAATGTTTTGGGAAGTAATGCTACTGAGATTTTCTGTATATTCTTGTTGTATCTAACCTTAATGATATAAACCAAATTAAAATTCAGTGACTTTACACACACACACACACCACACACACTCACACACTCATCTTTTCTAGTTCTCCTGATAGTCTATCAATAACCTTGTGCAATATTCATATTAATCTTGGAAAAATGAAACCCAATGCTTATATTATAAGCTCTTCCACTGGCTATTTTTCCCCAGAATTGTCTTATGAGGTCTGACAATTAAGTTCACAACGTCATCCTAGAAAAAGTGTTACATACTTCATTGCTGAATATCACTATGGTCACCTTTGAAGTACTCCCCTTGGGAAGCTATACACCAATGCCAGAGCCTAGTCCACCCTTCCAAGCAATTTTGGAACTCTTTCTCTGGAATGTTCATCAGAGCTGTCATTGTATTACCCTTGATGTCCTGAATGTCATCAAAATGTCTTCCTTTCAATATTTCTTTATCTTTGGGTAAAGAAAGAAGTAATTGGGGACCAGATCAGGAGAGTAAAGAGGGTGTTCCAATACAGTTATTTCTTTACTGACTAAAAACTCTCACATACAGTGCTGCGTGAGCTGGTACATTGTAGTGATGCAAGAGCCATGAATTGTTGGCAAAAAGTTCAGGTTGTATAATGTTTTCACGTAGCCTTTTTAGCACTTCTAAATGGTAAACTTGGTTAACTGTTTGTCCAGTTGGTACAAATTCATAATGAATAACTCCCTGATATCAAAAAAGGTTAGCAACATTGCAATAAATCCACGAACTTAATTGTCTGACCTAATATGTTTCCAAAATTTGGAGGGAGTAGAATTAGATATATCAGGTTGTCGGAAAAATCATGACATATTTTTTCCATATTTATTGTTGTAAAACTGCATCATGGCTTTTCCAACAACCCAATATAATATTATTATGTGTTTTATTTACCCTCTTGTCATTTAAATACATGAAAGTGTACAGTTTCTATTTAACCTAATTTGGATATTAATAATTATTTAGCAGTCTATGGAAAGTGATTAAAATTCAGCATTAAATAGTTTAAGAAAATGTATTTAATTGTTTTAACAATAGAGAAGAAAAGAGGTAGATTTAGACACTATCATTGTTTTTCCACTCCTACTTCCAAGCATTGCATTTCACTTATGTTATATTACTTTTCCCCAGCTGTTAATGGACTTCCTTCATTGAGAGGAGAAGGTGAATGAATCCACAGCAGCTACAGGCTTCCATTAAATTGTGATTAAAGATAGATGCTGTTGTGTAAACAGAACTGCCATGAAACACACATGGAATATGACTACTCTCACCAGAAACTGGTAGACAAAAAAAAAATCAGCTGTCAACTGTAGGTCTATAGATCTTAAAAGGGCTAACAATTTTAATGAAAGTTGGTCAGGGATGTTCCTACTAAGAGCTAATTAAGGCTCTTAATTAGCTAATTTGCTCTTATGAGATGTTTGAATGCATTCTGTGAGCTGAAACTGAGTTGACAAAAAAGAAATGAGAGAGAAATCTTGGTATCCTAGTATGTCTGAGGAGGAAAAATATAGAAATTGATTTTCAATAGTGCTTTATTTTAGTTTTAAGGGTAGCTTGAATGACCTTAACAATAGGAATAAGTATTTCTTTTATTTTAAATTTATTGCTTGTATTATTTTTTCATTCAAAACATGGAAGTAAATAGAGGATTTAGAGTGTTGTTGTTGTTGTTGTTTTCTTTCAGTCAAAGATGTCTGATATTTTAATGGCTATTTTAAATTCAGCTAAAAGTTTAATTTGAAGAGAAATTAATTGGTTTTTCAGCGATAATATATACATGTAGTATTTGTTAGAGAACTACCTTGTGGCAAATGACAGACATACTCAATTAAGAAACATGGTTGAATCAAAAAAATAAATATTCTGCTACATAAAATAGAAACTGTAGTTGTCAAAACCCACACACTTTAAATAAGTCTGGCCAATTTTCCTTGTAGAGAGCTTTGAGGGCCATTTTGTCTCTGTGGCAACTACTCAGCTCTGCTAGTGTAGAGTGAATACAGCGATTGATAATACATAAATGAAAGAGCATGGATATATTTCAATAAAAATGTATGTTTGTATACAGATATTCAAACTTTATAAGTATAAATGTGTCACAAATAGTACCCTTTTATTTTATTAACCATTTAAACATACAAACTTCATTTTTAGCTCATTGGCTTCTCTAAATCAGATGGCAGGCCAGATTTAATGTGGAGGCCTAGGTTTCTGACTCTTGTTTTGAAGAAATGGAGATACAAAATTTCTGTGAAGCTGTTATTAAATATATTTTAAGAAACAAATCAGCATAGGATTATAGTGCACAATCTCTCTGTTCTATCCATCTTCAAAGTAATTAGAAAATTGTCTCAGCCTTTAATGGATTGCTGTATAAATCAAACATAGAGTCCTGCAGTTAGGGTTTCCAGAAAAAATATAAGATGTGCAATTAAATTTTTATTTTTGATAAAAATCATATGAATTTTAATTAATTATATGTGAACCAAATATTTCGTATGTCCTACTTACAGTAAAATTTAAATTTAACTAGGTCTCATTTCTTTGTCTCTTAAATCTAGCTACCTTACTTGAAACAGTATTTAACTTTTAATGCATTTAATTGTGTCATCTAGAGAAATGCCTCGCATGGAGGCAAACTTAGCAACTGTTTAAATATTTAGAGTACAATATTTACACATTTGAATACAAAAATGAGAATTAAGAACATGATCAATATAGTAGAATTTCTTCTGGACTTACTAGTAACAGAGCATCTTAGAGAAAGAAGATAAAGTGTTTTTCAAAACTATAATCATCCCCCATCCAAGTACTAACCAGACCCACACCTGCTTCACTTCAGAGATCAGATGAGACCAAGCACATTCAGGGTGTCATTGTCATAGATATATACCAGCAAATAATTTTTGACAAAGGAGACAAAAACATACAATAGACAAAAGAAACCCTCTAAAATAAAGTGTGCTGAGAAAATTGAAAAGCCACATGCAAAATAAACTGTTATCTGTCACCATATAACAAAATTAACTCAAAATGGATCAGAGACATAAATGAGACCTGAAACAAAAATTGCATAGAAGAAAACATAGGTACAAAACTTATAAACCTTGGTCTTAGGGAGGATTTTATGAATTTGATCTCAAAGGCAAGGGAAATAAAAGCAAACATATCTATTGGGACTATACCAGACTAAAAAGCTTCTGCACAGCAAAAGTAACCGTCAACAAAACAAAGCAGCAACCTACAGAAAGGAAGAAGATATGTACAAACAAAACTCTCAATAAGGGACTAATATCCAAAATATATAAAGAACTCATACAACTCAGCAACAAAAAAAAACACAAAAAATGCAGTTAAAAAGTAGGCAGAGATCTGAACAGATACTTCTCCCAAGAAAATAAACAAATGTCCAACAGATATATGAAACAAAATATTCAACTTCACTAGCTATTAGGAAAATGCAAGTCAAAACCACAATGAGATATCACCTCACACCAGTTAGAATAGTTATCATCAACAAGACAAGAAACAAGTGTTGGAGAAGCTGTGGAGGAGATGAATCCTCTTACACTGTTGGTGGGAATGCAAAATGGTGCAGTTGCTATGGAAGGCAGTGTGGAGGTTCCTCAAAAAATTAAGAATAGGGTTGGCCGAGTGGCACGTTGGTTGAGAGTTGGCTTGGGACACCGGCTCTGAGCACCGGGGCCCTGGTTAGGATCCCACATGAGGGCCAGTGACGCTGTGCCCTCTGCAGCTAAGATAGTGAACAGCAGTTCCTCCTGGAGCTGGGCTGCTGTGAGTTTCCCGTGCTGGTGTAGGCTGTAGGCTCTGCTGCAGTGGGCTGCCATGAGTTGCTGTGAGTTATCGTGAGCAGCCATCCGATGGCCGGCGAGTGACTGCCTTGCCTGGGAAGAGCATGGTAATAGAGCCAACATGGGCCAATGGGGCGACATCTTCCACAGCTGGTCCAAGGAGCAAGGGGACAGAAACTTGTCTGTTCCCCTCCCCCAAATCACCAATAAAATCTTAAAAAAAAAAAAAAAAAAAAAGAATAGAATTACCATACAACCAAGCAATTCCTTTTCTGGGTATCTACCCAAAAAACCTGAAAACATTTATCTGTAAAGATATATGTACCCCAACATTCATTGTTACATTATTCACAGTCACCATGACATGGAAAGGAAACTGTAGACAATTGAATAACGAAGGTGTGATTCATATAGACAATGGAATATTATTCTGCCATTAGAAAACATGAAACATTGCCATTTGTGACAACATGGATAGAGCTTGAGACTATCATGCTAAGCGAAATAACTCAGACAGATAAAGACAAGGAGCGAATGATTTTACTCACATGTGGGACATAAAACTGAAAGTAACAAACAAACAAGACGAAGAAACAGAAACTCATAGACACAGACAACAGCTTAGTAGTTACCAGAGGGTAAAGGGAGAGGAGGGTGGTAAGTGAGGGTAAATGGGATCAAATATATGGTGATGGAAAGAGAACTGACTCTGAGTGGTGAACATACAATGTGCTATATACATGATGTCTTACAGAATGGTATGCTTGAAACCTATTTAACTTTACTAACTATTTTCACCCCAATAAACTTTAATTAAAAAAATAATTGGGGCCGGCCGAGTGGCACGGTGGTTAAGCGCTGGCTTGGGAAGCCAGCGGCCCCGGTTTGGGTCCCACATATGAGGGCCAGTGACACTGTCCTCAAGAAAATAAATAAATAAATAAATAAATAAATAATTGTACACTTCACTATATAATTTCATTAACCAACGTCAGCCCAATAAATTTAATTAAAAATAAATAAATGAATAAATAAATAAACCATAATGGTACCCAAAGGGAAAAAAAAACTGAAAATGTCAACAATTTTAAATGTATTAACCATACAAAGAAACATCAAAAAGCACTGTGGCTATGGCTACAGAAACACTAACATGAGAAGATTATATTGAAAGGAAAACATTTTTTTTTTCTGATAATGTCAGTATAAAATACTGATGCACTTTAGTAAGAATCTGAAAACAAATGCATGAATATATAACAAAATATCATCCTGTTTATTTTTAATATTCATAAAATTAACATTAAATTATTGAAACGGGCCTTAAGTTTTATATATATATATATATATATATATATATTTTGACCAATTTTCATGTTGGAAATAATTTTTGAAAATGCTTATTCTTTACAGAATCAATACATCGGTATAAAAATTCATGTTTGAAAATTAGTATAATTTTAATTACATTATTTTTTTTTTTACTCTAAAAATTGTCCTACTTTGAACCGTAAATTATATGGCCATGCTAATCTTTTTCATGCCTTAAACCCAATTTAATCCATCTCTCTTTCATAATCAGAATGGACCAGCTCCTTCTCAGTACTACCCTACCAAGAATATGCATTTTATTTATCTGATTGCCAGTCTTGTCCACTAGATTCCTGAGACCAGAGGATATATTTTATTCATAATTTTATTTCTAGCTCCTAAAACGTCACAGGCAGTATTTCTCAGTATGTATTTATTGAATTGAACTTGAGTCTAGAAATGGAGTTTATTAAGCCTTGTATTTTCATTGTAAATTTATTTTCTGTTTAAATTTCACATTTAAGGTTACACATCTGGGTTTGGTGCAATAACAAGCATACTTGTACATTGTTGGCAATATATTGGATATAATTCTCTTGAATTTTCCTACATAAAGAATTAAAAATCTGGGTTGTCAGAGAAGGTCTGCCCAGCTTCCTTCAGCCCCAGGCAATAGAAAATATCTGGTAACTTTTTTTTTTTTAAGCTTATCATTTGAAAAAAAATGGAGAAACCCTTGATGTTAGTATAGTAAGTTACACTTATATATTTATTGAAATATTGCCTACTTCCAAAATATATTTTTAAAATTTTCCTTAATTATAAAGACTATTTCAAAACTAAAAATTCTGTATGTGTGGCAGTATATCTAGTAAAGTAACACAAATTTTAAAAAAATGTTGATAGCATCTTCTTTGCTTTCAGCTAGTGCCTTCTTACACGTGGTTTCATATTTTCTTCTGCAATCTATACAGACTTTGAGGAGTTACTGTTGATATTGTATGAAATTCATTTTGATCATAAATTTATTTTCATGCCTAACTTATACCTAAGGCAGAACTTCAGCTATTTATCATCATTTCGATGACATGGCGTGATGCATATACTATACTGTCTGTGATAAAAGAAGGAAAATTTTTAAGAAAATAGACAAATTAAATTAGCCATTTAGTTAGAAAATTTAAGTACATATAAATATAAAAACTTTAGCCTATAACAATAAGAACATAAAAATTATACACATTCAAACACACATCTTAAATCTTTTACTTCCCTGCCTATATAGTTTCCTGAAAATTAATATTTTAATATATTCCAATTTAATGGAAAAGATGTAAGAAAGAGTATAATCAATGGACAAATCTATTTTCATTCATTTACAAAGCATTCATTTAATAGCATTTACTGATAAACCAGAGCTTAATCACACAAAGGTAATGATTATATGTAGTAATAGCATTCATTGAGTTCTTACGTGCAAGGAATTATATTGCATTACATTATAGTACACTGAATGTGGTATTTTATTTCTTTCTCAAACAACCCTGTAAACAGGTAATATTTTATCCTCATTTTGTCAATGAAAAAACAGGCATAAAAGACGTTCTTAAAAAAACAGATTTCAATTTTAAATGATACAGCTTAATTCTAATCTTTCTCTCAAATGCATCCTATATATTATTGTTTCCAGATAAGAAAGTGAAATTTTAATTTGATATATTGAAATTAATTGGCTGTATGCTGAAGGAATGCAAATTCCCTTGATTTATACCACAGGATATAAATTAAATTGGCACTTTCTTTAAAGCATTGTGAGGGTTTTGGTTGTTGTTCATCCTTAATTATGTCACTGGTTTTATGTCTTATGATATCTTCAGGTTTTTTCCTACCAATATATATAAACACTTTTGTTATATATTGGTAGGAAAGTAGGGATATGTTAGGCATACTTTACCAGGTAAAGCTGACTTTAAATTGAAATATACAAAATTTAGTTCCAAGTTTCTTTGTCTTCTCTGTCTAAAACACTGTAGTTTCTTAAAATCTTTCAATAAAAATGGTTCTTACTGAACCTCTTGGGCTGGATACTTTCAGGAAGAAATCAGATGCTCCATTATTGTGTCAGGTCCATAGGGAAAAGCCTTTTTTTGACATAATTAGTTCTCTTTTTGCCCTGTGCATATATGACCCTAAGGATATAATAGATAATATTAACAATTTCTTCTCTGGATCCTGAGGGTCCATTCCTCAAAACTGTGCTTGGAAATAAATGTACGCCATTTTAGAAAGAAATATACTTTCTCTATCTCATGTGATTGAAAAAAAAATAAGTGAATTTAACCACTAAAAGCAGAATGGGCAATCATGACAATTAAAATGTGTTTCAATTTTATGTCGAAGTTAATGTAAAACATATTTTTATATAAGAAAAATAGTTTTTGAAACACTGTGTGTTTTGGGACAATCAACATAGCAAAACTTAATAAAAATGTTTGGTTTTATAAATCAGTAACTGCATGATTTTATTTATGTATTTATTTATTTTTATTTTTTTGAGGGCAGTGTCACTGGCCCTCATATGTGGGAACTGAACGGGGGCCGCTGGCTCCCCAAGCCAGCACTTAACCACCACACCCACTTGGCCGGCCCAGTAACTGCCTGATTTTAACAGATTTGCAGTTCTGTGTAGGCATATAATATACTACTCCCTTTGCTTCCATCAGGGATTAGATATGTGTTTAAGTGTGTACAGTAACTGTTATACCAAAAATTCCTTCAGAGCATTTAATTCATTGTTGAATCTATTACCAGCCCCTCAAAGAGTATCTTATACATAATAGAAGTTAAATATCTATTGTTTTGAATAATTTTTTGTTAGTGGAATAGTCTCTTCCCTTTTTTTATAAAGTTCATTGGGGTGACATTGGACAGTAAAATTATATAGTTTCAAGTGTACAATTCTATAATACATCACTATACATCATATTATGTGTTCACCGCCCAAAGTCAGTTCTCCTTCCACCATCATATATTGACCCCCTTCACCCTCATCTACCACCCCCTCCCCACTTACCCTCTGGTAACCACTAAACTGTTCTCTGTGTCTACAAGTTTTTGTTTGTCTTGTTTCTTCCAGTTTTATATGTCACATATGAATGAAGTCATATGGCTCTTGACTTTTCTGTCTGACTTCTTTTGCTTAGCATTATAATATCAAGATCCATCCATGTTGTCGCAAATGGCAGTATTTCATTGTTTCTTATGGCTGAGTAACTAACATTGCATTGTATATATGTACCACATCTTCTTTATCTTCTTTATCCAATCCTCTATCAAAGGACACTTTGGTTGTTTCCATGTCTTGGTCACCATAAATAAAGCTGCAATGAACATGGGGTCCATATAACTCTAGGGACAAACATTTTCAGAATTTTGGGATAGATACCCAGAAGAAGGATTGCTCGGTCATATGGTAATTCAATTCTTTCTTTCTTTCTTTTTTTATTTGTTTGTTTGTTTGTTTTTGAGGGCAGTGTCACTGGCCCTCACATGTGGGACCGAACCGGGGCCGCTGGCTTCCCAAATCAGCGCTTAACCACTGCACCACTCGGCCGGCCCAATTCTTTATTTTTGAGGAAACTCCACAATGTTTTTCAGAGTCGCTGTATCTATTTATATTCCCACCAGCAGTGTAATTTCTACTTGTGTCTTTATCTCTTTTTAATTTCAAATAAAATCGACAAAAATACTTCTTTATAGCATTGATTCTAGGATGAGTTAAAAAGCATATTCTGAAAAGTCAAAGATTATTTGTTCCCTCTATACAGAATAATAAAAAGGGTTAATAGGAAATATCTTTCTGTCATTAACATTAATGCTTTGTGATTAGTAAATTATAATTTGTGCTTTATTATAAGAGTTCTCATAATTTTTTTTGAAGAGGAGTTTATTTGGTATTTTACCAAAGACGTGTCTCAGTCTTATTTTGTCTTTAAAAAATGTTGGGCCCATTTTTTTTTTTTTTGAGGGCAGCGTCACTGGCCCTCATATGTGGGACAGAACCGGGGCTGCTGGCTTCCCAAGCCAGCGCTTAACCACTGTGCCACATAGCCAGCCCAGTTGGGCACATTTTTAATTTGCATGTTGAATTTCTTTTTATTTATTTATTTTTAAAGTTTATTGAGGTGACAATTGTTAGTAAAGTTACATAGATTAACATGTACAATTGTGTAAAACATTATTTATATATCACATTGTATATTCACCACCCAGAGTCAGTTCTCTTTCCATCACTATATATTTGATCCCCTTTAACTTCATCTATCATCCTCTTTCCCCCTTTCCCTCTGGTAACCATTAAACTATTGTCTGTGTCTATAGAGAATCATATGCTTTCACTGATATGTGGTATATAAAACTGAAAACAACAAAAGAACAAGAAAAACAAGTGGAAGTTAAATTTCAATTGATGGTGGAAAATCAGAATCAATAAGCAATCCTGTTAACTGTATTTTTATTCTTGTTGTTTTTTAAAAAATCATAGTAAATTAGTAAAGAGTAGGTATTTTTCAGGGAAGGGCAGGTAGAATGAGGTAATATACTCCTTTAATATTTAATTTTTTTTGTTAAAGAAAATGCTGAGTATGTTTTAAGAGTACAGTGATTTTACAACTTCTCCTAACTCTTCAGAAATGAGTTAGGTGATTTATATTTAATTTGAAATGGACCTTTTCTACCAAAATGTTTCATAGGGTATCGAGATTGATATAATTTTGAAAGAAAGGTACAGTATGGATTCAGGATATTTAGGAATAATAATAGCACTTGTTCATCCTCATGGAAAATTCAATAGTTTGCCTAAAATTGATCTAATTTTCTAGAAGAAAATAGATTTCTCTGGAATCAAATAAATCAGTTTACAATGAATCACCACCATCACCAGCAGCTACAACAGCAGAAAACAAAAACAAAGACAAAAAATAACTCACAAAAAACCAGGAGATTTTGTGCTAGATACATTTTACATATATATTAGCAAATCCAATTGGCATTCTTCATTTACCCAAAAATCTGATGTGCAAATCTGATGAATAAAATATGGTATCCTCTTGTATCCCTTGACAGAAATATGCTTGACTTATTCATATTACAAATTAGGCTTCTGACAGTAAGAGATTATTGTTACCTTCCAGCTAGTTCCTGATAGAAAAAAATTTTTTTTCCATCAGTCAGTACAAAGAATGAGTAACCAAAGACTGGTTACTATTAATGATTTGAAGTGAAGGTCAAGACTCAAAAATGCTTTTTATGGAGTTTTATAGGACGTTAAATATAATGATAAGAACTTTGTATGTATTGTCTTGGTTATGATATCCTATTTCACTGTAAGGAACATACTGTTATTATACCTATTTTAAGGGTGGACATAGTTAAGAATGTTTTGCCTGTATGGTATGTCAAAGGAAAATACAAGATTTAAGCTTTCTAATCCAAGAGTTTTTAATCTTAACATGCAATATTTAATCAGAGAGAAAAACATACTATATTTCTGTGAGGAAAATTTGAAAAATATGATTCTCCAAATGAAACTATGCTATATCTATGCTTTTCCATCACATCCAGACAGAGGTGAAAAACCTTAAATACTCAGCTGACAGCTAATCTTTTGCTATTACTAAAACAGTTTCAAAGATGGATTTAACATCAGTGATTATTGCGCTACCATGCCTGTAGTTTGAATACTATAGACAACTATATCCCCTCAAAAGATAATAAATAAATAAATAATAAATAAATTACAACAAAAAGAAACAAAACTGTCTTTTTTTTTTTTTAACATTTATCTGTTATTCATTTCTCCCTGCCTTCTAATTTGAGTTAATAAGAAAAAAATTTAGGAACTTAAAAGTGCATTTTAAATTGACAACTGAGAACATGTATAGTATAAGTCAATAAACTCATTGAATTTACCCCCAAAGAATCTCTTGTCTTATTGTTTCGTTTTACTGATTTTGATTATAAATTATAACACAAGAATGCATCAACACGAAGGAAGGGACTCTGTCTTGCTTACATATATATCTCCAGATGCTTTTCAGGTGACTTCTACATTGTAATACACAATAATATTTGTTGAATTAAAGTATTTCAACAGTGGTCTACTTCTAATATACTTATTAAGTATTTAACATGCAGGAAAAGAATATATGATTTTAGTATTTCAGACACATTTAAATTAAAAAAAACTGATTTTATTTTAAATAGAAAAAATAGAATCATCTTGAAATAATTTGATTTCCTAATTATTCTATTTAATTTTATGTACTTGATTTGATAGAATTTTAAACTAAAAATAAAATATTAACTTTTAAGTTGAATTTCATTGAAGCATGCACTGAAAGGCTATTTATATGCATTTTAAGTAGTAAATTATTTTAACTTTATTAATAACTCTTCAATATATGTATTTTCTCTTTTTTAAAATAAACTTTATCTTTAGTATAGTGTTAGATTTACTGATAAATTTCAGAGGTAATGCAGGGAATTCTCATATACATCCTACCAAATTTCCTGTATTATAAAACATCTTATATTACTATTACATTTGCTATAATTAATGATACAATATTGCCCATTACTATGTGTTAACTGAAGTCCACACTTCATTTACTTCTTTAGATCTTGCTTAACATCATTTTTATTTTACAGATTTTTTTTTTTTAAAGATTTTATTGGGGAATTGGGGGAGAGGAACAGCGTTGAGAATCGGGAAAGGGGAATAGACAAGTTGCTGTCCTTTTGTTCTTCAGTCTAGTTGCAGAGGACGTTGCTTCACTGGCCCATGTTGGTATTGTCATTGTGCTCTTCCCAGATGATGGATAGATTATCTACACATGTATATTTATTTTATACTTTGGGATATAACCCAATTCCACATTATTTTGTTGTTCAAATTTTTTCAGCTTTGGCATTGGCACTACCAGCTGCAGTTAATCCAAGAAAGTAACAGTAGTGCTTAGAAAAAAATGTGGAAGGCAATAACTGTGACCAAAACTAGGTACCAGTTCCAGGCATGAAAGAATAATTAAGATACTCTAAATCCTGGGGCTCCCTGCAGCACAGGGCCCAGAGTAAGGGTTCCAAATGTCTGGGTTTCTAATTATATAGTTAAGTTTTGATAAAATCCAATATATGTGGTTTTGAACAAAATCACTTGTATGAGATTCAGTTTCCTCATATATTAAAAAGGAATAGTAATATCTGAATTATATAACACTAGAATAGACTCATTGAGAATAATAATGCACTTGATATGCAAGCATTATCAGCTTAAAACATAATTTTACAACTGTAACATACTTTATGTAAGCCTCATGGTAACCACAAATGATAAGCCTGCAGTAGTTACAAAAGGAGTCACAGTATAACTCTACAAAAAATCATCAAATCACAAAAAACAAGACAGGAAGATAGGAAGTAAGGATCCAAGGATATACTGAGCAGTAGAATACAGTTAACAAAATAACAATAGTCATTCCTCACAAATCAGTAATTTCAACATAAATGGATTAAATTACCAATCAAAAGACAAAGAATGGCTGATTGGATTAAAAAACAAAATTCAGTGACATGCTGCCTACAAGAGACAGAGACTTGCTTTAGCTTTAAAGACACACATAGACCCAAGGTGAAGGAGTGGAAAAAGATGGTTCAGGCAAATGGAAAATGAAAACAGAGGTAGCTATACTTATATCAGACAAAATAGACTTTAAGCTAAACATGGTCAAAAGAAACAAAGAAGGTCATTCTATATTGATAAAGGAATTAATCCATCAAGAAGATATAACAATTATAAATATTTGTGGACCACCACATTGCAGCATCTTATATATAAAGCAAATAGTAACAGACTGAAGTGAGAAATAAACATCAATACAATCATAGTTGGGAATAGTAATATCCCACTCTCAACAATATAGATCATCCAGACATTTGATCAATAAGGAGACAGTGGATTTGAAGAACAGCATAGATCACATGGATATAACAGACATATTAAATATTACATCCAGCAACAACACAATATACATTATTTTCAAATGCACACAGAACATTTTGCAAAATAAATGTTAGGACCTGGAAAATTCATACACATGAACATTAAACAACAAACACCTGAACAATAAGTGTATCAAAAAAGCAATCAAAGGAAAAATAAAAAATAATCTTGAGACAGACAGAAATGGAAACACAACATACCAATTATGGGATGCAGCAAAAGCAGTTCTAAGATGGAAATTATAGCAATTAATGCATAACGCCAAAAAAAAAAAAATCTCAAATAAACCATCTTTTACCTCAAAGAACTAGAAAAAAAAAAGAACTATGCCCAAACTTCAAAGAAAGAAGAAAATCTTTGTTAACATTTTCTATTGTTTTCCAGTTCTCCCTTACAAAAATTCCACACTACAACATTTCTAAGGTTATTGTCCTGTACAACTATGCTGTTTTTATTTTTATCCCCGAAAACCACACTAATGGTAAAATTAACAATCTGCCATTTTAACAAGTAGAAATTAACCTTTCATTGGTTGGGGAGGGGATAAATTTACAATCGCAAATACATTTAAGATTTCTTATACGTGTGGCTGATTCAAAACATATTTACGTCTCCTTTCTTTGTAAATTGTACTGGCATTAAAATAATAATAATAATTTACAGCAATGTTTAAAAGGTAGAAAAAGTAGTCTTTCAGAAGATGAGAACAATAAATAACATAAATGATATTATGCAAGCTGTAATGAATTCATGGATGCATAGCAACACAATAAAAGAACTATAATCCTCTAGATGGGAAAATAAGATCTATTAAATATATACCTTTAGAATTTATTCAGAGGATACAAGAAGCTGAGACTTGGAGAAAGAATGAGGTATGGACAGTCCATTACTAAAGACATTAATTATGAGAGACCAATAAAGTCAGCCCCATGGTCTTAGAGTTATTGTTGTCTCTAAGACAGTTAAGTGCTTCATTCTTCGAGTAAGGTTCCCAAAAATATTAAATTACAAGAGAGCTGATGCAATATCAGACTTGTTTATTATCGCAATAACAGCTCATGATAAAATGTTTCCCTGGTTTATTTCATTGTGTCAACCTAGCTAGAACTAATTGCCCAGAATCCCCTTTCTTGTGTAGCTTTGGGTTAACATAGTCTATAAGAAATATTTGCTCATGATTTTGCAGGATGAATGAAGATGCAGCCTTCTTTTTACACACGGAAGGTAAACATACAGCAAAAGGAATTATTGCAGGTCAGTGTTACCTATTTGCCAGCTCTGCTTGTCTGCACAGGAGAGCAGCAGGGTCCACAGCTTCTCCAACTCCTGTCAGATCTTCACTTCAAGTCTTTCTGGATCCTGGGCCAAGAGTTGGTAAGACATCAGCTTTTCCCTGAGGACACCTTAGTCATTAAAGGTGAAGGGTTGAAAAAAGTGACATTACATCTAAATTTCCAATTTGTTCTACCTTCTAGAACCGTTGTGGAGGATCCAGTTTGTCCTTCCTTTCCTATTTGCATCTGATTGCAGCTCCAGACTGCCTGCCCAGTACCAGACAAAGAAACAAAGCCTGATATAACCTTTTAAAATTAGATCCCACAATCAAGTAGTCAAATCCCTATAATAAATGTCTGATTATATATAAATCTCCAGTGTTCTGCTTGAACTATCACTGACATAGCCTAATACTATTTTAAACTTCCAACAAATGTTAATTACATTAAGGAGTAAATCTTTTGGAAGATATTAGTACCTCTTGTTTCTAGAAAGGACTGTCACAGACTATACTCTCAGAAATTATTTTTTGAATCAATGTAAAATAATAAATGATTGACTTAATCAATCAATCAGAATCTCAACAGAAAACACATTAAAGTTAGAAGCAAGGGACCTTGGAAAAGATTGTCATGATTTATTTCTACCTATAATCTCTAAAGAGATTTTTGGACATATAATAAGAGTATGAAATATTGGATTGGAAAATGATAATTATTCAAGGAATGGAATTATTGATGACTATGCTATTTGTCTAGTTTGCTCACTTATTTATGAAAGCATTAGTAAAAGAAAACACTTGAGGCAAAGTATCACATCAGTTCATTTATTATTTATACATGAGAAATGGACATAATTAGATGTTCCCAAAGAAGTACTTATTTTTCTGAAAAACTGTCGATACACTAATTATTGTAAAAGTACAGAGAGCTGTGCCCCCAAACTGGGGATGATACATTATCTATACAAGATAGAAGTTACACTTAAATGAGTCTGATTAAAAATACCTGGAACAGGGCTGGCCGAGTAGCTCATTGGTTAAGAGCTGGCTTGGGACGCCAGCAGCCCCA
Source organism: Aselliscus stoliczkanus (assembly GCA_033961575.1). NCBI lineage: Eukaryota > Metazoa > Chordata > Mammalia > Chiroptera > Hipposideridae > Aselliscus > Aselliscus stoliczkanus. The sequence goes on from CM066728.1 coordinate 189,027,475, forward strand.
GTTCGGATCCCACATGTGAGGGCCAGTGACACTGCCCTCTACAGCTAACAACAGCTCCACCTAGATCTGGGCTGTGTGAGCCCTGGCAACAGTGTAGGCTGCAGCCCCTGCTGCAGTGAGCTGCCAATAGCCAGGGTGAGAGACCAGCAGCCAGAGAACGATCTGCCTCATCCAGGAAGAGCGCAATGACGATACCTACTTGGGCCAGTGAAGCGACGTCCTCCACAACTAGACTGAAGAACAACAAGACAGCAACTTGTCTGTTCCCCTCCCCCAGTTTCCCAGCACTGTTCCCCTCCCTCAATTCTCCAATAAAATCATAAAAAAAAAAAGAAAAAAAGAAAATACCTGGAACAAAGTTTCAGATCAGAATAATATTTGTCCTCATATTTCTTTCAAAATACGTGTAAATGCATCAAGAGATAATGATACAAAACAGTAATAAATGTTGTCCAACTTTTTACTAATAAACACATCAGATTGTAAGTTCTAATATCCTCATTATATAAAATATATATTTCAGATACTATGCTGAAAAAAAAAGTCTGGATAACATTGTTATAATTGATAAAGTACTGTGTTACTATGACAATTCTGGTCTTAAAAAGATCATGAAAAAAATCATGAAAGAAACCTATCATACATGGAAATAAGTTTGTTATGATATATAATTCCACAGGACAATTCTCTCCATTTTAAGTGCAGTTCAAATGATCTTTTTTATTCAATAATATGGGGAGAGTGTATATAAACAAATATATTAATATTAATCCTAAGTGGGAGACCTATATTATCTATCTAAAATATAATATTATGGACAAGCAAACTATATATTAATACAGTAAATACTACTGTACAATAAAACGGTATGAGCTATTGCCACTCATGACAACACAGATGAATATCATAAACATAATATTAAATTATGGAATCCAGCCAAGAAAAGTATATACAATGTGCTTTCAATTATATAAGTTTCAGGCTAATGGGTCTACATTATTAGAAGTGAGACTAGAAATTACCCTTTCTTGGGAATTAATGATTGGAAGGAGACAAAAGAGGACTTCTAGGTTAGTTGTATTACTCTTTCTTTGTGTTGATTTTGTGAAAATCTATTGGAATATAGAATTATTTTTATATATATTTTACTCCAATGCTATATTGAAAATATGTACAAATTGGAGAAAATAACAATCTTGGTCTCACAATACAGCAAAATTGATTCTCAAAAAGTTTAACATATATTTAAAATATTTATTTTCTCTGGACAAATTAAATTTGTAATAAGAGAGATTATTTTGCACCCTTCTTAAAACTATAGACGTATTGAAACAATGAATACCTTTGATCCCCAACACATAATGTTCCAAGATTTAATAACATTTAGATAAGTAGTTCAATAAACCATACCATTTTTCTCTAGGTATATGAATCATAGACACATAGCTCTCACTAGTGAGTGTTTGGTGTCCAAGAGGCTTCTTAATTAATTTGTGGCACAAACATTAAAAAAATATATATATCAAGCAGACAATTTCTAACAGAAGGAGAGATGAAGATTCTTCAGGTAAATCATCATTATTTTTAAAATAATTTTTAACAAAAGATATATATATATAGTAACTCTTACATAATATATATTATTGTAATATATAATTAAATATGCATTCATGCATTATTAATATATCATATATTATTTATATATGTATTATTATATATTAATATGTTATTATAATATATGTATTGTAATTCTTTCTTCTTCTTTGCAGAGACCATGGTGTCTCAAGATGGTACCCTTCTTAACATCATTATAAAACGTCATAATATATTTAACCCATTTACAACCCATTAATCCAAGTCAAAGTGTTTACCTACTAGAGTGAGAGACGTCTAAGGCTACTTGTAGGAGTCCCCTCAACTCCTAAGGGCCTCTCATAGCTAGAGAGAAAAAACAACTCTGTGAAAATACATACAGTACTGGCTAAGTAACTTATGGGGCCCAGTGTAAAGTAAAAATGTGGGCACTCTTGTTCAGATATTATTAAGGACTTCATGATGACAATACCAGAGCATTAAATTAACTGCAGGGCCCTCCAGGTACCGGGCTTGTGGGACTGCAATCATGGCAGCATCCTGATTCCGCCCTGCACAAGTATTTTGGTCCTTACAGCCCGTTCTCCACACATTTTTTTTCTTTTTAAATTCAAAACAGTAATGCTACTATGCAAAATAAGATAAGAGAAAAATGTTGTTATTTTAGGCCCTTAATTTTAGCCAACAATATGTATTGCAACATTTTCTTCACTTAGAACAACTCCTTAATTGTATTATTGTATGTTGTAAGCTAAGGAAATCCTTTATGCTGCTGGGGTTTGGGACATGCGAAGAGCTTAAATGTGTCATCCACTATCCTAAAAAGACAAAAATTGAACAGATACTAACTACATCATTGCTTTCACTGTTAACATATATTTTGCAGTCATAGCCACACCCCATGGTCAATTAAAAGGAAATCAAGAGACTTCCGGTAAAATGGCGGTATAGACAGACGCTGTGCTAACTGCCTCCCAGGATCACACCAAAATTACAAACAAATTATACAGCATTCAACCCTGGAGGTCCCCGGAACACTAGATGAACAGAACCACTAAACGAAGAGCTTAAAGAGGAGGCCACATGGGGTCTGGTAGGATGGGCGGAGATGAGAGAGGGAAGCCCCAGCTGTGGGGAGGCTTCTGCGGTTTGGGGATAGACCTCCAGCCGCATACCAGGCTCACCAGCCCAGAGTTCCTTTGCTGGGAAGAGGAGTTCTAAGATAGCCAGCAGTAAATTAGTGAGGACTCTCTTTACTCAGCTCAGTGAGGCTGGGAGCAGCTGGAGAATCAGTGGGGCCGGTGCACGGGCTTGCTCGCCAGTGAGCACTTGCCTGGTTCCTGGTGGAGGAAGTGGCTGTGTGAGCCAGGCCCGGGAGCCTGCGGGCACCTTTGGTGCAAAGGCTGGAGGTTTTTGGACTATTATTCCCCTGGTGTGGAGCCTGCATATGACTGGTGTAAGGAGGGCGCCATTTTGTCAGGGTTGGGCCCTCCCACAGAGGATCAGGTCTGGGACCTCATTGCTCTGGTGGAATTGGTGAAGAAGTGTGTGTGTGCGTGTGCGCACGCATGCAGCCTTGGATCCCCACCCTCCACCCGGCTTATACTGCATTGCCAGGGAAACGCTGGGCAGTTGCCCTTCAGCTCCAACAGGCAGCTCACTGAGACCTGGGAGTGCTTCAGCCACCGCAGATCCCAGCTCTCCACACTTGCAGACTTGCCAGCCTGGTGATTGGCTGTTGGGCTGCTCGGCCTGATCTGTGAGCGGCTGATTGGGACAGGCTGAGACTGAGAGTTTTCCTGGGAGTATTTGGCAGTGAGCTGTGGGCCTGCCTGATCCAGCCAGGAATCTCCTGGTGATCTATCTAATACATCAAAGCAATCCCAGAGCGACAGCCAGAATGGGGAAACAAAGAAAAATGTCACAAGGAAATGATCAAAAGAAACCCCTAGAAAGGGAATTAAATGAAACAGAGGGATCCAGCCTTTCAGAGAAAGTGTTTAGGACACTGGTGATAAGAATGTTTAACAAACTCAGTGAAGACATAAGGAAGGATAGAGAAATCATAAAAAACAACCAGTTAGAACTAAAGAATACAATAACTGAAATGAAGAACACACTCAAAGGAATCACCAGTAGAGTAGATGAAGCAGAAGAGCGGATCAGCGATTTGGAAGACAAAATAGCAGAAATCACCCAGTTGGCACAGCAAAAAGACCAAAGAATAAAAAACAATGAAAACAGATTAAGAGCCCTATGGTACAAGAAGCAGTGCAACCACCTTCGACTCATAGGAATACCAGAAGGAGAAGAGAAGAAGCAAGGGGTCGAGAATGTATTTGAACAAATAATGACTGAAAACTTCCCTACCCTGGTGAAGGAAATCAACATACATGCCCAGGAAGTGCAGAGGGTTCCAAACAAGCTGAACCCAAACAAGTCCACACCAAGACACATCATGGTTAAAATGGCAAAGGTTAAAGACAGAGACAGAATCCTAGAGGCTGCAAGAGAAAGACAGCAGGTTACATACAAAGGAACTCCTGTTAGACTAACAGCTGACTTGTCTACAGAAACTCTGCAGGCCAGAAGGGAGTGGCAGGAGATATTCAAAGTGACACAAAATAAAGGCCTAAACCAAGATTGCTCTACCTAGCATGGCTATCACTTAAAATTGAAGGCAAAATAAAGAGCTTCTCAGAAAAGAATAAGCTTAAGGAATTCATTACCACCAAGCCAGCATTGCAAGGAATGTTAAAAGGGCTTTTTTTAAACAAAAGAAAGGGGTAAAGAAGCTAACCCAGGAAGACCAGGAATACAAATAACAAAATGGTAATACATAGGCACCTATCAAGAATCATTTTAAATGTGAATGGGCTAAATGCTCCAATCAAAAAACAGAGAGAGGCTGAGTGGATAAGAAAATAGGACACATGTATATGCTGTTTACAGATGGATTAAGATATTTCATGGAAATGGAAATGAGGGGGGAAAAAAGCTGGTGTACCAATACTTATTTTGGACAAAATAGACTTTAAAATGACTACATTAAAAGACAAAGAAGGGCACTATAACCCTAATAAACATCTATGCACCCAACATAGGAACTCCTAATTACATATAACAGATTTTGACAGACATAAAGACAGAGATCAACAGTAACACTATCATAGTAGGGGACTTGAACACCATTGTGACCAATGGACAGACCCTTTAGACAGAAAATCAACACAGTAAGAGGGGCCTTAAATGACATGTTAGACCAGCTGGACTTCGTTGATATTTTTAGAGCATTTCACCCTGAAAAAACAGAATATACATTCTTCTGAAGTACACATGGGACATTTCCCAAGATAGACCATATTAGGCCACAAAACAAGTCTCAGTAAATTTAAGAAGATTGAAGTCATATCAAGCAGATATAAAGGAAAAACTGATGGTTCCTGGCTGGGAGGGAGTGGGGATGAGGGAGAGAGGGAAGGTTTTGGACAGTGTAGGTGGGTGACTACAATGTTGCCGCAAGGATATGGGGGCAGTTATGGGAATGTAATTGATAATGTTGTGAAGAGACTATTATGTTAAGTGAAATAAGTCAGTCAGAGAAAGACAAGTACCATATGATCTCACTTATATGTGGAATCTGAAAAACTGAATGAACAATCAAAGTAAACAGACTCATAGATATAGAGGAAAAACTGAGGGTTGCTAGTTGGGAGGGGGTTGTGAGGATAAGGGGGAAGGGGAAGGGATTGGACAGCATAAATAGACAACTACAATATTGCCACAGGAATGTGAAACACAATTCGGGGAATATAATAATGTTGTAAAAATTTTGAATGGAGTAGAGGCTTGATCACTTCACTGTACACCTGAAGCTGATGTTGTATAATATTGTATGCCAACTGTAACTGAATATACAGATAGTCACGGGATGTGGAGTATGCTGTGGAAGGGAGTCAAAGGAATTGTAATAGATAAGTACGATAGGTAGGAAGGATTTGGGTGGTGAACTGGAGGAGGAGGGTTGTCACTTCGGGGGAAAAAGAGTACAACTATTGCATTGTGTTGTATACCTGAAACTAATAAAAAAAATTTGGATTGACAGTTTAAAAAAAAAAAAAAGAAAGGCAATCAAGAATACTAAGTGCCAAATCTACACTACATGCAGCATGAAAAACCCTGAATTTTTACTTCCTACAACTCTAAATAATCAAGAAAAAGCCAATTAAACAGCACATTGAATGTTTCCTTCTATACCTTCATTATTTTTATAAGCTATTTGTATGAAATAGGTTGAGTTAGTTATAGTAATTCGACCTTTTGACTTTATATAGGATATTGCATATATACGCACATGTGACAAATATATCTATTTATTTTAAAGACATCCATTTTAATTTTGAGTAATACACATATAGTTTAATACCCCTCCTAATTACAATAATGTGTTTCTTTCTTGCATTTTTTTAAAATTTGGAAATCATTTAACGATTATTGCTAAAATCTTTGCTATCTTTTAGCAAATATCTTAGTATTTCCATACTTTGAACTCAATAAAGGTATGGAATGGAGAAATAAGCTTTGTAAGATGTAAATAATTAAGTATTTTAAGTACAGTAATGAATTTTATTGCTTTAGGTTCTGAAATGCACTTATATGCAGTCATTTCAAATGTCTTAAGTGGTCATACAATCCTCTTACTAGGTAAAATAAAAGACAGGCAAAGAACAAAAGCAACACACCACACACTTTGTAACTGCGAAGTGCTGATGGCTTACCATATCTAAATAAATCCCTTGAAAAGTGTCTCAGTGACAGAAAATATATGATCTATTTTGAATTAGTCAGGCCATTTCTTTGTCCATACTCAATAAAAAATAATAATCGTGTGGAACACTGAATTTTAAACAACTAGTAAGATTCCTACTAACCTCATTCAAAGAGCCTCAGCATGGTAATCTAGATTTTTTATGGCTATATTGCAAGTGATCATGAAACCTATGAGTCAGTAGAAATCCTAAAAATAAGCAAATATGATAAAAAATATCTATATTTTACAGAGCAAAAACAGCATGCCCACTTAGCTCTTCCAGGGTTAGTGTCATGAAACGTACGTGGAAGGAAAACAGAATTTCCACTCTTCACATTTCTAAGTAACCAGGAAAACAATCCAGTTAAACTGCACATTATTTACATCTATAACTTCATGACCTTTAAAAGTTATTTATAGAAGATTTAGTTAGTAACAGGAGCTAGCCCCTTTGACTTTCTACAGAATACCACATTTGCTCCATGTATGCATGTGTCAAATACCTCCAATGCATAGGTCCTATTTAATAACAACACACCAGTGTTCTAGGGAAGCGGGAGAATTTGCAGCTATAGAAGGGCACTGAAAATACGATGTATTCATTTAATCTTTCATTCAATGCTTATTGATCATAGGAATTAAAGTGAGAGTTTAAAATGCATTCCCCATTCCAAGCTTTAATCCTCCAGGGATTTCTAGTTGTCTTCATAATAAAAACTAAACTCTTACATACGGCCTTTCCCTAAGTCACATTACTTTCTGCTCTCACATCTGTATATGATCATCATTGAACCACCTTTTATGATCTAGGAAAGTGTTTTGCTTTTATGTTTTTCTTTATACTGCTCCTTTCCTTTTATCTAGAACACAGGAAGTCCTTCTAGATCTGAGACTGTTTATAACTCAAGTGAAACATTAACTTTCAACTCCCCACTTTTGTACCTCATCCTCTTTCCACTTTGGCTCAATTGGGAAAGTAATTCTCCCTGACACGTGAAATTTCTCAGGCCAACTTCCAACTCTGAACCAGATCCCATCCTGCTCCATCTTCACAGAGCAAACCCTGGGACTAAATAAATGAGCAATTATGAAACACTTAACAAAAAATAAACTTATGGGTATAATGATCCTTTATTTGAAACAGTCAAATGGAGATTTTCTTATGGTATTTGAAGTCTCCTCTTTAGCAATACCCAGTTTGATTTTGCCCTTATTATCTCTGTTGCTTCTAAAAACCCTGTTATTTACTGTGGAGAACTTAAGTTGTAAAGTTGAAAAACAGCTCTTAGCATTGATTTCCAAAGGGAAATTTAGGTTGACATAGGTTAACTTTATTATTATAGTAGTACAGAATAGAAGAATAGATGAACAGATTTTATAATAAATGAGTTATGAGAGAGACAGACAGAGAGAGAGAGAGAGAGAAAGTGAGAGAGAAAGAGAGAGAGGAAGGAAGGACGGAAAGAAAGAAAGAAAGAAAGAAAGAAAGAAAGAAAGAAAGAAAGAAAGAAAGAAAGAAAGAAAGAAAGAAAGAAAGAAGGAAAGAAAGAAGGAGAAAAATAAAGCGAAGGAGGGAAGGAGGGAGGGAGGAAGGAAGGAAGGAAGGATGAAGAAAGAAGTGGGGGAAATGGCATATACAATAATTCAAGAAAGAAAAGATCCCATGGCACTATTTGCCTTTTTTACTCCTTATCTTCACACTAGCACTTATCCTTCTAAATAGAAATACAATTTAAAATACAAATGATTTATGAGAGAGCTTAAGCACCAATAAGACATAAACCAAAAAACACTCTAATCCTGAGAAAAACAAAACATTCCAGGCTTTGTTTTATGAGACTATTAACAAATAGATATCTTGTTCAATTGAAAAAAATCTCCCTCTGAACTTTGTCTCCCAAAGGAATCCGGCCTGGTTTGTGACTTTCTATATTGAAATACCTGACCATTCATTATAGCTTAATTAATTCATATTTTTATTTTCTGATGAAATAGATAGATATATGTACAAATATATGGAAGTAGGCTGCGCTAAAAGGTTCAATGTAGATTTATGTAAATTCATTAGGATTGAATACCATTAAAGCCACGTGTTCAGGACCATTTTATTTATTTATTTATTTATTTATTTATTTTTTTTAATTAAAAAAAAAATTTTTTTTTGTGGGCTGTGTCACTGGCCCTCATATGTGGGACCCGAACCAGGGCCGCTGGCTTCCCAAGCCAGCGCTTAACCACTGTGCCACTCAACCAGCCCAGGACCATTTTAAAGGCCTTTTAGAAAAAATATTTTTAACTTCTAAGGTAGCACCTCAAGGATTGTGTGAAATGGGTCTTCTGAAAAATAATTTGAACATAAAGGTTTGAGTAAAACTATAACTTTTAAAAGTATTTTGTCAATCATATTACAATTTTTAAAATATTTCATGTCAATATTGGATGGCGTGGAATACTGAGGGTTTTTTTTTTTTTTCTTTTTGGTGTAACAGTGCTGCCAAGCTGTCAAGCAAAGGGGAGGCTTTAATTGACTCTTTTTCAAAGTGAAGATATGAAATGTGGATGATATCATTATAATCAGAACTCTCTTTTAATTGGCTCTGGGTCAAGGAGAGAATGCTCTTTCGGGTATTTAGATCAACCCAGTACACATGGCTTATGCAGAGGGCCCTGAAATGTAGTAATCTAACAAAATGTGTTCCAGATATGGACTTGTTTTCCAAGGCCATTCTGTGTTTCAAAAGTTCATTGCTATTTTTTGTCACCATTTTGTTTATATAACAGAGAGATCATTTGCTGACATTTTATACTCTGACCAAATGAAAAAAAAATATTTTATTATAATATGATAAATGTGCATTGAATATTGGTTCATTTTAGTCAATAAGGAGTTAAGTTTCAAATTATAACCTTAGTAGATCAGTAATATATAATGGCCTAGAATTTAAAAAGCATGTAAGAACTGAGGCATAATTATGAAACAGATATCTAATATTATCCCAGGTATTATAAGCACATTAAATGAATTGTTAAATTAGACACAGAGAAACAGAGATATAAATATTAACGCTATAATTTTTTTGCAGGCTTGTCATGAGAATTCCTACAGAACAGATTTCTATCACAGTGCACAGGAATGCTCCATCATTTTCTCCTGGGCTGTGGGGCCTGCCTAATACTTGTTTTCCTACTTAAGCCTTATTATTATTATCTATTACAATGAAAACAGAAATATTGCATGGAAAAACTATAGTCTCTTGAAGCTTACCAAAGCAATTGGATAGACAGTTTATATTTAAGCTGATGGTTAATATTTACTGTGTATATTTGTAGTGAACATTATAACATTATATATTAGTTTATGTGGTTAGAACCTGCTTTTATATGTAAACAAATGCAATATTTGAATTTGCCATGAATTGCCTATTGATTTTAAACATTTATTAACTCTCACTCAGAAGTTAATGCTTCATGTATTTACATTTGGGTGGGGTAGTGTGTGTATTTTACAATTATCCCTATAAACTACTCCCAAATTTAAAAAAAATAAAATCCTTTGGGATTATAATTTGAAGAGGATTACTTTAAAAAAAAAAGAAATGCAATCTCCTGAATGGTATTTTGCACATATCAGTTATTAATATTATATTCAGCCACATATTTCTCTTATTTTTTATTACACTTAAAAACACTATTTTTTTAGACTGTACGAGGTCTGACAATTAATTTGAGAACTTGTTACAACGATGTTATAAACTTTTTTTGATAGCAGAGGGATTATTCATTATGAATTTATACCAACTGGACAAATAGTTAACCAAGTTTACTATTTGGAAGCGCTGAAAAGACTGCATGAAAAAGTTACATGACCTGAACTTTCTCCAACAATTCATGGCTCTTGCATCACAACAATGCACCAGCTCACACAGCACTGTCTGAAGGGAGTTTTTAGACAGTAAACAAATAACTGTATTGGGACACCCTTCCTACTCACCTGATTTGGTCCCCAATTACTTCTTTCTTTACGGTAAGATAAAGGAAATATTGAAAGAAAGACATTCTGATGACATTCAGGACATCAAGGGTAATAGGACAACAGCTCTGATGGCCATTCCAGAAAAGGAGTTCCAAAACTGCTTTGAAAGGTGGACTAGGTGCTGGCATTGGTACATAGCTTCCCAAGGGGAGTGCTTTGAAGGTGACCATGGTGATCATTCAGCAGTGAGGTAGCACTTTTTTTAGGATGTTTGCAAAGTTAATTAACAGACCTCGTATAATGCTGTACAATATACTGAAATTTGGAGTTCTCTAACTTGTAATTCAAGGTTATTTCATATGTAGGATATCTCATTGTGTGTCACAGGTTAGACAGCACTCAGCATGGGATTCAGGACATTATTATAATGATAAGAAGCTAACAAATATTTACGTACTCTAAAGTTTAAAAAGCACTTTCCTATACTTTATATTCAACAATACCATGACATTTAATACATATTATCTGAATTTTACAACTCAGGAAATCGAGGCTCAGAGAGGTTAAGATTCACTCAAGATCACACAACTAATTAATGGAGTGAATATTTTAACCCAGTACTTGCGATAATAAAAAAATATACTCTTTATACTACAGTAAGTTGTCTCAAATTGAAATATGTTAAGACATACAATACATACTTTAACCATACTTAATATTTATATAGAGCTACATATTAGTAAACAATGATTTTGAGGTATAGTAATTGGGGAAACAGAAACATGATCAGTGCAAATGATTTCTCAGGGTCACTGCAAAGTTGTACTGGAGTGTTTGCCATAAAACTCTCATTCTATTTTCCTGTTTATTAGGTTTTGCTCCCTAATACAACATATAGAAAATGAAGGACATTATCATGGATAGTTACTAGATGAAGAGCATGGTTATTAAATTACTTCTCAAATATATTCATTAATGATACTATTTAATTTTATAGTTATGTCTGCTTTTTCAGTTAAAATTAAATTGAATAAGAATATTTGAATGCCAACCTAATAGACATTACTTTAATTGAAGGCCTGAGGGATTAAAAAATAAATTAAAAAAAAAGGGAGAAAAGGGGAAGAAGAAGGGGGAGGAGAACTAGTATATGATGCCTTTGAGGAGTTAGCATTTTGCTTGTGTGACATGCAATAATGGTTGTGGTTGAGTGTACAGCCTCTAGTGTGAGCCTCGATGTGCCACTTACTAGCTATGTGAACTTCGGTCCCGCTTTTGTCTGGTTTCATTGAGAAAAAATCGGCATACATCTCTGTAGAAGTTTAAGGCATACAATATAGTGTTTTGATTTACATATGTTGTGAAATGATTACCACAGTAAGTTCAGCTAACATTCATCTTCTCCTATGTAATAGATACAATAAAAAGAAAAGAAAGGAAAAACAAAAACAAAAACAAATCTCCTTGTGATGAGAACTCTTAAGATTAACTCTTCTAACATTTTCCTATGTATCATACCGGGGTGTTAACCATAGTCATCATGTTGTACATTGCATCCCAATACTTATTTATCTTGTAACTGTAAGTTTGTACCATTTGACCACCTTCCTCCAAGTCCCCTTCCTCCCACCCTCCACTTCTGGTAACCACAAGTCTGATGTCCTTTTCCATGAGTTTATTTTTGTTATGTTTTTAGATTACACATATAAGTGAGAACATATGGTGTCATCACCGGGGTTTTGAGGGGTAGATTTTGGCAGTGAGATACCCAATGTAAAGAAGGCACATGGTAGGGCCAGACGAGTGGCTCAGTTGTTTAAGAGCTCACTCAAGAGTGCGAGCTAGCTTTGAGCAACAGCAGTTTGATGACCAACCCGAGCTGAGCTGCCAACAGGAGGCAGGATGGCTAAGCTAAAAAAAAAAAAAAAAAAAAAAGAAGGCATGCGGAGCTGACATGAGGAGGAGCCAGAGTCTTGAATCAGCAATAGCAACCATTATATAGAGGTTTTGGGGAGGAGAGTACACAGACTGCACATGCTCCCTCTACAAGTGCGAGGCATGTTTACCAAAAGGGCTTATGTAACCGGTGCCTGCACAGCAGGCTTCTGAAGTCAAGGCCGTCTGGCCAGGGGTGGGGCTCCGTGCATCAGTCTGTACACAGCTGGACATTCCCCACCCCATCACAGGACCCTCCACAGTCTGTGCCTGAACGTCCCCGGAGCCCTTTCATATGGTACATGGCTTTCTTTGTCTGACTTATCTCATTTAGTATAATGCCTTCAAGGTGTGTCCATGCTGTTAGAAATGGTAGGATTTCCTAATTTTTATGTTATTAATAAGAATATTACTAATAGTATTATTCAAAAATATATCTGCATCCCATGTTCATAACAGAATTATGTACAATAAACTTGACTATTCTGAGAAGGTTTATTTCTATGGTTAATAAATTCAGTAATATTTTTTCATAAGTGACTATCTTCAGAGTTTAAAAATGGATTCTGCGCTTAAAATTGATATTCGCTTATTCCAAACAATTTTGAAAATACCTTTACAAGAAACTCCTTCCTTTTCCAACCATATAAATAAAATGAATCATACAACCATTCTACCCTGCATCTATTTCTACACTCAGATGCTACATTTTGGCCTTTGTTTCCTCATGTATTATACATCTATACACAACACCTAAGATAGACTAGTAATAATTATTGTTATTCAGCTTCTAAGAGAGCTAAGCGAAGTGATACACTTCTTTGACAGATAGCTTGACATTTTCATGAAGCAACTGTGAAGCCAAATATATTGAGTACATTAGCTTTGTAATCAATAAAATATGACTACGAATAACAAAGTAGGAGATTTCAGTATGTTTGCTGTAGCAAATACCAAGTCATGTAACTGGTTGGGTTTGGATAACAGTGTGGGTTACTTTCAAGGTTAAGTTTTCATTTGTGAGGCTATGATTAAAAGAGAAGATTGGAGGCTGAAGAAATCGTCATTTAGGGTAATCATTGTATATCATACTATGCACAAATTATAAGTGATTATATTAGTCAGGGTTCTCCAGAGAACAGAACCAATAGGATAGATAGATTAGATAGATAGATAGATGATAGATAGATGATAGATAGATAGATAGATAGATAGATAGATAGATATTATAATGAATTGGCTCATTCATTTACGGAGGATAAATTCCACAATTAGCTGTGTGTGTTAGAGGCCCAGGGAGCTGGTGGTGTAATTCTGGGCAAATTCTGAAGGCCTGAGAATGAGAGGAGCCAATAGTATAAGCACAGTCAGAGCACAAAACCCTGAGAACCAGGAGTGCTGATGTCTGAGGGCAGAAGATGAATGTCCCACCTCAAGCAGAAAGCATAAATTCACCCTTTCTCCACTTATTATTCTACTGAGTCCCTCAATGGATTACATGATGCCCACCCACATAGGAGAGGGCTATTCTACTCTCTTCTGGAAATACCCTCACTGCCACACCCAGAAATAATGTTTTACCAGCTATTGGGGCATACTTTACCCCAGAAAGTTAACATGTAAAATTACGCATCACAGTGATATAACAAATATAATGCTATTGGAATTTTTGAAATTACCAAATGGGTCTAGTTTGGAAATTAGTCTTAAGGTCTCAAATATAACTTCATTGAAATTGCAGTAGCTAGTGAATCTTGCTGATTCAAGATACTTGACATTAATCATTTATCCTGCTTTCCAGTAGATATGTAGGGTTCTGGTACTGTTCAGCATGACAGCTCACTTTCTGTGTTTTCCTACTTGAGCCACATATATGAATCATTTTATTTTACTAATTTCTAAGTTATTAATTAAATATTATATTTCACTATTAACTCAGTTTTAATAATTTCATTGTTGGCTATTTGACAAACATTTCCAATTGCATATAATCTTCTCTTATAATCAGTTTAACAGTCTTTTACTACTCTGCAATATTTTGGAATATTATATTATTTACCTTTAGCTTAGATGATCCTTATTAACCATTTAGAATTCTGATTTCCAGAAATGTCTCAGGTAAGTGATTAAGCTTAGGATACCTTCTTCATTTTCTTTTTCTGAAAGTCATGTTTAAATTTTAACAGGGCAGAGAGAAGCTTGCCTCCAATAACTTTAGAAAAGTAATTTCACAGTATGATGCATTAGTATTTTCAGAATTGATTTAGATTCAATAATTCAGTTACTAAGACCTTCAGTCTTGAGTCAGCCCCCACTAGCACTGCCTTTGACCATCACAAATTACAAGTAGTCTATTTACCTGTCAAGTTTAATGTTTCATCATAAATCTCTACCTTGTTAATTCACATGGCCGACCTTGTCCTTTCTCAAAATATTATGGCCTATCTTAACCCCCTATGTTTTTCCTCAGACTCTAGCACATTAATTTTCATTTTTAAAACAACCCTATTCATCTAGAAAAACAAAGATTTTAGTTGGGTGTTGTAGTTTAAATTCTTGCTTCAATTTATTATAGTTCCAAGCCATTCCTTGAATCATTCATGCTAAGGAGGATTACTGTCAAACTGACAGCAGGATTTGTAATGTCAGTAGAGGCAAACTATCAGAAATATGCCATTAGCTGTGTCTTTAATCCCTTTTAAATGAAAGTATAGAAGGAAAGGGGAATTTTAACTCCCAAAAATAAGCAAAGTATACCTTAAATGGTTTGTAATAGTCTTTGTTAACCACTGATTACCAAAATCCAATTGCAATCTTCTCAGTGATTCTAAGGATCTAGATGCTGAAGAATATTATTTGCTATAAATGCCACAAGGAAATGGTATACGAATGAGCAGAAACATAAACATCTGACAGCTATTTTGTGATTAAATTGACTGTAATGTCAATCAAAACACTCTGTAGCCACGTAGGAAAAATAGTCTTCAGTGCCAGTAGGTATTTTAGGGGTTGATTTATCTTGTATTTGCTTCCCTTAGCCAGAAAACTCCATAAGAATTAACTTTCTGAGTTGAAGTAATATCATATCCAGGTGTCCTTATGTTAATGCGATAATCAGTCATCACCACCTTAGATTAATCCATCAACAAAACAGTCACCAAGATGAAAATGGAAAGCAGTCTGGTTAAATTTTATACAATTTTCATGGGGAGAAGAAAGAACTCTAGCGCATGGGTGGTGTGGTGTTTTCTCTGGTGAGTATATACATGTTTGAGACCTGATTCTGATCAATGCAGAGATAGAAGAGGTCACTAAATATCTGAGAAGTCTTGCGTGAAACACTGTTCATTTTAACCCCAGCCTTACCCTCTTTGGGTTCCAATGTTCAGAATTGGTCTTGGAAGCCCATTAGCCTTGAGGGTCATTTTTGACTGTGCTACATTGACTCCAAATTTTTCCCAATTATTTCAGCTTGAATTCAAACCAAGATGTTTTTTACAAACCTACTGAACTAACTCATGCAGCAGAGATCCAACACTGTCAGTTACCAACCTGATCAAGTCTACTAGGAGCAAACTATCCCTGATCTACAAAATCATAGGTAACTAATTTAATATATATGCATGTTTCTGTTTTTTTATGTATATGAATTAAATATATAAACAAATTAGTATACAAAAAAGTGATCCACAGTTAATGTGATATATTCATACATAGATAAAATGATGCAAACTTGAAATAATATATGTAAAATGTTCCTAAATATTGAAAAATATGAAATCATGGTAAATAAAAACCTCTGTCATAAAACTATATATGCAGCTTCATTTGAATTTAGTATCTCTTACAATGTCTAGTACATAGTACTACTCAATGTATATTTCTTGAATTAATAAACATTTTTAAACAGAGATTAATAAAAATAAAACTTCTCATTTATTTATCTATTTTCATCCCTTCATGAGATAGGCAAAAATGAAACAACAGAACAACAATAAATTTTCTCTGGGTGATGAAATTGTAAGTGACTCTAAGGTTATTGTCCCTAGAATTCTGTTATTGTCCAATTTTCCATTTTCTGTAAACTCCACTGATTACATTTATAATTTATCTTCTCTTTCTCTCTCTCTCTCTCTCTCTCTCTCTCTCTCTCTCTCTCTCTCTCTCTCTCTCACACACACACACACACACACACACACACTCTCTCTCTCTCTCTCTCTCTCACAGACACGGATCCACACACATACAATCAAATATTGTCAAATGGAGAGGTATGAGTATACCTCAAGTTGAGGCGTATGGCACAGAAGTACAGATACAAATAAACCTTCCTAGGAAAAACATTAAAAGCAGAGTAGTATAAAGCACCACAATCCGACAGTTCTCTATGTCTCACACTTCAGGTTAGGTGTAGAGAGCCTGCATGCACAGTGGTCAACATTGCGACTGAGAGGTCATCTGCACACGTTATACTCCGCACATAATGTTGCATAAGACACCGTCAATCTGAGACTGAAAATGATATGCTTTTCTGCCCATAAAGCTGCAGGTAGACAATTTACCTAGGTTCTGCTGGATAACTTTTTCTGGTTATCTTTGGGGTCATTCACATGTCTGGTACTAGACCAGGTGGTCTCTGGGAAAATAAAGATAACTGAGCCATGCATTTCTCTTCTTCCAGTGGCCTAGTTTGGATATCATTTTCTATTAGAGTTGAAAAAGTTCAAGAACAGCAAATGGACATGTGAAAAAGCTTCTATGCTTCTTATGATATCACATTTACAATTACCCCTTTGAACAAAGATCCACATGGTTCAGTCAGAGAAACAGGACTCTGTAAGTTATCTGGCAAAGGATACCTATCGAGGGAGGAGTGAAAACCTGGACATTAACATCAATCTACCACAGATATCTATGTAGCAATGCAAGCTTATTAATCTGAGAACTGGCCCTGTTAAAATGGATCATACTTCAGAACCCAGTGATTGTTAGCAACCTCTCTACTTCTCTCAAGCTAACTCAGACTTGCTGAGTCAGATCTACTAAGGTACTAAAAAAGCAGAGTAAATGAGCCTCAGCCTTAGAAATTTCTATCTCCGCTGCCCACCTTTGGTCCATGGGCACTCATTGTACATCTCTGTTGGCTCTGATTAATGACAGGTCATTGACTTTTCCATAGTGATTCCTGGGGATGAGGCATGCAAAATATCCCATAGAGCTGGGTCCTATGGGAAGTAAAGTTTAAACCCATGTCACGAAACTTTTCAACATGGATTGAGAGCTATTTGTCAATACTTGTAACAGAATAATTAAAAAATATATATTCAAACACTTTTGGTCTTACATAATTCTTCTGGTGAATATATATATATATATATATATATTTGCTTTTCCAAAACAATCAGTTCCACAGAGTTGCCAAGATTTCCATTCTGTCTTCATAAGCAACCTATGAGAGCAAAGAAGTGAGGTCATATAACCACTCAAACAAGGTCAATGTCCAATTTTATATGTCTATTATCCTTGATCTAAGTACTATGAAATGTCAATCCATTGATGTCATGTAAATTATTTATAAATGTACTAAAGACAAAGCAGGCAAAAAATGAACTGCCCATTCATCAGTTAAAGTTAAAAAAAGAGAAGTGTCTTCCTCCCTTTGGGGAAAAAATAAACATATAATGTTTTCTTCAAATTTCCTTCACTGTCCTCCTAATTCTAGTGCCTAGGATCTCACTCAACATGGAAGAAGGTATGAACTATGCTGACTAGAACTGCAATGTGTTGACTCCTTGAATTTTTGTAACTGGCAGCCTCCCTACATTTCTTTTTGTGTTGAATGTAGCTAGTGTTCACAAAATCCATGCAAATACTTTTCTTTCTCAAATGTTATCACAGTTTTCTTTATGGTGCTTTTTTTGACCCATTTCCTAAGGAATTTATGTTCATTCACTATGTGGTTCTGGTTAGATGCTAGAAGAAGCTCTAAATATACTATTTTGTTTAAAATTGTCTTTCTTTCTTTTAAAATCAAAACCATCAAGGCTAACAAGCAGAACTAGGTAAAATAGTCTTTGTATTTGCCTGTCCATGAGGAGGTGTATTGTCCACAAGCTCCACTTGGCCAGAATCCTGTTTGTATATGTGTTGCAGGGGAGGAAAGTTGGTGTGTCTCTGAGATGTCTGCTTTAGATACTAAGATGGTGTCAGCAAAGGTGTATATCCACCACCAAATACCTAAAACAAACAAACAATTTGATAGAGAGATGGATTTACTGCTGTATAGGAAATTTCCAACTTGACAGGCTGCTAGTAAGCACAGAAAAGGAGGCTACAGTTCACATCCTGAAGGAAAATTGAATAAATTCACAAGTAAACACACATGCACACAAACAAGCAAACAGCACAAGAATTCATATGCTTTATGGTCAATAAGTGAAGGACTGATAGAATTAAAAGGGTAAGGGAACCTAGTCAAATTGTATCATACCTTGGCTAGTTAAGACAGCATCATAGCAGATGAGCTGGATAAACACACACACACACACACACACACACACACACACACACACACACACGCATTTGATTTGGCTACTCTACTAGAACACAAATTTAGATAAGCCATTATTCACTAACTGAAATATATAAATTACTACCCAGTAACCTAGTAATTTTACTACTAGGTATTTATCCAAGAGAAAAGAAAACTATGTTTACAAAAAGCCATGCTCAAAAATGTATGTGCAGCTTGTATTAGTGTAACAAATTACCAAAAACTGGTTGTTAATCGAGAAGAACTAGAATCATAGAAAATGCTCATTTAAAAGTAGAGAAGGCAGAAAACGAGAGGAAGACAAAAAAGAAACAAAGAACAATAGCAATGGTTTAATGCTATGAATTAGCTGCAATACGAACAATTACATACTTGGTAGAATAGTTAGGATACCTTTTTTTTTTTATTAAAGATTTTATTTGGGAATTGGGGGAGGGGAACAGCTTGGGGAATCGTGGAAGGGGAACAGACAAGTTGCTGTCTTTTTTGTTCTTCAGTCTAGTTGTGGAGGACGTTGCTTTACTGGCCCATGTTGGTATCGTCATTGCGCTCTTCCCAGATGAGGCAGATCAGTCGCCGGCCTCTGGATGTCGCTCACTGCGGCTATTGGCAGCTCACGCTGGCTGCCAGCCTCTCACACTGGCTGCTGGCCACTCACAGTAGCCCATGCAGCCCACTACAGCAGGGGTTGCAGCCCACACCGTTGCCGGGGCTTGCACAACCCAGCTCCAGGTGGAGCTGTTGTTAGCTGTAGAGAGCAGTGTCACTGGCCCTCATATGTGAGATCTGAACCGGGGCTGCTGGCATCCCAAAAACAGCTCTTAACCAATGCGACACTCCACTGGCCTAGGATATCTCAGACAAAGGTAAATTAGCCCGAAGTATAATTGTTTGGCTTGTCCTATCCAAAATGGCCTAATACAGGTATCCAATGCAGGTCAAAATGTTGAAGGAAGTATAGTCAAAGTTGAAATATATAAGGCAATGGACCTGCATATATGGTCATGAATCTGACATGGAGGATAATAGCATCACTTAAGTGACTCTGAAACGATCATCTTTAGTCCCTTTCATATTGGCAGTTAGAACTTTGAGGGGGGGGAGGTCATAAATCGGATAACTAGTGCAATTTGAAGAGAGCTATAGTGGAAGGATAAAAGTGAAGCTGAAAATTTCTTAACTCTCTTTATTCAACACTTTGTAGGAAAACAGGGTTGCCAATCAAAGGAAAACTGTAATCATCTTGCATTCTTTTATTGGTATGTTAATGTGATGTGGAAACTGTGATTTTTTTTTTTGTGAGCTAATTGGAGTTTACTTTAGTGAGATTCAGAGAATATTATTTCAGTAATAATTTTCCATTCTGAAAAGGTTACATTTAATTAGAAATATAAAGATAACTAATTGAAATAATATACTAATCACTTTAAGATGATAAATGATAACATCTTATATACCAAGCATGATTTTATTTAAAAATGTGACCTTGTAGCTTTGGGGCCCACAAAACAGTTATTATAAATTATTTTCAAACAATATCTTTAAGAAATAGAAGAGGGCACAATTTTGTAGACAGGACACAAACAATAAAATAAAATAAAACTTTTGTTCTTCAAGGGCATTTTTACATAAATGAAATTTTAAGCTGCATGTTAGTCATATGTGTGACTATGAACATATGAACATTTTTTCTAGAATATATAAAGATATAAATAACTCAAATAAATATTAGATATACAACTCAAATACAAATGGACAAAATATTTTGAATATATATTTACAAGAGGAATATATAGCCAATAAACACATAGGATGTCCAGCATCATTGGTCACTGGGGAAATTCAAATTAAATCCAAAGTAAGATATTTTTTCTTAGAAGCCAGAATGGCTAAATCTAAAAAGATAAAATTCATGATGTTGTCAAGGACACAGGTCAGACTTTCACATTTGTAATGGAAATGTAAAATGATACAGTCACTTTGGGAAATATTCTGTAGGCATTGTCTGATGAAGTTACACTTAGCTATACCTGGTAACCTAGTCATTCTACTACTAGGTATCTACCCGAGAGAAAAGAAAACTATGTTTACAAAGGGCATGCCCAAAAATGTATGTGCAGCTTGTATTAGTACAAAAAATTACCAAACACTGAACAGCTTAAAATATCTTCCAATTATCATCTCACAGTTGTTGAGTTCAGAAGTGTGGGTAGGCATGAATGGGCTCTCTCCTTAGTGTTTCCCAGGCTGAAATTAAGACCTCGGCCAGGTTATTTTACTTAATGGAGTATCTGGGAAAGAATACACCTAGAGTTTCATTCAGGTTGTCCATAGGCTTCAGTTCTGTGCAGCTATAGCACAAAAACCACCTCCCCCAATTACCTTGCTGGCTGTTACCTGGGGGTTTCATTCAGCTCCTAGAGGCTACTCTTTTGTCTTTGCTTGTGGTCCTTTTCATCTTCAAGCCTAAATATTGTGTCAAATCTTTCTAGTGTTCTGAATCTCTCTGACTTGCTCTTTTGCTACCAGATGGAGAAACTTTCTGCTTTAAAAGAATCATGTGATTACATTAGGCCTACCCAGATAACCTCCTTTTTTGTTAACTCCAGGTCAATTGATTAGTAACCTTAATCACATCTGCAAAATTCTTCTTATCAAGTAATCTTATATAATCATGGCTGTGATATATCACATTCATAATCCCTGGGATTAGAGTAGAAAAACCGGAAGGGGGGTGGTATAGTACCCCCAAACTGGAAACAAAACAAATAGCCTGAAGCCAATGTTTTAGAATTTTGTTATGATAGCATAACAAAATTGTTAAAAACAAATTCTGTTTCAGTTGTCAAATTTTTCATAACAAACAAACACAACGTGTGGTGGATTAAAACAACATCAAACATTTAATTTGGCCATCAATTTGTTATCAGGAACATAGACACAACTTGGGCCAGTTTTAAGGTTTTAATTGGGATGATGCAAACGGTTTGTGTTGGCCAAGCATCTCTGTACATGGTTTATTCAAGTAGATATCATAGAATGTATGATATCTACAAGAAGAGTAAACATTCTTATATGGTAGCTGATAGCTTCAAGAGTTAATAAAGCTAGATACTAGATATGGAACAAGCCTAGAAATTGAAACAATATCATTTCTGCCATATTTTATTGATTACGAGTCTGTTGGCACAGAAGCCCAGAATCAAGAGAGACAGACATATATCCCAACCATCAATGAGTAGAGTATCAAAGAATTTTTAGAAATTGCCTGTTTGTTGACTAAGGTATTTGATATATCAAACTGTTTAAGAAACAAAAATTTAAATTTGTACAGGTAGTTTCAAATATAAAGATTTCAAATTAGGCAATGGTATGATATGGAAATACTTGGAATGAAGTAATCATACCTACAAAAAGGTCATGGAAATCATCAAATCCAAAATTTTTAATGGTGTTAAGTGACGGACAAAACAAACAAAACCACAAACTTTCTTCTAAAGAAAATTACCCTAGTCATTAAGATTCTAGATTTGTTTAATAATCTTGATACAACTTGCTGGTTAATTCAGATAAATTCAATCTTGATTTTTTTTCTGATAGAGTTTACTAAATATTCAATGTCATGCTGCTGTGCTCACATGTACTTTGTAACTACACTTGTCTATAGCTTAATGTGTAGTATAATTAAATCAAAATTGTGATCATGAATATGATAACATATCACGCCTGTAATTACATTATGTGGAAAAGGAGATTTTGCAGATATAATTAAGATTTCTAGTTTTTAGTACATTACAGTTATTTTTACACATAGAAATGAATTTAAGGGCTTCCAGTATTTAGCTGTGTGAACCATTTTTAAAAAGTACATGGAATCTAACTCAATTTTTGTTGTTTGAGACGTCCTTCAAGCCTCAGCATGCCTCTTTCCACTTTTGTGATATCTGGTTGAGCAGATAGGAAAGTCTGGATGCTTCCTACATTGGTGCCAATGGGTAGTTCAAACCACAGGAAACCCAGCTCACACACAATAACCTTGCACTGGCCCAAGCCTCTAAACACAGTAGAAACAGAGGCACAGACCGCAAGCCCCATAATTTACTTACATGAGTTCAAATTCAATCATCAAGGGTGGATGAGAGTCTAATTCCACTTTTGATATTTGACCACTGACCAGTCTCAAGTCTACCTTCCCCCTTTACCACGCATCTGGGCAAGCTGATAAGGAAATCCAGGTGCTCACTCCCTTGACACCAATAGAGAAATTCAAACCAGACAAACCTTTCCAATGTGTGGGAACCCAATTTTGGCCCCAGCCTCTATCACAAAAGAAAAAAAAGTCCTTTTCCCTTCCTTTATTCAAGTCATTTTTATATTAGTCGGCGTGCCTTCCCTACACAACCAGAAAGTCTTGATATGTGAGTAAGAAATCTCTTGGTGCATAGGTAACATCAACCATCTCAGCCTCCAACTTAATTTTGGGTAAAGGGTGGGCCAGTACAGCACTCTGAGTGGCAACCACAAAGCAGAAGTCCTAAGGGGAATAGTTAGATGCCACAAGCTAGTTACTTTAGAGCTGCCCCAAACTACTTCACTAACTGTTATTTTATGCATAGAAATCTACTTATTGTTACAAGATGATGGGGCTGTTAATAAAGCATATTTATTTTCTATGTTACATTGTAGTCAATTTCACAAAGTAATAATTTCTGGTATAGGTATGAAAATTAATAATTGATTAAATCAATATTTATTTAATATATACAGTGCTATATAATAAAAAGATAAACTAATTAAAATAATTAAATTGCATGTTTCTGTCATAAAGTAATTTATAACTCTAAGGGGACATAAAAACTTTACAGAGTTAAACCTGTTATATGCCAGGGCATGAAAGATTTTCAATGTGCTATTCCAAATTGAGATATTCAAATCCTGAAAACACATATTACTGAGGAATTTGAAAATCCTAATTGAATGTGTTTAGATTGAAATTTCTATATTCTAAATAGCTAATGATTTTCCTCTGTGGAAGTTATTCTGGTTCCTTTTTTGTATAAGTCAAACAATTTAGGAAAACTATATTAGTAGAGAAAATCCAAAAGGCAAAAGTAAAGAACGAAATCATACATTTTGAATAGCAAAGGCTCTGCAGTGCATGTGGTAAATGCATTAGATATAAAAGTTTTTATCGAAAATACTAGAAAACAAACCTTAAATAATTAAGTATCTAAAGACGACTCAAATGTTGAATGAATACACTATGGAATAAACATGAACGTGGACAAATTAAAAACAACATTAAAGAGGGCCCGCCGAGTGGTGCATTGGTTAAGAGCTGGTTTGGGATGCCAGCAGCCCCAGTTCGAATCCCACATATGAGGGCCAGTGACACTGCCCTCTACAGCTAACAACAGCTCCACCTGGAGCTGGCCTGTGCGAGCCCTGGGCGACAGTGTAGGCTGCAGCCCCTGCTGCAGTGGGCTGCCCTAGGCTACAGTTAGTGGCTGGCAGCTAATGTGAGTGGCTGGCAGCCAGCGTGAGCTGCCAATAGCCTTGGTGAGCGGCCATCCAGAGGCTGTTGACTGATCAGCCTCATCCGGGAAGAGCGCAATGACGATACAAACATGGGCCAGTGAAGCAACGTCCTCCACAAACTAGACTGAAGAACAAAAAGACAGCAACTTGTCTGTTCCCCTTCCCAGATTCCCCAACGCTGTTCCCCTCCCCCAATTCCCCAATAAAATCTTAAAAAAAACCCACAACATTAAAGATTATTAAAAAGATGAGTGCATAAGTTATGGGTTGAAGATTGAAAAGCTGGAAACAGAGATCTCTATGAGAAGAGTATTTGCAGGGCTTCAGATAACAGAACACTAAATGAGGAAGGGACAATGAATGTGGAAAGGAAAGAGTACATCGGGGAGATTTTACAAATAAATAAACTAGGCGAGCTTTATTCAGTACTTATGGTGCTATTGGTGTATCTATAAGTGATCCTATTTAAATATTAATTCATTGTTATGTGTCCAATTTCATAATTAATCATATAAATGAAGAGAAGCTAGAGCAATTTGCTTTCAAGACATTGTGTCAATTGCCCTGTAAAACAATTTAAATATCTGTGTTAATCATCATACAAATTTTGTCAACAGAGACCTTTTACTCTACTTTCTAAATTAAAAATCCAAATTCCAAAGCCTGTGTTTTGCAAGTGATATGAAATTAGGGGTCAAGTTTTTAGTAAAGGATATGACACTTAATATTCATCAGAATAAAGTCCAGAAAGGAAATTGGTAAATGTGCATCTTGAGACTATGAAAAGTAAATATAAAAGCATAAATCTTATTTTTCTCTACTGCAAAAACTTAGGTAGAAAGAAATATAGTTTGACAGATACATAAATAGAAGGATTTTTCTATTTTGTCTTTCATGATTCAAATGCTTTATTTGATCATTTAAAAAGTACATGAAATAGTTTTATAATATTATAAACTTCAATATATTATACTAAGAACCCTATCTATTATGCCCTTATATTAATTTTATAAGGCCCATATTCATATGTAAGCATACACACACTTTTCATTCTGTGCTTTAAATATCTGATGCTTAATTATATTATGAATTAAAACCCATACTGTAGTCAGTATAGAATAAAAATGCATGTAAAGGCTTATCCAAGTGACTAGCACATAATGGGCACTAAATAAAAAAATCACTAGGTACTATTTTTCTCTATTAATACATTACTATCTCTATGAAAGCAAAAGTTCTGTACCTTTTCACTCACCATTATACCCTAGTACTTGACATAAGACCTAAGTCATAATAGATACAGCATATGTTTTCTAAATGAACACAAATATATATATATATATATATATATATATATATATATATATAACATATTTACTAGCTTTCCAAAAATTGAATTTAGTGTAATTATTTGATAGTATATTGATAGTATATTGAAATAGCAAAATTTAGCATATCCTTTACCATGTCTTTTCAATTAGGCATATTGCTTCACATTTAATTTCAAATCCAATTCTCCAAACATCTCATGTTCTCAGATCACATTTCCAAAGAAAGAAATGGAAGCATAATTTTAACAAATGTGTGAAATTCTTTCAGGAAATTAATGTATGTTGTCTAGTGAGATCTTAAGATAGTTCTGTGAAAAATAAAATATACTGAGCAGAAATTAGATATCTTTGTTGCAAATCAGGTACTTTCACATCGTATTTGGACACAAACAACTCATTTTGGGGGGCTTCCATATCTATATTTGAAAAATAAAGTGACTCAAGTAGTCTATCTCTATATGAAAAATTTTGTATTTCAGCTCAGTACAACTCCATTGTATCCAAGTCAATCTATACCATTTTGATTAAATCCATATCAAATACTGCCAGCCAAAGACATGAAGGAGAAGATATGATTCCAATAAACATGGTCACTGCGCATTCATTTATGTATTGTCTATGAATTTTTTTGTGCTACAATAATAGAACTGAGTAATTATAACAGAGACCATGGGTCCCCCACAGATTAAATATTTCCTATCTGCCCTTGATAGAAAAGATTGCTATTAAGCTTTTTGCTACCTCCTTAATGTACACCATTAAAACAAGCGCCTCCATCCATCTTCATTATACATCCATATACCAGAAGATTTAGATTTAGCATGTCTGGGCCCCAGAGAAATGGATTTTAAATAATGGATACCAAGCCAATTCTGGTATTTCCTTACCTGTTCACCTTTCCCTATCAATACTTCAAAATTACACCTAAATTATAAAATAATCAATCTGGAGAACCATCTGAAGCCTAGCTGAATGGAAGTTTTTTAACTAAGGATATAATGAAGCCACATCAAGACTGGTAGGAGGGGCAGAGACGTGAAACAAGGTAGTCCCACACCTACATGTGGCGGTTGAAAATTGGGAGATATCTCAGCCACAGAGGTTCCCCATGAAGGAGTGAGGAACCCCAGTTCCCCCAAAACAAGAGTTCTGGTGCCAGGAAGAGGAGCCCCCACAACTTCTGGCTGTGAAAAACATGGGGATTCTGACAGTGTGGGTGGGATGGAAGGCTGCAGGAAGCCCAGACATCCTCTAAAAGGGCCTACGCAGACACTCACCCTGGACTCTGGTGGAGGGATGCTGACTTGAGGTGTCACAGACATATGAGGAGAGACTGAGTTGTGTAACCTTGGGGTGAGGGCTGGAGGAACAACCCCCACTTCCCATGCAGCTAGCAAGCAGGCACCATTTTTCCTGTGTTGAGTCCACTCCCACAGGCCAAATCTGAATCTGATTGGTTTGGTGAGCTCTGATGCACCCCACTGCTGATTCACTGAGACCCTGCCTCACCCAACTTACATACCACAGGAGGATTTATCAGTGGCTGAACCTTACAGAAGTTGGCAGATGACAAAGGCCTCAGAGAGTCCACCTTAGGCTACCTTAGACCCAGTACTGGTGGCAGCCATTCTCAGTTCACAGCGTAGCCTCTCTCATGTGCATCCAGATCCAGCACAGGCAGCAACCAACTGTGGATTACCTTGTAGCTCCTACCACATAGTCCCCAGCCAGTGACAGGAAGTGGCTGACCTGAGCCTGCACTGGAGCCTCTCACAAGAGGCCCAGAACCAACATACTTGGAGGCTGGCTTTAGATCACAGCAGAGCACTACCCAATTAGTTCCAAAAGTGGCACATACAAAGGGCAGTCTCAACAGGCACCAGAGCCCACTGGGGTGGTCATTCCCACCCTCTGACATGCCAATAGCAACCAAGGCTCAATTATAACAGGATGGCACACACAACCCACACAAGGGACATTCCTGGAGCACCTGGCTCAGGTGACCAAGGAGACTGTGCCACTGGGGCCCACAGGACCACTATTACTTAAGGCCACCTGTCAAGACTGGGAGACATAGCAGCCCTACCTAATACATAGAAACAAACACAGAGAGGCAGCAAAAATGAAGAAACAAAGAAATACATCCCAAATGAAAGAACAGGAGACAACTCCAAACAAAGAACTAAAAAAAAAAAAAAAAAAAAAAATAGAGACTAGCAACCTACCACAGACAGAGTTCAAAACAATGCTTATAAGGATGTTCAAGGAACTTAGTCACAACTTCAACATAGAGATAACAAGCATAGAAAAGGACATAGAAACCATAAAAAAGAATCAGACAGAAGTGAAGAATACAATAACTGAAATTAAGAATGCACTAGAAGGACTTCCCAGCAGACTAGATGAAGTAGAGGATCAAATCAGCAAGTTGGAAGACAAGGTAGCAGAAAACACCCAATCAGAACAGCAAAAAGAAAAAAAAAAAAAAAAGGAAAAACAATGTGGATAATTTAAGAGGCTTCTGGGAAAACATAAAGTGTAATAAGATTTGCATAACAGGGTTACCAGAAGGAAAAGACAGAAAGCAAAAGATTGAGAATATATTTGAAGAAATAATGACTGAAAACATTCCTAACCTGGCAAAAAAAAAAAAGAATAGACATACAAGCTGAGAGAGTCCCAAAAAGATGAACCCAAACAGTCCCACACCTAGACACATCACATAAAAAATGTCAAAGCTTTGCTCAAGAGTGCGAGCTCTGAGCAGCAGGGGCGCCGGTTCAATTTCCAGCCTGAGCTGAGCTGCCGCTGAGCTGCCAACAGGTGGCAGAATGTCTCAGCTAAAAAAAAGAAAAAGAAAAAGTGAAGAAGGTTAAAGACAAAGAGAGAATCCAAAAAGCAGCAAGAGAAAAGCAGTTAGTAACCTACAAGGGAGCTCCCATAAGACTGTCAGCTAATTTCTCAACAGAAACTTTGCAGGCCAGAAGGGACTGGCACGAATATCCAGTGATGAAAAGCAGGAACCTACAACCAAGAATATGCTACCCAGCAAAGCTATCATTTAAAATTGAAAGACAGATAAAGAATTCCGAGGCAAGAAAAAGCTAAAGGAATTTATGACCTCCAAACCAGTATTACAAGGAATTTTAGATGGATTTCTTTAAAATGAAAAAAAAGAAAGAAAGAAAGAAAGAAACCAAAAATATGAATAATAAAAGGACAATAATTACATATCTATCAATAATTGCCTTCAATGTAAGTGGATTAAATAACCCAGTCAAAAACATAGGTGGCTGAATGGATAAGAAAAGAAAACTCTACATATGCTGCTTATAAGAGCTCACTTCAGTATTAAAGACAAGCTGAAAGTAAAGGGATGGAAAAAGTTATTTCATTAAAATGAAAATGAATAACAAAATAAAACAAAGCTGAAGTAGCAATACTTATATCAAAGTAGACTTTAAAAACAAAGGCTATAACAAGAGACAAAGATGGACCTAGTAATCCCACTTCTGGATAATTCTTCAAAGAAACCCAAAATGCTACTTCAAGAGGATGTGTACATCCATTATGTTCATTGCAGCATTGTCCACAATGGCCAAAACATGGAGGCAGCCTGGATGTCTGTCAATAGAAGAATGGATAACGAGGAGGTGATATATATATATTGATCAGCCAGGGAAGGGAATGGGTTCTTGCCATCTGCAGTGGCATGGATGGATCTGGAGGGTATTGTGCTGCATGGAGTATGTCAGACAGTGAAAGACAGGAGCAATGTGATTTTGCTTATATGTGGAATCTAAAGAATAACATAAACGAACAAATCAGAAACAGACTCATAAATGCAAAGAACACTTTTACGGTTACCAGATGGGAGGAGGGTTGTGGGGATGGGGGAAAAAGGGGAAGGAGATTAAGTACACATTGGTAGTTACAAAATAAGCATGGAGACGTAAAGTAAAACACAAGGAATATAGTCAATAATATGGTAATAACTATGTATAGTGCCGGGTGGATACTAATCAGGGAGATCACTTCTTAAATTATATAAATGCCTAAACATATGCTGTACAACCAAAATTAAAATAATATTGAATGTCAACTGTCAACAAAAAATTTAAAAAGGGGGGGTTAATGAAGGGCAATAAGTGGTCCAAATGTCCAGGTATAAAACAAGTAATTCATGGGGATGTAACATAGAGCATAGGGAATATACTCAATAGTATTGTGAAATCATGGTATCATATAAAATGGTTACTGAACTTATTGTGGTGATCACTTCTTCAGGTATACAAATGTTGAACAACTATTGTGTACAACTGAAACTAATATAATATTATATACTATCTATATTTTTAAGAAAAAAACTGAAAGAAAAAAGAAAGAAAGAAAGAAAGAAAGAAAGAAAGAAAGAAAGAAAAAAGAAAGAAAGAAAAAGAAAGAAAGAAAAGAGAAAGAAAAATGGGAAGAAAGAAAAAGAAAAATGGAAAGAAAGAAAAAGAAACGTGGAAAGGTATTTCTCCAAAGAGGACATACAGTTGGCCAACAGACACATGAAAAGATGCTGAACATCACTAATCATTAGGGAAATGAAAATCAAAACCACAGTGAGATTCCACCTCACATCAGTCAGAATGACTATTATCAAAATGCCAGCAAATAATGTGTTGGTGAAGATGTGAATAGGGAACCCCCATGCACTGTTGGCGAATTGGTTCAGCCCCTATGGAAAAGAGCATGGAGATTCCGCCGAAAGGTAAAAACGAATTACCGTATGATCCATCAATTCCACTTCTGGATATTTGTCCAAAGAAATCCAAAACACTAATTTGAAAAGATACATGCACCCCTATGTTCACTGCAGCATTATTCACAACAGTCTAGATATGGAAGCACCTATGAATGGAAAAAGAAGATGATATATATGGGGATATATATATATATATATATATATATATATATATATATATATATATTTGTTTTACACATGCATACACACACCCAATGTAATATTATGCATTGATATAAAAGAATGAAATCTTGCCATTTATGACATGGATGTTTCTAGAGGGTATTTATTATATTAAATGAAATATGTCAGGCAGAGAAAGGCAAATACCATATGATTTCACTTATAAGTGGAATATTTTTTAAAAATGACCAACAAAATAAAACGAAAACAGACTCAGAAACAGAAACCAAATGTATGGTTACCAGAAGGGAGCATGTCGGGGGATGGGTGAAAAGGGGAAGAGGAATATTGTGATAAGTTTGCACTGTGACAGATGTTTACTAGAATTGTAGGGGTGAGCACAATTCAGGTATAAAAATGTTGAATTACTATATAGTATGCCTGAAACTAATATAATATCATATACCAACTATACTTAAATTAATTTTTTAAATGGAAACATTCACATAAAAATTTAAAACAAAAAATAGGTACACTTTTAATATTTATCAACAGAAATCCCCTGATCAAAAATTTGTTGCAAAAACAGAAGTCTGAAAACACAAAATTAGTCTTTCAAGTGAATAAAATCCTTTCCTAATACCTTAGAGTACAAGATTTAGCAAATTCTCAGTCTCACCTAACCATTGCACACATTCACTCCTATAAACCATGCTTTACCACATATCTTAAATCATATAAGTAGAGTAAATTATGTTGTTTTACTATGCATCTTCTGATTTTGAGAAATGTTTTCCATGCACGTTCCAATATAATGTAGTAAAGTATTGAAATTGAGAGCCATAATTTGAATTACAAATACTAATCCTAATATTCTAAAATTTGTCTTTAATACTCTTTGTAGCTAATCTGTCTGTGAAAGAGATATAAGAACTCTTACTACCTTGTATTAATTATGCATTGACAGTATGTTATTTTTACTGTCCAACTTCCATTTCAATGCAAATTATTGTAATGTACTTATATCTGAAATTTAAAGTATTACATCCAAATTGATCTGTGTGTGTATATATATGCTGGTGATAGTGTTTGTTTGCTTTGTTATTGGTCTCTATATTTCCAATCATCCTGTTTTTGGGAAATTAAATTGAAATGTTTTTAATAGGATCATTACAAAAAAAGAAAACTGGATTCTGAAGAAGAAATAAATATTTCTAGGATAGATGACCTTTTCCTAAAAGCAGGAAGTAAGCAAAATTGATGTTATTTTGTTAGCATTTTCAGAATGATAGAGTTAACCTTTTATGTAAGATGGCAAAACTCTCAGCAGTTTTCATCTTCTCATAATATAGCTAGCTCTAAAGTTTGTCACGTCACAGAACTGACAAAGCAAAGCTGTTACAAATACCTACCATGCTGTGTTTTTTTCCCTGTAAGGATTAGGTGGGGATAGGGAAGCTCAAATTATTCAAATCTCTTTACCATTCATTTTTTCTGCTTTCACTTTTTTCACTCTTTCTCATCCAGATTTGCCTTAGTACCTGCTCTTTAAGTCAAAAATGGTTTATTAAAAATATATTAATTAAAATAAGGGGAAAACATGTAAATTGCTTTGTTAAAGAGATGAATCAGATAATTTAACTAAACATATACAATTATATACATATGTACATTCACATTTACAAACACATGCTTTTCATTATGTGTATTTCTATGGTCCTTATCAAAATCTTAACTTCAGGAAGACTATAATAAAACCATGATGAGAGACAACCAAGAAATGATTTACTCGTAACAAAGAAAGTAGGACAAAAGTAATATAGTAAAGAAGGAACTTTAGTTTTCTGTCGCAGGCTGACATTTTTGATTAGCATACACTGAGAGGGAAATTTAATGAATTATAGAACTCTCAAGTTTCAGTGGGGAAAAAAAACAAAAACAAAAACCTTTGTACTCCAAAAGAGATTAACTGTTTTTCTTTTTCCTGACATTTACCTCTCCAGTCTCTCTACTCTCTAAAAAAAAAAAAAAAAAAAAAAAAAATCAATGAGTGAAATGGAAGCTATCCTGAAGAACTCTTCTACAACACTTAGAGGCGTGCTACTTAGAGACCTGTTTCTTAGCACTCCATCATTGCTGATAGGGTAGAGCTCAATCATAATTTTCTACTAACTATGTTAGGGAGGACAGGAAATATCATCTACATTTGAATATTCTGGTCTGTTTTTCTTAACACTTGAATAAAGTTTTAAGGTTCTTTTTTATGTGTTGAATATTGATTCTAAATCTTCAGATATCCAGAGTATTTTGGTTGCTTCAAATGAGACAATTTTGAGGTAAAATGTATCTATTTATGTAATTCAATTCAACTGTGGACACAGATGTCCTGCACTTCCAGAAGTCTTTCTTGAACTCTCTCTAATGTGTGTATGGTTTGTAATCCTCCTTGCTTCTTAGCACAAAGAGCCATAGTGTGTGTTTCAGTAGTTTCAAACAGTCCTGTACTATAGTGCATACAACAAAATGTTAACCAACTCTCATTCCCACATTGTTTAACAAATATATTAATATTATAAAATTTTAAATATACCAATTTGAAGCTAAAGTACTTGAATTTTAAGAAAATAGAATTTAATTATTTTAAATAATCATAAATAAAGGGTTTAGCAGTTTCTAGGGTCTTCTTTGAAAAAATATTATGAAAAAATATTTTTTTTAATTGAGAGCAATTGACAAATAACATTATATTAGACTTAGGTGTACAACATAATGACTCAATGTTTGTGTATATTGCAAAATGATGAGCATAATAAATCTAGTTAACATCCATTACCAAAAATATTATTAAAGTTGCATGTCTCCCTGGTGTGTTCATAAGGAAGAATGTCATTTTCAACTATAAATTATACCAAATTATTGAGGCAAAATTAAACAGGAATAAATTAAATTCAGATAAAAATTAAATGTTTTCCTAAGAAAAATATTATTTATCCCCATTTGAAATAACTTCCTTTTGATGACCATCTATGTTCTCTTAGTTTTTATGTTGTCATTGTGCCTTATTCAGTCACAAATAAATTTTCATTATGATGAACAAACAGTAAATAAAAACGAAATTTAGTAATTCTGAATAATTTCTCTATCAGTTAAGACAAAATGTAAGAATGATGGTCATTAATATATTTTCATCTTATGAAGGTATTTCTATAAGAAATCTCAGAGTTGCTGACTCTAGAAGAGAAATCTGATGGGATTTGCTGGGAGGGGGAGAGAAAGACAGAATACCTGGCAGACTGACAATGGTGTATTTTGGAGTTACTGATAATGTACAATATAGATAAGTTAATTGTTTTGTTATACTTTGTAGAGTATATCTGAGGACAATTATATTAAAGACTTTTTTTAAGTTTAAAACATTGTAAACCAACAGGTGAAGCAAAATCTTAAAGAGTCCTGAAATAATTAATTTCAACTCAATACAGGTAATCATATTTTCCATAGACAGAGATGTTAAGCTATATAGAGTCAGTGAATTGCCTACTAACATAAAAAATGAACAACCAGAAAATGGGTAGGAAGCACTCTCTGGCATCAATGGCTGTGTATATACTCATGTGAAAGGAAGACGAGAGAGAGAGAGACTATTATACAGAGAGTAGCCGAGAAAATGTATTAGGTACTCACATTCTTACAATAACATATACATGATTCATAAATACCAGGCTGTTGTTAATGTTAACTTCATCCAATACTGTCTGGGTATTCTCAAGGAATTTCTCCATCTACCTCTCATATATAATATTCTATATCTTTACATCATCTTTTAAGACTTTTGGTAAAGTTTTCAATAATGTCATTTTTAACTACTTAAAACAAAACAGAAAAGAATAAGATGACAATAACTACCTACCTATCAATAATTACTTTAAATGTACATAGATTAAATGCTCCAATCAAAAGGTGAATGGATAAGAAGACATGATACATATATATACAATGGAATATTACTCGGCCATTAAAAAATGATATCTTACCATTTGCTACAACATGGATGGACCTACAGGTATTATGGTAAGTGAAATAAGTCAGAGAAAACAAATGCCATATGATTTTACTTATATGTGGACTCTAAAAAACAAAACAAACAAATAAAATGAAACAAGTAAGCATCTTCTGATCATAATTTCTTCAACCATTGTAACAGTACAAAGATAATGTTTTCCACCACCCACCAATACAGACATGGGACTCCATTTCAAAGATAATAGGGCCTGATTAATGATGTCCATGCATTGAATACAAATAGACCTAAAGTTTAATTTCCTAGGACTTTGGCAGAGATTCAATTTGTCACTGACAAACTTTCCTCATTCAGGCACCAAAGGTTCGTTCACCTTGTGGCTACATTATCCTCAAGAGCCTTGTTATTTTCTATACCCAGCTATCTAAGAAGGAAAAAGTATAAAAGCCCAAACATGGGAAACTTCAATGTGACAAGCCTGGAGGCACATGTCTCGTCCACTCTAATTCCATTACTGAAAATTCAGGTAGATGGCCATACCCAAGGGCAAAAGAGGCTGGGAAATGTTTAGCTCAATACCCCATGGAAATGGAGAATTTTTTTGTGGACAGTTAGCAGTATCTTCCAAAGGTTCTGCATTAAACCCTATAATAAGTATACAAAGTAAAGAATCCATATTGTTATGACTCTTAATAATTGTGAATGTCTCATATTTTAACTTCGCTGACTGTTAGCAAAGTACTACTTTTTTTTTGCATTTTCTCCATAACTCATCCACCCAATCCCTGCAAAATATAGGTAATATATGTTCACTGTTTAACTGAAGTAAACTAGAAATAGAGTTCAAATTTTTTCACTGTACATACACAAACACCATTTTGGGGTGGTATAATTCATTCCTAGAGACACTTTCCTAGAAAATATAGAATAATTAGGCTTGTTCTAGTTCTCATAAAAAAACTAAGGATAATTACAGTGGGTCTAGCGATGTGATGATATAGTGATCAAGAGAAAAATGAATGGGAAATAGGGTGATAAAATATGGCAAGACCAATAAATATTCTTCTAAAAGAGTTTGTCATACAAAATTTATGGAAGAATTGTGTGTATTGCTTTCAGCAAAATATTATAGAGGTTTTATAAAACAAACAAAAAAACCCCTAGAATTCTTCCAGTGCACTTTAAGTATTTGGCTGATGTACTAATGTGGTTTATGGCTCTGTATGTATGCCTAGTTGAATGTACATAATTCAAAAACTAGTCTTGATATTCAAAGATAGTCATAATTAATGAAATTGTGCTTGAACCATTTTCTAATTCTATGAAGAAAGTTTTGGAAATAATCTCTGGTTAACACAAATATGCCAAACACTCACTGAAGTTTTATACTTTCTGGTAGTACTGTCATTATGTTTAATTATGTTCCTTTATATTTTCTAAAACAAAATTTGTAGTTTAAATTCATATGAAAAACATCACATATTGAAAAATAAAATAAAACAATTCTGATCTTGAAAACATTATTTCTTGCAGTATCTCTTTACATACATTTACTGATATAACATTTCAAATTCTTTATGAGTTTTTAACTGTTCATAAATGTTTGAAAAGAGCATATTTATATAAAAATAGGAAATGTGATGTTTAATTTCCTTTGTTTTTTAATATGCAGAATAATTTGACTAAAACAGAATGAATGATGTTTTCTTACGTAAATAAATGGAAATATATCTGAAATCTCACAGTGATAGTCTTAAAACAATCCTTATGAGAAGGATGACAAAATACTGCCTCCTCTTTCCTCCTCTCTTGCCCCTGGGAGGCAGCTCTGGTGATAGCAGATGTGAATCAGGAGGGTAGGGTCAAGAAGACCCCATCTTCCCATTACTGGCCTGGGGCCTGGGGAATGATTTATCCTCTCCAGTCTTAGTTTATTCATCTTCACCATAAGCGCAGGGTGGCCCCAGTTCACAGAGCCCTATGAGATTCGGTTAGCTCTCAGTCTGTGCTCGTAGCATCAGCCCCAGCCGGACCTGGGAGCTTGTCAGAAACGCCAATTCTCCAGCCCACCCAGACCCACCCAAAGAGGATTCGGTGGGGGGGGGGCATAAATTTGTATTTTAAGGAGCACTCCAGATGACTTCTGATGCACCCTCAGAATTGTGACACACACCTGGAACTGAGAAAAGAGGCTTTAAAGAGCCTGGTTAACCAGCAGCCCCCACCAGCGGCCACTGGGTCCAGATGTTTAAGGCCCCTTTAAGCAAAGGATACAATCATTTGCCTATTTGAAGGCGATTTCTGCCTCAGTTTCTCCAGCTTTTCAAGTTGTTTGATCTCGTTATTATGGACATGTTTGAATTTCTAGATCTAGGCCTAAAGGAAGGAGGGATGTTTCCTGGGGATCCAACCTGAGACGCTACTCACTCCACAATGCCCTGCCTCACCCACGTCTGCTTTATCTGTGTCCCATAGAGTTTCAGAGGGTTGATGACCTTGGTATTCAGCCTCTTGACCTGGGGACTACAGATATGCAGAGAATCAGAGTGGACATAGCCAGGAAGATGCCTGGAGACTATATAGCCTCCACCCTGCATTTACAGAGTGCCATCTACATGGAACTTCATGGCAGGAGCCTGTTCAGGGAGGCACCAGGTGCCTTCCCTCATTTCAGGGAGGCTTGGCCTACCTCAGGAGTCCACCTCCCAAGGGCTCAGGCAATGCATTTCATATTGATGAGCTTCGTTGTATCGCCTTTAAAATGAGTATAGTGCCTGCACCCTCCCAGGGGGTTCATGACAGCTCCAGGGGACCCATCAGTATTTCATTTCTCCAAGCTGTTTTAGGATGTTGCTGGAAGGCTAGCTAGAACCCGCTTAGAACACGGAACAGCCTGGGATTCGCAGTAGGGGCGACCGAGATGCTCTGAGCCACTGCCTATATGCCAAGACTAATACTAGACACTTTAAAAAACAGTATCAGTAATAGTAATTAAAAATATATCTTCCTAAGGGCCGGCCAAGTGGTTCAGATGATTAAGAGCTCGCTCAAGAGTGCGAGCTGAGCTCTGAGCAATAGCAGTTGGATGCCCAGCCCGAGCTGAGCTGCCACTGAGCTGCCAACAGGTGGCAGGATGGCTCAGCTAAAAAAAAAAAAAAAAAAAAAAATATATATATATATATATATATATATATATATATATATATATATCCCTAAATACATAAAAAATATAAATATAAATCCATAGTTCTGGCCTTGATTGTGTAAAGTCATAGAGAAGAAATGTAAACATTTCAGGTGTGAATAGAATAAATTTCTTTCATCAGTCATGTAGTTTACAGTAGTAATCTTTTCTTTATAAAGTTGGATAGAACTCAGTCCATAAGTGGTAAAATCTTGGTCTCTTCCAAACTATTGTTATGTGTATAACAAGTGATTTGACATAAAATGGTTTAAAATAGATGTATATATGTTTAGTGAAAAAAACAACAACCATATGATAACATCCTTGCCTTTAAACAGTTTGCAAGCCAGCTAAAAGAAATAAAGGCCATATGATAAATTGCCAAACGTGTGGTTGAAGCAATAGAAGTTCATTATAGGATTCATACTGTTCTAATGGATCTACTTTACAGTCCACTTCTAATTTATTTTATCTTATATAACCTTATAAAATATGTTTCTGTGTCCTTTGTCAGCAACATGTTTTTAAGAAGTTCACAATACAACAACATGGATG
This sequence comes from Aselliscus stoliczkanus, assembly GCA_033961575.1. Lineage (NCBI taxonomy): Eukaryota > Metazoa > Chordata > Mammalia > Chiroptera > Hipposideridae > Aselliscus > Aselliscus stoliczkanus. Next base: position 189,065,880 of record CM066728.1, read on the forward strand.
GATCTTGAGTTATGTTAAGCGAAATATCAGACAGAAAAAGTCAAGAACCGTATGACTTCACTCGTATGTGGCATACAAAACTAAAGACACAGATGAATAAGACAAACAAAGAAACAAAACTCACAAATTCAGACAACAGTTTAGTGGGAAAGATGGGAGGGGAGACGTAGGAGGTTAAAGGGGTCAAATATATGGTAATGAAAGAAGAATTGACTCTAGATGGTGAACACACAATATATAGATGATGCATTATAGAATTGTACACTTGAAACCTATATAATTTTACTAACCAATGTCACCTCAATAAATAAAAATTAAATACTAAATAAATAAGAAGCATGAGATGTTTCTTTGATTTTAACTTAAAAGAAGTTCATGTCAATGAAAATCCGCAGATGTCCTCTTTAATAATTCTATAGTTTTAAGAAAATTAATTTTATTCAAACATCATAACCACTTCTTATTTGACATGATCAAACTCTTGACACTATATCAGTGACTTTTACCATGTCAAGAAATTATACATTACGATAGTTTATCTAGATTGTTGGTGGACAGAGATAGGCCAGAAGATGAATCATTTGAAAAAGCATAGTCAACAGTTATATATTTTTATAAATGCAAACTGTGAAATACAAGGAGTTTAAAATATTCTGAACTAGTAGGGATGCACTAATGGAAAAATTGAAATAATAGGGATGCACTAATGGAAAAATTGAAATAATGAAAGGAATATTGTATATTATGAACAATTTTTCTTTACACTCTAGATTGAGGTTTCCCGGATAAACTATTAGATACCAGTTAAATTTTAATTTCAGATAAACAACAAACTATTTTTTCACTACAAGTATGCTCCACATATTGCATGGGACATACTTATATTTTTAAAAAGTCTGTTATAGAAACTTCCAATTTTTCTAATCTGGTACAGGGACACACAATCCTTAGAAAGTAAAATAATGTACAAAAACAAAACAAACAAAACCTAGGGACATATAGTCTTTTTCACCATTTGGGATGTTTTCTATTTCAGAGAGGAATATATGTCATATATTATGTAACACCTCACGGTGTTCTTAGGGGCAGTAAACATGAACATGAATACTAAGTGGATTAAATACATGTCTACATTTATAAAAAGAGTGAGGTCCATTCAGATTTTGCCACCAAATGAGATTTAGCTACTAAAGCTATGCAGAAACTTTACATTTTGAGGACTCAGAGAGATTGTGAATTGAAGATAAATGGTTGTAACATGCAGACGATTTAATGGTGCAATTTCCATCTTTCTGTTATTTAAGCATCACTTCTCAGAAATATGTTAGTTTCTTAGTCTCTCTGTTTCCTTATGTTTCTTCCTTTGCTGAAGACGTTGTTTTCTTCCCCCAAAGATGGGATGTACAGTTGCTGCTTTGAACATAGAGCAGAGAATATTTTTTCCTCTCACATACATGAGTCTCATGGTTCTTTTGTCAAACCTAGAAATTCTATGATCTGACCCAATCCTCTGTTTCTCAGCTGGTGGGCAGGGGGAGGAGGGAGAGAATGACTAGGTATTTATTTATGAAAAAAATTCAATTTACTATTGGGAATGCAGGTAAGGTCAGTTACTAAGTAACAGGCAATAGTTCAATGTGACTGTGAATACTACAATTTGTCATGCTTACTACTTTGTCCTATGACCTCTGAAAGTTACTTAACTCTTCTCTTAATTGGCCATTGTCTAATTCAGGTAAATACTGTAAAGTGATAATAAGCTAAGAGTCTTCTGCATTCAATACCGAAGAAACCTACACCTTCTTTGTCAAGTGGGCAAGAAGTGCATATTTTCCATCTTCCAACTGACACTTAAATTATTAGATATAAAATTTCCAACAATTGAATATAATTGACTGCTATCAGATATAAAGTAGACGAGTATAAGGTTTTATTAAAGTTAAGAAATATTTCCTTCCTTTAATATCCAGGAAACTACCCTCACCATGTTCTCCCCCTCTTTCTCTATTTACTCATTTCCTCTATCCTTAATTAGTATTTCTCTTCTAACCAACTTTTTAAATTTTGATAGACTCCAGAATTACAGTGGTGATTCATTTATCTTTTGCTCCAAACTTTTCTATCTGATCCAATCTATCCTGAGAAACACACCAATATTTTCAATTGTATTCTGCTAATGTTATTGTGAATATCACCTTGTGACTCAGAACACTTCATTGTTCTGGGAGTCTTTCTCAATTTTCTCTTCCTTACCCCAAAAGTCTAAGAAATGACGCCTGAAAAGTCACGCTATGTGATGAATTCAATAAAGGTGCTAACTTTAGAAAGAGCAATATTATAAGAGGGGAGCTATGAGGCATGCAAGTTAATATAGTATTGAACTGAATAGTATTTGTGTTTTGGTTATTTATGTATTTGTTGTTTGTTTTGTATTATTGGTTTGTTTTTTTGTTTTGTTTTGTTTTGTTTTGTTTTGTTTTGAGGGCAGTGTCACTGGCCCTCATATGTGGGACCCAAACCGGGGCCGCTGGCTTCCCAAGCCAGCGCTTAACCACCGCACCACTTGGCCAGCCCGTATTATTGTGTTGTTTTGTTTTTTTGTTTGTTTTATTTTATTATTATTATTATTTTATTAGTTTCAGGTGTACAACACAATGCAATAGTTATACTCTTTACCCCCAAAGTGACAACACCCCTCTCCCAGTTCGTCACCCCACTCCCCCCCATATCATACATATCTATCACAACTCCCTTGACGCCCCTCCACAGTATACTCCACATTCCGTGACCATCCACATATTCAGTGACAGTGGCATACAATACTATACAACATCAGTTTCAGGTGTACAGTGCAGTGATCAAGCCTCTACTCCATCCATGAAGTGGTCTCCCTAACAAGCCATGTGGCTATCTGACATGCCACAAAATTTTTACAACATTATTATATTCCCCAAACTGTGTTTCATATCTCTGTGGCATTATTGTAGTTGTCTATTTATGCTATCTAATCCCTTCCCCTTCCCCCCATCCCCACCCCCTCCCAACTAGAAACCCTCAGTTTTTCCTCTACATCTACGAGTCTGTTTACTTTGATCATTCACTCAGCTCTTCAGACTCCACACACAAGTGAGATCACATGGTACCTGTCCTTCTCCGACTGACTTATTTCACACAACATAATAATCTCTTCACAACATTATCAATTACATTCCCAGAACTGCCCCCATATCCCTGCAGCAACATTGTAGTCCCACCTACACTGTCCAAAACCTTCCCCCTCTCCCTCTTCCCCACTCCCTCCCAGCCAGCAACCATCAGTTTTTCCTTTATATCTGCTTGATATGACTTCAATCTTCTTAAATTTACTGAGACTTGTTTTGTGGACTAACATGGTCTATCTTGGAAAATGTCCCATGTGTACTTGAAAAGAATGTATATTGTTTTTTCAGGGTGAAATGCTCTGAAAAATCAACGAAGTCCAGCTGGTCTAAAGTATCATTTAACGCCCCTCTTTCTGTGTTGATGTTCTGTCTAAAGGGTTTGTCCATTGGTGACAATGGTGTTGAAGTCCCCTACTATGATAGTGTTACTGTTGATCTCTTTCTTTATGTCTGTCAAAATCTGTTATATGTAATTAGGAGTTCCTATGTTGGGTGCATAGATGTTTATTAGGGTTATAGTGCCCTTATTTGTCTTTTATTGTAATCATTTTAAAGTCTATTTTGTCCAAAATAAGTATTGGTACTCCAGCTTTTTTTTTCTTCTCATTTCCATTTCCATGAAATATCTTATTCCATCTGTAAACAGCATATACATGGGTCCTATTTTCTTATCCACTCAGCCACTCTCTGTCTTTTGATTGGAGCATTTAGCCCATTCACATTTAAAATGATTCTTGATAGGGGCATATGTATTGCCATTTTGTTATTTGTATTCCTGGTCTCCCTGGGTTAGCTTGTTTACCCCTTTCTTTTGTTTAAAAAAGCCCTTTTAACATTTTTTTGCAATGCTGGCTTGGTGGTAATGAATTCCTTAAGCTTATTCTTTTCTGAGAAGCTCTTTACTTCTCCTTCAATTTTACGTGATAGCCGTGCTGGGTAGAGCAATCTTGGTTTAGGCCTTTATTTTGTGTCACTTTGATTATCTCCTGCCATTCCCTTCTGGCCTGCAGAGTTTCTGTAGACAAGTCAGCTGTTAGTCTAACAGGAATTCCTTTGTATGTAACCTGCTGTCTTTCTCTTGCAGCCTCTAGGATTTTGTCTCTATCTTTAACCTTTACCATTTTAACTATGATGTGTCTTGGTGTGGACCTGTTTGGCTTCAGCTTGTTTGGAACCCTCTGCGTTTCCTGGGCATGTATGTTGATTTCCTTCACCAGGGTAGGGACATTTTCAGTCATTATTTGTTCAAATACATTTTCTACCCCTTGCTTCTTCTCTTCTCCTTCTGGTATTCCTATGAGTCGAAGGTGGTTGTGTTTCACTTGTCCCATAGGGTTCTTAAACTGTTTTCATTATTTTTTATTCTTTGGTCTTTTTGCTGTGCCAACTGGGTGATTTCTGCTATTTTATCTTCCAAATCGCTGATCCGATCCTCTGCTTCATCTACTCTACTGGTGATTCCTTCGAGTGTGTTCTTCATTTCAGTTATTGTATTCTTTAGTTCTAACAGGTTGTTTTTTATGGTTTCCCTATCCTTCTTTATGTCCTTGCTAAGTTCCTTAAACATTCTTATCATCAGTGTTCTAAACTCTGTCTCTGAAAGGTTGGATCCCTCTGTTTCATTTAGTTCCATTTCTAGAGGTTTCTTCTGATCTTTTAATTGTGATATGTTTCTTTGTTGCCCCATTCTGGCTGTCACTCTGGGATTGCTTTGATGTATTAGATAGATCACAAGGAGAGCCCTGGCTGGATCACGCAGGCACAGAGCTCATGGCCCAACACTCCCAGGAAATCTCCCAGTCTCAGCCTGTCCCAATCAGCCCCTCGCAGATCACGCCGAGCAGCCCGACAACCAATCACCAGCCTGGCAACTCTGCAAGTGCAGTGCGGAGAGCGGGGACCCGAGGCAGCTTGCACACTCCCGCTTCTCAGTGAGCAGCCTGTTGGAGCTGGAGCACGCCCACCAGGCGTTTCCCTGGCAACGCAGCACAAGCTGTGTGGAGGGTGGGGATCCAAGGCGGCTCGAGCACTCCCGCGTCTCAGTGAGCGGCCTGTTGGAGCTGGAGGGACCCACTCAGCGTTTCCCAGGCAATGCAGTTTAAGCTGGGTGGAGGGTGGTGATCCAAGGCCGCATGCACACGCACACGCACACACGCACTTCTGCGCCAATTCCACCAGACCAATGAGGTCTCAGACCTGATCCTCCGTGGGACGGCCCAAGCCCGACAAAATGGCACCCTCCCTACATTACTCGCATGCAGGCTCCACACCAGGGGAACAATAGTCCAAAAACATCCAGCCTTTGCACCAAAGGTGTTCAGTTCAGCCCGTCCCCGCAGGCTCCTGGGCCCAGCTCACACAGCCACTCCCTCCACCAGTAACCAAGTAAGTGCTCACCGGTGAGCAAGCCCGGGCGCCGGCCCCACTGATTCTCTAGCCTCTCTTAGCCTCACCGAGCTGAGCAAAGAGAGTCCTCACTAATTTACTGCCAGCTATATTAGAACTCCTCTCCCCTGCAAAGGAACTCTAGGCTGGTGAGCTTGGAGTGTGGCCGGAGGGTCTCTCCCCCAACCAGAGAAACTTCCCACAGCTGGGGCATCCCTCAGGGGGCTCACCCTCTCTCGTCTCCGCCCGTCCTACCAGACCCAACGTGGCCTCCTCTTTATGTTCTTCGTTTAGTGATTCTGTTCATCTAGTGTTCCGGGGACCTCCAGGGTTGAATGCTGTATAATTTGTTTGTAATTTTGGTGTAATCCTGGGAGGTAGTTAGCACAGTGTCTGTCTATTGCGCCATTTTACCGGAAGTCCCTTATTGTTGTTTAATTAAAGCTCTAATAAGATCTGTTGCAGAGAGATATGTGGCCCAATTAGTAAAGGGTAGTCATGAATATCCAATAATCTACCAAAAAAACAAATGGTGAGCAAAATAATGATGTTGACAGATATCATACCTAGTCCCAAAGTCCCAAATTGCAATGCTGCGGTGTAAAATTTCACACTTATGTTCATTCCAGGGACATGGCCAAAGATAGAACTTATCTCCCTTTGGTAAAGACTTTCAAATAATGTCAGCATCTCTCACATCTAAACATTGAGAGTATGGGTGCAAATATGTATCTCCTTAAAAAAAAATCCAGTCATTAAAAATGTATTTGAAAAATTCTGATTATGAAAAGTTACATGAGAACATTTCTTCTAAACTAATGGTAAATCAAAGTAAATAATTTACAAAATTATATTTTTGAGCTCATCAGAGACCGAAGATCACAAGGCAACTCACCGAACTGAAATCCAAAGATGGCATTAGTCTCCTTAGAGACTATATAGGCTCTGTAAAGTATAAATAATAAAAATAGTAATAACAATAATAATAATAAAAATGTTTATAGCTTTTTCTAGAACAAAAATATATGAAAATAAAAATACAAAGTACGGAACAGTACTACATACATTGAAATCCATAATTTGGAAGTACATTATAATGAAGTATAGTAATACCTTGGTTTCTGAGCATAATGTGTTCCAAGAAAAACTACTTGTATTGCAAGACATCGCTTGTTTATCAAGTTAAAACGTATTAGAAATGTTTGTTCATCTTGTGGAACACTTGCAAACCATGTTACTCGCAATCCAAATTTGTATTGTATTTAATTCTTTGAGTGAATTAAGATAGTAGATTTGGATATAGACTATGATAACTTAAAAATTGATTTGTTAGAGCCAAAAGAAACCAATAAAAATAAGACCAGGTAGAATAGTTAAAAATTCATTAGAGAACATAAAAGGAATGCTATAGCATAAGGGATACAACAAAAAAGAAGAAAGTCAGAATAGAGGAAATAAGAGAATATGGAAAATATAGAAATCAAACATCAAGATATAGAATTTAAACATATCAATAATTAAATTAAATTAAATTAATCAAAAATGCCAGTTAAAAGGTAGGACATCATAATACATAAAAATGAAGAAGAAATATGTGTTTATAAAATACAAACTTAAACATTAATACATAAGTAATTTGAAAAGAAAAGGAGGGGAGGAAAGTCAGTGTGACTTACTAATATCAGACAATATAAAATTAAGTACAAAAGAGCATTACCATAAGTAAAAGGGTCATTTTCCAATGAAGGGATGGTCAGTTAATCAAGCAAACAGTCTTAAATGTATTTGTACCTTTTAACCATATTCCCAAATACAAGAGTAAACATTTAACAAGACTAAAGGGAACTAAACTCAAATCTCCCAATCATAATTGAAGAGATTGGCATGACTCTTTCAATAATAAATATGATATGTAGAAAAAAATAATATAAGAATGTGGAAGGTTTAAACTCCATTCTAGTAATCCAAACTCAATCTCACTAGTCATCATAGAAAGACAAATTTAGCCATGAGATAGACTAGATACCAATGAAAATAGAGAAATAAAAACAATTGTTTTTATTAAAATGTTTAAGGAAAATTGGAAAGAATGGTGGAAACCAGACTTTACATATAATCTTCCAATAGTGCAAACAAGAATATGATCCAACCTTAAATATAGTGAATTAGAAAGATATAGTCACTTCCTTCAATAGGAAACGGTTCATACTATTCCACATATGCATGTACTTTGGCATTATTTCTTCACAGATTATAATTTACCGAAGGACAATGCTATTTATTTTGAATGCTATAGATAGAGAACGTGCTAACAGAGTAGACATGACCTTCTGATTTAGGACATTTTAAGTCAGAGATCTTAATATTCATTAAATTTAGTCTCCCACTATCCCTCACTCTAACTTATTAACAAGTAGGAAAATATCCTAAGGTGAAAAGCAAAAAGGAAAGAAGAGAAACACAAATCTTGACAGTTATCTTAGACCAAATGTAAAAGCAAAAATTAAAAACAAAAATGATAGTCCCTTTTTAAATTATTTGACTAATAACTCATTGTAATTTACTATAGAAAATATTAAATTGATCTAAACAGATGTATATGTTTCTATAACACTGAAAGGAGAAAAATCAATATTTCTACCTAGTATTTTCTGATAAGATAATCATACTAATCACACCTATACTAAGCCCAATTCCAAAGTATTACAGAGGTAGCTGTGTACTATAAAATTGAGAAACTAATGATGATGATGATGATGACAATAATAATGAATATTTAAAGTTCTTTCCCTTATTTACTACTTATTATTTGTCACACATCCCATAAACATTCTTTAACTTTTCTACATTATATAATCAAACTGTTAACAGAAAGTTTGAATGGAAGTATTGTTATCTCCTTATAAAACAGAGAAAAATCAATACTCCAATATGTATATGCTTAAAGCACCATAGGTAACAAGTTAATAAATTCAACATAAAGCTTAAATTAAAATCTGGTTCTCTATATCACAAGACTTTGTGTTTAACCATGCCTACTGATATCCTCACAAACAGTAATCACCATAGCCTTGAAGAATGAAATTATCAATCATACTTTACATAGAATAAAACACGTCCTTAGGACAAAGCATGTCCCTAGCAAAGGAAAAGCCATATATAAATATTTTCTAAATTGATCTTTAAAAACATAACAAAAGAAAAAAAAAAGGGAAAAAAGAGAAAGACACATTTTGGCCTCAAATAGGTAATACCATTTCCACAAAATATTGGGAATAAAAGGGCTTCTATGCTCTTACTTTTTTCCCTTTAATCTTTTGATCTGAAGTTCAATGTCCTTGAAAGGTTGTTTGTAAAGACTTCAAAGGATTGTACTTGAAGGAGACACTAAAAAGAACACCTATTTCTTTCACATTTGAATGAAGCGTTGCTCATTGTCTTACCTGTTCATGAGACTCAGAAAGAGAAATGAACAAATCTCAAAGGTTTGAAGCAGAAATATACTGGGAGCCTATCTTCATTTACTTCCTTTAACGCCACAGATCTAAAAAAAAATAAAAATAAAAATACCATAATAACAGTATACTTTGAGGAAAGCTTAGAGTAGTACTCTTATCCTTGTGTAAGAATATTTAAAATATTTTAAATTTGTACAATTTTTGCAATTAAATTAAAACAATTTATTTTACTATTAATATAATAGTTTTCTAAAGTTAAAGAAGCCCAGCCCAAGTTTGAAACTGACATATTTTACAATACAAGAGGTTAGTTTATAATATAATTTAAAAGACAATTTTTAAATTCATTCATAAACAATTATTAAATTCACTCACAGTATTGCTTAGTCTTAAATGTTTAGGATCAAATTTTAGCATATTTAAATCTTATGAATCATCTTAAGACAAGAAACCTAGGGCTGGCTGAGTGGTGCTTTGGTTAAGAACTGCCTTGGGACGCCAGCGGCCACGGTTCGGATCCCACATATGAGGGCCAGTGACATTGCCCTCTGCAACTAAGATGGTGAACAACAGCTCCACCTGCTTGCCTCTATAGCTAAGATGAACAACAGCTCCACCTGGAGCTGGGCTGCTGTGAGTCGCCAGCGACAGCATAGCTGCAGTCCCTGGTGCAGTGGGCTGCCATAGGCTACAGTGAGTGGCCGGCAGCCAATGTGAGCGGCCGGCAGCCAGTGTGAGCTGCCAAGAGCCTCAGTTATCGGCCATTCAGAGGCCCGCAACGGATCTGCCCACCTAAAAGAGCTCAATGATAATACCAACCAACATGGGCCAGTGAAGCAACATCCTCCACAACTAGACTGAAGAACAAAAGGACAGCTACTTCTCCTTTCCCCTTCCCCTGATTCCCCAACGCTGTTCCCCTCCCCCAATTCCCCAATAAAATCTTAAAAAAGAAAGACAAGAAACCTAGTGGAAAATGCAAATTTCCAAATATGACTAGGATAGTCCAACCCAAGTGTTTTTTGTTTTTTTTTCCAAAGCATGAAATGTATTCAAGGCAGCATAAAAATGCTTTCTCAGTATAAATGAAGAGTATCAAATAAAGAAAATGAAAATTACAAGAGGGAGTGTCTAGATCTCTAGTAATCATAGGAGATATGGCAACATGCATAGAGGTGTGTACTTTCAAAACCTTATTATTCATATAAGAGGCATTTCATCGCAAGATTAAACTTCCAAAGTTTATGTGATAAATACCAATTTTGGAAGAGCTCAATACATCTTCTAAGCAGGGACTTTTAATGCCTCTCTGGTCATGTATACTCAAACCAGTCTGGCAAACCAGTTGGACCAGATGACAGGATCATCAAACTAACTTTGAATGTCAACAGGGAAGTTATGGACTTTACCCAGCACATTACAGTTTATTAGTTAGTTGGTTAGTTAGTCCACAGACCTTATCTTGACAAATCAGATCCAGGGCTTTTGTGAGTCCCCTAATTTCCACCATCATGCTTTCTTCATATTGAAGGGTACCAATTATTTTCCCTTGTTGAAATAATTATTCTTAATTCAACCAGATTACTGTGTCTGGCTAATTATGCACAGTCCCTGAGATCTCTCAGGTCTGCACTTTGTAGCTGAGGTTGGCCACAAACCCCAATGTCATGCCCACTATGTCTCACTATGTAAAACCTGAAGTTTCTCATGTACACCTCAATTTTCTACAACACAAAAAATCTGGAGTCTCTCACACTGCAATTTTCCACTCACAAGATTAAAACAAACAAACTCAAAAAATTGAAAATGCAAAATGAGCAGAGCTTTATCCAAGAGAAGCTTGCTGGAGATGTTGGAGAGAGACAAAAGAGGTGGTGAACCCAAGGGCTCTGTAAGCAACTTCAATTGCCTCGAGGAGCCATCCTGAAATCTTCAACAGCTATAGTCCAGTCCCATCTTGCTGCCAAAATTGTCCAATGACTAAACTGAAACAATTTAGTAAAGAGTTTGGTGTCCTTTACTCAAGGGAAAACAATCCACGAATTGGAGGACTACAGTTCCTCCCAGACAGTGGGATTTAGGCAAGTCTGAATTTTATAGAGCATTAAAAGAGACAACAAGAGAACAGGGTGTGATTGACTAGGAGGTTGGGAATTTTTATTTAAGGATAATAGGTCCTATTTTCTAGGGTTAAACTAGCTAAAGCTGAGTTGGAGGATTGTGAGTGTTAGCTTTTCTTGGCAGGTGTTTTCCATAAGTGAAGGCTGACTAAGTTTAGATTTGTAAGGTGGGTCAGGTCACTGGGGTGGCCCCCATTTTGTGGGTCCCAATTTAATAAATTAACTTTATCACTGAACAATTCCACTCCTTGGTGCATAACCAATAGAAATACATGCATATGTGTATCAAACTACATGGTTAAGAATGCTAGTAACAGCTTTACTTGACTAAAACTAGAGAAAAGCCAGTCGTTCATGGATAGTAAAATAAATCAGTTAATCATGGTATGTCTGCAGATAGAGCAATGAAGAAAAATAACCTCTTGCTCCACATGGCAACATATGAATCTCACAAACCCTACATTGAAGAACAGAAGTAAGACTTAAGTGGGTTCATAATACATATTCCACTTTTTTAATTTGTAAATTGGTGAAATTAATCTATTGCGATAGATTGAGTAATTGTTAATTTGGGTAGTTAGTCACCAGGAGGGGGCAAGAGGGGGACCTCTGGATGATCACAGTGAAAAATTTGTGATCTGCTTAGTTGTTTTAGGTAAAAAATGTATGGACTCAAGATTTGTGCAGGTTTTTTGCAGGTACATTAGATTTCAGTAAAAGATGTACTTGATAAATAAGTAAAACTATAATTCAGAGGAGACAGAATGGTAGTTTGGAGTAGAGTAGTAATACAGTGAGAAGCGGTTTAATCTATTTTGAAGTTAGGGGCAATACTATATTCTGAAATTGAATGTGTACTATGAGAGAAATAAATTATAAATGTCTTCTGAGAAACTAGAAAGTTAAACTTATCATTAAAAAGAAGCAGCAGCAAGGTTTTGGAGATAAGATCACTTGGTTTATGACATACTATGTTACATGTGCTTTTAGATAGTCAAATGGACATCTAGCAGAAAATTTCACATACCCATCCATACTTCAGAAGAGAAATCTTGGAAAAAATTAAAGATACAGCAAACTTTAAAGAAAGAAAAAATAATAATAAAAAGAATATACATATGAAATAATAAACCAAAAGAAATTTTGCATATCTATAGCAATATTAATAACTATACGTCATGGTTAAAAGATATTTTAGAAATAGATAAGGAAAATGCATACTTATAAAATATAAACTTAAAATTGACAGAATGATTTACATACCTGTCTGAGAAAATAAAGATTAAGCAGATAAAATGTCAAACAAGCAATAGTCTGGGTGTAGAATATTTGCAAAGTACAAACAAACATTTATTATAACTGGTATATGTAGAACATTGACTATAACACAGAATACACATGTTCTTTTCAAGTGCATGTGAAACATTTTAAAAATTAAACACATAAAACCATAAAGCAAATCTCAAAAATATAAAATAGTTGTACTCATCAGGCTCTCTAAAGACAATAGACCTTTGTTAAACATACAGTGAGGTTAGATTCTGGTGTAAACTGGGAAATATAACTTTATGTCCAATATTACATACCCATAGAGAGCTATATGATAGAATACATTCCAAGTGTCTTTCTTTGGATGATAAATTATGATTAACACAGTTATAAATCAATAATAACATATGTACTTAAAATATATTTAGAAATAAACCTAAATAACTCATGAATTAAACATATCATAAAGGAAATTATAATATACTTAGAACTGTCAATAAATTTCTAGAAATCATCTAAATTGGTTCTTTAAAGCAGGATTTCTCAAACTTTTGGTCTCAGAAATCCTTCAAAACTTTAGACATTATTGAAGAACCATACAGCTTTTGTGCATATAAGTATTAACTTTCAATGTAATTAGTATTCAAGATTAAAGCTGAGAACTTTTTAAAACAAGATTACACAAGCACAAATTTATTAATAAATAGCAGTGGGAATGAATCTAAATTTCTAACACCAAAGCTTACTTTGAGAGTATCCATGATCTCAATTTTTCTCCCAAACTGGTTACATCCATTTATGGTACATATTCAAAGTCTTCTTACTTCTCATGTTATACAGCTTTAGGGCTGCAAAGATATTGCTGATCCCAGCCACTTCAGTGTTCAACTGTGGCTGGGCCAAGAGCCACAGCTCGATTTGCCTTAGACAAACCTGCCAGCCGACCCAGGGCAATATTAATTGCATCTGTGGATTTTCCTTTACCATTCCTTACACGGGGTTTCACCCTCTAGACCCCAGGGTCTTTGTAAAATAAGCAAGTCAGAAATAGAAGATATTTTATTCTCTCCTTTATTGACTTGGTTTCCATAAGAGTTAAATGATTTTTTTGTGTGGTAAAAGTGGGGAAAAAAAATCTCTTCAATAAAATTGTGGCTCTCTTCAATAAAACTGTGGCTATCTTCCTATTACAAGTGTTTTATGCTCTGGGTATGTATTATACTTGGCACAAGGACCCAATTCTTTAGACTAGCTATTCTCAGAGGGAAACAAATGAAAAGTCATTAGCTTTGAAGCAATTTCAACATTTTTTTTTTTCACATAGGAATGTAGCTGTGAGATCCCCTACTTCCTCTTAGGAAAAGTTGAAGAAAATGGCTTTGCTTACTGCCTTAGAGATAGATGTCCACCATTGATGGTTTTTCATCTGGACATTTTATCACAAGGGTCACTTATGACTTTGGGCCCCTGTTTCAGGCTTGCTTTCTCCCTCAGAATATGGATAGAGAGGACCAACTCAAAGTTGCTCATGTATATTCAGCAAATGAATGCAGAAATCTTTTTAACACTGAGCCCTGCCAATTCAGGGTTCAAAAACCATTACATTTTTGAATGATGACCAGAATTCTTACAAAATTCTCTGATCATTGGGGTCTTCAATGATGACATTACAACATGTTCTCACATTGTTTAAATACAAATACGGTAACCACAGTGTGGCAGACAGATCTTAAGATACTCACTAGCCAAAATGTGGAAATATAAATATACATAAATTTTAAGATTAAAAGAGCAGGAATTGCACAATCATAATTCATACTTATATTCCAAGAAGTGATATGACAGTGAGGATTCCAAGAATAGAGACAGGGAGGAGATAAAAAGTAGGCCAGATAGACGGAACTGATAACATGGAGCACCCATGAAACAGTACTCAATCAAATAATTTTTAGGCGCTCAATTGTAGTGTAGGCACTCTTTAAAATGGAAGGTAAGCAATGGTTTCTGTCTAGAAAAAGAGTTGGAGGAAATATCCTTTAAAAAAATAATGTAGGGTGAAGATAAAATTATAACCATCCTCAGTGCAATTAAATGACTTGCCTATTTAATTACCTCAATTATTCCTAAAAAGAAAAGATCTGTGGCAACAATAGTAACTAACAGAATAGTGCTTGGATACCTGTAGAATAAAATGTAATGCTTACTCACAGCTGAGTCTCTGCCAGAGAGTGGAGTTTTCATTGATTTTGTGTTTGTATTTTTCTCACTTAATCCTTTTGAAAACGCAAGTCCTGCTAGTTGACATAAATTATTTCTGGGTAGACTTTTTCTTTATAAAAATAAATAAATATTAGATTAGATATATATATATAAATAAGATGTATATGGAAAACTCATAGGTTTTGATTTTTACATGGTATGTACTATCATATAATATAAAACTACAATAACTGATTTTTGATTGAACAGCTCAGGTAAAGTATGTAATGATAATATATTATCAGATTTGGAAAGATGTATTTCAATAGCATTAACTATAATCTGGTTTATAATATAAAGTGTTATTTAGAAAGAAATATGTTTTACTTGTTCATATATATAAAACTCTTTTTTTTTTTTTTTTTGAGGGCAGTGTTACTGGCCCTCATATGTGGGATCCGAACCGGGGCCGCTGGCGTCCCAAGCCAGTGCTTAACCACCACGCCACTCGGGCGGCCCAAAACTCTTATTTTTAAACTTTGTTATTTAGATATATTTTATGTACAGTGAAATGAAATTTGAGAACATTCTTGAACAAGCTTGTGTGTGTGTGTGAGTCTATGTGTACATATATATATATATATAAATATATATATATATTTATTTATTTTTTCTTTTAAGGGCAGTATCACTGGTCCTCATATGTGGGACAAAACTGGGGCCGCTGGCTTCCCAAGCGAGCGCTTAACCACTGCGCCACTCGGCCGGCCCTATGTGTACATATATTTTTATGTATCTTGAGTAAATGGCAGAATATTGAATTGCTGAGCACTAAGATAGGTGTATACTTAATTTTCTAAGAAACGGTAAAATAGTTCTCCAAGGTAGTTGTAACATTTTTCCTATCTACCATCAATGAATCACAGTTTTCAATGTTTCTCATACTTAAAAACATTTGATATTATCAGTCTTTTTTCTATTTAGTCCTTCCAGTGTGTATGTGAAAAGATATATTATTTTAGTTTTAATTCTATTTGCCTAGTGATAAATTTTATCAACTTTTCATGTGCTTACTGAACATTTATACATCTTTTTAAATCTGCATTCCAGTCTTTTTCCCCTTTTCTCTACTGAATTGACATGTACTTTGCTCAAATATCAATAAAGAGCATAAACTTGAGTCTATTTTGGGATGATATATTCTAATCTACTGATCTATTTTTTTGTGCTTAGTTTTTATAGCTTTTAATAAATCTTCAAATCATACAGTATTCTGATTTTCTTTTACTTTTTTAAAGAATTCTTTGCTATTCAATCTTTTTCATTTCCATATAAAATTATTTTTGCATTTCTTACAGTGAAGGGATTCTGAAGAAAAATGTTATTTCTTTTTGAATGCATATGCTCTTTGTTTTCATATTTGAATAAGATCTTATTTTGATATAGAATGCTAGGTTTTATTTTCAATATTTTGAAGCAGTTGATGTCCATGAGTCAAATACCTCCAAGAACACACTTATATTGATGTTTGCTGCAATAATGAAGGCTGCATACCATAAGGAAACATGGGGCCTTCCTGTAAGAGATATTAGGAAGAGCAACATCTATTGTGATTTTCCAAATTCAGAACAGAAACTTGACATTATTGGTGTTATTATATTTGACTGCATTTCATTTTGTATATGTTATCATCAAGAAAAAACTAAAGGTCCCAAGTGGCGCGGTGGTTAAGCGCTGGCTTCAGAAGCCAGCGACCCTGGTTCGGGTCCCACATATGAGGGCCAGTGACACTGCCCTGAAAAAATAAATAAATAAATAAAATAAGAAAAAACTAAAAAGTTTCCACTCTTATAGATATTTTTTTTGTCAGAGAATTACTAATATTTGTAGAGGATACATTTATTTTTCATCTCAACTGAAGGAGCTACTTGACACTTTCTTAAAAAATTGGTTAATAAAAATTAGAATAATTTAAAGTTTTCTTCAAGGTAAAAGGGGGGTATGGTAATTCTGTACTTGAGGCAAAATCAAGATTGAATTTCTTTACTTGAAGCAATGGAAAAATTATGTGATATCCATAGAGAACTTTGACTAACTCTAATTAAAGGCTTTTATAACACATTTTTAATGAAATTCTATGTGATGATGAGCCTTCATTCTAAGAAGCTGCTCTTAAACACGTGTCTTAAGAAACTAGTACAACCCCACATTATAAAAAAAATGCTTAAAGTTATTCCAGAGAGTAAACCAAATTGAATTAGATTTGAGAATTGAATTTCTTATTTACCTCATTATTTGATTGTCACCTTTCTAAATTATTTACTTAACTACTTTTAATCACTCAATTAATCACCTAATTAATCCAATCAATCATTTATTAGAAATCC
Source organism: Aselliscus stoliczkanus (assembly GCA_033961575.1). Lineage (NCBI taxonomy): Eukaryota > Metazoa > Chordata > Mammalia > Chiroptera > Hipposideridae > Aselliscus > Aselliscus stoliczkanus. The sequence continues at coordinate 189,082,859 of CM066728.1, forward strand.
ACTGATTTGTGGACTGTGGTAGTAGTGGCTGAGGTTACAACTTACCTTTTCTAGTTTTATTTTTCTTCCTAAAGTATTTGCTTTATCTTTCTTATAGTGCAGATCTGCTGTTAATAAAGCTTTTCAACTTTTGTATGTCTAAAATAATCTTTGTCTTTATTTATGAAAGTTTTTCTTTAGACATATAATTAAAGGGTATCATTTTTTTTTCCTCCAAAGCTGTTTCACTATCTTCTCACTTTCAATTCCTGAAAAGAAACTTACTATCAAGATATTGTTTTCATGTACAAAATGTGTATTTTTCTGTGACTACGTTTCAAGTGGTTTATCATTGGTTTTAGGGATTTTCATTATATATAATGTACTTTCATGTAATTTTTTCAATGTTTATTATTTAACAAATTAGAAAAAAATTCAGCCATTCATTTCTTTACATATTTTCTGTCCCTGCCTACAAATTCATTTTTCCCTGTGTCTTTTTTTTTTTAAATTATAATTACATGTGATGTGAAACAGGCCTTTTGATGTTGTCCCACAGCTTACTGATAGGATCCTGTTCATTGTTTTTCAACTTTTTTGCTCTCAGGGCTTCATTTTCATTTCTACTTACTGTTCTTTCTCCAAGTTCAATATTTCATTTCTTCTGCACAGTCTAATCTGCTGTTAAACAAATTGAGTGTGTTTCTCACCTCACTTGTAATTTTTTATATCTAGAAATTGGACTTTGGTATTTTTAATACCTACCTTGCCTCTACTTAACTTTTTGAACATATTAACAAGTTGTAATATCTTTTTTTTCATATTTGTTTTTGCTAACACAAACATTTCTGTTAATTTGGGGTTTATTTTGATGAATTTTTTTCCCTAATTATGGACCCTTGTTTTCCTGCTTCTTTATATGCCTGTTCTTTTTGGAAGTGGATGCCTTACATTGTGTTTTTTATAGTATTAGGTGATAAACATTTTTGTATTCTTATAAATATTCTTGAGCTTTTTTCATGGAAAGAATCAAATTATTTGGAAACAGTCGGATGATTTGGGTTTTGTTTTATGACAGGTTAAACCAGACCAGAGCACTGATTAGAGCAAGCTTTCTCAACCTCAGCACTTTTAACATTTTGGATGGCTATTCCTTTATGTGGAAGGCTCACCTTTGTACTATAGGGTGTTTATCATCATCCCTGCACAAGTAGCACATCCTCCAAAGTTGTAACAACCAAAAACATCTCTAGTCATTGCAAAGTACCCCAGGAGTGCAAAGTTTTTGCCCTCCCCTACCACCAGCTTGATAACCTCTGGTCTGGGTATAGTTTTGCCTTACTACTGAGCACTATTCAACCCAATTCCTGTGGACTTGAGTGTTTTTAATCTGGCTGGTTGGAACATTCATGATTCTCAAATATATGTGAACACTGAGTTCTGTTCCTTCCATTTCTTCAGGGAAAATTTACTCTTTCTCAGACTTTAGGTCGTGTCTTCACAAATTATTGCTGTTCTGAACTCTGCTGAATTATCAAGTGGGGCCCTCTGCAGATCTCTAATGTTCTTTCTCTGCATTTGTCTCCTTTCTGTTACTTGGTCCTGTGAATCCAAGCCACCTTGATAATTTGTCATTCTGGACATAGCTCTATCCTCGCAACTCATGAAGACTGCTAGGGTACCCACTCCTGGTACATGGCTTAGAAACTCCCTCAAGGCGTTAAAATGAGACCGTTATAGGATTCAACTATATTTTTCTTTTCTCTCTGGAATCACTCTCTTTCATTGTTTTATATTCATTATCTTGAAAATAGTTGTTCCATGCATTTTGTTCTTTATTGGCTGTCTCAGGCAGTAGAATAAATATACTCCACTTTACTTCATCTAGGCTATAAGCAGAAGTTACCTCCTAGAAAACTTCTAAAAAGAATAGATGTCTGCTCTCTACTAGAAGATGTAATTTAATTAGCCTGGTGATGTACCAGCAGTGACACTTTTTAAAGTTCCCCAGTTTATTCTTGTGTATACATGTAGTTCAAAATTTCTATTAGAGGGTAATTCTTGTGGGTGTTGTAGGATAGATAAAGGTCTTCCTGAGGAGTTGATATTCAACTAAGACTTGAATGATAAGAGATCAGTCATGTGAATACCTTGGAGAAAAACCTCTCAAGCAGAGGAATGGACCAAAGTAAATGCATTAGATAAGAATATATTTGACATTATAACTCATGTGAATGAAAATAATAACTTACAAAATTTGCAATCTAAAACTAAGAAATATTTTGAACTTGAAAAATTGTGGAATTAGCAGTTATCAAAAAGCCCAGTACTTCCTTACCGAAAACTAATGTCTTGCAAGTATTCTCTTCTGATCTAGGATCATGCTTACTTCATTAGTTCCTAGAAACAACTGACAATGAGAGTACCTATTATCAAGCCAATTCACAGCCTTCTAGAGCAAAGCATTCTTAGATCTTCTGTCTTCTTGTTTCAACCACTCATCCTGAAGCTCTTGTAAGAAAGAATGAAATGTAAAAATTGTGGTTTATCCACAATTTTGTTATATACAGCCAGTAAGGGATATATAAGAGTTCCAAGGAAATCATTAATAGCATCAATGAAGAATTACAATTTGAAGCCTTAGCAAAGGAGGTTCAAGACGGTGGAATATGTAAACACTATGCCTGCCAGCTCCTAGGATCACATTAAAATTACTATTATTGAAAATTCAAGCCCCAGAATAGTCTAAAGACTAGCTGAATAGCACCCCTATAACTAAAGGTATAAAGAGGCCAGTTTGAGGCTAGAAATGCAAAAGGGGCTGACCCCAAACCCACAGGTAGTAGTTAAGCACACCTCAGCAACAGAAGTCCCCACTGAAGAGTGAGGGATTTCAGACCCACTCTTGTCTCTCCATCCCAGGGGTTCTGTGCTAGATAGAGGAGTCCCCATAACATCTAACACTGAAAATCAGCAAAGATTCTATCTACCCATTCTGGTGAGATGGAAGACAACTGGAAACCAAGACATCCTCTTTAAGGGCTCATGCATAGACTCACTCGCTTGCAAACACTCACCCTGGGCTCTGGCAGATGGGTGGCAACTCAAGAGATGCCAGAGACATACAGGGAAAAACTGAGCTGTGTGGCTTCAGGATGAAGGGTAGAGAGATCGCCGCCATTATCTCTGTGTAGAAACTGCCTCATGTGTAGCTTACAGGAAGGCCCCACCTTTTGTGTTGAACCTTCCTCCAAAGGGCCAAATCTGAGACTGCATTAGTCTCATAAAATTTTCACATGAACCACTTCGGTGATTCCCTGAGACTCTGCCCCACCCAGCTTGAACAGCATTGACAGGGCATGCACAGCTCCTGGGTGGCCAACCCAGAGCCCACAAACTGCTGGAAGCTTGTACAGAAGCAGGCAGCCACAGTGGCCTTGGAAACATTTGGTGGTAGATGCTCAGCCCAAGCAGTCTTTCTTGGATGGCTTTCAGGGATACGTGGGCCTGGGGCAATCAAGGGGTGGTCACAGTGTTCACAAGGCTTTCTGCAGCGTTGCCACAGGCTCAGCACTGGTGCAAGAATTAAATATGCATTAACTTTGTGAAAACCACTGAAGACACCCTATGTATCTCTGGGACCCTGTCCTGCCCAACTTGGATGATATCACCAGAGGCACTGTCAAAATTGGGTCAACTAGCCCAGCGTGCACACCTAAGGAGGCTCTGAGCCTTATGGGTAACAGGCTTAGGTGGGTCCTGGGCTGTTTTCTAAGCTGTACCTGGCCAAATACTGGTGGCAGCTGGCCTCGGTTTCCAATGAGGCCACACCCACAAAACTCTAGGTCCAATGTGGGCAGCAACCAACTACATATATCTTTGTAGTTCCTACAATTTATCCCTAGCCAGTCACAGCCAAGACTGAAATTGGTCTTTGCCAGAGCTACTATTGAGAAGTACCAGAAACAACACAATCAGAGGCCAACCTCAGACCACAACAGAGTACTACCCAGTTAGCCCCACAAGTGGTGCATCCCAAGGGTGGGCTCAAGAGGCACAGGAGCCCACTAGGATATATTCCTTACTGAGGGGTCAGCTCCCACACAGCAGCTCATACACTGGGATAGCCAACCATCACCTAAAAATAAACCCCTCTCACTGAAATGCCAAAAACAATCAAGGCTCAACTACAACAGGAGAATACACAAAACACACCCAAGGGACACTCCTAGAACACATACACACGTTATCAGGGAGACTGTGCCACAGAACTACATAAAACACCTACTACATAAGGCCACCCAGCCAAGACTAGAAGAAATTGGAGATCAACCTAATACATAGAAGCAAAAACTTAGAGGCAGCCAAAATAAGGAAAGAAAAAAACATGCAGCAAATAAAAGAACAGGCAAAACCTCCAGAAATAGAATTAAAGAAAATGGAAGTAACCAACCTACCATGCACATAGTTTATAACACTGGTATTAAGAATGCTTAAGGAACATAGTGAGAACACAGAGAAAATAAGCAAAAAGAAGGACATAGAAACCATTAAAAAAAACCAGTCAAAAATAAAAAAATAACTGAAATGAAGAATAGGCTAGAAGAAAAGGACAACAGATTCGATGAAGCAGAGTATCAAATCAAATTAGTGATTTAGAAGAGAAGGTAGCAGAAAATAACCAATTGGAACAACAATATGAATTTAAAAGATATGAAGATAGTTTAAGGAACCTCTGGAACAACATCAATCATAACAACATTACCTTCATAGGAGTCCCAGAAAGAGAAGAGAAGGAGCAGGGGTTGATAACTTATTTGAAAAATAATGACAGAATACATGTCCCTAACGTGGCCATGTCTGGCTTAGGTAATTTCTACCTTGAGAAATCTTAGCCATCATTGACTAACAGGCCATACTTTGATGCCAAGTGGGGACATATACAGTAAGCATAATATTGAAGTAATGGTCTGTCTTTATGGAGAGGTGCATGGAGGCACACAGGCAGGCTATAATGTGACACTTTATATGACATAATTATGATTAAAAACTATATAAAGCATTAGAGAAAATATTACATTTTGAATTTGTATAAAATTTCCAAATATAATTTAATAAAATTTTTTATGAAAAATAAAATTGTATCAACTTCTTTTTCTATGAAAAAAAGAAAATAAATCACATCAAATATCTACCCTGACCAGAATAGAATGAATTTAGAAATCAATTATAAAGAAAAAAAAAGAATGAAACACAACACATGAAGGTTAAATAACATGGTACTACATAATGAATGAGTTAACAATGAGATCAAGGAAGAAATCAAAAGATACCTTAAGACAAACAAAACTGAGAACATGACATCCCAAACTATATGGGACACAGCAAAATCAGTCTTAAGTGGGTAATTAATAGCAATGCAGGCCTACCTAAAGAAACAAAAAAAAATTGAAATAAACGATTTAACTCTACACCTAAGGGAACTGGAAAAAGAACAGCAAACAAAGCCGAAAGGGAGTAGAAGAAAGGAAATAATAAAGATCAGAGTGGAAATAAATAATGTCTAAAAAAAAACAATAAAAAAGATCAGTGAAACTAAGAGCTGGCTCTTTAAAAGATAAACAAAAGGGACAAAGCTTTAACCAGATTTATCAAGAAAAAAGAGAGAGGACCCAAATGAATAAAATCAGAAATAAAATAGATGGGACAATGAACACAACAGAAATACAAAAAAATTCGGAAAATACTATGAGCAATTATACACCAACAAATAGGACAATTTCAAAGAAATGGATAAATTTCTAGAAGCATAAGTTTTCTAAGATTGAAGTAAGATGAAATAAAAACCCTAAACTGACTATTACTGACTATTACTAATTATTAATTAGTAATCAATAAGCTCTTAATAAACAAAAGTTCTGGCTTTACAGGTGAATTTTATCTAACATACAAAAAACAATTTACACCTTCTTAAATTATTCCAAAAAATTCAAGAGGAGAGAAGCTTCCCACAATCATTTTATTAGACCACCATTACCCTGATTCCAAAACCAAACACATTACAAAAAAAGAAAACTATAGGCCGATATCCCTCATGACCATAGATGCAAAAATACTTCACAAAATTTTAGCAAATCAAATTCAGCAATGCATTAAAATGATCATCTACCACGATCAACTGGGATTCATTCCTGGTATGGAAAGTTGGTTGAATATCTGCAGATCAATCAATGAAATCAAATCAATTCACATAAACAAAATGAAAAACAAAAATCAGATGGTCATATCAATACATGCATAGAAAGTGAAAAATCCAGCATCCATTTATGATAACAGTTCTCAGCAAAGTGAGAATAGAGGGAACATATCTCAACATAATAAAGGCAATATAAGACCAATTGACAGCTAACATTATACTAAATGGGGAAAAGCTAAAACCTTCTTTTAAGATCAGGAACAAGACAAGGATACCCACTTTCAACATTTTATTCAACATAGTATTTGAAGTGCTAATCACATTAACAAGCCAAGAAAAATAAATAACATGCATCCAAACTGGAAACAAAAAGGTAAAACTATCATTACTTGCAGATGACATGATGCTATATATAGAGAACCCTAAGGATTCCACCAAAAAACTATTAAAACTGAGAAGTGAATTGAGAAAAATAGCAAAATTCAAAATTAATATGCAGAAATCACTTGCATCTGTATACACCACTAATGAATTATCAGGAGAAATTAAAAAAAGAATCCCATTTATGATTCATCCAAAAATAAAGTACTAAAGAATAAATTTAACCAAAGAAGTAAAAGACCTGTACTCAGAAAATTATAAGACATTCAAGAGACAAACTGAAGAAGATACAAATAAATGGAAGCATGTTCAATACTCATGAACACGAATAATTAATATAGTTAAAATATCTATACTACCCAAGCAATGTACAGATTCAATGCAATCCATATCAAAATACCAATGACATTTTCCACAGAACTAGAACAAATAATCTTAAAACTTATATGGAACCATAAAAGGCCCTGACTATCCATGGCAATCTTGAGAAAAAAGAACAAAGCTGAAGGTATGATGTTACCTGATATCAAACTGCACCACAAGGCCATAGTAATCAACTAGCATGGTATTTGCATAAAAACAGAAACATATGTCAGTGGAACAAAATAGAAATAAATCATGCCTATATGGTCATTTAATCTATGGCAAAGGAAGCAAGAATACACTGGGGTAAAGACAGTCTACTCAATAAATAGTGCTGGGAAGTCTGAAAGGATACATGCAAAAAACTGAAATTAGACCACCTTCTTATTCCATATACAAAAATAAACTCAAAATCTAATAAAGACTTAAATTTAAAACCACAAAATTCTTAGAAGAAAACACAGGTACTAAATTCTCAGACATTACCCTTAGTAATATTTTTACTAATATATCTCATTAGGCAAGAGAATAAAAATAATAAAATAAATAATGGCGATACATCAAATTAAAAGGTTTTTGCACAGCAAAGGGAATCATCTACGAAAGAAAAAGACATCGAAATGAATGCAAGAATATATTAACCAATGATACTTTGGATAAGAGGTTAATATCCAAAATACATAAAACACTCATACAATTGAACACCAAAAAAATAAACAACAACAAAACAATCCAATTAAAAAATGCTCTCAGGACCTGAATAAACATTTCTTCAAAGAGGTCAATAGACATATGAACAGATGCTCAACATCACTAATCATCAGAGAAATGCAAATGAAGACCATAGTGAGATATCACCTCACAACTGACAGAATGACCATCTTCAATAAATCAACAAACAACATGTGGGTGAGTATGTGGAGAAAGTGGAATGCTCCAATTTACAATAGCTAAGACTTGGAAACAACCAAAATGCCCGTCAGTAGATGACTGGATTAAGAAACTGTGGTATATTTATACAATGGAGTATTACTCCGCTATAAAGAAGAATGAAATCGTGCCATTTGCAATGATATGGATGGACCTAGAGACTATAATGTTGAGTGAAATAAGTCAGTCAGAGAAGGAAAAATACCATATGATCTCACTTATATGTGGAATATGAAAAACTGTATGAATGAGCAAAGTAAACAGAAACTGTCTCATAGATATAGAGGAAAAATCAGGGTTGCTAATTTGGAGAGGAATGGGGATGAGGGAGAAGGGGAAGGGATTAGACAGCAAAAATAGGCAACTACAATATTGCTACTGGGATAGGAAAAACAGTTTGGGGAATATAATTAATAATGTTGTAAATATTCTGTGGAATGTCAGATGATCATAGGTCTTGTTAGGGAGACCATTTCATGGATGGAGTAGAGGTTTGATCACTGCACTGTATTACTAAAGTGGAGGTGGTATACCTACTGTAATTGAATATATATAGATAGTCACGGGATGTGGATTATACTGTGGAAGAGAGTCAGAGGAAGAGTAATAGATATATATGATATGGGGGGTGTGTGGGGGGGTGTATTGGGGGTGGGGGGGTTGTCACTTTGAGGGGTAAAATGTATAACTATTGCACTGTGTTGTACACCTGAAACTAATTAAAAATAAAATAAAATAAAATAAAATAAAAAGAAAGAAAGTGGAATGCTCGAACATTGTTGGTGGGGTTGCAAATTGGTGCAGCCTTTATCGAAAACAGTATGGAGTTTCCTCAAAAAATTAAAAATAAGACTACCTTATGACCCTAAATTCTACTCCTGGGTATTTATCCAAAGAAATTCAAAACATTAATTCAAAAAGATATATGCACCCCTATGTTCACTGCAACGCTCTTTACAATAGCCAAGATATGGATATGGTCAAAATGCCCATCAATAGATGATTGGATAAAGAAGATGTGTGGCTCATACTCTTGTATACATTGGAATATTACTCTGTCATAAAAAAGAAAGAAATCTTAACATTTACGACAACATGGATGGACCTAGAAGGATTATGCATAAGTGAAATAAGTCAGACTGAGAAAGCCAAATACTATATCATCTCATTTATACGTGTAATCTAAAGAACAAAATAAAAGAACAAACAAAACAAGAACATACTAATAGATACAGAAACAAACTGATGGTTTCTAGATGAAAAGGGGATTGGGGTGCTGGGTGAGAAAGGTATAGGAATTAAGAATTACAAATTGGTGGTTACAAAATAGTCATGGGAAAATAAAGTTTAATATGGAGAATATAGTCAATAATATTTAAAAACTATGTGTAGTGTCAGATGGGTATGAGGCTTATAGGGGAGATCACTTCATAAAATATATAAATGTCAAATCATTACACTGTACACCTGGACCTAATATAAAATAATATTGAATGTCAACTATACTTAAAAAAATAGTCACAGTGATATAAAGTACTGCATGGAGAATAAAGTCAATAATATTGCAATAACTGTGTACAGTGTCAGGTGGGAAATAGACTCTTTGGGTTATCGTTTTGTGAGGTATATAAATTTCTAATCATTGTGCTGGTTTGTATACCTGAAACTGATAAAAACATAATAATTCCATTCAAGCAACAAAGGTGGATATTAAACAAAATGACAGTCGTATAAGAACAGCAGCTTTCTGAATCTTCCTAAGAAGCTGGTTTACCATTCCTGTGTCTGTAAGTGTAAAACTGTTTCTCTTACTCTCAGAAATCTTCTAAAACAAATGTGTAACTATACATACATTCTATGACTTACAGATCAAAACAAAAGAAAAAGTAAAAAACAAAAAACTAAAAACAAACTACCAACCAAACAAACAAAACTTTGTTGAACACTGAAATCCAGACTATCAAAAGACAAATCTGGGAAGAGTTTGGAAAGTGTAAATTTAAAGTATTAAGATAAAATCTTCTGCCATTGTGTTTTCCAAGTCTTCCTTTCATAGGCCCTAAAATCAGGTTATGTTGTTGAGAAAATGTGACAAAAATGCATAAGTTAGCACTGTCACTGCTTCTATGTGACTGTTTCCTTTGTCTGCCACTCTTATAAACTTGAAAAAAATTATGTTTTTGATAGCCCATTCTATTCCCAGCATGGGGGAGTGTTTCTCACTCTGATAAAAAAAATATTTTTAACTTTTCTTCAGTTTTCTCATGCGTTACACAACTTAACAATTTAGATAACCGGAGACTTGGATTATTCCATTTCAAGTACAACCCATGTATTTCATACATTTCCATCATGCCCCTAAACGCATTAATTTTTATTTTTTATCTTAATAGGTGTATTATTCTTTGAAATTCATCAGGCTTATCCTGCAAATAATTTCTCATGGCATAGTATCTTCATCCCCTTTATTAAAGTTATTTTGGTCAATTCAATGATATGAAAATGAATGTCCTTTTAAAACATGTGACTGAGTATTATTAAATAGATTAAGAGAACGCTTTTCTGATTTTTCTAGCACTAGAACTATTTCACTGACAAATACAATATTTCTAAAAATCTCTTCTTATTAAATGCATTTGAAAGATCAGATAGTCCATTCTCCCTTCAATTTATGCATATTTATAAAATAAAAGAATTGGATAACTTTTAACCTCCTCATTCCCCATACCAAGACTTATTCTACTTGTAAAATTTGCACATAGTACTTGAATACTGCTGCTAATTTTCATATTAATCTCACCCCCCATATAACCTCAGTTGCTACATGGTTCCAGTTGTTTATAATTTGGGGGGAAATTATGAGAAGATTTAGTGAAACAAACTATATACCCTGATCCACCAATTGATTTTGATACCATCTTTCTTCTCTATCATCCCGTATAGGTTTCCTTCACACACAGCTATTACTTCTGGTGCCTAGATTATTTTTTGGTGGGGTGACACAAACCTTCATTACTGAGTAGCCTAAGCCTCTCATTGTTATGACTTTATTAGGCCACATTTTCTCTACTTGCCCATTTGCAGTTAAATCTGGGAATGGGAAGAAAAAAAGCAAAAAAAAAACTTTCATTGGATCAAAAGAGGGCTGAACATACAGATGGTGCCAAAAAAAGGTATACACATTTTAGGAAAGGGAAAAACTGTATTAAAATTATAATAATATATACCAATAACAAAAGATGAATACAACCCATGTGTATACATTTTATTTTTTCTACTTACCAAGGCAATTAAATGTGAAATAAATTTAAGTGAATAATCAAACATGTAGGAAGTGATACAGTTTTCTTTTTAATACCATAGAATGATGTGCATGCTTTAAATCCATTTCTTCCCATAAATTTCATTGAAGTTATGAACATAACTTCATAAAAACAAGTAGAGTACATAACAAGAATAAAAAAATCTTGGGTGTTATAATGGTTAATTTTATATCTCAACTTAGCTAGGCCACAGGATTCAGATAGTTGGTCAAAGATCAGTGTAGGTGTCACTGGAAAGACATTTTTAGATGAGATTAAAATTTATCTCAGTAAGCTTTGAGTAAAGCAGATTGCCCTCTGTGATGTGGATGTGACCCATTCAATAAATTAAAGGCCTTAATAGAAAAAGACTGAGAGAGGAGTGATAGAAAATTGGATAAAGCAATTGTGGTACATTTATACAATGGAGTATTACATGGACATAAACAAAGAATGGAATTTGACCATTTGCAGCAACATGGATGGACCTAGAGAACATTATGCTAAGTGAAATAAATCAGACTGATAAAGACATTTACGATATGATCTCACGTATATGTGGAATCTAGAGAACAGAATAAATGAGCCAACAAAACAGACATAGACTCAGAGATATAGAGAAAAAAACCAATGGTTGCTGGATGGAAGGGGTGTGGAGATGGAAGAGAAGGTGAAGGGATTAGAAAGTACAAATTGGTAGTCATAATATAGTCACAGGAATATGAAACAGTATGGGGAATATAATCAATAATGTTATAAAGATCAGGTAGGGTGCCAGATGGGTACTGGACTTATCAAGGGATCACCTCATACACTGTGCTATACACCTGAAGCTGAAGTAGAATAATATTGAATGTCAACTATAATTAAACATATATATGTGTGTATATATATATAAACACACTGTACCATTGTATATATATACACGTGACCACTGTATATGGTCACGGGATGTGGAGTACAGCTTAGGGAATATAGTCAATGATATTGTAACAGCTATGTACAATGTCAGAGGGGAGTAGATTAGGGGAAGGGAGTTATCACTTTGTGAGGGGTGTAAATGTCTAATTATTACATTGCTTTGTATACCTGAAACTAATTTAAAAAACCTTTTTTTAAAAAAATAAAAAGACAGATCCTACAAAGAAGAAGGAATTCTGGCTCCAGACTGCTGTCAGACAGGAGCTGTAATGTTAGCTCCACTTTGAGCCTCCAGCCTGTCGTCCCGTGCTACCAGATTCTGACTTGCCAGGATTCACAATTGCAAAAGCCAAAACTCACACATGTTTTTAAAAGATTTTATTGGGGAATTGGGGGAGGGCAACAGACAAGTTGATGTCCTTTTTTCTTCAGTCTAGTTGTGGAGGACATTGCTTCACTGGCCCATGTTGGTATCATCATTGCGCTCTTCCTAGGTGAGGCACATCGGTCGCCGGCCTCTGGACGGCCACTCACAGCAGCTCTTGGCAGCTCACACCAGCGGATGACCGCTCACGCCACTCACACATGTTTTATTGGATTATATTTGTTCTGTTATCTCTGGTAGAACCCTCACTAAAAACTAAATGTCTTGGAACATGTTGGAATATATAAAGCTAATGGTCTTGAATTGAGAGAACAAACAGAATAAGAAGTCCTCAAACACATGATTGTTGAATGAGCTGCTGAAGCAATCACTAACATATTTCCAATCTGAGACCTGGGAAAATATTAATAATTTATAGGTACAGGAACAGCAAATGAGAACAAGAGCATACTGTATAGCTGATTGGTGCATAGCATTGATGTACCCTTTTATTAATAATCAAATAAATATTAAAACAAAATGCCATCTGATTGGGAAAAATGAGCATATGGGTCATTGTCAAGGTTGTTTGATGAGCATTATCAGGAAATATTGATATATTTGTGTTATAATAAATTAGAAGACAAAAGTCAATATTGGATATAATTCTAAATATATTTAAATCTAGTATTCATGCTTAGAATCACATATTTAAGATAATATTGTGCTTTTGATAAAATATATCTTTTCATATGGAGAAATTATATAATAGAAATACATAGTAAAATTCAGATGAGCTTGAATCAATGATTGGTTATGTTTCTTTTTATTGAAAGTTGAAAAGAAGATTATAAATATAAATACAATATTATTTTATAGAATAAATTTTAGACAAAAGCTCTATAAGTTACAGCTTAACTTAAAATCCTACATGATCTTAGAAGTCTATGACACTCCTTTGAATTTTTTTTTTTGTTTCTCTGAAACTAGATCAATAATTTCTCCTCTATTCCTGAAACAGTAGTTTTTAACAAAAGAGAAGGGACAAGATAGACTTTTCTATAAAGTCCTAAGATAAGTATTTCAGCATCTGTAATCAGATTTAAGTTTTTCAACTTATGTTTTTTAGCTCTTATTAGACTTTAAAAATAAAATTTTACTACTAGTAAAATAGGACTATACACTTTTGACAAAAGATTTTCTTATTACTACTAATTTATCAGTATTTTAAATATATAAAATGGTATTGCTACTGTGAACATCTAGAGCATGCTGTATGTTCACAACCATTGGGAGAATTTCCTTACAGTATGTGTGGGTGGGAGTGTTCCTCTGTGTGATTTTGAGTTTATTACCTTTCTAAAGCTTTTTTTCTTTAAGCCCCACATTTCTCTAGTGTTTTGTTTTTCCTGCTGCCAAATGATCTTTTTTTTTAATATTAAAAGAAGAACATACTAAACTGAAAATAAAAAGAAAAATTTGAAATGGAAATATTTCCCATACTCTTCTTCCTAATAAGGAAAATGGGGAAAGTTATCTGACAATTTTCTGATAACAATTAGATAGTGAAAAGTATAGGATGATTGGATAAAAAAGATGTGGTACATATATACAACAGAATATTTCTTGGCCATAAGATGAAATACTGCCATTTGCAACAACATGGATGATCTTGAGATTATCATGCTAAGTGATAGAAGTCAGACAGAAAAATTCAAGAATCATATGACTTCACTCACATGTGGGATACAATACTGAAAGCAACAAAGGAACAAGACAAAAAAAACAACAACAAAGAAAAACTCATAGACACAGGCAACAGTTAAGTGGTTACCAGAGGGTGGAGATAGAGAGGTGGGAGAACAGGGTAAAGGGGCTCAAATATATGGTGATGGAAGGAGATCTGACTTTGGGTGGAGAACACATAATGCAACATATAGATGATGTATTATAGAATTGTACACAAAAACATATATAATTTTACTAACCAAAGCACCGTAATACATTTACTAAGATTTTTTTTTTTTTTAAGTATAGGAAGAACAGCAGAGTATTTGGATTATTGATATCCCTTTACAAAGACTAGCTCATTTCTCTTTTTCTGTTACACCTTTATATGGGAGAAATAAATAACTCAAAGGGTAAAACATAAATTAATACTTAATTTTTGGAAGACAGACAATATTGGAGATCACACTACTCATTTGGAAGACAATAGTTAAAGTGACTTGATGCCAAGCTGAAATTCACAACAAATAGAAGGTACAAAAAATAAATTTTATCTAATTCACAATGATGACTAGGTACACTCCTATTTTCAGCATTGTCGTAATGAAAAGAAAGGGTTAAAAAATTACATGTAATAGTTTTAAAAAAGGTTTAGGTAATGAGATTTACAGATCTATTCAATTGACACTCATATACACATATATACATTTGTATAGAAAACTAGAAAGTTTCATTTTCCTTTGAATTCTGATAGCACTACTTTTGATAAATTAAACATGGTAACAATAAATAAGGCAGGTATTTGGAAAATTTATGACAAGAGCCATATCTAAGTGAATTTTAATACCCAGTATTTAAAACTCCTCCATAAAATGTTTACAATAAAATATTGACAGAAATATTTTATTATATTATTATTTTATTTATTAATTGATAGTGACATAGGAAACATCTTTATTTGCCATCAAATATACTATGTGGTGAAAACTATGTAAGTAAAATATTAAAATTACCATAAAATTATTTCAGTACCTGAATCTACAGAGAAAGGTGCTTAAATTCTAAGTTCAAATGGCATTTATTACTAACTTCCAAATTAATATAATCATACATGATATAAATACTATTATATTACTAGCATTGTTTAAAATATATGAAGTTCTTGGTTTGTTCATTTTATTAGCATTATTGTCATTGATTTAAAGTGATTCTTAAATTATTAAGCATATATCTATTTCTATATATAAAAGAGTCATAGTTTAAAATACAGTTAAGCAATCACCCTCTACTTATATAGCATAGAAGAGGTGAGCAGAAATTCAGAAAGGGGAAATCAGTTGCTAAACAATGTATACAATTTTTTTAAAAATAGAGAAATTCATTGAAAGATAAATTTGAAGAGTGTACACATCCCATGGATAAAGGAAGGGAACAGAGAAAGAACCCAATAGGCTTGTACAATATTTTTTATTCTCGAAACTACAATTGTGAAGTAAGCCAAGCATTGAAAGATAGATAGACTACAAAAATTAAAAGTGTCAATTAAAGCCACTTTGTAAAAATGTCCCAAGGGGTTGGGAGGGATGGATGAAAAAGGTAAAAGGGACTTAGAAGTATAAATCGCTAGTTACAAAACTAGTCACAGGGATGTAAGATACAGCATACAGAATATAGTCTACAATATTGTAATAACTATGAATGGTGTCAGATGGTTACTAGACTTTAGTGGTTGATCATATAAATGTCTAATCACTATGTTATACACTTGAAATTAACATAACATCAACTGTAATTGAAAAACAAAACTAAAATTAAGAAAAAGGAAGAAAAAATGTCACAGGTGGAGCTTGGTGGTATTTGAATTATCTCAAAAGCTGAATCACGTGTTCAAGTGAAAAACTGGGCCTGAACACACAGGAATAAAAATAACTTTTATTTCCCTAACTTAACTTTGTCTAACATATGAGTAGTTAATATCTATGTTGGTTCATCTTGTTGACATCATGAACTGTACGAAGACTTTTACTTGATCCAAAGAACCTTGTGTTCTGTGTAATCAGGCTTTGAAGAAGGCCCATAGAATTACAACAGTGTTTCCTTTAATAGCAGTCAGTCCAGAGTAAGTGATGGAAACAAAACAATGAGTCTAAATGAAAAATACAGTGTCAACTCTTGACATTTAACTGAGGCAGAAGCCCCAGCTGCCTTTGATTATTGCCTAAAGGGCTAGATTTCTGGAGAAAATAATGTGAACACCTTAATTACATGGAATTAATTAAATCAAATAAGAGACATGGATCTTTTTCTCTGTGTCTGCTGCTTACTTCTAGTTATAGAAATTATCAATAAGGCAGTATGTCTATTGTCCTTTTAAAATATAGGGCCACATACCACAAATCAGTGAAATCATATGGTTCTCCACTTTTTCTGCCTGACTTATTTTGCTTAGCATTATAATCTCAAGATCCATCCATGTTGTTGCAAATGGGACTATTTCATCTTTTCTTATGGCAGAATAATATTCCATTGTGTATATATACTACAACTTTTTTATCCAATCATCTATGGAAGGGCACTTTGGTTGTTTCCATGTCTTGGCCACAGTATATAAAGCTGCAACGAACACTGGATATGTGGTATATAAAACTGAAAACAAAAGAACAAAAAAAAAACAAATGAAGAAACAAAACTCATAGACACAGACAATAGTTTAGTAGTTACCAGAGTGTAAGAAGGGAGGGGGGTGGTAGACGAGGGGAATCAAATATATGGTGATGGAAGGAGAACTGACTCTGGGTAGTAAACACGCAACATGATATATAGATACTGTATTACAGAATTGTACACCTGAAATCTATGAGGTAACTTTGCAAACAATTGTCACCCAATAAACTTTAATTTTATATATATATATATATATATCTCCAAAAACACACTGATGATGCTGATCAGAAAAACTCATCTGAGTTAAAAATTGTAGGGGTGGAAATGAATCCAGAAAATGAGTTGGCAGAAGTAAGCCCCATTCCTGAAAAGCCTAGCACCAATAAAATTAACCTAGATGAATAGGTATGGTGAAAATATTTATTGTTGGTTCAGTGGACATTTTACACCTGTGAAACTGGAATTCATTCTTCTTCTGGTAATATAAATTTTCACTTATGGTACTACCACACCTCCATTCCTTTCTTATTTATGAATTATTTAATACATTCATTGATATTGGTATAGTAGTGTTTCTTACTGCAAACATCTACTTACCAAATGCAGCTAATATCATTTGTGACTCAAGAGTTTTGAGCGAGGTTGACTCTGCCCACAGCTGCAAAAGTGAGTAAGAAAACCTTTTCTGGCCAGTCCCAGACATTCGTTTATAAGCCTCTATTCACTTTCATTGGTTAATGGATAATTGCTTAATCCAAGGCTAATGAAAGAGACTTAAAAGAAATTCTTTGGAATCACCGAGACAGAAAATCTTTATTTCTTTTAGAACAGATAACTACACAAAAGTGATATGTATTTGGAGTCACTGAGGGATACTGGGTAGAGAGGCTTACATGACAATGAATCCACTCAAAAGAATTAAGAAGCAGTGAAGAGAGACATGAAATTTATGGTGTTATTTGAGCCTTGGCTTTAAACCAAGTGAAAATGCCAAACAAAACATGAAATTTTAAGTTTTCAAAGACTATAATGTCTCATTATTGCTTAAAGTAGTATGAGTTGATTTTCCATCATAAGGAAGGAATCATGAATAATGAAATGATTAAATAATTATTGAAGAAATGAAATAATTATAATTTCATTACCGAAATAATTAATTAACTAGTGAAATAATGTTAAGCAAAGCTCCATTACAGTAAAATTAACTCTATTAATTTACTTGGTAATAAAAAATCTTTTAAAATATTTATAAAGCACCAGGAAATAAAATGTTGGAACTTAGTGGAAAATTTTTGGACATTTCATAGCAACCACATGAAAATTAAAACATAATATCAGTAATTTATTTAAAGAAAAATTATTTGATCAACAATTTTCTTTTTAAAAAATTCTAAATATTTCATTTTTTTACATTGGTGTTTATTAAAAATAAAAGTTTATTATCAATATTTTAGATAGCAGTAACATGGGCAATTCATTTTTTAAATGATATACCAATATTCTAATAAAAGTAATATTATCTTAAATTTTTAAATTTTTATTAAATTTTTTGGGGTCACATTGGTTAGTAAATTATATAGTTTCCAGGGTACATTTCTATAATACGTAATCTGTACAGTGCACACACTGATAAAGGAAAATATACCCAAACTTATTTATTTTGCTTCATTTGTAAACTTGTAGATGAAGAATTAAAAGTGTAAAGTAGTAATATTCCATTGTACGTATGTACCACATCTTCATCCATTCATATATCAATGGACATTTAGGTTGTTTTCATATCTTGTCTATTGTAAATAATGTTGCGTTGAACATAGGGTTTCATATATCTTTTTGAATTAGCATTTTGGATTTCTTTGGATAAATACCCAGAAATGGAATTTCTGGGTAATATGGTTGGCAAATGCCAGGCTTTACCCCTCATAGTCTGATTAACATTTTATAATTCAGGCTGGACTAATGTCAATTTATACCAAACCAAGTTTAATCATTTTCAATTAACATATTTTATTATTTGCTTAAAATAAGCTATTTAGAGTCACCTAGTTTTAGTTTTTTCTAATTTTATTTTGTGATTTTATGAAATAAGTGGTTATTTTGTTATTTTAATACAGCTTGGCAGTATTAGAGCTCTAGTTCTTTGTGTTTGTGAGTTTGCTCATGCAGGATTCTCATGTTTGTTTGTGTCTCTCCATCCTCAGGCAGAGTGTCTGACAAGTATAAGAGTTCAATACACATATTGAGTGAAGGGATGAATGCCTACTCAATCATATATTTTCATGCTTCTTTATTATACATTATTTCTCTGTGTTTGTTAGAAATTATTAAAGACCTTATCACAAAAATGTCATCGGCCAGACAAGTTGGTTTTTGATGAATGACTAACGGATCAATATTCCTCTGTGTGTATGGTGTTATTTACATTTATTTTATTGAATGCTGTTTTCCATTTATATGAAAGTACAAATATAAAAAGGGGGAGGAGGAGTCTAAAATCATAACAATGATGAAAGCTATATCACTGCACTTAGAAACAAATGAGAATTAATCAAAGGCTACGTGCTAATAAAAGTGGAATGAAGAAAAAACTATAAAAGGACTCTCAAGGCTTTTGTTGCTGCTGTTGTTGTTTATTTTTTAACAGAATAAAATAACTGAGAAGTTATTTTAAGAGCTTTTTTTGGTTTAAGAGCCTGGTGTATGTTTAAGCAACGTCATAATTCTAAAGTAAAGCTAAAATCTATAGTAATGTTGAAATTTTCTGTTTTTATTTGATTATTTAGGTTATTAAAATAAAAAAGGACTATACTACCAGATTGGACTGGCATTTTGAATAACCAGTTACAATTCTGGCTTTAAGCATTACTAGGTATGTAAACTTGAGGATTACTAAAGCTCAGACAGACTCATTTTTTTCTCTTGTAAATTAAGAATAACAGCAAGACCATTACAAATGGCAATACTATTGTCTGATTTGCCAAACTTAAATATAAAGGGGTAATGGTTTATTGTCATAAGTGCACAGAAAGGCAATCTATCAGATATTTTTATATCTTATGTAATTTAATAAGAATGAATACTGTGTAAGAAAGCAATAATTTATCCTTGTAGTACAAATGAATTTGTTTTATAACATATTTTACCTACTGTAAGTTCCAAAGAATTATTAATATTATGTGTCCATATTCACCACATGTGCTTTGTTGAATAAGATGAGTTTGGAAATGACATCTATAATGTGTTTCAAGCCATCAATTAAAAGTTTTGTCCCCCATATTAATTTCTGAACGAGGGCCTGTAAGTTCAAATAATATTATAATACTGTTTACATTGTGTTGATGCAATTTTTTCACTCTTCTTTTTAGAACTCTTACAAGCTATTTTCAGTTTTTAAAATTCTTCCAGGTAATGTTATAAGCATATATAAACTTGAAAAAATTGTTTGGATTTTTTCAATTATATAAATACATTTGGAATGAATTTACACTTTTCATTTATTAAATTTATTGGGGTGACATTGGTTAATAAAATTATATAGGTTTGAAGTGTACAATCCTATAATACATCATCTATATATCACATTGTGTGTTCACTACCCAGCCAGTTCTCCTTTCATCACCATATATTTCATTCTGTTTACCCTCTTTTATCTCCGGCCTTGTCCTTTTTTTCATCAGGAGTGCTTTGGCTATTTGAGGTTTTTGTGGTTGCATATAAATCTGATGCTTTTTTGTCCCATTTAAAAAAAAATGACATTGGGATTTTGATGGGGATTCCATTAAATTTGTATATTGCTTTGTGTATATGGCCATTTTAACTATGTTGATTCTTCCCATACATGAACATGAGTCATCTTTTGATGATTGTTTCAAATTACTTACTGTTGATCTGTCTATCTAGATTTTCCAGTTCTTCATGATTCAGTCTTGGAAGTTTATGTATTTCTAATAACTTGCTCATTTTTTCTAGGTTATCAAATTTGGTGGCATATAGTCTTTCATAGTATTCTTGTATGATCTTTTGTATTATTCTGGCATCCATGGTAACTTCCCCTCTTTCATTTCTGAATTTGTTTGACTATTTTCTCTTTTTTCCTTAGTGAATCTAGCCAAATGTTTGTCAATTTCATTAGCTTTTTCAAAGAATCAGCTTTTTGTTGCATTAATTTTTTAATTTTTTTTTGTTCTGTATTTCATTTAATTGTGCTCTAACTTTTATTTCCTTCTTTCTGCTGACTTTGGATTTCATTTCTGTTTTCTTTTTGCAGTTGATTTCCTGTATGATTTTCGATTTAACAATGTAATTTCCCATGTTACAACATAGTATATTTCCATTGATTCAGGATTTCTTTTGAATCTATATTCAAAGCTTTATTGTAGTCACCAGATGTCTTAAACATTTTAATGTTTTATATATTTTAATTTTTTATGGTTGTATTGAATGAAAATTTGCTACCATATTTTCTAAATGTTTATAAATTATAAGCTAAAAACTCTCTTATTCTTTTATTCTAAGTTTCCCAAACATAATTTTAAAAATGTATAAGTATTGATAATTTCAAATTTATTTTTACTTCTATATTTTATGTATTTTAAAGCATTATTAACTATTAACTCAGATAGCAGATCAGATGACTATTTTTGGATAAATTATTTATAATAAGTTTCTGTTTCTAAGAAACCTGGACTATCAAGGGAGAAGTGTACCTCCTAAAGTCGGGGACCATTCAATATGCAATTTTGCACATTTCTCAAAAACAAAATAAAACACATAAGATTGTATCTCTTCAACAAAAAAGTAAATCTAAGATATAAGGTCTGTGTAAAGCCTTGTGTCGCTTTAGGCATTGACTACAGAGTTAGGTATCTAGAGAATGAGATTCTGTGGTCAATAAGAGACTACTTCTAACATAGCTGCAGTTATATGAGATCTGCCTTCTTGTAAACAGAACATAAAGGTTCACACAGAATGGGCAATTGTACAGGGGCTCAGAGGCCGGAGACAGAGGGAGAGGTACTCTGTGAACCAAAACCTGCACTTTGTAAAAAGATATTATGATCTCTGTCTCTTTTGTTTTGTTTTCCTTCTGTGATAACATTTTTCAGAAAAACTCAGCCTATGAAAGTTCTAAGATGAAGTAATTAAATGATTTCTGGTCTCCCTGTTACTTATAACTTTATTTGAATTAAAGAAGAGTTCTACCCTTGGATTGTGTAAGGTAGGACACTGTTGATGCAAAGAATATCATATTGTAAAAGCCTACAGAGCAACATATTTGACCATCAAATTAACTTGTAGCTTTATATGAATATAAATTCCTGAAGTCTCTATCAAGCATCTAATTCTTTTTTTTTCCATCTCTGAATACACATTATTAAGTTCCCTAGGTATTGTTTGTATTCAGAATTGTTTGAGAAGGTAATGTGAAGAGGAAAGGGAAATGACAGGAAAATAGGCAATGTTGTTTTTTCCCACCCCTACAATTTGATAATGAGATGTCTTCCAGGGCAAGATCTTAGAGGGCCTAGGTCTTATTTTATCTTAAGCATTTGTGATTGTCTTAGTTGAGGCCTTCAATATTGCACTTCTGACCAAAAAAATAGACTTATTGGAGACGATGGGACCATGGTGTCTATTCTTGAAGAAATCTTATTTTTACAATAGCAAATGTATCTTGTAAATGCCACTATGAATAGTGGCCTTTCAAAAGTCAACTTCTATTTACTTTGCTTAAACATAGAAAAGTTAATCTTTTATAATTACACATCATTATTTTTTTCATTTTCCATGATTAAGAAACCCATATTTGTACTTAGGAATAGTGGTAGAGAAGCTGAATCTACAACCAACTTTTAAAGGAGTTTAAACACAGATGGATCTTGACATTATCATGCTAAGTAAAATAAATCAGACAGAAAAAGTTGAGAACCATATGACTACTCATATGAAGGATATAAAACTGAAAGCAACCACCAAACAAGAGAAACAAAGAAGCAAAAACTCATAGACACAGACAACAGTTTAGTGGTTACAAAGGGTAAACAGATGGGGGATTGGTAGGAGAAGGTGAAGAGGGTCAAATATACGGTGATGGAAGGAAAACTGACTCTGGGTGGTGAACAAACAATGCAATATATAGATGATGTCTTATAGAATTGTACACTTAAAACCATAGTTTTACTATCCAATGTCACCCCAATAAATCTAATATAAATAAATAAACAAACTTTCAACTGAAAAAAGAATAGAAGCTTCAGTAATGTTTATTCAATGCAATTAATGGAAAAAAATAGCTATTGTTTAAAATATCAATGATATATACAACAAACAATATATATTACTTATGATATATAAATAACAATTTGATATATATGTATATAAATATTATATACATATAAAGTTATCCTAAGTAGCAATGAATAGATGCTTGAACTTCAAGTAAAATTAAGCTGGAGTATGAAAAGAATTGTAATCAACAAATGTATAAATATGTAACATAAATGTGAAGAAAGGTGATCAACAGTCTAAGTTAAAAAAAAAAAAAAAAGAAAGGAGTTAGAAACTTATTTCTGCAGGTAAAGTGATTAAAAGAATCATGCTGCTATAGTACAACACAGAAGCCTTAACATCCGGATGAACTGGAACCAAATCCCATATTTGACATTGTGTTAAGTACCTGATATGTAATGTTTCTATCATAATCATGATCGTGATCATCATAATCATCATCATCATCATCATTATATTCTCCATAACTATCTAATTAGAGGAGAGACATGATGTAACAACTGTCTGTCCGGTAGGGTGAAATCTATCACATGCTGACTAAAATTTATGGAAAATCTTCCAACAATTTTTGAGTAATCTGTTGTTAGACGAGTGAGATATAGTAGTCTAATTTATCCATCTTTCTTTTTTTTTTTTTCTGGTTAACCACAAATCATAGACATACAAGGCAGAAGTTGCTAGAAAAGAGAATAAATATTCCTATGGGGAAGGATAATATGTAAGAGAACTATTTTGGGGTCTGATCCCCTTATACCAGTAGTAAGTTAAAAATTTTAGCCCACAAATCACAGCAAGGCAGACAATACTGGTAAAACTTTGGGGTTTTACTGGCCTACTGTCTACTGGCCATCTTATCTGCTACCCAAGTTTTGTGAGTTTGGAGCTCATATCCTTAACGGGTTACCCAGGGGCAAGAAACTAGAGGGCTTTAACTGTGACATTGCTCCCTATTCCAATGACTCAATTTCCAGCTTCTCCCTGAGGTTTGAGGCAAAAGGTTTGGGACCACACATTGAACACCCTTATTTTCAAGCTACTAACTGAGGAAGGGGACCCAAATCACCTAGCTCTGCAAGTCAATGGGGCTCACATTTCAAAGTTCCACAGGACTATAGCAAACTAAGAAGCAGTTTTCAAATGGGCAAAATTGCACACACCCCCACCCTCCCCATCTCTCATCCATGGACAAATACCTGAGCACAGTACAGAAGGAGCAGACAAAAATCCTTCTCTCTCCAGCTCTCCCTGAAAGGAAATTGACTATATACTTTCCCAGTTGCTGCCTAAAGGTTTGACTTCTAATCAGCTTATATCTTGGGACTGACTAGGACCCCATGATACTCCCCGACAGAACATTGATGAGTCTTGGCCCACCCTCAATTTCTGAAACCACTAAGAACAAGGAAAAAGTATTGTCCAATCACAAGTTTGCGAGGCAACCAGGAGCTCAGGCCAGGTTAATTGATGAGGAGGTTCATCTCCTATATGAGACCTGTCTGTCAATGCTGGAAGAGGAGACTGATTTATCTAATGCATAGAAACCAATGCAGAGTCAGGGAAAATAAAGAGACAAAGAAATAGGTTCCAAACAAAAGAACAAGAAGCTCCCTGGTTTCAAACCATAGATAGATAGATAGATAGATAGATAGATAGAGATAGATTTCAATTACAGTTGACATTCAATATTATTTGATTTTATATTAGTTCAGCTGTATTGCGTAGTGGTTAGACAGTTATATAATTTACAAAGTGATCTCCCCAATTACTTTAGTACTCACCTGGCACTATACATACTTATTATAATATTATTGACTATATCCCCTATGCTGTGCTTTATATCCCAGTGACTATTTTGTAACTACCAATTTTACTTCTTAATCCCTTCACCTTTTTCACCCAGCTCCCCATCACCTCCCATCAACACACTATATTTTAAAGTTATGGTAATCAAAACAATATGGTACTTGCATAAAAACAGACCTAAAGATCAATGGAACAGAATAGGGAGATCAGAAATAAACCCATGTATACATGGTCAATTAATTTACAGCAAAGTAGCCAAGAATATGTAATGGGGAAAAGACGGTTTTTTTCAATAAATGTTCTTAGAAAACTGGATATCCACATGCAACAGAGTAAATGTGGAACTTCACCTTATACCATACACAAAAATCAAGTCAAAATGGGTTAAAGATTGAATGTAAGACCTGAAACCATAAAACTCTTAGAAAAAATCATAAAGGGTAAGCTCCTTGACATCAGCTTTGATGATAACTTTTTTAGGATTAGAAACCAAAAGCAAAGGCAACAAAGGAAAATATAAATAAGCAGGACTACATAAAACTAAAAAGCTTCTGAACAACAAAGGAAATTATCAACCAAATTAAAAGGCAGCCTATGGAATGGGAGAATATATTTGTAAATCATATCAAAAAGAGTTAATATCAAAAATATACAAGAAATTTATATGACTCAATAACAAAAAAATAAACAACATAAAAATAACCAAGTTTAAGAAATGGACAAAACACAAAACTAACGATATTTTTTCCAAAGAAGATACACAAATGGTTAACAGGTACTCGAAAAGATGATCAATATCACTAACTATCAAGGAAAGTCAATTCAAAACCATAAGATATCATTGCCTCACACCTGTTAGGATGCCTATTAGCAAAAAGACAATATAAAATGGTTGTATAAAATGTTACAGTCACTCTAGAACAGTATGGGGTTCCTCAAAAAATTAAAAATAGAACCACCATACAGAACTGCCAGAATCCCACTTCTCAATATATACTCAAAGAAGACAAAATCATTATCTTAAAGAGATGTCTGTCCACCCATATTCACTACAGGATTATTCACAATAGCCAAAGTATTGCAACAACATAAATGCCTACTTAAAGGTGAATGTATAAAGAAAATATGGTATATACACACAATGGAATATTATTCAACCTTAAAAAAACAAATCATGTAATTTGCTACAACATGGATGAAAATGGAGGACATTATGTTAAGTGAAATATGCTAGACAGAGAGAGACAAATACTGTATGGCATCACTTATACAGGGAATATATTTTTTTTAAATATCAAACTCAGAAACAGAGAGCTGAATGGTGGTTGCCAGGGTCCAGGTTGTTGGTGAAAACAGGGAGAGTTTGGTAAAAGTGTAAAAACTTACACTTACCAAAGGAATAAGATCTGAGGAATCTATTCACACTATACTCCATTTACTTTTCTAAATTGAGTATTAATGCAGAAAATAATGTTACCCTAAATCAAACTATATTATGTACTTTTTTTTGTCATTAAAATCTTATCGTTGAGGAATTCCAGTAAAATGGTGCAATAGACAGATGCTGTGCTAACTGCCTCCCAGGATCACACCAAAATTACAAGCAAATTATACAGCATTCAACCCTGGAGGTCCCTGGAACACTGGAGGAACAGAACCACTAAACGAAGAACTTAAAGAGGAAGCCACATTGGGTCTGGTAGGACGGGCGGAGACGAGAGAGGGCGAGCCCCGTGAGGGAGGCCCCAGCTGTGGAGAGGCTTCTCCGGTTGGGGGAGAGACCTTCCGGCCGCACACCAAGCTCACCAGCCCAGAGTTCCTTTGCCGGGAAGAGAAGTTCTAAGATAGCTGGCAGTAAATTAGTAAGGACTCTCTTTGCTCAGCTCGGTGAGGCTAAGAGCGGCTGGAGAATCAGTGGGGCCGGCGCCTGGGCTTGCTCGCCGGTGAGCACTTACCTGGTTCCTGGTGGAGGGAGTGGTTGTGTGAGCCGGGAGCCTGCTGGGACGGACTGAACTGAGCACTTTTGGTGCAAAGGCTGGAGGTTTTTGAACTGTTGTTCCTGTGGTGCGGAGCCTGCACGAGAGTGGTGTAGGGAGGGGGCCATTTTGTCGGGCTTGGGCCCTCCCACAGAGGATCAGGTCCGAGACCTCATTGGTCTGGTGGAATTGGCGCAGAAGGGCGTGTGTGCGTGCACGCGCGCCTGCGGCCTTGGATCCCCACCATCCGCCTGGCTTATACTGCGTTGCCAGGGAAACACAGGGCGGGTGCCCTCCGGCACCAACAGGCTGCTCACTGAGACCCGGGAGTGCGCAAGCCGCCTCAGATCCCCACCTTCTGCATGGCTTGTGCTGCGTGGCAGGGAAACACCTAGTGGGAGTGATCCGGCTCCAACAGGCTACTCACTGAGACCTGGGAGTGCGCAAGCCGCCTCAGGTCCCCGCTCTCCGCACTCTGCTTACAGAGTTGCCAGGCTGGTGATTGGTTGTTGGGCTGCTTGGCCTGATCTGCAAGCAGCTGATTGGGACAGGCTGAGACTGGGAGTTTTCCTGGGAGTGTTGGGCCATGAGCTGTGTGCCTGCGTGATCCAGCCAGGGCTCTCCTGGTGATCTAATACATCAAAGCAATCCCAGAGTGACAGCCAGAATGGGGAAACAAAGAAAAATGTCACAAGTAAAAGATCAGAAGAAACCTCCAGAAATGGAACCAAATGAAACAGAGGGATCCAACCTTTCAGAGACAGAGTTTAGAACACTGATGATAAGAATGTTTAAGGAACTTAGCGAGGACATAAAGAAGGATAGGGAAACCATAAAAACAACCAGTTAGAACTAAAGAATACAATAACTGAAATGAAGAACACACCCGAAGGAATCACCAGTAGAGTAGATGAAGCAGAGGAGCGGATCAGCGATTTGGAAGATAAAATAGCAGAACTCACCCAGTTGGCACAGCAAAAAGACCAAAGAATAAAAAACAATGAAAATAGTTTAAGAGCCCTATGGGACAAGGTGAAGCACAACCACCTTCTAATCATAGGGATACCAGAAGGAGAAGAGAAGAAGCAAGGGGTTGAAAATGTATTTGAACAAATAATGACTGAAAACTTTCCTACCCTGGTGAAGGAAATCAACATACATTCCCAGGAAGTGCAGAGGGTTCCAAACAAGCTAAACCCAAACAGGTCCACACCAAGACACATCATAGTTAAAATGGCAAAGGTTAAAGACAGAGACAGAATCCTAGAGGCTGCAAGAGAAAGACCGCAGGTTACATACCAAGGAACTCCTGTTAGACTAACAGCTGACTTGTCTACAGAAACTCTGCAGGCCAGAAGGGAGTGGCAGGAGATATTCAAAGTGACACAAAATAAAGGCCTACAACCAAGATTGCTCTACCCAGCATAGCTATCACTTAAAATTGAAGGAGAAATAAAGAGCTTCCCAAAAAAGAATAAGCTTAAGGAATTCATTACCATCAAGCCAGCATTGCAAGAAATGTTAAAAGGCCTTTTTTAAACAAAAGAAAGGGGTAAACAAGCTAACCCAGAGAGACAATTTAAGAAGATTGAAGTCATATCAAGCAGATATAAAGGAAAAACATGATTGCTGGCTGGGAGGGAGTGGGGAAGAGGGAGAGGGGGAAGGTTTTGGACAGTGTATGTGGGACTACAATGTCGCCATAGGTATATGGGGGCAGTTCTGGGAATGTAATTGATCATGTTGTGAAGAGACTATTATGTTGCGAGAAATAAGTCAGTCAGAGAAGGACAGGTACCATATGATCTCACTTATGTGTGGAGTCTGAAGAGCTGAGTGAACGATCAAAGTAAACAACTCATAGATGTAGAGGAAAAACTGAGGGTTGCTAGTTGGGAGGAGGGTGGGGATGCGGGGGAAGGGGGAGGGATTAGACAGCATAAATAGACAACTACAATATTGCCACAGGGATATGAAACACAGCTCAGGGAATATAATAATGTAAAAATTTTGTGGCATGTCAGATAGTCACATGTCTTGTTAGGAAGACCACTTCATGGATGGAGTAGAGGCTTGATCACTGCACTGTACACCTGAAGCTGATGTTGTATAGTATTGTATGCCAACTGCAACTGAATATGTGGATGGTCACGGGATGTGGAGTATACTGTGGAGGGGAGTCAGGGGAGTTGTGATGGATATGTATGATATGGGGGGGGAGTGGGGTGGCGAACTGGGGGAGGGGGGTTTTCACTTTGGGGAGTAAAGAGTATAACTATTGCATTGTGTTGTACACCTGGAACTAATAAAAAAAAAATCTTATCGTTCAAACAAAGCTAATGCTGTTTCCATGATCATATTGGATGCCACCTCATATATGCTGTCCTACTTCATTTTCTGGGAATATTTAAGCCAACATTTAAAGCTCAATAGATTCCTAAGTATCTGTTCAGTAGTTTCCTCCTTATCTGAGGTTTTGCTTTCCACATTTTTAGTTACCTGTAGTCAACAACAGTCTGAAAATACTATATGGAAAATTCCAGAAATAAACAATTCACAAGTTTAAATTGTGCCCCATTTTGAGTAGTGTGATTAAACTCACACTAACCTGCTCCATTCTGCCCTGGACATGGTTCATCCCTTTACCCATGGAATTCAAGTTGTATAGGCTTCCCATCCATTAGCCACTTAGTAGTCTTCTGGGTTCAAATCAACTGTTAAGGCCTTCTAGTGCTTGTGATCAAATAACCCCTATTTTATTTCCTAATGACCCCAAAGCATAAGAACAGTGATGTTGGCAATTTAGATATGCCAAAGAGAAGCTAAAAATGCTTCCTTTAAGGGAAAAGATATACACAGGGAAAAACAAAAACATAGTATATAGAGGGTTCAGTATTATCTGCAGTTTCAGGCATCCACTGGGGGTCTTGGAATGTATTTCCTGTGGATAATAGGGGTACTGTATTTCCACATTTCTATGAGGGCTTTGAGTTGAGAGAATTTTCTATTCATATATTGCTAAACAAACAGATAAAATAGAGTTAGCTGTAACATAAGCACACACTCTGTATGTAGTTAACAAATACTACTGAATATTCATACTATGATTATTTTGTGCTTCTGGCTGGTTTCAGCTCCTGAAGAACACAGTCAGTAACAAAAGTTTCCATACATTTCCTGGGGATGGCCTAGATTTTAGCTATATATTGTTACTTCATTTTCATTATCTGTTTTCAAGATAATATGCACTGATTGCCATAAAATGTAAAACTCTACATTAGTGACCTAAATAACAGAAATTCATTTCATATTTTCTCAGATTCCAGTGTGAGTCAGCAGGGGCTCTTCTCTATCAAGTCTTTTAGCATCCAGACTCCCTAGACTGTTTTAAGTTGTCATCTAAGTTTAAGGATTCCACTTTGGCTGTAGCAAGAAAAGAGAGTGGTGGAGAAGGCATTAATTGCTTTTTAGTGCCTCAAACCAGATGTGATGCATATTAATTCTACTCTCCATACCCTGACAAAACTTGTCACATAGCCACCATTTAAATAGAAAGAAGGTTGGGTCATATAGGAGAGAAGATGAAATATTTGTTGATTACTAAGTGTCAGCCACACCATAGTACAGACTAGATTAGACCCTTATGGATCTCCATTTCTGTAAAACATTTCTTTCATCTGACAATATTTGGTTAATGAACAGGCATAAGACTCTTAACCTGACTTAATTAATCTTCATTTTTGAAATCCTGCTAGCACAGGTGTACACTGAAAGTATTATCCAACAAATGTTGACTCAATAGCAATTTTCCATAATTTCATCAGTTATCCATCTCCGGTTTCATTTATGCATCTGCTGTGTCATTATCTGAGTTCATTATAACATTAGCTTTCAAATTTAATAGACCATTGCATAAGTGACAAAGGTACTAATTATAGAGGCTTATTGTTCAACATTGTTCACCTTAAGAATAATATTATTTGGATGCTTTTATCTTTTGATATAAATTTAATACAAAATAATGTAGTAAATGTGTCAATAAAATCATAAAATTGCTTTTCATGTTTTAAATTAAATTTCCTGGGTCGGCCGAGTGGCGCGGTGGTTAAGCGCTGGCCTTGGAAGCCAGCGGCCCCGATTCGGTCCCACATATGAGGGCCAGTGACACTGCCCTCAAAAAAAAAGAAAAAAAAAATTAAAATTAAATTTCCTATAATGACTATGATAGATAATTAATATTTGGGCCATACTTTTAATCCAAATTGTGCTGGTAGTTTTGCATTTGAAATAATTTTTGAGAACTGAAACTTTATGAAGAACAAATGTAATTAGATTGGTCAAAATTATGCTTCATATCAATAATATAGATTTCAAAAAAGTATAACTAGTTAACAAGGTCCAAGTCCAATTTAGAAATCCTCTGATTTTAATAGAAAATTTTATTATGATTTGTGAGATTCAGAAAAAAAGCAGCAACTACTTTTTATGACTTTTGCTAAATTTGTAAACTGTTAGAGTAAAAAATATCACCTTTCAATGATACTATATATTTATAAATTTTACAATAAACCATAAACAGTAAATTATATTGCAAATGCCTTTTCAATCTTAACTTCAAGGGTACAGTTACAGTGCCACCACTATATATGTCACATCCTTTACAGATGGTAAATCAATAGGTGTAGAAAGACTTTCAAAAGATTTCAACTATGAAAAAGGAAAGACATTTATAAAATGGGATTTGTCAGAGGAGTGTTTTGTCCTTTCTGAATTCAAAAATAAATATCTATAAAATACTAAGAAGGTTATTTAATGCTGTTAAAAAGAAGTAAGAAGAGGTACATTTTATTAAAAACATTACATGCCAAACAATTCACTAGTAATGTAACATATCATTTTTATCTACTCAAACAAGATTATGAGGTCAATGATAGTATCCTCTTTCTTTTTTAAATGAAAATATGGTGCAATTGATTTAAGGTCATATAATTATGAAAGTTATAGGCAGACTCTATACTTATTTCTGCCCAAAACCCATGTTTTGTTCATTAAGCCATGTATGTGATCCAATAGAAATGTGTGAAAGAGAGTTTAACATAAATTGCATTTAGACCCTGACTTTGTGATAGAATATAAGGAGAGAAGCCAAAACACAATATTGTGTTAAGGAATCATATACACATAGAATACATGGATATTTCACCGACCCCATCTTGAGAGGTTAACAAGTGTGTTAGAAAGAACACTTAAAAGAGATGAGTAATCAAAAGAGCACATGATCATGGAATGAAAAAGGGGAAAAAACAGCTTCAAGAAATGATCTAGTCAATGATCTTAACTTCTGGGAAGATCAAGGAAAGAAGATTCAGTCTGGGAAGTCAATTTTGTTTCCAGCTAGGAGACGCCTGATAGCTTTGTCGGAATTTGATCGCAAAAATAAAAAACTAATCATTTTAAGTAAAGAATAACTTACTATATGAAATTAGAATTTACACAAAGAATGGAAGGATTGAAAAGCAAAAGACAGTAGGCTGCTTTCAGGAAACACCAAAGTGTGAGTATCTCAAGTTTCTGCAACCAATGAACCCAGCTGCAGCACTGATGTGAATGATGCTCATGAAAACTTCCAGAATTCAAAGAAGTTGCTGCTGGTGTTCTGAGCTGTGTGCTCACAGTAAATGTGATTTTATTCGCCTCACTGCACCAGGTGTTTCTCAGCAGCAGTCCAAAGTCAAGGGAAGCTACTACTAATGTTCAAAACCGAATTTGCCATCACAGGGTATTGGTTTTTATTTCTCTTCCACTTTCCAGTATTTGATGAAATACCTCTCAGTGGCTGAATCTAAGGGACAACATTCTGGGAAATGTGGCTTCGGGCTTCTCCCAAAATGCAATGGAGAATGCTGAAGGGCACAATAAGTTGACAGAGGCAATTCAACACAATGACTCTTAGAAAGTGTTGAAGTTTTAAGCCAGGTTACACAGAATGAGTAAATTAGTTAGAGAAAAAAAAATGCGTATGTACATCAATAGAAGCTTACTCTTTAGGGAAGCCTGGTAAGCATGTAAAGAGTAAAGAACAAATTTTCCTGTTGCTTTTCACTGATTTTAGGGTGGGGAAAAATATAGACAGAATTTTAAGATCTGAATGATGGGAAAAATTAACAGGATAAAATGTTATGAGGACATCTGAAAGATTAATGTTTGATGAATATGGTAAATGGGAAAAATATGAAACACAATTAGAAATGAAAACTTCAATTGATAAATTCTAACAAGGAACTGATTTTTTCCTGTAAAATTAATAGAAAACTAGTATATTAGGTAAAATCTTTTGCAATTGTTACTTTAGAATGATGCTTACATTGGGTGATAAATTTATCCCAGACTGTTTTGTGTCTCTAAAACCTCATAACAAATATGAAGTGTAACAACAAGGACATAAACACCTAACAACTTTCTAATGTCTTATAAGTGCCAGGCAATGTAAAGTCCGCATATACACATAATGTTTCCTAAATAAAAAACACTATAATCTTAAGCCATGAAAATAAAAATACTAAAATTAAGTATTCTATGATTGGGTACATGCCATTTTGGTGTACTGAACTTTCAGATTCTCAAATTACTAAGTAACATGCACAACAGACACCTATCTTTACTGACACCCTATTACTCACGGAGAGGAAAGTTCAATTGAAAAAATGAAGTTGTGGTACAGAAAGGATGTACAGCAAATCTTATTCAATAATCTGCAGTGTTTCTGTATTTTAATGTGCATTTGGACCATTTAATGTGCTCTATGGAATTATGCAGAAGAGAAAAAAAGTTCATAGGATATGAATTTCTGTGAAAAGGTGAGTGTTTTGAAATTTCTCATGATCTCTAATGTAGTGGAGTACTTTAATTAATTCAAAAGAGACTGTTCATTACCATTTTGAACATTGTGATTATCTAAGATTATGTGTCTCTTATAGGCTGGCGTAAAATCTTAGCTATAGACGCATTTAACAAGCTATTATAAAAAGAAATTTATTATGCACCACTAAAAAAATGTGAAAGTGGTTAAAAGATGTCAAATGGACAATTTCAATTTCAAGAAAATATAAGCTTCAGAAAAAAGGCTCTTTTGTGTTTGAGAAAAATATTAATATGTAAAAAGGATAATCTTCAAAAACATATGTCTTAAAACGTGTTTGAAGATTTTGTTTAGCCCATTGCCCACTGAATATAATTCCATGAAGGGGTAATATATATAGTCATATATTACAATAAACATATTACATACAAACAAATGTATTACATATATTGCATATATTTTGCACATATATACATGTGTATGCTTTTATTATATATTAGCATGAGTACTTTGTATATAGTATGAATGTATATACATACATACACTTATGAGTACGCATTCACATATTTGGTATTGCTTGACCACTAGAAATCAAAATAGACAGTCATAACCACATTAAGGTCATAAGGAAAGGTCTTAGTTGAGTATCAGTCCCAATTTTATGAACAAATGCATTTGTGAACTTCTGTACTATATATAGCTACCGTAGCAACTTATAAATAATATTAGAGTGTTAAAGGTTCTGGGAAGACCTGCATTTATGGTACATGTTTAATTATGTTTGCCTCTGTGTTTCTTAAAGGTATTTGACTTGACAATTCATTTATCCTGAAAAATTTTTCTAAAAATCTATGTTCTATGAAATACTCTTTGGGAGTTACTAAAATAGAATGGTGATTCCATTGGATAATATGTCATGTTTTTCCCCACTTCAGTGGGCCTATACTTTGGTAATGAGTTAGCAGAATTAGGATGTTACCTGAAAGTTGGTTCAGGTATAAAGTTGATGACACTGCTCATACCAAGATAATTTGAGAGTTTGTCACTCACACGAAAGACCTGTGGGTAGACTAAGGCAGAAGCTAGCTGGTCTGGACTGGCTTGAGCAAAGCAGAGGTTGTGTGTTGGGACTTCGGTGGTGAGGAGATGAGATTGGGGAAAAGTTCCCAAGGGTGGGAGGTTTGAATTCCTTGTGTGTACCAAAAAAGAGGTGCTTGTGCTTGAGCTTTATTATCAGCCTGTCCAGGTAGAAGGCCAAAAAAGAAAAGAAGAACGGGGCATGAAAATAAGTCAGTGGTCAAATATTAATAATGGAGTTGACTCTGATGCTAGGCCTTTGTCAGCAACCATGACTGTCAGGGAGTCTTGCTCCTCATTTAGAGCTCTGAGGATGGTAGTGGTTTGAATAATACACTTGGATATTATTTTAGAATAGTTCTTGAGTTGCATCTCTTATTATTATTATTATTATTATGTTGTTATTGTTGTTGTTGTATAATATTGTGGATCAAAAGGCAGCACCAGGGCCACACAATTTGGTTAGCAGAATAAGGCAACTGAAAAGAATATAATATACTTGGGAACAAGATTGGTGTGGCTTGTTCAAAGGCAGGAGCTCGGGAAGATATAGTTAGCCCCAAGTGCAAGTCAAAAGGAGGAAAGAAGTCTAAGATAAAGTAATAAATGAGTTCAGAAGGACAATAGAACCAAGAACCTTTGGGGGATTAAATCTTGAACCAAGAATTTATATGTTGCTATATAAACTTTAGCAATAAATTGAGCCTTGATGTGAGCAGAGACAGAAGTGGTCTTAATTGGAATCTTTGATACCTGAGAATCATGGAATTCCCAAAGTTCTTTACCCCAAAAGGGGTTGCCATTGTACAGACCAAATGTGTAGGCCATTGAGAATTGCCTGGGAGTATGTGAAGATGTTTAATTTAGGTCAGTTGTTTGCCCTGGCACCCTCCAATGCCAATAAGACTGACTGGAGAGTGGTTTATTGTGCTGAATGTTGGATTCAGTCCTTTATAAGGATGTTCCATTTCTGGGATGAAAAGTAACAGTTCTCTAGTGAGCTCTGTCATGTGTGATTGTGCTCCTTCTGCTCTTAAAATACATGAACCCATTTCCTGTTCACTCAACTGATCCAAAGGAGTTCCTCAGGCAGCCAAGGGTTGTAGGAGGTGATCTCCTCCTCTGGCACCTGGCAAAGAACTGAAGTTCAGGAGGGACAACCTCCTCCTATATGTAGACTATATTAGAAAGCCCACATTTGGCTCTATCCTGTAGGTGCAGTCTCCATTTCAGCAAAGACACCTCAGCGGCTGTGCTGAGCTTGTGGGTACTGTTACCACAACCCACTTTATAGTGAGCAGCTGGCTGAAAAGTGTCACAGGTTTGAGTCCTGCAAAATCCTTGGTTTCTAAGAGGCCTGGTATGCAACTAGCAATTGTTGCTCCAATATCGTGTAATGCAGGACTGAAGCAAGCAGCCTTTCGCAGGAGAAGCAACTTGCAACCATCAAGAGTTTTTCAGAGACTTCAAGAAACATAGGAGGTAGTCAGAGGAGCTTTCTACAGAAGGAATCTCTAGGAGGTACTAAAGGTTGTGTCTGCAGCATCGCCATCTGTACTGACTCTTGGGCCATCTGTTATAAAGGTGAAATGATCTGTGGATGACCACATAAATAGGCCTTGCTAATGTATGTGAGTGTGGAATAGGTTGCCTCCAGAAGCCAAAGAGATCTAATAGGTGTTAGGCTTGTGTGTGTGTGTGTGTGTGTGTGATTTGGATTCTGTATTTGCTTTCCCATTAGTAACCTTCTGATGGGCTCATATATTGCACAGGAGTCTTTTCCCTGAACACTCTATAGAATGGAGGCCTTGAGCCTAGCATCAGCCATAGACCAATTCATTCTATGTCACAGAAGTAAGTCTGAGCTGAGAGACATGGCCCAAGGATATTTTAAGGAGAGCTCTAATCCTATACTAGTGTCCTTAAATGAAAAATGTTAAAATGCATGTTTTAAGTCAGCAAAATTTTAAAAGAGGCACAACAGGACTCAACAAATGCAGTACAGCATGGCAGGATTCAAAATGCAAACTTGTCAGCAAGCAGCTGAGCCATTCCACATACTATGTATGATGGCATACAGAGTGAAACAAGAGCCAGAGAAGAAAAATCACAAAGGAGAGGTGGTCACAGCTTAGAGAATCCTCCTGAGTATGCCAAGCTTTTTTTTTTTTTCTTTTGTCACCTTACAGAAGCACAATAGACTGACACTTGAAATTTGGTTGAAATGTCAAGGTTGATGGCATTCCACACACCAAGACAATTTGAAAGCAAGTTTATTAGTCACACAAGGGATGCTGGGGAGAGCTGGTCAGGTACAGGCTCTCTTGGAAAAATGAGACTGAATGAGTTGGGCCTTTACAACAAGGAGGGTGGACCTGCCTCAGATGTCTGCGCAGGGAGGTTTACATTTCTTATCAGTGTCAAAGGAGGACACACCCCCATGCAAGGACTTTCTTATCAGTCAGTCTGTCTAAACTGGTGACAAAGGGAAAAGGAAAGAAAGACTTAAAAATATGTCACTGGTCAAACATCATAAAAGGAGTCACATTCTTTGTTATCACATTCCAAATCTAAGAAAACATAACTGAGCATACTACTATTAGTACTATTTAGAGTAACAATTATTATTGTATTAGCAATAATAATGGTATTTATTGTGTAATATGCTGAACAATTAAATACACAGTATTCTTTACTTGTCACAATCTCAACAAACTCTAATAACATTATTCCCATATCTGAGGGAGATGAGGTCAATAAGATTATTTGGAGACCAACAATTTTACTCAAAAGGCTTAAGGCTCAACAATTATTAAAAATCATATGTTTTATTTTGTAAAATCCCTCTTCTTAACTGAGATGTATAGAAATTTTAGAAGACATTATATCAATGTCTTAGTATCTTTCTGGTTTCACATTTTATAGAAAAGTTGAAATCTCATTTAAAATTTCTAATAATTTATAATTGTGTTCATGTAAGTGATTTTTGTGCACATGAGGGACAAATTTGCTTAGAAAATCTATTTTGTAATATATAAAGTATATATGAACACATAAATATAAAATGTATATATTTGTATGTACATAAGTATAATGTGTGTGTATATGTATATCGTATTTAATATGTTAATTCAAATTTATTTCATTTATTCAGATATCCTAAATAAAAGATGAATATCAGGAAATACTCAACACTAACGCACCTAAAATTCGTATTACAATTTTTGTCTTCATTATTATTGACTAGCAGTCCATTCAGTAGAGATGAGGTAGTGAGGTTTTGCTAGAGTAAACAAGAATGTTATGCACTCACATTTTCTTTCTTAGGACATTTTATTCCACATTTTTTATTAGAAGCTAAACCTAATTTGCAAAATCTAACTCATTTCTCAGGATAAAATCCAGGCTGTTTGTCTGCATAATATCCAGCTGAGAATGGTTAAAACCTAGCATATTTCTCATCATTTTTCTTTTTTTCTTTTTTTGCATTAGCGAATGAGTATGCTAATAAGGACATAATGGCATTTATTTGCAACTGACTTTTGCATTCACTTTTCCTAGGTGCCAAGGATTCAGAAGCTAATGAATATTAATTTAAAATAAATATTCTGCAAGCAAGCTGTGGACTGTTGGGTTTTTTTGGTTTTTTTTAATTATGTAACATGCTGAGGCCTTTGCCATTGATCAGAGACTTGGCCTATTATTCCACCTGTACATACATCACAGTAATGGCCCAAGAAGTCACAGAAAAATAAAAATGTGTAGGGCTAGCTTTGTATCAGTCTTATCTCTATTGATGAATGGTAGTAAACTAGAAGGGTAGTGATTTTTGGCCAACAGAATACATTCAGACCTTTGCATAGGCTTTATAGTGTACCAGTAGACAGCGCATTGACTTAAATATTGAACAATATAAATGGGCCAAGTCAGTTACAGTGACACATTGATATATTCAAAACTGTTAAGATTGTTCTCTCTCCTGCATTTCAAATTGCAAGGTAATGTTTAAGCCAGCAAGATGCATAGGTCCTCGGCAGTAAGACAAGTGTGTTAGGTTATTATGTAGTTTAAAAATTGACTTAACGATAAACAAGTTTTTATTAAGGCTATATCTTACTAAGTACTTATTAAATATTACATTCAGCTTCAGTATATTTAAAACTAATTCATAATTGCTATCCTTAAAGACAAGCAATATAAAATTATCAGAAACCCACAGGTATAAAGAAGATGAAAATTACTCGGTCAGTTAATGGCAAATTCAAGAATGAAATACATGATCGCTAGTCTATGCAAGCAAAACTTTTTTTCTCCTTTCCCCTTCATTTTATACAGTCAATCATATATTTTGTTTACACATGACTATATGTATTGAAAAAAAAATCAGTTTATCTTTCTATTTGAAACTACCTCAGATTCAATGTTACGTGGCATGAACATAATTTCTGATATAGTATTTTTGCTACTAAATATGTTTGCTTACTTAGGAATGAGGATTCTATTATTCAGAATACAAAATTTATTTTGTTCATGCATAATATTCATGTGACTTTTAAAAAACATTACTAATGTTATATAACTTGTCACTAAGATAAAGTTTGGATTAAGCAAAAATTGTACAGATTGAAGTGTGTTATAAAATCAGGAAGAAAATCTGGTATATTCATCTATTTTTCAATAGTGGATAATAGTTTAAATCAGTAAATAAGAGCAATCAGTAAAACTATCAGTTATCAGCAAAATAGGATTTCTCTTGGTGCTGCTATTTACCTTGCACAAGTTTCTTTCTATTAATGGCCATTTTTTCTTCAACATTTATTCTTCCCCAGAGAACAGGCAAACAGATGTTGGCACAGCTGGGTTGTATGCAAATTTTTGTTTCTGCAGAATGGGGTTCTCTGGTACATTGAGGGCAGAGCCCTTTCTATTCTTTTGAGACTAAAGAAGTTATTTAGCTGTGTAATCCTTAATTCAATAGCTCAAGGCTAATTGATTTTAAGATCACTCAATAATTGTTATTTTTGACATCTAAAGTTATTCATTATTCACATTTGGCCAGATGATGAAATATTGTGCTTTGATTCTTTATAAAGTGCATTATTCAAGTAATATTTTGATTGTTGAATTTTTTAAATGAACATTGTCATACATAGGTCTTTGACTCAAACTATGCTGTGAAATGTGTAACCACTCACGTATAAATTTTAACATGTAGAAGCATAAATGATTTGTGCATGATTGAAAGAGTAAAACAATATAAGCAACACAGAAATACATCAATTCCTATTCATGTTCACTAGGGAAAAGCAAATTGGATGGTTATTCATAAAACAACTATTTAAAAATATGGTTTGACTTGATGTTTAAAGTCTGTTTTCTAAAGTGGTTAGGTTGTTTTGCACTTCTACCAGCAATGTACAAGAGTCTACTTTTTCTATATCAGCAGTAGATAATGACAGATATCTTTAAGTTTGCCTAATATATATACTATCTTAGCCAATATTATGCTCATTTAGGTATTCAGTGGTAACTCATTGTGACCCACACATATTTTTTGGCTAGGCATATTACCTAGGTTTCTTCCTCAGCAGGCAGTTAAACCTGAATTCAATATAAGGGAAAGAATTATCTTAGTAACTTAGTAATTAATTAACTGATATCAATACCCCATACTGTGAATTATGCTTTTTAACATTTATTATATGATATCTTTTAAATATTCTTGCTTTCCTCAGATAATGAAATTCCTTTCTTCCTTTAAAACACAAGTGAATTCTCACATTATTTGTGAATTCTCTCGTGTTTACCGCTGGTCACTGTAACTGTTTTTCATCATTTGATTTTCTCTCTCTTTGGTAGCTATAAAACTTATATATACTATTGTTTTTACTTTTGAGACATTGAATTATAATAATTGTATTTGATAAGACTAAACACATTTAAACTTAATAATTTTGTCATTTTTCCTGGCTACAGATTGCAAAAATATAGAAATATAGAAATAATATTTTAAGAATCAATGAAATCATCTGAAATCCCATGAACTAAAAATTAACATAATTGATATTAATGTATTTTTCAGATATTATATATAAATAAATAAATAGATAGATAGATAGATAAATAGATAGATATAGATATTTCATTCAACTGTTAACCATTTCTATTTTTAATTTTTCTGGTAATTATCATCATAACTTTACATTTTATATTCATGAATACTTAATTTATAGAAGTTATAAGCATTCTATTAATCTCGTATTAAAAGAGAAAGCTGTTCAGTGAGTATACATCACCTGATAAAACCTGTTCCTCCATTTCTCATTTTGTGTTATTTATGTATTTACTTTTTTTTTAAGGATTCCCCTTAAATATACAGAGGGAGCCAAAAAAATGTATACACATTTTAGGAAAGGAAAAAAAAAAACTATTAAAATTACACTGATAGTAACCACTTTAAGCACCTCTCGTCATTGCTGAAGTCAAACGTGACTTGCATTCACCTTTTTTTTATCAGTATATATAGAGTATTACAATTTCAATATAGTTTTCCTTTCGTAAAATGTACATATATGTTTTTGGCACCCTCTGTATATTTACACAATTGCTTGCTGAATCGTTATGTTTAAACAAATATATTGACTCCATACTACTATAAAGGATAAAGGAATTATCATCTCTACATAAGACTATATCTCATTGTTTAGCACTCAGATTTAAGACAAATATATCAGTGTTATCAGTTTACAATGTTTAGTTTGGACAATATAGATGGAGACAGACAGTTATCTCATCTGTAAATGTGCTTAGTGCTTTCATAAATATTCATTATATAAATTAAAGACAGTATAAATGTCATCACTAATATTATAATTTAAATACATAGTTCTGAACATGGTAATATGATTACATCAATAGAATATAGTATATAATTCCATATAACTATATCTGTGAAACCTGGAAGAGACTAGTGCAAGCATGAAGAGGAAACAGGTATGCTCTTTTCAAATAAAAATAGCTCAAAATTGTGTCGTAATTGTGCTCCATATTTGCAATATAGTTTACCTTTCTCAGAGATTTTTGTATTCCTTTCCATTTTTTATTGACAAAGTTTACATATTTTATAATATTAAGATTTTTTAGTCTCTGAAATACACTATTAAGATTTTTTTTAGTATCATAAAATCTGTTGGAGTGTTCATCTTTCTCACACTAATTTGAGCTGATTTATAGTCTCATGGCTCCCCTCTCATCATTGGCTTTTCTTTCATTGCTGTCTAATTGTAACTTGGTATTTCCTGAATCACAATTATTTATCATGCTTATATTTCAGTTTCATTTTGATAATGTATACATTTGATTAAATTCATTTCAGAAAGGTTTTGTGAGAGAAAAACTTACCTGGGCCTAGGAACCTTAAAACTGTATTTATTTTGCATTCATACATGATTACTTGCTGCAAAGTATAGAAATCTAATTCAAAAGCATTTTGTTTTAGAATTTTGAGAATATGCATTGATGGCTCCTAAACACCTGTATTGTTGAAGAGAAATCTGGAGTTAAAAATTATTATTATTCAGGGACCGGCCGAGTGGCGTGGTGGTTAAGTGCTGGCTTGGGAAGCCAGTGGCCCTGGTTCGGTCCCACATATGAGGGCCAGTGACACTGCCTTCAAAAAAAAAAAAATTATTATTATTCAATACAAAACTTTTCTCTATCAGAAAGCTTTTTAGACTTTTTTGTTTATTCTTAGATTTATTTAACGTCACTACAATACATGTCTTATTCTTTAATTCATTTCACTCAGTACATTTTTAAATCTAAAGACTCAAGTAAGTCATGCATTATCCACCAGTTGACTTGAGTATTATAGTATACTACCTATGTTTTAAAAAATGTTCTAGATTCTGGAATTCTCACTACTGATTATAGCAGACCAGTATCCTTCCCATTATAGGGCATTGATGAGAGATAGACAAAAAAATTTTAAAAATATATACAGATCCATTATTTAATATTTTAAGTTTAAAATAACTCAATAGAAAAGGAAATAAGTAAAGCAGAGTAATGGTGTTTGGAGAGGATAATGGAGGATAAAAATCTTTCTATTATTAAGTCCAGCAGATAGGGTAGACCTCATCTGGAAGTAAAATCTGTACAAACTTGAAAGTAGTGAGGGTTTAAACATGTAACTGTTCACAGGAAGAACATTCCAGCCCAACAAATTTTCACTACAAAAACAGGACTCACAGCATCCTTACTGTTGTTTGACATTTAACAGAAGCCAGTAGACAGTGGGTCTGAAGCAAGGAGGAGAGGAGAATAAAAGGAGGTCAGAAAGACAAGGTTGTGCTGATGGGTTAGAGCCTCACAGATCTAGTTTCAGGGAGACAGGGATTCATGGGCTTTGAACACAGAAGCAACATGACCTAGTTTTAGAAGCATCTTGCTGAAGCATTGATAATGGTTGACGCTAAAGTGGAATAGAAAAAGCAAGGAGACCTGTTTATTGCAATCATCCAATTGAGAGATGTGCTGATTGAGATCAGGCATGTTGCAGTGGAGGTGGTGGAATACTGCATGTTTTTATCTTGTTCTGAAGCCAACAAGATCTCCTAATGGAATCAATAGAGACTTTGAGAAAAACTGATCCCATCTTTTTGGATAGCTTCTGTGTAATTTTTGACTTGAAATTTTCCTCTGTTTTGGTTTGAATGTTAAAATGATATCATATACTCCCTTTCTTTCAAATACTCTTAATCTCTCCTCTAGAGAGGACATTTTGCATGTTTGTGTTTAGTTTTGTTTTAAAATCTTTTTAGTATCACCACATAACTCTGAGTTCCAGTTACTTTTATGTTATTCTGGGTGGATAAAAAGACAAACACATGTTCTAAGCTCTGGCATTATGGAAAATAATTATATCAATAATTATGGTAAGATTGTGTTTTTAGAGCAATTTTAGGTTTATAACAAAATCGAGAGGGAGGTACAGAGATTCCCCACATACCCCCTGCCCAA
Source organism: Aselliscus stoliczkanus (assembly GCA_033961575.1). NCBI lineage: Eukaryota > Metazoa > Chordata > Mammalia > Chiroptera > Hipposideridae > Aselliscus > Aselliscus stoliczkanus. The sequence continues at coordinate 189,126,711 of CM066728.1, forward strand.
CACGTGAATAGCCTCCCCATTATCAACATCATGCACTAGAATGGTACTTTTTTTTTTTTTTTTTACCAAGGATAAACCTACATCGATACATTATAATCACCTAAAGTCCACAGTTTGCATTAGGGTTCAGTCTGGTGTTGCACATTCTATAGATTGGGGCAAATATAAAATGCCATCTGTCTATCATCATACTATCATACAGAGAATTGTCAATGCCATAAAAATCCTCTGTGCTCCACTTTTTATCTCCAACTCTCCACCAGAAAGAAATTTTAAATCTTTCATTACATACTGCTGTATTTTCTAAAACACAAATTACTCTTCCCTCAAAAACAGAGGGTGACTTTCTATTTCATTGTCCATACTTTAGCTATAAGTGTTCTATAATAAGCATTTTTTTAATTACTAAGAGGACATATATATTAAATTGGCCTCAGTGGATGGTCAGAGCTGTGGAGTTTGTCAAGGAATGCCTCTTCCCAGAAATGTGGTAAAAAGGCTAAGTGGAAAGTGAGCATGTGGGTGGCTCAGTGAGCTTTCTAGCCAGAAAATAAATCTGGCAAAGTCTCCTCTGCTTTGGCACGACAGGAGATTCACAGCCTGCAGACTCTGTATGTCACCATCTGTGACTCTCTGATGGCTCATTCTTCAAACTCAGTGTTTCATCTTCTGTACCTTGTGTATTTTCAGCAAGCACCTCAAGTGTATCCTCTCTCTCCAGCTAGTCTTTCTGTATTAAAAGCTATGCTCTACGTAGCTGAAAGAACTCTATTTTTTATAGTAGGAGATTTAAGATAAGTCATGTCAGTATTCTACTTAGAAAATATCTCTGACTTTTCACATCCCATAGATAAAATCTCAAGACCTTACATTGATATTTAGCATGTGCCTATCTCTGAACTCAGTCTACAGCGTCAGTCTCTGACTAATTCCCACCTTCCCTAATCTTGTACATTTCACCATTGCTGACAAGCTTTTATTCCCAATATTGCCACATTCCATATGACTCTGCAAATGCTTGTTTACTGAGAGCAGAATCCCTTTCTCTCAATGTTTCCTCATCCTTCACCCCTTTGTCTTCTATTTTGAAATTCCTATTTGTTCTTTAAGATCCTTTTCAAAAACATCTCCTCAGTGAAGCATTTCCCATTCACCTTAATGTTAAGACTGAATTAATTGCACCCTTGACTTTTCAGTCTATAAATAATGTTGTTCACAGTCTTACTTTTTGATACTTTCTTATTTGTGCAGGACCTCATCCCTGATAATTATGCAGAATAGACATTATACTCCTTACCCTCATGGAGATCACATTGTAGGAAAAAAATCCCCGACATATCAAATGATAACTGAACTACATGGGATAAAGAACCCTATAAGGATTTATATGGACTGTTCTGGACACAGATGAAGGAGCATTTAATTTGATCTTGGGTGGGGGGTAAAAGAAGGGTTGGTCAGAAATAGCTATGAAAGGAAAGTGACATCAGAGCTGACTTTGCATATTTAATCATGGGAGTTACTGGCGATGATAAAGGCAGAGAGTTGACAGACACCTTCAGATGGCAATGACTGGCTAAACCTGAGCAGCAGCTGTCCATATGAAATGGGTCCTGTAGTCCAGTAGGTTCATTTTGTTAATGAATCCAGGTAGTAACCTGGAGCCTGTAGAAATGTGAGGTTTCTGACCCCTAGTAAAGAATGCAGCCTTTGCCAAGTCATGAAAGAAAAGATATTCTGTGACAGGAGGTTAGGCATTTCATCATGAGAGGAATGGGGTCATTCAAAGTTTTGAAAAATGAGGTTGACATCATCAAGTGTCTCTTTAGAAATATTGCTGAAGGCAGTGGGGAAAATTCACTGAAAAACTTGAGGAAAATACTGCTTCCTAGGAGAGGGGTTGGGAGTTTATTGTAAGAGTTCAGAAGTTCAGCAAAGAGTAATAAGAGCTTAACCTAGAGTTCTGACAGCTGGAATGAGACAGAAGGGATACAGCTTGACAGTTGTCAAGCTGACCAATAATAGGTAAGAGATAAGGAGGTACAGAAGAGACCAGGTTTCTGTCTTGGGCACCTGGCTTGTGTCAATGCAATTAAGCTAAATAGAGGAAGACAAATGGACAATCACATCAAATAGAAGGGGACAGAGGAGAACTACTCACACCTGTGCATCTTGCACTTTTGATATTTATAATGTTATCGATACAACTTTATAAAAAGCTAATTCATTATTTTTAATCTCTGGACATACCAAGATTAATTACCTTGTATATTTGGCATTTAGATAATTGGCAGAGGTTTTTTTTTTTTATCCCATTATAAAATAAATCATGTTTGGGTGGACAAATACAAGAATAACTATGGTGCAAATGCCTTAAAGTAAATTACTGTATCAAAAAAAAATGCATTGTTTGATATACAAAGATCAGCTTTTTAGGGAATAAATTTGGAATAGAGAAATCTGTAATTTTGCTATTTTACAAGTGAGCTTGCATGAGTGACGATACATCGTTTGGCTCCTGATAAGTGATGAAAACCAGAAGATGGTAGTCAGGAAGTTTTGACATCGGGCTATTGGATGAGATGTGCTTTTACCTACTACTTTCCACTAAGAACATCATAATGATTATTATGATAAAGATTATTATATAGCCAAAATGATTCAAACCCTAAAATATATTTCATTATATGAAATATATACACTAACCTATATACAAATGGAAATCTCAGTTTTATAAAGTAACTAATGACTGTTGTTTTTTACAAGTGCTCTATTTTTAAATGATGTTTACTTTGCATCACTTTACTAGGCAGGTCTCATATTCCTGTAATAGTGGAAAAACACTGAACTCAGAGCTATATGATATCAGCTGAGTACTAACATTGTCTCTAGCTAACTACAGGATTTTAAGCAACCACTTCAATTTTCTAAAAATCCTATTTGCTCATTTTATACCTTGCATTGCACTGTGTATAATTTCACTACACAGCAAGCATAAATGTTAAATATTATTGAATGTATAAACATGTTCACTAAAGTGCTAGATAGTAAATATGTCAGGCTTTGCAGGACATCCACTATCTGTTGCAACTACTTGTCTCTTCCAATGTAGTGTGAAAGCAGCCAAAGACAATACACAAATAAATAGCCATGGCTGTGCACTATTTTACATATTTTAGTAAAGTAATAAGACTTTCCTAAAAAGGCATCATACTAGGTTTGGTCTTCAGGTTAAGTAGCTTGCTGACTACTAAAATAGAGAAGTGGAAGAAAGGCTTCTAATACATGTTTTCCAACTCTGAGACACTGTGATCCTAAATAGTGTGACTTTCAGCAATAACAGTATTTATTTAACTACGTTTATAAATATTTTCTGAAGTAGCAAATATGGGCAATAATAAAATGTGCAAAAAGATAAAAGTATTTTCTGGTTTCAGCTAAAAATATTCTGAAACTCCTTAATAACTTTTATGATTCTATCTTTCAAAACTATATGAAACCCAAATAACAGCACACCATACACTCAGTGTCCTTCAGAAAGGATGTGAAAAGGTTGAATGCCATTCTCTCACAGCTATGTTTCAAAGGCCTTTGTTGCCTTATGTTGAAATGCAGGAATAAGCCTACAGAGACCAACTAGAACAGTTTTGTTTGGCTTTAAATGGGGGTAACTGTCTTTCATTTCTGTGGTTCCACTTTTGAATTATGGTTACATTCCAGTTTTGATGAAGACATGTACCTGAAAAGAAACATGCAGGGTTTTAAACATGAACCTCAAGTGACCAAAACAATGAAATACTCCAACAGTAATGTAAATGTGTAGACTAGTTACTTTTAATTCACTAATAATAGTTCTGTTATGCTATTTTCTCACAAGGAAAGGTGCATTTCTTTTTATAATGTATAAGATGAAAGAGTGCTGTGAAATTAAACAGTATGATTTATGGGACTTATTAAGTGGAAAAAAAGAGTATAATTAGTTTTCCAGTGCCAGAGGCATGTCTGAATTTTCTGAGTGGAATATAGCTGGTTATGTGATAAACCTATAACTATGAGTCAATAAAATAAATTGATATTTCTTCTGTCATCTAATATCTTGAACTTTTTTATATTATTGCTGTTGTTGATTGAAACTATATGATAGAATCATTAAAGCTAACCACTCATCTTTTTGGAGGTTGTATGTGAAAACACAGTTGTGTGGTACTTGCCTGAACCTACAGATGATTTAATTAATCAAATAAAATTGGCAAACACAATAAATTTAGGGAAAGTGCCATTAACAATGAACTTATCCTTTTATATTCCATGTTTTAAGACACACAATTTTTATGTGATAAAATCTACTATTTCTACTGGATGTGAAGTCTGACATCCTACTTTCAGCTGGGGTTTCCCTTCTCCACAATACAGTTGGAGATGGCTTCGATCTTCTTCAGTTGTGTCATTCTGAGACAGAGGTTGAAAGAATAGTGATTACCCCTGGAAGGCTACTCCAGTGGTGATGACAGATGCATGCACACACAAGAAACAGAATCACAGAAGTCCCCTTATGGCCTTCATTTATGGTCATTTTCATACCTGTACCTTTGTCCCAAACAAATAACAAAGCCAGATCCATGATCTAGGGATAGGAGAGAATGCTTTCTACATGATGAAGCAAAAGTAAGAGTGTGGGTATAGGTAAAGGTGAACAATGATGGATAATTTTTCAGCCTATCACACTGGCTTGCTATGCAAACAATATGATTAACATTTTATCATATGTTACTTTTTTTCAGAATTAAGAAAAGCAGCAATATTGAATATAAAGTTTGTAATTATAATGTATTTATTTAATAAGTTAAACCTATCTTACACAATTATTAAAAATATCTTTAAAACAGGCATTTAATCTGATTAGATTATTATTGGTGTGTTACACAAATACTGACATGACGTTTACAATAGCTATACAGAATTAGCAGCACAGAGACATAGGCTATACTATTTATGAGTTCACAGCCCACTGAGAAGCACCAATGTTTGACTGGATGATAATGTATGAAGCAGGACACTGTTGTAAGTCTTACAATTGGCAATCTATTATGGAAATTTGGGTGAGATAATTCAACTTTAGAATAAGGTGAAGTGGAATCTTGAAGGAGAAGTAGGACTTCAAAGGCAGTGGTAAAGGGCTTTCCTCACAAAGCCTCCCAGTGGGGAACAGCACAGGAACGTGGGGGGAGCCTGGCAGGTGCACTGAAGTGCTCATCGTGCAAGATCACCAAAGCACAGAGATGTGAATTAGCATCACCTGTTCTGGGATATGGACAGACTCAGTGTGGCAGCTGTTTATGTGCCTGTGATGAAAACAAATGGCCAGAAATAAAAAGAGAATAAGTGCATATAGTGCATTTCAGACCATGTGTCTTAGCATGGGGTACCCCAAAGGCAATCCATGAGCTGAAGATGTGGGGTAAGTAATCTGCTTGTAAGAAAAGCACAGGAAGAAGAACGAGGAGGGAAATGTGAAAGAAAGAAAGAGAAGAACACCGATAAGAGTTGTATTAAATGCTGGGACAATGATGTAGCCAGCTTTAGCTCATTTCCTCAAGGAACCCTTGGAGAAGTTGTAGAATATAACTCAGAATGAGCATATGCTTATGGAATGGATGAATCAAGAGGAAAATGAAGAACAATAGTTATGGATGGAGTTCAGCATAATTCAGACCCTTGATCGCAGAGACAGTTTTCCCCTTCATACCTCACACTCCTTGGGCTCCTCAGTTGTACACATAAGCTACCTTTGTGAATTTTGCTATGTCTGTGATCCCCCCATATGTTATTTAGTTACTATTTTTCTTCAAATGAATGTACTACTTCTTCTCCTTCTGAGCAATGACTATGAAATCATGACTAGATTGTTAACCTCATATTTTCCACCAGTCTCTCATTTGTTTACATGGTGTTGCTCTGTTTGCTATCTCTTCAGCACTCTGGCCTGCTATGGATGATCTTAGTACTCTTCTATAGACTAGAAAATACCCTCAGATTTAAAAAAAGCAGGTACACACTGTTTCACAGATACAAAATGCCTTCGGACAAAAAAACAGGGATGCCAATGTATGTATCAGCCATACAACTTTTAAATACACGTGGTCATACCGCTCGAGGTGTGACAATTAGGTTTGCAAACTTGTTGCAACAATGTTGCTAACCTTTTTTGATATCAGACAGATTATTCATTATGGATTTGTACCAAGTGGACAAACAGTTAACCAAGTTTACTATTTGTAAGTGCTGAAAGGCTGCATGAAAAAGTTAGATGACCTGAACTTTCTCCAACAATTCATGGCTCTTGCCTCACGACAATGCACCAGCTCACAAGGCACTGTCTATGAGGGAGTTTTAGGCAGTAAATAAATAACTGAATTGTAGCACCCTCCCTACTCACCTGATCTGGCTGTCAATGACTTCTTTCTTTACCCAAAGGTAAAGGAAATATTGAAAGAAAGACATTTTGATGATAGTCAGGACATCAAGGGTAATACGATGACAGCTCTGAGGGCCATTCCAGAAAAAGAGTCCCAAAATTGCTTTGAAGGGTGGACTAGGTGCTGGCATCGGTGCAGAGCTTCCCAAGGGGAGTACTTCAACGGTAACCATAGTGATGTTCAGCAATGAGGTATGTAGCACTTTTTCTAGGATGGGTTCTCGAACTTAATTGTCAGACCTCATATATCATATGTGGAAATACAGGTTAGCATAAAAAGGCCACAGAGAAGCTTACTAACTTTAAAGTAATGTTTTACATACATTTCTGTTTTATCATTTTAAAATGTATATCTGAATTAAATATATAAATAAACATTTGCAAAATTGTGTCAGTGAGTGCATAGGTGTTTTTAAAATATTTTCAGCCTTTTATTGTATATTTGATAGTCTAGAATTTTTAAATGTACAAAATAAAATGCTTGACTGTGATGACATGTGCTTAAATTCTACTAATCTCCAATATTTTTTTTGTTTTGTTTTGTTTTGTTTTGTTTTTTTGAGAGCAGTGTCACTGGCCCTCATTTGTGGGACCGAACTGGGTAATCTCCAATATTTGAAATGTATTATTGATTTGCATTATTTACAGAAACAAAATAATTTGAATAAACTTCAGTAAAATTTTAATCTAACTAATTATTCTACAATTTCAGGCTATAGCCTGAATTTATAAGATTTGAATATAAATATGGTTATAAATAAGTGCTACACAAATTTCCTTAGACCACAGCAATCTGTGGGTGCAAAGAGCTCTTATAACCATCAATGCTCAAATACATTAATAACTCCCACCTGCACTTATGCTAGATCTTAGCTGTAACCACACTCATATAACCTCTGCCTCATTAGCTGTTTTTCTAGGAAGATCTGTGTTGGTGCCATAGAAGCTATCAGGATAAGGCTTACTTTTTTTCCACTCACTATCCTCCAACCTTTTTATTGTCAGATACCTGCAAGGCAATTGGGAGAAGAATTTGCTTAGGTGAGTCAAGAATTCAAAACCCTGCAAGATGCTGTGTTGTCACTGAATTCCCTTCCTTCATTCTTAACTTGGACTCTCAAAGAGCTCTGTGCATGCCTGACACTTAGTGCTTTTTATAACTCCCTCAGCCTTTATTAAATTCTTCTTTACAAAGAGTCAAACCTACTTTGGGGAGTTGCTCAGAAACAAATACCACCAGGTCCTCCTTGGTAGTCCTTTAAATAAATATTCGAAAACTTACATACTATAGCAACTCAAGCAAGAAGACAAGTAGTAGGAAAAAGGAGTATGCACTACTAGTTCATTAGTTACCCATTATCTATCCCCTGGTGTAGGCTCAACAGTGTTACCGCTCAACGTGTAATATTATTAACTATGGTGATATCTCTCCCTGAATTGAATAATTCAGGGAGTCTTTCCTGAAGATGGGTTACAATTTGTGGACAGTGCCTTGTGATGCATTAGCACTAACATAACACCAACTCTTTAATATATTCAGGAAATACATGATTAGCATAATGTTGTTAGGAGTATTTATGCCTGATTTTCATTCTTACAAGTATTTGGGCTAATGTGGCACAACAAGTAGCATTAAAATTTGGGGCAACTGAATACCATATTATCTAAATTCATTGTAAGGCAGAAAGGGAGGTTGGAAAGTATTAGTAGGCAATAGTTTCTTCTTTATAAAATTCTCTTTACAGAATTAATAAGAGAGAATGAAGAACCTCTAATGCAACACTAAAGAATGAAGTATGAAATAACCTTTCTGAAATTGTATCATTGCTGTTTAATCATTGGCAGAACTAAATAAAGCTCTGATTTTTTCATTGAAGCTCTAAACTGAAATTATAGTATATGCTCAGAGACCATATGAATATTTCTGACAAAGATAAGCAGTGAAATGAGTTGATGCTTCTGTTGAAAAGGGATAAAACCACTCTACTGGTGAGGCATTTATCATCACAGGAGAAAAAAGTATCAGTAATTTTATTCCCCTTTCTGAGATTATCACTCACAGCTATGGTCTCCATTATTGCAATAACAAATCGAGAAATAATATTCCCCCCAGGAAAATGTGGGATGTTTTAATGTTTTATGGCAGAAAGACATTTTTGCAGACATTGCAGAAAGCTAATGTCTCCTTTAAATAGGGCTATAATTCAAAGAAAATTATGAAATGCAGCTGTAAAAAGTCAGCCAAATAAGTAAGCTTATGCTTTCTAGTTTATTATAATCATAGTTTTTATTTTTGTTATTATTGTTCATTTTGTGGCTATAGTACTAAGTGCAATTTGTTTATATCATATGTTCTTGGTTAGAGAGAAATTAACTATCTCTAAATAATGAGGTGTATGGATCAATACAAGGAAAGCAAATTAATGGTATTTGGTAACTTCTCCACTTATATTTCACCAATTTTTTATGCACTAGCCTTTCCCTAATTTACAAATATATATTGAGCAAATATTGTTTGCCAGGCAATATACTGCCGGCCTTGTATACTTTCTTGAACAAAGCACACAGGATCTTTCCATCATGGAACCTAAAATTAATGAACAAACCTGGGAAAAGCAAGTTAAAATTAAATAATTTATAGTGAAAATCTGTGATAAAGTGAGAAAGGAAAAGTAAGAGTGGATTATTTCAGAGAAGATTCATCTATTTAAAAAAAGCATTTTTTAGGGCCTGTCGAGTGGCGTGGTGGTTAAGCACTGGCTTCGGAAGCCAGTGGCCCCAGTTCGGGTCCCACATAGGAGGGCCAGTGAAACTGCCCTCAAAAAAAAAAAGCATTTTTTTACAGTATCTGTTTTTTTTTCTAATAAAAATACAGTGTCATAATTTAGTCAGCTATATATTTATGGATTTATTGTTTGAGTCTTTCAATGTGATACATTGTATTAACTTATGAAAGTACATAAATGTATATAAACAGTTCAAAGATTTAAGATGAAACCAACACTCACATATCTAGCTTAAGAAATAGCACATTACTAGTACATGTCATGGCCCCTCTATGTCCTGTCCCCAAAGGTTACCTACCTTACCTTCCCAAAGCATTACCTACCTTACAGAAAATGGTACCTTACTACCATTATCACAAATACTTTTATAGTTCTATTTCATCTCTCCATAATTTTACTACTTACTTAGTTAACATCACTGCCTTTATAAGATATAAGAACAAAACCATAGTATATGTATTATTCAGTGATTTTCTTGATTTGCATAATGTTTTTGCAATTTCTCCATTTCTACATATGTAGTTGTGGTTCATACATTTTAGTACTTCATTTAAAAAAATGTGTTTTTCTATTGTACTTTTTGATTGATGATGAGTTGTTTTCTGATTTTTTTTGACAATTATGGACAATATTTCTGTGAACATTTCTGTTCATGTTTCCAGAGATACATGTATAATTATCTTTTTTCCAGGATATATTTAAGAGCCTTATTAATGAATTCCCTATTCAACTTTAAAATGCAATGAAAAACAGTTTAAGAATAGAAAACACAGACTTCTAGTGGATATTATTAATAGTATAAAGATGAAAATTATATAAGCACCTTAAAAACGCAGAAAAAATTATTTGATGAAATTCAATACCAATTCATTAAAAACAAACAAATCACCATATTAAAAAAAAAGAGGAAATATCTGATAAAAGATACTTAAATAAAAACTAAAACAAACATTGCACTTAAAGATAGAATGTTAAAAGATTTCCCTATGTGATCAATAATGAGACAGTGATAGCCACTATCAACATTTCATATTTTACTGGAGGTCTTAGCTAAGAAAAGGCAATAAAATATATGACAACTGGAAAAGAAAAACTAAGCTAATAATGTATCCTGAATTGTATTGGATTTACTACGTAGACACTCCTAATACTTGAAAATAATGGCTTTTTTTTTTCCTTTCCAAACTTTTCCCTTCTAATGGCAATGCTACACACAAATGTTGTATCACAAACATATTTGAAATTGTTTTGATGTTACAGAGAAGAAAAGGCTTTAGTATTTCTACATTAAATGTGATGTATGTGTATATTTACTACAAATGCTCTATTTTTCTGTATAAGTGTTTTCCCTTTTCTAATTTTATTGGTTAAGAGTTTGTGAAAAAGACAGCTGTTCCACAGATATATGACTGAACTTGCCTGTGAGGTGGATGAACCTAATATTTCTGTTATAGGAAGACTTTTAACTGTTCATAATTTTCTTTAATGGATATAAGGTATTTCATATTTATAATATCTTCTTGATATATTTTCAGGAAGTTCTATTTTTCAAAGTACTTATTATTTTTTGAAAACTTCAAATGTATTGGCCCAAGTTATTTAAATATATATATATATATATATATATATATATATATATATATATATATATATATTATTGTTTAATTAGCTCATTGGTTATGTCTACTTTTTTCATTTATATTATTTATATTGTATGTATTATGTATATTATTATTTGCTTGCTCTTTTGATTTTGATTTTGATGGATATTAAGAAATATATATTCATGTTATGCATTTTAGAGAACAGGCTTTTGGCTTTGTTGACTTTGCTTGCTTTCAATTGATTAATTACCTAACCTATCTTTCCTTCTTTCTACAGTCTTTTGGTTTCTACTACTTTCCTTTAATTAATGTCTTATTTTAGATCCTTAGCTCAATAGTGTTCCTTGTTTCTCAAAAGAGAGCTATTTCCTTTTACATAAAATTTTCTCTACTTCTCAGACATTCTGATACATAATGTTTTAATTATTAATTTCTTAATTGTTAATTTTCATCACGGTTTTTCATTTGTAGAGTTGCATTTTTAAGTTTTGAATGTGTAATTTTCAAGATTAGTTTTTTAAAAAATAATATTTAATTGCTTTTGTTCAGAAAATATTGTCTGCATGAACACAAATCTTTAAAGTTATTAAAACTAACATGCCATTGCAGTGGAACCTCAGGATCCCCAGAATTTGGTCTTCCTTTGAGGATCATTTAACCTCTCAGGTACTTTCACTTCAATCGAGTCCTTTTTGGATTCCTCATGAGTGCTGGCTCAGTGGTTTGTTTAAGGAGTTATAAACTACTGTTATTCACCATTTTATTTATTTTTATCAGAAGGGGCTTTGATAGTTTCTACTAGGCATGCTGGCATAACTTAGTTATCTATTTTCTTCTTATGTAAAACAGGAATCTTCTGAGTCAGCCTGTATTTAAATTCATTTGCCTAATTCCCCCATTCACATATTTCCTGTTCATGCACTTATTCAGCAGAGATTTTTTAAGCTCTACTGTTTGCCAGGCACGGTTTTGTGTGCTGGTGATATAACTGAACATTCAAAAAATGTCTCTGTGAAAGACAGAAAAGAAGTACTATATTATAATAAATAAAACATTACTTATTGAAATGCCCTAAAAAGAAAAATAAAGCAGTTAATAAATGATAAGCGAGAGGAGATGATCTTTAGACTGATGTTCATGGAAGACTTCTCCTAAGGTGCTATATGAAATGAGATCTGAATGGTCAGCCTGATTGAGCCATATGACTATTTGTAGGAAGAGTAATTCATCTAAAGGAGGAAAAAAGCACAAAAACAATGAAACAGGAAGACACTAAACATTGCAAACTTTGAGAAAGCCAGTATTGATATGGTTGAGAGATCTTTTGGTGAACAGTCAGATAACAGGTAGAAGCAGTAGCTAGATACCTATGTTAGAGTGTCTGTTTCTAGTTTACAAATATTAAAAGCAACTTTTCTGGATATTCCTAGTTGGCATTAAATATTCCACAGAAAAAAAGGGAAATTAATTCTGTTCTGTTTCTGTTACTTTTGTTTTTTGTTTGTTAAACCCCTTACTTGCTTGAATGATTATTTAAAACTATTTCTTTATTTTTTAATTTTTTAATTAAAATTTATTGGGGTGACAACAGTTGTTAAAATTACATGGGTTTCAAGTGTACAGTTCTGTGATACATCATCTATATACTGTCGCGTTCCTGCACGACTGAGCAGGTGGGAGTGGAGAAAGGACGGTGAAAGGTTAAGAAAGAGAGAGATACACAAGAGAGAATACAGTTTGGGGCCAGGGGACCCCAGCCTCGTGGACTGGAGCCCCAAATCGGGCCTGACTTTCCTTTTATTATATTACACATAAGTGAGGGTCAATGTATCTAACTTCCATGGTCTGTGTGTCTCACACCCAAGAATTAATCTCCTGGCCGAATTTCCCAAGCCTGCAAACTGCCATTACCAGAGGCCCCATGAGGTTATTTTCATGCACCTCTAAGAGACAGAAGCTTCCTCTGCCAAGGCTGACTGATAAGAATGCACGGAGGACAGATATTATCACATCAATAGGTCATTTCACAAGCAGGCTGCCAGAACCTGAAGCAAGGGATCCACACCCTATTTCTGTCAATTCGTGATTCCTCCTATTGGCACCCACTGGTACCCACTTCACTCACGGGCACTGACGCAGCCATGTCTTCCTTAGGTCATTTCTCTCTTGAGAAACCTTACCCATCATTGACTAACCAGCCATCATTTGGTGCCAAGTGGGGATATATACAGTAAGCATAATATTGAAGTTATGATCTGTCTTTATGGAGAGGTGTATGGAGGCAGACAGGCAGGCCATAATGTGACAATATACCATATTATGTGTTCACCACCCAGTCAGTTCTTCCATCACCATATATTTGATCCTTTTATCCTCATCCACTCTCCTTCTCCCCTTACCCTATGGTAACCACTAAACTATTATAAATCCAAGCTTCTTGCTAGAGTCCATTAATTGTGCAATAATATTTTCCAAGATTAAAATGAGTATAGTAGTTTTGACTTAGAGCTTCAGGTTATGTTAGACTAGAAATATTTTTTTTGTTTTATTTTACTTTTTATTTATTTTGTTTTGTGTTTACTTGTTTTGTGTATTTATTGGACTATTTTATTTATAGTTACTATCTTTTATCACTAATTCTTGGTTTTGATTCGCTTCTTTTTTAATATGTGTCTGTATCTCTCTTTTTTCTCTACTGCAATCATTCTAAGAGAATTAATAAAGTTTACCTTCTAAAATTTGTGTTCCTGTTTCTTCAATTTCCAGTTATGATTTTATGGCCTCCAAAGAGAATTATAATCATTATTGCATTTTTTATTTCCCTACATTATGTTCTTAATTGAACAAGTTCTTTTTCTCTTTGCAACCTGCCTCTCAGATTTATGTCTTGCATTTCTGCTTGCACTCTTTTTATATTACTCTTGTATTTTTATGGAAGCAATATCACATCTTCCATTTATTGAGCATTCTAAGCAGATCTTCTCTAAAACTTTTTTATAAAATTTATATTTCAGTTCTTACTGAGGTATTATTTTCTTTAATTTTACCTGTCAGTGTTTCTCTTTACTACACCATTAAATGTGCTATAGTATATTTTTCATTTGCTTTTATTGTCTTATATTTTCATATTTAGATGAAGAAATAAATACTCAAATACTTATTTTACAAATATAAATTTGTGATATTTGCTTTTTTATTTTTTAATTACAGTTGACATTCAATATTATTTGATATTAATCTTAGGTCTACAGCATAGTGGTTAGACATTTATACAATTTAAGAAGCGATCCCCTGACTAGTGTAGTCTATTAATCATTTCTGGATATACCTTTCTGAAAGTTTTTGTTTGTTTGTTTGTTTCCTCTAAATCTCATATTGGATGGCCATACTGTGACTTTGGCTTTTATCAGGGGGTTTTGAGGACAAGCTTTTACTTTATTACTGGACTAAAGAATTAAATTTGTTTTTTGATTGGGTGAATTTAAATCTAATTCTATGACCAAAATATATAATAATGAGGTCTGACAATTAAGTTCATAAACTTGCCACCATGTACTTGCATTGTCAGCACTGTGCAAACAGCTCAGTTAAGTTTCATAACCTTGGTATATCAGTGTCGCACAGCTGTGTTTGTGTTGATATGTGGTGGTGTCTTGTTAAGTGGCGTCCATTGTGTGTTGTAGTTTTTATGTGCTGTCACGAGAATCTCTGAGCTTGAATTAGAGCGACAAACAAACATTAAATTTCTTTATAAACTTGGCAAGAAGAAGAGAAATCAGGGACATGTTAGTCCAAGTTTATGGAGATAATGACATGACATGAAGAAAATGGCAGTGTACAAATGGATTAAACGTTTTTCTGAGGGAAGAGAATGTGTCACTGATGAAGAGAGGTCAGGGTGGCCAGTAACGAGTAGACCTTATGAAAACATTGCAAAAATTCATTGAATTGTGAGTCAAAATTGCCAGCTGACTGTGAGAAGCACAGCAGACCTAGTAAACATCGATAGAGAAACAGTTAGGAAAATCTTAACTAAAAATCTTGGCATGAGAAAGGTGTGTACAAAAATGGTCCTTAACGAGCTCACTGATGAGTGAAAGCAAAAGAAGTTTTTAGCCAGAATACAAATAACTGTATTAGAATATCCTTCCTACTCACCTGATCTGGCCCCCAATGATTTGTTTGTCTTCCCAAAGAAAAAGGAAATATTGAAAGGAAGATATTTTGATGACATTCAGGACATTAAGTGTAATATGATGACAGCTCTGATGGCCATTCCAGAAAAAGAGTTCCAAAATTGCTTTGAAGGGTGCACTAGGCATTGGCATCAGTGCCTACCTTCCCTAGGGGAGTACTAGGGAATATCACTGTAGTCACCTTCGATACAGTGATATTCAGTGATATTCAGCAATGGGATATGCAGCAGTTTTTCTAAGATGAGTTCATGAGCTTAATTGTCAGAACTTGTATACAGGTGGAATAACAGATGATCTTAAAATAAGTATATACAACTGAGATACCAATTATTTCTGTCTATTAAATTGTTCTTATTCTTAGTACTACTAATAAAAATCTCACTGCAAGTGTTTTTTTCTGTCTCACATAGAAGACAGGAGCTTTTAACCTTGGTATTCTGGTCTAATTCCAATTATTGAACTAGCTTATTTTCAGTTTTACTTATTGTTCTTCCAATCTACTGTGACTTTTTAAAAAAATATATAACTCCAAAAATTGCTATGACAATCTCAGATCATGCTTCCTCCTAATGTAAACCTCACAAACAGCTTAGTGGTATTCTTTGTCATTGAGTAAATAGTTAAATGGTAAAAAACTGAATTGAGTATCTTAACTCTAGCTGCTATAACACATTAACCCAGAATAGATAGTGACTAAAACTCAACAGAAGTTTATTTCTTATATGTAACCTTCCATGGTAGGTGTTCCTATCAGAGGAGAGAATGTGCTTCATGCACGCAATCAGGAACCCAGGCTTGTCCAAGGTGCTACTCAATGTTGGCTCCAGCTGACCTGCCAAAACTACCTGCCAGACACAACCAAAAAATAGGTTGCTCCTACACAACGGCACTCCTTCAAAATTGAGAGAAATAGCTGTTTCATCTAATTCATAGAAGCAAACACAGAAAGCCCAACAAAATGAGAAGAGATAGGAATATGTTTCAAATGAAAGAATAACAAAAAGTAAAATTTCTAATGAAACAGAGATAATTTGTCACACAAAGGATTCCCTCCTATCCAAAGCAATCTACCAATTTAACTCAATCCGTACTAAAAAACAATGGCGTTTTTCACAAAACTAGAACAAATTATCCTACAATTTATAAGAAACCACAACAGATTCCAAATTACAAAAGCTATCTTGAGAAAGAAGAACGAAGCTGTAGGCATCACAATCCCTGATTTCAAACTATACTACCAAGCTATAGTAATCAAAACAGTATCGTACTGGCACCAAGACAGATACATAGATCATTGGAACAGAGTAGAGAGCCCCAAAATAAACTCACACTTATATGCTCAATTAATCTGTGACAAGAGAGGCAAAAATACGTAAGAGGGTAACGACAGTCTTTTCAATAAATGGTGTTGAAAAACTTGATAAATGCATGCCAAAAAATGACTCTGGACCACTTTCTTATACCATTTACAAAAATAAAAAAAAAAGTATTAAAGACTTAAATGTGAGACCTGAAATCATAAAATTCCTAGATGACACCATTGGCAGTAAAGTCTTTGGCACTTGCCCTAGCAATATATATAATGATTTGATAGATAGATAGATAGATAGATAGATAGATAGATAGATAGATAGATAGATAGATATAGGTATATATATAGATATTTATATCTCCCTGAAAAGGGCAAAAAAGCAAAACTAAACAAATTTGACTGCATCAAATTAAAAAGCTTTTGTATAGTAATGGAAACCATCAGCAAAATGAAAAAGAAAACTTTTGAATGTGAGAATATACTTACAAATGACAAAACTGATAAAGGGTGAATATTAAAAATATATAAATAACTCATACAACTCAACATCAAAAAAAAATCTGATAAAAAAATATCAGAGGATCTGAATAGATATTTTTCCAGAGAAGACATACAGATAGCCAACAGGCATATTGAAAGATGCTTAACATGGCTAATCACAAGAGATATACAAATGAAAACCACAATGAAGTATCCTCAATTTTTTGGACTCTTTTTTGTTTTTGCTGTTCTGATTTGGTGTTTTCTGCTATCTTCTCTGCCAAATCACTGATTCAATCCTCTGCTTTATCTAATATCCTGTTAATTCCCAGTAATTAATTCTTCATTTCAGTTATTGCATTCTTCATTTATAACTGATTCTTTTTTAATATTTTCTATTTCCATATTTCTATTTCTTATCTCTTTCTTAAAGTTCTCATTGAGATCATTGATCATCCACACAACCAGTGTTTCAAACTCTGCATCTGGTACATTGCTTATCTTTATATTGTTTAGTTCTTTTTCTGGAGCTTTGTTCTGTTCTTTTATTTGATACATTTTTTGTTGTTGTGGTTTCCTCATTTTGGCTGTATCCCTGTGTTTGTTCCAATGTATTGGGTAGAGATGCTATGTCTACCAGTCTGAGTAGGTGGCCTTATGCAGTAGATGTCAAGTGGGGCTCAGTGGCACAGTCTTCCTGGTCACCTGAGCTGGGTACTCCAGGTGTGTCCCTTGTGGGGATTCTGTGTGCCCTCCTGTTGTATTTGAGCCTTGATTGCTGTTGGCATTTCAATAGGAGGAGTGTACCAATATTTGCATCATAGGGCACCAAAAGAAGAGAGAGAGTAAGGAATTGAAAAGAGAGTAAGGTATTGGAAGAAATAATGACAGAAAACTTCCCTAACCTGGTGAAAGAAATAGACATACAATCTCAAGAAGCCCAGATAGTCCCAAACAAGATGAATCCAAACAGGCCCACACCAAGACAGATCACAATTAAAATGCCAAAGTTTAAAGACAAAGAGAGAATCTTAAAAGCAGCAGGTGAAAAGCAATTAGTTGCCTACAAGGGAGCTCCCATAAGACTATCATTTGATTTCTCAACAGAAACTTTGCAGGCCAGAAGGGAATGGCAGGAAGTATTCCAAGTGATAAAAGGCAAGGACCTACAACAAAGATTACTCCAACCAGAAAAGCTGTCATTTAGAACTGAAAGACAGATAAGGGGCTTCCAGATAAGAAAAAGTTAAAGAAGTTCATCACCATCAAACTAGTATTACAAGGAATGTTAGAGGGAAAAGAGG
Source organism: Aselliscus stoliczkanus (assembly GCA_033961575.1). Classification (NCBI taxonomy): domain Eukaryota; kingdom Metazoa; phylum Chordata; class Mammalia; order Chiroptera; family Hipposideridae; genus Aselliscus; species Aselliscus stoliczkanus. The sequence goes on from CM066728.1 coordinate 189,144,868, forward strand.
AAGAAAAAGGAAGAGGAGGAGGAGGAGAAAAAAGAGGAGGAGATGAGGGAGACAAATGGGTATAATAAAATGGAAATAACTACATATATATTAACAATTACTTTAAATGTAAATGGATGAAATGGTACAATCAAAACATAGGGTGTCTGAGTGGATAAGAAAAAAACAACTTACATATGCTGTCTTCAAAAAACTAACTTCAGATCAAAGACACACACAGACTGAAAGTAAAGGTATGAAAAAGATACTTCATGAGGGAAAAAAAAAACACAAAAAACTGGGGTAGTAATACTTAACTAAACAAAACAAATAGAGTTTAAAGCAAAGGCAATAACAAAAGACAAAGAAAGACCTAGAAATCCCACTCAGGATATTTATATGAGGAAACCCAAAACACTAATTAAACAAAATCTACATGTTTGTTACAGCATTATTTACAATAGCCAAGAAATGGAAGCAACCTGTGTCCATCAATAAATGAATGGATAAAAAAGAAGTGGTACATATATACAATGAAACATTATTCAACCATAAAAGAAAAATGAAATCTTGCCATCTGCAGCAATATGGATGGACCATAAAAGTATTGCACCGATTAAAATAAGTCAGACAAAGTCAAATACCATGTGATTTCAATTACATGTGGAATCTAAAATACAAAACATATGAGTAAATAAAACAGAAACAAATTCACAGATACAGTGAACAAACTGATGGTTGACAGATGGGAGTGAGGTTGGCAGTGGCGTTAAGGGGGGTAAGGGATTAAGAAGTACAAATTGGTAGTTACAAAATAGTCATGGGGATGTAAAGTACAACATAGGGAATGTAGTCAATAATAATGTAATAACTATGGTTTCAAATGGGTACTAGCTTTATTGAGGTTATCATTTCATGAGTTATATAAATGTCTAATCGCTATGTTGTACTTCTGAAACTAATATAATATTGTATGTTAACTGAAATTGAAAACTAAAAAAAATATTTAAAAAAAAACAGTCAGAATGGCTATTATCAAAAAGTCAACAAATAGCAAGTGTTGCCTCTTGTGCACTGCTGGTGGGACTGTAAATTGGTGAAGCTACTATAGAAAACTATATAGAAGTTTCTTTAAAATTAAAATAGAACTATCATACATAGGATCCTGCAATTCCACTTCTGGGTATTTATCTGAAGAAAATGAAAACACTAATTCAAAGAGATGTATATAATCCTATGTTCATTGCAGCATTAGTTGCAATAGCTAAGATATGGAAGCAACCTAATGGTCCACTGATACATTGATAGATGAATGGATGAATGGATAAAGGAGATGTGGTGTGTGTGTGTGTGTGTGTGTGTGTGTGTGTGTGTGTGTGTGTGTGTGTTCAGTGGACTATTAGTAAGCCTTAAAAGGAATGAAAGGTGGCCATTTTTGACAATATGGATAGACCTAGAAGATATTATGCTAAGTGAAATAAGTCAAGAGAAAAGAAAAACACCATATAATTTTAATATATGTGGATCTAAAAAATAAACCAAAGTAAACAGGTAAACAAAACAGAAACAACCTCTTAGATGCACAGAACAAATTTATGGTTTCCAGGATAGAGTGGGAGGGGGAATGGGTAAAAAAGGTAAAAAGAATTAAGAAATACAAACTTCTAGTTATAAAATTAGTCATTGGGATATAAAGTACAGCATATGGAATATAGTCAACAACATTGAAGCATGGTATCCTATATCTTGTATCTTTATGCCTTTTTCACAGCCCATTTCTCTCATAGTGCTTTAAAAAAAAAAAAAAAGCCATTTGCCCTGTGCCAGCCTTCCATGTCCTATAATCTCATGCTGCCTTCTGTGTTACAAGGATAAAAATAGACTTGCCCCCTGCCTTGACTATGTAATATCAGGATTCCTAGGTTTATCATCCCTTTTAGGTGTCAGTGATCAGATAATGAGCTCTATTTCAGTGTGATTCAGAGAGGGACTAGATACTGAAACCAAGAAGCATGAGTGTCATCCTGGTTATCTCAGTTTTCAGTAACTTAAGAGGAAAACAACATAAATCAAGGGAAGAAAAGAGACATTTTGGGGCATACAGTCATATTTACAAGCTTCAAATAACACATTGTAAATGATCCCCTATTGCTTTTATATTCTAGATTTACTTTATTCTCAGGGCAGGTTGAAATTTTATCAGAAAAAAAAATAATCCCATCTGCCTTTGCTTGTATGTTTCTTTTCTTTTCTTTTTTTTTTAATAACTAAAATAAAAGTGAAATGACAATATTTCATGTGGAACTATTATTTGTCCTAAGTACATCTTAACTATCTTTAAATAAATAAATCTCTTCCACCACTTATTTAGGATAATGCTAAATAAAACGGGTTGTCTCTGTAAGGAGCATCTTAGTTACAAACCTACAATTTGGAATGCTCACCATTGCATCATAAAATGTAAGGAGCAGGCGTGAAATTACTATTTACTTGCTCTGTTGATACTAAGTTAGCATGTTTGACATGTTCTCCAAACTGGCAGTCCTACAGAACCTTATTGAAAGTAAGGTAGAATCACTGTGCTGGAGGATAAATGTCCTTCATTTCAGCTGTCTTTAAGGATACTCACAAGCAATGTCTATTAGTTTCTATTGCTGTGAAGAACATTGCCTCAAACTTACTAGCTTAAAAAACAAATTTATTTTCTCATAGATTCTGTAGGTCCAGAGTCTACACAGCCAAAGTGAGTTCTGTGCAAAACTGCAGTCAACATGTTAGCCAGGATGTAGTTTCATTTGAGACTCAACTAAGGAAAGATCTGCATCCAAATTCACTCACTATGTTAGGAAAATGTGTTTCCTTCTGGGTATTAAAAGTGATTTTTTTTTTCTTTGATGGTTTTGGCTGGAGAATGTTTTCAAGCCCACCCACAGTTCCTTTCTTCCCTGTGTTGGATTTCCCAACATGGCCACTGACTTCCTCAAAGCAACCAAAGGAGATCAAGAGGCTTCAAAAAGATGAGTGCTACAATTTCATATAATGTAATACCATAATCATGTAGATATAATCAGGTACATCCTGTAACCTTCGCTGTATACTACTAGTTAGAAGCAAATCACAAGACTCCCACACCCTTAAGGGGAGGAAACTGCACAAGAGTATGAACATCAAGGGTCAGGAAAATGGTAGCCATCTTCAGAATTAGCTTACCATATCAATGAGGCAACAACTTCCAGTTATATTTACAGTCTAGTGAAAACATACCTGGCTGTACCATTTGATACAATAAGAAAAATTGAAGCCTGATTTATAAAATATATATGTCTTAGATGTTATATTTATTCTACTTCTTAATCTAAGCAAAACTCAGAAAATACCACTATTCAACATTCTATATATTGAATTTCAATTATATTTACTCACAAAAAGGTAGAACACAAGTCTTAAATGAAAATCACATTGAAAACACTCATCAGTCTATCTTTTGAAGTATGAGGTAAGTCAATACCAATTCCTCTGTTGTATAGCAGAAATCATCTGGATTAAATGAGCAATCTCACATATCAATAGATAGAAATAAGGAATTAAAACATATAACTTATTACTGTAACAAAATATTATAAAGCCTTGAATTTACTAGATTATGGAATTTATGTCACTGTACCTAAATATTAGTAAGTTCTTAATAAATGAATCATCAAACAAATGTGTCTTCAATCCTGACTGAGAATTATGAACTCATGGATCCTAAGAATGATGCAATTTTGGGGGCCTTTATTTAAACTATGCTTTTGGTTGAATATGTGACTTTAATCAGCTGAACTTCTGGATATTATTAAAGTGCTTTAAAAATGTATCTATAATTTTACACTTCCTTCTATATTTCAAATCTAGTTATCTATCTGAATCACCCCTACTCTCAATTTCTCCGCCTGTACTACAAGAAATGTCTCCTCCATTTGTAAAGTCTTGAATTCCCGGTTCATTCTCTTCAGAAAAGTGAGCAAAAATATATTCAGTTAATACAATTTATTTTTGTACTCCCTTTTAAAAAATACTTTAGAGGTTTTAGATTCCATTTGGAGTAAAATTCCAATTCATTAACTTTGTCTCTGTATTTTTGTATAATCTGTCATTTTGTAAATACTCCCTCGGAAATTGCATTATTTTATGTGCTGTACTTGTATGATTTTCCTTCCAACTACTAAAAGAGGCATGCTTCTTGCTACCTGATTGGCCTTACATATAACATATTTCCTTTTTCACAACAGTCCTTATTGTCTTTTCCTTGAATAACTGAACCTCATTTTCCCAGTCTCAGAATACATGTTTGCTTCATATAACTATTATTAACAATGATAAAGGGTGTCAGGGTTGGCAGAATCAACAAGTCAACACTGGAAAGATACTTACAGTATGACAGACACACGGAAAGTGAATTATCTTTGATGGATAAGCTAAGTATAGTATATGTATTTACAGGTACAATGTGATTCTGATTTATGATTGTGAACAAATCATAAATCTGTATTATACAAATATTGCATAAATAAAAGGAAACATATCATCTAGAATTATCAGTCATTACATTCCTCACCATTTTCTCTTCATATTTATATTTTATATGGAAACATTCCATAATGTATACTGTTTCCAAAGTTACATTTGAAGTATCAAATATTAAATGTCAAAATATATTTCCATATCAAAATACATAAAATATTTTTTAATTAATTTTATACTGAAAATTATTTCTTTGAATCATAATTTAATGCACTGTTTTTGGTTACACATTAATTTTTTCCTAAAATTTTGTTATTAATATTTTAAGCAATACTGTATTGAACATTCTAATAGGTAAATCTTTCTGTATATACTTTATATTTTTCCCATAAAAATGGTCACTATCTAAAGATTAAATAGATCCAAAAGCATAGGTATTTTTACACTGTCTATTAAAATGATACTAATTTGTACCCTAATAGATTATAGTATAATTTTGAATTAATTATTTATTTATTTATTTATTTATTTATTTATTTATTTATTTTGAGGGCAGTGTCTCTGGCCCTCATATGTGGGACCCGAATCGGGCTGCTGGCTTCCCAAGCCAGCGCTTAACCACCGCTCCACTCGGCTGGCCCCAATTTTGAATCATTTAAATCATCAAAGCTTATGACTCTGATTCACTTGTAAAGGTTAATCAAATGCAAAAACAGACTAATTCCATTATATATGTATTATCATTTTAAGAAAAATTAACTTAAATACCTTGATATTTGATATCCTTTCTCAGTACGAAATAATATGCATGATAGCATGATTAATGTACATAATATTTCAAACAGTTATATAGATTCTGCCATTCTAAATAAATTAGAGACATGCCAACTGGAAAAGAATAACCAGCTTACTAGCTAAGCTCAGGGTTGAATTAACCTGATAATTTTGCCAAAGTCTCAGGGCCCTGTAATTTCAAAAATTTGATTTTGACAGGACAGTAAGAGCCAATCCATATCTCGGGGTAGATTCCAATTATTTACATGTAGATAACCACTGAATAACAAGAGCATTGTCTTTTATAAACATGGTATATATATATACAATTAGGGACACTTACATAAACATCATTTATATTCCTTTCTAATTGTAGATCTGCTAAGAATGCCAAGTTTTAGTAAATAGTATTTTTGTAGCAGGGAATTATGTGAGACATGATGGTATTTAATGAAATCTGTGTTGCCGGGGTAGGAGAGTTCACAGTGAGTAAATGCTTAGAAAATGGCTTTCCTTTAGCTCTATATAGATCACAGGAATAACAGATACTTACTAAGAAGGTCAAGAAGTTCAACTCTCTAAATGACTACCTCTTTCCTTTTGCCACATATTTCAAAAATAATCATGTTTTATGCCAAGGTTTGTCATATAGACAGACATACACAATGTAATGTTTTATTTTTTAAGGCAACTTATATGTAAACAGTTAACTTCATATTGGATGTCTGGATCATACAGAACCTTTCTAGTCTAATATTGTACACTATTGTTCTGTGTTAAGAGAATTTAGCTTCATTTACATAATTACCTGAGTAAAGTGGGATCCATGAAAGGAATATTATGGGAACTGACTTCCAAACACTATATATGATATTTTGTCACTATTTTGGATTATATGTGTTAATATCATACTTCATTAACAAGGCAATCAAGAGTTGGCAGTATTGACTGGTATTAAAGCCAAGAGAGGAAAAAGAGACGCAGTTTAAATTTTCATGAGTAAAAATGGATTTGTGACAAACCTTCGGGCATAGGAGTACATGTGAAATTCATTTCAAAGCAACACATTAGCAAATGGTTTGAGTGGCTGAAAGCCTGTGCAAATGACACCTGCATAATTGATTTCAATGTTTCATTTGAATAATAAAGCCACTGACCTTGGTAATCAATGATTTATCTCTAAATTTTCACAAGTAACTGGGAAGAATATTTGTGAAATAAAACATCATATGCTATAGCAAGTTTGGGATCAAATTATCAGTTGGTTTTTATTTGCATTTCTCTGATGACTACTGATGTTGAGCATTTTTTCATATGTCTATTGGCCATCCGCATGTCTTCTTTGGAGAAATGTCTATTCAGGTTGTCTGACTATTTTTTGTTTTGGTTTTAAAAGATTTTATTGGGGAATTGGGGAAGGGGAACAGCGCTGGGGAATCATGGAAAAACAGACAAGTTGCTGTCCTTTTGTTCTTCAGTCTAGTTGTGGAGGACGTTGCACCACCGGCCCATGTTGGCACTGTCACCGCGCTTTTCCCAGTTGAGGCAATCACTCGCCGGCCATTGGATGACCAACCATGGTGGCCCGTGGAAGCTCACGAAAGCTCATGCTGGCTGCCGGTCCTCCCCACTGTAGCCTACACCGTCACCGGTGACTCATGGCAGCCCAGCTCCAGGTCGAGCTGCAGCTCACCATCTTAGCTGTAGAGGGTGCAGCACCATCAGCCCTCAAGGGGGATCCGAATTGGGGCTCTGCTGCTCAGAGCTCGCGTCCCAACCCAACTCAACCAACAGGCCACTTGGCCAGCCCCCTCTTACCAGTTTTTAATTGGATTGTTTGTTTTTTTTGTTGTTGAGTTGTATGCATTCCTTATATCTTTTGTATATTAGCCCCTATCAGAGGCATTGTTTTCAAAATCTTCTCCCATTTGGTTGGTTGCCTCTTTATTTTGTTGATGGTTTCTTGTGCTGTGCAGAAGCTTTTAGTTTGATATAGTCTCACTCACTTATTTTAGCTTTCACTTACCTCGCCTTTGAAGTCAAATTCATAAAATCCTCTTTGAACCCAAGGTCCATAAATTTAGTACCTGTGTTTTCTTCTATGCAGTTTATTATTTCAGGTCTTATGTTTAGGTCTTTGACCCATTTTGAGTTAATTTTGGTACACGGTGACAGATAGCAGCCGAGTTTCATTCTTTTCCACATGGCATTCAAATGCTCCCAGCCCACTTATTGAAAAGGCTGTCTTTTTTTCCATTGTATGTTTTTGGCTTCCTTGTTGAAAATGATCTGTTCATATTTATGTGGGTTTATTTCTGGGTTTTCAATTCTGTTCCATTGCTCTCTGTGTCTGTTTTTCTGCCAATACCATACTTGCAACAACATGGATGAATCTTGAGGTTATTATGCTAAACAAAATAAGTCAGGCAGAAAAAGTCAAGAGCTATATGATTTCATTGATATGTGGGATATAAAACTGAAAACAACAAAGGAACAAGACAAACAAATAAAGAAACAAAACCTCATAGACACAGACAATAGTTTACTGGTTACCAAAGTGTAAGGGGAAAGGCAGGTGGTAGATGTGGATAAAAGGGAACAAATATATGGTGATAGAAGGAGAACTGATTCTGTGTGGGGAATACACAATGTGATATACAGATAATATACTACAAAATTGTACACCTGAAACCTATGTAACTTTACTAACAATTGTCACTCCAAAAAACTTTAATTAAACAAAAAGATTGTCAGTTGGAATTTACTGATTTCAGATTCAGACAAAATTTGTGGGTATAATTCCACAACAAAACCCATTTCCTGAGACTTCTGGTAAGATGGCAGACTAGATGGATGCTGTGCCAGCTGCCTCCCAGGATCACACAATTACAAATAATTACAAAAAATTACAAATAATTTATACAACATTTAACCTCAGAAGTCCTCTGAACACTAGATGAACAGAACCTCTAAACAGAGGACCTAAAGAGGAGGCCACATCAAGTTTGGTAGGAAGGACGGAAACAAGAGATGGCGAGCCCCATGAAGGACACCCCAGTGGTAGGGAGCTTCTTCGTTTGAGGGAGAGACCCTCCAGGCCCAGACCAAGCTCACTAGCCCAGAGTTGCTTTGCCAGGAAGAGGAGTTCTATGATAATTAATTCGGCTCAGTGAGGCTGAGGGATGCTGGAAAACAAGTGGGCCAGTGCATGGGCTCGCTCGCTGGTGAGCACTCACCCTATTCCTAGTGGAGTGAGTAGCTATGTGAGCCGGGCCCAGGAGCCTGCAGGGAGGGACTGAACTGAGCACCTTTGGTGTGGGAGCTGGAGGTTTGGGGACCACTGTTTCCCTGGTGTGGAGCTTGCACACGAGTGGTGTACAGGAGGGCACCATTTTGTCAGGGTTGGACCCTCCCACAGAGAGGCAGTTCCGGGACCGCATTGGTCTGGTGAAATTAGTGAAGGAGTGCCTGTGTGTGTGTGTGCACGCATGCATGAGGCATTAGATTCCCACCCTCAGTCCTGCTTGTTCTGCATAGCCAGGGAAACGCTGGATGGGTGAGCTCCGGCTCTCTCAGCCTGCTCACTGAGACCTAGGAGTGTGCGAGCCACCTTGGGTCCCCACTCTCCACACTGTTTGTGCATAGTTGCCAGACTGGGGATTGGCTGTTGGGCTGCTCAGCCTGATCTGTGAGCAGCTGATTGGGACAGGCTGAGGCTGGGAGTTTTCTGAGAGTGATCTGGTCGGGGTTTCCCTGGCGAGTTTGTGTGGGCTGGTTGCTGGTGCAGAGTGCAAGCTGCTCTGACTTGGTGGGGGTCACTGACCACATCCAGTGGTACCTTGGGGGCCTGCCCCTCCCACCTAGAGCTGTGTTGCCAGAGGCATCCTGAGTACCTGGTGCTTGGCCCCCAACTCCGCAGGCCACAGAGGGTTTTTTTTTGCAGCAGCAGGCATCCTGCAAAAACGTGTGAAGATTTTTGGTAGTGAGTATGGCTCCAGAGCACACAGCAGCTAATTGCTGAAAGCTCACTGCAAGCCTGAGAGGGAGGCCCTTCCCCCCAACAGCTAGTGCTGAGTCACCCAGAGGCTTCTATTGCTGAGCAAGTGGTCTGCATATTAAAGAGGATGGAGAAACTCCGAATATTTTTTTTCTTTCTTTTTTCTTTCTTTTCTTTTTTCTTCTTTTTATCTTTTTTAATTTTAATTTTATTTTTCTTTCTTTTTTTCCCCCTCTTCTTTCTAGGTGCTCTATCTAATACATTGAAGCAATCACACAATGACAGCCAGAATGAAGAAACAAAGAAACATGTCCCAAATAAAAGATCAGAAGAAACCTTTAGAAATGGAACTAAATGAAACAGAGGTATCCAAACTTTCAGAGACAGAGTTTAGAACTCTGATGATAAGAATGTTTAAGGAACTTACTGAGGACATAAAGAAGGATAGGGAAACCAACAAAAACAACAAGACTGAAATAAAGAACACACTTGAAAGAATCACCAGTAGATTAGATGAAGCAGAGGATCGGATAAGCAAATTAGAAGATAAAATAGCAGAAATCACCCAGTTGGTGCAATAAAAAGGAAAACGAATAAAAAACCATGAAAATAGTTTAAGAGATCTGTGGTACAAGATGAAGCCCAACAATACACGTATCATAGGAATACCAGAAGAAGAGAAGCAAGGGATTGAGAATGTATTTGAAGGAATAATGACTGAAAACTTCCCTACCCTGGTGAAGGAAATCTACATATAAGCCCAGGAAGCACAGAGAGTTCCAAACAAGCTGAACCCAAACAGGTCCACACCAAGACACATCATAGTTAAAATGGCAGAGGTTAAAGACAAAGAGAGAATTGTAAAAGCAGCAAGAGAAACAGCAGATTACATACAAAGGAACTCCTATAAGACTAACAGCAGACTTTTCTACAGAAACTCTGCAGGCCAGAAGGGAGTGGCAGGAAATATTCAAAGTGACATAAAATAAACTCTACAACCAAGATTGCTCTATCCAGCATGACTATCACTCAAAATTGAAGGAGAGTTAAAGAGCTTCTCAGAAAAGAATAAGCTTAAGGAATTCATTACCACCAAGCCAGCACTGCAGGAAATGTTAAAAAGGCTTTTTTAAACAGAAGAAGAGGAAAACAAGCTACCCAGGAAGATAAGAGATATAAAATATCAAAATGACAATAAATATGCAGCTATCAATAATCACTTTAAATGTGAATGGGCTAAATGCTCCAATCAAAAGACATAGAGTGGCTGAGTGAATAAGAATACTAACCCATGCATGTGCTGTCTACAAGAGACTCATCTCGGATCAAAAGACACACACAGACTGAAAGTAAAGGGATGGAATAAGATATATTAGACAAATGGAAAAGAGAAAAAGATCGAGTAGCAATACTTATTTTGGTCAAAATAGACTTTAAAATGAAGACTACTCAGGCTGGCCGAGTGGCGCGGTGGTTAAGAGCTGGTTTGGGATGCCTGCGGCCCCAGTTCGGATCCCACATATGAGAGCCAGTGACACTGCCTTCTAAAAAAAAAAAAATGAAAAAAAATGAAGACTACAATAAAAGACAAAGAAGGGAACTCCATAATAATAAATGGATGGATTAACAAGAGGTCATAACCCTAGTAAACATCTTTGCACCCAACATACGATCTCCTAAATATATAAAACAGATTTTGACAGACATAAAGGCAGAGATCAACATCTAGTATCGTAGTAGGGGACTTCAACACCCCGTTGTCACCAATGGACAGATCCTCTAGACAGAAAATCAACATGGCAAGAGTGGCCTTAAATGACAGTTTAGACCAGCTGGATTTAATCAATATTTTTAGAACATTTCACCCCAAAGCAACACAATTTACATTCTTCTCAAGTGCACATGGAACATTTTCCAAGATAGACCTCATGTTAGGCCACAAAACAAGTCTCAGCAAATTTATGAAGATTGAAATCATATCAAGTGTCTTCTCTGACCACAATGCTATGAAACTAGAAATCAATTACAAGAAGAAATCTGGAAAACACACAAATACTTGGAGGCTGAATACATGTTTCTAAATAGTGAGTGGGTCACATGAGATCAAGGAGGAAATCAAAAGATACCTCGAGACAAAAGAAAATGAAAGCACCATGACCCAAAATATCTGGGATACAGCGAAAGCAGTCCTAAGGGGGAAGTTCATAGCAGTGCAGGCCTACTGAAAGAAGGAAGAAAAATCTCAAATCAACAGACTACCTTTACACCTAAGGGAACTGGAAAAGGAATAGCAAAACAAGCCCAAAGGGAGTACAAGGAAGGAAATAATAAAGACCAGAGCAGAAATAAATGAAATAGAGAACATGAAAAACAATACAAAAGATCAATGAAACCAAGACTTGGTTTTTTGAAAAGATAAACAAAATTGACAAACCTTTAACCAGACTCACCAAGAAAAAGAGAGAGGACCCAAATTAATAAAATCAGAAATGAAAGAGGAGAAGTGACAACAGATACCACAGAAATACAGAAAATTTTAAGAAAATACTACGAGCAAATATATGCTAACAAATTCGACCATCTGGAAGAAATGGATAAATTTCTAGAAGCATACGATCTACCAAGTCTGAACCAAAAAGAAACAGAAACTCTGAACAGACTGATTACTACTAAAGAAATTGAATCAGTAATCAACAATCTTCCAATAAACAAAAGCCCTGGACCAGATGGCTTCACAGGTGAATTTTATAAAACATTCATAAAAGAATTAACACCTATTCTCCTCAAACTATTCCAAAAATACAGAAGGAGGGAAGGCTCCCAAACTCTTTCTATGAAGCCACTATCACCCTGATTCCAAAATCAGATAAAGATATTACAAAAAAAGGAAAACTATAGGCTGATATCCCTAATGAACATAGATGCAAAAATTATCAACAAAATACTAGCCACCCGAATTCAGCATCACATTAAAAAGATCATACACCACAATCAAGTGGAATACATTCTTGTATGCAAGGTATGGGATCAACTGGTATGCAAGGTTGGTTCAATACCCACAAATCAATTAATGTAATACATCACATAAACAAAATGAAAAACAAAAATCATATGATCATATCAATAGATGGAGAGAAAGCATTTGACAAAATCCAGCAGCCATTTACAGTAAAAACTCTTAGCAAATTAGGAATACTGGAATCATATCTCAACATAATAAAGGCCCTATATGATAAGCCCACAGCAAACATCGTACTCAATGGGGAAAGGCTAAAGGCTTTCCCCTTAAAATCAGGAACAAGACAAGTCTGCCTACTTTCACCACTTCTATTTAACATAGTTCTGGAAGTTCTAGCCACAATAATCATACAAGAAAATGAAATAAAAGGCATCCAAATTGGAAAAGAGGAAGTAAAATTGTCATTATATGCAAATGATATGATACTATATAGAAAGAATTCCAAAGACTCCACCAAAAAACTGTTACAACTCATAAGTAAATTTAGTAAAGTAGCAGAATACAAAGTAAATATTCAGAAATAAGTTGCATTTGTATACACCAATAAAATATCAGAACAAGAAATCAGAAATCAATCCCTTTTACAATTGCTTTAAAAACAATAAAATATTTAGGAATAAATTTAACTAAATAAGTAAAAGAATTGTACTTAGAAAATTATGAGACACTGAAGAGAGTAATCAAAGAAGATACAAATAAATGGAAATACATACCATGTTCATGAATAGGAAGAATGAATATAGTTAAAATGTCCATATTGCCTAAAGCAATATAAAGATACAATGCAATTCCAATCAAACTACCAAGGACATTTTTCTCAGAAATAGAACATAGAATCCCAAAATTTATATGAAAAAATGGAAGACCCCAAATAGCCATGGCAATCTTGAGAAATAAGAACAAAGTGGGAGGCATCGCTACCTGACATCAAAACATACTACAAGGCTACAATAATCAATACAGTATGGTAATGGCATAAAAACAGACACATAGACCAATGGAACAGAATAGAGAGCACAGGAATAAACCCATCCATATACGGTCATTTAATCTATGACAATGGAAGCAAGAATTTACATTGGAGTAAAGATAGTCTATTTAATAAATGGTGCTGGGAAAAATGGACTGACACATGCAAAAAAATTAAAATGGACCACCTACTTACACCATATATGAGAACAAATTCAAAATGGATTAAAGAATTGAATGTAAGACCTGAAACCATAAAACTCCTAGAAGAAAACATAGGGAGTAAATTTGCAGACATTACCTTGAGTAATATTTTTACTGATATATCCCCTCGGGCAAGGGAAATAAAAGAAAAAATGAACATGTGGGATTACATCAAACTTAAAAGTTTTTTCACAGCAAAGGAAATCATCAATAAAACAAAAAGGCAGCCTACTGAATGGGAGAAGATATTTGCCAACGATATATCTGATAAGGGGTTGATATCCATTATTTATAAAACATTCATGCAACTCAACACTAAAAAAACAAACAACCCAATTAAAAAATGGGCAGAGGATATGAGGAGGCATTTCTCTAAAGAGGACGTACAGATGGCCAACAGGCATATGAAAAAATGTTCAACCTCACTAATCATCAGAGAAATGCAAATGAAAACCACAATGAGATACCACCTCACTCCAGTCAGAATGGCTATCATCAATGAATCAACAAACAACAAGTACTGGTGAGATTGTGGAGAAAAGAGAACCCTGGTGCACAGTTGGTGGGACTACAGATTGGTGCAGCCATTATGGAAATCAGTATGGGGGTATCTCAAAACCTGAAAATGGAACTGCTGTATGACCCAGCAATTCCACTCTTGGGTATCTACCCAGAAGAATCCAAGACACTAATACAAAAAAATATATGCACCCCTGTGTTTATTGCAGCACTATTTACAATAGCCAGGACTTGGAAACAACCGAAAGCCTATCGGTAGATGACTGGATTAAGAAACTGTGGTACTTTTATACAATGGGATATTACTCTGCTATAAAGAAGAATGAAATCATACCATTTGCAACAATATGGATGGACCTAGAGACTATTATGTTAAGTGAAATAAGTCAGTCAGAGAAAGACAAATACCATATGATCTCACTTATATGTGGAATCTGAAAAACTGAATGAATGAGCAATGTAAACAGAAACAGATTCATAGATATAGAGGAAAAACTGATGGTTGCTAGTTAGGAGGGGGTGGGGATGAGGGACAAAGGGAAGGGATTAGATAGCATAAATAGCTAACTACAATACTGCCACAGGGATATGAAACACAGTTTGAGGAATATAATGTAAATATTCTGTGGAGTATCAGATGGTCACATGTCTTGTTAGGGAGGCCACTTCATGGATGGAGTAGAGCCTTGGTTCACTGCACTGTACACCTGAAGTTGATATTGTATAATATTGTATGCCAACTGTAATTGAATATATAGTCACGGGATTTGGAGTATACTGTGGTAGGGAGTCAAAGGATTGTAATAGATATGTTTGATACGGGGGGGGATTGTCATTTGAGGGGTAAAAACTATAACTATTGCACTGTGTTGTACACCTGAAACTAATTTTAAAAAAAGTGTTTATTTCACAATAAAATAATTAAGAAAACAGAAAACAAACTCATTTCGTGGGCCTGCCGAGGGACTCAGTTGGTTAATATTTCACTCACGAGTGCGAGTTCTGAGCAACAGGGTCGCCAGTTCAATTCCCAGCCAGAGTTGAGCTGCTGCTGAGCTTCTACCAGGTAAACATGTGGCAGGATGGCTCAGCTAAAAAAACACACAAAATAAAACAAAATAAAAAAACATTTCCTTATTACTATAAAAGGAGTTAACTTAATAAAAATGGTAAAGAAACTGTTTAGTCTAATTTAAAGGACCAGGCCTGATATATTCCAATCTATTGGGTTGTGGGAAAAGTCATGACGCATTTTTGCAACGAAAAGTATAGAAAAACATGTCATGACTTTTCCGACAACCCAATATTTTACAGCAGTTATTAGTGTCTCTGAAAAATACTTTTGGGAACTCAATATGCCATAGCCTGAAATTAAGAAAAATATAACAAAACCCAGTATTTCTAAAATCAATTTAGGAGATAATTTAGATTAAATTTTCAAAGCAGACCCACTCAATTTTAGACAATAAACACTTAATCTGTCAAGAGTTTAGGGATACAAGCTTGTGTTGGATGAGTTACATGTGATAAAGTTTCATTTGCAAGAAAGAGGAATTCTCTAATTCCCATCTTTGTATTCATTGATCATGTACTCTGGAAATGAATCTAGGGATTCCTATAATCCCACTTCCATGGATAGTTATTGACTTTTAGATGGTAAATGAACACTAATTAGATAAGATTGTTCCTTGTGGTAAAATAATAGCTTGAGGGAAAACAAGAATACTTGAATTGATTCATTGAGAACCAGAAGGGGATATTATACTTTGCATTATTTTGTACTGATGCTTTGCAAATCCCTGATAGAGGAACTAATAAAGGTGCATATGCATTTTCTTAGTTTCTCTTGTATTATTAGTTATCTAATCAGTGTATATTACTTATGCTTTCATTATAGTAGTTTCTTTTAGAATTTAATCTGTTTAGGTATTGCTTGTTCAGTTACATCAGATATTGTCTAAATGAAAGAATGAGTGAATTAGATGAGTTTTTATAAGTTTGCATTATGTATTGTATTATTGAAAACAATGAACTACAAAACAAAATATCTCACAGAGTGAGTTGGTAGAGAACAATCAGACTCTCATTTCCTCAATTTCAATGTATTATGTCATTCTCTAAGCTGCATAGAGCCTTTTCTACTCAATAGAGGTTTACCAAAACACAAAAAGGTAATCATCTTAGCCTATATGACAGTAAGATTGGAGTTTATACCTGTATCTTGGTGGCAAACTTCAACTTAAAAAATAATAATAAATAAACAAAATTGTGTAAAACAGAAATATAAATAACTTAAAAAATATAGATAACTTAAATTAAGATAAGTTAAATTTACCAAACTGTACTATCATGCTAAGAGATAATCTGGGTTTTTATTTCTTTAAAAATAATTTTTAAAAGAAATTAGTTATGCACATAGATTACCCTTAATTTTATACTCTTTATGTCAAAAATAATATACACATTTTCTTGAAAATGTAATAACCATCACATGTAATTCTGCTGTGAGTTTCTTTCCACAGTCTCTCTCCTGACACTCATGGGAATTTTTGCCAATTACTAATGACACATTTGGCTAATTTTGACAGCGTTATTACCAATATTGAAAGTAAATTGAGGGCCAGCCAAGTGGCTCAGTTGGTTAAGAGCTCGCTCAAGAGTGTGAGCTGAGCTCTGAGCAACAGCAGTTTGATGCTCAGCCTGAGCTGTGCTGCCGCCAAGCTACCAACAGCTGGCAGGATGGCTCAGCTAAGAAAAAAAAAAAAGGAAAGTAAATTGATTTGGCATTTGAATTAAGTTTTACACATTGTTCTTATGTTACCATACTCTATTTCAGTTCTGTATTCTTATAATTTTCCTAGCAATCACAAAAAGAAACAAAATCATGCATGCTAGACAAAACAAAAAGCCCAAGGTTAATACTATCATGTTATCATTTCTTCCTCTCTTTCTCTCTTTCTCTCTCCCTCCCTCCCTCCCTCCTTCTTCCTGCCACGTTTTCCTATTGAAACCGCATTGGTTGTTTTTATAAACATGCTTTTTCCAATTGGCATCACATGGGGTTATGCTTAGAGAGAGCTCTAGCTTGTAACATTTCAATATGCTTGCTCCAAAGGAAAGAGGGAAATCTCTCTCCCAGTAGTCATATATTATAGCAAAAAGAAAAGCTCTCATTGGTCCTATTTGGGCTTCATGCCCATTCCTAGGCCAATATCTATGTCCATGGCTCATATCATTGTCTAGGATAGGGTCACAAGCTTATTTCTGTGTTTATGTGACTTCAATGTAACAAAATCACACTGGTGGTAGATGGATTACTCCATATGAGAAGTGGTACTGGTGCATATAGAAAAGAGTAGAGCTACCAAAAAAATGAAGCAATGAACAGCCATTATGTCTCCACATTTTGTTGTTATTTTTCTCTATTAGAAGTTCTGAATACTTGCAGTTCTATAAATGTGGACATTACAGACTTTAGGAAACTATAATAAATATTAGTAGTAGAGTACTATACTACTATCAGTGATGTACATCTAAATATCACTTCATAGTTTTCAGTGATTTAACTGGTTTTGTATATTTAGGAATCCAGGAGAGCACTAAATACATGCTGTATTCAAAGTTTCTGTCCACAAATAAAAAGTAAATAAAAAGTAACTCCTTAGTATTTATGTCATCTTGCACAAATTATTTGAACCCACAGTGCCTCATTCATAGCAAGGGTTCCAAATTCATAGTTTTGCCATTAAGGTTGCATGGACAAATATATGCAATTGGAAAAGCACATAGTAGACACTGAATTAAGTTCAGCTATAATCGTTATCACCATATTTATGTGTAGGTTGATATGACTTGGTCATATGGCCTTTTTATTATTGTCCCACTGGATTGGAAACCAGAAATCAGCATATTATCTAAAGACTGCCATAGACAGATTAGGGAAATGCTACTCTTGTTTTACTAAGGTGTCCAGTAAATTAAATCTTCCCAAATATATAGTGGCTCTCCAGTCAGTTTCAGTGTCCCAAGAAGCTGGGAGTATAAAATTCACATAGGGAAAACAGCAAAGGTAGAGAGAATAATAAAAGCAGACCCAGAGGGAAGCTGAAGCACACAGCAGAGGAGCTGAGAGAGTAGAAAATTATAATAATAATAATAATAATAATAATAATAATAATAATAATAAATAATACCTGCTTCAGAGGATGTAACAAGAGATGAAAGTAAGTAAGGATATTGTTAGGCCATCAGATCTATTATTTAATCCTGAATATGAATAAATTATATTTCATTCCTTTCCAGGTCACAATACTTTTACATACTTACAATTAGCTTTTATCCCCTGAAGGAAAGAAATTTCTGTTTACAAACACACTAAAGAGCCAAAATTAACATACATTGTTTCATCTGTTCTCATAGTGACCAAAATGTATGCTAGTGCTGGGAACTGACTGGTGTAGTCACATATCCATTCCTGTGATATGCAAAGTATTGGTTACTCCTTGAAAGTCCAAAGTTTTCTCTCACCTCAGAAAAGCCAGATCATTACACGTTAGCATTTTCTATATCAATGAGTCACATATACAATTGTGTACATATTCTTGAGAAACTACAAACTATCTTTGCATTGCTTTTAAATATACAGTTTCAAACTATTTAATTTCAAATTGCTTTGGTGACTGAACTCTGAGACTGCATTCTACTTAGAAGAGGGTAAAAAGGTATCCTGGAACAAATGTCTTCCAGCCTAGAGATGGAACAGGATAGACATGGCCTGGAGATTCTGGGAGGACTATGAAATGACAGAACCTCCCCAAGGCCATCCTGCTGAGGTCCATCTGCAGGAGTCACCCTCAAACCAATGTGGTTTATGATGAAGCAGGGAGAACAATATTTGGTCTGTATATACATCTAAACTTGAGATATGCTGAAAAGACAACGATACTGGAAAATACAAGCCTGCTATATTATTAACTATCTCTATATCTCTGAGAAAGTAATTTAATCTCCCTGGTCCTCAATCTCCTACCCTCTAATGAGATGTGGTTATAAAGATCGCTTATATTAAGCTCTCCAAATCTTCAAATCTACGAATTAACTTGTCAAACTCATGACATATATGAAGAATGCTTAATATGTTATTACACTGAACGTAATTTTATATCAGGGATTTGTTTAACTCAAACAAGCAATCATGCTACAAATTTGCTGACTAAAAACTGATATATGCACTCAGCTGAGACATTGAGAGTTGAGATGCACATTCAATCATTGTTTGAAATGGGCACAGTTTTGTTAGTATTGACTATTAATACATTATGCAACTATGTAACTATTAACATCCCATTAATTTTTGAAAACAACTGGAGAATTTGAAGACCACATCATTTTGTAACTAGAGAAGAAAAGATATTTTCTCTGAATTGGGTTTTTTGTCTGCTTGTTTTCTTTTCCCCACTGAATATTTAACTGGAAAAGTATTTCTAGGTGAAATCAATGATCCAGAATTTATCCTATATGATTTGGATTGCTATGGCCTTGTAAAGCATGTGTAATATGAATTTCTAATGACGATAAAATGACTTGGGTTTAAGCCCTAACTCTTCCTTTAGTATTAGTTTCCACATGATTGCAGGTTCACTTTCTTACTAATCACATTTATTGACTAAGCCCAAAAAACAGCAGGGAAGTGATGTTTAAACTGAGACAGAAAGCAAAGAATGAGTTAGCTCAGCAAAGAAAGGAAGTGCAGCCCTTTCTGAATCTCTTCTCTTCCTTTTTTGGCCATCATAGATCCTCTTTATTTCATTATATCCCCCTGGGTGGTAAATTTGGAGGTAATCTCCTCTTCCCTTCTTAGTACTCCTTTAGAACCACGTTTATACTTCATTTGTAGTAACTACAAAACCATATTTTATAGTAATCATATTTGTGAATTCTCCACAATAGATTGTAAATTCCTTGAAGACAAGAAATGGATCTCAGTTCTCTTTGTGTATCCCAACACACTTCTTTAAAATAAGAACACAATGAATATTTGTTAAAGTATATGAACCTGGAAATCCCAAGGTTCAGTTTTCTCTGTCAATCTCCTACTCTTTCTCAGCGCATTTGACTGAGTTTAGAACTGAAGATACAAATAGGACCACCTATTTGTCCAAGTCGCTGCCCCGTTTTGCATTCCCACTAGCCGCGTATGAGTATTCCAGCTGGTCTACGTCTTTGCCAACACTTACTATTATTTTGTTAATTATAGTAATTTCTAGTAAGTAAGTAGTGGTATCTTATTGGATTTTCATTTATATTTCTAATAACTGACATTGAGCATAATGTCCATAATATTATTTTATGAACTTTTTAATATCTATAGGATCTTAGATTATGTTAAATTGTTTATAAAATTGTCCATAATAATTCTTCCCATCCCCACATGCCTCCCACTTTTTTGCAATATTAATTTGAATATCCTTCTATCAGTGGGTGCAGTTTATTTCTTTACCCCTTAAATCTGGACTTAAGATGTGACTTGTTTTGGGGAATCTGCCATTTGGAAATGCACAAAAATAAGATTGAAAAGCCATAATCAAGTGGAACAGTAATCTCCATTTTGAAAAAATCAAACGGTTATATTTTGCCCTCAGTTTATTTATCTATCAGCAACATTAAACATAATTCTTCACTTCTCTTTAAAACACTTTCTCACTTTATATACTTGACTTCTGAAACACCACACTTGTTTAATTTTCTTGATCTCTTTCTGGCACTGTTTTCTCCATATCTTATCCAAACAACTTGTTAAATTGTCTTTGGTTTTCTTGTCTTTTTTATTTACATTCAGCCTTTTAGTGATCTTTTTCAGTCTCATGGGTAGAAATACCCATGGTATGCTGATGAATACCAAATATGTATCTCCATCTTAGACCTGTGTATGAGCTCTAGGTACCTATCTATTGCCTACCTAACATCTCCATTTAAAAACCTCTAATTTTCTTAAAATTAACATATGCAAAATGAGTTCCTAATCATTTATGCCAAACAGAAAACTTCCCCTGTTGAAGTTACTATTGTCAAAATATCCTTGGAGTCATCTTTGATCCCTCTCTTCCTCATGAATCATATATCTAATTTGCCAGCAACTTCTGTTAGCTCTAACTTTTAGAAAGTACATAGAATCCAAAAATCTTTCAATGACTCTATCACCACAGAGGTGATCTAATCATTATCATTTTTACCTGTATTATTATGATAATCTTCTAACTCATCTCCTGTTCTTCAGTCCATTTATAACATAGCAGTAAAATAATCCTTTTAAATCATGAGTTATGCCAATTTTGTTTTCTGGGCACTTTCTAAGAGAAATATGTAGTGATCTCCATGGCATTCCCCCAACATATTATACTATCATTATCTTTGAACTGGCTCCTACCTGTGGCTGGAATTTCTACCACGTATCTTCATTGCTCACTCACTCATGTTTTATCAGTGAGTTCTCCCTAAACAACCTATTTAAAAATGAACTCTCTTCTGCATATACTTACTCCTCACTTTCCTGCTTCATTTTAATTCTACAGCACTTATTCCCTAACACAGTACATGTATATAGTGTATATATACACACATACTCACTCTTTGTATTCACTCTCTAAAACATGTTCTCCATTATAGAAGGATATGTGTGATCATCAATTTATTTACTGTTCTATCCAATATCCCAAGTGCCTGGAAAAATGGAAGGCTCTCAACAAAAATGTCTTGAATAGCTGAATGCATTTATGTATCTAAGTTACACTATCACAATTACTGTTGTTAATAATATAGTAAGATCTGTTTCTCTTTGGTTTTATTTTCAATGAAGTAGATATTCTAAATGCAGAATCATAAAATGTATCTCTGAATCTCTGAACCATTAAGTCTTTCATATAATGCAGAGATGGAACCTATCTCATAAAGCTTACTGAGCAATCTATTGCTCTAAAATTGCAGAGGATAAGTGAAGAAAATCAGAATGTTGAAAACATTCCACCAAAATTTCACTGAAATAAAAAGAAAAGTGCAGCTTCACATGAAAAGTCAAACCATAAAAGAGGAAATTTTGGTTCAGCATGAAATATATAAGGACAAATGGGGGTTGGCCAAAAGTTTATCCAGTTTGATATCTCTCTCTAAGAAAAAGAATACAAAGTATTGAATTCAAAATTAGTAAATATTTAGAATAACAGAAAACAATAAATTATAATTTTTGACAAATATTACAAAATCTAAAGAAATTGTATTTCAATTAATTAAAACCCTGAAACACCATTATCATATTTTTCTCCCCTTCATTTATTGATAACATTAATTTTTAATGCTTTTCATAAGATAACTATATTGCACTGCTTTTTTCTCTAAAAGGACATAATAATAATTATTTCCTTCAGTACAGGTTACCATTTAAAACTGAACATATAGAATAATTTATTTCAATTTCTCAATGTTATTAATAATGTCATGTATTTTTTAGGACTTTTGGCAATTTTAAGAAAACTTCTAACAGC
Organism: Aselliscus stoliczkanus; assembly: GCA_033961575.1. Lineage (NCBI taxonomy): Eukaryota > Metazoa > Chordata > Mammalia > Chiroptera > Hipposideridae > Aselliscus > Aselliscus stoliczkanus. Next base: position 189,167,369 of record CM066728.1, read on the forward strand.
GTTTGCAGCCCCTCCCCCAAACATTTGGAAGAGTGTTCCACAGTCTAGCTTATAGCTCCATACCTTTCAAACTGCCATTTTCCTGCCAATATGAGTCGGTTGCTGGGTGCCATAGGGAATATGAATATTGTACTGTGGTCACTGCATATGTATCTAAATGTTTTGAAACCTGGTCAGTCAGCTCAGTGAGAAGTAGGATTATTCTTGGAAGCAATTTTGACACCAGGACAACTGCCAATAAATTAACTACACACAAAATTGACTGTGATCCACATAAATATATCACTAAAACCAAAGTAAACCCTATTTTTACTTAACCCAATTCCCAAAATGCCTAAGGTCACAAAAACCTTACTTTATATGGCAAAGGGAAAGTCAGAGTTGAATAACTTTAACTGACTGAAGATAAAATATCTTATTTTTCCATAAATACAGGTAGGGCCTGTGTGAATACATTGCTAGTGAGTGACCTTGAAGCTTAATTTTTATTAGCTTTATGATATGTGTACTTCTGGTGAAGGCACATCCAAATAAATAAAGGTTTTTGACTCACACAGGCTATGAACAACTTACATATGTGGCTGGCCTCATACCTCTCTTAAGCATTATTCAAAACCCCAACACAATGAAACCACATCTGTAAGTTCTGGAAGATGAAAGTATGACCTACAAATATTACAGCCGTGTGCCACATAATGATACTTTGGTAAACAAGAGACCGCATATATGATGGTGGTCCCATAAGCTTATAATGGAGCTAGCAAATTTCCTGTGGCAGCCATCATAACGTCATAAAGCAAGGCATTACTCACATGTTTGTGGTGATACTGGTGTAAACAAACCTACTGTGCTGCCACTTGTATTAAAGTATAGCACATACAATTACAGTGGTAGGTTATGCCAGCTAGGTTTGTGTAAGCATACTACAATGTTTGCACAACTACAAAATTGCATAAAGACACATTTATCAGAACATTTATCATTAAGCAGTGTATGGCTATATAACAGACCTGGAGACAGTTGTTATAATGGGATGGTCTTTTCAAAATTGAACATACTCTCAGAATGTTCATGTCTAATGTACTTAATGATAAAATGAAGCTTATAAGTAAATTATTTAAGTAAACTGAAGGGAAAAAAGTGTGGTTAAATATCAAGAAATTTAAAAAACATATATTGTATACCAACTGTAATTGAATATATAGATAGTCACGGGATGTGGATTATAATGTGGAAGGGAGTCAGAGGAAGTGTAATAAATATATATGATATGGGGGGGAGGCGTGGGGTGGCCAAATGGTGGGGAGTTGTCACTTTGAGGGGTAAAAAGAATAACTATTGCACTGTGTTGTACGCCTGAAACTAATTAAAAAACAAAACAAACAAACAAACAAACAAAAACATAAATAGCCAGAGGAATTATGCCTACAAATGAAACATAAATTTTGCACACTATGATAAACAGAATGGAGGGATAAAAATATGAAATAATTATAATTTAATCTTTCATTTCAAGGAGTCAAGGGATATTACTGAATATTGAAATATGTATTTAGAAATAACATTTAATTATGCATTCTGACCCCAACCACTTTGCTGTCTTATAGTCTTCTCTTGAACTTACAGAACATTTTTATTTATTTATTAAATTTATTGAGGTGACATTGGTTAGTAAAATTATATAGGTTTCAAGTGTACATTTCTATAATACATCATCTATATATTACATTGTGTGTTCACAACCTAAAGCATTTTTTCTGAAAGCCAAAACATTTGGTTTTGAAAAAACACTTCTGTGCTCTGAATTTTAGTGATACTTTGTTTTTTTTCAATGTTTCTTTATTTACAAATCCAGTGAAATTAAACATTTTGATCTTTAAAAATATCAATGTATTGTATAATTCCATTGGTATATAATTAATTCCATTAATTTATCTATCATTTTATCTCTATAAATTGATAGAAGAGTAACAGGTATGTATTGTATTTAAATTAAGTACATTAAAAGAAAATCAAATTTAAAAAATTCATTTCCTTAGTTGCACTAGTCACATTTCAAGCACTCAGTTGCCATATTTGTCACAAAGATTATTTCCATTGTTGTTTTTATATTTAAAACAAAAATTTCTGGGTGGGAGGGTATTTAGAAAATGTTTTCTTTCATTTTTGATGTTTTATTCAGTAGTAATGTTATGTAATTAAAAATAAACATAGACCAGGATAAAATATAGAAAGATGTAATTAAGCCTATCAGGAGAGGATAGCCTTTCTGGGTGTATTATTCATCCCATAGGCAGTAAAGGAAAATCAACAGATGTGAATACATAAAGATTTTAAATTTTCATATGGAACAAGACACAAAAAAAATAGATATAATACAATTGACAGGTTAGAAAGTGATTTACAACATATTGACCAAGATCGAATAGCTATAATATATTTAAAAACTCCAACGATTGTAAAAGACAACCTAATAAGAACACAGGTACAGAACAGGACTAAGCAATTAGAGAAAAAATACAAATTACCTATAAACATCTGAGAAGGTATTAGCAATAAGCATATATATTAAAACAATGGGTAGAGCATATCTTATCTGAAGAATGGGAATGGGTACATTGAAGGAATTCATTATGTTTAAACCTGAGAAGTTTTGTAACAGAAACTGATACAAATTTTTTAAATGAATATTTGATAGTGTTCTATAAAGCTTAAAACATGTATTTTTCTATTAACTTTTTTTTTAATTGTAGAAGTTTATCTGAGTAGGGGGAGTAGTTGAGAGCAAGAAGGAGTGGGAGTCTGAGGTGGATTGTACAATACCCCAAGCTTGTTTATGAAAGAAAAGAATCGACTGAAAAAGCTATTTGATCCTCACTGTCACTCAGGGAAAATGCAATATGGCATATCGAAATAATATAACTACTGAGAAACTACTAAAAATATGAGATTGATTTGCATAGAATGACATGAAAAAAATGTGTCCAGTATTACTAAACAAAATAAAAATGGTCAAAAGGTAAGTTTTAGATATATAGATATATAATTACACACACATAGGCACATCTATATATTTGCACACACACACACATATATAATGCAATTCATTTCTAAATAAAACATGTTTTACTATTTGTGTTTATATTTATATGCATATATTTATAAGCATATAAATATTTGTTTTAATAGGCAAAGCCGACCTTAGAAGGATATGTCAACTGTTAATAGAGATTATTTCTGTGGATGATTGGGTAAGAGATAAGGAAGGTCAGCAAAGCTGGATTAGGGAAATGGAATATTTGTACTTCTAATTTATATAATTACATATTGTTTAAAATAGAAAAAATAGAACGGGAATTTGCTTTAAAATTTATTATTGATAATGGTGAATTTGACTTGGTGTGAATCCTCAATGAATTCATACTAATAAAACAGATAGATATGTGAACACACACAGTTTTATTATAGTCTTTCATCCTGGGGATTACAGGAGCGGCAGACAGGTTAGCAAGAGGCCAATTGTAAAAGAATTTTTAAACCTGGGTATGTTTCTGGTTTTGCTTTTCACTCAAGAATAGGTTTGAAGAGATGTACTTTACAAAGACTGTTCTGGTAATGAAATGAAGAATGGAACAGAGTTGAAATAGAAGACAGAAGATTCTAAATTTATAGAAAGAAGTCAGGATGCAACAAAATGGACAATGACATTTGTTAAGACATTTAAACTATGACAACAGCAGTAGTAATAAGAGAAATGATTCAAAAGATGTTAGAGTCAATAGTAGTACGTAAAACAAGCAGAGGATAGGTATGGAGGATACATATGATTAATTTATGGTAAAATAATTATTTAATAACTATTAAACACTTATTCCTCGATTGGATTCTATTCTGCTCAGTTATTTATTTTCAATCACTTACAAAAAGTAAATTTACAAACTCATTCAAGAATTATTAAGGATTAATGTTAGCCCAATCAACTACCAAATAAACTGATAAATAAACATCTCTCTTTTTATATGGGGACAGAGTTACCACTGTTTGGGTTCCCCATTCACTAAATTATACATAAAAAAAAAGATGTATAGATTCGAACACCCATAGATTTGGCCTCCAAAAAAGCTAAGCCACATCACTCTTAGAGATCTCATAGAATATATCCAGGAAGATAATATATAGTCACGTTGAAAATAAAGTTTCTTGCTCCAGGAATAGTTTGTTTTAAACAAAATTTTCCAACCAACTGCAAAATTCGAGGAAAGACTGCAGCTAATTCAGTAGAAAGCATGCAATTCCAAGTCTTAGGAAAAAGTCATGATCATTATGTATTTATACTAGATGTGTGAGATGCAGTATTTCATATCCCGAGTTAGTTCAAAGACTCAGAATATTGCTATATTTTAAGATACAAGCTGTTATTCTTATTAATTTAATTTATCCCAATATGATTTGGTAGGGATTTGTGTTTGATCTAAAGTATATCCTTTGAGATCTAAGCAAGAAAAAATATAGTCTACATTGATGTTTATTTAGTTATTTTTTTGGAATAAGAAATTGTTTGGGAAATACGAGTCAATATATTCAAAGTTAAATTGTCCATTGGAGAATTCCTTTCTTGAGAAATGAATTCGTAAATAAACATAACTTTGCAAGTTCTATTTAAAACAAATTATTTATCTATCTATCAATCATCTATCGATCTATATTTATAAAGAGGAAAAATATTTGAGTAACTGAACAAAGCTAATTTAATCTTTAACATATTTAATTTAAGCTTTTAATGTACAATTCATCCCCTAGTTTTTATTTGTGCCTGCATATACTCTCTGCATGTCTGTGATTTTGTTTCATATTAACAGATAATTCTTTCCTTGACTGCCAGTATTAAACAGCAGAAATAAGACACATGGGAGCAAAGCTGAAAGGAAGCCATACTTGGGAAGAAATAATTTTCTTTTAAATATATACTACCCTATGACAAAGTAGTTTCAATATTACTCATCTAATGTTTTTGAAATTTAAAAATATTAAATTTTTAAAAACTTATGGTTAAAGAGAAAAACCTACATCTGTTTCCATTTTTTCATTTGATTTTAATCAACTAAGTTGTTTTCTTCTATTATATGGTAAAATCTGAAGGTCACTGAAAAAAGTAGTCCTCTTAAAATATGAACCTACCCCATTTATGAAGCACAGATGCCACGAACTGTTGGGTAATACAACTATTTATTATTCTAGGTAAGTCAAAATACATCTGATCTAGTCTCAACTAACTAAACCATGATGTCTTAATTTACCACCTATATTTAGTGATGATTATTTATTATTTTATTTATATAGATTTTTCTACATTTGAAGAGAATTAATCTTAAGACAACTCCAAATATCAAATAAAATTTGGTGAACTTGAAATATAATATTTCATTTATAATAGTTTCAGAAAAATGGTTTGCAAATTATAAAGCAACTACAGTGAAACAATAAAGAAATAAAGCATAATAAATTAGCATCCTTTAAGGAACAAATGTTATTAAAATAAAAAGTTAATTATCTACATATCTTGAATTAATTTTTTTAAGTTTAGTTTTTAGTCATTTACAACAAGGTCTACAGTATCAACATTTCAATTTAAGATTGAAAAAGGCATTTATTTTTATAGGATTCAAACTGGGAAAGGGAAATGAACCCAAATTGTTTGAGCTAGTCAAATCATTTTTATCAGGCTATCTCCTGATAATTTAATTTGAATAGATCAGAGTATTGACTGAGACACAGGTCCCTAGGTATTTAATGGATCAGTGAAGCAGGTTAAAATGAAACCTATCCAATGTGATAACATCGAACATGAATATTCTTATTTAGGACTCTTTGTCTTAGGATGGTAGAGTATTTATAATAAAATACGGTTTAACTTTCACTGGATACATTAAGAAAGAATATAGAAATTGGTGATATTAAAAGAAAGAGCAATTGTTAGATAGTGATCATTACTATCTAATCTGAATGTAGGTCTTTTCTGAGTTACATAAGAGTGTAAACTTTCTCCATGTGATTTAAGTGACATTTTAAAATTTTATTATAAGGGAAGAAGTGATTGTTAATAATTTGGACTCTGGATTCAAAAACCTTGGATATATTCTTCTTATTGAATGATCCTGAGTAAATTACATACTGTGCCTAAGACTCAACTACTTTATCTATAAAATGGTGATGTGATGGTTAATTCTAATGACAGTGTTTACCTCAAAGTGGAGTGAAGGTTTAAAGATATAATACTTCAAAAACAGTTAGCATAGTGACTGGTAGAAAGTAAATACTTTAATGGAAAAAAAAGATAGTTCTTGGTTTTATTGATGGTTTCCTTTTTATATAGCTCCTCATCAAACCAAAAATATGTCAAAAATTTCCATCAACTGAATCACTGATTAGTATTTCTTGTTTCTGTTAAAAATGAATAAAAGCTAATAAGTAATCTGTTAGAGCAAACATATTATCTAATAATTTATATTAAAACAGCACCATCATATCTCTCCAACAGCCTTGCAAATGCTCCATATGCCTGCTTTCATTAATCATAGAAGTCATTCATTCATTCATGCATTCATTTGTTCAGCAAGTGTTCTATTGTCTCTTTTGTTACAGACCTCATAGCATGATTCTGACACAACCAGCCCCTCAATTATTGTGATTTATTTGTCTTTGCACTCAAGGTGCTTAGCAACTGCTCACCTTCAAATGTGAATGTGAAAAGGGTAACATGGTAAGAATTAGGGGTGACAAGTAATTCAAGGACTTGTCTATTAGTCAGGCTTTCATGAAATTGCTGTTGGGAAGCTTGTAATTGCTGATGGAAAGATCTGGGAGTGCAAATCTGGTGACTTCATTACTGTAAGTAAAATTGTAAGACTAGAGTTGGCTGAAAAAAGGTGGTAAGACATTTAGAGATGGAAAAATATGTAAAACAATGTTCTTTGAAACCGGAAGAGTTACATCACTGTTAGTAGGATGGCTGGCAGTTTTCCTTGCCCAGTTGATTTTATATATGTCTCAGAATAACCCTAATTATCAATTTCCAGAGTTGTGGAATACTCAGCTGCATAGTTGAAGACAGAAAAAAAAAACACAAAACAAACAAACAAAAAACAATTGGTTGTGTTGGTGAATTACGAAATCATAGGACAGAGGGAAAGTAACTAAGGGTTTTTGGAAAAAAAGTGCTTATAACAGTGGACTACTGACTACATGCTGGATAAAGAGGAAAAGAAATGCAAGGGGAAACTTACTTATGGATAAAAACGAGATTGGTAGGGTCAGTGACAAATAAGTGCTGCGAAGAGTGAACTACAGTGTATAACGCTGAGATTTACAAATTTAGAAGTAATGAACTTTCTGCTCATCCAGAAAAAAAAGTATACACATCAATTAATGCTAAAATTGAAATTTATTTCGGAGTAAGCATGAGTCCTTTAATGAGATCAATGATTTACCTTATAGATTTGAATGTTTTATCAGAAATTAGCTATTACATAATAATCCCTAGTCGTTGAGTGGGGCAAGGGGATGAGGTTTCGGCAGTGAGATGCCCAACGTAAAAAAGTCATGTGGAGCCGACATGAGGAGGGACCAGCATCTTTAATCAGCAATAGCAACCATTATATAGAGGTTTTGGGGGAAGAGAGTGCACGGAGTGCACATGCTCCCACGGAGTGTGCATGCTCCCTCCCTCAAGTGCAAGGCATGTTTACCTAAAGGGCCTATTTAACCAGAGCCTAGTGTCTGCACAACAGGCTTCGAAGTCAAGGCAAGGTGTCATGGTCTGTGTATCAGCCTGTATGAAGCTGGACATTCCCAGGCCCCATCCCAGGACCTCCACGGTGCGTGCCTGAACATGCCCGGGCCCTGTCATTCCCCTCATGGGAAAATTTCTTTAAAAAGTAATACTAATCGGGACTCAAAATCTAGTACTGTCTGTGCTTAATGTATGACAGTTATGCACCATCAATTTGGAACTATCACCAAATACATTGTTCTGCTATACCAAAATTCAGTATATGGGAGCCAATGAAACATCTAGCTATCTTCCATTAAAAATAACCTCTGTATACCTAAAACTAATAAAAATAAATACAAAATAAATAACCTCTCTATTTGAAATAGTTGGATTATAAAAAAATGTTAGATTTAAGATATCAGCATATATCCTTATAACTCAGAATGATTTGTATGCATGTTTTTGAAGCTATATAAAGTACTTTAAATTATATATTGATAATGCAAGAATAAACAAATATGGATGAATCTATAGCTTATCAGGAAAATCCAGCTTTTAAGACAAAAACATCTAACACTGTGGAGATAAAATATTTTAAAAATGAAAGAATAAACAATCATAAATGGGGCACTGAATAAATATAGGTAGTTCTTACAGTATAAGTATATGAAAGATTATAATTTCCACTAAACTTCATATGAAGAAAGTAGCTATTTGATGTTCAGGTTTATGAACATGTTATAAGAAGAACCTTGGTTTACCATGGCAAAATGTAACCTACAATATAGCAGTGTTTCAACTGTGCAATATAAATTTATGTTTTCTTTAGAAGTGAAATCTTTTGATAGAGAATTGAAGGAAGAGAAAAAAGAAAGGACCCAGAAACAAGAGAATGCATGGTATAGATTTGATAACTCAGTGAAAGCTTTTGCTTTAATGTTAATTTGTGCTACAATGAGAAGGTTATTGGCAAGGACACAAACTTTGCTTTTTATATTAGTAAGAGTTATACTATGGTGTATATTTATTTGAAAAGGGCTGAATGGGCACTTCCATTCTTTCTCTGAGACTGCTAGAATAAAAGGAAGCACTTTGAAAATAGATAAGTTTGGAAAAGACTAGAGAATTCCAGGAGACCTAAGTCTATTACAAACCCTATCATTTTATTCAATGCTGCCAAATGACAGATGCTTCCCCAGGATAAGAAAGTATTTAATATGAAAGAAACACTCAAATGTCTAGAATCAATTCTACTCCAGTGCAATATTACCTTTTTATTTTGTGTTAAGGAAAACACAAGGCAAAATAATTGGAACAACTTTCTTTACTCTGAGAGAAGCAGGCAATAAATGATACCACAAACTCCCTTAATAATACCACAAGAAAATAGTTTTATAAATGAATCCATGCCTATTAAAATGACCCCACCCTTCCATCCCCAGTTAATATATGGGGACCAGCAACATATGTGGATGGTGGATGAAAATTCTGAGAGGTGCTTCCTAATTTAAAAAAACAAAACAAAACAAAAAAGATAAAACAAAACACTAGAGGCTGTGGGCTCTTCTCCCAAAATAAGATACTAAAGACATAATTTAGATACTTCTTATTGTGATCAAATTCTCTGCCCCAACACCAAGTATAATGTGCTAAACACATCTTGTGCGATAACAATTTGACAGATTAAGTAACAACAACAACAAAACAAACAATCTAATTTAAAAAGGGGCAGGGCCTGAACAGACACTTATCTCGTGAAGACATACAAATAGTCAACAGATATGAGAAAGATGCTCAGCTTCACTAGTCATTAGAGAAAATCAAATCAAAACCACAATTAGATACTATGTCACACCTGTTAGAATGGCTATTATCAACAAGAGAAGTAATAACAAGTGTTGGAGAGGTTTCAGAAAAAAAAGGAATCCTCATACATTGCTGGTAGAAATGTAAATTGGTACAGCCACTATGGAAAACAGTATGGAAATTCCCCAAAAAGTTAAGAATAGAATTACCATATGACCCAGCAATCCCTTTGTGGGTACCTGACCAAAAAATCTGAAAACATTTACCCATAAAGATATATATATATATATATATATATATATATATATATATATATATATATATATATATATCCCTATATTCATTGCAGCATTATTCACAGTGGCCAAGACATGGGAACTGAAGTATCCTTTGATAGATATTGGACAAGGAAGATGTAGTACATATATACAATGGAATATTACTCGGTCATAAGAAAAGATGAAACACTGCCACTTCCAACAACAAATATGAATCCTGAGATATGCATGCTAAATGAAATAAATCAGACAGAAAAAAATAAGGACCACATGACTTCACTCATATGTGGGATATAAAACTGAAAGCAACAGATGAACAAGACAAACAAACAAAGAAAAAAAAGTTCATAGACACACTACAGCTTAGCGGTTACCAGAGGGTAAGGGAGAAAGGGGATTGTATAAGAGGGTAAAGAGAGTCAAATATATGGTGATGGAAAGAGAACTATTTCTGGGTGGTGAATACACAATGCAATACATAGATGACATATTATAGAATTATACACTTGAAACCTATATAATTTTACTAACTGGTGTCACCTCAATAAATTTAATAAAAATGTTAAAAATGTAACAGTTCTTTCTGAGATGCTGTATCTGTCACTCTGTCACTCATGGATGTGTTTAAATGGATGTTTCCTGGCCAGTAGTAAATGTGTATGCCTCTGGATATTACTGATGGGAGAATGACTTGTGCAATTTGTGTTGAGTCTGGTGTTCTTGATTCACCTGGCAGTGGGAATTCAATCAGAACCTACTCAGCACTGTTTCTAAAAACTCTTTCAAATCTACTGTTGTTTGGTTTTACATTTTTAAATTTTTAACACTGGGTAAAATTCAGCATGTTACATTCTTTATCTATACATTTTTATAAAGCTTGGTATTTCCAGGTGGTAATACAGTTTGTTTTTAAGTACAGGGAACATCAATCTGGCTTTGGTAAGAAAATAGCTTTTGTTAGCATATTTAGATTTGCCAACCTTTCCACTTGATTCAGCGTTTCTCTATTTATGTAACTTTATTACAGGGCTAGTGTTTGCCTTGAATAAGTTAACTTCTTATTTGAGCTGTGAGTTTTGAACTATGCAGTTTAATGGTTTGAACTTTTAAGAAGGAAATTTCAAGATAAAACATAACCCTACTCTGCCAGAATTAGTAGCTCAATTATTTTTCACTTAAGTTATTGATGCTGCACTTAAGGAAAGGGAGCTTAGGGTTTGCATAAACAACATGTTCTCATTTTATTACAGAATAATGTAACATTAGAACTACTCTTTGAAAAAAAAGAATTGAAAGTATTACACATTAATCAGAGGCCAAAAAGGACCCATGAAACATTTCTCCTTGCACCCAGCCAGCCATGCTCTAACTCAGATTGCAGGGAGGGAGCTTCTACTGGAGCTCAAAACAACTAAATGAAAGCAAAAGCTGTAGGAGGACACCACTTTAAAAGAGGGGAATAGACGATCTGGGTGCTTTTTGTAGAAGGAGACAAAAGACAACTTCAAGATAAGTCTTATGTTCCAGACTGGAAAGAAAGAACAATAGCACGAAAGAAACTTCCCTCAGAGGCCAGAATGAGAAATAGTCTCAAGGTATAAAAGTTATATCACATTTTTGATACGTTATTTGCAAATTTCTCTTAAAAAGCTTGAAGTCACTAAAAACCTTAGGTCTAAGTCATTGTTAAATTATACTGATTTATTCGTTATTGCTGATTCATGATATAATAGGATTCCAGTGATTATACTTTGTGTCAGTCCTACAACAAATTTGCTTTTATTTCCAACTTTAAGATCTAGTTAAGATGATGGAATAAAGAAATACTTTGAATACTTTAAAACATCATCTTAGTCTACTGTAGCAAGCATTGGCAATTAAAGCATTTTTGGAAATCCTGAGTGTTGAAATTCTGTTAATCACACAAAATTAGATTTATTTTTTCTAAAGTATTTTATTACTAATATGTGACTCCTTGAGCTTCCTGAGCATCTATAGAAGCAGGGACAGTGACTGATGAATGACATTGATGTGAGTCATTGGAAAATTAAACACTAATTGCTTACATACCACAGTATATTCTATATATCACAAACTCATATGGTGGGAGTCACATGTTATCCACATGTTGAGTTTTGTGAGGTTATTTTGGGAGTTTATGCAGCCAAATGTATAATGGTCAAATGTCAAACTGTTCTTTGGATAAAGCCTGGTAAAAATCCAGAAGAGCTAGATTTTGTGTTCCCCTTGACTATAAAGACGAAATCTTTATAATATCAACTATGGAACATTATGTCAAAATATAAAAAGAATACATAAAACCTCCAAAGATGTTCTGTTAATTAAATAATACAAAGGTTTATGTTTTATCAAATATTAAGATTTTTAGCAATTCCCAGTATTTTACTATGATTCAGTATTATGTCTAAAATGACATTAAGATTTGCATTCATTCACCTGCAAAATATTTACAGTTATCAGCCACTTTCCAGTGATGGTTTTAGACACTAGAAAAATAGCAGTGAAGACAGCAAAGTCTTAAATCTCAGTATAGTAGTATGTGGGAGCCTTATAATAAAATGTCTTATAATTATAAGATAATGGATGAGTCCTCTAATGTACTTATGCTACCATTTATCCATGTTAATGTAGAGATATCAATATCCATCCAATGCTTTTAGACAAAATAAATAATATGAACTTATGCAAAATTCTTAGTGCAATGTTCATCATATATAAGAATGGTAGTTTTATTTAGTAGAGCAAACATATACTAAGCACCTACCCTGAGTTAGGCATCACACACAACAGTTAACTCTCATCATGACCCTGTGATGTAGGTATTTTCATTTCTATTTTGAGATAGGGAAAGTATAACTCTCCCCATAACAAGGTATCTGAATGACAGAAATTAGACTCAAATTTAGTTTTCTTTAAATGTACATACAGTGTTCTTTCTACTATACCACATTATCTTCTTTTCTCTGTTAGGGTTTGAGAGCATTTAGTTGGGAAATGTAGATTCATTCGACATTAGGATAGCAATTTAGGATATGTTATTCTATTTTTATGGATACTAAAATAATTTGGAAAATATTTTGTGAGGCTGTTTAAGGGTAAATTCTTAATATTTATTTGTTTGTTTGTTTGTTTTATTTTCAATACTTTGAATATGTTATCCCATTGCCTTACGGCCAAAGTATTTTTTCTGGTGATAAATCAGCTGTTGTTCTTATTGGGGTTACTTATGAGTGAAGAGTTGGCTTTTCTGCTTTCAGTGTTTTCTCTTTATGTTTGGCTTTCAACATTTTGACTATGATGTACCTGTGTGTGGAACTCTGTGTTTATCCAACCTGATACTCTTGACTATACCCATTCAAACAAAAGTTTCCATAAGACCAAGCTATGAGGTGAGTGGATGAGGGCTGCCACAGACTTTCTCTATTCTTAACAAGATTTAGTAGATTTCCTTGAACAAATGCTTCTCCATATTCTTCATGCACTTAAGAAAGTGTTTAGAAATGATATTGCTATAATTTCCTCTAGTTCAATAGTGGCTTTGTTGAGGTGAGGGTGTATCAAGCAAATTAATCTTTCATTTCAGAAGTTCTGTCCCCTCTAGGCTAATACTGAAGCACAGTTTCAAAACCTTCACAAAATCTAAAAACAGTTATATTAGAAAATTCATGTGGCATATTTAAATCCTGTTATGATTTTGTTTGTTATTGTAAATGGAAATCAATAAATCAATGGGGTTTTCATAATTTTTAAACCTTAAGCACAGAGATAATGCCCCATTTGCTTTTAAAATTTCAGTAGCTAGCATCTCATAAATGTTCAATGTATTAAATGCTATATATTTCATTACTGAATGAATGAGGTTGTTGTATTCTAATTATTTTCTAATATTTATTTTAATAGAATAAAAACTGCATGAGAATAAGTGTGTATGTTTCACATACTTGCTATATTCTGGTATTAACTCATCTTTAGCACACAGCAGACACACAAGACCTCTCCATTTATTATGTCATTGAATGATGGAAGATCTCAGAGGCTCCCTGACCAAGCAAGCTTGTTCAGCCAGGATAGTCTTTCTGAATTAAGTCTTCTATGTTGGACAGAATAGCTTATCTAAAACTAGGCATTAATTTTAGAAAAGCAATGTAAAAGGGATTGCTAATAATGTTTGAAAACCATTTCTTATTTAGGTGGATGTCGCCAGACAAACTGTCAGATTGCATCAATGCAACTTTTTGTTCTCTGAGCCAGGTGGAAGAAAAAGATGAAAATAAAAAGAGCTGCACTCATTCCAGATCAGTACTGGGTACAGTGCCAATTCCTGTTGGATATTATGGAGACAATGTTTGAAAAGGCATCTAAGAAAATATTGTAACTATAAAAAGTACTAATTTGTGTAGTAGGAAAGTAAAATGAGAGTTTCCTTCTTTAGTTCCATGGGAGGTACCAGCAGACTAACAATATAATAACAGAAAGCAGGTATGCCCCAATTCAAAAGTAAAGTGCTAGACTACCTACAGAGTTCCATAAGAGAAAATGGCTTAAACCTAATTTTTCAACACTTAACCAACAGCCAGCTTAAGAGTAGTGAAGTAGGTTGTAGGTTCTCCTTTGTCTTTTTTTTTTTAGTCATAAGGAAGGCAAAAATAACTCAATTCCCATGAAGTTAAGCAAAGTCATGTTACTAATTCTAACCAATTTTCTGTGTGAGATATTGGCATGAAGAATTCCTAGGCTGAAGCATGGAGAAGCAGTGATGAGACCTCCATGTGTTTCCTTTCGGCATATAAGGATGCTGCAAGTTCCAGATGCTACAGCTATATCATGAAGATGTCTCCATTACACTGGGTCCCCGAGTGTCTGTAAAAACAGAACACCTTCACATCAATGTAAAATGAACTAACAGTATAAGTGAAAAATACGTTGCCAATATATTCAATTTCGAGATGTAACCACAGCATAAACTGTTTCATTTTGATCAACACTAGTATAAAATAAATGAAATTGAAGTGACTGAGAAAGTAAATCCCTGTAAGAAAATGTGTTGATATACACATAGGAGACAGCATAATAATCACCCTGACTTCAGCTGAGGCAGAGGGACTTCAAGGGTAGCAAAATGAAAGCCTGGCCGGTGTCACCTCATCCTGTTAGGACACAGAGATACTTAATAAAAGGAAGCAGGGAGGTAGCTGAAGTAGTCTGAGGCATTGACGGAGCAGGACTGCAATTGACTTCCAGAAAGGCCAGGTAAGTACATTTATAAACTTGTTCTCCCTCAAAGCTAATACAAATATAGACAAAAGTGCTAAAATTAACCTTTTTAGAACTCTGTAAATTAACCAATGCCACAGAATGACCAAAAATAATTTATCCAAGAGAAAATACTTGGTAATATGGTAGAGTTTGTGACATTTTAACTGAAACTATTCCCACCCACCCCCTCTTCCATGTCACTGGTGTGGTAGCAGAGAAAAGCCATCAGTCTTTTGGCCAAAGAAGATGACTTCCTTGTTTTGAAGTTTCATTAAAAGGACCATCTCTAGAGCACAGTCAATATTTTGTGTAAACTTTCAGATTGCTGTAAAAACCCTGTTCTTAGAGTGTGGTGTTTATTTCATTTGTCATCAACTTCAATTCAGCAGAAGCAGGTGAGCCAACTTCCAGAGTATTGCGGAAACAAAATAAAATAATATCACTTCCTGCAGCTGGGATTTCAGTTGGTGTAGCTTGACCAGGAATTTAAAGGGAAATTCTGGAGAACCAGATAATAATAGGGAACTTTGGAAAGGTCCAACATATACCTGAGGATCAAACAAGTTTGTACCAGGCTGTGTGTATGCGCAGGAAAAACATGAGAAAGAAAAAGGCTGACATTGAGACACTGCACAAGTAGGCAGTAAAAGTTAAAGTTGTCTTGCAAGCTGTTTAAAGTTGAAGGTGTTCTTCTCATACAGGGGTAGAAAACCTGTAGGGGAGGTAACTAAATAAATCATCTCACTAATCATTGGTTCAACACTAAAGTATGCTAACTTAAGTGTGCCCCACAGCAAGCCAGGCTTAAAAATGAAAACAAGAACTTAACAACAAAAACTACAAGCTAATAAAGAAATCATTGGCCACAGGGAATACAGAATCTATAGAATTTGTTCAGGAGAGTTGATAAATTAATAAGCAGGAACAATGGGGTGAAAGGAGATTTTTTTTTAAAGTAACAATAACAAACCTTGGAGTATGGGGTGGGAGAAGTTGAGGAATCTGACACCAGAGTTGTTATAATATGTTAGCTAGAATTTCCAGCATTCAATAAGAAGGATTATGAGACATGAAAAGAAACAGGACAGTATGCCACATATACATGGGAAAAAGATAAAATATCTCTGAGGAGTCTCAGATTTTTAACCTAATAGACAAAAACTCTAAATAAGCTCTTATAAACATGTCCAGAAAACTAAAGAACCATATCTAAAAACGACATGCCAATGATGTCTCACAAAACACACCACACCATTAAAGAGATAAAACATAAAAATTAACCATATAAAATACTGCAGTGGCAAATACAATAACCAAATACAGTAAGACCCAAATACAGCAATGTGGTTTATGAGTGTTCCACAAAATGAGCAAACATTTCTAATACATTTTAATGTGGTAAACAAGTGATGTCTTACAATAAGAGTAGTTTGTTTCAGGAACAAATTATGCTTGCAAACCAAGGTATTACTATATATATTTACTACTGTGGCTTAACAATAGATTCCATCAGGCAGAGAAAAAAAATCAGCAGACATTAAGATAGCTCAGTAGAGATTATCCAAACCAAGAAGCAAAAGAAAACTAATGAAGAAAAATCAAGAGGGGCACATACACCTGTAGACACCATTTACAGTGAAAGCCTCAAACCTAAAAAAATACAGACAAAATATCAAAATAAAAAAAGGCAGAAAAGAAATCTGAAGAAATAATAACCAAAAACTGAAATTTGGTGAAAAATGTTAATTGATACATTAAAGAATTTCAACAAAGTTCAAAACAGATTGATTCGAAGTTATTCACGTTTAGACACATCATGGTCAAAATGACAGAAGTCAAAGACAAAGAGAAAAATTTGAAAGCAGCAAGAGAAAAACTGTACCATGTACAACTCATCCTCAACAGAAATATTAGGAAAATTGGAGGTCAGCAGACAGTGAGAGGCCTATTTTTAAAGTATTGAAAGGAAAACACTATCAACCAAGAATTCTATATCCAGCTAAAGTCTCTTTATGAAAAGAAATTGAGACACTCATCAATAAAAATAGAATTTGTCACTAGTGGAACTTCCCTTCAAAGGAATACAAAAAGCCCTTCTGGCTGAAAAGATATGCCACTAGACAGTAACTTGAATCTACTCAAATAAAATAATTTGATAAAACCCATCACCTTTTATGATAAAAACACTCAACATATCAAGACTACAGGAGGACTCTCTCAAATGCATAATAGGCACCTATGAAAAACTTACCTTTAACATTATACTTAATGGAAAAAGACAATGCTTTTCCTCCAAAGTCAGGCACAAAACAAATGCCCATTCTGGCTATATCTAGTCAGCATTTTACTGGAGGTTCTAGTCAGGAAAATTAAGCAATAAAAAGAAATAAAAGGCATCCATATGAAAAAGGAAGAATTATAATCTCTTTATTTGAAGATAGCATGTGTGTGTTTGTATATATACAAACACATATATGATTTTGTATATGTATTATATATTATATATTACATATAGAAATTCATATATATACAAACACAAAATTTTTTGTATATATATATGCATTTATATAAAATTTTGTGTATACATATTATAGATATATATACATATATACATTATATATGTATATATATACACACACACACACACAAAATCATAAGAAATCTACTACAACAGATTATTAGAAAAAATGAGTTTGGCATCTGTTGAAATGCCTTGCTAACAGTAGGTGTTCAATAAATCTCAGGTTAATATAATTAAATAGAAATAAACTTATGACAGATCAGAGCTTTATAAATGTATATTATGTTCTAGTTACCAAGTTAAATTAGATTTTAAATTAATGTTATTGCTCAGATACCATATTTATTTAAATATGTTGTAGACATTAATCCAGGTTTAAAGTTTACTCTGTCATTAATTAATGTAACACATTTTAGAAACTTTGGTCTCAATGTCTGAAATTACCTAAAAATTACTTAGAATAAGAATTCTAAGTGGCTGAGTGGCGCAGTGGTTAGGCGCTGGCTTGGGAGGCCAGCGGCCCCAGTTTGGGTCCCACATGTGAGGGCCAGTGACACTGCCCTCAAAAAAAAAAAAATAAAGATAAAGATAAAAAAGAAGAGAACATTCTCAAAAATACTTAAAAAAAAAGACTTTGACAAATGGTAGGATATAAGATAAACATACAAAATAATTGTATTTCTGTGCACTAATGATTAACAATTTGAAAATGAATTAATAAAACGACCTCATTTGCAGAGGAGCAAAAGGAATAAAAACCTAGGAATATATTTTAACAAAACAGTGCATTACTTTTACATGGAAAACTACAAGACATTGCTGAAAGAAATAAGATCTATATAAATGGAGAGACACCCTGTGTTCTAGAATTGGAAAACAGGGTTTTAAAAATGGCAATGATTGGGTCAGCCGAGTGGGGCATTGGTTAGAAGTTGGCTTGGGAATCCAGCTCTGAGCAGCAGGTCCCCAGTTCAGATCCCACATGAGGGCCAGTGATGCTGGGCCCTCTACAGCTAAGATGGTGAACAACAGCTCGACCTGGAGCTGGGCTGCCATGAGTTGCCGGCAATGCATATAGGCTGCAGTGGGGCTGGCAGGCAGCTGGTGTGAGCTGCCGTGAGCTGCCATAAGCTGCCATCCAATAGCTGTGAGCAACTGCCTCATCTGGGAAGAGTGCAATGATCACAATACCAACATGGGCCAGTGAAGCGACATCCTCCACAAGTAGACTGAAGAACAAAGAGGACAGCAACTTGTCTGTTCCTTTTTCCCAATTCCCCAATAAAAAAAAAATCAAGACAATGATTAACCAATTTATCTTCAAATTCAACACAATTTCTATTAAAATACCATTTTTGTTTGTTTATGTTTTTGTTTTGTTTTGTTTTTGTGGAAATTGGCAAGTTACCCCCAACATTCATATGGTGATGCAAGGGACCCAAATAGCTGAACAATTTTGAAAACAGAAAAAGAAAGTTGCAGGATTCATGTATCCCAATCTCAAAACTTACTGCAAACCTACAGTAATCAAGATAGAGTGATATTAGCTTAAAGATAGAAATACAGATCAATGAAGTAGAATTGAGACCCAGGATAAATAGTCACAGTTATGATCAATTGATTCATCACAAGTGTTCCAGGGTTATTTTATGAGGGAAAGAATAGTAGTTTCAAAATGCTCTAGTTCTTAATAAGGAACAGTTCCTATTACCAGACCAAAATAAACAATGCCTATACAGCAGGATTTCATTGCCACTGCCTCCTGAAACATACATCAGCAGTCTTTCCATTACATATGTTCACAGATAAGATAAGAATAGCAAGAAGAGAAAAATGTTCAAGGGCGCTGACCACGTCAACTACTATTAAAACAACTTGGTGTTCTGGCACCTTTGAAGTTAGTTTAATCTGGCATCAAGGATTATTTTCCTTTGAAATGCTGAACATTTCACATTCAATTAATTATAGCAGTAAAACTTCCTATTTTTACCCTTTACAAAATCTTGTGCCTAATGCCCAGAATCAGCTTGGTAGGCTATGAAAAATACAAATTGCTTTTTGAGAAGGGTCATATAAGGATTTTATCATTGTTACTCTGGCAACCTTAGTGTGATGAAAGATTTGTCTTCTCTGTCTTTAAAAAGTAAAATACAAAAAAAGAGACGGAGTATGCATCAATAAAAATTTATGGTTCACAGGCTATTTCTGAGCTATCAAAAACTTCTCTTGGGCCGGCTGAGTGGCGCCGCGGTTAAGCGCTGGCTTGGGACACCAGCGGCCCCCAGTTTGGGTCCCACTTATGAGAGGCAAGTGACACTGCCCTCAAAAAAAAAAAAACAACAAAAACTTCTCTTGCAAGAGGCATGCCCTGTAATTATTTAAAACACAAATTACTTGCCTCACATTGGACTCACTAATAAAGAAGCAGATACCTGCAAAGAAAGGAAATCTTGATTTTGTTATTATATCTCATTACTTTTTTGTTTTTAAAGATTTTATTGGGGAATTGAGGGAGGGAAACAGTGATGGGGAATCAGGGAAGAGAACAGACAAGTCGCTGTCCTTTTTGTTCTTCAGTCTAGTTGTGAAGGATGTTGCTTCACTGGCCCATGTTGGTATTTATCATTGAGCTCTTCCCGGGCGAGGCAGTTATTTTCAGCCATTGGATGGCAGCTCATGGCAGTTCATGGCAGCTGGCGAAAGCACACGCCCTGCTGCCAGCCAGCCCCATTGCAGCTTACGTGGTGGCCAGAGACTCACAGCAGCCCAGCTCCAGGTAGAACTGTTGCTCACCATCTTAGCTGTAGAGGGCGCAGCATCACTGGCCCTCATATGGGATCTGAACCAGGGACCTGCTGTTCAGAGCTGGCGTCCCAAGCCAACTCTTAACCAACGCACCACTCAGCCAGCCCATATATATTTCATTACTTTTGTAATTCCTTCTGCTTTCTCCTAGATAAAATCTTTTTTTTTTCCTTTAACAACAATCTCATAAAAAAAATTAAAAAAAAAAAATGATGTCTCCGTTCAATGTAGTCTTTTTAACTTTGTGCCCTAAATGGTGTGCTTCTATAAAACTTAAAATATTTTTGTTAACTAATTAAAATCATTATATCTCTAATTTACTCTCATTCAATCTTTTTTTCTTCTTTACATCCATTCTTGAAATCACTGAATTTAGGGGCCTTTGTGTCCACACCCTACTGCCCTTAACAATGTTACTAGTAATCCCCATGCTGCTAAATCAATTGGTCATCTCAGCTCTCATTTTAGTTGACATTAAAGCAAAATCTGACATAGCTGATAAATATAACATCCTTTCTTCAGCTAAGTGTGATTCTTTCTTGATTCTCTTCATACCTCCTGAATCTTTGACCCAGTTCTTCCACACGTTCATCTGTAATTGCTAGAACAGCTAGTCTTAGTCTTCTGTTCCCTAAATGCCCTCCCTACGTAGGCTAATCCAAACTTATTACTTTATATATTATATATCATCTGGTAACTCCTGAATTTATATCTTTAACCCTGACACTTTTTCATAAATCCAGATTTCTATATCCAGCTGTTCATATGGTATGTTCACTTGAATGCCTTATAAACATTTTAAAGACAATAAGTGCAAAACCAAATTCTTAACAATCCCTATCCAAATCTGATTCATCTCAGATTTTCTATAGTTCAATAAATGGAAACATATTTCTAATGCTCAGTCAAAACAACCAGGGTTTCTTAACTTTTCTTTTACCATAACAGCCCATGTGGAACTAATCAACAAAACTATTTTCCTATATTTTCAAAATATTTCCAGAATCCAACCACTTCTCACCACCACCAATGCTACCATCATTGTTAATGTTATGTTTCATCATATTTAATATAATAATATTCTTAATAATATGCACCTACCTTCTACCCTAACAAACTCTACTGCTAGAGTTTCTTCTCCAAACAACAGTGAAAATTACACTCCCCATGTTATACCATGTCAACCTTATGATCTATACTTTCACTGGTTTTCATTTAGAATAAAATCAGAGATAATTTACATGGCTTAAAAGGTCCTATGTAAGTAGTGCCTACTGCACTACTTTTCTGATTTTATCTCCTCTATCCTCTTATATCCTCTTCTTTATTCACTCAACTCTACCTCCATTGGCTTTATCACTAAGCCTCTGATATAATAACACATTATAAGCTCAGAGCCCCATTCCAGTGCCTGAAATAATACCCTTCCCCAGATATCCATATGGGTCATACCATATCTGATAAATTTAAAAATGATTGCTTTTGTTCCAGTTCTCAAAATATGTTCTATGAAACATACACATAAAATAGCCCATATTCTACTTTCCCCTCAAGACTTACAGAGTTATAATTTCTAGGACTGTGATCCTGGAAATTATACTTTAATATATACCCTCTGAAATGATTTTGATGCATCATTTTTTGCGAACCACTGATGGAGAATTTTAGCCAGATTCAACATAATAAACATAAAAAGTAAGCATATTTTCACATGGAAGAAAAGTTTCAGAGGTTCTGAAACATACTTTAGCCTTAGACTTGCACAATTTGGCAATAAAGGAGATGAGAGTTATAGAAGAAAAGGCAAATAATTTATGAAGCTGATTAACTGGACTATTGTTCAGTTCTAAAGGTAATATTTTAATATATGTCTTTCAATTTCCAGTTTACCATGAGATAATACCAATTGCCCAAATCTTCAAAAACCCATATAACAAGCAATGCAAATAATTATGTCTATAGCATAATTAGGAGAGAGAAAACACTAAACTTTTTATCATACATAAGTGGAGAATGTCAATGTATATGTAAGTGAAGGAGACACCTGAAATCACCAGAGCTAGGTTCAGAGCACATGCCAAACATGTAGTCAGAGAGACACTGTGCAGAGTCAGGATCCTAGCATAAGCAAAACACAGATACAATCACCTTCAGAAAGAGAGAGTCTCAACCTGTGTGTCAAATACCAAGAATGAATATGATATCAGATCGAGCAGACCAGTGTCTATTAAACAAGGACTTAATAGTAAGTGGGACCATTGGAGGTAACCTTGGGAAGCAATGTTTCATAAGGAGAGGAAAATACCTTGGAAGAAGGGAGATGTCTTGGAGGATCAATAGCAAATTTAAAAAAAGGAAGCAAGTGATAGAAATGAAAATTTTTTAAAAACCAAGTGTCAAAAATTAGTAGACCCCTTACTCCAAAACAAAACAAAATAAATCAGCATCTATTAATGGGAAGATTTACTGGTTAAAAAATAATCAGAGAATTTAGCAACACAGAAATAGGGGACAAAACCACGTTTGATTTAGACATTTTCCTCAGGAAAACATCTAAAATATCAAGGAATCCATAAAACTAAAGAAGGCAAAGTCCACACATTGTTTAGTAGAAGCCAGTGTGAGAAAACTATGAAAGCCCCTGATTGTTCCTTCATTTTTTATTGTGTATCTCCAGAGGGTATATTTATGTTCAGAAATAATGCTAGTATTCCACAAGTTCTTTCAAAGACAGTACAAAATGTGTAATAACTAAATCATAACAGACATTGCACAATTTATCAGGAGTTACCAATACCAGAAAAATAAAGATATTAAGCCATATTAGCAAAACTTTGCTTCTACTTATCATCTTTGGTGTTGACCTCAATGGGCCTCCAAGCATGACCTTAAAGTCATGAGCCTAATAGTTCACGAGGCTCAAAAATATTGTGACATAAAACATTTTCACTCCTTTAGGTATGTCAGAAGTCTTGGTCTTTTAACCCCTGTGTTAGAGGAAAATTCAATGGAATCTTTTGTGTCTCTAATAGTATAAAAGGTTTACTCAGGTGAGTAGTCATTTGTGATACCTGCTTGCTCAACAAAACATCCTTTTTTGATTGATGGTGCCCTAGTGACATTGAGCAGAAGAGCAGACTAATGTGGATTGATGAAAGAGAAGAATCTGTACTATATAAGCATGTAATCCACAGGGGTGGTTGTGGTTACTGATGCCTATTATATGGTTTTCTTTTTTCATCCTACTAAAATTCCTAGGACACATTTCAGCAGAAGGGATGAAATATTAACAAACTCTCTACAACAAATATGTGGAATCTATTTGCATTTTTAGCAGCTTTTGAGAAAATATGTGTCTTGTTTTTAATGTTACCAGATAAGTATTACTTATAAGTAACAATAAAATCTAATATATGCCCCAAAATTATTCTTCACAAAAAAATTCTAATTATATTTGCCTCCCTTAAGTTTCAAAAACTTAACGAATTTATGGGTTCCCAGCAAACTAAAAAATGTCAAAAAGAGTAACACCTTAATATTTTTGGAAAACGAATAAATGAATAGACTCACAAGAAATGCATCCTTGGATAATATTAATGTATTAAAATGTCATACTCTTAACTCGGTTTTAGACATTAATAATGCATATTGGAAATTATTACCATTAAGAAATTCCCTTAGAGACAACCATGCAACATTTTTTAATACTTTACAAATTTATATAATCAAAGATCTGACCCTTTTGTACCACACAATACCTATTACACACACATACACAGCACTCTGCAGACTAGTAATTATATTATACTACTGTAATTATACCTTAAGCTAGTGTTAATCAGAAACTGTCCTGTGTAACACTGCCTTTCCTGAAGGTTGCAGGACTCTGGAAATAGTTGACAATGGAGAATCAAGGTCAAATGGGTAATATCTCTACTTTAATTATGCCATCTGTTCCTTGAGAAAAGCATAAAATATAGTCAGATCAATTCATTTAGATAATTAGGCAGAATTTACTCAATTTAGAATAAAGGTACAACAGAGGTCCAATATTTGGAAGCTTGCCCAGTGTCTTTTAATTTGCAATATGTTAAAAACCCTAGTAATCCCATATACATTCAGTGGCTAAATTAATTAATCACTCATTAATTCATTTAGCAAACATTAGTCGATCACCTTTTGTGTGTCAGGTAATCTGTCAGGTGGTCACTGTGCAGACACTACACTTGGCATCAAGGACCTCACCGTTGCTGACATTTCTTACACTGATGAGTGATAAAGTTCAGAGATTTTGAGCTTCCAATTGGAATGAACACATTAATTGTTAACAGTTTATTGACAATAATAGGCAAAAGGCTAGTTTTCAGAAATGTTGATATATTACAAGTAAGGTCAGAAAATTAATGATTAGCTAATTCCCTATAATCACACTACTAATCCCCAGACGGATTAACATTTACAAATATACAACAAGGGTCTCAGTGACAGTAGGATATTATATTGAAACATATACTCACTTGCTTTCTTTTCCTAATTTTAAAATACTTTAGGAAAAGAAGCAAGATGTTCCATATAGCTATTTTTCAGATTAAGTGAATTAAAAGTCATCAGTAAAACTCTACTTCTAGTTATTTATGTATTACAATAGATATAATTTATTGAGTTCTTCTTTATTTAGTGCCACATATATGTACATAAATACTATTAATTCTGACAATAATGAAAAGTAGGGGCTAATATTTTGCCATTTAATATGTGAGGAAAATGAGGCAAACTGGTTAACTAATTTGCCCTAGGCCTCACTTAATCTAGTAAGCAGGTGGGACCATAACTCAAAATTGACAGTCTGACTCTACAGTCCATGTCTTAATATTGTCACTGTTTTTTATAAATGTACAAACATGTATATTTACATGTATGTATATAGTATTATATAAGTGTTATTTATCCATCTATTTATGTTATTAGTTTTGTTTTATTTTTGCTCTTGGTGAAGAGGCAATAACATGTAGAATAGCAGAATATAAGTGAAGTTTAAGAAAAAATGGAGAAAAATTAAAGCATCCCCAAATATATTTATAAATTAAAATAATAAGGAAACCTATTATTTAGATGACAATGGAAGTTTGAATACAGAAGTAAAGGAATTTCTCCTTGCAATGAAACAACAAAAAAGCATTGTTATCTCTGTAAATGATTCATTATCACATTCATTTAAATTCCCAAATTTTTATATTTTGATAGTATATGTTTGGTTTATAAAAAATGATATTGATGTTTACTTAATGTATTATGACTCATTTCTTAGCTATGTTGGGTTATGATTTGTTTTTGAAAAGTATACAAAATTGAATTTTCTCCAAATGCTTTCTAAGCCTTACCAACATCACCCATCTGAACCTTGTAAGCCTCTAAATAGATGATCTTTCCTTACACCTTCACAGTATGGTAAAATGAGAAGGTAGCATATGGTTTAATACAAGTATATTGATTGAATTGAAAAAAAAAAAGAAAACAACTTAAAGATGGACCACCCATGCTAATGAAGACAAATAGTACACACTTTCGATATTTTCCAATACTGAAATCATTTCTCTAATACATTTCTCTAATGAAAGTGATTAAAATATATATCATTTTTAAATCCATCTATGTTCAGGAAAACTATCTATTATATTTAGTTTAAATGATGTCACCTTTTTTAATCTTTATCATACTGTAAGTCTTAAAGCTTTCAAGACTGGAAAATAATTTGATAACATCCACTCCTTTAAGGTTTGCATATTTTTTACTTTAACCTTTAAAATGTTGTTATGATTTATGCATCACTGCATCTTTCCAAAGGTTAAAAGCATGGTGCAGCCATACCTGGTACCAAGAGAACAGGCCACATCCCCTGCTTTTATCCCCATCTTCAAAATAGATTGATCTCATGCATTTCAATGAAATTTAATTATATTTTTCTAATTCCCTGAATGTTTTTACTAAACCAAGAAGTTCTTAAGTTAATGGTTTCATTTTATCTTGCTGCTTGTGCGTTTTCAGAATGTAATGGTAACAAGGAAGATAAATTTCTACTAATAAATACATTTTGTCTTTTGAATTCAATTATAAATCAGCACATGAACTAGCTTTTCAATGCTAAATATGACCTGCTTTGATTTTTCATATGTTGCTTCCTCAGGAGATGCAAAATTTTGTGATAGGAACAGAAACAATCATTTATTTTTATATACTCTGCTTCCAAATTCAGTTTCACTATAGTTTGGAAATTATCTGTATCAACTTTCCCAAGTTATACGCATTCTAAGTTGACATATGTGTTACATAGTCCCTTTTAAATCATTATATAATTGGCCTTTGTGATAGCATCATCATAATTCTTGATGTGTATACTTGATATGTTTCAATCATTTGTGTGACTATTGACCTGTCTAATCCATGAAGACTTAAATGCTCATGATTTTTAAAAGATAATCATTTATGCCTCCACAAGTTCACCTTTCGAACACTGGAGCAACAGATGATGCCAGGATTTACAACAATCACTGATTTTCTGGGTCCATAAGATTAATAAGAGCCAAATCTTTATTAAGCATACTAATTCATTTTCAATGGTAAAATTAACACAGAAGATAGAGAAGGACAGAGCTACACATGCAGCTCAAAAGTGTTTGAAATCTTTTTATGGAGGAAAAAATAAAGCAAAAGTAGTTTAAATATGAACAAAAATAGGAGGAAGCTATGATCTCTTAATGTAAACAGGATCTTTTTTTTTTTTCTTCACACCAGTACATATTTATTTTGCCTGGAAAATTCTCCTCACATAGGACTATCAACTTTGCTTTTGGAAATTTGTTAATTCTCATGTTAGATGCCCTTTCTCTGAAAAGCTTTCCTTTACTTCCAATATTAAATTGCTCATTTCACACTCCCATGTGAGATTATGATACATATCCTTTTTGTCTGTATGACCACTCTCTAAACAGACTTTATATGAGATAAATTAGACACTCTTTTTTTCTGTTCTGTACAAGTTTATGCTCCAGAAATTGTATAGTAAATGGAGGTTGGGTGGATGGATGAATGGATGGATGGATGGATGGATGGATGGACCAAAGGAAGGATACTTATGCAGATAAATGAATTGGGCCTGTATACATTCTCCATATTCCTTTACTTTCAAGCATTATTTACTTTAGGAAGGAACAGGCTCTCTCCAGAAACTCTTACATATCTGACCATTATTTATTTCTGTTATATTAGGTTCTTCCCTCTATTTCCATTATAAGGATACTTCAAATATGCTGACATCATCCATAAAATTAATCTGAGTGGAAAGATTCTAGGTGCTCTTATTTAAACTTCTCCTATGCACTAGAGGCCAAAAAACCATATTCCTTTTAGAAAATGAAATGTAATATATGAAAATTACTTTAGCTTCTGTCAGTTCACTTCTGTTGATAAATAGTATCAATTTATTTATGACATTGGAATCATAATATTGATAATAAAAATAGGAATAATAGAAATTACACATTATGATGTAAAATAAACTGCATGAAATGTTTACATGCATGCTAGCCTTTACAAGCTTCTCTTCAAGAAACTGTTCACAATTGAAAAACAATGTGTGACCTAGATCTCTAGATGGAAAAAACAAAGAAATTCTATTAAATTCTTCAAAATATAAGTACCTCTAGTTGTACTGGTTATTTTCTTGTTTATAAACAGTATTACTTAAAGCATTTTTATTAAATTGACCAATTATTCAACTGAATTGGTAAGCCATTTTTATCCAAATAGTCACATGGTTTTTACATTTTGACAAAGTTATGGTAAATTCTATCATAGCAGCATAAATATAGTTATGCCAAGGTGTGTGTGTGTGTGTGTGTGTGTGTGTGTGTGTGTGTGTGTGTGTAAACAAAATACTACAGTAATTTTACCTATTGCCTATAATGCAAGTCCAATGTGGATAAATGACAGAATGACAGCAGGTCAATGTGGACTGAAAACTGAAAAACATTTACGTAGTTGACTTTGGTAAAAGTCAATCAGAATAGCAATCTTAGAATATTTCTATATCCATGTCCTTTTGTTTTGATCTCTCAATTTCCCTTTTCTTACCATGCTCTAACCTCAAGGAAATATAAAGGAAAAACAATAATACCTTTCTATCTTTATCCATTCCATATTGAAAGTATTATTTAGCTTACTTGGTTATGTCCATCTTTTAATAAGAATGGGGAAGGCAAATGTTCTTAATATGCCCCTGGCTTCCATTTGTCACCTTTCCTTGATATTTTTGTAATTATTCATTGCTTATTTTATTCATTGAGTGGACTTTTTAAGAAATGGCTAATTAGGACAGAATTATCCATACTTACTATTCAATTCACTGTAATTGATTCTCTTCCTAAAGCATTCCCTTTGATCATTCTCATCAATGTCACCAGTAAAAATCTGGAGAGAAGAGTCACAGACTCTGTCAAGTGGCCTCCTTCTAACCTCCTTCTAAGTAAGGTAACACTCCCTCCACTTGTCCCTTTAACAGGACATGAATGTTAATAATGGCCTCACCCACCCTGTTTGTAAATCCAGGATACTGCACTCCATCTTCTGTTTTCCTGTACGTTGTTTACACCTTTTAAAATTATTGCTTTATTAATTTCTCCTCAAATTATTAAATTTGTGTGTGCCATATATTGCCTTCAGAATCCTGATATGCCAACCGTTTTTTCCTTAAAACTGTATTTTCTTTTATCTGCTCTAGTAGCACCCATTTCTGCTTTCCTTTCTAGAATCCTTCATGGAACCAAGCATTTTCCATATCGTGGCCTTGCATTTTAGTACTTTCTAGATGTCTATCCTTATAACTCTGTATCATTCACTACCTATTGTTTAAATTGCCATCTAAAATTCAATAAGTTACTTATATCTCTCTGCAGCTCAGTTGTCACCTTGAACTTCTGGCTCAAGGTGCATATTAAATGACTCCCTCCATGTGTTTCCAAGCTGACAGCATCATCTTCCACTTCACATATTCACTTATTTCTGAATTCATTCAATGATACTCCATCTACTAAGTTGCCCAAACTAATAAACTGAGCTGTCAACGGACACTTCTGATTAATTCCCTACCTTTAGTCACTAAAATGTATTAATTCCATCTTTTAATGTCTCTTCAATATCATTCCTCCATTGTGCTTTTATTATTATTCTCTTAGTCCAGGCACAAACCCCCATTTATGTGTTACACTTCAATGAAGGAACCACCCTCTTTAGGAAGCTGTTTCTTCCCTTCCCTTCCTTGGTTACATGCTTAAACATGTTTCTATAGCACACGATATCTAGTAAAGCAGTTATCACAATGGTACATAAATATCTTTTCATGAGTCTTGATACCCAGGCTATTGACATATGCATCTTTACTAGTATAGTACCTGCAACAGTGTAAGCACACATTCTATTAAATATTACATGAACAAAAAAATATGTAAACCTCCCCTCCTCTCAAGTAATTTATTTTAGTAATGTGCAGATTCATTATAGTTAATGTAAGTTTTGCTAGCTTCACTGAAGTTAGCAGATTGACCCAGCATTCCATACGATACAGACTTGTTTTTAAATATGAAATTCAAAATAGAATGAGGATATTTAAAATCATTTCAAGGTTATGACAGTGAAGCATTAGATGTTTAATATAATTTTCATTCTGAATAAATTGTCTTTCTTTGTAATGGATACATCACTTTAAAGAGTTGATTTTGCATAAGGAGAGAAGAAACTTCTACAGGAAAGACAGCTATGGATTAAACTAAGATTATACTTAATTTGATTTCTCTTCAAAGTTCTCCTTAATGGGAAATATCTGTATCCTTTGAAAAGATAGTCGAAGTAAACTAGGGCTAAGATCAATTCTGCTTTCAGCCTGCAATAAAACTGTCATAGAGATTTACCAAATAAGATAAAATAATGATCTGCAAAGAGTAGCAAGATCAGCTGCTCAGTCAGACTAATAATATTGAAGAGACTTGCCAGCCTGAAGAAAGAGGCACCTTAATGATAATAACAAAAAGTTGGAGTTGTTATTGTGTGTTGCTATTTCTGTTTTCTTTTCAAGCTATAAATTGCAGAATTCAGACTTTTTAGTATTTGTAGATGAAACAAGGAACATAAACTTAAATACTTCTCTTTGGGGAGAAATCAATAGTTACAGTTCTCTCTTTTAAGTTAATATTTTATACTCTTACAAAAAGAAGACCTATATCAATATTTTACTCACCCTTACTTAGCCACTTGTTTGTAATTGTCCTCTGATGATAGTAAAAATGTCTGCAATAGTTTCCAAATAAAGCTTTTCAGTAAAAAAATAATGGGCCATTAACAGTAACTTAATGAGCATATTTCTGCTTCTTTAACTTAGAATTTAATGATCACTTAATTATACAGGCATCATCTTTCTAAAATAAGAAATGCCACTAAATTTATGATGGGGAATACATCTTTCCCAATAGCCTTTCATCTAATCACAATGACAATTAAGAATACAGATTTGTGTTCCTATTTTAAATCTAATGCAATCGTTAAATAAAAATAATATAAAACCATGCTATTTCAGAAATTTGACTTTAATTACTAAATGGAGATTATAAAGTAAATGCGTGCTGAATATTATTCAGACTTTAAAAAAGAAGGAAATACTGACATTTATAACAACATGTGTGAAACTGGAGGACATTATTTTAAGCGAAATAAGCCAGTCACAGAAAGACAAATGCTGCATGAATCTACCTATACAAGATATCTACAGTAGTCAAACTTATAGACACAGAGAATGTAATAAGTGTTTTCCAGGGGCTGTGAGGTGAGAAAAAACTGGAGTTGTTACATGATGAGAATAAAGTTTTAGTTATGCAAGATGAATAGGTTCAGGATATCTGCTGTATAACATAGTGCCTACAATTAACAATACCATATTGTTTACTTCAAAATTTGTTAAGATGATAAATCTCATATTAAGTATTCTTACCACAAATAATAAATACACACACACACACACACACACACACACACACACACTACACAAAATGATGCTAGGAAGATGTCTATAACCTTAATTGTAGTGATGGTATCTTGAGAGTTAACATATATCCAAACTCATCAAATTATACATATTAAATATGTGCAGTTCTTTGTATATCAATTATCTTTCTTTTTCTTTTTTTTTTTTTTTAAAGATTTTATTGGGGAATTGGGGGAGGGGAACAGACAAGTTGCTGTCTTTTTGTTCTTCAGTCTAGTTGCGGAGGACCTTGCTTCACTGGCCCATGTTGGTATTGTCATTGCGTTCTTCCTGGATGAGGCAGATCGGTCTCTGGCCTCTGTATGGCCGCTCACCGCGGCTATTGGCAGCTCACGCTTGGCTGCCAGCCGCTCACGCTGGCTGCTGGCCACTCACTGTAGCCCATGGCAGCCCACTGCAGCAGGAGCTGCAGCCTACACTGTCGCGGGAGCTCACATAGCCCAGCTTCAGGAGGAGCTATTGTTAGCTGTGGAAGGCAGTGTCACTGGCCCTCATATGTGGGATCCCAACTAGGGCCGCTGGCATCCCAAAACCAGCTCTTAACCAATGCGCCACTTGGCCAGCCCTATATCAATTATCTTTCAATAAACCTATTAGAAATTAAATTAAATTTTAAGAAATAAATGCACACTTACTATAACCGAAGGAAATATTTGGAGTTTATCTCATGAAGAATGTGGTATGTGTGTGGTAGCCAGTTTTAGACAGTTGATTAAGTTATATAGTTAAGTGATCCATTAGTCATTGATTATTTTTCATAATTTATTAAGCTGATTATTTAGGTATTTATTAAGTTGAACAAGGTAAATGCAGTCTGAAGGTACAGTAGTTTATAATAAAGTCAAGCCAGGATCTTGATAGTCATCCCATTTTTTATTTCTAATGAGACTATTTGGCCTCTGTCTTTTAACTGAACTCTTCCCACAGTACCTTATATCAATTTTGGAATTTACAGGTACTTGAGTAGCTCAAGACTCACCTTATATGCATCAACAGCAAATCACTCTACATTTTAATTCTATTCTAAGAAGGGTTTCATTTCTGACAATTCTAGTTGCTCACCATTTTAAAGCCATAGATATTAATGATATGACATGGTTTTTACTAACTAAATTTTGGCCTTTCTCTCTATTCCTAAACTCTTACTCTAGTCATCTGCCCACTATCCTAGACCCTTTAACTGAAAGGACTCAGAGCTACTTTTACTAGTCTCCATCCCAAAGAGTGAAAAGTGAGACTTGCTATACATCCCAATGCCTCTGAGTTTGATATGCACTGACAAACCTATTGGATGCTTGTCTGAACTTTAAGATAATCTGCATTCATACATCACATTTTGAGATATCCTTATTTCATATTTTAAATTCATTCTGGGAGATAAGATTGAACATGTTCAAAAATGATTCACTGTATCTTGGCCTCCATCAATACAGAATCATTTCACAAATGACACCTATTTCCTAAAGCACAGCCACAATAAAGTGCTAAAGTCACTGAATTCTGGTCCAATGCAGAGGCGACAGATAA
Source organism: Aselliscus stoliczkanus (assembly GCA_033961575.1). NCBI lineage: Eukaryota > Metazoa > Chordata > Mammalia > Chiroptera > Hipposideridae > Aselliscus > Aselliscus stoliczkanus. Next base: position 189,200,443 of record CM066728.1, read on the forward strand.
AACCAAGTGCTGCTGGTCCACTGCATTGTATAGAGGCGGCCACAAAACTCCAACTTCAGTCCTCTCATCATGAGAGATGAGGGACTGCTATGCCCCAATTGTGAATTCTGAAGACGTGGCAGAACACAGTTAGGTGCCATGTTTTCTTCATAATACCAAAGATTTGATTCCAAATCCTGTGCGTACCAGGCACAGAGATGGTTCTTTCTCAAGTCAGTGTTGCCAAATTGGTGGAGTAGAGCTGGGGACCAGATTCCACAATGTTGTGAAGGGAACCTAGCCTTTATGTCACTTCGGTTGAGGTGGCTTTCTGCCACCTCTGAGACAACCTCTGTATGGGCTGGCAGTTGGATACTGACTTTCCATGACTGGAAGATGAATCTACCTTTACAGGAGGACCATAGTGGCATAGCCCAGTATTCATCTCATGTGTTCTGATTCCATGTTAATTGGATTAATTTCATGTTAATCTCCCCAGTGGATTGAACCCTCATCAATAGGAAACATCACTTTTGCCAAAACTAATGCTTCATTTAGAGTTTACTTTATCTTATAGTAACACAATTATACCAGCATTCTGTCATTTTATTTTCAATCATTTTTCTTCCTTATATTTAAAACCTGCCTCTGGAAATAAAAATTTAAAATTCCAGTTAGAAATATTAATATTTTAATTTAAAATTTTTAATTCACATTCATTTGATGTGATTGGTGATATACAGAGGGAGCCAAAAAAATGTATACACATTTTATTAAAGGAAAAACTTGAATTAAAATTGTAATAATATATACCAATAACAAAAGATGAATACAAGTCATGTGTATACGTGTTTTTGGCACCCCCGGTTTTTGGTTTCAGATCAATCTTCTCATGATATTTGACTTCTCTGTTATTCCTTTCTTCTACTTGTTTGACTCTTTGGATGAATCAAACACTTTATTATTTTAGTTTAATATTAATTTTGCATTTTTAAAAACAAAGCAATTGTGTTTGTTATTTTACTGGGTAAATGATTTAGAAAATATACTCTTTACTTATTATAGTATAATAACAAGATTAATTTTATCCTGCCTGAATACAGTAGAATATAGAGCACTAGATAGCCATTTCTAGCTTCCCAAGTGTTGGTGCCATTTTACATTATTTTATATGTGTGGGGTTTTTTTTTAAGATTTTATTGGGGAATTGGGGGAGGGGAACAGCGTTGGGGAATTGGGGAAGGGGAACAGAGAAGTTGCTATCCTTTTGTTCTTCAGTTTAGTTGTGGAGGACGTTGCTTCACTGGCTCATGTTGGTACCGTCATTGCGCTTTTCCCGGATGAGGCAGATCGGTCGCCAGCCTCTAGATGGTCACTAACTGCGGCTATTGGCAGCTCATGCTGGCTGCCCGCCGTTCACTGTAGCCTATGGCAGCCCACTGCAGCAGGGGCTGCAGCCTACACCGTTGCCAGGGCTCGCAGCTCAGCTCCAGGTGGAGCTGTGTTTAGCTGTAGAGGGAAGTGTCACTGGCCCTCATCTGTGGGATCTGAACACGGGCTGGGCTGCTGGCGTCCCAAGCCAGCTCTTAACCAATGCGCCACTCGGCCGGCCCTATTTTATATGTTTTAATGCTACAAATATTTCAACTTCCAAGTGCATTTTAATTATTACTTTATGGTAAATATTTATTTTTATTTAGTGTCATGGTCAATTTTATTTGTTCCTCCTTTTTCTATATCACCATGATTCTATCTGGTATCATTATTTTTCTTCCTAAAGACTCCATTAAATATCTGGTTTAATGTGGGAATACAAGTTATAAATCGCCATAAGTTTTATTTTTCTGGAATATATCAATTTTTTTCATTACTTGTAAAATTTTTCACTTTGTTTTTGGTTTATACAGTAGGCCAAAATGGAAACAACCCAACTATCAAATACAGTGATATAGATAAATCTCAAAATCATTAAGCTCAGTGAAAGTAGCCAAATAGGACAAAAAAAAAATCCCATGTAATGTCATATTATCTATTTTTAAAACACTAGAAGATGCGACCTAATCTGTAGTAACACAAAGGTAAATAAGCATTGATGCAGTAAGGAACAGGGGAGGATGGACTATAAAAATACATAAGTAATCTTTTTTGGGTGATAGAACGTTTTGAATCTTGATTGGGATTTTTTCCCCATAGGTGAAACTTGTCAGAATTCATTGAACAGTACATTTTAAATGCATATGGTTTATTGTACATGAATTAAATTATCAGTAAGTTTTTTTAAAGGATTACATCCCCCAGCTATTAAGAATCATTGTAAATACACACACACACACACACACACACACACACACACACACGATGCCAAAAAAAATGTATACATATTTTAAGAAAGGAAAAAATTGTATTAAAATTGTTATACTATATACTGATAACAAAAAATGAATACAAGTCGTGTGTGTGTGTGTGTGTGTGTGTGTGTGTGTGTGTGTGTGTATGGCATTCTTTAGACACAAAGAGAGAAAATTTTGGTTTAAAGATTACACCCAGAAGAGACCTGAACTCTTGCTGAAACAGATAAATCAGAGTGCTGTGTTTCTGCTATGCTGCTATGTATTGTATAAAGTATAAGAGCATAACAAATTAAAGCACTGTTAGTCATGAGGCAGAAAAAAATAACATGATTGTAATTTGAAAGATAAAAATAGAATTTATTTACTAGGGTTGTAAATACCAGCTTAAAACCATGGGGCAAAATCAATCCTGCTATGTGATAATTTTGGCATTTTAGCATAATTTGTAATTCTACTTACTCTTCTGTCAAATTCACCTAATTTTGTTCTCCCAAAATCTAGCTCTATAAAACATTTCAAAGCTCTCTGATGTAGTAAGTCTGTTTTCGCATTTTGGACAGACCCTTGAGATATGTCTTTTGTTGTTTTAGTAGATATTTTTTAAAAGCAAAATATATATGTATTTGATGTACTGTACATATACCAGGTTAATCAAATACAGCCATTTCTAAAACAACTGTATAAGAGGTACTAATTACTGGATGAAAACATGGCAATCATAATTTGTCTGAAAATTATCCTTTTATAAAACTTCTTTAGGTTTAAAAAATGTAGACAAACTACCAAACCAGTTCCAATAATTTCATGTCATTTTAGGTAATGGGTCATAATTACCTCCATTCCTCTCTTTCAGTATATCCTTTACTCCTAAACTTCCAAGATAAAATACTGTATTATGAATAGTTCTTTTTTTTTTTTTAAGATTTTATTGGGGAATTGGGAGAGGGGAACAGTGTTGGGGAATCGGGGAAGGGGAACAGACAAGTTGCTGTCTTTTGTTCTTCAGTCTAGTTGCGGAGGACGTTGCTTCACTGGCCCATGTTAATATCGTCATTGCCCTCTTCCCGGATGAGGCAGACCGGTCGCCTGCCTCTCTGGATAGTCACTCACTGTGGATATTGGCAGCTCATGCTGGCTGTCAGCCGCTCTCACTGGCTGCTGGCCACTCACTGTAGCCTATGGCAGCCCACTGCAGCAGGGGCTGCAGCCTGCACCATTGCGGGGCTTGCAGCCCAGCTCTAGGTGGAGCTGTTGTTAGCTGTAGAGGGCAGTGTCACTGGTCCTCATATGTGGGATCGGAACCGGGGCCACTGGCATCCCAAAACCAGCTCTTAACCAATGCACCACTCGGCCAGCCCATGAATAGTTTTTAAGAGGGCATATATGTCAGACTACATAGCCAGATGAGGTTTTTTGTTTTATTTTGCTTTTTTTTATTTTGAGGGCAGTGTCACTGGCCCTCACATGTGGTACCCAAACCGGGGCCGCAGGCTTCCAAAGCCAGCGCTTAAGCACCATGCCACTCAGCCGGCCCTTATTTTGCTTTTTAGGTAATTACTAGAACTATTTAAACTAAACTAAGGATTTGAGCATAAGAATCCAATAAAGGAAATAAATATTCAAACCTTAATGTGTCAGACTTTCAAAGCAGGTATAAATTCCATGTATATAAAATATACTATTTATATTATAATTACAGAAGAATCAAAATACAAGTGGTGCAAATACTGGTCAATACAGTTTTTACTATACCAAGTGAATCTATAATTGCAATCATTTAAAATAATAATCCATGTACCTCTTTCCAGAAATTCTTAACCCCAAATTTCCAATCCTTTTCATTCCACCCCTGACCAACTAGCTGATCTATTGGTCATTGCTTATGCTACACACACACACACACACACACACACACACACACACACATTTTTCTACACAAAGTGAATGGCCAATTTAACCACTGTGGATCTGGCCACATGGTCACTTGATAGTCTATAGTCAGTTATTTGTCTTTATCAAGGCCTAGTAGTATGGTAAGACCCCATGATCCACTATTTATGGACTTGGAACAGTACTCCATTTTATTACCCATACACCCCACCAGAGCAGGGTGGTGGTGGAGGATGCTGTTTTTATACTGTGATAATGCTTTACTTGTTAATGAGTTATTTTGACAGATAAAATGTTCTTTAGAGTGTCATTTATTAAGCCTAAAAGACTAAAAGAAGATATGATTAAAATCTATAAAAACATAAACATTTATTTATGCAAAATCCTGAAAAAACAGAAGGGAGAAAAAAAAAAACGTTGCTTGAGAAAACAACAACAAAAATAACCACAGATTAAAAATAACTACCATTTTGGGGCAACAATCATATATTAGATTTTACAAAATCAGGACTTACTGAAATAACCATTGGATTTTTATTAAAATTCATTAAAATTAATATGCTGCAAATTTATAACAGGATAAAATTAAGAATTTATAAGATTTTGGAAAAACTTGATTTGAGACTATGTGTCTCACTAATATAAAATATAATATTTTGTAGCGTGTGCCAAGTTCCTGAAATCACCAGCAGAGGAGAAAGTCATGATGCTTTATAAAAATACCACTTGATATTTTTATCAGAGACTCCATAGATGAATCAGGCCCTGGTTTTGACTGAGTGTGGCCAAGTAGTAGTAGGCCTTGTATGATAACTTGCAAATAATAGCAAGCAAATATATATGTATTTAAAATAAGTAAGTAGAGACATCTTAGAAATAGCTTAAAGGAATAAGATTTACTTATTTTCTTTTCTTGCACACATTAGACTACTTGGCATATACTATGTTATTTTTAGTTTAGAAAATTGGCATATACTGTACTAAAAATCTACATATTTTTATCATAAAACTCTTAAAAAGCTATGGAGTAAATACTTCTTTTTACCTTTCTTACACATGAAGGAACTGAAACACATGAATATTAAAACCTTTACCATGTATATATAGGTAGTGAATGGCACAGCCAGGACTCAAATTCAAATTGCCTGACTATAAACCATCCAGCTATATTAGACCACAAAATATATTAGGTAAAGAGAAAAAAAATATGCTCAACTCACCACTAACCAAGCATTTTATTCCATATAAAAAAATCCTTGGGTAATAGTAAATAACATCCGGTCAACTTCTACTTTTCTCACACACACACACACACACACACACACACACACACACACACACACACACCAACCCAACACCCCTTACCTCATGCCACCACCAACTGGACAACCAGACATCTAACACATGCTTACAAAAGAAAACAGCAGCAGTGTTTTAGCTGAAAAATGTGGCCAGAATATTGCTTCCTAAGGAATGTGAAACATCAACCTAGTGAAGACTTGGGGTTCTATTTGGGGTATGACTCAACTGAGCAATCAGCAGAGAAGAGCAGAAGACAACTCCAGTCATCCACAGCAGAAAAGTAGGAGAGCGGAATCATTGGGGCTGTGCTTTCCCAGGAAGCTCTGAGTGATAATCCATCCCTGGGCTCTTTTGCTTTGCTTGGCTCCAGGTATGTCTTGAAGTTTCTTGGCTTGTAGTAACATCACTCCAATTTCTGTCTGCATCTTCACATTGTTTCTTCTCTTTGTGTTTGTGTGTCTAGGCTCTGCATGTCTCTTACAGCGGTATTTGTAGTGGATTTAGGGCCCATTCAGATAATCCAGGGTGATCAATTCTCAAAATCCTTAATTATATCATTAAAGTCACATCTTTTTATTCATAGGGTGATATTCATGGGTTCAAGCTATTAGGATGTGAAATGTATAGTTTTCCAATGGGAGATAACCATTCACCCCAGTATGGTAGGGAAATATATTATTTACATCAATATCTACTATATTTCTATACAAAATGTACAGAATACTAACTGAGGCTCATCCTTTGGGGAAAATTCACAAAAGATGAAAAAGTCAATAACTGCTATTTCTTTGTTTCACATGTACATTCAGCTCCAGTTTTTGCACACTCTTAATTGCTCCTGATGCCTTCACTGGGTTGTACTTGCTTTTGATTTAATAGTTTATCCAAAATTTATAGTTGTAATCTGTGGTAGGTTTCATCGGACAGGAGCTATTCCTCTATTACTGGAAGACAAAAGTCCCTAAACCCATTTAATTTGACGCTTGATACTCAAATTGTTGTCTGTCTCACAACACCATCAGAAGCACCTGCGAGATTGCTACAAAGGTAGATTCTCAGTCCTTATTTCACGGTGACTGCAGCAAAATCTTCATTTTAACCAGATTGTGAGTTGAATCTTGTCATATTAAAGTTTCATTGCTATTATTCACTAGAACATACTTTCCCCCACTTATAGACACTCTCTATAACAGTAATTACTATTCTCAATATACCTTGAGGGAAAAAGAAAAATTTGTTATGTCTGCATGTACCATGAGAGTTAAAGAAAATCTGGAAAATTGGAAACAAATTTAGGTCTTTACAGATTATTTAGTGTTTGTTGTCACAGAGCAATTTGAACTAATTGTTGTGTCTCTAGGCTATTTACATGTTTTCCTTATTACATATATTTTAAGATTTTCAATCTTAATATTTTAAGATTTTTCAATCTATACACACATTAGAGGAATGAAATTAACTATTATTACAAAGACTCCTAGAATTTTCAACTTAGAAACAACATCAGAATGATTTTATTAGCAGTTTATAAAGCAATATAGAACCTTTAAAACTGTAACTGTGATTTTATTTCTGCTTATTTTTAAAATCTACACACATATCACATGAAGCAATATACAAAATGATATAACATGAAGGTATACCAAGTCTCTCTCCAATTAATACCAGTTTATTTTTCCTTTATTGTAATTTTTTTTACTCAAATATAGATATCTGTTGAATTTATACCTGCTAGTGAATCAAAAATGTCAGTGTGTGTCTTTTCCTTCAATATGATTCCAGATCACTAATGATGAAATTTTTACTATGTGGCTCATTTAGAAACTCTTTATTATTCAGATTCTTGCTTAGCTGGATATGTCTTTAGCTAGTCCCACTATAATGAGAGTGCAGCAAAACCTCAGGGTCTTTAGAACAGAAGATGAATGTGAGGCACTGAGGAAAGTTAATAGTTGATTATCCAAGTTTGTAACTCCTTTGCAGATCTAATACACACACTGAAAGAACTAAAACTAGGATAAGAGTGCATTTAGGAATCAGTGTTCTTTCATAACTAATGTCTCTTGTGCCCTCAAAAATACATCCTGAATATACCAATGTCCGTTCATGTACTCGTATATATTCTTCACAAATCACATTTGAGTTAAAATTTAATATACCTAATTATATCTATCTATCTATCTATCTATCTATCTATCTATCTATCTATCTATCATCTATCATCATCTTGTTACTTTGAGGAAGAGTCATTCCTCATGTTTAAAAAGTAGCTTCTGGTGCCAGCCAAGTGGCTCAGTTGGTTAAGAGTTTGCTCAAGAGTGCAAGCTCTGAGCAACAGGGTTGCTGATTGGATTCCCAGCCCGAGCTGAGCAGCCATTGAACTGCCAACAGAAGGCAGGATGGCTCAGCTAAAATAAAAAAAAAAAAAAAAATGTGGCTTCTAAAGAAATTTTCTAATCATTATTTTTTTTAGGGGGTAATTATCTTTTTTTAATATATGCTCCTGAGGGGAATTTATTTTTTATTAAATTTTTTATAAGAGTGATTATCTTTATGAAAGACAGGTAAATGTCAATTTTATTTACAAGAAATGTAAGAAAGTATTTCACAGAGGTTAATTAAATGTATGGAAATGCACTGATATAATAAATGCTCAGAGAAGCCAGGAAAAGTTTTAGAAAATACAATCGCCAACTCCTGTACCTATATTTACACCATAGACAGTAGTCTACACACACACACACACACCATCTCATTTTTTTTTTTAAAGATTTTATTGGGATATTGGGGGAGGGGAACGGCGTTAGGGAACCGGGGAAGGGGAACAGACAAGTTGGTGTCCTTTTTGTTCTTCAGTCTAGTTGTGGAGGATATTGCTTCACTGGCCCATGTTGGTATCATAATTGTGCTCTTCCTGGGTGAGGCAGATCAGTCGCCAGCCTCTGGATGGCAGCTCACAGCGGCTCTTGGCAGCTCACACTGGCTGCTGGCCACTCACTGTAGCCTATGGCAGCCCACTTCAACAGAGGCTGCAGCCCACTGTCACAGGGGAGTCACAGCAGCCCAGCTCCAGGTGGAGCTGTTGTTCACCACCTTAGCTATGGAGGGCAGTGTCACTTGCCCTTATATGTGGGATCTGAACTGAACCGGGGCACCGCTACTCAGAGCTGGCGCTCCAAGTCAGCTCCTAACCAATGTGCCAATCTGCTGGCCCAGTCTTCTCTTTTTTTTAATATCAATGCTCCTTATCATTCAAATATACGCTATTATTAGCAATCTTTAGAACAATGAGCACCCCAGTACTTGCTCCGTATGCTCTTCTCTATCTGCACCGGTGAGCCATTCGTGAGTCAGTACCTTCCAAATGTATATATATATACATATATATATACATATACATATATATATGTATATGTATATATATATCTTTTTTATGCTTGAGACTCAGTATTCATGTGCCTTATTTCCTTACTTTTAAATCATTTAGATGGCTTCCGTATTATGAATTTTGAAAATTTCAAGCTGATCTATTTCACACATATACACACATACACACCGATTCTGATATCACCTTCACTCATCCCCATGTTAGTATAGTACTAGATTATTTCAACCATGTTAGTTGAGAAGTGAAAAGATCATCCTTGATGTGTTCCTTTCTCTCAAGTCCACCCCATTTGCTCCAATAGTAAATTGTATAATTTCTACTTCTATAGTACATCTGAAATTAAACCACTTATTTTGACCTCTACTGCCAATGGTATGGTCTCAGATGTAATTTTTAAATACCTAAGATTATTCCTACAACTATTGAATCAATCCCTGATAACAATCTTGGATCACAATCACACTGCCAACCCATTTTACTCACAGTGGCCCCAAATTAGGATTTTTTTGTTTAAATTCAATTTTTTCTTTCTTTTTTGTTTTTGTTTTTTTTTGAGGGCAGTGTCACTGGCCCTCATATGTGGGACCGAACCGAGGCCCAAGCCAGCGCTTAACCACCGTGCCACATGACCGGCCCCACAAAGCAGTTTTATACACAGTAATTATTCTACCTTACAATCCTGTGATCTGAAAATTATTTTCTTCTTGTGTTACAAAAGTTGGACTTCCGAATAGTTGCAATGGTTTGACCATATTTACACAGCTGGTACGTAATAGAGCCAAGCCACGAAAAAGTGTAAGTCTTTAAAATGGAGAAAATGTTCCTGGGGGGTCCTTTCAATGATATTTTGGACTTTTTCATGCTTTTTGGACTTCTTCTATGGGATCTGCATCTTTCATTTTCTTTGACTCTGTAAGTTGCAGATCTCTGAAGACAATACAAGTAGAAATTTTTTGTCCATAGAAGTGCAAATTTCAGGCATAGATACAACTGTTTTCTACACACTTGAAAAGATGATTTCAAACATTATACTTTACAGTCCTACAGATTTTAAATACTTCTCATACATATGTGTATATATATATATATTTACACAAACACACACACACACACACACACGTATGTATAGCTCTTCAGATACTCCTTTGAACATTGTATTAGTTCCTTCCTAATTTATGTGTTAAAAGCTTTAACTGGTGACCATTTTATAAAAGTCGTAAGTTTACCTTTTCAAATTATTCTGTAGAAGCCAACACACAAATCCTAATGAATGGATGATAGCTTATGTGTGCTCTTCCCATTCATACCAGTTACTTGTCAGTGTAGGCTGTTTTTGTTAGGGATGCTGCCTGGAAAATGGAGAATTTCCATTTGAGAAGGGTTTGATAAGGCAGGAGAGAGAACAGAGTGTATTTCTTCTGATGACTGCCAAAAATATTTTGCTGAATTATCCTTCTGTGTGTGATTCATTCCTCATTGACTAGAAATATACTCCTTAAACTTAGCCTAGTAATATTTCAACAGAATTCTGGGAGCCAAGTACTTTTATTGTTTTAACTTCACAGATTTAAAATGTATCACTGATTCATTCTCTTAAAGTTCTAGAAGCTAGAAGTCAAAACAATTGGTTCCAATAGGCCAAACCCAAAGCATTGTCAGGGCTATGCTTCCTCTGGAAGCTCTAGAGTAGAATCTGTTCCTTTGCCTTTTCCAGCTTTTAGACCTGCATTCCTTGGATCATCTTCAAAGCCAGAAAAAAGCATTGTCATATCATCCTCCCCTTTCCTGTGTATAGTCAGATCTGCCTCTATTTCCTTATAAGGATTGTGATTGTATTTATGGCTCACTTAGATAATTTAGGATAATCTACCCATCTCAAAACCTTTAACTTGGTATCTGCAAAGTCACTTGCCATATAAGGTAGCATGCACAGGTCCCAGAGATTAATATCTGGCTGTCTTTGGTGACTATTACTCAGCCTGTTGTGAAGAATAAACCCGAGACTTAGGAATTTATTACCCTCAAAATGAGGGTATTAAAATATTCAAAATCTAGGGGTGGCATTATAGGCATTCCTACGTGGGTCCTCACTGACTACTTCCAATCTGGAGATGGGATTCCCTCATCCTTATTTGGCCCTTGTTGGACCTGCTATTCATGGTTTCGACACAGGGTTTGGAGACTTTTCCCTGCCTGCAATATTAATAATATTATAATCCATTACAATTAGTTATGGTTCACTTTGAGGGGCAAGATGGCATCCTGAGTCACCAAAGTCTAGGTCTGGTCAGTTGGGAAGGTGCACCTTTTCCTAAGAATGACCTTATCTCATCCTTCCTTTGTCTCTCTTCACATCCACCTTTCTTTCCTCCCTCCTCTCTCCCCCATCTGTCCCTATGGTAATAAACCCACCACATCTGCTTCCTTTTGACTACCGCTGTGGCTGCTGCCAAAGCTTCAAATAACAAATTACCAAATATTTGTAAGTGCTTTCATGCCAAAAATATACAGAGAAAATTAAATGTAAACTTAAGGAAGCAAAAATTAAAAACAAAAACTAATAAAATGGAAATACCATACACAACCAGGAATATATTAATTAAAAGTTATGCTGAAAAAAGATGTTGGGAATTTTTTGGTAACAGGAAAATAATGCTTTAAAAATGAAAAATTGTTTTAATTACTAAAAAAATTAAACATTAAATATTATTTTGAAAGAACAAACAGGAATTTAAAAGATATTTCCAGAATGCCTGGGGAAGGGCAGTGAGGGAAGTGTGTGAATCATAAATAGCAGATGAACAAAAGTTTGACTCATTACATACAAGGCAAAACTGATCACAGTGCCATAAATAACTACGAGAAAAAGAAAGGTTCATAAGCAGATTTATACATTGCAAGAGCTGAGAAAGGAATTCAGTAAAAACAACAGATGAAAATATGCTAGCACAATGCTTATTTTTTTAAAAAAATTATCTGAAGACTTGTTCAGAAATAGAATGATAAAAGCGGATTACATTAACTTAAATAGATTCCTAACTTCCAAATAACATTGAAGTGAATCTTCCAGTTTTTCCCTTACATAGGAAAATATTTTCTCTAGAATTCCGTTTTGTTTTTTTTAAATGAAATTTATTGGGGTAACAATGGTTAGTAAAATTACATAGGCTTCAAGTGTACAATTCTATAATATATCATCTATATATCACATTGTGTGTTTACCACTCAGGGTGAGTTCTCCTTCCATCACAATATATTTGACCCCTTTTATCCTCTTCTGATACCCATTTCCCTTTTTCCCCTTCCCCTCTGGTAACCACTAAACTGTTGTCTGTATCTATGAGATTTGATTTCTTTGTTTGTCTTTTTCCTTTCTTTCTTTCAGTTTCATATCCCAGATATGAGTGAAGTCATATGGTTCTCAACTTTTTCTGTCTGACTTATTTCGTTTAGCATGATAATCTCAATATACTTCCTTGTTGTCACAAATGGCACTATTTCATCTTTTCTTATAGCAGAGTAGTATTCCTTTGTGTATGTACCACATCTTCTTTATCCAATCATCTATCGAAGGATGCTTTGATTGTTTCCAGGTCTTGACCACTGCAAATAAAGTTGCAATGAACATTGGAGCACAAAGATCTTAACAGTTAAAGGTTTTCAGATTTTTTGGGTAGATACTCAGAAGAAGGATTGCTGGGTTATATGGTAATTCTATTCTTAATTTTTTGAGGAACCTCCATACTGTTTTCCATAGCGGTTATATCAATTTACATTCCCACCAGCAGTGTATGAGTTCCTTTTAATCCACAGAATGCTTGACATCCCTTTCATAAGTCATGAAAAGCACTTGCTAACATGTATGGAAGACTGACAAAGTACTCCTGCTGAATGTAATCCAGCAACAATAATTTTTTCAACTTTTATATATAATATTAAAACATTTTATTTGGGGCCGGCCAAGTGCTCAATTGGTTAAGAGCTCACTCAAGAGTGCGAGCTGAGCTCGAGCAACAGCAGTTCGATGCCCAGCCCGACCTGAGCAGCCGCTGTGCTGCCAATAGGTAGCAGGATGGCTCAGCTAAAAAAAAAAAAAAAAAAAAAAAAAAAAAATTTATTTTATTTTATAGCAATTTGTACATAGACATTAACGTGTTTTAAATTTACCTTGAATTAGTTTCCTGGGGCTGTCATAACAAAGTACTAAAAACTCGGTTGCTTAAGATTCAGAAATGTATTGTCTAACAGTTCTGAGAGCCACTAGTCCAAAATCAAGATTTCAGCAGAATTGGTTCCTTCTGGGGAGTGTGAGAGAGAATCTGTTCCATGCCTATCTCCCAGCTTCTTACTGCATTCAAGTGTTTCTTGGCTTGTAGATGGCATTCTCCTGTCTTCACATAATGTTCCCTCTATGTGTGTCTTTCTGTGTGTCCAAATTTCTCCTTTATAAATACTTTTATGAAGTTGCTTAATGATGTTTTCTGAACTTGATCATCTGCAAAGACCATCTCGCCAATAAAGTCACATTCATAGGTACAGAAATCAAAATTTCAACATTTTTGGGGGGGACATAGTTTGTTTATTCATTTGCTTGGACATCAGCCATTTCTTTCTCTCAGAGAAAGTAGGGAAACCAATATTGTGATTAAAATTGTGAAGAACATTTTTGAAATGGAGAAAAACTGTGTTTATATTCCCCTAAGAGTTGGGATAGGACCAAGCAAGATTAATCTACTTTGAGCAGTAAGACACCACAGTCTAGCTTATTAAAAAATATAGATTTTAAAGCAATTCTCTCATGAGGGATTAGAATTTCCTAAACCAGACTGAATTAAGATGAATTTCAAGTATCCATGATAAAGCCCCAAACTCAACTCCATGCAGGCTCATCTATGTGTGCAGACTCATGGGCACATTGATTGAGACTCACATTTTCCCTTTCATTATTTCATGAGTTCCATTTGAAAAAAAAAGAGGAAGAATGTCAAACCTAGTTTCTAAGACTTTTATTAAAACCTTTCTCTAACATGTGTTCTTGTTTTATGGATTCTATACATTTCCTTTAAATACATTTAAAAAAATTTCTTGTGATGATTCTGTTGTTTTTCTGTACTCTATAATTCCCCCTGCTGTGTAGCTCTCTCCAAACTTACTTCATATTTTGCTTCCCAAATCAGTTACCTTGCCTAAGTTCAGTTGAGAATCCTCAATGTCCAATCCAGGTGTAACTCTCTGTCCATTCCTATTGTTGACTCCAAGAAGAATATACCTGCCCAAAGGCCTTCTTGTGGTTAATGAGCTCCAATTCTAGTACCCACTGTTTACAGAGGTCCCTCACACATGCTGCATTTCAGAGAAAGCCACAGACTGGCTGCTGTGGCTGCTGAGCCTCCTGCACTGTGCTCCTGCCATCTGAGTTGACCCTTATAAGACAGCTCCTAGGATCAAAATTCAACCAATAGTACTAAGACTTCCCCATCTAATGGGAGCTACACAGCTATATCCTCATCTGCATCTTTACCAACCAGAATAACTCCATTCTGCCCAATCAGAATAGTGCTTTTTGGACCATTCAAACTGTCAGGATTTGGAATTCTCATTGAAATGAGAATGGACCAATCAGGGACCAGGAATAGGGACTCTTCTCTATGTAAGTCAGCTTCAACTCTGTCTCTGTGGCATGCACTTTCAGTTGCCATTGAAGGCTGGAGCTACAACATCAGAGCTAAGCTGCAGCACTGGTCCTGAGCTACAACTCCAGAGCTGTAACAGAAGCCATCTCAATTGGCCACCTTGCATGAGCTGATTCACAACTGTGCTGTATCACAATTGAAGTCTATCACTATTGAGCTATCTCACAGCCATGCTGTTCTGCAGCTGTGCTATTTCACAATTGAGCTGTTTGCACTGAATAGTCTCTCTGCATCGCCACACACCAAATTGGGGACTCCTGTTGGCATTGAATTGGCTACGATGAGTCTAAGTTGACACTTTGCACTCAATAGCTTATGCTTTCATATATTCTGAGACAACCAATTGCTTCTTTTATGCCACTCTAAGTTTATACTATGCAAGCCATTAACTTCTGCACACCAAAATTTGCAATTGTTTTCTGAAGACCCTTAAGTATAGGAAGGATTTCTTATATTATTTTCAGAGCCTAAGTTCTATATAATAATTTACCATTTGATCATGAATTAATTCTTTAAATATTTAACTGATATTTATTAGGCTCGTATTATTAGCTCTGCATTGCACCAGTTGGTGCCATTCATTGCTTCTAGACAGGTGATTAAAAACCTAAGTGATGTACATTCAAATTACAAGATTGTAACTCCATGCCTGCTTATGATTAATAGCCAGGGTGTAGTCCTCTTATGCGGGTGATCACTTTCACCTAGAAGTGAGCTCTTATAATCCATTCCTCTACTATAAATCAGAGCTTGAAGGCATATTCTGCATTAAAGTAGATCAAGGGACTTTAAGAGCTCACTTGTAGTGGTGGCAATTTCAGACATGAAGATATCAATTCAAGGACTATAAAAAAGGCCACTCTCCCACAGTAATGCAGCATCAATACAAATTGATATCACTGATACATGTCCTTTATCAGATCAGAGGAAATTTCTCACAATTACACCACAGTTAAGCAAGTCATAGCACAAAATGGGGTGGTATTAACCAGTTCATGTTTCTTATCCTTTTCTGAGCAAAAGGTCAAAAGTTTACCACTCCTTGCCTAATGGTCCTTAAAGGGCTTAATAAAAATATACCTCTAGGAAACCTACACCAAGCAAGAATGGTCAATAGAAGGTAACTGATATTGTATCATTTTACAGATAATGAATCTCTTGGTGTACAAAGTTTTTGATTAGCTAATGTGAAGTCATTTCAGAGCTAAATTGGAGACAGCATTTAAACAAAGTTATTTCTGGCCAAGTTGTCTTCACAATACTGGGTAACGTGACAGCATTATTTTTTTTAACTTGTAAATCAACTGTAATTTATTTTGTCTATTCCATATACAAGTTTACCATGAAGAAAGTCTACTATTTGGTTAGTACTTGTTATTGCAAATAAAATGTGCAGTTATAACATGATAATTGATACAGATACTACTCCTCTATTAGTGTTCTCCATAAAATCTGTTTTATGGTAATCTGTTTTATTGAGAGTCTTCTGATTTAAATGTTAATCACACCTAAAACATGCTTTCACAGCAACATCTAGACTGATGTATGACCAAACATCTGGGCATTTACAGTCTGGCCAAGTTGGCACATAAAATTAACCATCATAGTTGCTTAATCTGTTACAATATGTGCTCCTAAAGGGTAACAATTCTATTATATCTATGCTTCTTATCTGTAACAATATTACTATACCTGGCAAATGGAGAGCATGTCAAATCTGATGTAAGAATGTATAATTGATCCTAATTATTTGCAGATTCTATATATGGGAATTCTCCTATTTACTAATATAGATTTGTAACCCCAAAATCAATACTCATAGTGCTTTCTTAGTCACTCCCAGATGTGCATAGAGTGGCAAAGCATGTTATTTGCCTCAACTGTGCATGTTCCTAAGTGAGGCCTACTAAGACAATGTTCTTCCTTCTTGTTTCAACCCTCATCCTATAAACAAGTGTCCTTTTCAAAGTCTATTTAGTGGTCTTTAAAAATACATATTTTTGTGCTTTTATTTGTGTTTTTGCTGTTTAAAATTACCCCAAAGTATACTGCTGAAGTGCTGACTAATGTTCTCAAATGCAAGTAGGCTATAATATACTTTATAGCAAAAATGCACGTGTTAGAGTCACTGGATGTGAGTTCAATGTCAAAAATGTCTTTTAAACAGGAAGATACATAAAACAATGATCAGCTTGTGGAAATGCTGTGAATAGAGGCTTTTAGAAACCTAAGCCTGTATTTCTCCAAGGAGCAATGCCTCACTGTTCACTAATTCAGTGTTTGCAGTGAGTTTATAGGACATCTACTGTGAATAGTGAGAATTGACAGTAGGAAATCCCTGTCTAATTACAGTAATGTTCTTTTTGTCTAAATGCATTAATGTTTTTATGTCCTTATATATTATTGTGAGTTTTAAGGAGAATTTTCTCTACACACTCAGTTGTGTTTATTCTGAAGACATGGAAAGATTAGATGGATAGAATAGATGATAGATAGATGCAGAGAAATGAAGAAATACATAAAAACAAATATAAAAAATTACATACATATGTACACACATACATACATACATTTTCTATCTATTTCACTGAAAATACCTAGAAGGAATACCCAGTAACACTGAGCATACCCAGTGCCCAAATATTAGTTTCCAAATAATTTTTATTACTAAAAGAAATAGGCCTCCATGAAGAAATGATTGATTTTAAGGCTGGGAAAATGGAAGTACAAAACAGACTTGTACTATATTGTACCAGAAATTAAAAATGTGCTCAATGATAAAGATATGTCAAAAAATTATAGAAGCCAGCTTGAAGGTAAGGTACTTCCTTCAATTGAGAAATCTGTGACAAGTTGAACATCTCCTCAAATCAACTTAGAATTCATGAATTAATTTTTTTATAAATAAATACATTGAAAAGAATGAAAACTTTTTTGTCACTTCTTATTTCTTACTCAGAATGTAAACTTATAAATATATAAGAAATGATAAAGTTAGAAAATTACCATTTGGCCACTATAATAATTCAGAGAATAGAAGTCAATGAATATAAAGCAAATGGGTGAAAGTTGAAGAATTATTTATTAGCTTTAAAAGTGTATCCCCAGGCCAGCTGAGTGGCACAGTGGTTAAGAGCTGGCTTGGGACACCAGTAGCCAGGGTTCGGATCCCACATATGAGGGCCAGTGACACTGCCCTCTAAAGAAAAACGCAAAAAAAAAAAAAAAAAAAAAAAAAAAAAAAAAAGTGTATCCCCACACAGTACTTAATTTAAAAATTAAAAATAGTAGCTTTCCTGTGGTGAATCCTGACAAGCCCTCAACCAAGTAACAAAATTAACATCACCAGTAATAAGAGAAATCATGTGGCCCTGATATGATACACAGAGAAGACCACTAAATCACTTTTATGACACTCTGCCAAAAATGTATGATCAGAATCAATCATAAGGAAATATCAGGCAACTTCAAATTTAGGGTCATTCTAGAGGAATACTACAGATTTGCCAAAATTTAAAGATCATGAAATACAGAGAACGACAGAGGAACGATTACAGTATAAAAGATAATTTGTTCCTTTCAAACTATAGTAAACGACATCACCAATTAAATTTTCTATCTTTAATTTGCTCCAAAATCTGTGACTGTTAAGTTTATTTCTAGGTATTTTGTTCTTTTTGTTGCAATTGCATTTCTTTTTCTGAAATGTCATTGTTAGTATACAGGAATGCAATGAATTTTTGTACATTGATTTTGTATCCTGCAACTTTACTGTATTTGTTTGTTTGCAGTAGTCTTTTGGTGGAATTTTTAGGGTTTTCTATACATACAATCATGTCATCCACAAAAAATGACAATTTTACTTCATTACCAATTTGGTTGCCTTTTCTTTCTCTCTTTTGCCTGATTGCTCTGGCTAGGACCTCCAGTACTATGCTGAATAATAGCAGTAAGAGAAGGCATCCCTGTCTTATTCCAAATGTAGTGGAAAAGCTTTCAGTTTTTCACCATTAAATATGATATTAGCTGAAGGTTTGTCATATGTGGCCTTTATTAGGTTGAGGTACTTTCCTTCCATATACATTTTATTGAGCATTTGAATCATAAATGGATATTGCATAATATCTTGTCAAATGCTTTTTCTGCATCTGTTGGTATGATAATATGATTTTTATCCTTTATTTTGTTTGTGTGGTATATCACATTGATCTACTCATGATTGTCCCTGTTACTGTAAGCTGTAAATTAAAATAGAATATGTACAATACTAGAATTTTGTCTCAGTCTCCAATTTGAAAATAAAACTAAACAAAGCAAAAAAGGAGCATATATCCCAATATTATAGGCAAACTATTTCCACAGATGATTTTAAACACAGTCATGGTGGCATTAGATAACCTCCATTTTATGAGTCTCTAAAAAGTGACTTGAAGACTTTAAAGATACAGAATTTTTATAGTTAGAATTTTTAACTAGATTGTTGATGGAGCACAGTATCTGCTCCAACCACTTCCAGACAAATTGAGTCATAGGAAAAGCAATAGAAGCATTTGGCATTTCTTTTGGAATTTGGAAGATGTAGAGATTGGTACTTGGAATAAAAAATCTGAGTTATATGCTGTGGCTACAATGATCTCCGGTAACAGAACAGAGGGAGGCATGCCTGGATTGTGAAAGAGACCACACACTTCCACCAACTATAAAATAAATCAGCCAAGAGTCACCATAAACAATCGCACTCTAGAGGGCTTCATACTGGGGGAGCTTAAATCTCAGTTGACAAGTTCATCCTGTATACTAAAGAAGTTCCCAAACAGCAAAACACCATCCAGAACACACACATCACACACACTCCGCACACAATTACATGCCTTCGCAAATCACCAAAACAGATTACCAAATGTGAAGTCATTAAAAATGCAAAAACAAGGCTGCTAATAATACAGAAACCAAATGCAAAGCTTATTTAAAGTATTTACAATTCTTTCAACTATAGGTGAGGAATAAAAAATTGATAAAGTTATAGGGCCGGCTGAGTGGCTCAGTTGGTTAAGAGCTCGCTCAAGGGCCGGCCGAGTGGAGAGGTGGTTAAGCGCTGGCTTGGGAAGCCAGCGGCCAGGGTTCAGGTCCCACATATGAGGGCCAGTGACACTGCCCTAAAAAAAAAAAAAGAGCTCGCTCAAGAGTGCGAGCTGAGCTCCGAGCAACAGCAGTTTGATGCCAGCCCGAGCTGAGCTGCTGCTAAACTGCCAACAGGTGGCAGGATGGCTAAGCTAAAAAAAAAAAATTTTTGATAAAGTTTGAAATTAGAATTGTAGAAAAATTAAGGCCCATTACATTATTACATACCATTCACTAATATTTCTATATTAGTTAGTGCATTAATATTAATATACTAAGTTAATATTAATTGATGTTAAATATTATGTTATAACTGATATTGATACAGTAATATCAATATTGTAATATATAGTAATAATGTCATATATTAACATTATTTTACTACATTCACCCTTTGCAGAGTCGGGTCATTCAATAAACCAGTGCATCCTAAATGCTTAAGAACTTGTCTCACCTTCAGAACATTCCATAAAGCAACCTAAATTTATTTTTCCTTAAATTCCAAAATACATCATTTTCTTTGATGAAGTAGATGTCTGTCTACATTACCACAAGCTGACATGGATCAGCATATGTTTATTGTTTATATTTGCTTTTGATACTTTTCTAGCCATTATTTTTTTTTTATCTTGCCTAATGCTTTCTCACTTTCAAGAGTTATTAAAATCCCATCACCTTTTTGAAACCCCTCAGATTTCTGATTTATACATTAAAAATACATATAAAGGGACCGGCCAAGTGACTCAGTTGGTTAAGAGTTTGCTCAAGAGTGGGAGCTCTGAGCAACGGGGTCACCCGTTGGATTCCCACATGGGCCAGTGATGCTGCGCCCCGAGCTGAGCTGCTGCTGAGCTGCCAACAGGTGGCAGGACAGCTCAGCTGGCGGGAGCACATGCTCCTAACAAGGTTGCCTGTTAGAGATGGTGGGCTATGCCCACCCACAACTAAGACTGAACTCCGCACCTTGAGCTAAGCTGCCACCTGGTTGGCTCAGTGATAGAGCATTGTGTTCTTAACAATGAGGCTGCTGGGTCGACTGCCACATGGGACGGTGGCTATGCCCACCCGCAACTAATTGAACACAGCACCTCAAGCTGAGCGGCGTGGCTGGACTTGGAGCTGAGCTATCTGTGCCCTCCAAAACTAAGATTGAAGGACAACTTGGCTGTTCCCCTTCCCCAATTCCTCCACACTGTTCCCTTCCCCCAATTCCCCAACACTGTTCCCCTCCCCCAATTCCCCAATAAAAAAATTATATATAGTCTATCACCTAATTACATTATTTTCTACTAGCCTTTGTATGCTAGCCCTGCACATTTCATTAGAGTATAAGTTCGTTGGGTGCAAACATCAAGTAAGTCCTCCAGTCCTGAATGAAGCAGTCCTGTGTGCAACGGGAATTCAATATTTATTCAATGATTGTTATTCTAATCCAAAATTCAAAATCATTATAAAGAATGTGCAATGAGGAAATACCTTAATAACTTTTGGAAATGTTTAATGATTTCTACTTTGAAATTTTCACACATTCAAGGTCTGTAGAGAATTTATTTTTAAAAAGTGATAATGGCAAGTTCAATACATTAGTGGTCTGAAATTTTAAGCGATATATTTTCAGCAAAACAAATTACCCAGAGGAATTTTAAATCTTCTACAGTACACTGGCAGAATAACCAGTATCTAGGCATACTAGTGCACTATTAATAAATCCCCAGAATTTATACATTTTTGTGAATATTTCTAGATGCCTTTTATACCCTCAGGAAACACAGGTAGTAAGATAAAGTAAATGAAAGTTATGACACAACTGATCTCAAAATGAATATTTTCTACATGAAATATGGTAACATGTGTAAACTTCATCTAGATATAGCAAATACTAGAACATCAATTTTAAATTTTTATAAAATCTTTGTGTTATGGATAGATTGGTATATGCCAATTGCAGATCTATTAAACCGTGAGCCTCTAATATGAGATTTAAAATATAAAGGCACTTTTGATTGGCAAAGACCTAGCAAGTCCATAAATTTGTGATTCATCCAATCATTTGTCATCTATTCATCAATCAATTCATTTATTCCTGGAAATATGAGTGAATAAGTTAGTCAGCCTCAGTCTCTTAGGGTGCTAGTTGGATACCTGGCTAAGGCAATAATTTGTGCATCTTTCTCATTAAAAAGAAAACAAATTATTCAATTCTTGTGACTGTAATGTATTTTCTTGTATTACTTATCTGCATCTATCCTTCATGAATGAGTGTTTTCATTTAATAAAAGTGCAGAAAAATTAATGCACTTATCTATTTGAATAGCCTACATTCAATAAAAGTATATTGAACATTAAAGATGTATGTGTGAAAGAAATATTCTACTGCAATCAAATTATAATACTTATACTAGTAAACTAAGAAGAAACACCTTTAGTTGGGAAATGAGGGAAGAAAAACAGGAAAGCTTGGTCTACAGTTCCTGTTACCTGAGTTGAATATCCAGTTCCCATAAATTCAACTGATTTGATGATGTGTAATATCCTATGCTGTAAACCTTTATTCAAAATTCACACAGATTTCATTAAAAGCTACAATAAAATAAGAGAGTAGATTATTTTCACATGAAGATAAAGTAGTCTATTTTTGTTTATCCTAATAGCTCTGCTTAGAGGTGACACAATAGGATACAATTTATTGCTTTATTTGCTACATTAATGACCATTTTTAAAGAACAATCTTCCAAGTGAGATCTACAAATTGAGTACATTCATCTGGAAACATTTGAATTAGTCTGTCTGCTGACAAACAAATGCAAAATGGTAAAACACATTCCTGCATGTAAAGAACAGGAAAGCTGGAACATGAAGAAATCTACTTTATAGATAAAGAAATTGAAATGCAAGAGATTAAATGATCATCTGAGACATTCAGTTAAATTTCAATACTTTTTATAATATAAATTGGATATTAACAATTATAATAGTGAACTAGTGCCAATATTTTATAAAATAAAAAGTGTATTCTGCTCAAAGAAAACAAATTATTTAAAGTGAATAAATTAAGATTTTTCTAAAGAACTCCCTGAATAAGAAACCAGGAACAACTCTGTCACAGACCAGACTGATGTTGGGGTCAGTGTTTGGGAATCACAGATCTGTTTTATCACTGCAAAAACTGTATTTCCTAACCAAATTTCCTACGGTCTAGTTTAAGATTTTCCCAA
This sequence comes from Aselliscus stoliczkanus, assembly GCA_033961575.1. Taxonomy (NCBI): domain Eukaryota; kingdom Metazoa; phylum Chordata; class Mammalia; order Chiroptera; family Hipposideridae; genus Aselliscus; species Aselliscus stoliczkanus. The sequence continues at coordinate 189,223,382 of CM066728.1, forward strand.
CCTACCAAAGAAACTCAGGCAAGATTTTTATCATTCCTCTTCTTTTCAAGAATCTTCTTTTAGTTTCTATGTGTTCAAAGATACTTTGAATATTATAATTATGAAGGAAAGCTTATTGATTGCTTTTTATGTTTACAAAATAATTTAAGCATTCTCATGAAATAATATATACAGGCATATCTCAGAGATACTGCAGGTTTGTTTCCACACAATCTCAAAAAGGTAGTATCTCAATAAAGCAAGTCATAATCTTTTTGCTGGTAGCTGGCCTTGCCTTCATTTTATAAAAAATGCAATATCTATGAAGCACAATAAAATGAGGTAGGCCTGTAATATAAAAAGTACTCTTACTTCCAGGTGTACAGCACTGAATTAATTCTATCCTACATACATATATGATTGTATTAATTAGCTTTCTACTTCTGATGTAAAAAAAAAAATTGCCACAAATTTGGCAGTTTAAACAATACAACTTTATTATCTTAGAGTTATGCAGGTCAAAAGTCTGACTATGTCTCATCAGGCTAAAATCAAGTGTTAGCAAGTCTTCATTCCTTTCTGGAGGCTCTAACAGAGAAAGGGGATAAAATATGTGTTCCATGGCAATATTTAGGTAGAATCCCACACTCTTATTTTAGATATGAGGACTAGACCAATTTTGTTATCCACACTAAAAGCACTTATATGTAGATCTGAAGTTTGACCACATTTAACATTTTGTTATCTTAAGTTTATTATTTTAACTTCTATTATTAAAACATTCAAACATGCACAAAGTCAGAAAGAACACCAATGAGTTCTCATGTACTCACCTCCCAACTTTAAAATTTTTCATTTTTGACAATAACTTTTAAAAATTACAACTGAATATTATATGCTCCATCTCTTGGAGGCAGTTCTAAGTACCCTCGGTCAAAGCTCTCTAGCCCATGGTCTCCTCCAGTTCTGTGACCTTCACCATGTTATTGGTTGAATCCCATCCTCCAAAATATACACTGAAGTCTTAATCCCTAGTACCTTAGGATGTGACGCTATTTGGAAATAGAACCTTTGCAGATTTAATTAGTTAAGCTGAAGTCACTCTGAAGTACAGTAAGCTCCTAACTTAATAGGACTGGCATCTCCATGAGAAGATGGTCATATGAAGACAGAGACATGGGAGAAGGAACATCTTGTGAATATGGAGGCAGAGATGGGAGTAACGTTGCTACCAGCCAGGGGCAACCACAAACTTGAAGTGGCAAGAAAGGGTCCCCCTCTAGAGACTTCAGAAAGAGCACCACCCAGCTGACACCTAGATTTTGTACTTATAGCCTCCAGAAATGCTAAAGAACAATTTATGGGTTATTTTGGTTTGGTTTTGTTTTGTAACTCTTTTATTGTGAAATAAACATTTTTTAAAAATTAGTTTCAGGTGTACAAGTTTCAGTGCAATAGTTATACTTTTTAACCCCTTAAAGTGGCAACCCCCCCTCCTCCAATTCGCCACCCCACTCCCCTCCCATATCATACATATATATTACAATTCCCTTGACCCCACCCCACATGTTGTTTTTTAAGTCACTGAGTTTGTGCTACCTTGTTACCACATCCCTAGGAAACTGATACCAACCATCTAAGGAACACACTCTTCACACCAAATGTCCAAAATCTTGTAATCTGAAATCAGTGAGATTTAGAGACTTAAGGTATCAGTTATACCTTGCCCTGTTGCCAGTCAGTTCTGTGGTATGAGTCCAATGAGTTTCTTCAACACAACATAAAAAGAAGGTATCTGACAAGAACAATTTCTTTTCTATGCACAATAGCATACACCATTGGTCACCTAGCAACAAGCATTAAAAAATGTTAAATATGGTCAAACTTCAGATCCATATATAAACACCTTTAATATGATAACAAAATTGATCAAGTCCTCACATCTAAAATCAGAATGTGGGATTCCTGCAAAACATCGCCATGGGACACATATTTTATCCCCTTTTTCTTCCAAGATGCTTCTACATTTGATAAATTATAAGGAGGTGATGAGAATAGTTATGTCTTGTTCTGTGGTCAGCTCTGAGGACTGATTCTAGTGAATTCCCTTCCATAACATACAAGAAACTCATCTGATAAGAACAATTTCAGTGCAGAACTTTATATACCCTCTATCACCTGCTAACTACAGTATGCAAATAAGATAGATAGATGATAGATAGATAGATAGATAAACTGTAAATGTGATTGATAAAAGATGAAAAAAATTAAAATATTTTATTAAGATAATCTAGATTTTCCTGAATAGAATCTTCTACCAAATACATATCAAGGATACTTATTATACTTTCATCATTGATTTGTCTCCTAAATTATTTATAAACTTGTTTCTTTCTCCCTCCTAATTCATTAACTAAAACATTTTCTTTTAAAGATTTTATTGGGGTATCGGGGAGGGGGAACAGACAAGTTGCTGTCTTTTTGTTCTTCAGTCTAGCTGAGGAGGACGTTGTTTCACTGGCCCATGTTTGTATCATCATTGCACTCTTCCCGGATGAGGCAGATCGGTCGAGGGCCTCTGGATGGTCGCTCACCGCGGCTATTGGCAGCTCACGCTGGCTGCCGGCCACTCACTGTAGCCTATGGCAGCCCACTGCAGCAGGGGCTGCAGCCTATACTATTGGCAGGGCTTGCAGCCCAGCTCCAGGTGGAGCTGTTGTTAGCTGTAGAGGGCAATGTCACTGGCCCTCATATGTGGGATCCACACCGGGGTTGCCTGTGTCCCAAACCAGCTCTTAACCAATGCACCACTCGGCTGGCCCAAAACATTTTCTAAATCATTTTGCATTCCAGTCTGTTGTGTACAAGTCTATTATGTAATGGGTATTAGTATAATGCTTTTAATCAAAATTCTACAAACTTAAATTCCTTGACATTTGTTTTGCAGTATGGGAAGCGAATGTACTAGATACTTTGGTCTGCTCCCCCTTGATAGATACATTCTTTTCTAACACAGGATATGTTTTATTTCCTTGAAACAGCTGTACGTTATACTCATTTTTAGGTTATATCTATTTTTTTGTCTTATTTCTACATTCTACTCCTGGGTTGTGTTTGATTTTGTACAAAAATATATTGTAGCCACAAGGGATCATATACAGCTATATTTATGCATATGTGTATATTATATTTAAATATTAGATACAACACCCATAGGATAAGTTGCATCAAGCAGGTACAAATGGTATGATTGGTTTACAGGTGTGGGTGGAAAACAGAGAACTTATTAAGTAACTTTCTATTTTTACAGAAACTCACTTCAGGAAATTTGTTTACCTATAAACGTCTATACACTCTAATCCTTGAGAACATAATACCAGATAGCTATTATAGCTAAAAGAAGTACCAAAATTTATGTTTTCAGGTGTGAAAAGAGATTTGGAGAATTTTAGAAAAAGGATTTTCTCTTGCTAGTTTTTCTTTTTAACCAGGAATAAGTTTCTGGGTATATTTGTAAAGGATAAAACCACTATTCTGTCTCAACACAGCTATGTACAATTACAAAATTGAAACCATTCATGTAGGAAAGATATAATTAAAAATAACTAAATATCTTACTTTGATGATTAAATGAAGTAAACATCAGAAATAGGAAAACATCTGACTTCACAAAGAAAGGTGACATTGTGCGCTCAACTATTATGGTTACAGGAATGAGATTGTTGCTAAGCAACAAGTCATCTATAATCTTGTGAGGCTTTTGTATCTGAGGAAAATTGGGGCAAAGAAAAGTTTGGAAAGCTAATGAGGAAGAAATGGCTTCAGTACAAATCGATCAATAGTGCACCTGACCAGAAAATCAACTATTAATGGGACTAAAGGAAGAAAGGCTACTTAGAGCTACTTGAGGGCAAATTTATTGTCACCAGGTAGTTTAATTGTCTGCACTCTAATTCCCTGTTATCATTCTGCCTTCTGTGTGTGCAGCAATACGTTCTTATGTGGGAGTTCAATAATATGCAGCAGCATTTCTAAACAGTGCATTTAACAATAACCCCAAACAATGTTCTGATCACTTCATTTTCTGTATCATTTAAGAATTCAATACACTGAAATTGGCCTACTTTCATACTATGGTTATATGGCAATATAGTACGATTTGAACTGAGCTCTGCTGCTTGCAAAAATGTAGTCATGTCATTGTCATTACAGTAAATCAACCTCAGAGACGTTTTCTCTAATAAGAAGTTCGGAGCCTGGGCATCAAGATGTGGATAGGAGTCAAGAACAGAGTTAAAGGCAAATTCTGTGGTGTTCTCCTAGTTCTGTCTGTGATGCAAAAGGAGGCATGACCAAATCTCTGGCCAAACCTTTAAAGAGTGGCAGAGAGGCATTCCAGACAAGTTCAAGCATTAGTGCTTGCTAAGGTTCTCCTGTTGAGCTGAGCTGGATCATGTCAGTGTGTCCTTTTCACTAGAAGACAAGCAAGCAGAGTGGTCTTAAGCAAACAAGAGGTCTTTAGGGACAATGTAAGTACCTCCAAAGATTTCCAAATCCTTGCAGGAAAAGAATTTGATAAGCCATTATAATTCATTAAGGCACCTAAGAAGGAAGGTTAGGTTAGGTTATTTGGCTATTAAAGAAAATCATGACCTCTATAGACTGCAAAACTGGAAAATATAGAAACCTAAAATAAATAAATAAATAAATAAATAACCGGGAATCTGGATAGTAACACAATTTGGGAGATGATATATAAAAGACAATGAAATGAAAAGCTTGGAAAACACAAAACCAAAACGAGGCCTCAAAGAAAAAAGTGATGAGGCCTTTTCTCTTTGTCTAATCTCAATAATGCTTGACTCAAACTCTGAGAAGTACAGCACACTGTCTCACAATGTGCACTAATGGAGACCATCTCGTGGAATTTAGGTGACATCTGATTTTTTTGAATAACTACAAAACTTCAATGTTGGTGTTACATATAACGCTAGAGCTACATTTCTTTCATTTAAATATAATGTTTCATCCTAACAATGCAAGATCGCCGCAAGATCACTGCCACACAGAGTCCTATTTCACTAATAGCATTTTAGTGATGGTTACATTTATCATTTCCTTCCACCCTTTATGTAATTTAACTCTTAGAAATAAAAAGAATCCATATATCAAAAAATAAAGTAGCATTGCTGTTTAATGTTTACTTTAAAACACATAGCTATTGATTCATTGGTTTCTCTTTGCAACTGTCTCTAAGGTTTATTTGAGAACTAATTTCATAAGAAACTAATGGATTTCAAAATAGTTACATTGACATTCCAATGTCTCTAGCCTGTGGCTAAAATGGCACGCTGACAATGAAGAAACCCACACTTATGCTGTAGCCTTCATGGAGGTAAAATGAAACCCATTCACACTGAAGAAAAATGCCCACCACCCACCCAGCACTCTTCTTCCAAAAACACTCCCACTCCAAAGGTGTTTGATTACAGCTGTGGAAGTACTTTAAGAAATTTTACATATTGTAAAATGAATATTATTTTATTTCAAAACCTAGAAAAAAACCAGGCCTGATTCCTATTTCCAGCTCTGCCAATGCCTAGATTGACTTCCAGCAAGTCACTTTTGCGGATGTTGTTCCCTCCACTGTAAAGTGGAGAGCTTGTATGATGACTGCAAAAGTCCATTCAAAACTAAATATTCTATGATCTTTTTCAATCTAGAACAATAAAACAGCCTTCCCTTATGTCAACTTATGCCCTCTCTAATGCAATTAACATAATTTATCCTCTAGAGAGGAAAAGAGAATATATGAAGCACTGTTATTTCAGTATCAGGAAGGAGAAGAAATTACCTCATAATTTTATAAATGTACTTTAATTCACATAAAGTATTTAAATTAATTATTATGTTTTGTAATAATTATTCACTCCTAAAACATATTTTAAAATGTGTACAATTAACAGTATAGACCTCAAAATAACTTATTATATAAGACCTGTCTATGATATGCAAAGATAAGAGTAAGCAGTTTAACTTACATAATCAAAGTTTTTTTAAGTATGTTTATTCTTTTATTATTAATATTTTTGAAATGATCTGACAGTTATTATTTTTGGAGATGCTCAGGGAAAATTAATTTTAGATTAAGAAATTGCTTAAACATATATGAGTTCATTCTTTAGAAAGAAATTTTATCTTCAAATCTACCACAAAATGACAATTGGTCAAAATTTTTCAGTATGATATTATTATATATATTGTCAAATTATTTAGGCAGGCTATAGACGGATAATAATTATCAACAGTGATTCTACATCTCTACCCAGTAAATAAAAGTTCTGAAAATAAACACAGGGTTCTATTTTTCTAAATTAAATTATTGTCTTTTTTTTCCCACAGAAGCTTTATCTTAGGGATAAAAGATAATTGCATATATTTACTAAAAACAACTATGGAAATAATGCAGTCTTTTTTGTAGTTGCATTTTTATCAAGTTATAGAAGCAGTATTTAGTGGTATAAATTTAGAGGTACACAGTGATTTGAAACTAAATTATTACAAATTATCATAAATAATTCTAAGAAATATCCCTTGTGTCCTTGAGCCCTGGTTCACACTTACACCTATTACATGTAATAATTTATCATTTCTTGGTGTTCCATAGCAATTTTACTGTTATAAGCAACAGACATAATTTATGTCACCCACAGAAGCATACAAATATTTATTAAACCTCTATTACATTAGCTTTATACTTATATATTATTTAAATTATTCTCCTAAGAGATCTCTATTACAGTTATTGTTAATATCACTATATGAATGAGGATACCGAGGTACCCGAAGGTTAAATAATAACTTATCCGAGTTCATGCCACAACTTACAAGAATTTGACATCAGTGAAACTGACAATTGATTTTATACTACTATCAAGTTATCCAGCCCCTCTAGTTTATAAGAAAACAAACTTTTATTACCTATTCAAATATAATTTGCTTTAAATCCTACTGCACAGGAAATTGTTTATTGGGGTTCCCTATGCCCCTCCTTCTGTGCAGTTGTGTACATGAAACACACACACACACACACACACACACTTCAGAATTGGGTACAGGGCCTCTGCTCCATAGTTCACTCTGGTCATTGCTAATGTTCACAAGAACACAAGAGATGGTAGATACCTCAAACCTAGTTCAGAGGGTAATGGGGAAGGGATGTAGTGGATGACAGTAAACAGGGTCAAATATGTTGATGGAAGGAGAACAGACTCTGAGTGGTGAACACACAATGTGATATATAGATGATGTATTACAGAATTGTACACCTGAAACCTACTAACCATAGTCACCCCCAATAAACTTTAATTAAAAAAGAAAAGTAAAAAAAAACAAAAACAAAAACAAATTAGTCTTGCTTGTGCTTGTACTTGTCTCCTAAAAAGGAACCCACAACCCACAATTTTTAGTGTTTATCCCCCACCTCTCACTCCCATATTCAAGAATATTCTGAAGCAAATCCCTTTCTAGTTTGCTATGTGTGAGTCCCTTTTGAAGCTGGATACATCTTTTTTTTTTTTTTTTTTTTTTTTTTATGAAAATGCCTGTTTCCCTTTATCTTAATCCTGTCATCTCTCCTTCTTCAACTCCAAGACTTGGGCTCCATTCCAACTGGGAGAATACATCATCATTGATGTTTCCTTTTCAACCCCATCAATGAAGCCAGATTTTACATACAAAAAGAAACAAAAACTTTTGGGCCAGCTGAGAGGCTCATTGATTAAGAGCTGGTTTGGATGCCAGCAGCCCAGGTTGGCATCCCCACATATGAGGGCCAGTGACACTGCCCTCTACAGCTAACAACAGCTCCACCTGGAGCTGGGCTGTGCGAGCCCTGGCGATGGTGTAGGCTGCAGCCCCTGCTGCAGTGCGCTGCCATAGGCTACAGTGAGTGGCCGGCAGCCAGCATGAGCAGCTGGCAGCCGGTATGAACTATAGCTGCGGTGAGCGACCATCCAGAGACTGGTGACCAATCTGCCTCACCCGGTGAGAGCGCAATGACGATACCAACATGGGCCAGTGAAGCAATGTTCTCCTCAACTAGACTAAAAAACAAGAAGACAGCAACTTCTCTGTTCCCCTTCTCAATTCCCCAACGCTGTTCCCCTCCCCCAATTCCCCCCAAAATCTTAAAAATAAAAAGAAATGAAAACTTTAATTATTATTTCAATTAATTATCCTAATACTGAGAAAAGAGGAAAAGTATCTCTCGTCTAAGAAGCTTTCCCTGAATTAATATAGCCAGTGAGCTCAGAGAGGTCTTTATTTGTTTCAGAAACAAATAAACAAATAACAAACAAAGCCATTTGCTACTGCCTCATGACTGAATGATTCAAGTTTATAAAGGCAGAATTATTTATCACAAAGAGCCACGTAGCAGTCAAAAGACTTAGTTTGCAATTCACATTCCCTTTTGGGGACAAAAATTGATCCTTAGTTTTCTGATTTGAAAATGGAGAAGAAACAGATAATAACGATATTTATATTGAGCACTTTCAATGCCCAAAACACTGCAGTAAGCCTTTAAAAATCATATTATCTCCTTAATTCTTCTTACTTCCATCTTTCAGATGAGAAAACTTGAGGGTTAGAGATATTAAGATACTTGCACACTTAACTAGCACAGGTCTGACAGGGAAGTTCACGAACTTGCCACCGTGTGCTTACATTGGCGGCACTTATGAACAGTTCAGTGAGGTTTCATAACCTTGGTATATCAGTGTCTCACAGCTGTGTTTGTGTCAACTTGTAGAGGTGTCTTGCTGAGTAGTGTTCATTATTATTATTGCGAGTTTTTGTGTGCCATTGCAAGAATGTCTGAACTTGAATTAAAGCAATGAACAAACATTAAATTTCTTGTTAAACTTGACAAGAGTGGAAGTGAAATCAGTAACATGTTAGTCCAAGTTTATGGGGATAATGCCATGAAGAAAACGGTAGTCTACAAATGGACTAAATGTTTTTCTGGGGGGAGAGAATGCATCACTAATGAAGAGAGGTCATGGCAGCCATTAACGAGCAGAACTGACAAAACCATTGCAAAACTTCATCAAATTGTGCGTCAAAATTGTTGGCTGACTGTGAGAAGTTTAGCAGACCAAGTAAACATTGATAGAGAAACAGGGAAAACTTAACTGAAAATCTTGGCATGAGGAAGGTGTATGCAAAAATGGTCCCAAAGGAGTTCACAGATAACAAAAACAAAGGAGAGTTGGTTTTCCAAGACCTTTTGGAGAAGCTTAACAATGTTTTGGGCCATGATGAAATATTGGTGTACCAATACAACCCTGAAATAAAGCGTCAAAGTGCACAATGGAGGTCAGCCAATTCTCTACTGCCAAAAATGTTCTGTTAGTCCAAATCAAGAGTCCAAATGATGTTGCTAACCTTTTTTGAAATCAGACAGATTATTCATTATGAATTTATACCAACTGGACAAACAGTGAACCAAGTTTACTATTTGGAAGTGCTGAAAAGGCTGCGTGAAAAAATTAGACAAAACGACCTGACCTTTTCACCAACAATTTATGGCTCTTGCATCACCAGCTCACACTGTGAGGGAGTTTTTAGCCAGTCAACAAATAACTGTATTGGAATACCCTCCCTACTCACCTGATCTGGCCCCCAATGACTTTCTTTACCCAAAGATAAAGGAAATATTGAAAGGAAGACATTTGGATGACATTGAGGACATCAAGGGTAATACAATGACAGCTCTGATGGCCATTCCAGAAAAAGTTCCAAAATTGCTTGGAAGGGTGACTAGGTGCTAGTATCAGTGTATAGCTTCCCAAGGGGAGTACTTTGAAGGTAACCACAGTGATATTCAGCAATGAGGTATGCAGTACTTTTTCTAGGATGAGTTCATGAACTTAATTGTCAGACTTTGTATGATAAGTAAAATGGCTGCATTCCAAATCCAGATCTTAACCCATTGATACTCTCCTACCAGAATCAATTTAAATAAAGATAAAGTAAAATCTCAAATACTATTGCATTGTGGGCTTTATAAAACTTTATAGAGCATAGCTTTTTCATTATCATTATTTTTGGCTCCCCAAGTATAGTAGAACTATGTCAATTGTAAGATCCATGGTTTTAGTTTTTTAGTGGACTTTTGTCAATTCTCCTAACTTAATAAACATACAACAATGTATTCACACCCACTCAGGGATTTCATTATATGATTAAATATTGTGCTTTATGGGATTGTCATTTTAAAGAAATCAAAAAACAAATATATAACAAAAAAGGGAAATAGTAAAACCTTTCTCTGCCACACTTAATGTTTAAATTTGTTATTTGTTAAATAAAATCAAGATAACAGATATAATTGAACTGGTTACCAAACCTATATTTTCTGGTACATATGTTTTTGTCATTATTAGGGAAAATTTTTTGTGTGTATATAAGCACAACTTAGATTTACTAGTAAGAGCATCAAGATTATGACACTATTTTTTAGTCTGAAGTGTTCTATTTTCCTGCAACAGAAAAGTATTAAATCTGAATTACAAGGTGTCTATTAAGTTTTAAAGTTTCTAGAAATATAACTTATTTTAAAATTAAACAATTATATGCCCTTTATTTTAAATCCCAGCTCTCATTTCTCCACATATAAATCATTTCATTTACAGATGATTATCCTGCATGGTTTGTGTCATGATGATTTCTCTCTTTCTGGTATCATATACAATGTGTAGTGTAACAAACAATTTTTGTTTCTAAAGTGAGTGTGGATAAACAGGTTCGTCCAGAGTATACCAAAGATTCTTCTTTACTCTTTGTACACCAAGATTATATGGTTCCCCCTCACTTTGAGCACTGACAAGTTCCCAGTCAAAAACCATTTTGGTAATTTTCATTTATAAATATGCATTTTACAGTTAGAATTCTCTTTGATAATCGACCTTAAACTCCAGAGCAAACCTGTCTTTGGAGCCTTTATGAATAAGTCTAAACTTTCTGTTAGTAGAGATTTCCTGTCCTCCCTAATTTTCCTTTTTTCTTTGCCTGCTCTATCTGCAATGTACACCCCACTAATAAACCTGAGTTTTTCTCAGTATCTAAAATTAAGTCACTCATTCTGGTTCTTTTTTTTTTTTTTTGACGGCAGTGTCACTGGCCCTCACATGTGGGACCGAACCCGGGCTGCTGGCTTCCCAAGCCAGTGCTTAACCACCGCAGCACTCGGCCAGTCAATTCTGGTTCTCTTAATCACATAATCATCTATATAAAAGTTTTCTAGTTACTGTCAAAAAATAAAATAAGCTCAAGTTCTAATTCCTCATTGTACAATGGTAGTTTTCAGTTTTCTTAAATTCAAACAATTAATACAAACAATTTGACCTCATTTCATTCCTCACAGTTTCTGAATTACATAATAAAGCATTATCTCTATCCTTAGCCTTATTTAGTGTTTTCTATCTATACATGAAAGTTATTATAGCTTAAATAGATATAAAATGTAATTCTGTTGATACAAATGAAAACTTCATTACATATATACACTATGATTTTTTCAAGTAAAGTTATGAGATGCAAATGCTAAGCACTAAAGCAAAATAAAATAATGATTATTTTTGTTGTCCTTTGCATATTTTAATGTAACCACAAGTGTCATACCCTTTTGCAAAGACTTTTTTTTTTTTTCAAAAAGAACAGATTAAAAGCCATACTGGACTCAGAGATTTACCCTTTAACAAAATTTTTGACTTTACTTAGATTAGTGAGACAGAAAGTAAACACAATTGCTTTGATGATATATTGCTGTAATGCATCATCAGAGTACTGCTCATGTGATAAACTATAATATTAGTATCATTCATCATCAAGAGTGCTGTCACTCTAAAACAGTATTAGTGTAATACATCAGCAGCCATCAAAACACACTGCCACTTCCAGACATATTTAAGGAATTCGATTGTGCTACTTTTATCTGCCAGGGAGAAAAGAACACCCTTCCAAACATGAGCCTAATGGATTCATTATTTTAAAATTGTCTTTAGAAAGCCACTTGTTTTCCATATTTCTCTGTCTTCTCAACTTTTATTAACTTTTCTACCCCTTCAATTCCTTATTGTACCTTATTCACTAATTAATTCACGAAACACAGCATTTCAGAAACATCACTATCTCACCTTCATTCTTCAAGTTTTCAGACTGGAGGTAGCTCTCTGTTTTGCAACAAGTAGGCCCATGAGGGACTATGGAAGGGCACTAGCCTGGCTTCTTTCTACCAGGGCTTTTTTGTTATGGGACTTATTCTTGCTAGGCCATTTTATCACAGCTTCTTATATTCCACAATGGATTTGCAGAAAATATAACCAGAACTTACTGAGGCCATGGACACACAGTTTATACAAATGTTTCCCTTTCTATTCATGTCAGTAAATTTTCTCCTATCATACTACCTCACCCTCCAAAAAACAACTGCCTCTCTAATTACTTCTTTCATCTCTCCTGAAGAGGTCAATATCTACTTCCAATGTTTTTAGTGTTTTCCCACTAACGATGGGTGTCTTTTATCTTCGCATTATGTCTACTACCCAGAATGATGTGCATTTGTTACATTGCTCTTTTCCAAGCTGTTTTTAAAGATTTTGCCTTATGGATGCTGTGGTAGCTATGGTAGCTAGGCAGAAGACTGACTCTTACGAGGGCTTCTTTTTTTTTTTTTTTTAATGCCTCACTGTCCACGATGTACCTCTCTGCCTTTTCATCCCAGCTAAGTAACAGCACTTTAGAAATATTAAAATGAACTGGGTATTAGATACTAGCAGTAATTTTAGGTGTTTGTGGTATAAAATATGTTGGAGAATATCTCATTTTTGAGATGCATCATGAATTTTTAGAGGTTAAGTGTTAGGACCTGTGAAATGTACTTTACAATAAGCAATATAGTCAGATGATTGATAGGTAGACATGTATTTATTAAATATGGCAAAATGGTAGCAATTGAATCTAGATGCCAGGTAAGCAGATGTTCATTGCATTATTTATTTCTGTTTCTATTTATATATAAAAATGTACTCAAAAAGTTGCACAAAACAGACTTAAGAAACGGAAGAAAAGATAACAATAAGACCTTGCTTGAATCCTAGCCCTAACAAGCCAAATATACAACTATTTTGTAAAAAGTAATACAATTTTTAAATGCATGGAATAATAACTGAATTTAAGGAATCATTCATTTGTTAACTACAACTGCACTGTGTTGGGAATGTTCTTAATTTTAGAAAAATATATTAATGTATTTAGAAATGAAATGATGTGATTTTGCAATTTATTTTTAGATACAGATGAAGCAGAATAATGCAATACAATAATTAATTACTTATTACAATAATCTTAAATGATTTTTATCAGTAATAAATATTTATACTTGTTGAATGTGCATATGGGGGTTCTTTACATTATTTTCCATTGTTTTCTGAATGTCAAAAATGTATGTGTTAATACTAAAGGAAAATCTATAGTAACTTCCTTCCAGGTATATTTCAAAGATTAAGCACAGTGATATCTATGATATCATTTATTGCTGATAAACTAATTTCCAGGTATTTACCTGGTTTCTTCATGTTCATTTAATTATGCATAAAAATGACATGAGAATATACCATCACTCATGTTTCCAAATAAAGGAGTTGAAGCTCAGAGAGGTTATTAACGAGTTAGAGGTGACACAACCAGTATGAAGGAGCCATCTCAAATGGTTAGCATATCCCTACTTCCTACCATCTCTCCAGAATTTATAGTGCTGCAGCAGCCCATAACTGGCACATCACTGGCCTTGGTGTAGAGGAAAAAGGAACGTGATAAGCTCTGAGCTAACTCTGAAATCTTCTGCTCAGAAAAGACTTGATGTCTGTACTCATGCTCACAACTATACTGACCAAGTTAAGTCATTTAGGCAGGAGAGTCATGAAACAGGAAGAGGGTAATATAATCCTCTTATAGAAAATGATATAACAGCTCAAAAATGAGAAATATTAGGTATAATAGTATGAGAGCAGAACCATATTATTGAAATTGTTGAGCATAACTATTGCAAACATTATTGCCAGTGTATACAAAAGCCATATGCTACCATAAGCATAACATGAAATATTGTGCAAGTGACTTCAACTGAGTTACTCAGTCTGCAGAAGTAGGGGTTATTATTTTAGAATTTATTACATCAACTTTTGTATGGGAGTCACATGACACAATTTGAAATTTAGGAGAAAAGTAATAATAGGATTTAGGATGTTAGAATATTTTTATCATTTTTCTTAAGTATAATCCTTTGAATCCACCTTACTCTGCATGAAATACCATTTAAAACCATTTGCATTATTCTGAGAAATGCACTTTTGCTGAGAAAGATAATGCATACCATTCCAAATAAACACTATGATGAAATATAATCATTATTGTGAATACATGTTTTAGATTGCAGTGAATTAATTCCAGAAAGCCAGTTGGAGGTTCAGATTTTTTCTGAAAAATGATTTTTCTTATACTTCTCTAGTTACTGGGAAAATGAATATTTTTATGTTGCTAATGATGAATTTAAAAGAGTAAAATCACTTGCATTTGTAGATTGAAAATCAATTTAGTTCCTGACTATAGATGCAATAAATTATGGTTGCAATTTAATTTATTTCAGAGCCTTTGAAAGAATGTGCATTGTCTTCAAATAATTCACTCATATTTCACAGAAGTGTTAAAAGCAGAGAATGACATGATATTAGAAATTAAAATGTATAGGAACATTTGTTTATTGAGCCCATACTACATGTCAAGCAGTGTTTAAATTCTGAGAATAAAATAATAAGACACAGGCCTGTCCTCAATTAGATAGAATAAGGAAGAATATAATATTCTGTCAGGTTTAATAGCATGTGGTAAGTGCTATGATATAGGGTACTCTGGAAAAGGAAAGTAACAAGAAGTAGGAAGTAACAATAAGCAGAAAGTAACAACACTGAGTCATGTGCTAAGGCTCCTCAACCAGGTGAGATCTAAGAAGAAATATGAGAAGCGAACAGGGATTATTTCTGTGAAAATTAGGGGCAAAACTTGCCAAGCTACTTAAGCCAAAAGGAACAGTTTTGCAAAGGTGCCAAGTTAAACACAGTAGGGTACATTCTGTGACCTTCAGTGACACCATATGGCTAAAGGGTTGATTGAAATACTAGGCTGGAAGAAAAAAGAGGAAATTTGACAAATATCCAAGAGCTTTGAAAGAGCACACAGTGTGATATACAGATGAAGTATTATAGAATTTTACATTTGAGACCTATGTTATTTTACTAACCATTGTGATCCCCAATAAATTT